>JARFXM010000008.1:0-1467698 GCA_029532625.1 Lomentospora prolificans | reverse complement strand
ACCCGGTGCATCCTCTCTCTCAGCTTTAGCACCTGAGCCCCTCAGCCATACTCCCGCCGACGTGAGTCTGGATGGCCTCCCTACCGAAATCCACGAAGCAATCCTTGACCACCTCTTCGGGTTCAGAGTGTCACCCCAGTCGAAAAGCTCCGTTGATCTGGCTTGCGTAACGAAGCCATGGGGCACTCTACATCGCTACTCTCGGCGGAAGGAGATATCGCAGCTGGCCCTCGTGAGCCAAGTCTGGCGCCCGCTGATTCAGAGCCGCCTTTACCGACACATTAAAATCCAGGGTAGTCACGAGTCGCTTGTTCGGGCCGCGAATTTCTTCATGGACCACCCCCATCTTGCCGACTACGTCAAGCACCTTGAGGTCTGGTTCCCCGTTTTCCAGCCTCGGTACGGCCAGGCCGCTACCGACGCGAACTCGACACCCACTGTCTCGGCGGCACGAGAGGACGGTCTTGCCACTGCGGCGAGCTATCACTTACCCTATAACAATGCCAGTCTACGGCAGGTGTTTGAGTTTATGAGTGCGATTTTGCCTGGCGTCTCCGTGCTAACCTTGGAAGGTGGGGAGCGCAGGAAGGCTCCAAAGGTGCGAAACACGCCTGCTAGCGTGAGTGGATTTGTCTCCAAGACAGTCCCTGTTCTAGAGAACGTGCGGACTCTAGTCACCAAAGGGCAGTGGAATCTCCTGCGCGAGGATTATGATTTTTCTTTCCTCATGTTCGCCTTTCCCAACCTGAGCGAATGGCATGGATCGTACAGTAGACCTAAGTCCAAGAGCTACCTCACTATGGCGCGCTTTCTACCCCGTCTCCCTTCGACAATTACCCACCTAAGCCTCTTCCTCGAGGCCGACTACCGACGGGAGATATCCACGCCCAGCTATGTGTATAAGGTTGCCCAGCAGGTACATTTCTGCACCAAATTGGCTGAGGCCACGCCTGCGCTTGAACATCTGTCTTACACCGGCCGCATTTGCCGTTCCTTCTTCGATGTGGCTGCGCTGAGGACCAATCCCCGTTTGACGCGCCTCAAGTCCATTGACTTGACAGTCAAAAACATATGCCGCACGTCGGAGTTCCAAAGTTCAGGCACTGGCATATTTGATATTCTGTTTATCCAGAACTTTGAGAACCTGGTTCTCGGGGCAATGCGGTCAATGGAGGTCCTGACAGCTCTCGATTTCTTGCGAATTCGCTACGTTGATCTCGGTATGTTTTCGGAGTCCACCTCTCGACGCAGGTTTGTTGCTGACAATGTTGCAGAGGCTGCTGTACCCCCTCTCAACCCATACTTCCTGATGAGGGAGGGAAAGTGCACAGGTGTATGGAGCGATACCCTACTTAAGGAGCTGGCTCGAGTCCGGCCTATGGCACAGTATGAAGAGCTTACGGAGAATTTCGGCGACCTCGCCTGGAACAAGGACGGTAGACTCTATGTTAGCACGCAGGAAAATCGTCTCAGAGTCCGATCTCTGAAAATATCGAGTTATCGGATCATTCAGATGCCTCCTTTGAACTCGTGAGCTCACGAGGTTTGGCGCCCAAGAAGATCTCACCCGCTTTCCGCTCTCTGGTGTTCAAATAACCAGGGACAGGTTTTATCACCACAAGCATGTCACTGCTACCATCCGCGCAGACAAACACTACTACCCCAACCCTTATGCTTGACACATATCTGTCTTACTCGATTACGACTTTTTCCCTTTTCTTTTTCTTTTCTTTCCTTTTCCCAGTAAAGTCAACGACGGCGTTCACGGCGGAATCATATAAAGGAATGACAAGGCAATGCGAGCAATGGGGTGGCAAATCTCACTGAATTATGGGAATGTGATTCATACCCCAAGGGAATGGCAGTTTGTGCTTTATCTTTCAATTTTCTTCTCTTTTCTGTTTCCCAATTGTTTTCACCAGCCGACGTCAGGGCAACTTTACTGCTTCAGATCAGAAATGGCCCGGGCCCGAGCCCTTGATGAGGGGCCAGAACGGTCGAGCCTTTTGCAACGCGACGGCGGACCTGAGTTTCAGTGCATAGTATGATGGGGAGTTCGGCATGGGTTCGAAACAAATCGAGTCGAGCAAAGAGCTGTTTTAACAGAAACCGGTGGTCGCAAGATAGTTTTCTCAGCGTACTTTTCACCCCTAGAGTTTGGGTGCTGGATCCTTGCGGCTTGGGAACAAAAGAATTGATGTTTGCCTCTTTCCATCTTTTATGGCCTGCTTCCTTCTCATTGTTTGGCTCGACTGTGTTTTACGTACCAGTCGTGGGGAAAGTGTAGTATAAGACGCCGTTGTCAATGGTTGCGATGGCCTTGATGGGTACAAGTGAAAGTATCCGTCTATTGACTCTATTACTTATTACGAAAAGAGATGAGATGCCATGCATAAAAATGCCAGAAGAAAGCCGAAAGTATTATACAAAAAAAGGGTCGTGACTAAACCCTATTAGCTCGACGTTGGGGTTAAGCCTTTTTAGCGCGCGCCTTGGGCGTCGGGGTAGGCCCTACGGCCCCATCCCAAACAACGATACCCAAGATCCAGCAGTTCACGAGGAAGAAGGCCAGGGAGGCGGCCCAGAGGCCAGGGGTGAAGGTGGGCTGGCCGAGGAACTCGAGCTGGAAGGCCTGGTGGAGCCAGAGGGCCTGGGGTAGGACCCAGGCCGCGAGGGCGGTGAGGCCGAGGGAGGGGGCGGCGAGGAAGGTGGAGGAGGGGAGGTAGAGGGGGAGGAAGATGAGGTACCAGAGGAAGTACTTGCGTCTCTGTCAGTTTCTTCTCACTGATATCAAGGCCCTAGAGGGAGAGAGAGAGAGAGAGAGGGAGAGGGATAACATACCTGGCTGGTGCAGACCTTGTTAAAGGTGACAAAGGCAAAGGTCTGGGCCATCATGGAGGTGGGAAGGTCGCGCTTGGCGACGACGAAGGGGATGAGGACGGCAGAGAGGAGGAGCTGGGGGAGGAAGGCGAAGGATTCGATGGCGAAGGGGTTGGATTCGCCAGCGGACGCGGCTGGGCGAGAGGAGGAGAGGTAGAGGAGGATGTTGTAGGGGCTGAAGTTGTGGCGGTGGTCGACGCGGGAGATGTGGTGGAGGTAGGTGTGGATGATGAAGGGGGCGCCGTACCTGGCGGAGTCTTCTTGTTAGATCTGTCGTGTAACTTGAGGGTGGGGCAGACGGGGATGGACGTACATGGTGTACATGAGGAAGTTGAGGCCCATGAATGTTGCGAGGCTTATGATGGTGAACTTTACCCGTTCGGGGGTGATGAATAGAAGGGCCCTTGTAGATAAAGACTGGCTCGCGGCGTTGGGCACGGCGCGACCCATCCTCTCGTTGTCCATCCACCAGATAATCGCGGGCGCATAGATGAAGGGATAAATCTTGAAGTGCACGCCCAAACCCAGGATGACAGCCGCCAGGGTCATGCGCCTCTGATACACAGCCCAGAGCAATGCAGCCGTAAGAACGCCCAACAAACCCTCCGAGCTGCCCCTAGTGCTAATCGTAGCGACCATGGGGTTCAGCAGCCAGATGGCCGCAAAGCGATACGCCCGCGCGGGATCCATGCCCTTGCGGCTCCCGTCACCGTCGATGAGGATGCGCGCAATCAGCCAGCCGGCGAGAAGGTCAGCGGCAGCGAAGACGAGCTTACCGAAGGAGAAGAACCAGGTGGCGGTGGGGAGGAGCATCCATGCCAGCAGCGGGGTGTAGCGGTAGGTTTCGCGGTCGTAGGGGGAGGAGGAGTGGGCGACGAAGCGGGCGGCGTCGGTGAAGACTAGGTAGTCGATGTCTGTGTATTTTACGGGGGAGTAGGCGTCTTGGAAGAGTCCGTAGGCGAAGAGGATGAGGCGGAGGAGGAGGGAGAGGCTGAAGAGGGAGGTGGGGTTTGAGATGAGGTTGAGGAGCGCCATGGTGGGTGAGAGAGCTCAGGGGGGGTACGGATGAAAAGGGTGGAAATTGCCCAGTGGGAGAATGAATGGAAGATTCGTTATTGCAGAGCCGAGAATATCATTGCTGAAGCGAGAGTTGTTTAGTATGCCAGATACTAAGGGGGTGATGCAATCTGGCTTGGTTGAAGCTCCTTCGGGATTGGGAGAGCTTAATATTTCATGAGCTTAGGATAAATTCCCAATGAGAGATAATCAAAGTCGCGTCGCTTTTCCTTTACAAGGGTTTCGTACCGTGTCCTGCTGTCGAGTGGGGATGACGTAATTAGTACTACATCCACGAGATCACGTGCGATAGCCACTAACATTTCACGTACCTTTTGAGTATCTCAAGCAGAGCTCCCCCCACCAAACATCACCAGCTCCAAGCTTAAAGGCAGGCCCGAAGCAGTATAACAAAATTGAGCTTTGGTCGAAGAAACCAAGCCTCAAGACTGGTATAGCTTGCACTCCTTCCAATTGAACCACTTGCTGCCTTATTATGGGTGTCAAACGCGATTATGCTGGCCAGGCTGTGGTGCCTACCCCAGTTGCCCCTCAGGGACGCTTCACTTCCCTCTTTGAGGGTTTCCGGGCAGAGCTGGATGAGCACTATGACCGGAAGGAGAGGATTGTCAAATCATCTAGGGATGTTACAGCTCACAGCAAGAAAATGTAAGATTCTCAGGTCCATAGGGTATCTAAACTATGTAACTAATGATTTTTTTTTAAAGAATATTTGCCCTTCATAGGTAATTGGCCTCAACTTTCTATTATATACACCGAGTTTATATATCCCGTCACTAACCATGACCAGGTCCAACGCCATCAACCAAGAACCTCACCACTCCATCCAAAAAGAAGTAAACACTCGCCTCTCCGACATAGAAAAGTCCCTCTCCACAATCGCCGCCGACATCTCCGGCCTCTACCGCCACCGTTACTACCTCCCGTGCCTCGAGGAGCTCGTCGAGGCCCTCACCTTTGCCCACTACCTCCGCACGCAAACCCTCCTCTCCCTCTCTGATGCCCGCGCCGCCGTCCCCTGCGGCGTAGAGCTCACGGAAAAGGACTACGTCTACGGCGTGTTTGATCTCTTTGGCGAGATGATGCGGTTCGCGACGGCCAAGTCGCGGGCCAAGGGAGTGCTGGTGGCGGAGGAGAGTCCCAAGGGCAGGAGTGTGCTGAACGACATCCAGGAGCTGGGGTGCGCTTTCGAGACGTTGCCCAAGGTTCATGAGAAGGCGTTTGGGCAGAAGTTGGATGCTATGAGGGGGAGCGTGAGGAAGGTGGAGGTTTTGGGATATAGGTTGATTATTCAGAGGGGAGAGCATGAGGAGGGGTGGATGCCGGATGCGGAGGATGATGATTTTGGGGGGAGGGAGGAATAGCGAGCTTCGAGAAGATGTGATGGTCTATTCGATGACTGGATATCCAACAGGTTCATGCATGGGGAAATAGTTCCGGAAGGCTTATTGTAGTTTCGAATATTGAATATCCTATGTAATATGACTTACTGTATTACGATGCATAAGGCTTGAAACGCAGAGAATCACAGCTTACCCAAGGTCGTACATTTCAATGCATGCGATACTCCTATATTATGATACTAAACGTACCCAATTCACCAATGTCATCTCAGAATTACCATCCAGGTTCTTGATCGACAAGGAAACAACGAAGTAGGGTATAAAAACCAGAAAAAAGAGTCAAACGCCAATAATCGAGTCGGAGCCTTTCCTCATCGTTAGCCAGTAAGAAGTGCACACTCAGAACAAGCCCTGGCACTTGAACTTGAGGAGGTCGCCGGCGACGATCTCCTTTTCCTTGGCCAGCAGCTCGGGCATGTCCCAGTTGAGGTTGACGAAGCGGCCGCCGAGCCAGGTGGGGCGTTTGCTGGTGAGGTAGACGATGGAGTCGCTGGGGAGTTCCTCCTTGTCGCAGAGGTATTCTTTTTTCGCGTTTTTTGGTTAGTAAATTGAAAAGTGATGTATTCACGGGGGCTGGTCTGGTCTGGTTACATACGGTGGAAGTCTTCGGGCATACGCCTTGCGAGGGGCGTATCGATTCCGGCAGGATGAACGGAGAAGGCGAAAAAGTCCTATAAAAGGGATTAATTAGCACCTCTGTAACTCTGAAAGATGGAAACACGTCGCAAGCAAGCGAGGACGGTCAAACTCACTTCTTTGGCGTATCCAGCACACAAAAATTCCGCGGCTCTGCACTGAATCATCTTTGCGATCCCGTAGGCCTCGGCGCCTCCCTCGGCGTACAAAGCGCCAATAGACGACATGTTCACCACCGTCTTATCGCCACCCTTGAGCATGATGGGCAACAGCGCCCTCGTGACCTTTGCGGCGCCTATCACGCTCACCTCAAGCGTAAGCTCCCAGTCCTCCCTCTTCGCCGTGCCCAAAGGTTCGAACCCATCCTCGGCCATGAAGCCGGCGTTGTTAACCAGCACATCGAGCCGGCCCCACTTCTCCTCGACCTCTTTGGCCGCAGCGTCGACCTGGGCCTGGTCCGTCACATCGAGGCGGAGCTCAAGCACTTCGGGGACGACAGAGCGGCCGGCATCCTTGGCGGCGGCGCGGATCTCGTCGGCGACGTGGGTGTTGGCGGCGGGGTCTCGGGAACAGAGGGCTAGGCGAGTGGCTCCGGCTTTGGCGTAGCTGATGAGGATGGCGCGGCCGATGCCGCGGTTTGAACCGGTGACGAGGACGGCTTTTCCGGTGCAGTCGGATTGGGTGACGGGGTTGATTTCGGGGTAGGTGTCGTGGTGGAGCTTGCTTGTGAAGGTGAAGACTAGGCCAGCAGTGAGAGTTAGTGATGTTGAGAAGGGAGCGGATGGACGTTGGGGTTTACGGACTCTTTGGCGAGGGAAGGACGTAACGGCCGTCCTTGGAGAGAGTTCGGGTCTCTTGGGGCTCGACGGGTTCCGGCGTGCTTGGGCCGGGGGACGGGGTGGCCTGTTTGGCCGGCTCGGCTGCCTTTGCGGGCTTGCTGGATTTTTTTACTTTGGAAATAATGGAACCCATTGCGAAGATATCCTCAATGTAAACGAGAAAGCAGCTATAGGCTCGAGGGCTATAGAAAAAGAGAAAGAAAAAAAAGGACCAAGAATAACTTGAGGAACAGAAAAGTGTACCCGTACGTATCCTCTCCCATACTGCCAGCACCCTCACAACCCCAATTCCAACTCAGCAACCTCGACTAGCATCAATTCAACCGGCAAAAGCAGTCTCGTGCATCGTACCGACCATGGCTGGAGGCTCTAGCCCAAGCTATCCCCGCTCACGATGGCATGGTACGGAATCGGGAACCCCACCCAAAGGCTAGCTCCTCTGCTCTCGCCTGGCCCATCTGTCAGCGGCAAATTCGGTATAGGTTGACCCATAAAACCGGCGGCATGGTCAAATTCAATAGAATATATCGCGTGCATGCCGCTAAGGCCGTTAGTCTGCCAGTGCCAGCCTTTGGCTTCCACGAGGGGCGGTAAGAGTGTCATGGTTCCCAATCCAGTTGGCAGTAGCAGATATTGGAGGGTTGGAGGGGGCCATAACATTTCATTCATTTCCCTTCTCGACAAACCTAACCCAATTGAAGAAAGGCCGGGAGTTTGACGGCTCTTGAGGTATAATTTGGCTGCCTTTCTCGTTCAGACGGTTCGAATTCGCACCCATTTAGCGCTGGATACCCAAAGACGGAAGCAATGGATGGATCAATATGGATGGCTCGGGGAGGACGCAATCCCACCTTGGCACACATGCACAGCGAAGCAAGACG
Organism: Lomentospora prolificans; assembly: GCA_029532625.1. NCBI lineage: Eukaryota > Fungi > Ascomycota > Sordariomycetes > Microascales > Microascaceae > Lomentospora > Lomentospora prolificans. Next base: position 1,459,982 of record JARFXM010000008.1, on the reverse strand, counting down.
ACAAAAAGAGGTGGCATCATTGATCAATTGATCCATTGAGAACAGGAACCCCTCCAGCCCCCATTCCCACTCTGGCCCGTTAACCCCTGCATTTCGTCTTCGCTTGGTTTCTTCATGCTGTGATCCTTTCTGCTGCCCGAGTCGTTGGGGTAGCCCTCCTGGTGTATCTGGTGCATCCCCGTCAAGTCACACCTTTTTCTTTCCTTTACCACAAGGTGTTCTTATTATTCTTGATCAACTCACTCCTGCGCATCCTTCCTTCAACCGCGCCACGAGAAGTTCCGGGGCCAGCTATGAGGGATCAAGCTATCAGGGGACCCCTGTCTAGGCTCAAATACGAAGTACCTCCTCCAGAGTAGTATAGTAGACTGGCCCCTCATTCAATCATAGCTGGCACAAATAGCTGGCCACGTTGATCTTCATCGCTGGCTGGCGGAGGCTGCTTCGCCATCTTGGAAGGGTCGGCCCGCCCGCGTCCGGGATCAACACCGATGGATCCGTGCTCTTGCCGAATAGCTGGCCTTTGAGCTGATAATAATACCATCCTGCGTGCTCAGCAACCGGGTTAATCTCTATTCCTTCGTCTCCTCCCTCTTGGATGAATTTGAGATCAAGAATTTAACTCCTGTGGAGGGCTCGTTGCGAAAACAATTCCAGTCCCAGGCTCTCCACCCAACATAGGGGTTACCTAGCTAGTGTTGTGAACTGCATCTCAGTAGAGACTGTCCTGCGGGAGCGGAGATGCCCTCGGGTTACGGTTTTGGGTGCTCGTAATGGAGTGCGCACGGAGCGTTTCTCCACGAAGCCCACCACGAGCGCACACGAGGACCACTACCGCCCATACCGTGAGGATTACGGCCCTCATGACGAATATACATCGCTTGACGAACACTACCGTGGCTTTTACCCAAGAGCTATGAATACAGAAGATCACTTGAAAAGGCAGCCCTTCCACGAACCAAGTCGTACCCTCCTCCAGAGTCGGGAGGCCCGTGCAAACAATAATGGCACAAGTGGCAATTGCTGTTAACATCTCGGAGAGGGATTCGGGCGCTGGCTAGAGTGTTAATAAATATACAGGCTGGAGCGTGGCCTTCAAACCCGAGGCTAGGCAAGTCCGCGCTGTAATGGCAGGTCCATGCCGGTGCCGTCCAGTTTCTAGTGCTGGACGATGCTGATATCCATCTGTATGTTGTTAAGTATTGGGACCCTGGAGAGTGGTGGCCAACTATTACCACTGAATGGTACGTCAGTTTGGCCATGTGTTGAATGAGTTGATCTAGCCAGGCTAGCCAGCGATGCTGATGGTTCCCCTGTCTAGGAAACGCCCCAGGTCATTCATGAGGTGAGGTCGAGATTGGGTTACAAACCGCGATTTTTTTCATCCCTCAGTTCCTAGCCATTCCACCCTTGCCCGCTCTTTACTCGCTTCCTAGATATAGTGCGTTTATTTCTAAAATACGTCCTAGAATAATTTAGATATACTAGATTCTTTCACTTAAAGAGACCGTCATTAGCAATGGATATGGGGCTGGAGCTGGCCTGAGTGCTGACGAATAAAAGCGGGGATATTCTAATAGCCAGGCAGGTAATAATTGCTATCGATGGAGGGCAAAAATTCCAAAAAAATTCCAGGATACCGATACGAGTACCCCGCCAAAATAATTTCAACCGCCAGCCAGCATCATGACGCCCCACCATTCCCTCTCTTTCCTCAGAACATCACCACCAAACCCCCCCCCTCCGCCCACCATGTCCGACCTAGCCGCCGCCCCCGTGCTCTCCACCCCGGCAGAAAACGTCCTCGAATTCTCCCCCGCCGTGCCCGAGAACGCACCCGCGCCGCGCCGGCCCGACGATGAGCTGAGGAGCATCTACGAGATCGAGCGCACGGCGCGCGAGATCCGCGACGGCGGCTGGGAGAGGGTGGCGCTGCAGTTCCCCGACTCGATGCTTAGCGACGTGCCCTGGGTGTTTGGCGCCCTGAGCGATGCGCTGGAGTCCGCGGCGCACGATGCGGGGAAGAAGACGAGGCTGTACGTGTTGGCGGATACGTCGTACAGCGCTTGCTGCGTCGATGAGATTGCGGCCGAGCACGCGCATGCGCAGGTTGTTGTGCATTATGGGCGGTCGTGCTTGTCGCCGACGGCGAGGTTGCCTGTCATTTATGTCTTTACGAGATATCCGCTTGATCACGAGCTTGTTCTTGGCGACTTTGAAGCTACGTACCCTGACAAGGAAGCCGATCTCGTGGTCATCGCCGACGTCACCTACCAAGACCACGTCGAACCGATATGTTCGGCCCTTCGCTCTCGCGGCTATACCAATCTTCTATCTACAGCCGTTATCCACGACCCCTCCGGCACCATCCCCAACCGCAAGCTTGTATCACCCACCTCCCAAGATGTCTCCTCGGTCGACCTCAAAACCTACTCCGCCTTCCACATCTCCACTCCACCAACCTCTCTCCTCCTCGCGCTTCACTCTCGCCTCCTTACTCTTCACATCCACCCCACCTCCTCATCCGACGACGCGCCCACAAATACGGCAGCTCTTCTCCGCAGGCGTTTCGCACGCGTGCTCTCCCTCGCCGGCGCCGGCACGATAGGCATCCTCGTCAACACGCTCAGCGTAGCGAATTACCTTTCCTCCATAGAGGCGTTGCGGAAGCGCATCGCGAAAGCCGGAAAGAAGAGTTATACGGTTGTCGTGGGCAAGCTGAACCCCGCGAAGCTGGCCAACTTTGCCGAGATCGAGGGCTGGGTTGTTGTCGGGTGCTGGGAGAGCGGGTTGGTGGAAGATGACAGGTCGTACTTCATGCCTGTGGTTACGCCGTTTGAGCTGGAGGTTGCCATGATGGATGAGGATGAGAGGATATGGGGTGGGGAATGGTGGGGTGGTATTGAAGGACTGAAGATCGATGACGAAGAGCCCAAGGAGAACGAAACCGAGACGACGAATACCGAGGAAGAGACGATAGAGGACGTTGAAGGGGGAGTCGAAGGAGACGAATCCGCGCCGCCGGAGTTCGATTTGAGAACCGGAAAGCTCATCAGTCATAGCCGACCAATGCGCGGCGCTGCGAGGGCGCCTCTGTCGCCAAGCAGCCCTGCGGCTATCAACGGCGCGCCACCATTGTCCTCATCAAACACAAACGGCGCGGCGCTCATCAAGAAGGAAACGGGCGGCGAGCTAGCCACGATCAACGGTATTGTCAGTACCGGTGCCGAGTTCCTCCGGTCGCGGCGCACGTGGCAGGGTCTTGGTACGGACTTTGACAACGAGGAAAGCACTGTGATTGAGGAGGGGCGGAGGGGTGTCGCGAGAGGATACGCAGTCGGCGAAGAACCTAGCAGGACATGAAATGTGTTACTGCAAGGCAAAAAGACTTGGGATTTATCGAGGCAGTTCTACAGTCCGGCAACAGGACCAGAGAGCTCAAACATGATGTAATCATACCCTATATAACATGGCTAGGAGGCGAACAGCGGCCGTTGTCAAGGCTGTACATGGATAAAAAAAAAATAAAACAAAAATAAAAAAAAAAAGAGACAAAGGGAAAAGGCTAGAATGGGAAATAAAAGGAAATAAAATCAACCGTGGTGCGCCATTCCTCCACTTCCACTCCGAAGCAAAAAATACCAACCCATAACTCTTCCGACATGTCGTCGTAACATTCGAGTTTCCCTTTACCTTTGTTCCGTATTTCCCAGCCATATATCCAATTGATCCAGTCATTATCTCTTCACGCCACCGGGCTTGCTTCGAGCGGGCCTCGCAAGCCACGAGGTTCCGACCACCGCATCTCAGCACAGGCAAACACCCTTTTTTAGACATAAACCCTATGCCTAGAGTGCGAGCTCCTACTCCTATGCGAATGCCTGCTAGAATGCGACGGCCTCCTCGAATGCGACCTCCTCCTCTCCCTCTTGTCGTACCCCTGATCGCCATGCATCCAAGCGAGGATGGCAGTGCAGAAGAACATGAGGATATTCATGATGCCGAAAGCGAAGCAAGCCTTGAGCATGGCGCAAGGCTTGGAGACCTCGATGCTGATGTGGGCGACGGTGAGAGCGCCGAAGAAGAAGGACCAGTCGCCGTCGCGGGTGACGCGGGCGCAGTCGGCGCGGGTGATGTGGCGGAGGAAGTAGACGGCGGCGATGAAGGCGCCGACGAAGCCGATGTCGATGAGGGCGACGAAGCTGGCGTTTGCCGAGGAGCGGTGGTAGGAGAAGACGGTGAAGATGGACCAGGCGAGGGCGAGCACGGAGACGATGAAGATGATGAGGATGTAGTTGGGCGTGAGGACGTTTTCGTTTTGGAACCGGTCGACGAACCAGGCGAGCATGCCTACCATGGGGATCTAGGGGCGGGGAGGTTTGGTCAGCGTTGCCGTGGAGGGGGGTTTTTTCTGGGGGGGGGGGGGGAAACGGCTGCGGGGATAGCTAGCTAGCTTGCGGGAAACCGGGAGAGCTTACCAAGGTGAGGATCTGGGATACGCGCCAGAGCACGAAGAAGAGTGCGAAAAGCATGGTTGCGACGGGATGGGCTGAAACTTGGCCTCTACCCTTTTTTTTTTTTTTTTTTTTTTTTCTTTCCTTCTTCCTTTCGCAGCGGTTGTGGGTTTGAGATGTCGTCGGAGACGCTCGCGAAGCGGAGAAGTCGATGCGCTTTGCGACCGACTGATCGAAAAAGGCGCAGAGGATTGGATCAGTCTGTCCGTACCGCGACAGGTGGGTAAATCCGTCGCTTAGTACCCTTCGGACGGGTTCGACGATTTGTTTGGTTTTTTTTTTTTTTTCTTCTTTTTCTTTCTTTTGCGACAAGACAAAAAAGGCAAGGAAGGGGAGAGAGAGAGAGAAAGTCCAAAGGTTTTGGAGGTGGGGAGGAAGAGAAACAAGTTAAATGCTGGGTTCTGATGTAACGAGGCTGGGAAAAACGGGGTCGACGATATTCTGTGCAGGGGTGAGGGGAACACGGGGCCCGGGACCAGGACCCGGGTTGATGCTGGTTACCACCACCACTTCTGGTTGTGGTTTGGGTTGGATGATGGATCAAAGGTGGGCGGGCTGGCGGAAGGCGGAAAACTGGTGGTTGGGTGGTTGGTGCTGGGATGGTCCATCCAATGATCCATGTCGTGGCTGGCTGGCTGGCTGGCCCGGGTGCGCCGAACAACGCTGGCCAACAGATCTTGGGGGTCTTGGCCTTATGATTCCTGCTTGGTATGTATGATTCATGCTTGGTATGTATGATTCAATGCTCCGAGTTCTAAGCCCGCCGTCGACGACAATGGATCATCGAGTACAGGAGAGGCCACCCTCTGGTACTTGTACGTGTAAGGTGGTCAACAGTCGATATGCATCTGGTCCAGTACTTGTATGCACGATATTAAGGCACAGGCAAGATCTCAGCTTCCTTGCTTTTTGCCTTGGAACTGCGGAGACGCAGGCAGGGAAGAAATGCTGTCCTGAAATGCAGTTTCAAAAGCAAGGGTCCGTGTCTCCCAGATTTTCGTTTTTTGTTCCAGATCGACATGTTTAGATCGAGCTTCAGGTCCGAGTTTGGGCCAGCATCCAGAGCCTCTTCTTTTTTTTGTTCCTTTTTTTTTCTTTCTTTCTTACTTCTTTTTTCCCCCTCCGCCCAACCACCCTATTATTGTGTCAGCTTACGCAGCGTCCCAGCACGACACAACTCGAAACTGGAGAGAGTTCGCAAGTGCGGGAGTAGTAACAGGGGTAATAAAAAAAAGAATAAAGAAGAATTAAAAAGATTTATATCTCGCAAATCTTGAATCCTTCGCATCTTTGTAACCCATCAAGCGGACGTAAACACGCCCCACCCGACCAATCGTCAGCCAGCTGCAAAGTCAATTCGAGGTGCCCTGCTGGCCTGTCCCTTTCCGCCCCGAGCTTCTCCTCCCCTGGGTCCCCGCCTGGCCCTGCGTTTCCATTCCAATGACGTCGTGATCTCCAGGTGCCGTCCCCTTCCCGCTCCCAAAAAAAATAATAGCCAGCCGAATACTTCAACTGGTCCAGCGAAAGAAAAAGCATGGTAGCGCCGTGCTACTTGCGATTGTCCCAAACCCAGATAAATGAGTAGTACTACCCAGCTATAGCGATTGGCAAGCCTGTCTCAAGTCATCTAAATGCTGGCATATTACCCTCTGCTGGCTGACACCTCTGTCTTTGGGGGGTGACAGTGCCAGCCAGCAGTGTGGGCTTAGCGTCCTCCCGAGCCAGCGTTCCTGGTGTGCTCCTCCGGCGCCACCCTGCCCAAGTTTCTCCACTCGCTTCGGCGCACGTGGGGCCGGATCTTCACCCATTGGGTTCTGGACCCTCTCGGCGGGGGCACAGTGCGATAGGGCTTCGGCGTCTCTCAAGATTTGCACTCGTTTCTATCGTCAACGCCGCCGCGATCGCACTGTCTTTTCCGCGCCACGGCTGCGCAAAGCTCCAGCTCCGGATGCCGTGGCTCCCCTACCTAATGCGGGAGTAGCCTGATGACTGCACCCCATGACTCTCCAAACATGGTTGGACGAGGTATGTAAATCATCCTCCGGATCTTATTAGTCCTCCGCGCCTTCCGGCGTCGACGTGTGGCCCGGCTGAGGGATGACCGGCATACCCGGGGTGACTCCTGGCGTGGGATGCATAACATCCTCTTGAGAAAGACGGGCCGTACCTCATGTGGCGCGATGCTAGGAATCTCGTATTATCCAAAAGTCGTTTATTAGTTAGCTTGAAGAGTATCGCATTTCAGATTATATCTGGTTATCATCTCGATAGTACTACCCCGATGACCTCAAGCGCGTCAGTCCGGGTGGGAGTCACAGATAAGAACTATACATTCCCCCATTCTCCAAAGCTCATAAAACCCATAAAGAAAAAAAGAAAAAAAAAATCCCAGACGATTCCGACGCCGATAGCTAGTGACCCTGCTCGGCGAAAATAAATTTGTGAGAGAAAAAAAGGGAGAAACGCCGTGACATACTGACGTTCTTCACCGTCCAGGCACAGGACCTTTGTTTTCGCCAATAATAACAATACATGGTTTGGTCAACCCTATCACTTGTTTGTGCCCAAGGTCACCATGATATTCTCAAGTGCGACCCGTGAATCGACACTCGAATAGCAGATGATCGCAAAATACGGCAGTTGGCGATACTAGCGTTGAGACCTCGCGTGCGGCGGAAGAGGCGGCAGCTCCCGGGATGGTGGCGGCGACGGGAGCGGAATGACAGGTGCGATAGAATTCCACGGATCGGCGAGGAACTGGCCAGGCTGTGCGTGTTGCGGCCACCGCGGCGCGGGCGCATGCTGTGGGGGTGAACCGTACGCGGGCATGCGCTGCGGCGGGGATCCGTACATTGGCTGTTCCGTTCTCGGGCTCTGATACGGCCCGGGATCCGCGGCGTAGTCATAATCGGTCTCGATGTAAAACGTCTCTCTCTGGCTGTGGCTGCTGTCCGAACTTCTCTTGCTGCTGGCCTTTGCCGGCGCTTTGCCCTTGTCTTCCTTGTTCTTCTTCCCCAAGGAAAACGTCTTGGCGATACCCTTCCTCACGTCTTCGCTTTTTCGATCGATAACGGACCGCAATCCAGACTTTTCGATACCAGAGACTCCCTCCGTCCGAAGAGACGGGCCCATGTTTCCGTACCATTCCCCGCAGCCGCCGTAGGAGTCATCCCCGCCATGGTACCCGGGCGAACATGACGACCCGTAGCCGTCGTAGCTCACATCGACCGAGGAGTCGGCGAAGCGGAGGAACCTAGCATTGGTTGTACCGATGCCGGTTCCGACGGGGATGGGGCTCGCAAGCGTGCGCGTAAAGTCGGGGGTCGGTGAGTCGGTGCTGCTGTTGTCGTGGATCGAGCTGTTTGCAGAGGTGTTGGGACGGTGAGATGAGGGCTTGGCGTCAGATTTCTTTTTACGAACGTGGGCGCTTCGGCCGGACATTTTGTACGTGGATATGCGAGGTGGGAATGAAGAGGCGGGTGGGTGAGATTGGAGATTATGGACCCTAATGATATCGGCAGTGTGTCTGTTAGATGTGGAGTTGGTTTCAAAGTGATCTGGGTAGGGCTGATAAGAATAATGGCTCAGTTTGATAGCCAGCGACGTCGAGATGTGAAATCCCAGCGCAAGGGTTCAGGAATTTTGGTTCGAGTTACGATCAATCATCGCCAGCACCAGATCACATACAAAAACAGAAAAACCCGGAGAACCGATCGCAAAGGGGAAAACGACAGGAAGATCAGTCCCCATGTGATGCCAATCATATGTAGTCAGTTCCAAACAATCCAAGCCATTGGGGTCCCCTATGGTCCAGAGATAAGGCAGGCGTCATGCAAGCCCCCGAAATCCTTCCTGTCGACCCGACCCTTTTTTTCTCTTATCAGTGACGTTTTCGTTGAGTGCGGTGCCGACCCAACTGACCAACCGAAACAACCCCGCCATTCTCCAACGGGACAGAGTCGGCTTCCGCCCCTTGCCTATTCCGGCATTTTTACTATGCCCTAATTGAACCATCTCCCTCGCTCAACGGTCAAAAAGGGAAGAAGGGGGGGGGCGAGGGTTGTCCAGCAGCCAGCAGGCGAGCCACAGGGCCCCTGTGTGGGCAAACGAGATAAACAACGGCCGCTGGCTTTTTACTCGGGAACCAGGGTTGGGGGTCCCGCCAAACCGGTGGTGCTTGACACGTCTTTTTTTGGACTCCCCGTTGGCAGCATGCACCCACGCAATTAACCTAGCTTTTTGGGAGGGATGGGCTACCCGACGAATCGGTGCAGGTCCCGCTGCGGCGGGCGTTTTTGGCGTGTCCTGCGGGCGCAAGGGGCGGTTGGTCGCTCAGATCGGGGTGGGGATTCTTCGAGGAAGAAGGTAGGGTCTCTGGTTGCGTGGAGTCAGTCGCACGGGAGATTTGAATGTGATAAAGGGGAGCCAAGCCCGGTAAGGACGTGTACGATGCTCGGCTGATGAGCTCATTGCGTGTTAGTACGGCGACGGCATCGTGCGTTGTCGATGCACCCTGACGACGAGCCCGCATGTGGAGTTGGTCCGATGGGCCCAAGAGCTGACCGGATGGAACAGCCGGGTTGAACGGTAGACGCCGACAAAGGCCTCGGGCCGAGTCGCGCAAGAGCAAAGCTGTCTTGTGCCTTATGCAGGAAAGCTTCATGGCATTTCAGTGATGGAGCTTGAGGAGAGGCGAGAGGCGCAGAAGCTGTGTTAATGGTTAATGTTCCTCGAGACTAGCTCCTTCCCTCCCAGTGGGCCCGCCACCGCGCCCTTTTCCGCCGCGCCTCCCTCTCCGTCCCCGAAGTTTGTATGTAGTTCTTGCGGCAGCCACACGGTTTGGGGAATCCGTGTTGTACTATTCCAGGCTGTAGGGAAGACCCACGAGTCACCAGATGATGTTATGCTGGTCGTAGCACTGCTCCAGTGCAGGCTCTCGGCGCCTCGAAGGCTCCAACTTCCCCCCCCCCAAGCAGAGCTAAATTTGCAGTACGGACTCGAGACTGCATAATTTCAAATTCTGGTAAGCGACCCCCCACCTTGTGCCAACTCACCCATGCAGTGTGATGGGACGACACGGTGAATACCAGGCAACGATAGTGCTTCCGTCTTGCCTACCCGAGCCTCTACTCACAGGCTTAGCAACCCGTCATTTTATATTTGTGATAGCTCCACGTCCACGTCGCATAAAACCTAAGGAGAAGTCACATCTATGGTCCTCTTGAACACTATGGTCCCCTCGATTCAGACGAGCAAACAAATTCTAGAACCGGCATCTTCTAAACGACGATACGCGGCCCTGGCCACAACGGCGCGATCAGGGGAATCCCACTCCTACCAACCACGTGGAGGTGCGGCCCCATCCCGCGGGAGAGGCGGCCAACGTTACCTGGTAGTCGAATCCTTGTGGACCGGGGAGACATGGGTTTCCCCTCCGTAGCGGGCGCAGACGGGGAATCAGCGTCCTATCAATGGCATGCCCTTATCTTCGGCCTGGTATAAGAGTGTAAAGCCGTGGAAATCCACTTTTCCTCGTCTTCGTTCGACGCTTTCTTCTAAGGACCCTAGATTGCGTGTATGTCGGCGGTTGCCTCCTCCAGTGCAGTCCGGACGACAATCAGAAACGCTACGTTGCCGATGTTCGACATGCCATGAACACGCGTTCCGACGAAGCTTCTCGCCGAGTTTACGTAGATAACGACTGGAGGAATTGTGGGCTCTTCGAAAAGTCGAAAAAGCTTAGTACGATGAGTAGACAGGGCGAATGGATTATCCGTAAATGATTGATCGAAATGGATAGGAGATTATCTATTACAAGTCCAACTATGATCCAACAGCCGAGTCACTCTCGGCCAGCGCTCTTCAAATGTCATCACCGGAACGTAAACTCAAGTCTATACGCTATCAGTGCTAGTATAAAACACCACTCTATCGCCATCGAGACTCTCAAACAACCATCTTCGCTGCCTCCCTACCTGCTATCCTTCCGTAAACAACACACTCCAATAACGATGATCCTCCCAACCGATTATCGCCATGCAACCCGCCCGTGACCTCGCCGGCAGCGAACAAGCCCTTGATCGGTTCCAAGTCTTCCCCCAGCACCTGCGCCTTGTCGTTGAACGCAACCCCTCCCATCGTAAAGTGCACGACGGGCGTAATCCTACCAACGACGACCTCCTGTTCGCGGTTCGCCTTGCCGGCGGCGAGATTCCAGTACCCAAAGTCCTTGCGGCCGAGTGTATCAGCACCCTTGTTGGCGACCATCTCGGCGTATTCGTCGATAGACTTGATAAATGTTTCGTCGAGGTCCTTCACTTTCTTCTTCTGCATGAGGCCCTTCCATATATAGAAGCCAAGATGGGTGCTAGCGGCCTCCGCTGCGCCAGGATCTAGAATCAGAGTTATATCCCACTGACGGATAGTCTCGTTCTCCTCCGCGGGTGGAAGAGCCATGATGGCCGCACTAAGGCGGTCGCGGGTCTGGAGCTCGTCGATGAAGCGTTTGCCTGAGGGGTCAAGGAGGATACCGCCCTCTCCGCGGAGCATTTCAGCAGCGAGGAATTTGGATAGGGAGTAGGGGGCGGCGGGATCGACGAAGCCAGTGGGATGGATCTGCACGCTGTCCATATCGACGAGGGCCGCGCCGACGGAAGCGAGAAGGGCGTGGGTGCCAGGGCGGGACTCGGCTGTCGCGGGCATGCCCTTCAGATCCGGCCTGTACTGAGCCAACTGGCCGTTGGCATCACCGGCGAAACCACCGGTAGCGAACATTACGGGGCCTTCGAGGTGGTGTGTCTGTCCCTCTTGCGAAAACTCGACTCCGGTAACCGCACCGTCCTTTTGCACAACCTTGGTGACTTCCGCACCGCTCGTGAGCTCGAAATTGGTGTCCTCCTTCAGCTTGTTCAAGAAGGCCGTAACCAGAGCAGCACCGGGTGGCAGCTTGCCCGCACCCCTATGCGTCCTCGCAACGGTGTGCCCACCTAGCATGGCGACAACGCTCAACTCGACGCCAATCTCGTCCACAAGCCACTCCACCGAGCTCGCTGACGAACTCGTTAGCACGTCCACAAGACTGCCGCGGTTGACGCCCTTCTTCGTTTCTTCCCACTCCTTGTACCTCTTCCCCGCCGACTTCACCGTGTCTGCTTTGAATGAGTCGTCCACTATTCCCTTGGCCTTTTGAAACCGCGACCCCGCTCCATTAATCCCGGACGAAGCCTTGATGCTGTTCCCGCCCGGTTTCGCCGCCCGATCCAACATACGCACCGAGGCCCCCGCGCGAAGGGCCTCGTAAGAGGCGCATAACCCCGCGAGGCCGGAGCCCACGACTATTACAGGGCCTTGTGTGGACGTCTGAGCCATGCTCGCGGCAGGGCGTGTTCCGAACTTGAAGAATGAGGCTGGTGTCCTGAAAATATGTGGGTTTATGTGTCGGCTGTATAGCATTGCCAGCAGGGCGAAGAATACTGAGAAGAGCGTGGTCAGCAGGATTCTGCGTCTGCTCATAGTTGAAGGGATTCGTTTATATGTACATATATATGTGTGTTTCCCGCTTCTTTCCCACTAGGAAGAAGTAGGAGTAGATTGAATTTGAAGTCTGTTGCGGGATCGGTGATGGGGGGGGTTCCTTTGCGGAAAGGGGGATTCATATGCCGGCTGGTAGCGAGCATCGTACCACTTCCCGTCATTAGTCAGGGCGTATGGTGTGAGGAACCTGATCATTCTGAGGGGGAGCATTGCAGGTGCAGACGTACCTGGTTCTGAAGGATCTGAGCCACGGAGTAGATCGAAATCTTCAAACAATTGAAGTGATTTTGAAAGGCATATTTTTGTCTTTCTTTTTTCTCTTTTTCTTTTCTTTTTCCTTTTCGGGGTGGGGGGATTGAAGCCGTGAAGTAAAAAAAAATAATAGCTGTCGCGATCGCGAGTCTTCCGACGATTTTAGGTGTCTCTAGCTGGCTGGCTGTCCATGTTCACAAGTGGCCTGATCTGGACAGCTCCCACCCTCAGCTGGCATTAGCGCTCCCGACCGTGGCTTTACCTCCGCGGAGGCGCTCTCCCGGCGCTCCAAACCCGCAGCTTCGGGGCGCCCTACAGCGGGGCGGAACCCCCACCGAATCGAATCGGCTGATTCCAGCAGAAACGACATCCAAGTCTCCGGGGTTTCTCCCACCGGCGACCCAGGCACGCGGAAGCGAAAAGAAAAAAACAGGTAGCAAGAAGCGATAGGTTTGCAGGAGTACAAATTCCGAATTGCACATCAGCCCTATAGTGCGGGGGGGCTTGGATCGTGGGATCTCGGACCGATACTAGTGGGTTCATGCTACGATTATGTTCGTGTTGCGCCTGACTTGAGGAACGGGGACTGACTGGGAACCGGCACAACCTTATCAATCTACGATTGTCTGAGCCCTCGAGGGGTTTCGTGCTGTGTGTTCCTGGTGATGGCTCACGGCAGTTGTCGCTTTTCGGCTGTACACATCCGAAGATGGCGGCACGTGTGGGGAAAATCGCTAGCCTCCCCCGACCGCGATAGATTGCCGGGGACGTTCATGATGAGAGGTGTAGAGGTCTTTTTGTCTTTTACTAGGAACGCAGCATCGTTTGAAGAAATGAGACCAGCTTGTTCCGTCTGCTCAAAGGAAAGAGACCGGACGTTTGTAAGATTGCTTGGTATATGAAGCCATAGACCCAGATCCGCGAGACTCCAAGGTTGCAACTTTTACGTCGTTCGTGGCCGTCGTTCCCGGAGCCAGACTGTCGCCGCTCAAAGATCCTATGAGATGGTATTGGGACACATAAAGTAGTTATCAGCACTGCTAACTGCGTCGTTTACCTAGTCAAGTCCAGTTCCCACCGGCTCTCCAGACAAGATTCGGAGGAGGAGGAGGACTTGTTTCCTGGCCGAGTCGGGGCTAGAACAGAGATACTTGGCAATCACGGCCATCACCCTAAGCCCTAAATTGCTCTCGTAGACGCTCGCATCCCTGAATAACGAAGACCGAGGGCTTCGCATCTTCTCGGACTCCGCACTCCCTCCCACCTGGTCTAACGCAACTTATCCCCCCCTCTGATTCCGTTCAGAGACTAGTCAGCCAGTCAGTCCGGTCCCCTTCCCCCATAAAACACCCTAAACACCGATCTATACCATCCCAATCAAGCCCTGCCACTTGTAGTGTTAACCGCGCGTATCTGCACCGCGGTTGACCCATTGCGGTTGGATCTAACGCGCTGAGTTCTCCAGAAACGCCCGCACCCCCCAATGCATGAAAACCGCTCCCTCCCCCGACCCAAATTGCTCATCCTTGGAATTTTCCTCCTTTCCCTCGAAATTTCCAAAAAGAATTCCACGATAATAGCCGCGCCCAAGGCAAGATGTCGTTTCCTTTTCTTTTCCGTGCCACACCCCTGTTTTCCTCGTTAGCCCGGTGCTGATGACCATTTCCCTCCCGTGGCTCGGCGCCAAGTCCGGAGTTCCTCACGCCCTGCCAACACGCCCCCCCCCAATCCCGCGCCCTGAACGCCAAGACTGTCTCAATTCTGGGTTGTAAAAGCGCCAAGGGAGGAACGCCGAGAAACGCCACAACGTGGGAGAGCCGGACGTCGTGCAGTTCCCGTCAAACAGAATCAACAAAAAAACCAGGTCCCGGCGGTCGCGTCCCGAAATGGAAAGCAACTGTCCGCGCCAAGGGACGGGAGCCGCTTCGGAGGGAATGAGTCGTGTATGCGGCCCTCGCGAATATTCCCCGGAGCCGACAATTACGACACCGCACATCATGAATGACACAATCCACTCAGACACGCGGGTTACTCACACGCCAGGATGAAGGGCTTTCTAGGCGGCCGCTCGACTGAAAGGGATCAAGGGGTCTCGGCTATATATATAATAATATATTGGGAATCGTCTCGAATTAGGTTCACAAGTCCCTAGCTTGCAAGTTGAAAGGAGTTTCCCCAGGGAACTCGAAAAGAGGTCCGAAGTGTAGAGGGGCAAAGGTACGCACGCCTTCATTAAGTTTTGTGCAAAATTCGAGTGGCCCCGGTCAAGGCCAACCCACATATGGCTCCCCCCCGGCTGAACCAACTTGGTATCTTCGATTTACTTCCCAATGTCAATTTCGACACAAACAGGTATATATATCGAAACATGTCTCCAAAAAGCCCACGGCAGAAAATACGATTAAAGAAAAGATTAGGCGGAGCCCAGACGTCGTCGTCTTGTTGAAACTCGACAGATTATTCCATTTCATGCTTTGCCAACGTTGAATCGCGTCAACAATTATCTTAAGCGGTATGAGCCGCAGACTTGGCAGCGCGGTCGGCCTTGGCCTTGTCGGACCAGGGAAGGGGGAAGACGGGAACCTGAAAGAAGGAGTTGCTATTGTTCAGTCAGATAGTGTTCCAGTCAACAAAGCTACGCTCAAATTGTACTAACCTGGAGTCCTGGATACCAGCAAGAGCATTGTACCAAGCGAGGAAGGCCGCGAGCATGCCGAACAAACCTCCAGTGATCTGGAGAGCGTTCTTAGCCTCAAGGGCACCAAGGTTGGCAGCGTAGTTCTCGCAGGCAAGGAAGAGGAAAGCCAAGTCGAGGGTGAAGAAGAGGAGGAAGAACATCACGGTCGACTTGAGGGTGCAGAGAAGGAGAAGAGTAGTGAAGATGAACCAGCCGGTCAAGAAGAAACCAACAACGGAACCGGTATCGGAGGGGTTGGCCTTGTAGGGACCAGTCTCGGTGTTGAGGATGTTGAAACCAGGGGAGAGGAGGAGACCATAGGCAATCCAGAAACCACCATACGACGAGAGAGCAGTAGCACCAAAGGTGTTACCGACAGCCATCTCCCTATGCAATTGGTTAGCGCACAACAGCTACGAGGACAAGAACCAGCCTCCAGGTGCCTGCCTTGCATGCGCGCCAACGTGTGTCGTAGACGACGCGATAGTGGGGCGGTTTCGTTTGGTTTACTTACCACATACCAGCCAAAAGCTGGACAAGGCCACCATAACCGAAAGCGAGGGGAACGGCGATATTGGGAGCGGTGACTCCGCGGGCGTGCATGTTGACGGCCGAGAGAACGAAGGTGGTGAGGGCGAAAGCGCAGAGACCCAGAGGAGCAGGGTTGGCAAACTTTCGGTGCTCGAGCTGGATCGTGGAAGGGTGAATCATGGAACCGGGCTGCTCATGGTACCTGATGGACGCGGCATGGTGACCATTGGTGCTGGGAACCACATTCTGCTCCTTCTCGATGGGGATGGCAACTTGCTCAGCCATTGTGCTCGAACGACGACGACGTACGAAATCAAAGAGGCGTAAGGAGGAAGAGAAACTACCAGAGTCGACCCTGAGGTGAGGAGAGAGGATGTGTGGTTTGGAGGTGGTGAACAAGAAGAAACCTGGAGAAGGACGGAGTGGTTCCTAGGGTAGGGTATTATATGTGTGCTCTGAGAACCAGGGAGCTATGGCAAAATATGTTGGGTGGAGAAAAAGTATATCTGACCAAGGGTTCGTGAGGGGAGGGGGGTGTAGGCAGTGGGCTCTCAACAATAGCCTTTATTATCCTCCAGGGGAAGCGACGTGGTTATAATCAAAAAGGGAAGCGAGGTAGGGGAGGAGAGAGAGGAGAAGGGGGGGTGTGTCGAAGAATGGAAAAAGATCTTGCAAGCGGCCAGACTATCTCAGACTAACACGAGGGTGTTGTGGACACGACTGCTTTCCATCCAGGTCCGGGGAAAGGGAGTTGTGGAGAAACCGAAGGTACCTACTTGCGTGTAAGCTTAATACATGGGAAGAGCAAGGAAGGGCAATCAAACGGAAGAATGGGGGATGGTACTCTGCATGTTCCGCTGGCGGGGCGAATATGGGCGAGCAGATGGCGAGAAAAATGACGATGACGGGATTGAGGGAACAAGGAAGTACATGGAACGATGTACATGGCGAACCGGAGAGATTGGCCCAGAGCGGTTGGAAGGGGAGTGGTACCCGTCGATGGGATGCCAGACAGGGAAGTGAGCGGCGGAACGGTTGACTGAACCCATCAATGATCGTACCGTTCTTGTATAGTAGCGCCACTCGTTTTGTGGAGGTGTGTGTGAATACACGGAGCAATGTACAAATGCAATGCCACAAGATGCAGAGATCTGGGCGCAAGGCTATTTACTACCAGCTTGACTACCCAAAGTTTTGCCATTGCGCCCGCGCGCCTCCGCAAGGACGTTGCCAATGGGGAAATTGGAGGTTTTGGGCGGATGGCCCTGCAATATTACTACGATCCGACACCAGGAGCCGTGGAGTGGAGCGATCAGTTGGATTGGGTCAGTATCTGATTTGCTAACATGCTCGGGGTGGCCTCACCCAACACTAGCATAGTTTTTTAGTACCGGCCAAGAGTGCCCCTGGTGTGTACAGGCGGAGGCGAATCAGCCGTCTGGCCGTCGAATTTGCGTGGGTTATGCCTCCAGCACTTCGCGCATGAGCGGACAAAGTGGGAGCTCTAGCATTCGGACAGCTACACAGTCCTAGCTTTGAGGCCACAACTGGAAAGCCCGCCGCCAGTCCCTGAGCATTTTTTTTTTTCCCTTTTCTCCTTTTTATAGGTATGTAGCCTTCTGTTCCACTCCCCTCCGCTTCGCCTCCTCGCCCTCCTGCCGATTTCATTGTCACGGACACTTGCGACCGAAGAACGGCTAGTACTTTCTGTGTTGGTGGGACCTAGCGCTGAGATTCGAACGATGGCCGAAAAAAACAACTTCCATCTCGCCGTAATTAGTGACCACACCAAGAACGTCCTAAGCCAAATTTCAGAACTTCCTTTCGCGCTTTCCGGGCTTCTGCCTATCTGAGCCGCCAGGCTTTCACCCCGCCAGTGTCACGTTAGAGGGTGGCTCTACTAGTAGCCCTATACCTGGAAGGACCAGTGGCTGTGCGCATCGCCTGGACGTGTAGCGCCCCCCTCCTACAGTGGCTCGCGCAGTGCTCGGGGATTATTTTTTCTTCAGGTGCTTGGCTGAGCCAAGCCCATGATATTAGCTGGCGGCTGGCAACGAAGCCAATGTGATACGGTTGGAGCCTCAAGGGCCGAAAGGAAACCTGGCTTCGAATTTCTCGGCGTTCTGATCACTTCGTGATGCTCATTCTGATCCGATCGGACCAAGATTTTTCGACTGCAACATTTCGAAGGAGGGAAAAGAAAAAAAAAAAAAAACACTCGATGAAGCCTGTACATGCACTCATCATACCATTTAGCACCCTAGGCCTGCCCTCCTTAAACAACAAAGCTCGAGGAGCAGAGCACGATAAAAAAGGACACAGGGTAAATTCAGGTCAATTGACGAATGACCACTACTCCGAACAATGAAACCAGCCCCGCTAGCGGTGCATATGAACAAATGGATGTGGATACAGCACAGCCAGAGAACGTGAGGAAAAAGAGCGAGGTGGAGGGCACTTTGCGACTCGAGTCAGGTGTACCTGCTAGCCTTTCCCTTCAGGCGGATCGACAGCTCACTTGACGAGGAACAACGTGCGAAGATCCACGTCAAGCAGGGAACCCGAGGGGTACTCCCCGTTGCCAGCGGCAATCGTGACTTTCGCCAGTGGCTTGTCCTCTTCACATATATTGAAGACTCGAATGTATACTTGACGTTGATGAGATGCATCCCTTAGATTGCTGATAACTGAACCATCTGCCCCCCTCCTGCTAGTGTAGCGTTCGGATCTCTCGGTGAGGGCCTAACAACTACTGTATGCGCCATATCCCGTGGATGCATACCTATTATGTGAAAGAAGATTTCGTAATGAGGATTCGTTTTGATTACCTGTCACATCAGCGGGATTCTCGGACCACTGCCAGGGACCCGAGTTCCTCATCGAATTGAACCTGTCGGAATACCCAGTCTGTCGTTTGCCGTACTGACAATTCATAGATCAGAGTTTCTTGCGCTACTCTACTTGGCCACAAGTAATGGCCTTCGGGCATCCGGAGGCGTGGTTGAGCTCCAAGGTTTTTGCCCGCACTAAAATGCACTTCTCCAAAATTATCACGTCATGAGGAGAAGGCAGTTGGGGTAAAGGGCAGGAAGATCTGGGAGTGGCAAACACCTTATGCAGCGCCGTTGCAAGAGCCATGGTGTGAGCACCTCGGATATGGAGCGCGGAAGGTGCCATGGAACTTCTAGACGGACTCGAAGCGTCGCCGCTGAGCCCTGATCCTCAGGACACCTCCATGTGCGCTTGCCGAATCGGTAGATGGGCTCTGTAATAGTGTTCAACTGGTTGCGTCAGATTTCCCGGCCGGGTTCTCTCTATGGCGGTGTTCGACGAGAAGGGCAATCCAATTGGTTGTTGAACGGACTCGCTCCAAATCGTGCTCAAATCCTTGCCCTTTTCTGCCTCTTTTCTGATTGGAGATTCGATGCAAGGTGTGCTTGTCAACAGCCCTGAACGATGTCTTAGTGGCGAGGCTACTGCTGCATAGTCCCTCATGTCAAGAAAAAAGAATACCTGTCGATTCGCCCAGAGCTTCAGTCTAGGCCTGGACTCAGTCCCGCACTAAAACGGCACCACAGACAGTAAACTATCTTGCACGGCTAGCAGTGCTTCGCAGTGGTACCACCATGAGACTGCACGCCAAGACAGTATTGTGGCACCTAGCAACATGGACTACTACGAGTGGGAACACAGGACGGGCACACGGAGATCTATCTATAGACGATGGCTGAAAATTGTGCCTGCAATAATGGAGAGGTTTGCTTGGCCGACTTGACCTGGCCAATGTTGCCGGCACTTTTGCTCGGCAATTATCGTATTTCTTCGTTGCATCATTCTTCTCATTCTCTTGGTCTCTCTGTCCGATCCTATCTATGTTTTGCAACCGGGAAGGCTGAGCATCAATATCAAACCACTAGACATCCATGCAGCGCTAAAATCGGTATCGTGGAGCTTCAGATCGCGATGCTGGAGAAGAGAGAAAACGACTCACTGAACGCATTGTTTCCTACACACCCCCCTCATGGCAATCAAGCTGTTGCAAGTATCGATTCAATCTTTTAGTCCCTGCATATTTTCTGGTTGTTGCCTGCTCTATACCCCTCCGTCTTGGGCTGCGAGAAACAGCAAGAACCGGACGGGGAAATTGATGATTTACGTTGCAATATGCACACTCCTCTTCTCTTCAATGGAAGTGTTAGTTAATATCTTGCCTTTTAGGACGGCCCCTACATATACAACGGAATGATGGGTGGTTGCGACGGTATAGTAGGGATTAAACTATGTTAAGACACACCATTCGTATATCGCCGTCGAGGAGATCAATGTACCCAAGGGGGGGTTCGCCAACTAGAAAAACTGCTTCTGGCTTATATCCTTCAATTATCTTCAATATAGCCAGGTACGTCTGGATGGTTAAGGTTCGGGGTATGTGAAATAGTTCCTCGAGCCTTTGGATGCCCCGACGTTGCCGCCTGCCCGTTTATTTGAGCTACCCGCGGCATCCTTCCCTAATCTGTATTTTAGGTTTATACTTGCACTACAAGGCACGCGATATTATCAGAGTAAAACACTCTGATACCCAAGAGCACACCAAAAATGGAAAGGGGGCTCCAGCCTGCTCGTAGCCAGCTAACCTCAGGTGAAAATTTTCTTCCCTTGCTGGGCTGTAGTCCGTTCGCCGGACGTACGACGTAGCTGAGATGGCCGGGATTCAGGTCACCCAATCACACCAACCACCACTCCTGGGGGAATAGACTTATTCCTCTTCTCCGCGAAGTCGCACTCTCAACCCCAGCGCCCCAGATTCCCCATGCTGGGAAGACAGGGTCAACTAACTAGCGTCGTGGTCGAGCGTCCTTCGCCTCGCTTGGTGATCCTTTCCTCCGCACGCATCTGTTGGCCCAAGGTTACGACGGCCTTTATGGCGTGATCAACGAGATAGCTCATCCAGTAGCGGTGGAGGAAACGGATAAGAGACCCTCCCCCACACTAGAGATGTGACAGCCTCGGACAATGCCTCAACGCCCATCGCCCCGGGATTTTCTTTACGATGCTTCGACGGTGGAGCCTTAGTTGAATTGGGAAAGGGGAAACGAGCTCTGGCTTTCCCATGAGCCGGTCTCGGGGAGCGTGTAACACATGCGAAATTGAGAGAGTGTGGCGCTACTGAACCCTTTTTCCATTCCAAGTCTGTTCCATCTGGTCATCCAGACTTTTGGGGCCGAGCCGCACTCCCCCAAGGGAGGGCGAAGCGAAGGGTGCTTGCTTGCCCTGATATTAAACAAAAGGACCCTACTTGAATGCTTAACCATCTAGACGGAGCTGCTCCAAAGCCTTGGAGTCGGGCATGAGCACCCATTAGACTATTTTCCTACATCACCCCTTATTTACGCCCCGAGGTTTGGCCATCAGATTTTGTGGATTTCTTTTTTTTGGGTGTTGTAAGACTGACATCATGCTCGGTCTTTCCGCCGCTACTAACTCCGACTTGGCGCTCAGGACGGATTCCATGCGCCGAGAAAAAGGCCAAAGAAAACATTAAGGAAAAGTATGCAGTCGCACTCGGGCGATCCGTCATTTCGCAAGCCACGCTAGCGCCAAGAGCCAAGACCGGTAGTGCGCTGCCCTCATCCGATGGTTCGGAGGTCTCCTACCTGCCATGCCAAGGCGCCAGGTATCCGAAGGAAACCCATGTTCAACATTAGTAATACTCGCATTAATAACCCCTTCCCCTGCCCGAATTGGTCTGTGAGGCGCGGTTGTGACGGGGGCCAAGACGGGCGTTTCTGCCAAGCAGCGGTAGGGCTCTTCTTGCACAGCGGAAAGAAGCAAATCGGCTTGGCGTCGAATTCCACAGGCTTGGTTTCAACGACGTCTAGGTTGGGGATATCAAACACCTTTGACCGAGACAGACCGATGGTCGAATTACTTCGTATGTACAGAAGTAAATTTGCAGCAGTCATTTATAACGGATCTATTGTTGAAAATCATATATTCCAGGTGATCCGCAGATCTTGTTCAGACTGGTCGGTACTCAATTTGAGGCCACTGATCGAAACCTTGAGCTGGCCATTCACGGAGACGAGAGAGGACGGCAACGTCGACAAAGGGGCCCTCGAAATGCGGGCGAGGACTGCAGAAGCGAGGCGCATTGTCCTGTCTCGCTCGGCCTGTGAGTGGTGAGTGAGGACAACAACCGTAAGCCGATGTGACTTCGGCCGAGCCAGATCACAATGTCATCTCGACACTGTCCATCCCAGCTTGGATTTTCCAACGAAAGGTTACGAGTACAGCTGGTAATCCAAGCTCGGTCCCAGGAGCAACACTCTCCCTGAGATGTAGCGGGTACAAGGACAATTGCATTTCCCGCCCCGACCTGCCAGGTCACACTGTACAGGACCGTTCTATGGGTCGAATGCCTGGAAAAAGGCCATCGCAGGAACGCCAAACCCAGCAAGACAGAAAATAACACAGGAGAGTAACATTGGGTTACAACGGCACTGGATCGCCGTCCATCCGGCCCGCCAATGACTATCACCTGCGAACAGCGCGTGAAGTGGAGTCTTCTCTCCACGGAGTATTGTTTTATGAACCAACGAGCTGCCACTGAACGCACGACCTTCCTTCTCCTTTACCAGTTAGCCAGCCAGCTCTCATTTCGCACAACCCACTCAGCATTGGGCGATCCGTCGTGCGCGCGAAGCCACGCGTTACCGCTGCAAAATGCGAGGTGTGAACAAGGGACAGGGGAGAATAATCAAGGTCCTCCCATACGTCTGAAAGCGGTGCGTGTGGGAGAGATGCGCCGGGGTGTGGTAACACGGCACATAAGTCCCCGCGTTTCTCGCCGAGGCTAATTTCTATTCCGTTCTTTTGTTCGAGGCGGATTCCACGCTAAAAGCCGGTCACTGTTCAGTTCAGAGCCCTGGGTGATTTCATTTGTGTTATTACTGGTAATATGAAAAAGCTGCTTGAGTATTTCTATAAAATCCACACTTGCGGTTTAAGCTTTGCTGTAAGAGTCTAGTACGAGGAGAGGAAAGCAGTTGGGGAATATGCGTACTTTGCGAGGGTGTCCATTTGGGGTTATGCGCCCGACTCGTGCCCACACTTTTCGAGGCCCTTCGCTCCTTCCCCTCTCCAAATCCTGCAAGAAAAGGAATTCGGATCCACATAAGGGTTTCCTGTCCTTTACTTGGTTTAGATCCGCTTGTCTGGCAATTGCCTTCTTCGTACTTGCTCGTCGCGGAGTTGTTGAGGTGGAGGGAAGGTGGAGATCTGGTGGAGAGGGGTGGGGTATAATGGGCTGGTATGGGGTGCAAAAAGCGGGCGCTGGGGGGAAAGAGCAATGATCCTGTGGGCCAGCTATTAACCGTTTCTTCCGTTTGTCCGGCACTGGACATGGGTCCGCTAGATTATCCATCAAAAATCACCCCATATAACATTTCTTAGCAAATCCATCAAGTACCATCAATGTGCTGTCTGGGTCCTGGTAAGCCAGCCGTCGTCAACCATGCTGTACGGTCGATGACTGCTATTACGGAGGAGTGTAAGTCCGAGTGGCTGACTACGGTCTACAGGGGCGACACAAGCTTTTCGACTCGGCAAACGCGCGCCGTCTTGGTGTTCCATTCTTGGAGTTTCGGCTGGTATGGCATGCAAGAGACACCGCAACCGTATGCACGACCGATTTCTAGGGGCGGCCTTAACTTCAACCGAGGGGAAGCTCTCTTCACACCGAAGAGAGACAAAGATCTTGGAAGTCGACTTGGTGATCGTGAAATACCCCAAGGAGTGACCTTGAAAACCCTTCTTCAAACTCCAATCTTGCAGCTGTGTCCGCCCCCATCTGTTGCGACTCCCCCCACGCTATCCCTGCTCCCCTTTGTCCTAGCCTCTAGAGCTAGATCCGCCAGACCCGCTGCGCGAGTCGGTGGATAGACGGCTTGACGGCCTACTAGCGTGCCTGAGCCTTACAGATGGCCATTACCTTCTCATCCCCCCTTTTCCCATTCTGGGCAACGGAGCCGTCCTGGAGCAGCCACCTCTTCGGTTGAACTTCAAGTGTGGAGTGGGAGCGTTGTATCCCACGCTAGGAGTGTCACTACCGTGGTTTGCGCGCTTGTTAGCATGCCCTTCGCCCCCGACCTTCATTTCGCCAGCTGGGTTTTGCACACGTCGCCCGCTCCTTGCTGGTGATATCGTCAAAGGCCTCTTGCGCTTTTTTCGACAAGCAAAGGGGGGGAGGCGTGAGTACCAACTTTGGCTTGCCCTCCTTTACTTGGCTTGCCCTCCTTTACTTGGCTTGCCCTCCTTTACTTGGCTTGCCCTCCTTTACTTGGCTTGCACCTCTATCTCGGCCTTGCCAAATGCGCGATGTCAGACATGCCTTGGAGTAGCCAAGAGAAGGACTGCGGCTGGATTGGCCATTCCGTAGGTAGAGTGTGAGTGTAGGGCAGCATTCTACCTTCACAATCTCTATGCAACTTTCTAGGGTCGCTCTGCGGCGGATCTATGAGACCAGAGTATATCGAAGAGCGGCACATCGACTCTACCCTCCACTACATGGTCGTCAGTGGAGGATGATTCCATTAGATTTACCCAATGCACGCCCTGCTTCACCTACCAGAGGCTAAGAAGTAAAGGTAAGGCCATGGGTGATATTTTCTAGCAGAAAACCGTTCGCTTTAATAGTGATCTAGCAAGGACCTAAGAACGAAGCGTCCAGGGACGAGCAGGAAGACACCACGGGGTGCCGCTGGCCCCGTTCGGGCCTCACTTGCTTCAACTAGTCATTCATCTCCGCCGCGCTCCCACGCCAGCAGGATCGTATGCTTGCTATATTGAGTAGCGGGAGCAATGATCTACAATGACCTAGTACGGGTTTGGCTGGATGAACTGAACGAAGTGCAAGGTATCCACCGAGTGATGGTCCTAACATCCGCAGGTGGCCGAGAGAGGATATTCAAGGGCGTCGTGGGATATAAGCATATCCAGCTAGTCTGTTCGTAGTCGCATGAGAGAGGTTGGAGGGGCTACATAGTGATGCGGTGCCGAGGGGTATCGGGGCAAATGCAATGGTAGTTTAGATCATGTGCGAGGTTAACTTTATGTGAGGAGCTTCTAGGTGATATTTGTGAAAGTAGGAATAGCGCTTGAGTCATGAGTAGCTTAGATAGATAGGCGTTGACGAGTCGATGCAGGAGAGATGGGACGCCGTTGGATTGATTCATTGCGTCAAGGTCGAATTCACGTTAGCCTAGTTCGTCTCCAACTTAGACTGCCAGCTCTACTACCTCTTCATTAACAACGCATCTACTCGGAAGTTTACCGCAATTGAAACCGAAAAGCTCTTGGAATTACCACGACTACGGAAATTTGACGTCGACACCATATTGATAGGCAATAGCTAATGCACCTAGGGAAACTTTTTGCATTCCACCCAGGGTTCAAGCTCGCACCGATC
Organism: Lomentospora prolificans; assembly: GCA_029532625.1. Classification (NCBI taxonomy): domain Eukaryota; kingdom Fungi; phylum Ascomycota; class Sordariomycetes; order Microascales; family Microascaceae; genus Lomentospora; species Lomentospora prolificans. Next base: position 1,435,009 of record JARFXM010000008.1, on the reverse strand, counting down.
CGGTCCACAGATCTAATGTACCTGAAGGTAGAAGGAAGATCTTGCCCGTATTAGCTTACAGCCGCTGTAATAGCCTGGAAGCCATCCCCGAGCACATCCTAATGGAGGCCAGGGGCTACCTTACTAGAGTCTGTGGCCACCAAAGTCCGTGTTCATCTAAAGTTATATTGGACAGGGAAAAAGGGGTGGAAGCCTTCCCCGACAGTTAGGGATAGACTCGTATTGGAGGATCGGGATACGATATGTGGACACTTGTATAGGGTACTTGAGGCGCGTCTGGACGCGTGAAGGGAAGTCTCTTGAAGGGAGCAATTGATCCTGTGCATTGTCGCGGGCTCCCTCTTGAGCGTATGTCGAAGGTCAAAAGCCCGGTGCTAACATTGGACGTGTTTTTCTGTCAGCTTGATGGAATGAATGAGACATTGAACATGTCAGCTTGTACCAGTAGTTTGTTACAATTTCTTGTTTAGGGTGTACATGCCAAAACGAAAGACAGCTCCCCTAGATGCAAAATTGGTCCCTCCCTACTCGCTATCTGAAGCTAAGTTCCATATTGACCACCAGCCTGCCAACACTGCGTCTCTTGGGCCTTATCAGTCGAGGTGACGTATACCGTCTCCCTATTACAGAGCCTCAATGTCAGCTTCATCTTCATACGCCAAACATGGCTGAATCGTGGGAAAAAGAGGGAACGGAAACCAAGGTGGACGTACGAAGCAGTTACGACGGGGGTCACCCAGTGCGTGATGTACGTAGCACGAAGCTCAGTGGCGGGTTCGCCGCGGATAACGGTCGTGAGCGTGAGAACGCCCGTGTTCTCGCATACCGTCTGAGCGGGGAGGATGAGTTTTTTGGTCGTGGTGGACCAAACTAGACACAGTTAGTTCCCCATGTACGCGGCGCGCGGATGGCCGGAGGGTGGGAAAATAATGCCTTACCTGACTCGGTGGCGGTTCTCTGGTCCTTGGTGACGATGTGGGTGGAAGTGACCGTCTTGCTCGCGGATACCGTGCTCGTGATGGCCGCAGCAGCAGCAGCAGCAGCAACGTCTCTCTCAATGAGGTCTCGTGGGACTAGGACTTATTAGCAGTTGATTGGGTTGTCTGGGGAGATGTTCTTTTGTCTTACGGGCTGCTCCGGTTTCCTGCGGGCCCCTCCCACGACCACGGCCTCTGCCCGGACCTCCTCCACCACCTCCTCCACCGCCTCTGCCTCTGCCTCCGCCACCGCGGCCCCGACCGTTACCTCCACCCCTGTTTCCTCCCCCATTGCCACCTCCATCCCCGCCGCCATTACCACCGCCTCTATTCCCTCCGTTGTTTCCTCCCCTGTTCCTACCACCGCGTCTCCTCCACCTCCACCCACCATCTTCCCACCTCGGTTGACACTCCCCGCCGCAATTATCCCCAGGCTGCGGCTCCGGCACATTAGGCCTCTCATCCGGCGCTGGCGTCCGCTCGCCCTCGGGATAATGGCAATACGCCCACTCAACCTTTGTGGTGCGGACGTACTCGGTCAATGCCTCCTCTCTCAGACCACCGTTCGACGGTGGTGCTGACGATCTCGGTTGGGCCGGCGACGTAGTTTGTTACGACCTGGGTGGACTGGGAACATTGGGTCGTCACCGGGGATTGGTGGTCTCGTCGTGTTACAGTCACCCAGTAGGTGTCGGTTTTGGCTGTTGCGAGTGTTAGTGAAAGAGTGCTTTCGGGGGGGTTGTGGATAAGGTGACGTACTCTTTACGGGAGGGGTAGAAGTGATTTCGACGGTCACGGTAGGAGTTACCTGTGGCTATTAATACGGAAAGAGAAGCTATCGTAGAAGGCGGGATCACGTACAGTTACGACCGTCTTCTCGGGGGCGGTGGGCTTGAGCTGGAATTTACGCTGGAACGAGGCGTCAAAATCGTCACCTTGGATGATAATGGTCCACTGGCCGGATTCCATCTGAGAGTAGGCAATGTCGCTGTGAAGTAGGGTCAGTAACAACTCTCGTTAGAACGGCGGGATTCAATAAAGAGAAAAAAGGAGACCTGCCATGTCGAACGTTGGCCGACCTCATCGTTGCCGCTGTCCAGCAGGGAGCATGTATGTTCTGCTCCGTCAGGCGCGACTAGGATGGGCGTGATATCGGCACTCTCGCAATCTAGGCTTTTGTCAGATTCAGATTCTCTGCTCCGTACTCGGGCAATTTCCGAGGAACTCACCTCGAAACTCGGAGATGAAGCTAAAGTTCTCATCCAAAGTATCGTCGATAAAATACGAGCCAGCGTTTGTGTAGTCTATGCCGACGCAGGTGCAAGCAGCTCTGACCCTAACAGTCAACAACAGCGCAAGGCCAAGAGCGGTACTCAGATATGGCGCCATAATATTCTGAGATCTCAAGGGTCGGTGACACAACTACGCAAAAGTTGAAAGGGGGATGGGGCTACGGCAGAGGCGTCTATACCGTTCTTTTTATAGATGGGGTCGGGGAGAGGCTGGGGCATATCAGAAGCGGAGAGGAGGTCTGAAAGGAGTGCAATACACTACACTTGGAGAAACAGACACAGACGCAAAGGTTGTCTGGCTATGACACACGCTGGAAAGATATTGCAACGAGCACAATAATCGTATCCAGCTCCTGACGAAAAAAACGGGAGACGGGGCCACGGCGAGTTAAGCATACATACAATACATGTATCTGCCAGACGCCAAAAATAAACCTGTCCAATGTATTTGACATTGCATCTATAGTATGTTCTTTCTTCAATACTCAACAGCGGCAGAGATATCGGAACTATTGCATGTCTTGAGGAGGGGAGAAGGGGATATAGATCACTTGCAGATATAGATTCAGTGATCGACATCCAGGCCCCTCGACATACCGGACGGAGAACACAAAGACTCGCGAGGAGTATTTCACCCGTTGTCGCATTTCTTCCGATATGCCTGAGCGCAACCTCTTGCGGCAATGCACCGAACCGTACTCTAGCGAAGCTTCTCCAACGTCCTCGGGAGCATCTGTACTTCCTTCTCCACTCAAAATGTTGGAAGTCCTGCCGCGGCACATCCACGGAACGGTTCCTCGACCAAATAATAATACCCGGAGAATTTAGAATCGAGAAAAAAGTGGTGTGAAGGAAGAAAGACTTAACCTGACAAATCGGAGAGGAGAAAAGAAAAGAAAAAGAAAAAGAAAAAGAGCTACCTGCCGAGAATCCGGGGTGCCGGGAATTCAGCCATGCCTGAATGCGGATTCGTTCCCCAAGCCTGGCTCTGGGAAGATGGAGGGGCGACAATATGGCTAATTTCCCTTTTCCCTTTTACTCTGTGGGACATGTTGGCCCAACTCAACGCAGAAATCGACAGTCTTTCAATCTTTGCCTATGCTGGTTGTACGCGAGATCAGATGGTCTTTGTTGGGATTGACGATAGGGCGTCAATATGGCGACGCGAGGGTGGCATCGTGACGGGCATCTTGTTCAGATGACGTGCGGTCTTTCGGCACTGAAAAGTGGAAGCCGTAGGCGAGAGGAAAGCCAGCTGATATGGTTGTCTGGTACGGTGGTGGCTCTTGGTGCGCCTGCGTCCTGCGCGTTGATCAGGGTTGGAGGGTTGTAGTTTGGTGCCGGCTCTGCAAGACCGGGAAACGGCTTCCCCTGCTGACATTCCGCTATTAGAAAGGACGCCCTCGGTCCTTGATGTGTTTTCTACTGGGCTATTCCGTTGAAAAAAACGGCTACATGCCGGGCCTCCATTCGGCGCACATCCGGACGCCGGTCTCCACTCGGCCGACGCTAAGTAACTAACCTCAGTTAATAGTCAAGAGCCTCAATTGCGTTCGTTGTTCTGATCCGACGCGAATCATTCCTCACACATCGCATCGAAAGGCTCCCCCCAAACGCCAGGTCAAGTTTCTGCCAAGGGGTGAATTGCGCCTCAAGAGATTGGCAATTCACACATCTACGGCCGAGCATTGGAAGAGAAATATCTTGTTGAACGGGCTCGATGCGTCGTGAAAAAACTATTATACACGCTATAGACCTAGTCTCGCGGTGGAACACGCCCGTTTGTATCCTCCTCTCGTCTTTCCCATATCTTACACCCGCACTCTAAGGGTGACGAACCGCCTTCTCCGAGGCATCTCTACCTAAGGAATGCAAAACTCGATCCAGCTCCCCAGGTACGCGAGATTGTTCGTACTCTCCCGCTCCCTGTAGATCTTTTCGAATTCCGCAAATGAGATCTTGCCAAAGCCCCCGCGCTCTAGTGCCTCCGCCTCCGCCTCGCCGCACGCCTTCCACTCGGCCATGATGTTGGCAAATGTGTCGTGGTACTTGTCCTCAAGTTCTTTGCGCTGTCTGCGTTCCATGGAAGCCGGTGACTCGTCGCGCTCCTGCACCGGGCGGGATCCGTTTTCCAGGCCTTCTTCCTCCCCGCACTTCTCCTCGGGCTCATCCACACGTCCGTGGGCCGTGGGCCGAATGATGGTGCCAAGGTCAAGAACCTCGGCCTCACTGTTGGGCCGGAACTGAGGCATAGTAGGGTCGCGGTATTCCTCAACGGGATCGGTATCCTCCGATAAGGCGGGAATGGCCCTCCCGACATTCGTCTCTCCTTCAGATTCTCCATCTTTTTCTTCTGAACCTTCTGTCCCATTCTTGGGGCTATCGGGAGCTGCTTCTGTCGTGTGCGGGGCCTCGGCCTCATCAATAGCCGGAGCTGGTGTCTCCGTAGTCGCCTCGATCTCCTCCAGGCCGTCCTCATCAATCGACTCAATATCCAGATCAGCTGGCTCTTCCTCGTCCTCCGACTCATCGGAGGCTTCGTAAGCTGCAGCAAGCTCCGCATACTTCTCGCGGTCTTCCCGGGTCTTCGCAACTTGCATAGCCAATCCCTCCTTGTCCTTGAAAAGAACATCGAGCAAGTCATTGAAGGCCTGCTGGGCGACCTGGTACAAGATCTCCTTGCCGGCATCGCGCTCAGCATCGGGGATATCCATACCGCCCCACCTCTCCGGCACGGTCCTTGATGAAACAGACACATTGGAGCGGGTTTCGAGCTCATCCGTATCGCCAGCAAACCTAACCTTGGAGCTCGAGCGAGACCTGGGCGATAATGCGGGCGCATCCGCCTCTAATGACAGTTCCTTTTCCTGCTCCTTGGCTCTCTCTAGGTCCTCCATGGCACGAGCTAGGAGGTCCTGACTATCGTCGAAACCACGGGGAGCTCTCGCACCTTCCTCCTCGTCTAAGAAGAAGTGTCGCCTCCTCCAGCGTTCATGAAGTCGCCTTCTGGCTCGGCGCCTAACCGACCTCTCCTGCTCAAGACGATCCTGGAGCTGGGAAGCAGTCACACTAACGTGTACCTCTCCTTCGCCGTTGGCTGGAAGTGTTATTCGTAAAGTCCGCAAGCCGCGACCAGAGGTATTAGAGTTTTCGCCCTGCTGACTATCAGCGGTGGATTGATTGGGCTCGTCACCCTGCGTAGCGCTGGAAGCATCCGCTGGAGACTCGGTTCCGCGCGCTTCGTTCTGGCTCTCGCTGGGCGGCGACTCGCCTTCCGGGGGTGTCATAGTGGTATGCTCCGAGTTGGTAAAGATAGTGTCGGTGTTGAGGGCCCCCTCTGCCTCGAGGGTGGAGAGGAGAGCCTGGACCGCAGAAATATTATTGAGGGGGTACAGGATGCTCTCCGCGTACTGAGCCGGCGCGGTGATTCGTAGGGTGTCCTCTCGTAAAGTGTCCTCGGACTCCGCATCGTTGATGAATATTCTGTTGAGAACCTGCCTTCGCGAAGCGGTATCGCCTCTTCCTTCTCTCACCGCATGCGATCTTCCAGCAGGTAGATCAACATCACCATTGCCATGATAGACTTTTCCATGGAGTCGATCGGGGTTGTAATCCGCGGGGGGCATTCGAGTGAGTTCTCTTCCAAATAGACTGCTTAGGGGCTGGCGACTAGCAACAAGTTGCTGGGCTTCGGTACTGGCCATAACCTGTTCGTCAAGGCCGTCAAGGACGTCCTTGTGCATTCCCTTGAACAAGACGTAATATGCGCGAAACATGCGCAGACAGTCCTTTCGATCAATGTACCCATCGTTATCGATATCGTAGCTTCGGAAAATCCTCTCAAGCTTGTCCCGGCGGTTTCTGAACGCAACACCATGGAGGAACTCGGTGAAACCGATAAGCCCGTCGTTGTTGGTATCGTAAAACGCAAACATGCGATCATGGATCAGGTTAGGTGCCATGTGCTGCGAAGCTCCTGACGGTATCAGACAGCGCTCGAATGTCTTACGGTCCATGGCGAGGTTGAGTTCGTCTGGATCATCCCTCCACTCGGTGTTGGCCATGTACGTCCACTGCTCCCAGTAAGCCTCAAGCTCAGGTCGCTCGAAGCCGGTTTCACGGGAGAGCTTGACCATTAGATGCCTGCCAAGCGATCGGTTTACCGAGTCGGGATCCCCAGTGTACCACACGGGCTGGGTTTGGCGAAGAATGGAGGGTGGCGCGGGGACCTTGACCTTGTAAAAGATATGTGTCTTGGTGTGAAGGCCTTGGGCTTCACAGGATTCGCAAAGGTCAAAGTCAGCACAAGTGGCACATCGATATCGGATACCACGAATAGGGGCCATGCTACAGGCGTTGCATTGACAACCCCTGTGCACGCAAGCATTTCGTCGAGAGTTATCTTCAGAGACGCGGAAGAGTAAGGTGACGATGTTGTGGCCCGCGCGTTGGGGTGGCGGGTCGTTGTACCAGTCCTCTAAACCATTCTGGCCGTCGTCATCGACAACCGTTTCCTCTACTTCTTGAAGGATTTGGTCGATAACGGCGTCGTCGGTGGATGCGGTGGATGCTGCCGGGCTAGCATTGCGTGGGGCTGGGGTCGAGCGGGAGCGGCGGCGAGAGTTTCTCCGCGGGCGTCTTATGGCATTGCTTCGATGGAGTCCTGTCGAATGAGTACCACGGTGCGACCCGTCCCTGTAAAAGTAGTAGTAGCTGGCCGAAGCGACAGCAACGGTCGATAAAGCAGCGGCAATAACCAGGCGAGGGCGCGAGAAGTTGTCAGTGGACGGCAGCGATATCCACATCGTCAGTGGTTCCCAGCCGTTACTACCTTGCCAAGATCATGAAGTGCTGTTTTCTTTGAGTAAGTGTGCGTTAATTGAAGAGTGAAAAAGACAGTGATGGACAAGAGGCGGGACTGTAGGTGTTCGGTTGATGAGAGGTTGAAGACTGCTATTGAAGAATAGGGAGCTCCAAGGTCGCTCCTGTAAGAGATGAAGATTCTGCCGGGCGGTGAAAGAGGAAATTGTCGATGACAAAACATTCCAGCGTTTGGGGGGAGGGGTTTTGCTGGCTCGCCAGCCAGCAGTGTCCATACTTGTAGAAACGGTGTGCTACCTGCTGGCAAGCCCCAGCTGGCCCACCCCGGGCTTTGTCAAAGGCCAAGGACTTGGGTGCTAAGGCAACTTTAATCATAGCCTTGGAGCGCTGAGACGCTAAGTACCGAGGCACAATTTCCAGAAAGCCCTCTCCGTTGACCTTTTGACAGTGGCAAGATTTCCCCCCCAACTGGTACCCACTACCCGCTGGCCTTCCCATCATTGATCAATTGCTAAACTTGGGAGGCGGCGATCCATCGCAATGGAACCTGGGATGCCTGTAGAGGATACGCGAAAAGAACCTCGCCAAGTCTCATTCGACCTTCACGTTGCTCCGACCCTCGGGAAAGCGTCCTTCTTCTGTACCCTAGGCACATCGTTTCCAATACGAGAAACAGTATGTAGTCTGTCCCAATTTAGGAAGCAAGAGTACCGGTCCTATTGAAAACCACACGTAGTCGCATTGCCAGCCTTCAGTAACCATCGCTTTCCTTGATGGAGCCCCCAGTTTCCCCTTTACTACACGTTTACGCAATCTTGCCGCGTATCCTTATCACTTCCAATATACGCTGAAATTGGCGACTTTCATCCATAGTGCACCTTGCGTCGCTCGTCCCGCTTGTTTGGATTGTCATCACCACATCAGGAGGAGTCGTGTTTAAGATCGTTGCGCCAGCCTAACGGTTGCCTTTCCCCGAGTCAACCGCCACATCACCTCAGTAATCGCTCCATCATGGCATCTCCTGTGTATGTTGACTTAAGGCTGCTGAATTCCTAGATCTGCAGGTGCTAATCCATTCCCAAACCTAGACCGAACCCTTTCCCCTCCATAGCCGACACGCTGCAACACCCCGCGTACCCGGGAACCGTATGGAAGCTTGAACCACATTCCAAGGGACGCTGCCCAGTGGGCAAGACCCGTGGAGGACCCTTCCATATTTCGTATGAAGTGCATGGTAATGGGCCCATCAGAATTGCCGTACGCGATATCTCCCTCCCTTCCACAACTCCCGCTCACGCGCCCGGAAACTAATGAGAGGTAGTTCGTGATGGGCCTCGCCGGCGTCAAAGCCGCGTGGCAGCGCCAAACCAACCACTTCGGCCACGAAAAAGACCAATACTCCGTCCTAATCCTCGACAACCGCGGAATCGGCGAATCCGACAAGCCCTGGCGCCGTTATACCACATCCGCCATGGCGCTCGACTACATCGACGTCCTCGAGCATCTCGGCTGGATCGACCGCTCTGACCCGTCCCCGAAGCGGAGCCTGCATCTCGTCGGCATCTCGCTCGGCGGTATGATCTCCCAAGAAATCGCATACCGCATCCCCAAGCACCTCGCAAGCTTGACTCTCCTATGTACGGCCGCTGCCGTCGAGAACACAAAGGGCTGGTACGAGACCATGCGGGGAACCAGCAACATATTCATGCCAAAGACAATGGACGAGCAGATCCTCACAACGGCTCGTCAACTGTTCCCTGAGGAGTGGCTTAGGTCACCCGATGAGGCGATCATGCCGTCGCCCAAGCGGACCCCGAGATGCGGCCCCGCTCCGGGCTCGCCAGATGGCGAATATCTACCTTTCAACTCGAATTACCAGCGATTTCAGGCACAGGAACTTGTCAAGAAGCTGAATCCTTCGGCGTACACTATGTGGGGTGTTACGCTGCAACTGAGCGCCGCGGCCTTGCATCGCAAGTCCCAAACTCAGCTTACCGAGATGGCGGACAAGATTGGTCGCGAGAGGATCACGATTATGCACGGTTCCGCCGACGATATGATTGACGTGGTACTGGGAAAGAAGCTTATCAACATGGTCAACCCGGGCAAGGCGCACATCGTTGAGGGTATGGGTCACGCTCCCATAGTGGACAGGGCGCCGTGGGTGAATGAGTTATTAGAGAACCACATCGCGAATTGCGAAAAAATCAAGGACCAACATGAATAAATATAACCACCTTCTCGTTTATATTTTCTTGCGAGATATTTATTCGTATCTTATCGGTGGTTCTCTTCTTTGGGCTTTTATGCTGACCATACATAGCCATATCCGGGACTCTCCAATACCCACCCATTCACGTATATATCAACGGAGGATTCCAACACCTCGTATCAGTTGGCCAATGGGAGTTGGGCTACCAATGCTTTGCCCAATTCAATGAATTCCACTTGTTATTGGTTCTTTGAGGGAGGAGCAGGGTCCGTAATGCTCCTACAGCATGACAACACCGACACCGCTCAGCTTTTCCTCATCAGGACGGTTAGCCTTAGTGACGCCTCCACTGATTGGCGCAGTCTTGTAGTTGAAAAGGTAGTAATGGAGGTTCCCGTCGCCGCCGCCAAAGTGGTGCTCGTTCAGAACCAGTGAGTTCTCCATCAGGGTGAGAGCATTGTACACGTCGAATTTAAGCTTCTTGCTGAAGATAAGAGCCTCATGCATGAGCTCATTAAGCCTCTTCTTCAATGCGGGCTTGTCAGTCTTCTCAGTGAGCCCAGTCTCGGTAGCGTAATAGAAGTGGTAAGCAGCTCGTAGGAGCTTGTGTTTGTTATGGTTGATGACGGACGAATCAAGCCCGTAAAAGGAGAAGAAATCCGTAATTTTGCCGTTGTCATCCTATAAATAGGTTAAAACACTGCTTCAAACGAGAGGCGACATTTTTTGTCTAGAAGCGTCAAACTCACCTCAACAACATATGCCCAGACTACCCTCTCCTCACGGTCCTGAGTATCTGAGACGAACCAGTGGATGAATTCCTCCTTTGTGAACTCAGGGGCCATGTCGAATCGCTCAAGGTAGCGCGTTAGGAGCGGCAGAACAACATCAGTGTCTTCCGCCTTAAGCTCACGGACGCCTTTTAGCTTTCCGTGGTCTGGCAATTGGTATCGCTTGATCTGCTGCGAGGGTCTGCTCCCAGGAGGAAGAGGGCTGAAACCAATCTCGTAGAGCTTCTGCCAGTCAAGCGCACGGTGGTAGTATCGGCAAGTGCTGACAGGGGTGGGAAGGATGTTGCCACCGGTGTAAAGACCTTGCCAAATCTCATTGAGGTTGCTTCGACGGGTGACTTCCTTGATCATAACAGGGGCAAGTCGTTTATTGCGTAGCTTCTTGTGCACAACGAGGAAGTTGACTTCGGACACAGTGATGACTGCTTTTCGTACGCGACAACGAACAGGGATGGCGGAAATGAAAGCGACGAGCCTCCTAGACTGCGAGGCTCGCACACCGATATGGTAGTCGGGTTTCCAGCCTGGCGCCAGCATCGCCCTATCGTCAAGGATTAGTACGTAGAAAATAGGGAAGGAACGCGGCTGGTCGGCCCATAGATAGGGTAGCGCACCATCGAAGAATGCTCATGGAGTAGTTGAATCTCAACATTGCAGTGTCGTCCTCGACGTAATGGCCCTCCAAAAGGTCGTGAACTTCTTTCAGCTCTTCATCTGAGGTGAGATCCATGGTAACCCACTCGAAACCCTCAGGAAGAGGATCGGGCTGCTTAGCAACATCATCAACCGTCTTAACTTGCATAGGCCCCTCCTCGCTGATCCTCTCGCCAAACTTGGGAACTGGCTGGGTCTTCCAGAACTTGAAGGCACCCATGTCCTTGACACTTCCACGGCCCGAAGGCATACCGGTCAAGAGGTCATGTATACTCATCTTTTGAAGCATCTCCATCACATTCTGCCTGGTAGGCTCCTTAGTGCCGCCAGCCGTGATCTCGTTGCTAAGGGCGGGATTCATAGTCCAAAGCTGCTTGAGCTGGGTATCGGTCAAGCTGGAGACGAGCTTCTGCGCCGTCTCGGCACCGACCTTATCAGATTCCTCCTCGGCCGAAGCCGCAGCCTTCTTCTTCTTGGACTTCTTCTTCTTCTTTTTTTTACCCCCAGAGTTTGCTTCATCGGGCGCGCCCTCTGCGCCGGCTTCCTCCTCTTCACCCTCCTCATCGCCCTCGGAGTCGTTCAGAACCGCGGGTTCTTTACCCTTTGAGGCGGCCCGATCAGCCGCCTCAGATGGCGAGGGCTCATTGTTCTTCGCGGGGGGCATCGTCTACGAGGTGCCTTCTTTGTCAATTGAGGGTCGCACAAGCTTTGGCCTCGGTTCGTGACAGGCACCAAAGTGGGGCGATGCCGGTGGGAGAGGCTCGACGATCGAGGGATATCGAAGATCGAGACTCGCGGTATTGCGGTGAAATCGGGTCAATAGATAGATGGCACCCTCACCAAAACGCGAAGTGGTGGATATTTTTGGGAAAATTGTAGCTAAGCTGCTGATGAGTGCTTGCTGCTTTGAGGTGGACTTGTGGTCCTTTTTGGAAGCTTCGGTCCCCGGAAAAAATGCGGGGCACAAATTATAGCGGGGCTCGGAGAAGAAGGAAGGCCCAAGCCCACGACCAGGGAGATGACAGCTGTTCCTTACGCTGCCTGGGAGGCTGTAATATTTAGAAGCTGCAAATATGGTACTTAAAGCTTTCGAAATTACTGGTCCTCTTATACAAGGGCGCCCACTTTGTCTCTTCATCAGTCCCGGTCTGGGTTTCAATCTACTTGGTCTCAATGGTCACAATGTTACCAGGGCTAGTCGCGCATGTACCTGAATACGTGCATATTTCGGCCACCGATCTTCGATCGCTCGCAGCCATACTCTCATTTCAGCCATAGATGCATATTTGCCGCCTAGGGTTGACTGCCGGACTACAACCCTGTTGGCTTAGTGAGTAATGGAGATCAACCACCCGTTGTCAGGCAGTGGAAGTTCCGGTTCATGGGTGATAGGTCTTTAGAAATGACTGCTACCTACTGGGGCTAACTCAAGAAGGGTATTGAAATAAACCGTAGCTCAAGACAGCAGACTTTTGAAGGTGGCGTTATTCCTCTTCGAAGGACCGCATCACAGCGAGCAAAGTAGGAGCAAATTTCATAATCCGGTTGTGGCCTTCTCAGTCAGTTCGCGATGCGTTGCATGAAGAGACACGTAAGAAACAACATGTCTGAGGAGGAAATTGTTTCACCTACCTCCATGTAGGAATTGTTCTTGGTGTATGACAATGTTCGGTTCTGCTCTCCATACCGCCTGGAAAGCACCCTTTTCCCAATTTGTAGTGACTTTCTCTTTCTTTGTTTCGAAATCTACAGAATCAAGACCACCAGAAACCGTAGCAATGGCCGCAGATCTGAAGAGCTTATCACTCTCGTGGCATGGAATATCCTTATCGTTCTTGGCATGTATGAAAGTCAGCCTCAACCGGGTCTTTGTTTGTTTTACCACGCGGGCGAGCCGATCGTCCGAGGGCCATTTTTCGTATATGAGGGCCTGAAGCCATCTTGATGTAAGGGGCACCCATTGGAATGGACCGAATACTGGGAAGTAACCAGAGATCCGGTAGCCAGTCAGCATGGTAGGAAGCGTACTGAACCCAGCAATGATAACGATGCCCGCAAACTCGTGGCCGTCACCTGCACATAACTCAGCGACACCACTGACAACTGCCGTTCCCAGACTCTGTCCGAAGAGCACTATTCTTTCGGAAGGCACACCAGCTGTCTTCATGACCCACTCAACGGCTGTCAAGGCGTCTAGAATAACGCCAGTTTCAGTGGGACTTCCAGAAGAACGCCCAAAGCCTCGATAGTCGATAGCAAGGACATGATAAGATGTGGTATCAGTGAGGGAATGATATGTGTCTGTTCGCCAGCCATTCGCAACGTGTCCGGCGTTCTATGAGTGTTAGACGTGAGTGGTATTGGATTTGACGGCTTTCTAGGGACCTTACACCGTGAACTACAATACCATTAGCATGACTAGACATGGGACAGACTGGTTCCGAAAGGCTCACAGTAGATGATGACCTTGGCATTAGGGTCTTCCTTCAATAAACGAAAAGACTCGGTCTTTGTGACATCCACACAGACACCGGGTTCTCTAGACGAAGCAATCTTCCCCTCATGCTTCGCGTAGAGTGGCAAGGGTAGGACGTGCCAGGCGTAAATCTTCTCCCCATCAGCAGTAGATAAATAGAAAGGGGTGACTTGGTTGCCTGGACGCAGTAATTAGCATCTATCCCGGACCGAAAGGGAGTAAATCCTACGAGCAAAGCCCCATTTCTCAGGTTTATCAACGTTATCCCAGAGGAGTGTATTGAATACGTGGGCATAGACGAAACTGTAGTAATCAGTATAAACCTTTTGGTGACTATGCCACTGGGGAACGAGTAGGTGCCACTAACTGCCTCTGGAAGTACGGGATGGCGCCGATAAGAAGGAATATCACGTAAACGCCAAGGGGCACGGAAATTATAATACCCGAAATCTGGCCGGCTCTTACCCAGTCAATTTCCATTTTCGAGAGAATTTCTATGCCTCTTCAAACTGTAAATGCGTCGCTTCTGTTAGACGCGCTTCTTCCCGGGGTTGCTGCCAGGCATGTGAGATCGAGCCCAGAAACCTTAGTCAGCCATGCCTGGAGACATACTCACGCCTTGTTTCTGAGGACAGACTCACAGAGTGGGTTTTGGGGAATCTAGGAACAGAACTCGACTTTGTAAGATGTCTAAACCTTTGAAGCCGTATTAAGGAATTAAGAGACCTTGGAAAGCCTATATATACACATATCCTGTCGATGCTGGAAGCCTGAAATCCTTCGATCCTGCTGCGGTCAAGGGTGCCAAATCGTAATAGCAGGACATCCTGCTGTGCCCCAGGGGAACGTCAATGATGGTCTGAGATTACATAATCTTCAACGACACACCATTTCCGGAGGATGGCGCCCACCTATCGGGCCCCCGTGGGACTCATGCCTTACATAATACCTCCACTCATTTACCACCCTGCAAGACACCTCAGCGCGCATCTTATCCCGCGACCTTGTACAGTTATGGTCCTGACAACCTCTTATTAGTTTATTCTTTTCTCCCCCATCGTACCTGAGTTTTTGTTTGGACACCACTTCACCCCCCCCGAACCGAACCTCCAAACTCCAATTCTATATCGCTCGGTCTCATTGTCCATAGAAGGCCATAATGATTCCGTCTTCTCTCCCCTCGCAATAATCGTCTCCGTACCGTTAACACCCTCGTGACACGAGCCCGGTTTTGTAGCTCAGCCAATTCAACCATCCCCCCCCGCCGCCCTGGTGCAGCCTCTTTGACGAGCCATGGAGAGGAAGAGGAAGCTCCCCGCGAGGGCAGCAGCGCGGAGTGACCAGGCCTCCAAGAAGAGGACTGTAACGCCGCCAGAGAAGGAGAAGGAGAAGGAGGCGTCTGCGACGCCGGCCGCTGAACCTTCCCCAAGTGAAGAGCCGCCTCAGCTTCCCAAGTCAATTCATCCAGGCAGGCCGCTGCCTACTGTCGAGGATGCACAACCAGAAAATTTGCCCGCCAAGGAATACCAAACGATTCAAGAGAGGTAAGCTTCGGCCAGATCCCTCGATTGTGCGGCCACATTGTGTTCCTATTGATGTATGCTAATTCTTCACTAGTGGTGTTATGGCAGAGTCCTTACGCCGATCGCGACATAAATGGATAACCGAGTTCATCTTTGAAAAATATTGGACGAAGCCCACTAAGCGAAAGGGTGTCGTCAAGGAGGATCCGAAGAATCCTCCCAAGGATAGTATGATGAAGCTTGGCCAAGTCACAATCACTATTGAGCCGCACATCTTCGATGCCACTTTATATGCTGTCAAGGACCCCAAGCCCCCCGCGCCTCCTCCTACTGTGCGACCAATCCTTCAATATGGCCCTCCCGGAGGATCCATGCCGCAGAAGCCGTTGTCCACGAAGTCTCCCACTGCGGCTCCTACTTCAGGCGGAGCTACCCCTTCGCGCGCTTCTCCGGCCCCACAACAGTCGTCGGGCACGCCTCGTCTCGCAAATAAAACTACGCCCGCCCTCGGCCAAGCTACACCCATTGTGTCAGCCTCTCCCAAACCACTACCGGCCCAGTCACCCTCTATGTCCGTCCTGGCTACCCCAACTGGCCCAACCCTCGCTTCCGCCGATGCTAGTAGGCCTGCTACTCTTGCCCCCCTGCCAAGGGCCTCGAACTCCCCTGCTATTGCTCCCCAGCCAACTTCCTCCACCCCTCATTACCAGCAAGCTCCGGCACCTGCGAGCTTTGTCGCGGCACCGACACCTAAGCCAACAACCCCGGCCCCACCTCCTCCAACCAACAACGCTGTAATTGCTACCCTCGCAGAACGTGCCACCTCCGACGATAATTTGAGAGAACTTATGAAAAGAGTGGCCGAGGGAAAGGCTAGCAAAGCCGAACTTGCCCAGTTCCAGAGGGTTATCGACCAGATTCACGAGGAACATAGTAAGAAAGAGACACAGCCTGCTCCATCTGCCGACAAGCTATTCGTGGACGGCAGGTCTGTCAAGTACTTCGCCGAGGAGGTCAAAACCATATTACATATTGTTCTTACATCAAATCCTCAGCAGCGCTCAAGCAACCTAAGGCCGCCTGCCGGCAGTGATACACTGATTGTTATGCTTGTGCAAGCAGCATTAGATGATGCCAAGTTGAAAGCAACAATTCAGCGAATCGCGAACGGAAAACCTGAATACAATGACACTATAACACTGAAGTCCGCCCTGGATAATCTACACAAGAAGCTGATGCTAGACAAGATGAAGGAGCAAAAGCCTGCGCCTAACTCTCCCGCGCCGAACTCTAACAACACTGCCGGAGGTTCTCAAGCCTCTCCTGCGTCAGCAAGTTCTTCCCAGCCCACACAACAAGCGTTGCGATCCAAAGGACCCCCTCCCCCTCCGAAGCCGGATATTTCCGCTGTCGTCGTTGAGTTCGCGGGAGGCAACGGAGACCGATACCTCTTCCCGAAATTCAGCATTCTGGAATATCGTGGAACGCAGCAGGTCATCGCCTCTTTCCTTATTGTGCGCAAGAGCAGCCGATGTGAGCATGGTGGCGACCGTGAACTTGATTACTATGAGCCCATCACGATCAGACTCTTCGCTCCCTCCGGCCGGCACTTGGAGAATCTTGCCCGAGTGGTAGCCCCACGTGATGAAGTAATCCGCTATATGGACAACATCATGACCAACATGACGAGGGCAGAGTATGTTCTCCTCGCTTGGCGCCTAATGCGTGAGCGTGCGGGCGAGAAGGGAGAAGGCGCCGAGGAGACCAATGGTGAGGTCAATGGGGTGACTCCCAAGGAGGGAGATGTGCAGGCTGTGGCCGCCCCCTCGAAGCCAGGTGTCCTCTGGACGGCGAAGGCGCAAACCAAGGGGTCTTCCGATAAACTCGGGGCTGTGTCTGCCGAAGATGACGACGCAGAGCAATACCAGAAGCTCATTCGATCTGCGGTTCCGACGGATGTGGAGGCGTAAACAGCACATGCGTTATACCCATACTTTACAAAGCATTTTTGCACGAGCGTTTTGACTCGGTTAAATTCTTCTCTTCTTCAATTTACCTTCTTTCTTCTTCTTTTGTCGGCTTCAAAAACTTATTTCGATGGGAATGTCGCGCATATCTGTGCCGGGAAGAACATAGGGGAGTTCTGTGTGTCATGTTTTGGTTCATAGCGTCCTCAAACAACGGAGCAGGCAGTGGTGAGAGGAGTAAACACGTTGGCCCCGGTGGGTCAAGGTTTCGTTGGGCTTGTTCGCTGATGTTGGTGCACAATGCTCTTTCTCTGGTGTTATTTCTCTTTTTGATCAGGCGGCTGTTGGGCTTGTCTTCGGCTTGGGGTCGGAGTGACGGTTTCTCATGGTAGTGTTACATGTTACGAACTCAGGATTTGTTAGCCTTGCATCATCTGCTTCCCCTATTAGTTCGGTGTGCTGGTGATTTGCACCGTCTTCGCCCTTTTGTTTCCACCAGTACCTGTGGATGAAACTTGCACCTAGCTAAGGTGATTTGACGAAGAACGGCGTCGATGGCAAACTCAGAGCAACTCTGAATGCGAGTGCTAATACAGCATCCAATAGACTTGAGCCTCAAGGAGACATCTCGAGCCGAGGTCGATGTTGGGGCCAGTGTCCTCAGCCCATAAGCGGCAGTAAATCCTGAATCCATCCACCATTATAAACGGGTAATCCAGATAACCTTTGGAGCCGTGATTAGCTTTGTGCGGAGACCACTTCGGCTAGAACTAACGCTTGTTCCGACCGCAACAACAAACTAATCGAGTTAGTGCTGGCTTCGTTTACTATCCTTAGGCCCTGGATTCGTGAACGAAGGACTGGGAGGGCGTGCCGCTACAAGGAGTTCCGTTCTATTCCAAACCCTTCTCTCTCTGTATGGTACCTGGGAGCGGTATAATAGAACCTGATACATGGTGAGCCTAACAGTCGGATGTTGCCTTGGCTTACATCGCCATCATTAGCCATATTTTGTCCGAGAGTCGGTTTCGTCTGAATCAGATGAATCCTCGGCAATCTCTCTCTTACATCGTCAACGCTGCCTCCAAAACGCAACTTATCTAGGATGAAAGCTGCTTTCGCATCAGAGATGAAGCAGCAACAACTATCTGACAATCGTCGGACCCAGCTTGCGACTCCTTCCGATCTAGCATTTTCGTGGAGGAGGCGCCCCCCAAATCGTTTATATAAAGCGTTATTGTCCCTTTCCTCGTCCGTTATTTTGTCCCTTGACTCACCAACTTTTCTTTTCTTTTCGCTCAAAATGAGTACCTTGTAATGTCACCCCCTCCGTGCAGGATTTTTCCCTAGCTTGGTTTTAGCCACTATCACAGGCACCACCCCAACCTCGTGGAGCCGCAGCACCGAGCTAAAGGCAATCCCGACTTAGAAGGTAGGTACCCGTCTGACTATGGTATTGAAATGGAGTATAGCCTGACCAAAATAGAGCTTCAGATGGAAACTTGGAGTTAGCGTCCTAACATCGGTCCGTCCAGCGACGGGACTTCCTGCTCTGAGGCACCAGCTCCTATGTACGATGAAGTACCATGGAGGGATTTCCTGCACTTCCTCTAGGAGAGAATATGAAATCTTGACCAGGGTCCATGCTCTTCTAAACGGAGTCTCGTCGATGTCGCCCCATGGATTAAGTTACAGCGGCCGCACCGAACAGGCAGATCGACCTAAAATGAAGAGGGGCGTCCTTTGGCTCATGAGCGAATATCGAACGACTCTATACGGGTGCCTTTGAGACTTTTTCTGGGGAGAGTTCTTCACTACGTGCTATTGAGGGAGCTTGTTGAAGCGCTCGGCCTAACTCAAGTGGAACGTCTACCAAAGAGGAGATCTATCGACCTGACGTATCATCATATGAAGCAGAAGGACTGTGGAATATATCTCTTGCGTAAGGAGAACCAGTTACTCATCAAAACATCTTCGGTCTATTTAAGACCAAAAGATATCCGGACTTGGAGGGGAAACAGTCTTCTCCCATACAAGCCCACAACAAGATCCGTTGACACACATCACTGTAGTGCCACTCATTCCCTACCTAACACATCCACTACACTAAAACACCTCCAGAATGAAGGTCGCCACTACTGCCGTCAGCCTCGTCTGGGCCTTTAGCTCCCTCGTTGTCGCTGCGCCTACCGAGCCCGGCAACACCATCGCTGCCCGCGAGCCCAAGTACCCCATCGAGGTTGCTTCAGAGGTCGCCTTCGAGACTGAGCCCCAATTCGAGAGGCGCCAAGTCGAGATGCACCAAGACGAGAAGCGCGAGGTAATTCCCGGCATTGATCCGCTCACAAAGATCATTAATAACACTGACATTCATGGCCCGGTCTTTGTAGGTCGAGAGGCGCCAAGACGAGTCCGAGCTGGTCGGCCACCAGGTAGAGAAGCGCGGCGACGACTTTGACCACGGCAAGCACGACGTACATCGTCACGGCCATAAGCACAAGGGTCATCACGAGCACAAGGTCCACGCTCACGGTGAACACGACCACCACCACAAGCACAAGGGTCATCACAGTCACAAGCATCACGGCCACCACGAGCACAAGGGTCACCACCACCACCACCACTATCACCACCACATGAAGCACAAGCACGGTCACAAAAACAAGGGCGGTGGTCACGGTCACGGTCACCAATTCCATGACCATAAACACCATGGCCACGTTCACCACAAGCACCACGGCTGGGACCACGACCACAAGGGCGGCTGGGACTACTAGGCGCAGATGTGCTCCTCGTAGATCCGCACTCAACATTCTACGCATCTATAAAAAAGCCCGGTCTCCAAAGGGAGAGCCGTTCTCACCTGCCGATTCCGAGCACGCGCGGCAAGGCTTTTCGTGCGCTAGGAGAATCTCTAGCCTCTTCTCGCATAGCATTGGTGTTACGGGCGGTTCCTATTGGTTTCGTTCCGGCGTTATTGGTCTGATGAGCATTTAGAGAACAAAAACAAATTCAAGGGTTTCAACACGAATAACATCTCAGAAGTTCTTCGCATCTTGGCTGCCGGCTTTGCATCTCGCGATGGTCTCTCCGCAGAGGTTCTCGTCTTACACAACCTTCCCTCGGGGCTATTAAGTACGTTTTCTGGGTAATTGCTGGCGCGAGGGCGCGCGACGGGACTCTGGTTTGATATATGCCTCTCGTGCTTCGGTACGCTAGCTAGATTCTGTCGATAGATTCTAGCAACTGAGCTCTTAGATCGCTCCTAACACTCATTCAATATCATTCTTGGCTCTTCCTTTGGGCATCAACGGGGCCGAATAGCAGCGTAACTCCTAGAATAGCCTGTTTGGTAAGTCGTTCTTAAAAAAAAAAAAAAAAAATAAAAAAAATAAAGGAACCCCCAGTCGAGGATGGATCTAAGTAGGTTAGAACGGAAGGTGAATAGGGTGGTGGTAACCCGCCTGACTACCAAGTTAAACTAGTCATATTGAGTGTGGAGTCTATCCGATCTATTGCAGTTGATCCTTGAGCAGGAATTACAAATTGAACTGCATATCAGTTAAAATAAAGGTCTCAAACTTTTCCTGACATTACCTCTCATATACAATACATCTTCTTTCAGAGCGCCATAAACATCGCCAAAGGTCTTCTCTTAGTTCTTCTCCGAATCATTGGAGGACTTCTTGTTGCCGAGAATCTCACCCAGCGAGTCCAGCGAGCTCCTAGGATTCTTCTTCCTCTTGCCGGTGCTTTCTGCTTCTACCGCCGCGAGCTCAGGAGCCGATGCCGCCGCAGCCTCCTCGCCCTGCTTCTTGTTGCCACCCCACATGCCACCAAGCGCAGACAGCACGCCGCCCTCCTTAGGCGCATCCACATCGGGCGCGGCGGCCGCTGCCTTGTCGGTCGCCAAAGCGTTCCTCTTCTCCTCAAGCCTCCGCCTCATAGCCTTATCTTCCTCATCTCGGGCCTCGAGCTCGCGGATCCATTTGGCGCGCTTCTCCTCGTTGTCCTGGGCCTCCTTGACCTTGCGGAGCTCTCTGGATCGGGAGCGGTCCTGACTGTAGTACAGTCCTCCGGCGCAGATGGCCATGACCGTGAAACCTTGGGCGAGGACTCGAGCTCGGAACATGCGCTGGGCGCCGGCAGAATCGCCGCGGCGGACGGCGCGGAAGGAGTTGAAGAGGGCCCAGCACGTGAGGGCGGTACCTAGAGCGGCGCGGGGAGAATTGAGGTTAGCCTTGTGGTCGGAGACTGTTGCACGATGACGGAGATATTTGGAGGCTTCGTACCGAGAGGAATCAGGGGCTCCTCCTTGATCTTGCGGGAGATTTTCTGCCAGGCATTTTCGTTGATGAATTTGCTGTATTGTTGGTTAGCTGGGTAGCTGGGTATCGCTTAAGCTGGTTGGCTAGTGGATAGAAAGAAGGAAAAAAAACCGGGTGCACGTACTCGTCGGAGTCGAAAGACGACGGTAGCGAGGTCTGAGGATAATCTCTGTCGGTCATTGTGGACTGCGCTCCTCAATAGCTATGGTTGATGATGTTTTGGAGTGGGCTGAGGTTGAAGGACGTGATCATGAGAGCTCTCTTACTTGTAGCTCTTATCATGTATGCGTGAGGCGTCGGAGGCTTTGAGCGTGGCGCCGACGTAATAATTCTCCCATTGTCTCCGAGTACTCCCGTACTTCCGTGGGTCTAGCTTGTCGCCCTTGTACCTTGTACCCTTCCACCCTAGCTCTAGCTACATAAGCTTTATCACCAGCGTGCGGTCTCGGCCGTCCATCACTCACGCACGTTCAGGATCAATTGCCCACAAAATTCACAGACAAATCGCATGCCGAGCTTACTCCGATCGCGTATTTTATAAATCGCTTGTGTTTTAATTCGGGCTGTAAGGACTGCATGAGGGCAGGCGTCTGGCTTGAAAGCGCTACATGCAATAATCCAAGACCATGCCATGTTGCCCGGCGCTGGGTCAACTGGCAGCTATCAATCGATCGGAATTGACCACCCGCAACCAGCCAGGCCAGCGTTCTGGAGCGTTGCAGCGAGTGCCTAGCTCGCTGACTTCCCTGCTGCCGTGGTTGGTCCCAGGTGTCTGAACCCTCGCCCGGGACCGGGGACTCCTCTAGCCTTGGTCGCCAGCTACTGCCAGGGACTTGGGGACACCGACGTCGCCCGCCGATAGTGCCCCGCAGCGCATGTACCACTATGCCACTTTGAGTACCTAGATTATTACTCACTTCCAAAAATTTCCCAAAATTGCCCCTCCGAAACGGCCTAAAAAACTCCCCTTCCCAAATTCAACCCGAGGAAACCACACCGCCAACACAACTTTCTCAACATCCTTCTGGAGTGGAATTTTCCGTACGAGATACTGCAGATATGACCGAGTTCCAGGATTCTCCAGTCGTTATCCCGGCGACGAACGGCCATGTCAACGGTATCAATGGCGACCATCGGCCCGTCACACCGCCTAATTTGAACAGTGGTATGTCGCTTACCGAATACAGCGCCAACCCCAAGACGCCATCGTCGGAAAAGAGGCAGCGAATCAAGAGTGTAGTGCCCGAGGATTTTTTGCTCGATGATGGAACCCCGGACGTGAGTACTTGCCGTGTTCATACTATTTCTCTCTCCCTAGGATTGAGAGCTTCTGGGCTAACCGTAGTGTGGATGACTCCCAGTATCTCCGGCTTATCGCCAACGCGACATCCCGAGTGTACGAAGCCTGCAAAGTCACGGCCTTGACGCCCGCCATAAACCTTAGCAACAGACTCGAATGCAATGTCTTACTAAAACGCGAGGATCAGCAGCCTGTCTTTAGTTTCAAGTTGCGGGGTGCTTACAACAAGATGGCCCACCTCGACCCTGCCGTAAGCTGGAAGGGTGTTATTGCTTGTTCGGCCGGAAACCACGCCCAAGGTGTAGCTTACTCAGCCCGTAAGCTCAAGATCCCCGCCACCATTGTCATGCCCGAGGCGACACCCAGCATCAAGCACCTCAACGTTGCGAGACTCGGTGGCCACGTCGTGTTACACGGCGCCGACTTTGACGCCGCCAAGGAAGAGTGTGCCCGACGAGAGAAGCAGGACGGATTGATCAACATTCCTCCTTTCGACGACCCTTACGTCATTGCTGGGCAGGGAACCATTGGAATGGAGCTGTTTGGCCAGACCAACATGCAGAAGCTCGAGGCTATCTTCTGCTGCGTTGGTGGTGGCGGTTTGATTGCCGGCATCGGCGCTTACGTCAAGAGGATGGCTCCTCATGTCAAGATCATCGGAGTCGAGGCATACGATGCCAATGCGATGGTTGAATCTTTGAAGAAAGGCGAGCGCGTTGTCCTCAGGGACGTCGGTCTCTTCGCCGATGGAGCCGCGGTCAAGACGGTAGGCGAGGAGACCTTCCGCATCTGCAAGGAAGTGGTGGACGAGGTTATCGAGGTTACCACCGATGAGATCTGCGCCGCCATCAAGGACATGTACGACGATACCCGGTCCGGCCTCGAGCCTGCTGGTGCGCTCTCCATCGCCGGTCTCAAGAAATATGTCGCCCAGAACCCCTCGGAGAACCGTAAGCGGAATTTGATCGCCGTAACGTCGGGTGCCAATATGAACTTCGATAGGTTGAGGTTTGTCGCCGAACGAGCAACTCTTGGTGAGGGCAAAGAGGCGCTTCTTGCCGTTAGTATCCCCGAGCGGCCAGGCTCATTTGCCGAGCTCATCAGCGCCGTTATGCCACATGCCATCACTGAGTTTACCTACCGTTATGCGACACCCGAGATTGCAAATATTCTCATCGGTATCTCGCTCACGAGCCCCGCAAACCAAAGGGCCGAGGAGCTTGCAAGACTGATGGACCGCATCAAGTCGGGCGGTATGACCGTCACCGACCTCTCCGGTGACGAACTCGCAAAGACTCACGTCCGATATCTTGTCGGAGGCCGGTCCGATGTTGCAAATGAGCGGCTTTACATGTTCAACTTCCCCGAGAGACCCGGTGCGCTTGAGAAGTTTGTCACCACCCTCAAGCCCAAGTTCAACATTAGCCTCTTCCAGTACCGCAACTACGGTGGTGACGTCGCCAAGATTCTCACGGCTATCCTGTGCCCCGATGATGAGGTGCCCGAACTTGAAAAGTTTCTGGATGCCATTGGGTATCCTCGTGAGGATTGCACTCAGTCGAGCGTTTTTAAGACGTTCCTTCGTTCATAGACAGGGTTGGTATGGGGTTTCCGCGATGCCATTTTCTTTCTGCGCTTTTCTTAATGCTTGACGATTCCTGTTCCTGCTAGGGTTAGACATTGATGGCGACCTGTCCTCTTCTATTTTTATATTTCTTCCGATTCCCGAATTGAGGACGTAAAGGTTTGGAGTTAGCAACCGGGCTTTATTACGCAAAACTAGATAGACATTGAATCGTTAGAGGCCCGACTTTGGTTGGGTATTATTATACTCAGTAAATCCGTGGATACGGCTGCCGCGGTATACAGTGTTAATACAGTATTCGTCGCCAATTCGTACCCACTTGCTCCACCACGGAATCTGCCGATTGCCCGTCAAAAATCTGAACCATGACACGACAAGATATACAAAACCTCACCCCGAAAGACAACCAACGATTTAACCCGCAACCCGCGCCGCGCGACCCAGGTCCCACCGAAATCGAGGAGACACTTTGAATAACGAACCTCGCATCATTGAACGACAAAATGAGCTCCTCGTTAATACGGACATTTGGGGCCCTCTCCCTCTCGGCGACCAGGGCGACGATGGCGGCGCCTCGCCAGGTTCTCAGCCTCACGCAAAGGGTCATGCCCACCACCATGACTACCACGAGGAGCGCGGCCGTCACAACCGGAATTTTTGAGCAGGTTAGGGGAATGAAGGTTCACAGCTCGGTGAAGAAGCGATGCGAACACTGCAAGGTGAGCTTTTTCCGGGTGGTCCTCGTGCATGTAGCCATCAGGGTTGTCGTTGGCCCCTGAATGGAATGGGATTTTCGTGAAGGGATTGAACATGCTGACGGGTGGCGAAAATGGGATAGATTGTGCGAAGGAAGGGCGGCAAGAGACATAACGGCTACCTTTACGTGATTTGCAAGGCGAACCCTCGACATAAGCAGCGACAGAGCTAGACGAGTTTGATGGCGGAGTGAAAGGAACGGAAACAGAAACATTTGATGTGTACTATATCTGATTATGGCGCATGAACGAAGCCTGGCTAGAAAAGGGAGGAGTAGATGGGATATTAGATTGGAATCAGCGGGATTCGAGAACGACTATCCTTGTACCAACACGACCTGGAAGGCTTCACGGAGGACGAAGGGTGGAAGAACAAAACGCGGTGCCAAAATGGAACCATGGCAACTTCTCTCTGATGTGTCGTTTTGTTATTTTATACTATAATCCATCTATGTACCTCTCCATCTTCTCCCATTCAGTCTTCCCTGTTGAAATGAGGTAACGGATGTGTTGCTGTGCTTTTGGTAAGCTCTTAGCTGCCCCTGACAGTAAACAAGCAGATGCAAAACAAGAAGAAGACTCACTATGTCTGTAACGTTCTTATGGCTTTCAAATTCTCCCCTCGCAAAGCCTACCGTCTCTGCGCGGGTCCTCTTGTCGGGAATGCGCCGAGAGGCGCGCAGGATGGTACGGTAGAGGGAGAGGACGCGCCCTCGCTGGATAAACTAGAGAAAAGCCTGTAAGCATCGATTCTATACGTGTACATCTCTTCTCTATAACGCTAGATAATATAAGAGCTTTCTATGAGGAGCCGAGGATATTGTAGTCTTACATGATCTAATGAGAGTGCGGCCTTGAGCCGGGGTGAGCCAGGCCTACTGGAGAAGAAGCGCCGGTGGGGGAGCTGAAGACGCATATTTTTACGAGTTAACCCCAAACTACCGGAATCGTAACTCAATTTAATGAGCCATTGGGAGGTTCAGATGTTCTAAGTCGACTCAAATCCCCGAATAATACTTCAGAAGCTTGATGAAGCTTTCATGCACGAATGGTGCATGGATTGTTTGCATGAATTACATAAGCATACTGGTCACGGTCGCCTTGAATCCCACCGCAAACGAACGCCCCCTTACAAGGATATTTTGATCCTCCGACCTTGGACCCTCAACCCTCCACACGCGATTGATGCACATTTTGAAAGCGAGCAAAACCTCGAGGGTTCGGGCGGTGATAAAAGATGGTACGACGACGTGCTCCGAACCCAATTGAAGTGGCAAATAATAAGGATGATGAAGAATTCGTAGCAGAATATCTACGGTCGAAGTGAGTTCACCCCCCTCTGATTCACGGGTATCGGGGTCGTGTTAGTGCCCCTGCACCGTGATACCCATGTTCGGGCAAAGCAAGGTCCTGACTCCAATCCCAGTCCGGCATGGAGCGAACGGTGGTTCCACCCTCAGACGGGCGCGCAGTACGCTGTGAGGTTTTGCCGATCAAGGGAGCTTTCTGGGGATGAGCTCCAAGCGTGTCTAAGCCTTGTCGAGGAGACTTCTGGCGATCATTATAAAGCCTCTTCGAGGGGGTGGCACGCCGGGAGTAAGAGGCGAGAAATGAGGGAGTCTGATATGCGATATATCCTTGTGGCGGATGACAGTGGTTCTGTGAGGGGCTTCACGTCGTTGATGCTGTGCTACGAGGAGGGAGAGCCCGTGGTTTACTGCTACGAGATTCATCTAAAGCCCGAGCTGCAGGGGTAAGTGGTGGCTTCGAACTCTGGCGCGCGATGGAAGTCGGAAATCTAATTTCAAGTTACCACCTCAGGTCCGGGCTTGGAAAGACTCTCATGAGCTTTCTCGAGACCATCGGAATGAACGTTCCAACTGTTAAAAAGGTGATGCTCACTTGCTTCCTAGCTAACGCGAACGGGCTGGAGTTTTACAAGAAGATTGGGTTTGAGAAGGATGAGATATCGCCGGAGCCGAGGAAGTTGAGATTTGGAAAGGTGTTTACCCCGGATTATATGATTCTTAGCAAAGGAGTTGGGTTGTCGGCCAAAAATAACGTCCTATCTTGAAGCGCGGTTCGTCATCCATCGTTGAAAGAGATATCCGTGATTGTTTTACTAGAAAACGCCCGAGTTTTTGATGAGATATGAGATAATATGATATTTACATCAGAGTGTAGGAGAGGAAAAAACATTGAGATCTCTAGGTGTGTTTGGTCTAGTGATCATGGCATCCACCATGTCTCTTTCTCGCACTTGACTGAGCCAATCTCAAAACGAGGCACTCCGCGTCCTCACGGTCCGAAGCTTAATCTCTTGACTCCCGCCGCCCTGGCGATACCGTTATTGAGCTCCTCAGGTTCCTTCTTGTCCTTGACGGAATCGCTGGAGTCCAGTCCCACACACTGGGACACTCCGCTCGCACTGGGGAGGCAGCAAACCCTCTGCCCTCCCGGGCTCACTGTCCCAGGATCGCACCAACGTCTTCACGCGCGTACACCCCAAACCCTGGGAACCGCAGGCATGGCATACCACTAGACCAAATATTCGATGCTGGGTACGAATGCGCTTGAATTACGATGTAGGAGTTGAAAGTATCGTATCCTTGGGGGGGACTGGAATTGATTGGTTTACGTATTTCGAAGAACTTGCTTTTCTGGGATGGCTTCAGCTCGCAGGGGGGCCGAGTCTCTGACAGTTTAAGTAAATGTTTGTATAAACCGGTAGGGCCCCTGTAAGTCAATAATCCTCCAGGGCTATAATACGTAGACCCCACCAATGCGGACGTGTATCCTTGTACCATTGGACTAGTACCCTTGCAGCTCCATCAATTCTCGTGCCCACCTTTTACCACTTTAGCAAGTTCGCGCCGAGCGCGTCTCAAAACGTGCGCACTCTCCTTCGAGACCGCGTCCCATCCCACCGATGTCTCCCTCTCTTTAACTGCATCGAGCTACCCTCCTTTTACTTTCGTTCCTGCTTCCAATTCCCAACACCAACATTGAGATAGATACACTTTTTTTTTTTTTCCCTTTTTTCCCTTTTCCCATTTTTCATATCGATAAGCGGCTTCCCCCCTTCACTTCTTGGAATTGCACCCAATTCCCATCCGCCACAATGTCGAGCAAGGCATCCCCGATGCCAGTTCGCACTCCCGCGAAGACGCCCTCGCAGAAGAAGGCGGCCGGGACTGCCTCGGGCGGCAAGCAGCAGAGCATAATGAGCTTCTTTGGACGACCCGCTTCGACACCGTCCGCTGCCGCGCCCAAGCCCAAGCCTGCCGCTGACTCGTCCCCGTTACCCTGCTTAAAGGAGACGACGAAGTCCAACTCCCTCGCCAGGCCCAGGGCGACCAACATTACTCCCGTGCCGAGCAGCGATGCCGTTGGCCCCCCAAGCTCGCAAGAGAACATCGATTCCACGAATGCCAAGGTAGATTCTGGTGCGAGCCTGCCGTCGCCTGTCACTCCCGCTGAAGCCTTGGTGAAGCAGACAAAGTCAATTTCCCGGGCATTTATGAGCAGTAGCCCAACGCGAAAGGTATTCCTCCCCCACATATTACGGTCTTTGTTTCTTGCTCTTTTCGGCGTGTGAATATTTGTCGCTAACTCTGCCTGCTAGGCCCGGAAGGTTTTGAATTACGCCGAGTCCGATGACGAAGATGAGGACCCCTTTCAACGTATACAGGCTTCCCGTACGCGCCGGAGGAATAGAGCTCGTCCTGCCGTATCGGATGACGAAGATGAATACGTTGAAGACGCGGGTAACGCTGCCGAAACTGCAGAAGATGGTGAGTGCTTTGAAGCATATCTGCTCTATTTTGAGCTGCTAATAACGGTACGACAGACGACATGGATGACTTTATAGCATCAGACGATTCCGATGCTCCCACCAAGCCCAGAAAGCGGAAGAGAGCTGAATCGAAACCTCAGCCTGCGCGAAAGAGAGCCTCCCCTATCTCCAAGAGGATAGAGGAGGAGTCAGATATTGATATTGATATGGATGATGTGCCAGCCACATCCACTACGTGCTTGCAATGGGCATTCGACGAGAACGCGGAGGTGCAGAACAACCCTGTCAAGGTGCCCGCCTCTAGGAGCGGTGCCAAAGCCAAGGAACGACCTCATGAGAAAGACCCTGAGCAACGATACCCTTGGCTCGCAAACATGGTCGATCTCAATAAGAACCCTCCTGGTCATCCTGAATATGACCCCTCATCGGTCTACGTCCCTCCTTCCGCTTGGAACAAGTTCTCCGCTTTTGAGAAGCAGTACTGGGAAATCAAGCATAAGCTCTGGGATACCATTGTCTTTTTCAAGAAGGGCAAATTCTACGAACTCTATGAGAACGACGCCACCATTGGCCACCAACTCTTTGATCTGAAACTAACAGACCGTGTAAACATGCGCATGGTTGGTGTGCCTGAGAGCTCGCTCGACATGTGGGTTAATCAGTTTGTGGCCAAGGGTTACAAGGTTGCCAGGGTTGACCAGATGGAGTCCGCTCTTGGCAAGGAGATGCGAGAGCGTGATGGTGGAGCCAAGGCCAGCAAGGCGGACAAGATC
Organism: Lomentospora prolificans; assembly: GCA_029532625.1. NCBI lineage: Eukaryota > Fungi > Ascomycota > Sordariomycetes > Microascales > Microascaceae > Lomentospora > Lomentospora prolificans. The sequence goes on along the minus strand of JARFXM010000008.1, from coordinate 1,405,759 downwards.
ATCAGGCGAGAGCTTGCCTGCGTCCTCACTGGTGGCACCCTGGTCGACGGCAGCATGCTCCAGGATGACATGGCCACCTATTGTGCCGCTATCAAAGAGTCGATGATCGATGGCAAGCCGTCGTTCGGTATTGCGTTTGTTGATGCCGCCACTGGCCGCTTCGCCATCTCCGAGTTTGAGGATGATGTTGACATGACCAAGTTTGAGACTTTTGTCGCTCAGAAGAGCCCTCGCGAACTCATTATCGAAAAGTCTCACCTCTCTACCAAGGCGCTGCGTATTCTCAAGAGCAGCACGTCTCCCACCACCATTTGGAACTACCGAAAGTCCGGCGCCGAGTTCTGGGATGCCGATAGCACGCGGCGGGAACTCGACAGCGGGGAGTATTTCACCAACGCCGATGGTACCTGGCCTGAGACTCTTCAAGAGGCCAAGAACAATGACCTCGCCATGTCCGCTCTCGGCGCCTTGATCCAATATCTCCGAAGCTTAAAGCTTGAGCAGAGCCTGATTTCGCAGGGCAATTTTGAGACGTATAACCCCATCGAGCGGAATGGCACCCTGATCCTTGACGGCCAAACCCTTATAAACCTCGAAATCTTTGCCAATAACGTCGACGGTGGCAGTGAGGGCACCTTGTTCAACCTCCTGAACAGGTGTGTTACGCCTTTTGGAAAGCGCCTCTTCCGGCAGTGGGTGTGCCACCCTCTCTGTGACATCACGAAGATCAATGAGCGTCTAGACGCCGTCGACATGCTCAATGCCGACCGTAGCCTCCGAGATCAGTTCACCTCGCAGATGACCAAGATGCCAGATCTCGAGCGTCTGATCTCGCGGATCCATGCCGGATCCATTCGTGCCGACGACTTTGTCAAGGTCCTCGAGGGCTTCGAGCAAATTGAATACACTATGAGCCTTCTCGGCGCGTTCCGTGGAGGAAACGGCCTCGTTGACAAGCTCATCTCTGGCATGCCTGACCTTGCTGAGCCTCTAGCTTATTGGAGGACAGCCTTCAAGAAAGACCTAGCCAAGACCGAGAAGAGACTGGTGCCGGAGCGCGGGATCGAAGCAGACTTCGATGAGAGCGAGGATACTATTAGCGAGATCAAGCACAGGCTCTCAGCTGTGCTCGAGGAAAAGAAAAAGGAGCTCAAGTGCAGAACCCTCAAGTTTACCGACATTGGCAAGGAGATCTACCAGATCGAGGCGCCCAAGTCTCTCAAGGTGCCTTCTAGCTGGCGCCAGATGTCGGCCACCTCGAGTGTCAAGCGTTATTACTTTCCCCAACTGACGGATCTGGTCCGCGAGCTGCAAGAGGCCGAGGAGACGCACTCTCAGATTATCAAGGAGACGGCATCAAGGCTCTTTAGCCGCTTCGATGAGGACTACAACACGTGGCTCCTGGCGATCCGCATCATGGCGCAGCTCGACTGCTTAGTCGGCCTAGCAAAGGCGTCTTCCTTCATCGGACAGCCCAGCTGCAGGCCGGAATTTATCGAGGGCGAGAGGAGTGTGGTGGACTTTGAAGAGCTTCGCCACCCCTGCATGCAGACGACGGTGACCGATTTCATCCCCAATGACATCAAACTTGGAGGTGACACGGCCAATATCAGCCTCCTGACCGGCGCCAACGCGGCTGGCAAGTCGACTATTCTTCGAATGTCCTGCATCGCCGTGATCATGGCCCAGGTCGGCTGCTACGTCCCCGCCGTCAGCGCCCGCCTCACACCCATCGACCGCATTATGTCTCGCCTGGGTGCCAACGACAACATCTTTGCGGCGCAGTCCACCTTCTTCGTTGAGCTCTCCGAAACCAAGAAGATTCTATCCGAGGCCACGCCCCGCTCGCTTGTCATTCTTGACGAGCTGGGCCGTGGTACCTCTTCCTACGATGGCGTGGCGGTCGCTCAGGCTGTGTTGCACCACGTGGCCAGCCACATTGGTTGCGTCGGCTTCTTCGCGACGCACTACCACTCGCTCGCAACCGAGTTCGAGAATCACCCCGAGATCCGCGCGCGTCGCATGCAGATCCACGTTGACGGCGCCGAGCGGCGCGTTACCTTCTTGTACAAGCTCGAGGATGGCGTGGCCGAGGGCAGTTTTGGTATGCACTGCGCGGCAATGTGCGGCATCCCATCGCGCGTCATCGAGGGAGCCGAGGTAGCGGCCAAGGCGTGGGAGCACACGAGCAGGCTCAAGGAAAGCCTGGACAAGGCGAAGAAGGGATGTTTTGTGCCGCTAGGCATGTTAAGCGACGTCGCGAGCGTTTTGAGAGGCGACGATGGTGTTGGGAAGTTGGGCCTCCAGGTACTCTTGAAGGCTATTGACGGCCTGTAAGGGCTAACTGAACGGGACTGTTATTGTATTTCTTTTAATGACTCTTTGCTTGATACGGATGGGAGTCATGGGTTGGGGATTGGGGTGTTTTGGTGCTTTTTTCGGAATGAGAATAGGAGCACTGAGTGCTCGTCTAAGCAGTAGAAGCCAAGGCATAATAATAGAAGTATCCCCATGATATACACAGCAAGTATTTTGGCGGCGCAGTAAGCTAGGTAATGTATAAGGAGGTTGGGTTGCCACCTCACTTTTTTTTCAAGGGAATATATACAATCCATCTATCGTCGTTCGGCGCTGGCTATATACAGCAGATTGAGCCCTCTCGGCGCCGCATCCTGCCTCATCCGCCGCTCTACTCCTCGCCCGTCCACACGGGTCCAAGAGGTGGCTGATACTTGGCGGCATTCACAGGATCCGTCCACTCGTCCGAGTATATATCCAAAAACACCATGGGATCTAGGGCTCGTTAGCACACACGTTCGCATCAATCGGGGAAAAGAAAGAAAGTAGGGACGAAAAGAACCACAAAAAAAAAAAAAGGAAGCTCACCATCTTCGGAATATGCGCCGGGGAACTTGTAAAACCAGTCCTCGGTCGGCAGTGCATTCCCTTCTCCGGCGACGTTTAGGTGGGCGCACTCGGGGTACCACTGCGGCTTGAAGGCGACGTGGATCGAGATGATTTCGTGGCGGATCATGTACTTTCCGGGCTTGAGGTTGGCGGGGATGGTGATGGGCCAATTGGCGGCGAGGCCTTGCCAATTCTGGAAGGCTTTTTGATACCAGGTGCTTTCGGCTAGCCCAAGGCTTCCGTCGTCTACTAGGCCGGCGTGCCAAATCTACATCGCGTGCACACACACACACACAGAGTCCATCTTAGCAACGGCGGGTTCCAAAGATGCGAGTTCGAAGAAAGCAGCAATAAAGGGTGACAAAGCCTACCTTGAACCAGTTCAGCTCCTTTGGGTCGACATCCTCACACGACTCTCCGCACTCGGCAAGCCAAACGGCCATGGGCCCCGTAGGATGCAGCCAGTACCAGTAGATGGCGGTAATGTTGTCGCCGGCTGTGATGTCGATGTAGGAGGAAGCCGAGGTGCCCGGGTCGTTGCAGGCGATGAACTCGGAGTCGTACTCGAAGATGGGGTTGATGGAGGCCCAGGGGCGTTGTACCATCCAGTCCTGGCCGATTTGTTCTTCTGCCGGGGCATTGGGGTCGTAGCTGGAACGTGTTTTTTATTATTAGATTTCGGGTACGGGGTGAGCGCCGAGACGTGAATGGAGAGGGCGGCGCGTGTGCAAGAGAAACGGAGGGGTGGGTTGACGTTACCCGCGATACCACGTCTCTCCGACGGTATAGTTGTTTAAACCGCCGTGGGCGACGGACCGTCCGGCGAGGAGCGCAACTGCGCATAAGCTTAGGATGGCGGCCATGGTGGTAATTCTCGAAGATGATGAGCCCTCGAGAGTAACGAGCAAAGGAGCGAGGACAGCGTGTATGGAAGAAGAGTTACGATGGCGCACTCATGCCGGCTCCCGGGACGTGAAAGAGTAAAACTAGGTATATCTCACTCCCCAGATTCTCAACGCGGGGTGTCACTCAATCTAAGAAGGGCTTGAGGAATAAGAAGGACAAAAAAAGGGGCCTCGTTCTCGGCATACGGAGGCCGAACGAAGCCCACGGGTTCGGAAAACACGGCGTTTGGGGAGGGCCAGGGCCGCGTAGGGTACCTTGCGGTTGGTTCGATCGGAGTTTACGGTCTCAGGAGGAGAGATGACAGAAATAGTAAGAGTGTGTGGGCTGCAGGCTACGCACTTTTGGCTTCCACGACACTATCCTATCTATGGGGTGTGGGTTCCAGCCCAAGTATGAGCAGGTTTTTCCCGCCTTGTGTGTGGCTGGTACTCAACCGGGGGGAGTTGAGTGACGAAGGGAGATGGACGAGTTCTGGAAGGACTAGGTCATATATTCAGACGACTGGGTGCGTGCCGGTTCTGCGTGTTTAGTTGCATGAGGCAAAGTCCTGGATGTGAGTTGGGAGAGGCAAGATAGAGGCGCTGGCCTTTTGACGATCTTCCCGTCACTTACTCTCGCCTCATTCGTCATTGTCTCGGTCTTCGAGGGGAGATGAGTAAGGAAAGCCCGGCTCCCTCCATGTGGAGGAGGAATCCATTCGCATAAGAGGAAGCAATCTAAAGAGACGATTGCATATATGAAAATGTAGGAGGACGAGAGGAGGGGCAAGAAACAAGGTGGTTCGGCACCCGGGGTTTAATCAGGACAATCACGGCTATTCTATCGTGGGTAGCAACAACATGTAGCAGGGGTTAGATATCGAGTCGAGCTGATCCATGTGCGCGTCTGAGTACAGGGGAAACAGACGGGAGCCGTGAGCCGCGACTGCGCGGGTCTGTGAGGATGGATGGTTGGTTGTTCTAGGGATGGGATGGGGCACGATGCCAAGCTTTTGCGGTTGACGACTAAGATATATGGTTTTTCTTTCTTAATATCGTGTCGACTGACGACCTCGTGATATTGGTTCAGCTTGGAGGGCCTTTGGCCTTCATCTCTCTTGGCCTCACGCTCGAACTTTCCCTGGCCGCCGTCCGAGCTCGCGAACCACCATCTAAACCAAAGACCCAGTCGTCTCGTCGCAAGCATTGCCAATAGGGTCACAGAAAATCAATATAAAGATGGCTTGAATACGTTCCTTGGCAGGACAGGAGAAGAATTACCCTAGCCTCCGGGATTTACGATGAGGGAACAATATAGGCGCCCGGTTCTAGAAAGGCTCGTCTCTCCCACTTTTTGGTGAGATTGCAGGCGGCAAGGATGCAAATATAGGAGGTTAATCTGGTTCAGGCATGCATCTTGCCTGGCGATTGCTTGGAGAAAAAAGAGGTTCGCAGGAAGTGTGTGTATTGTAGTTTATAATTCTGTTAGATCCGAGATTCCTGGTTGGAGAAGGTTGCGCAATGCGACACAGCAACGAACCACATCAAAATCCATTGGATATATTACACTGTCACACTGTACCACGACCCGATCGTTGAATTGCTCACGTATTATGCAATGTCCACTTCCGTTTACCCGCATGTACGTATGTCGCGTGGCGTGTAGGCCGCCGCACGCACTCTCCCCCAAGTCTTTCAGTCTCGGACTCGACATATACAATTAAGCCACTTTTTCCTTCCTGCACAAGCCCGCATACTTGTATCACGCTCTCGCCATTTTCTTCGCTTCCTTCCTCTTCCCCGCATCATCACCGAATCCGTCACGGAGAAAACGTCACCAGATACACTTTAGTAGATTAACCCAAATCTCTTGAGCCTCTCTTAACTGTTTGCCCTTGGTGCAACCCGTCCCCTGGCGCCCCTCGCCCGGCCCCGGATGAATTGCCACGGCATATGCCTTCCCGGACTCTCCTGTGACTGGTGGAAAATTAAATATCCGTCGATGCACCCCCAATATGTCCCCGACAAAACCTTCCGCCTCGTCTCTTTATTCAGGATCACCAAGGACGGACATCGCTGCGCTCTCTTTCACTCGACGAATGTGCGTGTCACCAACTGCGTCCTGCGTTCCCGCTGCTGTGAGATCCACAATATGGGGCAGGAACCCGACCGGGACATGTTCCATCATGCGTTTTGACAATAGCCATATTGTCTCCATCCACACTTTTACAACCTTGAAGCTTGTGATGCTCACCGTGTTGCCTATTGCCGTAGAAGAGAGACTGGGCCAGAGACGAGTACTGTACGTAGGCAGGAGCCGCCGGCCGGATGGAGATCGTAATATCGATGATACCAAAAGAAAGTAGCCCTCTGCTGGCGCCATTGTCTGTCTGCTTTTGCCTGTGCTCTGCTACGACCTTGTAAACTTGGCCACTTGTCCATTGTTACGTTGGTTCCTTGGAAATTCTGACAAAAAGAAGAAGAAGAAGAAGAAGAAAATGATGAAAATAAAAGAAAAGAAAAGGGAAGTTTTGATGATGACTTACACGGATTCCTGTCGTGGCGTTGCATCGTGTAAGTCACAAGAGCCGCATCAAGAAAAGTCACCCCAGAAAAACGGCCCCAAAAACCCAACAAGCAAAAACACCCGAAAGAGATGTCATACGCCTTCCACCGTCTCCATCTCCTCTATAGGTACCCAGAGTCTTGAATTGAATGGCCCAAACTATATCCCCCGATGCCAGGGCTGTCCACGCGCGCCCCGGCAGTCCCGGACCCGAATATTAATCCTGTTCCTGGCCATCCAATCGATCTGCATCGCGCCGCCCGTCCGCTGTTCTCCAGCTTCATCTCGACGGTACCAGTGCCCTCCTGGCCCCCTTCTCCCTCTCTTTCCCCGCCTCGTCACTATCGGGATAGAGATGGGCCAAGCCCCTCCGCTGCACTTCCTCTGCTGTAACCTGAGGGCATGGGGGGAGGATTCCTGTACCCCAGCTTGGCTTGAGGATGTTCCAGCGTAGGATAGGATCCCCTGGTTTTGATATGCCCAGACAGCCAGAGATCAACCGTTTAGCTCAATGCCCGATATTAACATCACTCTAGTGCAGCATCGCAGGTGAACCGAACTCCAATGGTTTAGAGCAAAGTAGGAAAATAAAAAGGCACTTTAACGGACCCCAAAAAACCCTCCAATATTCCCATAAACAACCTTCCGAAAGCGCCAAGCCCGGGTTATCCCCCAGGGCGCTCTTCAACCAGTTCCTATCTCTAGCTGGGGGTGAAAGAAAACTAAACTGGGGAAGGAGGAGAAAGAAACCATACATCTCTCGCCAAGCACTCTCGTCCCAATGGATATTGACCCCAACCTTGCTTTTAAATTACATCCGGTAAACGGTAAAGCAGGATGGCAACCACCAACCCAAGGGGCATACCGGAAGAAAGAAGTCCAAAATGGCCGCTCTATACGCCTGCCCACCCCTCCCCAATCGAAAACACGAGAACGACTAGAAGCAAAGAATTTCATCTAATTCATCTTTCCATATTCCGGCTAGGCGTGGAGCATTACCGCCACACGCCCCCCATTTCGCGCCCCGATGGGCGAGGACAGGACGAAATCTTCCCCTCACTCTCGCCCTGGACTCACTAATGCCGGAGGCGGAGGCTTACCCAGTTTCCGCGTTTTTTTTTCTGGGCCCGGGGCCTAGTTTGGTTTGCCCCTCCCGCCTTGGACCGCATTGTGCAAAATAGAGTAAAGAGATACTTTCATGTGAGACCGAAAAGAACTCAGGACGACCCGTCCGTATATATTTGTACATCGCCGGGGCTCCTCCATTGAAAAGGAACCAACACGTCCCTCGAGAAGATCAGCACGAGTTCTCCTCGCTTCTCTCTTCTCCCCCTTTCTGTTATCCTAGAGCCCACCTGCTGTCCGCTCCTTAAGCCCTTGTCACACTGTCGAGTCCCCTAGTCCTTGTTAGAAAGCAGACCTTCCTCTCTTCAAAAGACACCGCCCACAATGGTTGCCGCTCTCGGATCCGCCGCTGCCCTGCTCCTCGCGGGCACGGCTCTCGCCATGCCCGCCACCAACGCTCCCCGCCAGGAGGCAGCTTGCGACGCCAAGGCCGCTCTCCCCACCAACGTCAACTCCAAGACCCTCCCCGACCCTTTCAAGTTCTGGGACGGAACCCCCGTTGCCACTGTCGAGGACTTCAAGTGCCGTCAGCAGCAGCTCCAGTACGCCCTTGAGCAGACCGAGCTCGGTGACTTCCCCGGCCCCCCGGACACCCTCACCGCTTCCATGACCGGCCAGGGTCTTTCCATCTCCATCGGCGTCGGTGGAAACACCGCGACCCTTTCCGCCTCTGTCTCTAAGCCCGCCGGCGCCTCTGGACCCGTGGGTGCCGTCATCGCCTACGGTTTCCCCTCGGTGTCCGTCCCTAACAACGTCGCCACCATCACCTTCTCCAACGACCAGTTCGCCGCCCAGCAGGGTCAGGCTTCGCGCGGTCAGGGTGCTTTCTACAACCTCTTCGGAAGGGACCACTCTGCCGGTGCCCTCACCGCCTGGGCCTGGGGTGTTGGCCGTATCATGGACGCCCTCGAGGAGCTCGGTGCCGAGACCACCGGTATCGACCCCACCCGCGTCGCCGTTACCGGTTGCTCCCGTAACGGTAAGGGTGCCTTCATTGCCGGGGCCCTCGAGAAGCGTATTGCTCTCACCATCCCCCAGGAGTCCGGGTCCGGTGGTGCTGCTTGCTGGCGCATCGCCGATGATGAGAAGGCCAAGGGCAAGAACATCCAGCACGCCGGCCAGATCGTTGGCGAGAACGTCTGGTTCTCTACTCGATTCAACTCCTGGACCAGCAAGATCAACCAGGACCCTGTCGATCACGAAGCCCTCGTTGCCCTCGTTGCCCCCCGTGGTCTCTACATCCCCGAGAACGACATCGACTGGCTCGGCCCCGTCGCCATCACTGGCTGCATGCAGGCCGGTCAACTCATCTACAAGGCCCTTGGTGTCCCCGAGCACATGGGTCTGTCTCTCGTTGGTGGTCACAACCATTGCCAGTTCCCTAGCAGTCAGAACGCCGAGATCAACCAGTTCTGGGATTACTTCATCAACGGCGGAACCACTAAGCCTTCCCTCATCTCCAAGTCCTCCGCTACCGTCAACGTCGCTGACTGGGCTCCTTGGGACGTTCCCACCATCACTGGAGAATGGTAAATTACATACCCAGGAGAGATGCCTCTAGTGCTCTATGGCGATGACCACCCGAATACCGGGGAGTGGAAGGAGAGAGAGCGAGAGAGACACACACATTTGTAGCCGCAGGGAAAGAGTCCCAGTTGCCCCGACGATTCGGGATGTCTGTACCTACATTATTAGCTTAAACTTGTCAATGTACATATGGGACGCAAAGAAAGCCTAAGTTTATTTTGGTTGAAAACAGCGTTGCCGAACTTGAACATACTTGCTGTTCGTGTTGCCCAGTGAGATGATCTTCTCTGTCTCCTCCCCCCCCCCTTCCCCTCCGCCCCCCCAAAAACGAGAAAAAAGAGAGAAAAAAAAGTCATCGATCATTGTGCGTAGATGTTTGTTTCAGTGTTCTTCCTTGTCGCAGCAGGAGAACACACAAAAAAAGATCTGTCGAAACGCCTGGCAGTTGAAGCGATCAGTTGAGCTAAATGGGATTAAGGCAGCGATGTCAAGCAAACCGTGGTTTGTCTGACGGGCCTTGATGGCGATCGCAGGAAGTCATTTACTTGACCAAGATCGACGAGAGCATGGGGGCCACTGGGCAGAGAGTGGCGACATAACCGAGACATTTATGCTCAAGTCAACTTATGCCATTTTGAAAATCATCATGGCGTAGTTTCGAACAAAATGACGAATGTCAAGATAAGGCAGCAAACGAAGGAGAGAGAAAGAAGGAAAACAGTGTGTCACAATCTACAAAGTTGGCCGAGTTGGAGTGACGTGAATGCAGCGCACTTTGCGAGCGGAACAGGTCAGATTAACAGCAGGCCCAAGAGGGTGAATAATACACGTATAAGTGTACTCCGTCTTGCCTCCCACATGCCGTCGTCACGTAGCCAGCGTAGCGAGCGAACCCGTGCTGGCCGGAAAACCTGCTGATATTGGTGGAAAACCAGCTCATCTCTGCGACATGAGAGTTGGCCCTGAACACGCCCACGACTCCCGTTTACATGGGAGCGAGAACAGAGTCTATGCGCTTCGAGCCCGTGTGTGGGCCAAGCCAGGAGCAGGATGCTTCGCGGTTTGGCGCCAGATGTGGGCGCCTGTGTCAGAGTGTGTCGAGAGGTGCAAGGCCAGCAAGGGAGGCCCGGGGGGAAGGGCCTCCCCGCGACCGGCCCCAGGCTCAAACATTTGACACTCTAAAATCGGATGGCCATCAGACCGATAGTGAGCAGGGTGGTCCAATCGTGGAGAAGAGGGTGAGGGAGGATAGCTGTCAAAGCATGGGATCGACATTCCGAAATTCGACGGGGGTAGGCGTTATAATGCCCAGCCTCTGGCCAGCGATGGTGAGGGAACGAGTAGCTTGACCGCTTGGCCAACCGCCGGTTCAGGATCGGTGGGTGCTCCACGTCATGGTGTAGTGTAAGTCATTTTAACTACCGTCATCATTTATGGGCATGAGACGTCAATGGCGATCGCGAAGCCAACGAAATTAAAAAGGTTCGGTGCTGGGGGGATCTCGATCACCACCGACTAAAGCGGAACGGGCCAAGAGGCGGCGCGAGGAACGCCGGAATGGTGTGTGCAAGGACAGCTTAAACCGAAGGAAAATTGTGTCCCGGCTTCGCATAAGAAGAGTCATCTGGAGTCGAGACGAATTACATCCCAGTCCCCAGACAATAGCCAGGCCAAGTCAAGATCAGACCTTAACCGAGAAGCTGGGAAAAACTCGAATTGCTGTCTCACCAGGTTGCGGGCGAAAGCGAACTATGCCAGCAACGGTTTTGAGCATGCATGTATGCGAAGGAACTGTGGCTGGGCAAAATACAGAAGAAGGGATCGAAACGTCAAGTCGTTTCGAAGCGCCCCCATCGAGGATGAGCGCGCATCAGAGGGCCAATCCGCCCCAAGGCAGATGATGCCCAGGTTTGCTGCGTCGTTGCTCTAAGCTTAATCGCCAGGGGGTCTTGGTAGCGTCAGTAGATCAATCGGGTCTGTCCAAGATGTAGAAGAGAGCCTAAACCTTCCCATTGTTAGGCCGATCAAGGTGGTAGACAAGACATCGAGCGAAGAAAGGCTAAAAAAAAAAAAAAAGGATGACAATGGAGAAGAGTGGCTGGAGTGGGGGAAACAATCTGTTGGAGCTCAGGCTGTTTCGTGGCAGGCGAGTCTCGAAATCGTCTCAGGACCCCCTGTTGGCGCCGACCACAAGGTTTGATCGGAGCGGATCAGAGCCTCCTCGGACCCAATTATCCCCGTTTTAGGGAGCGCCGCCCTCTGGTGAAGCCAGCTTCCAAGAGGGTTTGGCTTCATCCAAAATTGCGCAGGGGCGTCGGATCAGTCCCAGTTCAAGGGAACAGAAGGAATGTTAAGCTCAAACGAATGCTGGCTCAGTCATGTGATTTGCATACAGAGACATCTCATACCCACACTGTACTGGGTTCCGGTTCTTGAATAATCTTAGTGGGAGGTGTTGATGTACTGGTACAGTGTCAATAATATGGCTTCTATTCCCCCCCACCTTCACCAACCAGTAAGAGCTTCTGTCTGAACTCTGGTCGCCAGCTGGCTTTTAGGCTTCTGGGCCCCTGGTTGAAAGCGCTCGGGTAACAGATACCCAGGGTCCAACTCAACCAGCACCCACCCACACTACAACTTCGTATTAATCTGTGTATCAGTACGGGATCCCAGAGATCATGAAACACTTAAGTGCCCCACAGGCTTGGCTGGACTTCCCCATGTAAAGCGCCGGCGACAAGACGCGGAGCACCAGAGGGCAAGCGCAAGAGCCCCTCTACGAGCCAGAGAACGTGGAATAGACTATATCAGTCTCTCCGAAGACAGTATGAAGTGCGGCGTGATACTTGTGCAAAGGAAAGAAGATCTGAGGATCAGGGATATCATTGGGGTACATTTGTCGATGCTATCTATCACTGCTTCAACCCCGAGTCGTTGGCCGCGCAAGTCGACCCTTTCCGGAGTCAGGCCCGAGTGTCCCGTATCTTTGCGAACTGACAGACCGTGACGATGGGTTCCTCACCACAACAAACTCGGCTTGCCGCCCGGCTCTCGGACCTTGAGGCAGCACGGGGTCTAGCTCCCCAATCCCAGTGTCAGACGATGCCCCACGCAGCTGACCCTGTCTGTTTCCAAGAACCGCTGCGATTACTATTGCGGCCCCCTGTTGGGTGGAATATTCCACGCCCTATCCCCATGCACCGAAGCTTGCTCAGTATCTGTATCGGACTGGACGAGGTGCTAGGGTGGAAGAGCGAGGGCCGCCAGGCCAGGGTTAGACCTGCGAGCTGAGCAAGTTCTGCATTGCCTCCTGATGTCGTCCCAAAATAGCGGCCTGCGACGTTCATGCCGTGCCAGTCTCAAGCGTAACGGCCGTACTTGTATGATCGTCGGTAGGGGCTCCCATGTCGAGGACCATGCCACTACAATGACCTCCCCTTCGCTGAGATCTCAGAGGCCGTTGCTGGATCCCTGGGGGAGAGAGGAAGGCTCCTGTCCCAGCAATCTGAAGCGAGTGCATCGTCGTCATCGAACCCCTTGGATCGCCCTTGACGTGCCCAGGTTGTTTAGCCGCTGTCGAGCTAAACATCGTCGCTCTTCCATTGTATATATATATTGTCGTTTCCTGTCGTCGATCAACCTGGTATTCTCTCACTTTCTCTTCAGCTCATCGACCAACACCGTCTTCTTCAATTCACTTTCCTTCTTTTGCAGTTCTGTGAACGCCCTTCTTTCGTTCTCTTCGTGCCAATACATTCTTTACTTTGAATCCAACTACACCGCCAGCCGGTCTTCAATTCGAATTTTATTTCCGCTTTTTCTTTTTGGAATTTAGAAGAAAAACCCAAAACCGTCAAAATGTCTGCCTACAAGCTTGCCGTCATCTCCATCGCCATCGCCTACGTTGAGGCTCGATTCGGCCAGGAAGGTCTTGCTTCCGCTGCCGTCCAGGCCCTCAGCAACTTCGGTAACCCCGGTGCTGCCGGTACCCTCTCTGGTCAGGTTCCCGGCGTCCTCCTCGCCGCCGCCAACCCCTGCGCCAAGGTAAGCTATAAATCAACTCGATGCACAACATCTCCCTTCTTAAATCCAGTGCACTAACAATGAGAATAGCTTCAACTCGCCGACGATATTGTCACCCAGCTTGGTGATGACCAGCAAGTCATTGATGCTGCCATCGGCCTCGTTGCCGCTGAGCAGAACTTCAACCCCTTCGCCGTTGACACCGGCAACATCTGCGCTGATGCCTCCCTCCCCGCCACCGAGGCTCTCCGTGGAATCCTCCCCCTTTGGGACCCCGCTGTAGACGGCTCGGACGTCGAGAACGCCAACTCGGCCCAATCCGTCCAGACCCCCTTCGATGCCACCGGCATCTCGGTTGCCGAGCTCGCTATCCAGCAAGGCTTCACCAACTTCAAAGCTGTCGATGCCGCCGGTGCTGCTGTTGATCTTGCCGGACTCACCGCTGGTGCCGGCAATGCCGGTGCCGGTAATGCCGGTGCTGGTAATGCCGGTGCTGGTAACGCTAATGCCGGTAACGCTAATGCGGGCAACGCCGGAAATGATGCTACTGTAGGTAATGGAGACGCTTGTGCTGGCGTTGTTACTGACAACGGTGAGGCCGCTGATGATGCCGCCGCCGATGACGCCGCGACCGCCGACAACGGTGCCGTCGACTTCGGAACTTGCGACCCTACTATCTTCTTCGCCGGCGGTCTTGGTGGTCGTCCCGACACTGAGTTCACCTTCCAGTCCAACGAGCCTACCATTGCTGCCAACCAGCAGGAGGCTCTCAACCCTGACATCATTGTCAACCGCATCTGCGACGACCTCAACAACATCTGTGGTGCCAACGATGCTGCCATCACTGCCTGCCGCGATGCCCAGCAGTCCCTCAAGGATCAGGGCCTCGGTGTCGGCGACGGCGAGGCCGTCGTTACCGCTTTCAACGATGCTATCCTCGCCGCTTAAGCCATGCGATCGGCTCTCGTCCACCTGGCAAAGGTCATCGAAACGATTTTTCTCTTATTGAGGCATGCAACATAGTTTGCAGGAAGGCTCAAGAGGCAAGTTTTCTGGCTCGCTCTGCAATCCTAGCACAAGCAAAAGATACACACCAGCACTATCCAACCCGTTTGTGTACATTCGTCAAGACATTCCATCACACCACGAACATACACAAGCCATTTTTCTTTTCGCTTTTGAAAATAGAGAAACTTGCCTATTCCTGCTCTATCTCTCTCTCGGAGAAATCAAGGTTCCATTGCCTATCTGGACAGTTTACCTGAAAATCTATGTTACAACAACTACTGCAGCGCGACACGGCCTATCTAAGAAAACGGGGCGTTGGGCAAACCTGGAGGGAAATATTATTTTGGTGTCTTTTTTTTTTTTCTTCTTCTTTCTACCATCCTCTTTTTTGTTTCCTCGGAGCAAGGAGTGGATGAAGATGTATTGTAAATAGACGGGTCACAGCGTTAATTCACTTGGTCGAACTTCTTTGAGGAAACCTCTCTCTCTTTACATCACACACATATACACACACACAGACATCCATGTCTTCTCTCCTTCATCCCTTCTGGGAACCCTGACACCAAACTGGATTATGGCAAATCGGCCCTCCCCAATGTCTGTAGCTGTGACATTAGTACGCTCATTGACAATGCGCCTGTTTGATCGATGATTTTCCGTTGGAATTTGGCTCGGAGACGTGTAAAACACTAATGTCGGCGAGAATGTAGGCTTCAGGAGGGCGATAAATTGCGCGGCAGATGGGCTGTGTCCGGAATAGCGATATTGGCACACTTAAGCCGGTATGGAGCTATATCGAGCCGCTCAAAGGGGTATCCCAGGTTGCACCGCATCTTATCGCGCCTTCTCCACCCGCCGGTCGGCTTTCCGCCAGACATGGCTGCTGTGTAGGAGCGGACTCCGACGGAACCGGGCTATCTAGGAAGCCATACAGATTCCGAACCAGCGGACCTGATCCAGAGTTTAAAAGCATTTTCCGATATTCTGAATTCCCCAGGCGGGCATTATTTCCGCTGTTTCGGACAACCATATGGTTGCAAAAGAGTGCGAGACAGCCAGGCAAAGGTTTATGCAGACCAACCCCGGGCATAGTAGTATCTCACATTGTTTCCGTATAGCTGCCGTTTCTTTGCTTTAGCCGATAGGTCCGCGCCGGGGAGCGTAGTATTTCCCCAACTGGCAAACGACTGCGACTTTGGTAATTGGTCAATCTCTTGCCCGTACCAGAAAGGTCCTCGAGAAGGGAAACTTTGGTTCGGGCGACTCTCTGTTGCATCCCGGTGGAATGCCACCACCCCCGCCGAACCCACGTTTCCCCGTCCTCACTCCTCGCTTGTTGTTTGGGGCGGTAAGCGTGCTACTATGAGCGAGGGTTGATGCAATGAAGGAGTGAGCTATATAGATGAGGAGGTGGAGCTTCAAGTTGCTTTTCTTTGTCTTTATATACTCTTTCTTTTCTCGAATTTCTTGCCCACCGATCTAGTTTCTTCTTTGCTTCACTTTAATCAATTTTGAAAGAGAAGATCTATAAACGAAGAGACGAAATGTTCACCATCAAGGCTTTCCTCGCGCTCTGTGCCGCTTCAGGCGTCCTTGCCGGCGCGGGTGGCGATACTTCTATCATTGCCCATGAGGGCAACCCAGTTGGCCGAGAGGTTACTGATGGAGATCGTGAGTATTACAACTTTTGACAGCCTCTACCTATATGAGGGGGGAAGAAAAGCCCGGTCAATCCTAACTCCTGTGGTAGTCACCATCTACGTCGCCCAGCCGGAGCGCGAATACGGCGATATTGCGGTCCTCTACCTCACTGATGTCTTT
This sequence comes from Lomentospora prolificans, assembly GCA_029532625.1. NCBI lineage: Eukaryota > Fungi > Ascomycota > Sordariomycetes > Microascales > Microascaceae > Lomentospora > Lomentospora prolificans. Next base: position 1,389,898 of record JARFXM010000008.1, on the reverse strand, counting down.
GGCATCCAGCTCAAGGAGAACAAGCTGTGAGTACCTACCCTCGATTCCTTTTATATTTTTGAAAGAAAGAAAGAAAAGTCCACAACAACTGATACAAAATCCCACGCCATCAGCCTCGCCGACAGCTTCTCCCGCGCCGGCTTCCTCACCATAGCTCCGGACCTCTTCGCCGGCGAGCCGGCCCCAGAAGACCTCAACCAGCCTGGCTGGGACATCGAAAAGTTTCTCGAGGACAACAGCCCCGAGGTCGTGGACCCGCGCATCGAGCACGCCATCAGGTACCTCCGCGAGGAACTCGGGGTGAGGCGCTTCGCCGTGACGGGGTACTGCTTCGGCGGGCGGTTCGCGTTCAGGTTTGGCGCGGAGGGCAAGGGGCCCCATGCAGTGTTTGCGGCGCATCCTAGTAACCTGGGGGATGATGAGATTTTGAACGTGAAGGTTGCTTCGAGCATTGCCGCTGCCGGTGAGTTTTAGTGCCTCCCCCCGGCCCCCCCCGCGGCGGCCGGGGGGGTTTTCTCGGTGTTGATGAATGCCCGTGAGACAGGTGTATTATGATGCTGACTTCCCTTTTCTCCTCTAGAAAACGATAGCATGCTTCCTCCTGAGCGCCGGGCCGAGATCGAGGGCCTCTTGCGGAAGGCGGCTATTCCTTACCAGGTTAGCTTGTACAGCGGTACGAACCATGGTTTCGGCGTGAGGGCCAATATCTCGAATCCCCAGGAGAAATTTGCCAAGGAGTCGGCGTTTTTCCAGGCTGTGAGGTGGTTTGAGCAGTGGGCTTGAGTTTCTAATTTTGATGTGGAGACTATGGGATGAGTCGATGGATGTATGACGGATGGGATTTAGTCTATTCGATTCGTCTTGTTGGCGATGGTCGCTCGTGTTAGGTCAAGAATAAAAGCGAGAGATCTAGAATATTGCCGGGTCCTAAAGAGAGTCTCACGATGATCCACGAGCTTGTCGCTTGGCATATGAGGCTGCCGAACCACAGTATCTTTTAAACCAGAGAGTATGGAGAATTCTTTTTTGTCTTCAAACCTCACAGAATCGAGTCTTCGATCCTGGATTCTCAAGTCCCATTGAAGGGCCCATCGACGACATTACACCTGTGTGCTGTCTCCCCGTCTTGGCACCGAATCTTTCACGAGCCCAAATCTTCAGACCAAAGTAAACCATCCGGTATTAGTATCCCATCCTAAAACGGTCGTAACCGAGAAAAGTATCGAACCATAGTAAAAGTATCCACAAAGAAGAGAAAGAAAGTAATAAGAAGCAAGAAGGAAAGGAAAGAAGGGTGCCAAGGATCAATACAATCAGAATCCCGTACCAAAACCCCCCCTACAGCTCCTCCTTACTCTTCGACCCCCGTCCATTCACCCCAACCCTCTCCACCCTTCCCGCCTCCTCGCCCGCCAAAACAATCGCCTCGTCCCTCAACCTCACCAGCATGACCCTCGCCTTTCTCGTCATCCCGTCCACTTTCTCGATGCCGCCCGCCACCCCGCGGCAGTCCTCCTCGAGCGCGAACAGCGCCGCTAGCGCCGAGCTCTTGAGCACCTCGCACCCGAGCTGCTGCGTCGCGATGGCGGTGTACAAGAGGAAGGCGAGGGCGCCGACGAGCTGGATGATTAGGAGGGTGAGGGCGCCCCAGCGGATGGAGATGCGGGGTTCTGGGAGGAGGGCGGTGCCGGTGATGGTGTTGGCGTTGGCGTTGGAGGCTTGGCCGGAGGATTGCTTTGCGGCGATACTGTGGTGGTGTTAGTTTAGATCTGAGGGTTATCCGATGGGGCAAGGAAAAAGAGGGAGAGAAAGCGAGAGAGAGAGAGTTGAAGGAGGGCCAAATGCTTACGTGTTGGTGAGGCTGGCGGCAATGTTGTCGGCCATACGGGTGATCCTCTCCCTCTGCTTGTCCTGGTCACCGTTGAAGATTACCGCCTCAGCAATCTGCTCGATGTTGCGGCCCACGTTTCGGCGTCTGGCCTTTTCGCCATCTTTGGGCTTGCCGACGACGATTCCGCTAAGAGCATCGTTCATGGTGAGCGCCATGTCCTCGAGAGTAGCAAAGTGAGCGCGGAACACGTCATCGTCGTCAGCGGGGCTCTGGAGTTCCATGAAGGCGTCGGACGGAACGCTATTCGAGACGGTGCAGTTGTTGAGCTTGGAGTCGTCATCGTCTTTGACCATGGCGCAGGCTACATCGACCTCCCGGTCCGCAGACTTGGATCCGAGCGCATAAGAGGATCCGGTGACGCTGAGCTCGGCGCGGCCACTGGAGACGGTAGCTTCGTAGCTGTTTACACAGAGGTGGAAGAGGACCTCGACGGCTTCGAACTTGATCTTTGTCGAACCTTGAGCGTCGCCGGGGTTAGAGTAGATGATGGGCATGGAGTAAATAGCCGTCTTCTTGACATCATCGTCATCAAATGAAAGCGTCGTCGAGCCATCCGTCTTGCAGGCGAGAACGTTGAACTGCTCGTCCGTCTCAATCGCGCAATTCGCCTCGTCCGGAAGCTTCGTAGAATACATCGCCTTCTTCCCCGACTTCGAGTTCCCAGACGTACTACTATTCCCCTTAGCCGCCGGCGTCCCAAGCCTCGAAGTGATGTCATTCACCCTCGCGCAGACCGCCAAACTCTCAAAGTCGGGAAACTCGCACTCCGCCGTCGAGCACGTAACCGGCAACCTAAAAGGCAGTACATGCAACCCCAATGCCTCGGGGATGCCCTCCCCGAACCCGCCTTCCTGCTCCGAGCCCAGAATCCTCGCGGCCTGAATCACCGCTCCGCCCTCGGCGGCAAGAGGGACGTACCCCTGCCGGTACCCAATCGAAGCCTGCGTAACCGTAGCCGTAAACAGCGCCAGGAGGCCCATGACAGCGCCGGCGCTGGCGACGTGCGTGTGCTTCAGCTTGGCCAGCAGCATGACGCAGCCGGGGAGCGAGCGGCTGGCGGAGTCGAAGAGCTGGAAGTCGGCGAGAGAGCGGTCCTCTGCGCGGAAGTAGTTCCATTTCCACTGGGAGAGGGACTGCGAGACGGGGTGCAGGAAGGAGAGGGTGGCGACGGTGGTGAAGAAGGCAAGGAAGGCGTTTAGGTTGAGGGGCAGGGTTGAGAGGGGGTGGTTGTTGTAGGCGCCTAAGACGGCGGCGATGACTTTTTTTTTCCGCAAGTTAGTTTTGGGCTCTTATTCTCGTGATGAGGACATATCGTGTGAGTCTTCTTACTGATAAAGCATAAGAGGGCAACGGCCCACCACGCAGCTTCAACCCACCACATTTGCGCCAACTTCTTATACTCAATCTTTCTGACCTTGTCAATCAATGATTCCTGCGATTTCACTCGCCCGGGAAGCGTAATATGCGTCCTCGGCGTAGCGTCCGGCGTTGACGGCGCCTTTTCAGCCAATTGCTCCGGCAAGATCGTATAAGTCGTTTTCTCCAAGGGATTCTTAGTCGGCGTAGACACCCTCGCCCCGTCCATGGCCGCCATCTCCCTCAGCGTATCGTAGCTAGGCGCAGGGACGGGCTTCCGACGGATGGAATCATGGGAAGCAATGTGCGGCAGGTCCTGGCGCGGCGTGATGGGCGTGGACGGCGTGCGGCGGCCGTCGAGGTCCGAGGGAGTTTTGCGGCCGTCGAGGGGGGTTCGGCGACCGGTGAGGTCGGATGGGGTCTTTCTCCCTTGGTCTTCTTCTTCTTTTGCTTCTTCTTCTTGGATGACGGAGCCTGGGGGTGATACTTCCGTTTCCTTGGGCGGGTCCTTGGGCCTCTCGGCGGACTTTTCCGGGAGAGACGGGGGGGCGGTGGTGGGCTCTTCCTCGACTACGGACTTTTGAATGTCCTCGGATTTAGGTGTGTCGGCCATGGCGAAGACTAGACGGACAACTATCGTCTTATCGTCTTCTTCTTCTGGGAAAAGTCGTGGCAGGACGACAGGCGTCTACTGGCAAGGTAAAGAGCAGTAGGGAAGGGTGCAATGGCACGAGACCAGAGTGACCCTGGACGAAAAAAAAAAAAAAAAAAAAAGGCAATGAATACGAAAAGCAATCAAAAAAACTTAGAGAGGGGACGAGGTGCTTGCCATACGACAACACCTCCAGAGAGCCAAAGAAAGGAACGGGTTTCTTCGTTTGTGTAGTACGTCGTACTGGTGAGACCCTTTGGAGATCCTGCATACAACAATAGCAGGCAAGGTCCAAAACAGAGTTGAGATCAAAAAAAAATAACAACACCTTGCCTAACCTCTTTCCAGCTTAGTTACTTTGAAGGGGATGGGGAAGAAACCAGGACCCGGCCAGTGGGAAAAGAGGAGGGGAAAGAACAAAGGCAGGGAAGAAAAAGAAAAACGAGTGGGAGGCGGAATACCACGCTTGGAGTCGATATCTTGCCTATCCAAGACCGGGTTGGAACGAGCTGCAGCTGCAGGGAGGTGGTTGGCTCAAAACGACATGAGAGGAGAGAGGGGAGAAGGAACTGGACTGGGGGAACGAGGGCTGGAAAGGGGACAGGGTGCATTCCTTGCCACGGAGGCCGAGATTAGTTGAGAAACGGGTTTCACGAAGGAGCAGAGATCGGCATTCATCCAATCCGATTCTGTCGTGTATATTTGGCGTGCCTCTTTCCAACTAGACTTGCCGTCCCTCCAAGACCGAAAGCGGCATGCCAGCAAAGAACAGAAGAAGTGTGACGGAGCTTGCATGGAGGTGGGTAGTGAAGACGGTGTGGGTTACTTTGGCAGGAAAGAGTCGGTTAGGATTGAGGTAGATAGAAAGGGAGCGTGTGTAAGCGTGCTGAGAATGACATATTGAGCTTCATGTTGTTGGACAAAGGTCTGGCATGGTACATGGCGGTCCTGGAGTATATTGACCCTCCCGCGGATCCTACCCCAGGGCAGTCAAGAACTACAAGGGTGTTCATCGGGCCACGAGGGCTGGTAGCATCACATACATACACGGGATCCATTCCGAGAGCGCAGTGCCAAAAGAGGAACGACAACACCAGAGTCGCGCAAAGTAAAAGGAACTACAGGTGCTGTGATCTCGGGTTGACAGCTCGAGACGTACTTTGCGTGGCCATTTCCCACGCTTAAACGAACGAATCGCGTTAATCGGGAGGATGGGGGATAGGCGCTGTCGGCCTTGGCTCCATCTCACGGCTCCCTCTCACGGCTCCCGGGATAGAGTGACCAAAAGTTGGCGAGATCTGCAGAGCATTGAGCGACTAAGTGCGGGACAAGTAGAGAGGCCGAGTATCAGAGAAGAAGAAGAAGAGGGAGAGGGCAAAAGATGCGAGCCGTTAAAAAAAAATACCTGAGAGAGCACAGCTCTAATCTGGAGCGGAGAACCGGGAGTAATCTGGGCTGGGGCCGGGCTGGGTCATATTGCCAACGCCAAAGTTGATTACAGCAAGGCGACAGTGATGGGAGGGGGGCAAGGATGGGCAAGAGATGCAAGATGCTATACCCGCGGCGATCCGTTAAACGACGACCGGGCCAATGGCGCGGCGGCGGAGAATTAAAGAGAATCAATGTCACGACTTCTTCCGGATCGGCTGGGGTATATTATTGCGTGCCGGAAACGGGATGGAGTGTTCCCGCCCCCAGTAAGCTAAGGATCGAGAGGCAGACATACACACACACAGAGAGAGAGACAGAGAGACACACACACACACACACAGAGAGAGAGACAGAGAGACACACACACACACACACACACAGAGAGAGAGAGAGAGAGAGAGAGAGAGGAGAGAAGCGCGCGGGCGGGAGATGCTAGGCAGTTGGCGCGTTCTTTTTCTTCCCGTAGTTTTTTCGCTGGTGGCGCGACCGGTTTGTGAAGGAAGAAAGAGACAAAGACGCAGCTTGAGAGAGAAAAGGGAGGGAGGATAAACGCTGGGATCGAGGATCGTCGTGCCTTGCATGGCGCCTATGCAAACAAGACGTTAACATATATATCAATTATATCAATTTATCAATTGATTTGAGCTGTGACAAGGGTCTTTGCCAATTCGCTGTTAATGGTCTTTGTTTCTTCTGTAGTTGCCTCATGAATCAATTCTTTTCTTTGTTTTCTTCGTTTTTTTATCTTATCTTTTTTTTTTCTTTTTCTTTTCTTTTTTTTTTTCATAATTTTATTTTTATTTTTATTTTTATTTTTTCGCCTTCTTTTTCTTTTGGCTTTTTTCCGTCCTTGGCTGAGATATTCAATTGAGCTTGACAGTTTCACGGTTTCAGCATTGATGCGACAAACCTCTCAATCTATTTGTTAATCTGGACCGACCACTCTGTAATTATTGCATAAAGGACCAAAAAAGGGCAAGGTTGTTTCCGCCTTGTTGTTCTGGGTATATTACATATGAAAAGAACAAAAAAAAAAAATAAAATAAAATAAAATGGAAAAAAAAAAATGTTCGGTCAAGCAGAAAACGACTGGAATTCCAACATCCACAATTTCGAAGCCTGCCAACAGTAAAGGTCAGCGACCGACAGTCAACCGGCCCCAGGTGTCGGCTGACCACCGCTGGCTCTCAGGTCACTGAATGCCTGGCCTGGCGAGTGAGGGCGAGTGAGGGCGACGTCGCCAGCTGTGACAAATGGTCTTCTTTTACTGAGGCTTCGCTTGCATGCCGGGCGGAGACTGGTAGCCCTGATTGACGACGTTGACGGCGCCCTTGGTGCGGTTGATGACTTCCTTCTCCTGCTGGATGGTGGCGCAGCAGCCGCACCAGTACGCCGTGCAACAGTCGCTCGTGGTGCTTCCCTTGATGCCGTAGGCGTTGCGGATCTCGGTTCGCTTCACCATGGTCCAACTAGGGGCTGTGTTAGTCGATTGGATGGAGAATGGATGTCGATATGCTAGGGAAAGGAGGCTCGCTCTTCTCATTGGGAGAGACGCGCGAGGCATTTGGAGACGCGCGAGGCGAATGCAAATACGTACATCCATCCGCAGCCGATGGTACAACTGAGGGCCAAGCTGATGAGGAAATCCGTGTTCACGGGCTCAAACGAGGCCATTGTGGGATCTCTCATGCGCTCGCTCGTTCGGCCGGTGACTATCTCGCGAGTTTGTGTTAGCAATGTTCTAATAGTAGTCCAACCCTCAACCCTTAACCCTAACCAGAGAGAACGCGGCTCACTCGCCATATCACCATCCTTTTTTTTTTCTCGTTCTCGTTCCCGTTCCTTTTCTTTTCTTTTTCTTTTCTCCTCTTCCTTTTCTTTTTCTCTCCTTTTTTCTTTTCTCTCCTCCTTTTCTTTCTTTTTTGGCGGGATGACAAGCGAGGCGGGGAAAACTAACGGTAGCAAGGCACAATGCATCCCAAACAGCAAAGGTCGATGGGCTTTAAGCAGCTGCAGAGGCCCTCGCGCCATTCGCCGCTCTGTTGCGGAGGCGCCAACTGGTGGACAGGGAGCTGATCGGGTTGCTGAGGGTGAGCCATGGTAAGGATTGTGCGTGAAGAAGTCGATTGCCGTCGTTGAATCAAGCCGGTGGTTATAGCTCGGTGGAAGATTAGCTGGCTGATTCTTTTTCTCTGCGTCACGCTGGCGTGGGTCGCGTCGCCAGGCCAGCGATGCCTGAGAGCTGGCTCAATGACCCTGAATCTTGGCGTCGCGAGACGAAAGAGGGTTGGTTGGGACGTGTTCCTGAACGAATGGCTCGACTAAATAAAAAGGACAGAGAACGCGAAACCAGATTCTAAAGCTCCATCCGTGGGAAGCCTTTCCAATTATATATATTTATTTATCTACACCACAGCTTCTCGTTATCTCCCCAAGCAAAACCCAAGCAAATCCTCCAATGTTCCAGGACTCGAAATCCCAGCTGGCGACTCGCTCGCTCCTGTTGCTCAGCCCCTGAATGTTTGCAGCAACCACTCATGTCGCGGCCACCACGCCACGTCTAACCTATTGAGGGTAGCCCGTTCTCGCCCAGTGACAAGACGGAGATGACATGAACCCCTGCCTCCAAGAAGTGCGGCGCCGATCCAAGCGGGGGGCCTGGCTCGTCATTGGGTGGTTTGGCGGAGGTCGATTGATGGGTCTGAGCTGGCCAGCCAAGCTGATGTCATTGCTGGGGTTGGATTTGCGGCCCGCTCAGGGAGAATGGGGAATGGGATCTGAATCTGATGGGTTGGTGGAGGTGGAAGTGGAGGTGGAGCTGGGATTTTCGCTTTGGCGGGGATGTTCTGCGCAGTGGTGGCTGTATTTGGATAAGTGGGATTTCCTGGTGATGATAATGCCAGCAAGATTCGAGTGGATTTGAGTTCTCATTGATCAAATGTATGATGATGGGGGTATGGATTGATGTTGAGATATGCAAGGCAACGGAGAATAGATTTGATAGTTTAGCCCTATCCAAATGAACATTAGCATTGGAAGTTGATCTTAAATGACAAAAGAGTAGAACAAGTCCACCGCATCTCTCTCTGGAAAGCTAGCCATTGCGACTTTCATTATCTCCAAATGTATCCTCGAGCTTCATACAAGCACAACCAAGTAGATAACAGCCATAAAAAAAGCCCCTGAACCTCGGACAAAACTATTTACACGAACACTTCCAACATACATTGATGTACCCATCCCTCAATCAAACACTGATCAGATCAGATACCGTCACAAGATACAATTATCACGCATACACCCCAGTCCTCGGCGCACTCCCACGATCACCACTCTGCACCAGCACGGTCTCATATAGACCTAGATATATCTCGCATCCCGAGCCCCGATCCTATCTCATCACCGCCTCCAACTAATAGAGCTCCCTCAGTTCGGCACATGCGCCAACAACCAAAACGTCTTCGCAAAGCCCGCCGTCCCCTCCTTCCCACTATCATTCTCACACACCGTCTCCCCGCTAGCCCCCAACCTCGCACCGCCCTTATCAAACCTCTCCACCGCCTCGTTAATGAAGCTCACCACGTCCTCGGCGCCGACGTTGGTCCCGAAGTCGTCGTCCGTGCGCACCACGAACGCGCAGCTCCGGCACGTCACCGCCGTCGCCCCGAACTTGCTCCCGTCCACCGGCCGCAGGAGGAACTTGCCGCGCCACTGGTCCAGCACGAGGTTCTGCGCTATGCAGAGGCAGTCGTCGATCGAGGCGGAGAAGTCGGTGGTTTCGTTGGCGAAGTTGGATTCCGCGCACTTTTTGGTGTCGGCGGCGTCTTCGATGAAGATTTGCGGCGTGATGACTGCTGTGGAGCGCGTGGGAAGGGAGGACGGAGGCGGAAGGGTGACGTCGATGATGGTTAGGGGTCCCGCGACGGGGAAGGGTGTTGCTGTGGCCGCGGAGGCGACAAGGATGGGGAGGAGGTGTTTCATTTTGAGGGCGTCGGATGCCAATGGCTTTCGTTGAAGCTTGAGGCGAAAGGTAGGCAGGCAGATAATAGGCAGGCAGGCTTGTCCTCAGTGACAGTCTTATACTGTGATGATGGGTATGGCGGCAAGTGAAGTGTTCCTACGAGAAACAGACGAGCATACGGATGCAAAATCTCCAACAGGGTTAGGATTCCTAGCCAATCGAGCACGGAACTCGGCCGACTTATATAAAACCTGCAAACCGTCCACGACTTGACCGAACGCTCCTGAGATCAGAGCTACCGAGCCGCCCCAACCTCTTCCTCATCCGACTTTTCAACTTCCCGCACGAAACACACATCCATCTCGATGCCTCACCCCAGAACCTCTCTACCTCAAGCATCTCTAATTCACCCGGCAACCCCTGAACCACCCAGACCACCTTGTTTGTCGCCTTCTTCTCTCGCAGAACGCAGCATGTCCCCCGCCATGCGAACAAGGGAGACCCCTCATTCCCCCCCCCCCCCTCTCTCTCACGGACACACACCTCGAATTTGTTTCGAAACATCCGTCCCTTCTTTTGTTCCTGGCCCCTAGCCTTCTTTTTTTTTTTTTCATGCGACTGCTGAATCTTTGACTTCTCGTTGGTCTCCAGGACAACATCCGACCCGCCTCGACCAAGAAGGCCCGCGGGCTAATTGGAGCGTTCCTGCTCTCGCCTAATATAGACGACTTAAAGAACCGAGCGTTATACCCGCCTTCCATCCTAATCGGGATGCGCGCGGGGCATTCAAGTGCTAAAAACGAGACCTTGGGCGGAGAAACGCTGCGGAAGAGACCATATTGTTCTTTGTGCTGTCGTGAATCGTACTGCTTGTGCCAGTATCTGTCGTCGGATGCATCCCGTGTAAGTGGACATGGCTCGCCGACCCAGTATCCTCTGCCGCATAGCATCCAACCCTACCGGTCCATCATCGCAACAGGCCCTACTAATGATAGAGCCCTAGACTCAGCTATGGGACGGGCTCGTAAGTAAAGACTTCTTCACCCGCGCCGAGGCGCCGACGTCAGTGCCCTACCAGTTGGCATGTCGTTCTTTGCAACCCTTCTGCCTCAAAAGTTCCCTTTCCCTGAAGCTTCATCTAAGCGCTAGGGATGCTAGCCCGGCGTTGTTTCAACAATCCAAACTCAAATGCGACCTCTTGTGGACCTATTGGTGCTTCAGTGTCTAACGTGGCAGCTACAAGTGCATTAGACTAGTTTATCAATATAGCAACGGAAGCCAGTATCGCAACCATCTTCCAAAACCACTACAGACTTAGACTGGCAGCTTCAAAGGCGTCCCGTTCATTGGATTCGCCTCCGTCTCATCATACGTAGCCAGAGACCCTGTACGCCTAGAACTCTTTCGTATAGTCGGCCTACCTTGAAAATGAGCCAAGTATCCCATGATGCTGTCCCTATTCCACAGCCAATACCCCCAAGCAGTAGACAAGGTCGCGATTTCAGCAACCACTTGGATCGGGAATCAGTCTTCAATGTTGAACAATACTTGAGATCCTCTACTCTTCAAGAACAAATGGATATCTGCCACCATTCCCACGTAACACTATCGCTGTCATCTTCATGGGGAAAGTGCTTACTGGGAATAGCAAAGAATGCCGCAGTATACGCAATAGGCGCCGAAGCAACGATTAGCGCCAGCCCCCCTCGGGGGGCAGGTGGATGATGGGAGGTGCGATGAAACGTACATAGATGACGGTTACCGCGGTGAAGACGAAGATCGTCTGGGACTGCTTCTCGCCCTCCAAGGCCCGCTGCTCAGCACTGTCCGCTAGCCTTCTGGTGTCCCGCGCCTCATTAAGGTTATCCTGTTTCTGCTTCAGATCTAATAGTGTTGGAAGCTTTTCCTTGTCAGCTGGCTAGCCACGACCTATTTGAACGCCCAGGAAGATGAGAGTATTGTACCGATTGTTCCACGATTTCCGCCTGTACACGGAGCCGGTTGAGTGCCCGCCTTCCAAACACTCAGATCTCCATCTCCAATACCGGATGCGGCCACGGCGTTGCCGCATCGTATGACGCGAGGAATTTTGCCTAGTCCTCGACGACTCGTTCAATCATCCTGAGCTCGTCGCAGATGTCCTTGATCTCTTCCAGATAACCGCATCTGCTCAAGGATGTCGCAGATGTCATCCTCGGCTTTTCGAAGCTCTTCCACCTCATCGTGGGCTAAAGCTTTTTTGTCCATAATCCTCTTGTTTAGGAGCGCGCAGGTCTTTCTGCAGCGTTTATAACTTTCGGTAGCGCCTCACTTCTTTGTCCGCCTTTCAAAATGAGTTCCAAGTCGCGCCAATATTTGCAGATTCTACGAAAACAATTGTTGGAGGGGGCGGTGTTGGGGGGGGGGGGGGGGGGGGAGTTTACCAACGTCGCGATGCTTTCCTCAAACATGGCAAATACATTGATATCAAAGCCAGAGTTTGACGGAGCATCAAAAAATTTTGTAGATAATTCTATAAACCTTTCAATCATCTCTTCAGGATGTCTTGGGGGCCAGTCTGCTAGATAGCCCGTAATCTTGGAGAAGAGTGTCCTCTCGGGACCTTCATGCCAACGTTCGGGAAGCGCCGTGATGATCGTGTCTACGAACCGCGTATAAGTTTAGCTGATATCAAAACCCCCTGAATCGTTTTTTGAAAGTACTGTGATCGAGTCTCCAGAGCCACAGCTGACCAACCATTAAAGCTTTCGGCGGTTCGCGCTTCCGTATGTAGAATCGAGGTACGACCTGGTCTTCTTCAGCTGAAACACGAACAAGATCCTATCATTTCACTAGAGTATTTGACTGCATATTATGGCGACTTCCGAGGTTGAGAACAGACCTTGACCCATTGCCTCTGTTACGAGAGATGGCGTTAGTATTGGGTCCCATCCCTCATGGCTATCACCTCTCCCAAGTAAAACCCATATTGCCTGCAGGGAGATGAATCCACCTCCACCGCTGCACCAAGGATTTTAGGAGGGTCCTGACTGCGAGGGCGGCCCCGTGCCTATCTCTTTATCTTTTCCAGAGCGGGGTCTCTTACAAGCTGTCGGTTACAGACGAACGAATATACAGAGGAATACACATGCTTAACAGCGACATTCTTATTGTACTGAATCCTAACCTTGTAGTGGTTGCACACTTCCATTTTCTAATCGTCGATATCCTGCGCCGCCGGGTTCCACTCTCCGGAGCCGGCTTTGTTGCGGGTCGTCGTGGGCGGGTTGAGAATCACCTCCACAATTCGCCAAAGGATGTCCGATCTCGGGCGAGTGCGAGCCTCCTCAGGGTAAGGTACGGGATACCATCCGGCCGCTGCGTTTGATGAGCGAGCTCCCGCACTTGCAGATCGTCCCACCTCTTGACGTCCCAGTATGCTCCGTACCGCAAAAGAACCTTTGCAGTTTTTTCTAGGTGACTCGGCGATAGAATTGGGACCCGCGGTCGCCCCAAGACTTGAGCTTCGAAGGACTGGAGGAAATGCCGAGATGCCGGGTCGGGAATTCCGTCAAACGGTGTTCGTTTCTTGAGCACGTCCAGTACACCCTCGAATCCTCCCCAGCAACGGGTGGAAGGGGTCTGTATGGGGTTGGTCAGCCCTGGCTTGATCGGGTTTTCCGGCGACCTGGGCAATCTGAGATGACACTTATTAAAACTTTGTTCGGACTTTGTCTATCACAAAAGTAAAGCAAAAAAGCAAGACGACAATCACAGCTAGAATCCATATATTCATAAACGCGGTAATGAAAATCGATCACCCGGATTAATCTGCCGAGAACGCCCCTTGAGCGGTCGCTATCTTATAAATTCACCAATGATAACTCCATTAATACTTGAAAGTCACGTTCTTCGTCCTAACCCACTCTTCCAAACCAGTTGACGTATTGAACCTTCCGAACCCGCTGGCCTTCGTACCACCGTGGGGGAGAGTCGCCTCGTCGTGCACCGTCATGCTGTTAATGTGCACCGCACCGGTTTCAATCTCCTTGGCGAAGCGGAGACCGAGACGCAGGTTCTCCGTGAAAACCGAAGAGGTGAGGCCGTACTCGGTGTCGTTAGCGATACGGATCGCATCCTCCTCGTTGTCGACTTCGATAATAGAGACAGTAGGACCAAAAGATTCGGTCTGGTAGATGTCCATGCTAGTAGTGACGCCCTTGAGAATGATGGGGCGCATGCTGGTCTTGGCGGGGCTGCCAGCGGTATTGACGTCGCCCACGAGGATTTCCGCGCCCTTAGAGAGGGCATCCTGCACTAGCTTCTTGTTCTTTTCAACGCCAACCTCGGTGATGAGGGTGGGGGCATTGCCGCTCGATGGGAAAATGGCCTCGGCAGCGGCAGCGAGCTTCTTCTCAAACTCGGCGGCAACGTTTTTATGGACAATAATGCGCTCGGTGCTCATGCAGATCTGGCCAGCGTGGAGGAAGGCGCCAAGAACGCAGGCCTGGGCGGCTTGCTCGAGGTCAGCGTCCTCCCAGACGATAGCGGGGGCCTTGCCGCCGAGCTCGAGAAGTACGGGCTTGAGGTGTTGGCCAGCAAGTTTAGCAATGATGCGGCCGACACCTGTACTGCCGGTGAAGTTGATCTTCTTGATGTGGGGGTTTTCAATGAGCTGGCTAGTGATGGAGGCAGCGTTTGCTGGCTCGTGTACAAGAGTATTTAGTACGCCCGCGGGCAGACCAGCCTCGTGGAAGCATGAGGCCACACCCCAAATAGTTCGGGGAGAGAGCTCCGACACCTTGAGAATTACAGTGTTTCCAGCTGCCAGAGGAAAAGCCACAGCGCGGGTGGCAAGAATATAAGGGGCGTTCCTACAAAAGTGTTAACTGGGGAAACCGAAAACAAGGGAGAGCGCTCAACAACGTACCAAGGCGCAATGCCAAGCACGACACCCAGAGGCTCCTTCAGGATGATCGCGCCGCAATTCTCATCCACGGTAGGAGGAAAGGTACCCTCTACCGAGGAAATGCGACCGGCCAAGTCCTTGAGCATGTCGACAGTCACAGTAATGTTGAAGCCAGCCCAGTCCGCCGCGGCACCAGTCTCCTCCATCATAGTCTTGGCCAGCTCTTCTCGGCGGCGCTCCATCACCTCGGCGGTTTTGAGAAAGATATCCCGGCGACGGGAGGGCGTCATTCTCTTCCACGTCTTGAAAGCCTCAGCGGCGGTCTCAACAGCAGTGGTTACATCCTGCGCACTGGCGCTCGAACAAGCATGGAGAACATCCCCTGTGACTGGTGACTTGACATCAAAAGTCCGCTCAGCGATGTGTTCCTTGCCGTTCACGAAGAAAGGCACCGTGTAGGAAGCCATTGTAAGAAACCACTAGTCTTTAATAGTGGTAGCAAGAGCAGCAATAGCAGGAGGATTCAGGAACAACAGCTGTGAAAAGGACGAATGAGCGAGGAATCGGGGTCTGTCTTCGGTTCAGTCTGGGGAAGAAGGGTTCCAGCGCATACAATTTGAACAAATAAGCGACAAGGCGGATGGCGGAGCAGAAATAGTGGTGCTATGTTAGATCAAGACTTGGGGAAAAAAAAAACAGTTGCCGATTAGTGTGCCGACCCCGCATTCCTTTAGTCAAAAGCTGGGGCGCTGCTAGACTAAGAGTGTCAATCGGAAGGAGGGCGGTATTCGATGTGGGCGGGCGGGTTGCGGTGCGAGTTCCGGTAGTTAGCTCGGCTCCTCATATCCGCAAGCGCTAGTCGGAGCAGCAAATGCCATCCGAGAACCTCCACTCGGGGCCTCTCTTCATGTCAGGGGATGGATCGGGACCGACAAGTTGGAGATATTCTCCACATGGTCTGCGGGCACAGGAACAACTGTGCTTCCGCGAGCTATTTACGACCCTAGCTTGCTGCAGTGTCTTTCTTGTCTCGACGCCAGCGCTCGAGGACTTCTGGGTCGAGGAAAGGCTGCGGAACAGCAGCCGAGTTGAAATTGATGACTGCATCTTGGCAACGTTTAATACCACTTCCGGACGAATATATGTGCCGATTCCAATCTCACGTACCTTGCTTTGGCTGCTTCTTCTTGGATCCTGGCAGTACAAATTTCACCTCACGCCGCCTCCTCAAAGCTTCGGTGTATGGCTTATCCGGCGTCCATTCCAGAGGAGGCTGCAGGTAAAACTTGCCCTGTCGGCCGCCCGTGCCGCCTTTGTTGTCGTCTCCAGGCATGGAACGCGAAAGGATCAGTGGGTGAAAAGCAGGGGGAAAGGGAAAAACGAGGCTTTATGGCATATGGAGTTGAAGTGTGGATTTGAATCAAAGTCTTGTGGAACAGCCGGAAATATAGAGATAAACTCTGATGCTTCCTTTCAGCCTGGGGATGGAGGCGTGGGAAGCAAGCTCGCATGGCTCCCCGCCTGTCACCGGGCGGTCCGTATGAAATTACCGGGTCGAATCCGGTTGACAGGTCCAGGATATTGACATAGATTGATAAGAGCGCTTCTCACGCCAGTAGGCTAGGACCTTTCAGGCAATTTCTGGGCCGGCTCTGTTGATTCCTGCCAATCTTATGGCGCCCCCACCCCCACCCTACATCAAGTTATCCGAGTGTGACTCCCACGGATTTCCCCATCACGTGGCGTGGCTTAAGCCAACCCCCACCAATGGCAAACGCTGATCCCCCACATCAGCTGTCTATAGCTGTCAGGCTGGGTCCACTCGCAGGGTTGACAGTCAATGACAGCTGTTCCTACCTCTTATACAGCGATATGAAGCATGCAGAAAAAAGGAAATTTGAACAAAGAAGCTCAAGCACGACCAGTATTATGCGCCCTTTTGGTCTCGAGGCCTTCGGCTTCTCCTCCCACATTTCACCCAACAAACCAAAACCCCCGCTCAATCTGCCCACAGCCCAATCCCCCCCTCCGTATTCGGCCGCCCTTGCGCATTCCGGCACCATCGACAACTCAGCAAACTCAAAGTTCGCTCCGCGACACCGGCGACCGGTCCTTAGACAATTGGATGCGATCAACATCAATAGCTGGTATTAAGCAATACCAAAGCTTACCCCGCCCCGACACCCCCCCGGGCCTCAAACGGGAAGAGCTGACTGCCGTCCGCTGAGGAAATATCCTCTCCCCACCCAAGGGATCCCTTTCGCCCCCATGGACCGTTCGCCCGTGGTTGCTGGCGGGGTCACTCCAGTCAGCCCAACCAGCCCGGTGGGATCCCGCCATGGCGCGAATGGTGCACAAAAGAGGAAGCGTGAGAGTTTGGCTGGCGCCGACAGCAGCCCTGCCAGCGCCCATGACGATGACCACGGTGAGACTGAGAAGAAGCGCCAGCCCGGTGTGAAACGCGCTTGCAATGAGTGCCGCCAGCAGAAGGTGAGTCATGCCACACCGAGCCAACGTACAATCGCAGCCACGGCCTTGTGTCTTCGAGAGCTCTGGCACTCGATGCGTTGTCCTCGCAGTCAACGCTCTGCGTTTTATCAATTGGTTTCGCAGCTTTGGTCTATAGCTAACGTACTCTTCACCTTGCCGCCGCTTAGCTACGATGCGATGTCGTCCAAGATCCCTTCCAGAGTTGCTCGCGTTGCAACCGTCTCAAATTGGAGTGCAAGATCGAGTCCAATTTCAAGAGGATAGGCAAGCGCAGTAAACATGCGGAGATGGAAAAGGAAATCGAGCGCCTACGTAGAAACATACAGCGAGCCAGAGCTCAGGGTTTCATTGCCGAGGGCGACGACGATGATCAGCAGCTCCATTCCCCGATAGCTACGAGTAACTATACCCATACGCGGAATCCGTCGTTGATGGGATCCGATGAGGCCGTATCGTCGTTGCTACACCTAAAGCGGGGTGGATCCTACAGCATGCCTCGCGTTACACACCAGTTGGAGAACGTCCAACTCACCGAAGATGCTGTGACCCAGCTGTTTGCCGAGTTCTTTACCTTCTACCATCCGTTTATCCCCTTTCTCAACCCCCAACAGACGCCCGACCAGTACCATCAGCAGCATCCCTTGCTCTTCTGGGCTATCGTTGCCGTCGCCGCTCGTCGATACCAGGCGGATCGATCTCTACTCACCACTCTAGCGGCACCCCTCACCCGCCTGCTATGGACCACCATCGGAGACGTACCTACCAGCTACTTCGTCGTGAAAGCACTTTGCCTGCTGTGCACATGGCCCCTCCCGACAAGCACGACGAGCTCGGATCCGACTCATATACTCTGTGGTGTCATGATGAAGACGGCGACTATGATAGGGCTCCATCGCCCGAACCACATCCAGGACTTCTCCAGGGTATCGGTCGAACTCAACCGAGAACAGCTCCAAGACCGAATAACAACGTGGGCGGTTTGCAATATTGTCGCTCAAACCATTGGTACCGGTTACGGACAACCGGCGTCTACCTTGTACGACTGGACCCTCGCTATTAAGCCAAATGATGAAGGCCCGCTCAGCCTCTCCGCCGAGCTCCAAACTCGACTCCAAATTGAGCGTTTCTGTGATAAGATTTCCAAGGAGATGTATAGCAATGTCAGCGATCCCCGTGGAGTAGCTGGTGACGAGCACCGAGCTATGCTCATGAGAGTCTATCGGCGCGACTTCGCTGAGCTGCAAGTCGCGGTTCTTTCGCGGCAACTGAGCCCAGTCGTGACTCTCCATCTCCGAGCCGCCAACCTTCATCTTCGCCTTGCTGGTTTCTTTGATTCGAACACGACCCCTGGCTATATGGACGATCTGATGGGTCTGTGGCGAGCCACCACGGCGTTCCTCGATGAGCTCCTAGGGAACTCGTCTAGTCTCAAGGATTCGTACCACAGCTCTCACTTGCCTTACGTTACCAACTATATCCAGCAGATGCTTGTCGCTGCCGGCTTCGCTCTTCTTAAGCTTCTTAGATCATTCTTCGCTAAGACCATAGATTTCGAGAGGGGCCGAAACCTATTCCATCGCACGATCCAGGCCATCCGCACTACGAGTGTTGTGCAGAATGACTTACAATCCCGTCTCGCCGAGCTCATGGTACAGATGTGGAATGGAGCCCGATTAGATTCAGTACCCGAACGCGGCTACGATGCCGACGACTCGCCAATCCAAATTGACGACAGTCTCCAGCTCAAAGTTCGATGCCGTCACAGCATGAGTCTTGTCTTTGACTCCATATGGCGGTGGCGAGAAGAATATCAGGCCCTAGGACGAGGCTCACTAGATTGTAAGCTCCCTCTCCTGTTCTCATGAGTCAAACGTCAAGCTAACAAGCTTTACTAGCACTTAAACAACCTACACACCCCGATTCTGCCAACGAGTCCTCCGCATCCTCTACTCACCTTGACACGACCAGCGCAAACGCGACTCTAATGCCTAGCCACAGCCTCCATGCAAACAGCATGCTTGGGACGAATGGAGCCCTCACCCCGGGTGCGTCTGGTCTTTCTGTCCCGGTGTCCGCGGCCAGCATGATGAGCGGCTTAGGCGCCTACGCTGGAGCCGGCGACGCGGGTTACGACTTCTTCGACCCCCAACACTGGATGTTGGACGGGCTGCTGGACTTCAACTACTCCTTTGCCGTCACGCCTTTGGAAGGCGTATAATATCCCTTTCTCTTTCCAACTGTGCGAATTTTGACGAAAGCCAAATGAGACCAAGAAGAAACCCCAGCGAATTGAATGTGTAATGTTAAAGCAGCCCTCTTCAAAAGCCTGTATCCTGTGATGGAAATACACAGTTTGTGTTAACTTGCAGCCCAGATGGTAATGAGATATCTCCTCTTTTTCCTGTGTCCTTTCCTAATTAGCTACCTTTCATCTTGTGTTCCTCGGCCAGGGTTTGGGGGTTTACTACGGAGTCTGTCTTCGATCTGGAGGGGCTGTGCAAGCCAGCTACGGTGGGCTATGGCCTCCTAATTGTTCTATATAGCAAATCCGTGGTGCTATTGCCTTTGACATCCGGGGACCGTTTGTCCCCAACTAATAGTACATATATATATATATATATATATTCATAGCAATCAAAACTTCAGCTGTCAGTATCCTGCCAGTAGCCTCTAACAGCTAGCGTGTCCTTACCTACACCTATAGAGCCCACGACGTACACTCCTGAGGGCTCTACGGGGATTCCTGCCCACGTGTGACAGCGATACTCCTCGCCTTCTCTCTGCGCCTCTGCGTCAAAACCTGCCAATCCTCGAAAACGTAGATTGACACTCGTCTCTTGCTCGAGAATAACGGGCATCTAGGGAGCGTAAAGACCAGCCCCAAATGATCCCTTCCGCAACTTGCACAGCCAACGCAAAATGGCAGGAAACAACGCCACACCTCGCAACCCGAAACGCGAAACGTGTGGCTAAAAGGCTTCCCCAGGGTTTTAAACGCCCAGATTATTGAGCAGGGGCACAAGACCACCTGGAATAGGATTCAAGGAGACAATTTCCGCAGGGAGAAGCCGGGAAGAACAGGGGGGGGAGGGAGGTCACGGCCGGGGCCACGGTGGCGGTTGCGGGTCGCAGGATGGGCCTAGCGGACCCGAGACTTTTTGCGCCGGGCTGAGTGGCTTTGTGGCTTTTTGAGGGCTTTGGGGAGGGACAGGGGAAAGTTATCTCAAGACTGAAGGGTCGGATCTAGGGAGAGGGAATCATGAGTTGTTCATGGAGCTGAGAGGGCTGTGAAGAGTGATGGAGGGAATGGATTTGCTTGGCTTGGTCAAGGGTTCCAGGGTCAACTGATGGGGATGCAGAGCGAGATCTGAGAATGTGGGAGTGTAGTTTGACATGACTTTGTGTTGGGATTCATGTCTACCACCCACGCTTTAGGGAGGGTTAGCATAGAACGCAAGGTCGTTTCATCCACAGTAAACGTTGGTGATGGCAGCATGCTCTGCATTATGGGACGCATTCCCTCATCACTACGAACGCGAGCCCTACTCATCTGCCGAAGCTAACTGCGCAGAGATAGTGCAGACATCTGCAGCAACATAGATAAGAGTGACCACCGGCCCCAAAGTGGCCACTTTAGGGCCGCCTCTCGTCTCCAAGAAGCTGCCAAAAACCTCTCCACATCGCCTCAAGTCGAAGTCTCCTCTGCCACAGTAGTAGCCTATCTAGTTTTACAGATCAGGGATCTTGACTTCCATGCGGTTCTTGCCTCTCATCACACCGCCCACGGCGCCCCCCTTCGGTCCTGCGGACACAGATAGCCTTTGAACCTTTCCTCCGGGACTCTAGAACAGGGACTTTTACCATTCTCTCGTGATATGCAGCGCTTAAACCAAACCAGAGATGCCGTACGACCCAATCGCACTGTCACTTCAGCCACCATTGGCCAGGGGTATCCAAGCCTTTTGGTCCCACGCATAGATGTCTTGCCACTGTTTTGTCAGGGAAACTTCTGTGGACAACCAAGAGGGTGCATTAATCACGCGAGGCAGACCACAGAATGAGTTGAGATTCGTTCCTCTAACTCCACGCCCCTCCAAGCATGGCTTCCACCAGCATTCAGGGCAGGGTGGAGGGGAGAACGTTTGTGGAAACCCAGGCAACCCCCGCTGTAGCAAACCTGTATTTCCCGGCAACTCTTGTCGAGGGCCACAAATTACTCGAGGGGCAGCCTTCGTCTCCATACGCCCTGCTTCGACACATCCCATACGCCCATTAACCAAGAGTGGGCGTTCGGATCCCGGTCGTCCGCCCCTGTATCCTCGTGGGCGTTGAAAAAGTAAGGCAACCAAAGGATCCCTTGCAAATTAAAACGCTGCACAAAACAGTGAAGTCAGGTGAACAGGCCCCGGAAAGCTGGCGAGCCAAAGGAGCAGGATACTTTCGTCACCCTGTGTCCCGACGGGAAAGGGGGCGTCAAGTTTGCTGTGCCGCTTTTATCCAGTCCTGAATCTACCAGTGCGGGACAGTGGAAGAAGAGAGGACCAAAAGTGGGACGCAAGGAAAGGAAAGAATCTCAGTTAGTTGGTCGGGTATAGCTGGCTGGTCCAACTATCTATCATCTTGAAGTGCGCCAGATTTGAGGACCAACCAGGGGAGAACAAGGCCTGGGAGAACGCAAAGGCCCCCATCCCGTAGATGCGCAGCTATTCTCCACCAACCTAGTGTTTTGTTTGAAACCCATACTCTCAAGGGCTTCCGGCTAAAGATTGTAGGGTCTCTATACCGACTAGTGTTCAACTACAGGCCAACATATCTCGGCCAAGCAAGGTCTAACGCCAGTCTCCCGCACTTTGAAGACTCTGTTGGCCTGACTTTGTACGATTCATTTACGGCTTCCCATCAACTGATCTTTTATTCCCTTTGAAATGGGACTGCCGGGTCGCATAAGCAATCCAGAGCCCCAATTTTGTTTCATGATATGTATCCTGCAAGACTTTGATCAGCCTCGGGCAAGGTATCACGTTAGCCTTCAGCCTTTCCCGAAAAATCCGGCACTTTGTGCTTCCATTTGGTTAGGAACAAGCTCATGTTGCGTGCCTCGAGTACCGGTACGCGTGGATTCGCTTGGATCATGTATCTCGACATGCATCATCTGGGACTCTGGGAATTGGATCTGAGATATGGGGCGTCACCGGTCTCACCAAAATAACCCTCAGCGTGAATGTGCCTTCTCAGTCGTGCCTCGGGCTGACCTGAAATCAAATCTAGCTCGCAGCAGCCCTGAGACTCCAAAAGAAATAGTGGCATTTCGCATCATCGACCTGGCGATGCCCGCCCCCAAAGGGATGTGGCAGAATCGCCGGCATGGCATCCTTTTCTTGTCATTCTTGAGTTTCAGCTTCGTATCGTCAAGGTGTTAACGGTACTCTAAACTTCTTAAAGAGTTCTCTTCTCTTTCAGCCTTGCTGCGCAGAGCCGTAGAAAATTATCTCTCGATCCTTCTTGATCGATCTTTAGTAGATTTCTGGGAAGAAGAGAGACAAGCCCCGTTTGAGATCCGAGCCTTTGAATCGGTTCGAGCACCGAGATACAGCCAGCGCCTCATACTTCTCCAGTGCTATGAGCATGAGGGAATCTTCCCTGTCGATATGCCGATATCCACCAAGGTTGCTTTTTCCCGCCGTGATTGTGTGTGAGCCTCACGTTGGCCCCCGCGATTCTAACTAGTGTGGGTGGACTCTGAGCTCATCAGCCACGGCTTTTCCCCAGAGGCCCGGATGAGCGCCGAACCAAGCCTCGTTGCACAAGGCGCAATTCACTATTTTAATCGTGTTTCAGATATTCGTAATTGGGACCCAATAAGGAATCACCATGGTGGCCAGAACAACCGACCTTCCACTCAGAGGTGCAGCGCCGGTGCTCCGCCACAGAAGCGACCGCCAACTGTTCGGAGCATCTCGACAACAGTTCAGTTTGCCAAATCGGGTGCATATTGGGCCCCTTGCTCATTTAACCAAGGCCATGATGGACCTTTTGATTTCCTCGTCCCAAGATTTGGCTCCTCTAGCAGTGCTGTGCCTAGGCCTACAAGGTCAAGATCGGTATCCTGATCGAGCGGTCGCATTCAGGCGCGGGTTTCCATAGCCGAGTCCGTCGCTTATCATTCGGCTACCCGCCCGATGTCGCTTTGTTAGTGACCCATTGTTCGATTTGCTGGCTCTCCAAAACTTGCGGTGTACCGGACCATCTTTTGCGGCCATGGTGATCGTTGAGCATGCCAATCAGTACCTGCAAAGAGATTGCCTCGCGGCTATAGCAAAATGCCAGCGTAAATTAACGCTGGAAGCGATACCCACAATTTGGATTCCGGGACCGACGGGTCTCTAGCCAGCCAGCGACTATGCACTGCGCCCCAGGAAATAGCCCACTCGGCGCTTGTGTCGTGCAAGAATGTCACCCTGTGAGGCCAGGCGCCCGCGACAGGGTAGCATTGGCACCAACAAGGTAAGTTGGCCAGCATCATATTGACCTCGTACCTGCTGCCAGTGCTAACTGCGTGTCCGTGTGTCCTTGGTTATCCATTGTGTCCCCAGATAAACGACCGTGGAATCTAATGCATGAGCAGGGACAAGCCGACTTGGTACGATAGCCTCGATTCACCCTTACATATTACTCGTACTCGGAAGCTTCCATTCCATGGCGTAGACTCGAATAAACTCCCATATTCTCACTGTGCAGGGTAGCTGGCCATAGGCCTAAGAATCTGGCTGACCACCGCCGGATTGACTGACCTACTGCTTGCTGGCCACTCCCTGGCTGCTGGCTTGCTGGCCTGTGGACACTATCACCTGCTCTTCGTAGCGCCGGGGACAGTGTCGGCACTGCGCAGGTATTCCTACGATACCACACCATTAGTTCAACGCCTAAGGAACGCGGGGGCCAGTCCCGCGATGCTTTTTCACGTTCAATCTGTGTATGACTCCGGGTTCGTGCTACAGGCGCTTGTGAGATGCAATTGCCTTGCTCAGAATTACGCCCGTAAGAGCGGCTGTGGAAGAAGCCCGCCCATAGGCGCCACCAAGTACATCGTTCCATCACAGCACTCTATCCAGTAGTAAGCGCAGTTGCGCAAGAACGCGCACCACGCAACCGCACCACTGCAGTAGACTTTTTCCGAGATGTGTTCCTATCTTGAACTGGTAGCATCTGTAAGTCGCACCGAATCATGAGGGGAAACAGTGTAAAGATGACTTTCCGTGCCTCCAGCTAAGCCCGGCCACATTCCACTAGACTTTGTGTAGAAAAGAGAAAAGCGTAACGAGGAAACCTGCAGACCAAAGGCCCCCGACATCGCCCAGAAGGCCGCATATAGAGCCGACTTGGCCAGAGTAGGCGGCCACAACCTGGATTTTGCTAGAGAAGTCTGGTGGTTAAGCGCCGGATCAACCCCCACATTGCTACGTTCGTCGAGGGCCACACAACTCCACGCTCTCAATCAGGAACATGCTCTGCGGCGAAGGAGTGACGGATCAAAAATATCTTGTGTGGAACCTGCCTCGGTAATGCGCTACGCTAACTCGTTACACCCTAAGGGAGAAATTTTGTGGCAATGCTTCCGTCTTGGGACTGCGGCCGGGGTTCTGTCTCCAGCCCCTTGAAGAGAAATAATCCCGTATATGTGATTGCATGGCACATAGCCGTCCTTCCGGAATGCAGTTGCCGCAAACTTGTCCTGAATCTCTCTGAGACCCGGGTCCGGGTGTGGACTCGGGGGCGGAGAGTTAGGCCCACGCCTTGGCCTTGAAAGGCATGGCAGTATACACAGCCTTGCTGTTGCGCCAGGCGGACGATCAATACACTGGAAGGTTCCTGGCTTACCAGCTAGACCAATGCTACTATGCATACGGAAGACCTTCACAGAAAAGGCAGTGATCGGTACAAGCAAGGTCCAGACCGCCATACGGCTTGTTATGCAGCAGTGATAGCACTGTACACGCTTGCGGAACAGAATAACGAAAGCCTAGCAATGCGGTGAGAGCTGGATATTCCAAGCAATTTACCACGGGTAATAGGCGTATAGTACTAGTAGCACTACGCGCTCTAGCAAGTGGTATCCCGTCCATTGAGGAAGTAGGCCTCTGGTTTCCCATATTGCCGGAGTTACGTGCCCGCCTTGGTCTTCTTTCTGCAACCAAGCTACCAGGGGCATGCAACCTTTTGGGTTCATGGAAAGACTGACTTTACGGCATCAAGCGCCCATGGATGACGTGAATGGCCGGATGAGAAGAGCTCGAAATTTGACTACGGAAACAGGCGTCGGGCCTAAAGAGGAGGGAGACGCGCCGGGTGAAGGAACCCACAACTCTGCGGATCGTTGCTGTGCTTGAGTTGATCAAGAAGCGTCGCTTTTTCAACTCAGTTGTGCGAACAAGTGGCGAAGAGGAGAAACTAAAATCGAACCTCGACACTCAAGGCTTGTCTTGGGATCGTGTGTGCTAAGTAGCGCAGGTGTGCCTGGTTGGACCGCTTGTGGCTTCTGCGCAGTGATACGCTTCAATGACATGATAACGAAATGGTATCGCATTAAACCGATTCTAAATCACTCCCTTGACATAGAAGATTTGCGACGCTTCACTTCGCCGCTCTGACATCCCTTTCTGGCTTTGAGATGCCCATTTCGATAGCGCTTCTCGACTTATATTCAAGGATCAAGACCAACATTCACGTATCTGATCATGCTCTCTACCCTACGCGCGAAGCAATCTTGTGCTTGAACAGGGCAGTGATGGGAGGGGCAAGCATCTCCGTTGCAAGCACAACCGCCTATTCCCCCAAAGGATATTAGTGGGTTAACATGGGCTGGGCAATGTTTCAGCCACAACCTACATCCTGGTTTCTCGAGGAGGTACGGGATGGGGCCTGAATGGTGGGTAGGAGAGTCGCGCTGCCATAGTACACACCACACCATCGTGCGAGAGGTGGTGAAGACGACGTTGGTGTAAGATCGGGCAGTGTTGGTCGTTGGAGTTGGACTCCCATCGTGGATGGTTTGAGGCGCCATTGATTGACCTCACGTAGCAACAATCGTAAGTGATACATCTCGAGGCGACCGCGCTTGGACGGAAGAATGGGATGGCCTGGGTGCATTGCTATGCACATCTTGTCTCAAACCAACGGGAAGGTAGACCGGACCAAGGAGGAGCATCGAGAGGCGGGGCAAGGCATATGATATGAAAAGGAGCGAGGAAAAAGGACCTCTGAAAGAGGCTAATATCGCCGCCGAATTGTCCCCGAAGGTGACGGAACCAGACCGTCGGGTCGAGCCAGAGTGGCAAGACATTGCTAGGCAACCCCAGAGGGTCACATCATGCTCGGACACGTTGGCCTCTGGGCGGCTGTTTGGATCAATGATGATGGAGTACGAGCAGGGAGATGACCGCACCACGCCATCGCCGTTTTCGAGTCTATATCAATCGACAGGCGCGGACGCGCGGGTGTGGATAAGTAAATGGAACAAGGAGAAAAATAGAAAAAGAAATCTTGACGTTTACAAGGGGCTTGGCAAAGACGCAGACACAACAACCACGCAGGGTGGGCGAGACGGGTGAAGAAGGGGCAAGTGATGCACCAGAATACCAGGTGTTGGTGATCACGGTGATAGCGAAGAATGAGCCACTGAAAGATTTCGTCAGAGAAGCCAATGAGCGGACCTCCTTCCGTGGTTGACGCGCGCGTAGAGGGGAAGCCACCACGTTGTCCAAGTAAAAGTCTCTTTGTACCATTGTAGAAGCCGCATGTCATTGGCTGAGACAATTTACAAATCCACTTTTCAAGCCTGGCTATCCAATGAGAGCGCCAGGTGATGGCCACTTGAGTTCAACTACCCCTGTTCACCGACGACCCGACAGTCTGGTTCAGACGCACGCCTCTGCTGATTTAAGAGAAATGAGTGGTCCGGGAAAGCGCAACTGCATGAGAAAGTGGGTGTTGAATGCGTGATGTACCGTACTAAAATAGTGGCACTGTATACCCTCGCGCGCAAGTACCCTGAGCACAAGTCTCGGCTTTGGGCACCTTTCGGAACAAAAGTTGCTCTTTCCGTAGGGGAAACAGCGAGATATAAGACTGGGGCCGAGATGAGATGATCATTTATTATTATGGAGTAAGTGGGTGGTGGGTGTACCCAACTTTTGCGCATTCCCCTGGAAGGAGGGTGACTTCCAATGACTCCCGGACGGCGGCGTGATTTGGGATGACAGGACAAGAGTCGTGTCGAGTCCAATTATCGTCGCTCAATGTATCCATCCGGAGAAGCGAGGTGGTATACCACACGATACACGACATGTCCGGCGAGTATGCAAAGCAAGCCATGCGTCAACCAAAAATGGGGCGAAAATCTCTCCAATATATTTGCAAAATTGGAAAATACTCTCACAGGCACTGCCTTGGGTCTGCATAGCGGAGAGAGACCCTGACCTGCAACCAACAGGTTTTTTTTTTTTCTTTTTTTTTTTTTTTACAGCAATTGAACGCCATCTTGCGCACCTCGTCTCGGCACGTTGAGTGTCCAATAGCACAACTGGCAATGGGACGAGGACCATCTCCACCCCCAGCATGAGAACCGTAGGATGCATTGTCAAGAGGAGACACCTTAGCACCTGACGAAGCCCCCTCAGCTTGGCCATTCTCCATTCACCCTAATACGGGCTATTTCTGTCAGAAAATTTGGTGTCTATTCCGCCCATCAATTTCTTCTCGTTCCTTTCTCTCATGCGAGGAATTGTCTGGCAAAAATGACAAGAGAAGAGCGAGAGGAAGCGGCCCATCTTAGAGAAGAGAACGGCGGCGGACGGGAAGAGAAATATTAGAGCGAGGGAGAAAATCACAGACGTTTGTCATACAAGACTGACGGTTTTTGGAGGGTACCATCCTGGCACCCCCACCAAAATCGCCAGAAAGCGAAGCGGCGCATCTCCCCGATCAAATCAAATTTCGTGCCAGACCACGGATTGCAGGGGGGAAGGGGGGCTGGCCCTGGACGTTGAATGCCCCAAGCTCAATCGCATTTGAGCCCATGAGAAAACCTCGGAGCGTCCCATTAGAAATACTACAACCTTATTGTGGTGCCCCTTGTGTACGGAGGGGTATGACCAAATGCAGCACACCCGTCGCTCCCTCTCGATGTAGACTCCGAACACAAATAATCCGGCCACTTCTTCCCACCTGCCGCATGCACATGGGCCTTCTAGCGAAATGGTCCAAGTGTTCCCGGGTCGAGAGAGCCTGGATATGGATATTTAGCGTCTTTCTTAGGTAGCTAATCGATCCCTCGAGATTCGAATTGTGTACAAGCCTGGGCGCCGACAGCAACTATGGTTTCCAGTACCAAACGCAACGAACAGAGCTGTCATACGGATATTTCCACCCGCATTTGGAAGGAGAAAATTCTTGGCTGAAGAGATGTGGTCGTGAGGACCCTAGAAATTGATGTGAGGGATAGGTGTTTGTCCATCCCTAATGTACCCATCGATACCTCTCCAGCCTTTTCCCTTACGTTGCTCCCCGCTGTAGGATAAGAAAAGAGACGGCAAGGGAAGGAAGACCAGAGAAAAGGAAATTTTCCCTTCTCCGGCCATTATTAAGTCGAGTAACTCTGGTTGACGGGCCCTTGTCCTACATATCCGTACATCTTGGCGTTGCTCTCGACTGGTTCTATGGTGCAACAGTTCCTCATTCTTTCACGTTCCTCCCGTGCTCCCGTACCGTACGACATGAGTCGTCGTTCAGTTGCAGCGCGACCTGTCAAGAACGCACCAGCATTGGGGGTAGACACTTGAGAGATTGATACAGATAATAATTGCCCGTCGGTGCACTCCATCTCAGGTTCCTGTGCGGGCTCAAAAATGAATGGGAAACGGCAGCGTCGAGCTAGTTGTGGAGGATGGAATCCGGGAATTGTCCCCGTTAAGCTCAGTGTAGATTGCTCGGGAACCAAGGGATGATCAAGATTAAAACTCGACACCGCGTAGCGGACGACATGAATCAATTTTGCGTCTAAGGCTCCTCATCGATGTCACCTTGCCCACCCGTTTAAAGGCCCCAACCCCATCACCAGCCAAAGGCCTTGTGGTTCCATACCTTGAAAGGCCGCTCTTGATCCTCTGCTCACTAATACCGATGGACTTATCCATAACTTGGCCCCGAGAATATTTAGCTCCGGGACCTGTGATGAAGGAGGGAGTCGGGAGAAGTACTCGGGAGTGGTGCGCCCCCATTTTTGAACGCCACGCCGCTAAGGTCAGGTACACTATCATAGGCACTTGGAAGAGCACTACAATTCAAGGCGGGGAGTCAATCGTTCCTTAAACAGTGCGGCGCCCAAATAGAGAGTAAGGTGGGTGTCACTACGTATGAGAGTGAGCGCTACGGGTGAGTCCGACCCGCCCCGGTCTTTGCTCTCCTTTTGTCTTCTCGGTAGCTGCAATTGACCTGGATGACTCGCGACCGGATTGGGGAGCATTTATCTAGCTTCAACTCGCTGCCTGTGCATGGCGGAACGATTGTGGCCAGTTGTAACTACAAGTAGAGGACGAGGCAAGGCGTACAGCACAGTGTGAGAGCCGGTTACACAAACGAGTCTAGCTGTAACTTGCGCTCGCACCCTTGCGAAAGTAATACCATACCCACTTGAGTGCAAAGAAAAGAACATTGAAGAGAGATTGTGGGCACCATCAAAGCATTCGCCAAATTTTTGGAGCACACAAAGTCAGACACGACTCTTCCATCTGTTGTTCCTGGCAATCTAATAGTCCTGGCGAACAAGAAACCTGATTGAACTCCCACTGTTCCACTCCTCCCCCCACCAAATAGAACAAAAAAAAAAAAAGAAACGGAGATTATTGGAAATCGATGCATTCTTGCCTTCATGCGCAGCGCCGAAGAT
Organism: Lomentospora prolificans; assembly: GCA_029532625.1. Lineage (NCBI taxonomy): Eukaryota > Fungi > Ascomycota > Sordariomycetes > Microascales > Microascaceae > Lomentospora > Lomentospora prolificans. Next base: position 1,360,286 of record JARFXM010000008.1, on the reverse strand, counting down.
CCCATCAAGAGTAGGCACGTATCCTGTGCTGGTCGGCCCCCTCCTGCTGCCACTCGCTCGCGTCTCCAAGTTAAGTACCCATCCGGCTGAGTTGAACTATCCCTCGCCAGAGCCACCCCCAACCATTTGGGGAAGAGAAAAGTCGGCATCGAGGTCAAGTACAGATAGATGTACTACTGCACCATATAATGAGGCTAGTCTACATGTGCACAACCCCACTGCGTCCTCCAGATTGCCCAGCTTAGCAGAGGTTTCGGTTATGTTTTGTAGGCGAAATTTTTATTTTTACTTTCATATATTTTGCGACGCCAAGGTGCCTTGCACCAGGAGCCGGTGATGCTGGGCTCGATCGATCAGTTCCTCTCCCCAGATTCTGTGCCTGGCGAATTCGTTGCAGGGCCGCGGTGCCACCCGAGGTCCTCAAGCCACAGGTGGTCGAGGCGAAGTCTATCCGTCCAAAACGACCCAACCCAATCAAGAATGCGCTAAAGCGGGAAGGTGCCCATGCAGTCCACTTAACAGATGAGGGCAACAGCGAGTGTAGAAGCAGAAAATGTCAGAATGCAGAAGAGGACTCGTACTACGGGGTCACACAATCCGAAGAATATACCTGAGTACACAAGACCTCTGGTGTACCTCCCCTTGAGGAGTTGATTGGGGGTACACAAAGGGCCTGGAGTATCCATACCTCGCTCTGTCCCTTGACACCTGATCCCAGCACCCGGCTCAAGGTCCTGCCACACCCTTGTCGAGACCCGCCTACTGCAACTACTACATCGACCCCTCTAGTGGGTCAAGTAAGGGCGAGTCAATCCAGAGCCAAGCCCATGATTGAGCCTGGAGGGTGTTCCTTCTCCTACCTACCCCAGGGATCTTGTCTGCCCAGACAATCATGGAGGAATTCGGCTCGCAGTCGCCATTATTGTACGTTCCCACAATCCCCGACAAGGGCAATCGACCCTTCAATTGAACAAATGCCCCCCTCAGCTCAGTACTGGCACGAGTTAATAGTTCAAATCTCTTTCCTTCGTCATGCAACGAATCCTCTGCATTACCCTGTTCTCTGGCACCGGATGCCATCCTTCCTTCAAACCAGGTACAAACCGAGTAGGGTAGATCTTTCGCCGAGTGTGCCACCAACCTACCTGTTCCCCTCATCATTTGGAGCATAGATCATTTTGACAGGCAGGGCTGGCGCTTAAAGGAAGTACGGAGTATAGCCCTTTTGCTTCTCTGGGCCGGGGAAAGGTCTAGAGGCCTGGAGTGGCAGTATGGTATGGAAATAGTACAGTTCCCAGATACTTCAGACGTGTACTTCCACTTCTACCGAGGCTTGAACTTTGTACAGGGCCTCGAGCTGCTTCCTCCCCCCGTTCCTTCCCAAGACCTCGCCCGCCTAGATGTCCTTCTGCAATACATAGCAAGAGTGGTCCCAGGTCCTCCCTCGGACCAGTTGACCATGGGGCAGGCAGGGTAGTAAGGGTGTCCATTTATCGGGAGCTTTGAGAAAAGGTACCCAGGTACAACTCTGGTCCTTGCGCTCTCTGATTCCTTCTTCGCTGTTACTTCGAGCTGTCAAGCATTTAGGTCCCTCTTTCCTTCAAACGATTGAACCCTCTCCCGTCCTCTTTCTTTTCTTCTCTAGTCTTCACAGTAGTTTCATGCGCCCACCCCCCAGAGTGCCGTCCACTACCCTGCCCTCAATCGATGCGCCTCCTCCCCATAGGATGGCCGGTCATGGACAGGCCTACTTAATTCTACCCGCAACCCGTTCTATAGGGCTTCTTTTTTACACCTCCACCCCAAGGACCCAGGCCGCGACCTGAAAGGCTGAATTTCCTATGATCCCGTCGCCTTCTTACTTTCTTCCTTGCCTACCTTGCCTATAAGTCACCAACAGCATCCACCGCGAGTTCCCGACATTCATCTTAAGGGATCTCCCCAACTGCTACACCTCTTCTACTTCTACGCACTGCGTCTCCTCTTACTCATTTCTTCTTGGTCTTCTTCAACCCCTTCTTCAATGTGCCCCAGCTCCTTTCATACCTAGCTCAGGGCAAGTAGGCAGCATTGCGGCAGCTACCTGCGCCATACTTTTCATATATGAATATATATACAACACCCTATCCCAGCCTCGTTTCGCCCTCTTACTTTCTTTACCTTTGATATATACAACGTCCTCCTACGCCGTCTTTCGTTCTGCACCTGCCTTATTCCAGTCATGACAGACCAGACCTACATAACACCCGTGAGCGCGCACCAGGACTGTCACGGTCTCCAGTCTCCTATCCTAGACGGTTCTAGACAACCAGCGCCGCAGGCGTGCTCCACTTATCCAGAGGTTCCATACACTGCTGCCGTAAGTGAGGTCGGGCTTAGAGCATCAGCTAGCACCACCCTTCCACGCCCCTCGAGAGTCAACATCAGTGCTCAATTATCTATAGGTCTCCCCCTTTGCGTACCCGGCTTCGTGCGAGCCCAACTTGTTGACACCCATCTCCTCAGCGAGCTCGCCACCTATGCAACACACGACGAAGTTCGTCCAGCACTACACAACCTCTCCGACTTTACAGGGTCACCAGCAACCCACACCTCCAGCCACTTCACAGATGTTCTGGGCTCCCACATTCGACGTGAGCACAACTACTAGCCAATCCGGTTCCCCTATGCCCACTGGTGCACACGATAACGGCGAAGAGGAAACCCATTTCGGTATGGCATACGTTCCAGCAGAGGCGAGCCAGGACGATATCCCTGAGCCCCCTCCCCCATACTTCGGCCATTTCGGAGTCTCAAGTCGTATTCCAACGGAGGACGATTTCTATCCGGCCATGGACGTCCATCCTCACATGATTGGGCGACACCCACACCAAGCAGACCAACACCGCTCACACCCGCAAATATCCGTTCAGGAGCCACCCATGATGCACTCTGATCTACCTCTTCATCCGCCGCAGAACCCCCAAGTTCACGCCCTCCCACAAGCACCGGGACTTAGCCCGAACTCGGCTCGATCCCCGTATACCCCCCACGCCTACCCTGCGCCAGTACCCAGTCCTAGAGCTTCTCGCTCCAAGCTTAATAGGGTGTCCAAGAAACCCAACAAGCAGAAGAGTCGGATGAATACAAACCGCCCCGACCAAGCTTGCGCGGGCGCCTCGTCTAGAGCAAGCGAGCGGCGCGAGCTTACTGATCAAATACAATTCAAGCCGGGCATTCCCCACGAGGAGACATACCTCCTAGAGCTTCGAATGAAGTTCAGGGACACAAAAGGGAAAACCATGTGGGACCAAATCGGGGAAGCTTTCGCGGCGCGATTCGGCAAGAGGCCTGAAAAGGCAGCTCTCCAGATGAAGCTTACACGCGCAAAACAAAGATGGGTTATTTGGCCAACCAAAGATGTAAGCGGAATGCCTCACGTTCCTTAGGAGGGTTGGATCGCCAATGAATTGAGTCTAACCTGGATATCTTCTGACAGGAAGAATTGCTGCGAGAGCTCTACTTCGAAGATGAGAAGGAGAGGTACCAGCGAATAGCGACAAAGTTCAATGAGCGGGGAGGTGGCGCCAATCTTGGGTTCAATGCTAACAATATTGAATGTAAACTTGTCGAGATGGGGCTCGAAGATATTTGGATCAATCCAGACACAAAGATTCGGCCTCGCCGCCGACCGGCCAGGGAGCGTGGTGGTCGTGTTACCAAAGTTGAACTCGAGTTGCAACGACAACAGTATATGCATCCATTCCCCGTAGAGCTCACGAATTCGCAAAGAGAAGAACTCTACAAACAAGTCGACAGTCGCGCAGCCCCGGATGAGGATGATACGGCGTTGCAGGGTAGCAGCAACACCTACACCCCAGGTGCGAACATACTCCAATCACCCACTGGAATTCAACATCCGGCGGATAACCTCAACCAATATTACCCTCAGCATCAATGCTGAGCGGAGATGGGGAATGAAGAATCAAAGGGAAAAAGAAGAGAAAAAGGAAACCATGCCGAGCAGGTGGTTTGACAGTTTGATACAAGGTACGGGCGAAGCGTGCCCTCGATTTACGTTTTTAGCTATGCCTGGAGACCTATTCTTTACGGGCCTTTTCTTTCCAATCTCTTTTACCCCTTTTTCTTTTCTTTTTTTCTTTTCGTTTTTTCGTCTTTTTTCATTCCTTTTCCATGTCACGACACGAGCGAAGACAGATTTCTTTACTTTCATGGGAGAGGCGGTGGTACAATGGAGTTGTGGGCCAAGGCACGGGTTTTGGGGACTGGAAGTCTGATACAGTCTCTTGATTTGATCTTTGGGCGGCTTGATTTTTCTCTTATTTCTGTTTAGACGGCCCACGTACATGATTTGATATACCAAATGGGATGTTTCCTTGGCTACTTTTTTTTTTTTTTTTTTTTTTTCTTTGGCTGCCCAGATAGGCAGTTTCGAAGGATTCTCTTGTGCACTATAGAGATTTTATTTAGGTCCCCAGGGAACCGGATCTCACCAAGTTTCAATGCAGTTATTTCGCATCCCACTACAATTTTTGATCCGTCCACTGTTGCTGCCGAGAGACGAGTTGTGGGTCCGCCTCTGAGATGATAGGCAACACAAGTTGTAGCCATTAGTGGTCATTGATCTTTTTCGTACAACGTTCCATTGGTACCTTGGGCGGGCAGGTGATGGGCGCTTCAGAGTGTTCCATTAATCCGGGTCGCATGTCGCTGCATCAAGTTCGCTTCCTCGTTTCCGTGCTGCTGGCTTGCAAGCGAGGCGCAGGTGACGCGATGAGATCACCACAGGCAGAACACAATGGTGGTCAGACTTCTATGAAGTCTCCTGTTTTTACAATTTATAAAAATGAGAAAATTATCCCTCCCCAGCGTTCCATGCGCTTCGTTCTGCGTGCGTCTGAAATGATATAGATCACTTCAAGCAAGGAAATCGAAAGGCGTAAAAACCCCGAAAGTCTAGTCAAGGTTTGAAGTCACTGCCAGACCGTTCCTGCGGCCGCCGGTCGCGGGTTACTCCGTCAAAATGGATAGGTGCGGGAACGGCAAAGCAGAAGGGGGGAATCGCTGGAGGGCATGGGGTGGCACGGGGCGCGGGCGTGAAACGGACTGTCCGAGTGAAGCGGGAAGCTGAGAAGACAGCACAAGGCACAGGTCAGAACCTTAACCAACGTTGAACCTGTCCTATCCTGCCAGGCAGCGATTACTGGAGGTGTTTCGGTCGGCAGCCCGAGTACGATAAGAGGGCAACGTTCTATTTGGATACCGATGGAATGGAAAGAGTGGTGAGGCGCAGGCATTGAGTGCACTGTTCACCTTTCCCTACCCGTAGCCTCTAAGCCACGCTCCCACACCGGCATGTCTAGCCTTTCTGTCCCTTTTTCTCCCCTATTAATATTTTAGAACGCAAGTCCTCGGATCCATGCAGCTGAGCGTGCGAGCAGTGTGATGCAATTGGAGGAAATGATAACTAAGGGGGGATGGGCCCAATATTAGTTCGAGTCATCATCATCTGGTGAAATGGAAAAGCGGCTTCGTAGGTTGGGGGTTGCGCCTTGCCACGATTGAGGTGATGTTGACCCGGCGGAGACGGAAGGAAGGGATAGGCTTCTCGAAATGAGGGGACACTGATGGTGTTACCCGGATCTGTACGTTTGCAAATCTGGGTTGGGGCACGTCAATAACTGGCCAGGTCGCTTCATGCTAACTGAGGTACAAAGTGCAATAGCACCGCTTAACGTTGGACGCGACGCCAGTCATCTGGCCTCCTGGCAGACATTATGGTAGATGGATCTGCCTTTCGTTGATGAAGAGCTTAATCCTTTTTTTTTAAAGTCGTCTACTATACACTAAACCCGGACGCGCAGTCCCATGATGCGGCCGACATGCCCATTAGCCAGTTTGAGCGAGCTTATTACCAGGCGGCAATTCATTCCCAAATATCCCGTCATGGGGGAGGAGGTCGCCGTCTGGAGAGCAGTTTGTTTGAGGTTAGGGATGTTGAAATAGCAGTACCTACCTTCGTACTCCTGTTCGAATTGGCCCAACTCTTGACATTAAGGCTCCCTTCTGATTCTTGGCTTGGTAGGTTTTTTTTTCTTCCTTCTCGGCCCAGGCTCTCAGTTTTCACGGCCGAATCGGTGCCGAACCACACATGACGACATGGTGCCATCCGTATCTCTCTGCTTCAAGCTCCCGTGGTTCCTTGACTCGTGCTGGGCCTAGGGATTTATGGGGCTTGGCAGGGCGGAGGAACTCGAGCTCGAGGCCACGGGGAGGGGTGGGTAGGTTGTTCATCCCTTATAGCGGGTGTAGGTGCGCTCATTTCGTTCTGAGTGCTAGTACGACTCCGTGCAAAGATGATGACGGCTGTGTCTACGGAGTAATTTCAACATGGTGGGGAAACAACTAAGGGCCAGCAGAGCTTGGGGACAAGAGATCTGGGGCATGGGTGTGTGCGTGTACATTGAGGTTCGAGCTTGTCAGTTGCCCGTCAGTTCAATGATTCACTGACTCGAGCTCACGCTCGCGCGAATGAGGCCGGGGGGATGGGGGGAGACAGGATAAACCAAGTACCAGTAAATGGGCTTAGCGGGAGCGCGGACGCAGAGTCGTCTCTTCCGCGGTAGGATGGGTCTGCGTAGGCGTTCCTTCTAGCTCGAGATGGTCGAAGTAGTCAGCGGGGTACACCATGCTGTTTTTGGAAACAGACAGAAGGCGGATCTCACACTGTAATCTTCGCATTCGCAATGGGAAAAGACGCTGCACCGTTGCCAGCATGCTTTGTAGATCAACGTGCGCTAGTGGCTCTTTGTGCCCAGTGCTACGGAGGTGGTAGAGATTCGGGGTGTTACCCTGCGCCAGCCAGGTCATGTCCGCGACCAGATTCAGAAGCCCCAGACGTCCATTATTCCGTAGCTTCATCGCCCTGCTTGCTATCCCTGCTCTCGGCCCCGAGTCAAACTTCGCCTCCCTTTATTTTGTGCGACTCGAGGGTTGATTGAAACCGGTCGACGGGCGTTGCATCGCCCATTTCGCAATCAGAGGATCTCCTGGGACCTCCTTGTGCGCCGTGCTTGAAGTTCAGGAAATATTTCGGGAGCTACGACAAGGCCCCGGAACAGGGGACCTCCCTTGAATCTGCCCACTAGGTAGGATTAGGGAAGATTTCCCAACACCATGTTAGCTTTCTCCTCTTCATGAAAAGATGAGAGACTAAGGCTGGCCCTTGTGGAGTTGCCCTGAGGGGGGCGTGGGATGTCCACTTGGGGCTGGAAAGGCCAAGGCCGTTTAGTGGCGCCCCAACTTTCTCGCTGGCGTTGCACAAGAGATATACTTGAGGAGGGCCTAGCAAACGACCCCACTGGAGGCTACACGGTTTAATGCCCTGCCCCTTAGCCTGGGCTGCCAGCCATGGAGGCGAGACGAGCGCTACGACGCGGAATTTCAGTGATCGAAACAGGAGGACATGCCAGCATTTGAAACCAAAATACTAGTTCCACGCCCTCTAGAACTTTGAAGCGGGGAGAGCTTATTTGGTTAAGACGAGTGGGGACGGAGGGGCCCTTTCTGTATCCATTTTATTAGCCTTCCTCTGACGGTTGATGCGCGTTTCCGATCAGAATGTGAGTGGTATGAGCTTCAACGGGCCGATGTCGAGGAGTATGCCGGAATCGATGGTCCAGAAATCAATGTATTGCTGTTGATGCGCGACGTACCTGAATTGATGCTATCAACATTGATACTTGCGAACGGCAGTAGTGGTTCGCGATTTCGTAGGTGTACGCAATTCTACAGCTCAGTGGTATTAAGGCGTTCTTGAGTGGATTCTTTGGCTTGCGGCAGTGTTCAAGGATGGTCGAGATTGATCCTTGACTGCAGAAGTGGATGCACATTGAATTTTCTTCACCAAATTACACAAAATTACACACGCAAGAATGGATAGTTGCGATTTACCGACACTTGGGAGAATCGCCGCGCGTTCCCCCCTATCACTGATCTCTTTTCCCCGTTGGCTCCCATGCGTGTATTCTTTCTCTTTGTATTCCTTCTCTTCGCGTACGCGAGGCTTCTTCTTGGGCTTCCGTCTGGTCCCTGGTGGTTACACAGTTGATATTTAAACTTGGAAGCAAAATAAATCACCCGGGCCTTTCTTCTCAATAGACTCCTTCAATACCCATATTGCTGCTTCTATTTCTGGTTCGCGTCACTTACGGGAAGCGCCATGACTGGCTCTCCTGGGAGGAAGAAGGAGGGGGAGCGGCACACACCGTCCCTCCCTCTCGAGATTATCTCGTCGATGATGCGGTGGATATCTTTGGATTCCGTCGAAAATGGTATATCACATTAAAGCTTGCGCGGACACACTTGGTCGCCCTGGTCTTGCCTTTGTTTGAGGATTGGACTTCGGCGATCGTTGCGAGATAAGAATAGCTCAGGTCCGAAAATGTCCTGATATTATTATATGCCACAAAGCCAAGGCGCTGCTGCACGACACGGGTTTCGTGGTCATGTTCAATAAAAGAAAGAGAGGCCGCTTGTGGTGTCCTCCATGCCGTCATCCGAACTTCGTGATTTCCAATCCGGGAAGCTCTTTTGCTAACCTTTTTCAAAATGCCGTGTTTTACTTGCTCTCCGGCCCAGATATATCAATGGACACACACACACACACACACACACACACACACACACACACAGCGGCAACTTATGCACCACGCCCACGTTGACAATGCTGCAACTATCCACTCACCCGGTTTCCCCCCGCGCGGGTGAGTGTCATGGCCTAGAATCAAAATCCTTCCCTGAACGCCACTTGGGCATACTTCGTACGCCACGTAAAAGGACCGATGTGATATAGGTATACTATTGTCGTCTTCTCTCTTTCCAGGTTAAGCACAGTGGAAAAAGAACTAAACAAAAAATAAACAAATTTAAACAAATAAAAATAGAAAGCCCTTTTCTCATACCGCGTTCCAGGCCCTCATGGACTCGCAAGATTCTGCCTCGATATGAAAAAAGGTGGGCGCTTGTCGGCGCAGGTTGGCAAGGTTCACATCCGGCATGGAGCCGTGGTTCAGCTTTTGCTTTTTGCCTTCTCCCCTTCCTTCTTAATGCTCTTCCCTCGCTTACAAGGAGTATTACCTGCAAGGAGAAACTGAGGGCCGTGTTTCTCGAGCCGGTGTTATGGCCTTGGAACAGGGCATTGCATGGGGCTGCAGATGAAGTTGCGATGCTGTAGCCTGCCGCTGCCTTCCTTCTCATTCGCCTGGTTACGCTGTTCATATCCATATCCGTGAATACAGTCTCTATTCCTTGAACCCCTCAGTGGCTGGAGAGAAGGGATCATTTGCTTCGGGAGATGGGCCTCGGCCTCTTTCTGGGAGTAGGGTTGCCAGCTTATAAAGGAGCTTTTTCTAAATGGATGCGACTGTTTCATATGCTCCGGGCGGGGAGGAGGGAGTGCGTGTAGAAGACAATAGATAGCATCGATCCATAGATAGAATCGAGCCCTCTGCCATTGTGCCTCCCTCTGGTCTTATCCGTCACGGACCCGTTCATCCGGCCCATTTCTCCGCAGACAAAGAGGCCTACTTCCAAACATATCCTTTACCAGGAACGCCGTGGACGAACAACAAGACTGTCATGGAGCTGGCTCTATTAAGAAATGCCCTTGATATAGGGACTTTTATTAGGCCGCCCGTGGCTGCTCGGATCCGAAAAAGGCAACGACTTCATCTCCCATCCCGTGTCTGGTGCACGCAAATCACATCACACCTTGACACATGTTCCGTGAATAGCAGAGCCCCTTGACCAATACTGTGTAACCACCTCTCTAGGTGAAGCCGCTGTTCTGGACTATGCCGCCCCGTGATGTTCGCCAACTAATACTTTATCTCTTCTTCTTTATTCTAGAGGAACCCCCCCCGGTAGGTATCATTCTACGCATCACATACGGCCGAGGAAAAGGTAAAGGTCTACGCAGGTAGTACAAGACACTCCTGATTGTCACCATCCCGAGGATCAGCAGGAAAAGGTAAGGTTTCATTGGCAACGAAGCTCCCTCTCGTTGCCGTACATGGCAAAGCCTCTTAGTCGAGACTTCTACCGAAATATGAACTTCTCCTCCTTATTTGCAGTAGAGCATAGATGAAGGAGGCTGATGCAATATATGCCGCACACGCCTACGTAGCGTTCCGGCACACTGGAAAACTTTTGTCAGGAGAAGGCAGACTCAGAGTACTCGGTTCAGACTCACTTCACTAGTGGCAGCCTACCCTGTTTGCCCTTTGTGAAGTCAACGCTTGTCTTTGAGGGTCGCGCCTCCCTCACCGGCAGCAGGTTCGCGGCACCAACCATCTTGTCGACCATGCCTGGAGGCTTTGTGGAAAAGGCAAGGGGAAGGTTTCTGTCTAAACCCAGGGCCACCAAGCTTTTACTTTACGCACAGAAGCTGTAGGATTCGAGCGTCGTGGTACATGAGAAAACCCGCTTCTAGAAGCAGAAGGGGTGGAAACAGAGTTTTGGGGTGGCCCGAGAGCCCTGGGAATACATGTGGCGTGGAGCGTCCCAGCCTTGTTTGACTGGGGATTTATGGAACCACAGAGGTTTTTTGGTGATTCCTTACATCGCTATCGCGACCACGGATATCGAGCGGGAAGGATCACGGAGGAGCTAGGAATCTGGTATGGTAGGCAGAATGGTGGAGACCGTGGGGAAAGCTCCTGTGTCAGGGCTCAAGCCAGTCAGGTTCATGTCTTCAGGCACCATGCGCGTTCATTACAAACGTCAGTCTGCTTGGCAATTGGTGGCGACTGAGGCATTGCTCTAACTTGCTTCGCCATACACACTTTGCACAACACGGAAGGATTTACTTTAACCGCCAAGGCGCCTTGAGTAATACAAGTATAGAGAGTATCGTGGGGGAGGCGGTCATTCGTCAGTTGTCAGTGACTTTGGCCACCCAATGATGCAACTGAACGCGGGAAACAATAGGAGATATCAACAACAGAGGTTCCATGTCTATATTCCTTGGTGCCTTGCTCTGCCACCAAGGCGAGAGGATCATTCGCAAACGATCAAAAGCCTCGCAAAGCATTGCTGGGCCACACAACAGCCGGACGCTGTCTCGGCTTTGCCAACGGATTGCTCCCTTGAGGTGTCTCGAGTTGCACAAGACGGCCGCAACAAGTAGCGCTATTTGCGGGCAGCCATGAGATGTAGTTTATTGGTGGAGATGGCGCAGTGGAGGTTCACAAAGTTGTTGCGCATATGGCGTGTTGAGTAAACGCGCAACTCCCGCTGGTTGTGTCTTATCCTGTCACTAGTGTTGCCAGGAGGTGGCCCAAGTTGATGCCTCGCAGTTACACTGCATCGATGGAAGAGGGATGAGCCACTGGTCAAAACTTCGTAATAAGGCCGAAGGCTGGTTGCGAGCCAGTTTCGTCAGGTTTGGGCTTGGCTCGATATGAACGGGTGCCGAGAAGCTGGGAATAATTGTAGGCACTGTGGCCTCGTAATGCACTCCGATGTACATCTCGCAATTATCTATAACAGGACACATCCAGGTTTGCGGAATGAAGAAGGGGGCTGTAAATCGTAAGATACATATGAGATGCGACATAACTATGGCGAGTATCTCGGGCCTTTTTCATTACACGAAGAGCCCATTGACTGTGTGTATTCGAAAGAGGAAGAAAAGAATAATGAGAGTGAGCTAACGGTAACGTACTAATACCGCTCTTGCGCAACGAAATGCACGCTGTGTCACACAGAACCAAAGTTATAAGTGCTGAAAGTGGAAAGGCGAACAATATAGGAACAGGAAGGGAAAGGGAGATAAAAAAAAGGCCATGGAATTCTTATCAATACTTACAACTCGAATCTTCATGCAGCATCAATCCTACCACAACCGTGGCGGTACGGATATGGCTGAGTTTGCAGAAGACGTAATGTCCAGTCTATACCTTCGTAATATCATATTGATTATCGCGAGTAAGATTTCAGGGCAATCTAGCTAGCGAGGACCTTGTTTCTCCTATACTAACAGTCCTAGGCGTTTGTCAAGGGTTGCACTGAGGTGGGGGATGATGACTGCAGGCGTGTTGCGATGGGATCAATTGATATGCAATAGAGTACCATGGTCGTATGACTTATTAAGGTTCTCGTCATCAAGGAGTGTTCATGTCAAGCCAAGGGGCGTGCGTGTGTGTTTGCTTTTGCAGTGCGTGTGCATGTACTCCGTTCTCCGTTTGTGTGTGTGCGCGGGTGCTTGTCCACCAGAATCAGTGCGGGTGTCAGCGCTATTCACTGTGTCTTTCCTCATTTCTCCGTGGTAATGTTCATGTTGTTTGAAGGACGACACGCTGGCTAGCCTTTTTTGAGGTTGCGTCCAGGTGTGTTACTACTGTGTTACCCTGGTGCAGATCAGTGGGATCATGGACCGGATGAAGATCCCGCTTCGGCGCCGGCGAATTGGCTTCAATCACCGATGTTTGGTGGTCAACCAAGTGAATGTAGTGTAACACCCAGCGCTTATTGACGCCCCGGCTGGATTACTGTACCACCATAAGCACCTGGTCAGTGGATGTTGACTGCTGGCTGGGTTTGCTAGCCCTTGTAAGTGCCCTCCTAAATGAAGCCAGCCAGCATGATGGCTGTGTCTTTACCTTCGTATTGTTCCCTCCTTTGGGCCCCCGCGTCTGATATCATATCTATTTCGGTGCCGACATAGTAGAAAACATCCTGTCGATGCCTGCTTGGACTTGGCGATCGGCTCCATTCGAACGAGCAAGGTCTTAATTCTTCCCAACCCTGGGGGCGTGAAGTTTTCCCGTTGCCTTGTACCCTCCCTCCCCAGTCGCAATCTCTACCGACTCCCCTCTGGGCTCGACGACGGGCTTGACACCTCCTTTGTTAGGCAATCCCAGACACGCCGGGGTGTGACGAGCAAATCCATGGCGTCTCCAACTTCCAGCATCCTAAGCCCGATAGCCCCCGTGAGCATGAATCCTTGAATAATCTGGTCTCGCAAGTCGATGGACTTGGCTTCGATTATTGTTTTTGTACTCGGTACTTTTCTTTTGTCTGGTCAAAGTATCGCGCCAGAGCCTAGCTTCCTGTTCTTTCAAGTCATAGGGGTCTTCCTATGAATAGCATCCTACAATATAATCTTGTCTTGACGCCTCGACATTTTGATTATTCTTGCTTTTGTGCACTTGATATACGAACAATGAAGAGACAGGGTTCTTCCTCACTCTTTCCATAGGAAAGGCTTCTGCGCGCAGTAACCCAGTGATCCTTACGTTTAAGCTGGGATGGTTACTATTTAACCGGGAGTGAGGAAGCGTGGTAGCCGAGGTCAGTTGAAAACCCAAAGGCGTGATCCGAAAGTTCGGGACAGCCATGACGGCCCTGATGAGATCTCGTGGGGAATCTGCCTCTCGAGGGACTCGTCGCCGAACTTGAACGAAGCGCTCTCTGCTGCTGCCACATTATCTTATTGTGGAGTGCTGCCAGTGACACCTGCCACTCCTGTTAATAAAGGCACGTGACTACCTAACCTCGAAGATGATTGGAAATGATAGATGGCGTCAAATATTAGCGGACCCACCCGCCACGGTGCTGACCTCATTTTCGTGGCTAGTGCTGTGGCTTGGAGCTCCACACGTCCACATTCGCATTCTCCACATCGATTGAATTGAGGAAACAGCCAGCGCTCTTGCCCTAGCAACGATAGTCTATCAAAAGTGATTCCTCTTGGCTTCTGTTCTCCTTGAACCGCACATTTGTCCCGCTCTCTCTTCAATCACCACTACGTTTTGCCCTTCGACTCGCACCCAGCGTACCGTGCGAAACTCTCATCTACCACTACCAAACTTTTTTAACCCCACGAGAGGACGCCTCGCGTGACTACTGAACTCCAGCCGAGCAACACCCACTTATCACCTGTGGCTTCTCCCGTAGGCAATTCTGAGATACCGCCAATATGATGGACCAGCGAGAGCTTGAGGCGAGGGTAAAGGCGCTCAACAAGTCTATTTCTGCGAACGAGCCTGCCTCCAATGCTCTGTCCCTGCTTAAGACTCTTAGGGACGATGCGGCTCCAACGGAAGAAATGCTCAGGGTATGTGGCACATGAAAGCGCTATATTCCGTGGTCGGACTATGCTGCCTCCGAGCTTATATACCTATGGGTATGCGGTAGCCGTCTTCTAGGTACTGATCTAAAGCATGCGCTTTTAGGCAACCAAGGCCGGTGTCCTCGTCGGCAAGCTTCGATCCCACCAGAACAAGGAGATCGCGGGGGCTGCAACCCAACTGGTCGCGAAGTGGAGGAAGCTCGTAGAGCAGGAAAAGGCCTCCAAGGCAAAGTTAGCCAAGTCCGGTACCCCCGCCTCCAGCGCCTCCCCCAAGCCCGCGGCCGCATCCACCTCGGTGGCGGCGGCGGCGGCGGCGGCTTCCTCGAGTGCCCCGAGTGGTGCCCCCAGGACCTACCAAGGCGATCCCGAGAAGCGTCGCGCCGAGACGGACAAGGTCGATACGAACCGAACCAAGTCGGATACCCGGAACAATTGCATCAAGCTCTTGTATAACGGCCTCGCCTACCGTTCGACCGAGCACCAGGATGCCGTTCTCGCCAAGGCTGTTGCGGTCGAAGACGCCGCCTACCGCCTGTTCGGAAGCGACGAGAAGAACAAAGAATATGCCAAGAAGATCCGCTCGCTGTTCCAGAACCTCAAGAACAAGACCAACGCGGAGCTGGGCCGCCGTGTCATGGCGGGCGATATCGCGCCTGACAAGTTTGTCACGTTGAGCGATGCGGAGCTGTTGTCGGCAGAGCAGCGCAAGACGAACGAGCTTTACGAGAAGGAAAACATGAAGAAGGCGCAGGTGCCAATGGCGGAGAAGAGTGTCAGTTCCGAGTTCAAGTGCGCGAGGTGCGGCGAGAAGAAGGTTTCCTACAGCCAGGCGCAGACGCGCAGTGCTGATGAACCTATGACGACTTTCTGCGAGTGCACGATCTGCGGCCACAGGTGGAAGGTGAGCTTTCGGTGGTGTCTGTTGCTTTTAGGGGTTTCTGCTAACTGTTGTCTTAGTTCTCGTAAACAAACGGATGCGCTTCGGCGGTCTTCCGGAATGTAAGCTGGGGCCATGCTGTGTGTTTATGTGTCTGTGTTCTTCATTATTCATCTTTCTCCTTGGATCGCCGTTTAGCGATACCCTTCTAGGCAATGAGAGATGACCACGATGCTGATGATCCTCGTCGCGTCCGACATGCCGTTGCGCCATTCGGTTTTACATTTATTTATCTCTTTTTTTGCTCTTTACCCCTATCGTCCCCAGATGGATTTTACTGCAAGGAGTTCCGGCAGGATATGGTGCCCTAGGCCCAAGGGGTGGTTTCAACTTTAGGCCATGGCTCGGGATTCGGCCGCGATGCGGGTGCGTTGCTCCATTCCGAAACTTTGACCGAATATACACTAGTTTACCTGTTACATAGATTCAATTCAGTACTTGCGAGAGAGCGGATGACGTGGGGTCGAGTTTGGACATAGTATCACGCAAACATGAACAGTTTCTATTATATTTCTGATGGTACAGCTATGCCCAAGGCAGTAAACAGATCCGCCCCCTCGTCACCGTTCTCCAATCCCATCTCGGCAATGTGCTTCCAGAACTTGCTGAGATGCCTCGTGCCGGAGTCGCAGAGTAAAGTAACCACGCGGCTCCCAGGCGGCAGCTTCATCGCCGCCACGGCGGCCGCCACGCAGTTGACAGCACTGCTACTGCCGATAAAAATACCGTCCTTCTCGACGAGCCAGCGCGCCATCCTCGACGCCTGATCGTCCGTCACCTTGACGGCGTCATCGACGAGCTCGCGGCCGGCCTCGAAGTTGTTGGTGATGCGGTTGATGCCGACGCCCTCGACCATGGTGTCGACTTGCTGGCGACGACGGGTGCCCTCCTTTTCGGTGGGCGAGTACATGACGCCGTGGCGGATCTTGTTGTACAGACCGCTGCCCTGGGGGTCGGCGAGGATGATTTTTATGCTGTTGAGTTTCATTTCTTCCTTGAGGTACTTTGCGACGCCGGATATCGTGCCCCCGGTGCCGGCGCCGGCAACGAACGCGTCGATATCGCCGCCCGTCTGCGAGAAGATCTCGGGGCCCGTGGTCCTGACGTGGGCTGTGTAATTCGCCTCCGACTCAAACTGGTCCGCGAAGAAGCCGACGCTGCCGTCGGCGTGGACAGAGGCGTGCTCTTTCGCGCGAGTCCTGGCAAGGTTGACGAAGTGGCCGGGCGAGGTGATGGGAGCCACGGCCACACGCTCCACCGTGGCGCCGAGGTGTCGCAGCAGGTCCGACTTCTCCTTGCTCTGGTCGTCGGGCATGCAGATGTGCGCCCTGTAACCCTTCGCCCTCGCCAGCGTGGCCAGGGAGATGCCCGTACTACCGACAGTACCTTCGTAAATCGTATCCCCGCGACCGGGAACGAGCAAGCCCCTTTCCTCGGCGACCTTGATCATGTTGAGCGCCACGCGATCCTTGGGACTCCCGCCGGCGCCGTTGAGAAATTCCGCCTTGGCCAATATCTCGCGGCCCGTAGCTTCGCTGAGGCTCTTGATCCTGACGAGGGGCGTGTTGCCTATGCAGCCCTCTACGCCCTCGACGACGGCGGAGATGTCGAGCTCGACGGCCTCGTGGTCCTGCAGCGTCACGGGCCCGCCTCCGCCAAAGAAGAAGATGCTGTCGCGGCGCGGGTCGGATTCCTGGCGGAAGGAGCTCGTGGTGTTTCGACGCTCTCGGCGACGGCGCTGCTGGTAACGGGCCTCGAGGTCCGGGTAGAGGTCTTTGAAGCCGAGGGTCACGAGGACACCAGCGATGAAGGCGACCGTTATGGCGGCGCTGCCGTAGGCCTTGGGGTGGTCTCTAAGGGACATGTTGATCTAATTTCTCCCTTCTACCACCATGGCCAGTTTATCATACAAAAAAAAAGACAAATTAGTCAAGACAAGAGCTCAACATTTACACGGGAAAATTTTCCTTGGATCACAGCTTCAAGCCAGGTCTAGAATAGACCGTATGACGTCTTGTGCCTGACTTTTCCATGAATTATACATTTGTACCAAAGTAAATATGAGGCGCAAAACATCCAAGGCCAACGGCAATTCCCGCTGACTAAGCACTACACTTCCCTTGAGCTAAGGTGGAAACCTTTTGCTGCTCAAACCATGTCTAAATGCAGCAATCAAAAAAGCTGCGAGTGATTCTCGAATTCCCCGTTCCAAACCCCAATGACGGATGAGGAATGGACTCCGCAATCATGGCCGGCCTCATCCGGCAAATGTTTCGCCAACCGGCCTGCCAGGTAGCTAGACGGCCGCTCATGAGGGCAAAACACCCCATAGCGGACCTCAATGGCTCGTGGTGCGTCGTCAGGCAATGCCCTTCTCGCCGTCACATGTCCTCGCGGAGGACGGCGGCAGCGGTGGTAGCGGGCGGGAAGAACAGCAAGGGGAACGACGGGCGGTGGCAGCAAAGGAGCGATATATTACCGGCGGATCGCATGTCCGAGTTCGAGACGTTTCCGATGGTGACGGCGAATAATTTGCGGACGCATAAGCAAAGGCCGAGGAGGGTCAAGATGCTCCTCCGCGATTTTGTGGAGGGTAGGTCCCACGCCGCTCTATAGTTATCGAGCGTGAAACTGACATCCTCGAAGATAGTCTTTACAACCCGCACTACGGCTACTTCTCCAAGGAGGCCGTCATCTTCAGTCCGGGCGAGCCGTTCCACTTCGCCAGCATGCGCGACAACATAGAATTCTACTCTGAGCTCTCTCGCCGTTACACCGAATTCGAGGACCACCTCGATGAGGTCGAAGGTGTCAACCCCACCCGCCAGCTCTGGCACACGCCCACAGAGCTCTTCAGCCCCTACTACGGCGAGTCCATCGCCCGCTACCTCGTCGCCAACTACCACCTCACCTCCTACCCTTACCACGACCTCATCATCTACGAGATGGGTGCCGGCCGCGGCACCCTGATGCGCAACATCCTCGACTACATCCGCGACATGGACCCCCAGGTGTACGATCGCACTAAATACCGCGTTATCGAGATCTCTTCCAACCTAGCCTCGCTGCAAAAGAAGAACCTGGCGGGTGATCACGCAGACAAGGTTGAGATCATCAACAAGTCCATCTTTGACTGGAATGAGAGCGTCCCGTCACCTTGTTTCTTCCTGGCCATGGAAGTCTGGGATAACTTTCCTCACGACGCGATCCGGTACGATCTCGAGAACGAGGCCCCCTTGCAAGCCACCGTCCTCATCGACTCCGACGGCGAGTTTTACGAGTTTTACGTACCGAAGCTCGATCCCGTTGCCGCGCGCTTCTTCCGCGTCCGCCACGCGGCGACGGGCGGTCGCTACCCCCGCCCTTACCCTTCCCATCCCTTTGTGAGGAAGCTCCAAAAGTATATGCCTCTCGCCGGCAACCTCTCCGACCCTGAATACATCCCCACGAGGCTCCTGCAGTTCTTCGACGTGCTCGAGAGATACTTCCCCGCGCACAGGCTTCTCGCCTCCGACTTCCACTCCCTCCCGCAAGCCATCAAGGGCCTGAACGCGCCAGTCGTCCAGACCAGGTTCGAAAGGAGGATGATTCCCGTCCGGACGCCCTTGGTAAGATAACCAACTTCCCCCGACAGTTTTACTACCTCTTCACTAACACGCACTTCAAGGTGCACCAAGGCTACTTTGACATCCTCTTCCCCACAGACTTCCAAATCACGGAAGCCATGTACCGCGCCGTCACCGGCAAGCTCACCCGCGTGCTCAGCCATGAAGACTACATGCGCCGCTGGGCCTTTGTCGAGGACACCGAGACGCGCACGGGCGAGAATCCCCTGCTGAGCTACTACCAGAATGCTCGCGTCATGTTTACGCTGTAGAGAACTTTGTACTTTTTGGGGTTGGGAAGAGAGGAAGCTGTACTACTTGTTGTTGTTGTCGTTGTCGTCGTGTGTGTGTGTGTGTAAGGAAGGTCTGTATCATTAGGGGCAATGGATAGAAGGAAAACCATGAGGGGGGATGAGAATGGGGGAGGCACTGCGCCTGGATGAACACTCTCCCCCACGATATAGAATATACCCAATTCATAATCAAATTGTGCTGTGATGCTTATGGGCCGTTTTAAGATCTTAAATTTCTTTCTTTTAATTCGCAAGCCTAGGCCGTCTTTTCCGTCTTCGACCATTCCCAATGCTAGTAGTTGTCGCATATTCTAAGTCATATGAGATGAGAAGGGATATATATGTCTCATTCCTATACTGTAAATTAACACAATGCAACCACCCCTTCCCCCCCCACCCACGATTATTCACGTAAACCCCGATTACAGCTTAAGCTTCTCCTCAAGCCACTTGGTGGCAGTCGAGACGGCGTCCTCGATAAGCTCGGGCTTCGAACCCTGTCCCTGTCTAGTAGGTTCCTTGCCACCGGCACGGCCACCAATGACATCCGTCACGCTCGTGGCCCAGCCCTCAGCAGTGACGCCCTTGGAGGCGAGGTGCTAGAGACAAGAGTTAGTACATATACATTGCGGAGCGTGGAAAGAGATGTCAACTTACAGTGCCGACATAGACGGCATGGCAGACGGCACCCTCCTCTTTGCTGCCACCAAAGAGGTACACCGACCTCTCCTTATCCTTGGTCTTGTAGAAGTTGACAACCTCGGAAATGGCCTTGGCGTTGGCCGAGATGGGTAGACGGCCAACGAACCACTTGGCCTCTTCGTCCTTCTTGAAGTGCTCCTGAACGGTGTCCATGGCGGTCTTAGACTCGGCCTTTTGGCGCTTCTTCTGCTCAGCGAGGACAGCCTGAGAGATCTTATCGAAACGCTTCTTAAGATCGTCCTTAGTGAGGGTAGAGATGGTGAGCTGGGAGAGGTCAACGCCGGTAGTTTTGACGGCCTGCTCCTTCTCGGGACCGTTGGCCATTTTCTCGAGAGAGTCGAGACGCTTAGAGAAATCGTCGGCGATGCGCTGGCACTCACGGGCGGCATCGCCGGTGTAGGCGATGATGCGGCGGATACCCTTGGCGATACCGGACTCCTCAACAATGATGAAGTCCTTGATAGCACCAGTCTTCTCAACGTGAGTGCCGCCACACAGCTCGACGCTGTACTTGCGCCACTCGGGGTTCTTGGGGTCAGCTACCATCTTGTCGATGTCGGCACCAACAGAGACTAGGCGGACGGGGTTAGGATAGGTCTCGCCAAACACAGCACGGCATCCCTCAATCGAGCGAGCAACATCGAGATCGAGATCCTTGGCATAGATCTTGAGATCTTGCTTAATGGCTTCGTTAGAGAGCTCCTCTATCTTCTTGAGCTCCGGAAGGGTCACGCCAGTCTTGTGCGAGAAGTCGAAACGGAGCTTGTCCGAATCGACAAGCGAACCCTTTTGGTGAACGTCCGCACCAAGGACATCCCTTAAAGAGTGATTTAGTATGTGAGTACCCGTGTGGTTGTTCCTGATGGGCGACCTTCGAAGCTCATCGTAGTCACAGATGACGTCATCTCCAGCGGAGAGCTGACCGTATTCAAGGTAGCCGTTGTGTATAATATATCCACCGTAGGCCTGAACATCGAGAACCTTGAACTCGGCGGCGCCGTCAATGACTAACCTGCCAGTATCGGCAACCTGGCCACCAGACTCCGCGTAGAAGTTAGTCTTGTCGAGAAGGATCCCAATAGGCGTGTTGGAGGGAAGGTCCTTGGTAGACTTGACAAAACCCTTGCCGTCAAAGATAATCTGCACCTTGCCAGTGATCTCATCCTTTTTGAACTTGGCTTCATCGTTGGTTCTCTCGATGTTAAGCTCCTTCTCGAGCTCAGCAATCTGGTGAACATTAAGCTTGCTAAAGGTCTGAACAGCGGCCTTGACAGACTTGCTAGCCTCTCTGGCCTTCTCGCGAGCAGCCTCTACCTCGGCGTCATCAATCTTGAGGCCTTTCTCCTCCGCCATCAGTTGAGTCAGATCAACGGGGAAGCCAAAGGTCTCATAAAGAAGCCAGACAAGAGCACCATCAAGCTTCTTATCCTCCCGAGCCAGAGCATCCTTGGCATACTTCTCGAATTGGACCTCACCTCGGTCGAGGGCACGTGCGAAGGCAATTTCTTCTTCGTCGAGAATCTCCGCAATGTCTTGTTGCTTCTTGACAATCTCGGGGAACTGCTCACCCATCTGGGTAACTAAGGCAGGGAGAATCTTAGAGAAGAAAGCGCCAATCTCGGTGTTAAAGTACTTCCTGGCATAGCGGGCGCCGCGACGGAGGACTCTGCGGACGACATAACCTCGCCCATCGTTATTAGGTACCGCACCATCAGCGATAGAAAAGGTGAGAAGACGGATATGGTCAGCAACGACACGGTAGGCGGTATCGATTCCATCGGCGTCATCCTTGCCGTACTTGTCAGTATACGGCCTAGCACCGGTGACCTCTTGGATCTGAGTAAAGAGGGGAGTAAAGACGTCGGTGGCATAGTTAGATTCCTTGTGCTGGAGAGCGGAGACAAGGCGCTCAAAACCCATGCCAGTGTCGATGTGCTTCGCGGGGAGGGATTTGAGACTCTTGTCGGCCTGGCGATCGAACTGCATGAAGACGATGTTCCAGACCTCGACGACGAGGGGATCGTCCTGGTTGACAAGGTGTGCAGCGTTTCGGCCACCGCCGACCTTGTCGTAATGGATCTCACTGCAGGGACCGCAGGGGCCCTGGTCACCCATCTCCCAAAAGTTATCTTTTACATCACCTGGGAGGATATGATCGTCAGGGACGCCGACAGACTTCCACAGTTGCCTAGCTTCTTCATCAGGCTCAAGCCCTAGAGCTTCGCTACCTTCAAAGTAAGTAACGTAGAGGCGCGCAGGATCCAGCCCGTACACCTTTGTAAGTAGCTCCCAAGCCATCTCGATAGCTTCCTTTTTGAAGTAGTCGCCAAAGGACCAGTTACCTAACATCTCGAAGAACGTCTATGGTTATCAGTTAGCTTAATAGGAAGGGTATGGATATGCCGGGCGTGACCCACGTGGTGGTAGCTATCTTTACCAACGTCGTCAAGATCCTAGGATGTGTTAGTCCCGATAGGTAGTGGTTCGAATCTCGGTGAACATACGTTGTGTTTTCCTCCGGCGCGGATACACTATAGAGGCGAAGACAGTTAGCAGCTCGAACTTGGTAGTCCTGTGCAGGAAGTAGGTAGGTCTTGTGTAGATGTTATACCTTTTGAGTATCCGCAGCGCGCTTCAGGCTGGCCATATCATCCGTCTTATTGATGGTGCCCAGGAAGATGGGCTTGAATTGGTTCATGCCCGCATTGGTGAAGAGGAGGGTGGGATCATTGTGAGGAACGACGGAGGAGGACGGGACTATAGAAGGAGAGATGGTTAGCCGGAGTCTACCATTGTTGCAATCAATTGAAATGAAGCGATGCGGTAGAGACGTAATGAATTCAGTGGCAAGACATGAGATGGCGAAAGCGAGGATATCGAGATAGCGCGGCGATATGGAAAGAGCTCTCAAGCTCGCAATCAAACAACAAGTCACACGCCGGGAAGTTCTTGGGAGATGAAGCCCAAGACTCTAGAGTCCTCAATGGGCGCCATGTATTCTTCTTCATCCAAGTGAAATCGAGTGCGAAAAAGCATCAACATACCGATAGAATGGCCCCGCTCCGCAAAGAAATCGTGGAAAGTCTTGCGGACCTTTTCGCCGGTCCACTTATCCGCCATAGTGGGCAGAGTCGAGTAGGTGCGGGGAGAGTCGTGGAAGAATCGAGGGATGCGCCGAGTCGTGGAAAAGTGTCGAGTTCGCCAGCAGCTAGAAAGTAGATTTCTTCGCGAAATGAGATTCTTGGAAGAAGAAAAAGTTGTTATCGCGGCGACAATCTCTGATGTGTTTGGTGTAGCAGTAGCAACCGTGGTGGCGGTCTTGGTGGGGTCCTGAGTTTGCGACCTGGGCCGATGAGGGGCTAACAAAGTCAAAAGAGTGGTGGGATGAGTCAACGTCGGGGCGATAACAGCTGGCGACGGCCTAATATCCGACGACGGATAGTTGCGGCAACGGAGCTCCCACGCCTGCTGCTGGTGCTGGTGCCGGTGCTGGTGCTGATGCTGAAATTTCAACCCGCGTCCCGAGACGCAATGCGCCTCAGTCGCGAGAGCTCCCGCGCCGAGGCGCTGCTGGTGAAGCAACCGCTGCAACACGGTCATTGCTGACTTAATGAGTCAGAGTTGCATTTTTAACACCGCGCTATCTAGACATGGCGGATTTTATTGCGTCGTGGTGTTTTATCCAGGAAAGCTCTACGAAACGATATGCGCAATCAAATGGCCGGAATTCTTAGGAGACAGCAGCCGCAGCATGGGCGATTTTGCCGAGGTGAAACCGGAAATTCAGTTGTGAGGCCAGGCCCAGGCCCCTCTCCCCTGAGGAGGGGATAGCGCCAGGCTATAAGGCTGGCTTGTGAGTTATACTGTGCTTCATAATTTGCTTCTCGACATTCCAGACGCCCACAACGTCATATCGTGGAACAATGACAAAAAAAAAAAAAAAAAAAAAAAACGCCCTTTAGAAAATCGGAGCTTGGCCTCCGTGTGCGTGCGGGGAAGCTTGAATGAGAGTTGCAGGGGCGTTCCGAATCGGGCTCGAGCAGGAATCGCCGGCACAAAGAGGGCTGGCTACCAAGGGCATCTGCAAGAATTCGCCAGCTGAAGCGTAACGAACCTTCCTCAAATGTAATAATCGGCATGGAAGCAACCTGAGGAGTCGAGACCCACGGACAACCGAGTCGAATATGCTAGAAGGTGAACCCCGGAGTACACTTGGTCTGCAAGCTGGGGTGAAATGGTACAGCGAACAAGGGCCAAATCCCCAGCATTGAGCCAGTACCTTGTACTTTTTTGACCAGCCGAATGGTATCGAATCATTCAGAGGTTCTTGGAACCACGGTACGACCTACACTGTGCTCGTGCCTTCCACAGTTCCGTGCTTTTTCCGGCGATCCATCCCCCACTTAGACCTTCCATGGGAACGCTGCCACTGAGAATCAAATTATTATGCCCTCACCCGGTTTCACCACTCTCCACCTGTCCCTACATCATCCTTCTCCTTTATATACCGTTGCACCTCGCGAGCGAGACCCGATCCTCGTCTCCCTTTTCAGCCCTACTCGAATGATCGACTAATTGATATATCAAACTCGGACCTTCTTATTCGCCCGGCACCTTGCTCTATTTCTCGTCCGGGCCGTGTGCCTTCCGTCCGTCCCTACCGGAAGCCGCCGGATTCTGAAGACTGCCACCACACCACACAAGCGCCAAAAATGCTCTCACTACAAGGCTCGTTCCCAAACAACTACGACCACCATCCGACATCCACCTATGATCAGCACTCTCGGCCGAGTCGGAAGCGGAAAGCGGATCCTCAAGACAATGAGAGGTTATCGAAGCGGCTGGGCCGTCTAAATATCGGTATGTTGCCCCCTTCTTCCTCGAATGCGCCGGCGCCCTCCCCTAGCGAACCGGCGTCATCTCACATCCGACACCGGGTCGAATTTTTGGTGGTTTTAAGTTGGTCACTAACGTGGGGCAATCTATAGGCCAGAATCTCCGTAGGCTCTATGCGACGGTAGAGGACGACACGTCTGCCAATCAAGCGCCTTCATCCTCCGCAGCCAATGCCGACTACGGCAACAACAACCAATCGTCGAGGATGCCCGAGGATTATATGCAAATGGACGATTCGAAGCACAAGGTCTACATTTACAATCTCGACGACGAACTTTCTTCGTCGGAAAGCGAGGCCGAAGAGGGCAAGCTCATTTTCCTTCCCGATATCGAGATGGCGCTTAAAGCGAACCGAATCCCTCCTGTCATTCGCGCAAACCCCCATGGCCAATTGGCCGGCCACAACCTAGACGATATGCAGCTCGTTCTCTACAATGTCCCGTCATCGTTGACCGTTGCTCCCGAGCACGACAATGTGCGCAAAGCCATCATTGAGGCGAGGCAACGCGCGCGCGAAAGGCAAAGGCGCAATTCTGAAGAGGTAGATTCGATACCTTCTACCCCTGCTAGCACTCAAGGCATGTCCGACGACGACGATGCCATGGATCTCTCTTAAAGCAAATCATCCCTGGATTCCAAACTCTTTTATGTGAATGGCATGGTGGGCTTGCGGGATGGGTTGGCACATCCCCACACAAGCCCCGGCGTTTTCTGGCATACGGCACAATGGCAATGTACACGAATATACCCTAGGATGGGAAGACATGAAGGTCGGCTCTGGTGTTTGCAAGGGATCTTGCCTTTGAGCAAACCAGGAATGCATTTGGGAACGCACTGTTCGCCGAATAGGCGCATGATCAACTTGAGCTTACGGGCAATGAGGATCAATGATGTTGCTCTTCGTTTAGTCTCTGGCGTCTTAACTTTTAGATTTTGTTACAGCGGGCCTCAACTGCTACCACCAGCATGATTTATTTTTTTTTCCTTTTTCTTTTTTTCTTTTTTTTCCGAACGGCGTTCTTGGATATATAATAGAAAGTTATGGATTCGGTAACTCCACGGCCTCCAGGCTAGTTGGAGCCAATGCAAAGAAGCGTCCAACAATTCGTTTACCCCTAAAATTTAATGCTCGACTTTCGCGGGATGTAGATGCGTGAATTACTCTCGGTTTAATCGGCTTGAGAGAATCGCCAGGGTTGGGCCAATGGACTGTTCTCGGTAGGCTGATGACATGCCAGAGCGGGATACGGTTTCCTGGGACAGCCACTGGCATGGCGCTTTAGCCTATCTCCATGCCTCTTCTGCTTCGTCGTATCCAATGACATCCAAGTCGATGTGTAGGCTGCGGAGCATTGCGCCCATCGTATATTCCTAGGTCGACGTTAGCGCGTAAGATCAACTCTCCTCTCACACACACACACATTGAAACCGCACCTTGTCATCGTCTTCCTTTTTGTGCTTCTGCTCATCTTCTTCGAAAAGGTTACTCTCGAGAATAGAAGGAGATTCAGGTGCCGGAGATGAAGCGTCATCGTCTCCATCGTTTCTACTCGCAGTTTTACCAGGAAAAGATATGGCGAGCTCGGCCCCCATGTACTCCTCTTGACGCTTTCTCATTCCACCAAGGCCGCCCATACTAGACCCGTTGTAAGCATTCTCTCCGTGACCTGCGGTCGCAGTAGTAATACGCACTTCTGTACCCTAGCCTTGGAAGACTCGAAGATCTCGTCCGCAGCTTGCTGGGCCGCCGCCCTCCACTTCTCGATCAGCTCATCAAGCTCCCCGCCAAGTTCTCCACCCCTAGGCCCGGGTGTAAAAGGCGCGGCTTCGCTCGGGCGATTCTCCCGTCGGCCTTGCAGCTTGCCAATCTCCTCCTCGAGTCTGCGGTTCTCCTCTTCCATCTTATCCCGTTCGTTCGTCCAAACAAACAAAGGCACCTCCTCCTTGCCACCCCTGCCCCTCGACTCGGCCCCTCTCTCGACCCCACCACCTACTGGTACGTGACCCCGCGAACCCTTCGCAGCCGGACTCGGCTCGTCCCCCGTCGAGGCAGTGCGAGCTCCACCTCTGCCTCGGACTAGAGGCGACCGAAACGGCCGACGAAGAGTAGCGTTCGCAGCTTCAATGCGTCGGCGCTTTGACGCGGGGGTGTCCATGGGGGAATCGGAGGTCGGGGTCGGGTATTAAGCTGATGCAGGGCAGGGCAACGCCTATTTGCATCATGAAATGGTGTTTCCTTTCTTTTTCTTCTCTGGCGGGCTGTGGGGTTTTACTTATTTGTGTGATATCCGGGTCGTTGTTTGATGGGCTGCCGTGAGGTTGATGTTGTCTGGTGGGTAGAAGGATGAATTTTCACATGATTTGTTTTTCACCAACTCGTGCCAGTCCCGTGTTAATCTCGTCAAGGCCACGCCTTTCGCGCGCAGTCCAACAAGCATTGCATGTTTGATATGGTCTTCCATTCATAGCAGTCGTAATATTTACCAAGAACAATTAAGCGCGCGACCCTTTTTCATATCTCCAGGGGTACTTCGTAGCTAGGACAGTGATTGTCATCGATAACACTGTGGTAATACGACGGTGTCACGTCTCAACGATAGATATACGCACTGTACGGGAGCCAGGAACTGAGTTAGGCGCGCCGGAGGGGGGGCCACGCATTTGCCGAGGGAGCGCGGAGCTGGATGACTCGGGCCCCGGCCTCCGGCGTAAAAGAAACACACACACACACAC
Organism: Lomentospora prolificans; assembly: GCA_029532625.1. NCBI lineage: Eukaryota > Fungi > Ascomycota > Sordariomycetes > Microascales > Microascaceae > Lomentospora > Lomentospora prolificans. The sequence goes on along the minus strand of JARFXM010000008.1, from coordinate 1,332,986 downwards.
ACACACACACACAAACACATTCCTGTACGCGTTATAAGGCGAGTAGCAGTGAATGCAGCTACACCCGAGTGCCTCCAACGCCGTAAGTGGTAATATCGTATGCCTGAGGAAGCTGGGGCTTTAAATGATCGACTATAGAAATCCTGCGTCTGTTCCTCCAGAACACATGAATCAAATTGCTGCACTCCTTGGATGACATTACAGTTGGGGAAGCCACGTTGAAAACCCAGTTTAGGAACACGCTCCAAGCCGTTAATGGGTGGTACCGGCCCTGAAGAGGAACTATGGTCACTCCCTGAACACTTTTACAGTAGGCCTACACCTACCTCGCCCAAGAATATCCTGGCCTCTATGATGTACCAAGAGCATATGGACCTTAGGAAGGCCTGGCAGATAAGGGTGCCCGCTTCGTTGCATATAACGGGCTATCCGTATCCGCGCTATTGAACGGGAATGAATGTCCTGATGCTTTTATCCTCTATTTCAACCACGGCTTGAGGCAAAAAGCAGGCCATTAGGAGGAAAACCTCACAACTTCATTGAAGACGCCACACAGGGGGATGAGTTAGAATGGGTCGTCCCATGCTTCTCCCAGACGCAGTTGACCATTGACGGAAAGTCTGTGCAAAAAGTTAAAATTGGCTCAAGCCAGACACTGAGAAGGATGGCTCGGGAGGCCAGTCAGCCACCCAGTCGGCCACCCAGTCGGACTTCGGTATACAGCGTTGATGTCGAAACCACGCCGCATTCGCTTCATCGATACTCCCAGGCATTGGCGAAACCCGAGGCGTGGACCAAGATAACGAGAACATGGTGGATATTTTGACCGTTCTTCGCACTTGCCAGAATCTTCACCGAGTTCTTATCCTACTGACGGAGCCCATGGCGGCTTTGTCTGAAAAACATCAGGTGCAGCATCGACGTTAACAACGACCAAAAGATTATATTAAATTGGTATGCTAGGAAGGCGGACAGGATAGGATAGCATGTGTATTTCTGTACGAGAGTGGGAAATAATTAAGAATAATTCATTATACTTAGTTTTCGACTGACTCCTCTTCGGGAACATGTTTAGCCAGCGTCAGCATCTGGTCTCAGCTGGCCTGGCTGTAATCGGAGTTTTGGCGGCCAGCTTCTCGCCAGCAGCGCGAGAGTCTTTTGTCTCCTGGTCGTATTATTATTTATTAAACCGTAACTCTGAAAGGCGGCCTCCCGTCACAGCCAGGCCAGGCCCCCAAGCCCCAAACCAAGATGAGTCTGAGATCAATCAACCCCCCAACGGCCGCGCGGCTCCGTGTCGGATGAAACACGGTCTGCGCCACATCTTGCGATCGCCAAGTGAACCCACAGGCCTCTCAACCTTGCACCATTCTTCAACCTGCCCTTCGACCGTCTCCCCCTTCTTTGTTGATATCCTCTTGCTTTGTGATCTTCAGCGCGTTTCTTTTTTTTTTTCTAGTTCCCGTTATTAATAATACCCTTAATTCGAAAACGACATTACTCCTCGCCATCCCCGAATAAAAAGTACGGCTGGACCGACAAAGCGAGCTCGACCGGAAATCCAACGACGGCCTCATTCCGAAAAATCAAGCCGCGAGCCCGGTCACAGACAAACCCAAACCCAATAAAAAAGGAAAAAAAAAGAGAAGAAAAAAAAGGGAAAAAGAAAAAAGAAAAGCCCATTGAGACCATGGAGTCTATCCTCGCCGCACTCAACCGCCGGCAAGAAGCCGTCGATCCAGACAACCTCCCCGACGGCTGGGTGATAGACGACGACGGCGTCGCCCGCCCCTGGTGGTACTCGCGCGAGGGCTACATCGTCAAGTGGTCCATCTTCTTCGGCCTCTTCTTCCTCATAGGCCTGTACCTCCTAGTCGGATACCTCCACGCCAAGGCGCGCGTACGAAAGGGCCGGCCGCCTCTCTACTACCACCGCGTATGTCGCCCTTCTCTCCGTTTTTCTCTTTCGAAATTATATCTACCCATACATCAATCAATGATATATATATATATATATATATCGGGAAATTTTTGCGAGGACTAACAACCCAAACAAACAGTGGTTCGTCAGCAGAGCAGAGCGCGCCTCCGTAGATCCCCACTACGCCTACCCCCAAGCCGGCTACTATCCCTACCAACCTCCCCCGCCCCAATACCAAATGTATCCCGTCGCTCCTCCGCCCGTCTACGAGCCCCCGGCGGGAAGCTCCAAGGCCGACCCCTCGCAGCAGTACTGGCCTCGTCCCGGTGACGTGGGGACCGGCGCCGCTGCACCCGTGGCCCAGGCCGACTTTCCGCCGCCGCATGGCCCTCCCACCGGCCGCTAGCGGTGGTCGTACCGGCGGTGTGTCCGGCCTTGTTGGCGAGGCTGAGGGCGGTCGATAGAAGGATAGGTTTTCGTACATGACGTGTGGTGGGCATGGGATTATTGGCGTGTATGTGGGAAATCATTAAAAGAGACCGTGCAATACTAGGCCTTTTGACAAGGACATCTAGGGCATTATGATAGCGAATTGTCGTTTTACTAGACTTGTATCCATTTGACATTGATTCTCTGTATATCTCAACTTTCGCGAAACTCATGTTGCTCAAGCTTCTCTTCATATCTGCGGTGATATCCAGCGTTTCCTCCAAAACGAACCGGGGTATATGAGAATTCATTCATCTCACCATTCTGAACCATTTCCGTCATTGCATCAAAAGAAATCAACCCAAGTTCGAAGGGCCAGCTTTGCTCCCATCCTTATCGTTCATCTCTAAACTCATCTCCAGCGCTCGCTTAAGTTCTTCGTCGTCGTCACCGTCGTCTTCCTCCTCCGGCTCTTCCCTCATCTTGCCCTTCGCCTTGGCTCTCTGCTTCCGAAACTCCTCTTCTGCAAGACTCTGCTTCCGTACAAACTCGAGGACGATTTCTTCCTCCGTCTTGGCCGCCGCGGCGCGCGTGGATTCCGCCTCATGCACAGCCTTCGACTCCTCAATGGCGCGCCTTAGCATCCTTTCTTCTTCTTCCTGTACCAGAGTTGAAGGGTCGGCAATCACCTTCGACGCTTCAATGGCCCTTATTAATTCTTCCTCTTCCTGCTCTGTGCGCTCCCTATGAGCAGAGGCGTTTGTTCTAGACTCCTCAAGTATCTTCTTGAACTGCTCGTCGTCCTCTTCGTTGTGCTGGCTCTGCGTCGAGCGTTCGTTCTTGGAACGCTCGAGAACCTGCTTCAACTCGTCATCCTCGCTATCGCTATCACCGTGGTCATGCGGACCCGTAAGTCCTGCAGCGTGCAGCACCATACTCTGTTGAATCGCCTTTTCAATGAGCGCCTGGTACTCCTCATCCGTGATTTCAAGGTCAGCCTCCTGAAGATCTGCCCCAAGACCCTCAGGCCGCTTTATATCCATCATTTGCTGCGGATACGGCAGAGGTTCTCCACGCCTCTGGAACTCCGACACACTGGCGCGGATTGCTCGTTCGACTAATAAATCCTCCTCGGGGTCGCCGCGCGAAGTCTCACGGACCGATGTCTGAATAGCCCTCTCGAACTCCTCATCATGGTTCGGATGCTGATCGAGATCTGCTTCGATATGCCCTCTCTTCCAAGCCTGCTTGCCCTTGAGCAGCCTCCTTCCGTGAGAATCGAAGTGGCCGATCGAGTCTTTGCCAAATTTAGGCGCTAGTAAAGCGGCCAAATCCGTCTGGAGGTTATGGTGGCGAGGGCGATGGCCGTCCGGCACTGCCACGCCTGTGGCACTTTCACTAGTGACAGAGTCCTTCGAGTCCTTCGCTTCCTTGAGCTTCAGTTGGTACAGACCTTTAAGATCATATTTAGCGTTCTGCCAGGCTAAGAACACCTGGGCTCTCTCCTCGGGCGTGGCTTCCTCGAAGTCTTCTGCTCCTTGTATCATGCGAGAGGTGATGATGTAGTTTTGCATGCTCTTCGCAAACTTGTTCTTCATTTTCATATAGGCCCCCTGCATCGTGTATGCGGGAATGGACCAAAGAGCTATCACGGGTTAGTAACCGCATACAAGAATACTCCTCAGCGAGTGGAAACCACGTACCAGCGGCGGGCTTCATGACTATACCACTCAGCCCCTTGCCAAATCCTTTGACGAAGCCTATGCCTCCCTCTTTTTCGGCACCCTTAATTGGCTGCGTGACAAGACCCGAGATTCCATCGTATAAGCCGAACCCGAATTCTTTGCCGGCGACCTTGAACCCGCTGGCCAGGCCGGTCACCTTTTCCGTAGGTCGGACCGTATCGTCATTGTACAGCTTCGGTGCGTTCCTAAAGCCCTTGGCAAGTCCAAGGCAAAAGTTCATCGGAGACTTTACACCCGTCGTCACTATCCTGCGCACACTAGTACCGGCACCACGAAGATCCTCGATGTTGATGTCTCGGTAAGGATTCTCGTCTCTAGTTGAAGGGCTGGTGTAAGGACTAGTGCCTCGGCTTGCGCTCCTAGGTCGCCGCGGGCTTCCGGGTAGGTTGAAGGAGGAGCGGGAAGGCCCGGCCGAACCCTCGCCAATTGGGTCGCTGGTCACAGTCACCGAGGGGGTTAGAAGTCCAGAGTTACCCCTCTGCGGCGTTGTAGGCGATGGCCCAGATCGGGCAGTAGCTGGTCGACTGGTCTGACCTTGATTGGAAATATCGGTCGCAAAAGCCGGCAGCTCATCTGGCGTGTGACTCGGTAGCTCAACCGGCCCTGCGGGGGGCGCTGGCATGTCGCCGGGTAGTTCAACGGGTCCTACATCTCCGGCTTGGGCCGATGGTAGCTCCACGTATCCAGGCAGGATCGAGTCGGCGGTCGATGGGGCGGTGGAGGCTGAAAGGGTAGTGTTGCTCATATCGACAGACTTGCCTCGCCGACCACGGGAGGATCCCACAGAACCAGCCGCATCCTTGTCTTTTGGATCTTTCGAGTCTTTTGAATGAAAGATGCCACGGGGGAAATCAGCGACAGCCAACGCCAGTTCGCTCAAATCCATCAATAAAGATGAAGTCACGGCGGAGATGGGATCCCAAGGCTGGCCCTCGGTATTGTACTCCTGAGATCTCCAGAGCTTCAAGTCCGAATACTGTATAACCCGCTCCCGGACAAGCGCTTCCGCAGCGAACGGACTGAGAAGAACCTTTGTGCGCCTCACCCTCCATGTAGCTACCCTTGTGGGGATGAGGGAGCAGCGCAGCGCCTTGAAGTTCAGCTGATCATGAAAGCTCTTCCCTCCAAGGTCGGCACCCTTCTCTTCGCGTATCTTTTCACCAAGTTCACGGGCTTTTTCCGCCGTTTCGGGCTTGAGCGCAGTCTTGATGGCCTCTGCAAGCTTCTCGGCTGTGATGTCTTTGTAGGGAACAGGTTCCGGTCCAGCGCCTGCTCGAGAAATCATGGCACCCCAGAATGGCTGGTCGCCAAAGAAAGGAACGACTACTGTGGGCTTTCCGGCGTAAATTCCGGCAGCCGACGTTCCGGCACCGCCGTGGTGGACGACACACGAGACATTTCGGAAGAGCCAATCGTGGGGACAGTTTCCAATCATGTAAACTCCGTCAGGAATTCCAACATCATCCGCACCTAGGCCTCCCCATCCCTTAGACACAAGAGCTCGAATACCGGCAATATGAATCGCATCAAAGATAAGCCGGGTGAGCGCGTTCGGATCATCCACGACGATGGAGCCAAAACCGATGTAAACGGGAGGCGGGCCAGCCTCCAAGAACTCAACAAGCGAAGGGTCGGGGGTATATGAATTCGCGAGATCAAGGAAGAAGAAACCGGCGATATCAATGTTGCGCTGCCAATCGTTTGGTTTGGGGATGAGAGCCGGAGACCTGCGAGCGTTAATAACTCCAGAGAAGGCCGACGAATGTTTGTCTCACTCACCAGCAATAAGTGTAAGGAATCTGCAGCCTTGTGAGAAGTCCCGGGGCCCAGATTAACGATAAGGGTTCAAGGTCAAGCACTGTATTCCGGAATCGATTGATGACGTCGCCCAGACCCTGCCAAGTCATCATCTCTACGAGCGCGTAAGATACATAATTCGTCATGACGTCGTCAGTATTTGAGGATAGAATATTCGCCAATGGATGAGGGAACGCGCGAGTTGGGGACCACGGCATACTAAGGAAGTCAGCACTACAGGCATCGGAGTAAGGGTTTGGTCAACCTACGTGAACATCATGTGCAGCGGAATGCCCAGCTTTTCCGCAACGTGGATATGCGCAAAGCTTGGCGGATTCGCTATAATGGCGTCGGCGATGAAGGGTCTATGGTCCGGACCCCCAGGAAGGATGGCCTCCTCATCATAATTCATCTCCAAGCCCTTACGGTGCGGCGGCAGCGCAGGCCCAAGCCCATTCCCGGGCTCAATGCACGAGCGCCAGCAGCCCATGAGGATGTCCTGCATGCCTCTTCTCCTCTTGCTCACCTCTCCAGACCTGAGAGCGTCAAACCCTGGCATAAGACCGGGGTTTTTAACCATGAAGGCCATGAGCTCGGCAGGGTCACCGCCAATATTGAAGAACTCGAGGCCATTTTCCTCGACGAATTTCTGGAAGGTGGCATGTGTCGCGAGGCGTACGCGGTGTCCATATGTTTCCTTGAGAACCTTGCCGAGTGCAACAAACGGCTGGACGTCGCCGCGCGATCCTACAATCTGGATTACGACGTTGAGCTTCGGAGGCGGCGTTTGACCGGGTTCACCGCCGAGTGTGGGAGGAATATACGGCGTTGACGAGGGAGGAGGAGCTGCGGCGTCAGCGATGACCTGGGCTCGGAGAGTATGACCGAGAAAGTCGGAGAATTTTCTGTTCTTCTGATTGATATTGATGTTGACACGACCGTCATCTGCATAAGAGCGAAGGTTTAAGCATTAGCAAGAGGCGTCTCACATAAGGCCAGCCCAGCTAGAACCCCATTATTCTCGGATAACCAAGCCAAGGATTTGAGACTTGTGATCAAGGCGTGCCATACCAGTAACATTAGCACCAGCCTCGAAGCCTGACTGTGAGAATTGAAGTTGGTCGTGCAGGTCACCACCATAAGGCGGAGGGGCATCCCGTGCCTCCTCGAGGTCAGGCATGCTAAACCCGTCAGACACTAGAGCGGCCTGATCATCGATACTCTCCCTCGGCGGGGGAGGGGCATCCCAGGCTGGAGATGCTGAATCTCCATTATTATGAGCCATGGTTTCAGGCTACGATTCTGAGAGAGCGTGAGCTGTCCCTTCACCGCAAAGATGGAGGGAGCAAGGCTCTGTATCAGTAGACTGTATCAGTGAGCGGGAAACTAAGGCCAAGCACGCGTATCCATGCGATTCAAAAGCTTCAACAGGAAGGAATCGAAACGAAACAAGAGGACTGATATTTGAGCAAATAGGGTGGGGGGAGGATTGACGAAGAAAAAGAGCTGATCGTCAAATGAGGGACCCGGGTCTCAATGCAAAGAAAATACGGGTAATACGCGTACGACAGAAGGGGTAGAAACGTGAAGAGATCTGTGCTGGAGCTCAGTCCCGGTTTGGTGGGGCACAGGATTTCAATAGGAGGGAGGCGATGCTGCGGCCGGTCCATGACGTTCATCCCACCACCCACTTGCATGTGAGCTATGGCGGAAGGAACAAGGCACCAGGATTCACAGCCGTGGCCCTGTCTTGAATCGGTCCCGCCCAAGAGGGGCGATGCCAAAGATTGATGACACCAGCGGATCTTGCCCTGCTAAGCATAGTGGTATCCCGATCTTTTTAGTGCGGTATGTACCAAAGACGAAAATCGGCCGTGATGCCGATTCCCTCTGGCGTGGACCGAATGATTCCCATCCAAAGAACCCTGCCATGAGTCGGAGATGAGCGTCGAGCTATTAATGGGTTTCGTGTCTCTGGGATCAATTACTGGAAGCACTGGTGCTGTATCCACACAAGCTCCGTTGGTCTTTACAGGGCTTGGTCTGGCTCCCCACCCCCATTTGCCTTTCCCCTCAGTGGAGTCTAACAATCTCCATTCCCAATCCAAACCGTCGTACCAGCAGCCAGATGAGCCTCATTGCATAGAGGGTCCAACTAGAGTAAATGTAAAATTGGGAGGCGTGCTGGCGTAATCTTCCGAACCTGTCAAGACCTCTCAGATGAGCGCTACGAGACCAAGGCACCATCGCCGACAATTCAATTGGCGCCTCTCCCGTTCCATGTGGGTGGGTAATTGGTATCACAAAAGACCATTGAGGAGCAGCCACTCGTCGTAGGTGGCTGGGCCATCAAGCTTCCTGAACCTGGTCTAAGCCTACAAGACCAGCATCCACACAAGTCCGAGGACGCTATTCGACGAAATCATCATAGTAGTCTTGTTCAAGGAAATATACAGCCTAGACTACCTTTCCACATATTGTACATAGCCCCAACAAGCAAAGGGAAAAAGCCCTTGGGCCAGCAACAATCATCAGGTCTCATCCCAGAGGCAAAGGCCACGCGTCCCACCCTGCATCTTCCTCCTGTAAGGCTCAAAGGAGCCCTCGTGTGTTTTTGTTTGTTTGAGAACAAAAAGTCGTCCAATAATTTTCTGTTGTCTCCGCTGCCAAAACGAAGCAAAGAGGAAACAGCCGAGATAAGAATGTGCGATGGTATGTCTCGCCTTGTGTTTCGAGCATGTGTTTAAGGTCGGCCGACTTCCCCGGGAGAAAAGCTCAAATGCCGAGTTCTAACTCCCTTCTTCCCACCGTTCGTCTCGTCTTCACGGATCAAGATATCCAAGTGTTCATTTAGCTAGAAAACTTGCGGGTGACCTTGGCGATGACTGCAGGAAAAACACAGAGTTAGGAATGAGGGGCTGGCCACGTGGTGGATATGATGGAAGCGACTCACTGTGTAGAGCAACAACGCTGAAGATGAAGACCAGAGAGAGAACCAAGACGACGACGGGATCAACCTTGAGACCCGGGGACTCATCGGTGTACAACCCTATCCAACTCAAGTTAGCAGCTCGTACCTCCTTCCACCTTTCCTTTTCATCCGAATCTCGTTCCGATTTGCCGCACGCGACACGTATCCTTCGAATTTCAACTGGGGAGTAACATACTCAGCATGGTGCTGGTGCTGCCGCCGGCGCCAGCGGCACGAGTGCTGCTGGGGCGCGCATTCGCAATCTTCTCCTTCTGGTCGGCAGCAGCCCTTCTGCGGATGACGGTCCTGGGGCCACCAGGGACGGAGGGAGACGCAGGTCGGACGCTAGAGCCGGTGGTGGCGCCGGTAGGAGACGAGGCACGGGGGGAAGACTACATTGATCACTCAGGGTTAGTTTCCACTTCATTCAACACTTCGCGCCCAGACGATTGTGTCCTTGGATGGATAGTTGTCGGCCGTCAATGGGCTTCAATATCGATGGTGGTGGTCGCGTCATGGATTCGGGCCAACTTACCATTTTGAAGGTAGTAAAGGGGTATTAAAGAGAAGGAATTAGAACGCGAGGAAACAAGATCTGAGATCACTGCAGGATGCTCAGGTCCGAATCAGAAGAAGTAATGGAATGGAAAAGGAAAGCTAAGGGTGAAAGGGTGGTGGATGCGCGGTCGTCGTGGGTTGAAGGTAATTGATCGCTGGTCAGAAGAGAATAATAGGTGATGGTTGGCAAATGTTCCCTTGTGTCCCTTTGGCTTGAAATTCCAGTTGAGGCCACGGTACATCACGCTGGCACCAAGCTCTGTTGTTAGGCGGACTTTGCCGCCTCCCTGGCCATCCAATCCGTCAACGATTTTGCCGTTTTAGGAAACCCAATTTCCAATTTCCCGAGATTCTGCCGATATTGAGATCTTGACCTGATGACTTGGAGCTTGTCCAAGCAAGCCACTGGAAGGTAAAGACAGTGTACAATTCCGGGGTAGTCATGGTTCGTCGGATTCAATGGTTGCCAGAAAGCTACATGGCAGCTCTAGAGTGCTCCTAGTTTACAAGGCACCTCCCTTTCCGGGACTCCAGCCATCAAATCCACGGCTAACTCCAAAAGCTACTAAAGATACAGTGCTCAAGAGCTTCGAGATAATGGGGCAGCATCAAACATTGGAACCACGCTTCAAAATCCATCATCGTCTCTTTTTTTTTTTTAATCTAGGTCGCCGTTATTCTCAACTCTTTACCACAATCGTCTTGCCGTTTGCTCAAGAACAGAATAGTAAACAGATAAAAGGTTTGTGGTCCCTCCAAAGATTTGCTTCAAAACTACAGACTCATCCTAGCTCGCTTCCTCCCACTTCCCCCGACTCCCCAGCCCCCAGAAGTCCTGCTCGCAAAAGAGAATCTCCTCGCAAGTAGGGGGAAAGGGTATTATGTATGGAATTTAAACACACAAAGGAAAGATCGACAGTACAAACAAGCAGGAAAACAAGATACAGACATGAGGCGGGAGTAAAGTGGTTTGAGTAAAGACAAAGGAGAAACGGGTGGTGGTGGTGGAGACAAAAACCCCGCAGTAGAATATATGAGAATATGACCATATTGTTTCCAGCTCGATCCATTCCAAGCGTACCATTCCTCTCCAAATCTTAGATGTTGCCTCCTCATGGGTAGTAATTCGGTATCACCCTCAAACAAAGCCTTCCTTTTATTTGACAGAATAGGCCCAACTCCGTCAAATAAAAGGGGCGGATTCGGCGATACGCGGAATTTCCGAGAACCATCGGCGTCGCAGTACACAGAGTGTACGGGTTGTGTTCGGGCGTTGCTCAGCGCTAGCGCAAGCCTGTACTGCAATTATTCACCTTAATCCCGGAAGGAGGCGCTCGTCAATTGAGCGCCAAAGAAACCTTTGGACCCAGTCCGTTCGTCGAGCACCCATCTCCAGAACCATGCCTCCCACCCAACTAAAAAGAAATCCAAATTCGTGGTTCCGCGCAACTCGACGAGTGTCCGGCGCGTTTCAGATACGTAGTCGCCTCTCGCAACGGGTCAAAAATATATAGACATTAAGACAACTCGTGTCTACATTTCGGAATCAAAGCTTTCAACCAAACGCCTCTCGCTATGATCGGGGGTGGGGAGTCAATGATAAAAATGTTTTCTTTCCGTTGTGAGGAAGCGCCCAACTGATGATATCAAGGTGTGCCATAGTAATAAAACGAGAAACCAAACGCTCTTTTGTTTCGCTTAAAGAGTAACGTCGAGGACGAGGCTGACGTCCCGAACGGTGGATCCGGCTAGGTCTTCGAGGACCGGGATAAGATCCATGAGTTCGTTGTCATGCGCATCGGAGAACCAGCTACTTATCGGTAGGGCGTGCTGAGGGTGGAAGATGTATGACGTGGGCGAATTGTCGATAATAATCGTGTCCTTGAGGGGCCTTCCGACTTGCGATAAGTCCTTAACATAGTTGCCTTGGTGGTTGTAGCAGGACTCACGGAAGAGTCTGTGATGGACAACCTTGTGAATGTCGAGTTGATCCAGAAGAGGGTCGCCGTACTGCAAGTTGTTAGTAGGCTCATCGTCCGTAGGGGTGGTGTCTTGGTGCACTTCCAACGTACCTTAGAGACGGAGGCAGTGAAAACGACAACCTCGTAGAGCTCTCCTACCCTCTTCATAAACTCGTCTACACCAGGGCGCTTGATGACATAGACATTATGGTAGTTGCCCTCAATCTCTACGGGGATAGTGAAGTCGGCCTGGTGGAGAATCTGGGACCAAAGTTAGTCGCATGCTGAGAAATGGATATTCAGAAGATAGAAATCCATACTTTGAATGAACTGTGAACAAGAGTTTCGTCGAGATCAAGTACGAGACATTTCCTCCCTTTATGCTCCGGTCGGATAGGAGGTAATAGAGAGATTTGTTGGGGTTCGGGGGCGAAGTCGGAGGTCTCAGGGGCATCGTCAACAGGTGCAGCTGTGACATCGGTAGACGGTCCGGGTCTAGAAGGAGGTGGTGGTATTTGCGCGACAGGTTCATCGGTGTGCGCCTCATGCTCACTCGGTTGCTGAGGTAGCTGCTCCTCTTGATGTGGCTCAGGGGGTTGCGGCTCGTGCTCTTCAGCACTGGCATCGGCCATTGTGATGTCGCCTTCCTCATCCTTCGCATTGTTTGTCGTAGCCTCCTGTGAGTTAGGGGATGGTTCGGTGGCGGATCCGTTGTTGGGGGGCTGGACGTGGACTGAGGGAGCGGGAACAGTGGATTGTTTAGATTCCCTCTCTGGCCTCTCGCCTACGACAGTAGACTGGTCATGGGTGCTGGTATTGGAAGCCCGCTTGTCCTTGGGGATGACCTCCTTGCTTGCCGCATCAGTCGCAAAAGCTTTCTCGTTTAGACGCTTGTTCACATTGACGGTGGGTTGCTGATCGGAAGGAGTATGGGCAGTCGGCCGCGACGATCCTGGTCGGTTCGGCAGCTTATCGAGCTTGTGCACGTTCTCCTCACTCCCTTCGCCGCTATTCGCCGCGTCGGGGACGCCACAGCAACCCAAGAGAGATAGCAGGCCGCCGCTCTTCTTTTTCTTATGGGGTGCCGCCGCGGGCGAGCTGGGCTGAGAGTTGATGGGAGTAGTTGTAGGCTCGGTGTCACCACCAGACCGGCGGCTAGAAGCGCTGCCGTTGCGCTGTCGGGTCCGCATACTTTCTGATTCTTTCGAGAACTCTCCAAGGCTCTGACGAGAGTCGTTGGCCGTTACGCCACTGAGTCCAGATGCCGTTGGCGAAGACTGGTGCTTCTGAGAAGAAGTCCTTGAGGGCACGTGGAGCAGGGCCTTTCCTTTCCCAATCGACTGCTGCGCGTTTTGGTCAGTTGCAAGGAGCTCTGTCTCCTGGGGCATATCGCTCTGCGGTTGCTGGTGCGAGCGATCACGGTTCGTCGCGGTTAACTAACAATGAGTCTAACCGATTGAATTAGCATGAGATGCTCGACAGATGTCGATTACGTTCGCTGGTGGATGGGATAGCGAGATGTTAGGTTCGGGAGAATGAACATTGATTGTCGCGCCGGTAACCAGCCAGCCAACGCAGGTAGGGCAGTGCAATGCAGCTCGAGTGAACTTGGGCGCCCAGGAATGCAACTGGCAGAGCGAAAATACGTGCCTATGCCCAACCCTCGACTAACGCTCCAACAAAGCTGGCCGTGGGACACAAAAACAGAAACAAAGGCCTCAATAACACGGAGGTTGATGCAATGTCGGTCGCGAGCTCTATGAAGGGAGAGAAAGGGAAGAAGCGGCGAAAGGGTGGAGTCAAGGGGCGGGAGGAAATGGCAAGGCTCTACTCACTTCACGTAATTTGGGCAAGTGCCTAGATGGTCCAACCCCCTAAACGCCGACGACTAGCCTTGGAGCCAGAGTGGTTGGTCGCGACGGAAGATCTCAATCAGATGAGAATTTTCGTCTCCAGGGTCAAAATACAAATTTGCGCGGATGTCGCTCAAAAAAAAAGATTCGACGGGAAGCAAAGTGTGAATTGCTGGGTTTCGCAAGGTCGACGATGGGGGTCGTGCCTGGTTTCCGACGCCAGCGCGCGCAAGACGAGACAGGGCGAGAGTGGGTGGTGTATTGGGCTCCAGTGCACCAAAACGGGCAGAAGGCAAGTCTAGAGAGACAAGCGGCGAAGAGGAGCAACAAGGAGAGCCGGTCAGCGATTAAAGCGAGCTGGTCCCCGCACTTTCTAAAAGAACGACGGCGCAAGAGTCGTGGGGTTCGGTGAACGATTGAAGTCGGGGAAAGGGTTGAATGGACACGGAGATGAGGAGAAATGTCTCGGGAGAATACTGGAGCGTAGAGGGAAGGTTTGAATGGCAGGTACGGAGAGCGAGGATTGAGAGAAGTGATGGGCGGGAGAGAATACTGAGGTGGGCGTATCAGAGGCCAGCTAAGGAAGCGAGATGACTACCCTTCTTGGGGGTGCAGTCGGCAAGGGGTCTGGCCTATGTACAAGTAAGCTCAGAAGCAGATTGGGGTTGGCGCTTGAGCGAGCGAGCGCGGACTGAATGGGGAACGGAACGGGGGTCCTGACCTGAGTTTCTGGCTGGCTCTCTCCAAGGGAAACGTCAAGGTTATGTAGGACGGACGGGTCCTCTCACTAAATTGGCTCGCCGCTCAGAGCACTGAGCCGAGAACTTCGATCCATTCGAACCAGAGGGTAATTACACTACGGGAGATGGGCTGCGCTAACGATTCTGCTCCGACGATGCCAGCATGGAGGCGCCAGGCCTCTCGGACGCCTGTGCGCATTCTTTCAAGTGACAAGCAATTGACCCAGCGTGTCCGCCATATTCAGTGCAAATGAGCCGTCGGTGACCGTGAATGAAGATGGCCTTTTGCTCCGAGTCTTGTCCAAGCTGGCTGGCAAGCAGCACCTACGCGCTCAGCTGTTTCCATCACCCCTCGCCTCCTCTCACAAGTACGTACCAGTATTCTGATGTCACACTCCATTGCGTCCACAGTCTCCCGAAACAGCAAGCAAGTCGGCCTGAAGCCATGGCCGCCGAAGTATGCTTCTTGTCAATGAATCAGTTGATGCCATTCATCACCCACTGCGACTCGATATAGCGATTACTCTTCAAGTCGCGTAGCGAAAAAAAACTGCGCGACAAATCGACGACAGATCAATGCGATATGACAGGTATTATCCATGGGCGCCCCCATCAATCACGTCTCTCTGGTCCAGAGAGTGCACTGATCAGCCGTGGTCCCCTGTCGACCTCAGCAATCCCAGGTTCTCCATGAGATTACGAAGTAGCTCGAAGTCCGGATACCACACTACCTTCCTACCCTACCTACCCTGTACGAATATCTGCACAAGTCCAGTCCACACTGTACTTGCTTCGTGTCCCGAGTTGTGCGTTTGGATGGCACCAAGCCTACCTTTTTAGAGCTACGATCTGAAAGGATCCATACTACTCCCTCACGCCAGCCATAAATCCTTCCAAAGCACTGCACAGTGGCAAATATTGAATCGCCAACATTCAAAACAGGCAAGCGGAAAGTAATAGGTATACGGTGGTTCCAACAGTCTCGTGTCCAATAGCTCTTTGGCAATCAAGAGCATTCCACTAAAGATTAATCCCACATCAACCATCGGTCTTCGGGCTGATGTATACCTACGCTGACCCACATTGCACCTACCGTGTGGTGTATATTTTATTATGCCCCAAATTACTCAACCAGGAAACTTTCATTTCCCGCATTTTCCACATTCGAGCCGAGGGCGGCGACGAGTAATACCATGAGTACCAAGCATGGCACCTCGAATGGTTTAGGTTAGGGACACGTACAAATATCCATTGATAGGAGATTGTGAACGGCGGGGCACTGTCCTTTCCACTGCCAGGAGTTCGCGCCAGGGATAGGGATAGTCAAACCAAAACTAGCTGGCCAGCCAGGGGACGATGATGAGTACCTGGCTTGACCACGCCCAGAGTATTAGTGCACATTAGCTGGGAGAAGTCACAGCACAGGACAAGACATGAGCGTCAGAGTCGAATCAAATCCTTACCCAAGCTGGCTCTGCCCAGACTCGGTAAAGTGTTGTCAGGGATTGAGAAAGAATCGGCGTGGTTCTGGGGTGAGAAAGGGAAAAAAAAAAAAAAAAAAAAAAAAAAAAAATCCCCCAACGGTCTTCGACTGCATCACAGGTGCTTGGTTTCGCGAGCCGCTGAGAGCGTCCCCACATGCACTCTCATGCGATCGACACCATACCGCAGTCAGGGAAATGCTTTCTGCTCCAGAACATAGTAGTACATGCGGGACGGGCTTACGGAAAAGGCGGAGAAGGACTCCCTATTCCCCGAAGTTCGGGTTGGATGCTTTTTGCTGGGGCGGCCGGCTCTGGATCTGGAGCTAATACGTGGTTCGTGCAGGAGCTTGGCCTGCTTTGGAGGGGAGCTCCCGATGTACGAGCGCACCACTGCACCTCCACAAGAGTCGCAGCTCGTCCGTTTGTGAGTAAAAGAGCTCTATCGCCCGTCAGCCAGTCACTTTGCCTCTACTCGCACAATCCCTTACTTCGTACTACGAAGTACATGGAGGCCGCTTCTCAAAGGGACCTTGAACGTCTTGCTGGCCCCCTTGACGGGCGGCGTCGACATTCAGGGTGACAGGTAAAAGTGGATGCCATGGAGGACTTGTCGCTGGTTCGAGAATAAATGCGGATCTCCCTACGAAGTACAGCACCTCAACTGCAGGCGTTGGCGCTGTGGGTTGTGGTGTCTTGATTGGCCATGTTACCGCCCGTCCCAGTGATGGGAAAGCATCCCGCCCCCATCAAGCAACCACTAAGGTTCGAGCATCGTCGGCCAAAGACGCTCAAGGAATAAACTCCGCTCATCAATCCCCAGCAAGTCTGTTTCGGAGCTAGGTTGCCTTGAGCATAAAGAGCTAGTTTGATCACCAACCGAAGCATTTATATGGCGAATCTCATAAGTGCATCCACATGTCTTGGAGATTCCAGCCTTCAGGACCGCCGACCCAAAAATGACAGAACATATCTTGGCGTGCCACAGCCCGCCTTCACATGCAGATACAGATTCGCAGCCAAGCAATCTACCCGAGTGTCTAGAGAAGCAACGACTAGGCCGACTTGTCGATGGCCAGACCCAACGGCCAGACCCAACGGCCAGACCAGGCCACGGCCGACTACCTTATCCAGACTTCCGGAGCGGCAGTCATTGTATGAATTTGGGCGATTCGCTCCCTGGCTCTCCGGTCGATTGATGTACGCTCTCAATCGAAGGTCCCTCTGTTAGGGCCTGGACTGTGCGTTCGGTGATGGGGGTCGAAAGCCAGGGCGCTGACCAGTTCCTTGCTCCCTCTCAGGGGTCGTAACCATCGACATCCCAATCTTAAATCCCTGAGGCACATTTTGCACATGCGAAGTGGTGGACTCGACACCTTGCCAATCGACTCCGAACCCCACATGCGCCACCCTTGTGCTCTGCTCGAGGCTATCAAATGTGGCGGCCGGGCAGCCATTCTCGAAATCTCATTGCTGCACCCGAGGAGGAGAATGATGCCGCTCACCGGGAATAGATTGGACTTTTACAACCCCAATCTAACTTGATCAATTGAATAAGCCCTAGAAGCCGTAAGCAGCGACTTTGTGCCTTTACAATTCTCTCCAATTAGTCACCGCCCATTTTCCTGGCTCGACTTAAAGGGAAAGAGCACATGGCAAGCCAAGGTGGGCAATGTGGGCACTGGCTCTTGCTATCCGTCGGCCCCTGCTAGGCCAAGTCACATGGCATTTCAGGGAGCTCGTTCCCCAGCTTTCCCACGACGTCGGATGACTAATCCAGCGATTCAACGCCCCAAATCTGGGGAACGATGATGTCGTCCACCAGTGGGAAAGCACCGCTAAAATCACTGCCTCGGTCTTAGTCGGTGCAACAACGATCACATGTATGATGTAACACTGGTTCGACTACCCAAAGTGTTGGTCATAACAGCCTCCTCCCGCTGTTTCCATAGGCACAAGAAGCTACCTTTTTCTCCATTCTCGAATCCATTGCCCCTATATTGTCGCAGGCATCTGCTGTCGACTACCCCGTTTCCTGCAAGCTTGACGAGCTCCCGAGCGCGCCATTTCACTGGGAATATGCAAAGCCGTGAGGACTGAGTTTCGCCAGCGACCTCTCTATTTAGCGGTTTCCTGGTTGAACTACCGTCACCCGTCTAGCGATGACGGTCCAATCCACTCTCAGGCATACTGCCGCTGAGGAGGCTGTCGCCGAGTTCCTTGATAAATGGACGAAGCGCATTCGATCACGCCTAAAGAGCACATCCCGGACAACCCGCCTGCTCGCTGCTCTCGCCCTCGCCGCATCCATCATCCTCGCCGGTGAGGGCACACGACGAAGATGGAAGAGACGGCGTTTGGAGCATGAGCAAGGCAAGAAACTCGTGCGCACTAACTCGTTTCTGTTCAACAAGGACGGCTCGCGAACGATCTACGTACCATACAAAAGCGGGACCTCCAAGGTCGTTATCCACACCACGAAGCCCCTCACCTTCGAAGCCCACCGGCGCCTCTTCTTAAATCCCCCACGAGTATCTGGCCTTCGGGATGGAACCGTTCCCTCTGCGCAGACCAAGCCTGGTCTTAACCTGGCCTTCCTTCACCAATTTCTGAGTCTCATGAGTATCATGATACCCCGCTGGACGAGCAAGGAAGCAGGACTCCTCGTCAGCCACGGTGTCTTCCTGATGCTTCGGACTTACTTGTCGCTAGTAGTAGCCCGACTTGATGGTGAAATAGTGAGGGACTTGGTTGCCGGAAACGGACGCCAGTTCATTTGGGGGATTATCAAGGTACGTTAAATGCGCTTATTCCTGTGTACGTAAAACTAACTCGGCATATAGTGGTGCGGTCTGGGTAGCTTTGCCTCTTACACCAACGCCATGATCAAGTTCCTAGAGTCAAAGGTGTCCATTGCCTTCAGGACTCGTCTCACCAGGTACATTCATGATCTTTACCTCAACAACAACCTTAACTACTACAAGCTCCACAATCTCGACGGCGGTGTTGGACACGGCGCGGACCAGTTCATTACCCAAGATCTAACTCTCTTCTGTGCCTCCGCCGCGAACCTCTACTCCTCCCTTGGCAAGCCGTTCGTCGATTTGTGCGTCTTCAACTACCAACTCTACCGGTCCTTGGGCCCTCTCGCCTTGACCGGGTTGACCACCAACTACTTCTTAACCGCCAGCATCCTCCGGCGCCTATCACCGCCATTCGGAAAACTAAAGGCCGTTGAAGGTAAAAAGGAGGGTGAATTTCGAAGTCTCCACGCGCGATTGATCGCCAATGCCGAAGAGGTTGCCTTCTACGGCGGTGCGGATATGGAGAAGGGCTTCTTGAATAAGGAGTTCAAGTCTCTCAAGCAATTCATGGAAGGCATTTATATGCTTAAGATTCGCTACAATATCCTGGAAGACTTTATCCTCAAGTACAGCTGGAGCGCCTACGGATACCTCTTGTCGTCTCTGCCAGTATTCCTCCCGGCTTGGGGTGGTCTTGGTGGCGCCATGGAACTCGCCGCCAGCTCCGACAAAGGGGGCAAGGAGCGCGGTCGTATGAAGGAATTCATTACCAATAAGCGACTCATGCTGTCTCTGGCAGATGCCGGTGGCAGGATGATGTACTCTATCAAGGATCTTTCTGAGCTTGCCGGTTACACCAGCCGCGTGTACACTCTGATCTCTACCCTTCACCGTGTACATGCAGATGCCTACTATCTCAGGGGCGGCCACAGCGAACTCTACTCGCTGTCCGACGTTCAGGGAACCGTCCAGAAGGGTTTCGATGGTGTGCGCTTGGAGCAGGTCCCCATCGTCGCCCCCGGCCTCTGGCCACAGGGAGGAGATGAGTTGATCGAGTCTCTCTCTATGGTCGTGCGCAGCGGTGAGCACCTTCTGATCTCCGGTCCCAACGGCGTCGGTAAGTCCGCCATCGCTCGGGTCCTCGCCGGCCTGTGGCCCGTCTATCGCGGCCTCGTTAGCCGTCCCAAAGATAATGGACAGGATGGTATCATGTTTCTGCCCCAACGCCCCTACCTCAGCGTGGGCACCCTTCGCGATCAGGTCATCTACCCGGATAACGAGTATGACATGCGCGGCAAGCACAAGACCGAAGAAGATCTCAAGCAAATCCTTGAAGAAGCCCGCCTTGGCTATCTCCCCGACCGCGAAGGCGGCTGGGACACCCGCAAGGAGTGGAAGGACGTCCTCAGCGGCGGCGAGAAACAGCGCATGGGCTTCGCTCGCCTCTTGTATCATGAGCCTCGCTACGCCGTCGTCGACGAGGGAACGAGCGCCGTGTCGAGCGACGTTGAGGGCCTCCTCTACGAGACGTGCAAGGAGAAGGGCATCAGTAAGTCTATAACTCACCTCATCCGGCATTTCCAGGTCAGGTCTAATTGTTTCTTTTCCAGCCCTCATCACCATCTCTACTCGTGCCTCGCTTAAGAAGTATCATACCTTCAACCTCACCATCGGCATGGGCGACAACGGCGACGAGTGGGAATTTGAGCGCATCGGCACCGAGCGCGAAAAGATGCAGGTGGAGCGCGAGATCCAAGAGATCCGCGAGCGCCTTGCCAAGGTCGATGAGTTGAAGAAGAGGCACGCTGATATTGAGCGCGAGCTCGCTAGTGTCTGGGTCGATGGCGCTGACGGCCCTCTTGAGGCTCCTTCCTACGCCGACGTTACCACAGAGGACCTCGTCGAGGGCGAGAACGAGAACGAGAGCGAGGGAGGAGAAGGACAGGCTGAGGAAGGATCGCTTGCTGCGCCTTCATATGCGGATGTTACTAGGGAAGATGCGGAGGAGGAGGACGAGTCCATGGATGACAGGTTTGAAGAATCTGTTGAGGAGTTGGCAAAGGAAGACGATGAGAGCGTGGAGGCTTTGTAAGAGTAGAGCCCTTTCTTCGATGGGGAACAAGCAAGCAAACCCCTTTAGATGCAGATATGGCCGTCGGAACATTTCGGAATAGAGGTGCATTCTGGTATATTCGTGGTATAGAAACCCACAATTTTAAATATGATGAAGCATAACGAACTCCTTTTCCTCGTCGAGCTTGACAAGAGAGCGTAAGTGGGCATGAAGGACCCATAGCTTACATCCGTTTGCAATACATCATCCCCCAAAAGCGTCCACCCATCGCGCATTCATATCGCGAACCACCAACTAGTCGTCTCGAGCGACCAAGACCCGCCAGCATCCCTCCACCCCCATTCTGACAGCTCAGGCTAGGACTTCCAAGGTGCATACGGAGTAGCGAATACACAGTGCATCACGGCAAGCTTAGGAATGCCAATCCTACCAGCCTTCCGCCCTCGGTAAGGTGTCGAGGGTGTGATACTTCTGCTGGCATGCAGATTTCCCAAGCCATCCCGTCACGGCTAGCCCGTTCATTCAGCTCAAGATCAACAAGGAATAAACCGGTAATCCCCCCCGGGGGGGTTCGGTGATTGGGCGAGAAGATCAGGCCTAGTCCATGTCCCGCCACTTTGGTCCCCGCACGGGGCCGGTGTCCACGACTTACACGAGAACACGACGAGAAGTTCGACAAGGGAGGTGTCTTGTCTAGATCCATTTGAATATTCTACTGATTGGTAAAGCCATACCTCCAATTGAGGAGGCGGCAGCCAAGCATACCACGAACGGTTAACCTAAGGAAGGGTGCATATGCTCGGTGAACCGAGCTCGCCTGGTTTGGTTCAAATTCAAAGCGAGACGCGGCCACCGGAATCTTGCATTTATCAGGACTTGTTCGACCCCTCATTAACCCGTCTACGAAGTTGCATTCATGGTCAAGACGGTATACAGGGGCATGTGTCAACTGCCGGACCCTTGCGTCCCACAACCGGCACTTGACAAGGCCCAGTGCTCCGGACGCTAGCCAACAGGATGTAAGAGGGACAGAAAGAGGCTAGTAGGGGAGAAATGATGGAGATCTCTCATTGGAGCCCTCTTGACCTCTTTCGTTCTGCTAGACGAGGTGGCAGAGTAGTGTGGTCGGTGAGCGGCACGGAAACGTACGGGTGTGTGGCTCGTTGAATCACAAGATGCATAAAGTCAGTTGTCTTTCCCCACGGATGGCCCGCACCTATTATTGATGGCCGGGCGAGGGGAGCTCATTCATTGGAATTGAGAAGTATCATTGGCAAGACGCACCGTCAAAACGTACGTACTGTACGTAATCATGGTGCTTCCGCCTCTGAATAAGAGAGGGAAGCACGTCTGGTAATGCTGTTCTTCCTTCACTGTAAGCTGGCAGTGCGAACCCAGACAGGACATCGCTGGCAACGTGACGGCTCCGCAGGATACACGGGCCGCGTTCCAGACGTACCTTCACACCATGCCGCAATCCACACCGCTCCAGCCATCTGGGATCGTCCCTCAACCTACATCGCCGATAACAATATGAGGGGTTGACAAAAGCGCCGGGTGGTGCGCAAAGGGAATGAAAATGAAGATCTCAAAATCGTGGCCAAAATATCAAGAGCCACCTCAAATGGCCGCAGGGGAACAGGTTCGGAGCCATGCACTCGGAACTCGGAACGAGCTGCTCTTGAGCCACGCCTTACAGACCCGAGAAACTGCTAGGCCCGGCCAAGTGGAGGCGAGGCTCGATATTCGGATAAGGAGTAACACGTGCCCAGAATCTTTGAAGCTGCCGAGTTCAGCTAGCTAAGCCCTAGATGCAGGTTTAGTCTCCCCCCTAAACGACAGCTGTGCTGGCTGTTGTTGCATGTGTTAGTATGATTATGCTGCCCAAAGGGTGCGCGTTCTCCGTCCGACCGCCACGCCTCTTATTATATACAAAAGCCCGAACGAAGGCTGTCGAACGATTTCCAGTTCGAATGACACCGTTAGGCAGATGACAGTTATTCTCGCCATTATACTCAAGGCAGCAAAGTCAGGCAGCTCAAATTCTGTCTACCTGTAGTAGTGTGCTGACTTCCATCTCCATTGTTCGTTGTGTGTGCTGTTCCAAGACACTACTGTGCTGCGTGTAATAGCGCAAAAGCCTAGAGAAATTCCACTGGCGAATTAGCCGCTGTCCCAATTTCAAATTAGCCTAAAGTCAGTAGCGTCTGGACGGGCCTTTTCTCGAGTTCTGCTTCAGTAGCGTAGCCAAGGTGGGTTTTCGTTGCTCCATTTTTGGGGCGACGACTTTGTGACTTGGTCGATTGATGGAGTGACACCCGTCTGGATCCCGCTAGAGCCATTTGCCAGTAGCCAGCAGCTCGATACCATCGCATAAGGGGCGGCCCCCTCCAGGGGATAACCTGGTGGCTATTATCCCTCACCTGTCAAGGCGCTGCACGGTCGTGTAAGTCCGAATTCTCGCCAGTCGGCCTGGAGGGCGGCTTTCCACCCTTCCCCCCCCCAAGAGGGCAGATTCTCATAAGTGTGCATTTCTTTCCCGAAGGAAGAGGAGGTCAAGAGAATTATTTGCATATTCTGGCACACCCCATATTCGTATTCCTGGGCATTCCTGCTGGGTTCGGCGGCAGACGGGCATCGGTCGGATGAAAGGCTTTAAGCGATCGGCATGGCTAGAAACAGCCGCGAAACCGGCCCTCTCAACAGTGAAGCCAGTTCCGCTTCTACACCGAGAAATGGTGTGTATCATCTCCATGGCCATTTTCTCAGCTTTTGCATAATCTTCTGGGAAGTAGTGGCCTACAGCTAAGAGCAAGCGGTGAACCATCAGCAGGGCCCTAAAGATCGTAGCACAAGCGAGGCTAGATCGCATTTGGGTACCGGTGATTGTTGTCCCGATGAAGGCCTCGGCCTGCATTGCACGTATGAACCTGGATTATGACGGCCGCGCCGTCGTAACACACCGGTTCTTTGGGGCCTCAAAGATCCATTCGGTTTAGTTGCCAGTCCTAAGGGTGTGAAGTGGTGATGTAGTGGAAGTAAGCCTGGCTCGCCGCCAGCCTAGGCTTCACCAATTCACCAATGTCAGAAAGAAGCTACATTACTACTATCAATCCGAAGTAGGAATTATCGGCGAAGGAGCCACGGGCCAGTAGCTGGTACGTAGGCCCTAATGCGAGCCAAACAGTAGTCACGACGTCCTGGGTAAACCGATGATTGGCACTAGCGATGTACCGCTACTTGAGAAAGCCTCGCTGTATCGCCTATGATGTCGACGTACCCGCCACAGCTCCACTCCCGGCGCCGTAGTGGCACGGAATGAAGAGGGAAGGAAGGAGGGGAAAGCCGGACAAAGTCTAATCCCCCTCCTACCATATTATCCATGCCAATGAGCATTCGTCCATATCCCCCTATCTGGAACAGGTGCACAAGTTGCACAAAGCAGGCTGGAGAAAGGTGGGGGAAAAGAGCAGGAGTACCGCCGTTGCTTGGTGGATGTTGAAGTGTTCCTTCGTATGGAGCTCTTGCTGCGACACACCCCTCATGCTTTCCGGCGCCCGTCGGTGCCGTGCGTTGTTACCTTGGTATTTACCAGCTGACCACTTTCTACTACTAACTCAATAAGCACACCTGTTTGAAGTGTGACCGGCGGCTACTCATAAAAATTGCCCGCCGGCTCGGAACCACTCTCGAGGAGCATCGGAGAAAATAGATCCAGAAGGGTGGTCTGGGGGCGCAACTGGCACTTGAACGGATCTCTCTCTCCTCGCAGAACGGATTCCCCTCTTCTAATCTTGGATCAATGCCAACTCAATTCATCCCTGGCCCATGGGAAAGGGACCACTCGGACTAGGACCTGAGCCATCAAGATATACACCCAGAGGTCAGGCTAGTACAAGTCTAGTCTAAGGCTAACTATGTCAACCCCCTTTGAACACCCCGCCGAAGTAAAAGCGAGAAAAAAAAATTGAGAAATTTTGTCAAAGCAGCGCATGTCAGGGCGTATGATAGAACGAGAGGCCAATTTTCGAGAATAACACCGAGCCCCTCCTTTTCGGCCCCTCGATTCGACTAACATCTCTCGAGCGAGGAATATTACCCGGGTAGCCTTTTGGCCCTAGCAACAGAAACCGTCTCGCATCATGCAATCATACCTCAAGTATAGTGCCTCCCGCACATCAAGGAAACATTGAAGCCTTTAGAAGCACGAGGCCGACACAAGCGAGCAATCACAGACAACTCGAACTCGTAAGAAATTGGCAGCATACCTCGCTCGAAGCCAGAAGAAAGACCGCACCACGCGGTTTCATACCATACGTTCTCGTACAGAGGGAGAGGCTGGGCGTGCAGATGGGGGTCTCATCAAAAGTGGACGAGCGTCCGCAGACGTCAGAAAAAGACTACACGTAAAACAGAATCGCAGCCCGTCGTCTTGTTCAAGTCGTCGCCCACTCTGGCACGTTATTCGAACACCCCATTTTCCATGTTCCCCACTACAGTTCGCACTTGTTCCCTTACCTAGCCTGCCCCGCCACCCATCCCACATATTCCTAGAAGGACTGGATGATGGAGGGGTGTGATTCTCGGGTAGGTAGGGGAAAGGCTGGGTATGTGGTATTGGAAGATGCAGCGCGAGTGGGATGTTTGATAGCTTTCCCGGTTCTACCTTAAAACCCCTCTTATAAATACATGAAGGTTTTCTCTCAGTTCGCCCATGCGCCCAGTCCTCTGCTCCCATACTTTAATGGCTGCATCCTCCTTCTTTTATACTCGAGCCTGTTCCTCACTTCTCCCTCGACTCTCCGTCTCCTCCTGCTCCCCATCTCTACCCACTCGATCACTTCGTGCCATCAACCGACCTCAGCTTCGAAGCTACTGCCTTACCTCTTTCCAACGACGTTCCCTCATAACACACACACATACCACCAAAATGGTCGCCGTTCCCAACATCACACTTAACAATGGTGCCGAGATGCCCCAGGTGGGCTTCGGTCTCTGGAAGGTCGGCAACGACGTCGCCGCTGACACCGTCTACAACGCCATCAAGGCTGGTTACCGTCTTTTCGACGGCGCTTGCGGTGAGTCCATATCCAGCGTCATCAACCGCCTCTTGTACCCCATCCTTCCTCCTCTGCCATTCCCCTCTCAAGTGAACGAATCGGAATCCTCCGGGGATAATATTTTTGCGATCTTCTTCGAAGCTCGGTAGCTAGCTTTCACGAGACGGTGGTCGGCGACGCGTGCGGTAAGCCCATTAGCGGCCTAGCGGCGACTAGCAAGCCAATGCGCTCCCAGACGCTGCTCTCGAGCTGTACCAAGTGCAGAAGAGGCCAAGAGGATACGATCTCGGGGTGAAGGAGAGTAAAATGGGACAACCGGTAGCAACAGGCAACAGGCAAAATCGAGGGTGGATCGCCAAAGCTCCTGTACCCCTCCAATTTTTGTCTTACCCCGCCATGCCGAGATGCATGAACCCAGCCCGCTCTTCGCTCTTGATTGGCCGGGTGCTTCCTTCCCTCGAACTTGGCCACTATTCTACTGCACCTTCCTCTGCACCTGAGCGCGGGTCGCGGGTCGCATTTGCCATGGTTCTACCTTGGCTATTTCCTGATTCGGAGGGATCTGGGTTCCTGAATGGTTTAGGGGCCAGTGCCCTGTGGAAATCCCTGATTTACAACATTTTGCTTTCATGTGACGCAATTTTCCCTCTCATCCCATTTCCCACCATGCTCAACGATTGCAATTGTTCGACAAAATCGTGCATATATCTAATGGTATATTCTAGACTACGGCAACGAGGTTGAGTGCGGCCAGGGTGTCGCCCGCGCCATTGCTGACGGCCTCGTAAAGCGTGAGGAGCTCTTCATCGTCTCCAAGCTCTGGAACAGCTTCCATGATGGCGAGAGGGTCGAGCCCATCGTCAAGAAGCAGCTTGCCGACTGGGGTGTCGACTACTTTGACCTCTACCTCATCCACTTCCCCGTCGCCCTCGAGTACGTTGACCCCAGCGTCCGCTACCCTCCCGGCTGGTTCGTCGACGGCAAGAGCCAGATTAAGACCTCCAAGGCCTCCATCCAGGAGACCTGGACCGCCATGGAGAGCCTCGTCGAGAAGGGCCTTGCCAAGAGCATCGGCGTCTCCAACTTCCAGGGCCAGCTCCTCTACGACCTCCTCCGATATGCCAAGATTAGGCCCGCCACCCTCCAGATCGAGCATCACCCTTACCTCGTCCAGCAGGAGCTCATCAACCTCGCCAAGGCCGAGGGCATTGCTGTCACCGCCTACTCTTCCTTCGGTTCCCTCTCCTTTGAGGAGTTCTCTATGAAGGCCGCCCAGGGCCTCACCCCTCTTCTTGAGCAGGACACCATCAAGTCTATTGCCGACAAGCACGGCAAGAGCCCCTCCCAGGTCCTTCTCCGATGGGCCACCCAGCGTGGTCTTGCCGTCATCCCCAAGACTACCCGCCCCGCCATCATGGAGGCCAACCTCGATGTCACCAGCTTCGACCTCACCAACGAGGATCTCGAGGCCATCAGCGGCCTTGACAGGAACCTCCGCTTCAACCAACCCTCTAACGTAAGTAGCTCATGTATTCATCTCCACTTGATGAATCGACGCTTCGCTCTTGCCATTGTAGTTTATTCGTCTTTCTTTGCTGACGTGTAACCTCTCTAGTACTTCTCCACCGATGCCCTCTGGATCTTCGGTTAAGAAATGCCGCTGGTCCACCTATTCTCATGACTTGTATTTGACGAAAATCATCATGCCATTACGGGTTATATCACATGGATAAAGACAAACCCGCCCACCTATTTATGGGAGGAAGATTTGTTGGCTTCTCTTTCCAACCCTCATGATTCCCCCTCTTCTTACCACCTCATCAACCCTCCGCCTCGCTGTACCTTAGCACCGAAAGAAAATAAACATGACCCATAACGCCGACTGTGGTACCTTAATATAACCACATCAAATGAGGAAAAGCAATTCTGGTCCACGTACTTCTCGAATCGAGGTGATATCTCGTCATATACTTGCGTCACTGTCCTCCGTAAGGCTTCGTCAAACTGATTCCATGTAAAGTGCCCGGTGTAAACGCAGTCGTCAAGTAAAAAAAAAAAAAAAAGGAAAAGAAAAAAAAAAAAAAAAAAAAAACCAATAAAAAGTAAATGAGAGCCAAGAATAGAGGAAAACGAAAAAAAGCCGCGGCTGGATAATCATTAACTATCCACCATTCGGAATTGATGATACAGGGTGAGCCATGTTAGGACAAGTCACATATCGGCAGTCTTTGCAACCCTATACCTTGACATAAGCTGCAACCGAACTGTTAGCAATATGCACAAGGAAAAGTGTATGATAGACCACACATACTAGCGTCGATCTGGATGACTTGGGGAAGAGCCAACCGGACTTTATTCCTATACAATGCCGGGGCCCGCAACTGTACAGGATTGCCCTCAAAATAAACCGTCGTGAGCTTAGCCTTGTCGCGGAGGGCCTTTTCGATTTCCCCGATATCAGCAACCTGGTTGTAGCTAGCCCACAGCTCCTCTAGATCCGTAAGGGGGCTGAGTCCTTCCAGGCTAGAGATCTGGTTGTTGGAGATGTCGATGATTCGTAGCTTCGTATTGCTTTCGATACCCTTCAGAGACTCAAGAGCGTTATGGGAAATGTACAATTCCTCGAGGCTGGGCACCTCAGAGAGCGGTGACAAGTCCCTAATCCTGTTGGATTGAATACTAAGAAGGCGAAGGTTGGGAAGTCCGCCAAGACCGGTAAGCTGTGTAATCTTGTTCTTCGCAACCCAAAGCTCCTCCAGCAACGTCAAGGATTCGAGGTTCTTAATCTCACGAATACGGTTCGATCCGAGCTCGAGGGAAGTAAGTTTGGTAAGGCCCTCAAGGCCCTCTATGGTGGAAACCTTGTTGGCGACAAGGAAGAGTTCGCGGAGTTCCTTGAGGTGGCTGATATTCTTGATGTGGCGGATCTTGTTGAAGCTTAGATCGAGACTTGTGAGGTTCACAAGGTCGTCGAGACCACGGATGCGAGTGATGAGGTTGTCATACATATCGAGATCCTTAAGCGTCGCAGCTAGGCACGAGATGCCGTCAATCTCTTGGATGCAGTTTTGTCGAAAGCAGATGCGAACAACATTCTTGAAGCGGTCAAGTCTGAGGGAAGGAATGGACGAAATGCGGGAGTGGGACACGATGATCTCGTCGGTTTCAAGAGGTTCGCCGTCGAGGAGGTCTATGGCGGTTCACGGGTTAGCTTGCCGCCGGTGCGCCTGCGACTCGCCATATAGTCGACGCCAAAGCATCCGTAGTTATACAGCATAAAAATAGGGAAGAGAATGAAAAGAACCTGACCTTCATCGGCGTCGATTACCTCACCAGCCAACACATTCTCGTCATCCGAGTATTCTGGATCCGACAGCGCTTCTGGGTTCGCCAGCGACGGCCGACTGACTCGCAACTTGCCATCCCAGCCCTTGTCATTCCTCATTCCAGGACTAGGTTCGCCTTCAGGGTGGTGCACTGGCGGGTGCTCTTCGAGCTCGATATGCTTGGGGGTGGTGGGCTTCACCGGTGTTGCCTGCTCAGAATTCGTCATGGTTGCTAGTTTGGAGGGTTGATGGCGGGGGGTGCAGAAGGGAAAAAAAAAAGGGGCGGGGAAGATGCGCTCGAATCTAGTCAGCGTTGATGGGATCCGGATGATGGGAAAGGGAAGAATCGGGTGAATAGTGGATTGATCGGGATTTACAGAGAGCGAAGGTAGGACAAGAACAAGGGACGGAAACGAGAAGATGGTTTAGTTGAGTTTACAATCGGGAATATACTTGCACGTCAGTCCTTAATCATGAGGGGCAAGGATGGGATGAGATGACAAGTATTTGGGCATCTTGACGATGTACCCCACAGTGGCTGGCAGCTGCAAGGGTGACCAATTACCCTGGCGACCCAAGGTCTCGATACCCCAGGCTCGAGTCAACACAGGGATGAAGTACCTTACCCAACTGCTGCCGTCGGCTGCATTGCTGGCTCGAAATCATATTTTGATGGCCCGCCAAAGGCTCAGAATCCATGCGCCTATAACCCTGTCCAGGTGAGGACGCGAAAACGACTGGGTAGGCTGGCGAGACTAAAAAGCGCTCAGTTGTGCGTTGGCACCTGTCGACGTGCACACCTCACCTGTACGAATCAGCGGAGGGTGCTCCAATGTGGTGTCAAGAAGTATTATTTCCATTTCAATGGTAATAGCGAGCAGGACGACAAAAAGACAGGGATAGATATCTATTGGGCGGTGAAGTATGTTGGGCAGAATAAATTCGCTGATTGAACGTTGCTTCGCGCAGATCCTTCTGATGGCCCTTCTGATCCTTACAGCATAGTATTAATCTGTATGACCAGGTCCCGAGTCGGTCTTGGCGCCAGTTCGAGAGATTCTTTGAGCCGCAATGCGGTTAGCACAACGAAGTTGGTAGCAACAACAGCAATGAGAGCCAGTTTTGTCTCCTCTCTACGGTCGGCTCGGCCTCGCGCCGTAGCACCTCGACCATATCTAATTCCTCATAAGCAGACACGCCAGGTCTCACTAAAGCCATTCTTGCTTCCCCCAGCCATGTTTTGCGGCCTCCTCGGAGCGCTTTGGGTTTGGAAGTGTACTATGATGGTCGTATTCCAGAACAAAATCATTTACATGCCGGGACTACCCCCGAACGCCCGTAGTGAAACAATCGAAGATTACGAGGCGCAGTGTTATGGGATCAAGTGGCGAGAGGAGAAGATTGTGGCCGCCGACAACACAAAGTTATCCCTTTGCGTGGCCGATGTAGTCACAGGCGGGCCACCTGGTCACTCTAGCTCTAGTCCTACAGAGGGGGAGGAGCCGATACCTGTGTATATTCTCTACTTTCAAGGTAGTCATCCCCTCACTGCCCACCTTCGGACGCTTACACCTTACAGGTAATGCATCTTCGATGCCTCCGCGGCTACCCGACCTGTCGTACGTCCTTCGGTCTTTAAGGGATCGCAACACAAAAGCGCACTACGCCATTACCATGGTCTGCCTCAATTACCGAGGATACTGGAGATCTAAAGGACGTCCATCTGAAAAAGGCATCAACAAAGACACCGAAGCCGCCGCCCAGTGGATCGCCGAGAGATGTAGCAAGAATGGCGGGAAGCCGCCAGTTTTTCTCCTTTGGGGACAGAGCATCGGGTGCGGATTCGCAACTAACCTTGCCATTTCACCCGACTTCCCGAAATGGCTGCGGCTGCATGCAATGATTTTAGAGACACCCTTCCATTCAATACGCTTCATGTTGGCCACTCTCTATCCCGAGAAATGGGTTCCATATAAGCATTTATGGCCATTTCTACGCAACCACTTAGACAACTGGAAGAATCTGGGTATTCTAGCGGAGAAGAGCAAAGCTGCCAATATGACGCCACCACACGTGTTTATCCTGGCAGCTGGACGAGATGAGCTCGTCCCTGCCACCCAGATCGACATGCTTTACCAACGCTGCGTTGACCTTGGGATACCTGTGGAAAGAGCTAGTGTCCCTAAGGCGTATCATAATGAGTCGATGATTAGGGTCGAGGGAAGGCACGCAGTGACCGTTGCTATCGAAACAGAAATAGCAGAGGCGCTAAAATCCGAGGGCAGGGCCAACCAAGAGCAAAGTCCTACTGGATGAACGAGCACTGTCCTATTCGCATCTTTAACATGGTCTCGAGAAGAGTAATCAAACGAGGAACCAAAAAGTTCCAGTTTCAGGGAGAAAGAATTCCCCTAAGGCCAAAGAAGAACGAGAGCGAGGACTCATTGTTGAGCTTTCTGTACTTGTGCCAGTTGCACATTGTCGGTTCTGCTCTTTCCTAATGGAACTTCCGGCAACAAGGTAACAGACCCTGCTTACCACTCCACTCTGCCCTGCCGCTCCTTCTGCGAAGACTTCAGAGGCAGCACAGCCGATCGGCACTTCCATATGTTCCTGCCGCTACTTCCAATGGTTTCGAGGACGTCTTGCCCTCAGCGGCTTCCCTAGTCCGGAGCTTTACACCCTTGACCAAACTCCTTCTCTTGAGCCAACTCTCTCTTCCTCCATCTAGCATATCGTCAACGATACCCAACATCAAAAAAGTCTTGTGTATTCATCGCTCTTTAAGCCGATTGCTAATTAAAGAACTTTATTTTAACCAAGTATCACTCGTTACCGCCAATATGCGTCTCTCGTTTCTCATTCCCCTCGTTTCGGCTCTCTCTGCCGTCGCCAATCCTCTCGGTAGTCTAGCTTCTGAGGAGGCCAAGGACATGGCCGCTAGTCTCGTCCAGCTGGGAAAAGCCATTGATGTTGACAATTGCAAGGTCGCCAAGGCTCAACTGCAAGTCTTCAAGCACTCGCTCATTGACGGTATCGTTGAAGGCCACGTTGAGGATGAGAAGGTATACGAGCAGTTCTAGCATTCGCTGCTATCTTGGAACTTGTTCGCTAAACGCATGCTTAACCTATACAGCAACTCGTCAAGTACATTACTCGAGAACAAGGAGAAACTATGCTCAAGAAAATCCAGCACATTCGGGACAAAGGAGGGAATATAAACCTTTCTAGGGAACTTGGGAATGACAAAGCTCCCCCCAAAAATCCTTCTGGCCAAAAGTTCGAATCCGACAAGACCGACTCTAGGAGCCGAAAGGGCTGGAAGGGTCGCAAAGGCAAGGGTAAAGGCAAGGGTACAAATAAGGGGAGCGGTAAGGGTAGTGGTGGCAGCAGCAAAGACCGGAAGCCGAGAGAGGAGATTGTCCTCGATAATTCATTCGCAGCCGATACCGAGTATCTCCGGAATCCCCGTTCTATCAAGCTTTCGTGCGGGGCAAGCCGGAGGGTACTCAAGGTCGTCCGTAACTTTGTAGTTGAAACTCCCAAGATTGGAAAGTCAACTGATGGGAAGAGCGTGTTTTACGTCCATCCGAAGGAGGAACAAGACTTGAAGCGAAAGATTGTCAGGGCCGCCACGCGCCGAGATTGATCCGAGGATGAGCTATGTCTGGCTTTTTAGATGGAGCGGTTCAAGCACGAGGGTTTGACTGATACCTCTTATAACTCGTGCTATGTGATTCCGGTTTTTTATTTGTTATGTTAGCGATGAGAATAACTCGTTAGAATAGAACCGAGGTTTTATACCTGTTTTCGGAGCTTATTCCTCTCTCCAGATCTATTCGAGCAGTAATCTTCCTTTACGCCGCGCGCAGTGAACCTTCTTCCGTATTCCTCTAATGCTCTCATCGTCATGGACTCAAGTGGGAAATCTATAATCTTGATCATTCAATGGACTTCAGATCCGCGCCACACGGATAACATTTAGACATCCGCTAGCAGCTGGACGAGTCAGGCTTTCCAGGTCGCGCGGGGATTCTCTACTCATTTACCAGCGTTAAGCAGACGAGTTATTTAAAGGCCTAGGACGCCTTTCCCTTCCCCATCTTGCTTGTGCCATTCCGGGGTTGGAGAAACCGTGATGCTCCTTCCTTTTCTTAATGCCGGACATAGCCACAAGGTTCCTTCCTCTTGCTCCTCTCGCCCACCTCTTGGACACGTTACAGCTATCACAACTACCTTGATTTCAAAGGCCAAAAAGAATCCGCAGGCTGAAATAGTCACCTAAACTGACTCTTGCCCTGGAGCACTAGAGCAATCGAGGTTTTCCGGTCAATTTTGAGTATTGTTGTGGTTGGGGCTGCAGAGAAGCCTGGGCCTACCGAAAGGAGAGGAAAGTTGATAGCAAGATAATACGCGGGTGCGGCACCAACGGATCAGCACATGCGATGACCGACACGGGTACCCTGCGGTCACACACCATGCGAGCTGCTCGATATTGGGAGGGGGCGACACATACGGGACTTGGGTAAGACGACGTGTGCACGAGAAGTCTACACAGGCAAGCCCACCCTTACACCATACAGACGGCAACCAGATATTGCTAACACCTTGTGGTAATTCCGGGTATTTTCTCCCACTCATATGGACGCATACTGAACCTTGGGATTTTCTTGGCCCAAGGACGAGGTGCACGCAATCGATGGACAGATAATCGAGCCTCCATTGAGGGGGCAGTAATATGGCCAGTTTGCAGAGCATGGATAAAGTGATTAGATGAAACCGGGATACGCTGAGTGGCCTTGTAGATGGCGATTCTTATCTTCCAGGCAAGGATGCGAAACTAACCAGAAGTCACTGGGCGCAACAAGACATAGGAGCATACGTGCAGGGGCCAAGCTTCGAAAATTTGGCGACAGCTCTCCTGGTAACCCAAACCTTCGAATGTGACGTTTCGGCTCGACTATCAGAAAAGGAGCTTACTAGCCGCACAAGTGGAGAGATAAGGATGCGAGAAGATGAAGGCGGGACCTAGCGGTTACAGACACATGCTCAGACGGTCGAGGAGCTTGACACCTTTGCTTCTCTTTCCCAATTCTGACATTCGAAACCATTTATCCGCTAGAGATGGATGCACCCTGCAAGAATCCCGCCGCTAAAGTGAAAACCATTGCAGCCAAGATCGTACGTAACCTGTCCCCGCAGCCCAGATCTCGACCTTCTGCCGATTATATTCATAATCACCCGTCTTGAACAAGCTTCGACGGCACCCGCACGACAAGTAAAGATGTTCCTTCCTTCCGTGCCGCTTACCCCAAGCCTTATATCCGGGCGCGATATTAGTTGCTCCGCACCATGACGCCCCCCTCTTCTCCTTTCAATTGGGGCCAGCTTGGCTCGAGCCATGGCAGCCTGGGCGAGAGGAGTGAGAGGCGCTCGCGATTGCTGCCCCGATGCCTCGAAGGTGCCTTCTCACGATACGAGGCGGCAGCATTTCTAAGAACCACGCAAGTTAACGCGTTAGGCTTCTTGACTCCATTTTTAGTCAATTGCTACATTTAGCCCCCCCCCCCTAGAATCGCACGGCGAGTCTCAAGTTCGTCGTTCCCCCTTCCCCGCGTTTCTCATGGCGGCTGGGGGGAGGACCTTGCGTGATGTTGATCCCCTGGTCACTCCTTTTATGCCATTTATTATTTCACCCAGCTTTTAGGTGATGTGGCGTCACGATAAAATGGTATTTCCTATCTGATACTTCCGGCACGTCTTGCCCTCTTCCAATGGAGAGCGGTCGTGTCACTCGTACCCTCGGGGTTATCGTTTCCTCATATACCTTCTGTAGCCTTCCTCAATGTAGATCTTCCTTGACTTCAAACCCTTTCTTTCCCGTGAAGAATGTCGCGAACCGCTGGTGCAAATTCGCGAATAGAAGTTCTCCATTGACTCATATTGAAAGTGTTTCCTGCTTGGTTGCCGAGGCTTCCTGTAGCTCAGGGCTAGGAATGAAGATTCAGTTCTCGCAATGAAGCTTCTTCTCCCTCTTCTAATCGCCTCCTCGGCGGCCGTCCTCGCCGATACGCCTAACTCTCAGAGAACCATCGACCTTGGCACCTACTGTTACCCTCCCATTTTCAACTCGGATGCCGCCCACCTCCACAGCTGCCCCAGCGAGGATCTCGACCCGCGCTACACCACAGGTCCGACGACGCCGCCGCGTGCACGGAAGCACAAGAAGCAACCCCGCGCAACATGGGACAAGATCGGGCCGTGCCTCCGGGGAAACGCCACCGACCCGGACTCGACCGAGTTCTGCGTCTATTATAGCAGCGCGGTGGGCGGGCCGAACCGGGGCATCATCGTGCTGACCGAGGCGGAGCGCGCCGACTACATCCTCAAGTACCCGGCGTTTCACGACCCGGAGGTGGCCGAGAGCATGGCGGGAGGCACAGGCCTCAACAAATTCACGCCCAAGGCCAAGGTGGTGCCGATCCCCGGAAAGGAGTACGGGGTCGTGGCGACGGAGACCATCTTCAAGGGGGAGAGCATCATTGCCGAGACGGCGAGCATGCTGGTGGATTATAGCCCCGTGTATAAGCTTCCGCAGAAGGATGTTATGCGGCTGCAGGCGTTTGGGCTGGAGTATTTGCCTGATGCGCATAGGGAGAGGGTGCTGAATATGTCGACGCATGGGTCGCGCTTGGATGTGGTGCACAAGCTGGAAAAGGTGCTCGTGACGAATGCGTTTGAGGTCAAGGTGGATGACGATAATGATAATGGGCTGTACGCCTTGTTTGCGGATAGTAGGTTTCTTCCCCCCCCGGCCTCCGATTGCGTTTGACACAGAGAGATGCCATGGGAACTAACACGACTTCTTCAGCTGCGCGCATGAACCACGACTGTCGTCCTAACGTAGGCTACCACTGGGACTACAAGACCTTTACGCAATACGCCACCGCAATCAGAACAATCTACCCCGGCGAGGAGCTGACAGTCTCCTACATCAAGTAAGTCCCGTTCCCACCCTTCCTCAAACCCCATCTCCCCCTCCCCCCGGAAAAGTAAAGCTCTCAATCCTCCAACACTCGTTTTCTCTTTTCCCCACCAGCGGCCTCCGGCCCCACCACAAGCGCCAATCCGGCCTCCGCCGCTCCTGGGGCTTCTCCTGCACCTGCCCCGTCTGCTCCGTCTCGACCGCCCAAATCTCCGCCTCCGACGCCCGCCTAAAGCAAATCACCCTCGCCCGTCGCGCCCTCGCCGACCGCACCCCTTCCTCCCCCGCCACCCCGCAGCTCGCCGAGATGCTCATCAGCCTCCTCGAGCAGGAGCGCATGCACATCCTCATGGGCGAGGCCTACGCCTATGCTGCCCTCGAGTGGAACGGCGTCGGCGAGGCCTGGACCGCCACGCGCTACGCCCGCCGCGCCATCGAGGAGGAGGTCATGCAGGTGCGCGAGGAGAAGGGCGAGGATATCGAGGATATGATGGATCTTGTGGAGGATCCTTGGGAGCACTGGAGCTGGCTTTGGAGAACGAGGAAGAGGATGAATTGGAAGCCGTTAAGGGATGCCAAGAAGAAGGAGATTGAGGAGGCCGTCGAGGAGGCCGCCGTTGAGGTCGAGGCCGAGACTGGAAGCGGCGGGGAGGAGGGTACCCAGAAAGAGGCCGAGGAGACGTCGTAGGTGTTGGCGGTGGCGCTTTTGTTTTTATTCCTGCTTTATGTTGCTACGACACATCTTGCTGCTTTTTCTGGGCGTTCAGGGTTTGTCGCGCGACGACCGAGCTGCTAGAAACTTGTAACTCTAGAGTAAACGACAAGGCTCTTCGAAATATTAGTCCTTCCTAGATGCTACAAGACCCCCAAGCATGCGGCCCTGAGACTTGAAGTGATTCGGAATTTTCCTCGCACGTCCTATTTACCGTGTACTCCTGTAAGCTTCATTCTGATCTACATAATCCATTGATCCCCTTCAGCTCCCTTCCCTTTCCGCCTCGTCCTAGCCTTATCCCTCTCGATCTCGAGGTCATACCCCGCCGGGAGACTCATTCATGGTACTAGTCTTTTTATCCCTCCTTTTTATGTATATGCCATCGAATCTAACCTACCTTCTTTCGGAAAACCAGGAAACTGCCTGTTCCAAGATATTCGTCGGTGCCATCGGGCCCGAACACCATGCATCTCGCTGAAGAAAGACGGGAGAAGGAAAAGGGTATACCATATCGAACGCAAAAGAAAATGCAAAGCCAAGCTCCCCCGCACATCTCAACTTCACGGCCCTTTATCGGCGTCGCCCCTTAGAAAGCAGGTGAAGGAAGCATGGGTTGTTGCCCATCAGGGTTGTATGAGACCAGCCTCTGGTTCCGGACCTCCAGCGGCTTTCGGGCGCATTTCTTTGCAACCACGGTCCACGCTTCGACGACCCACGCTGCAGGCTCAAAGTCGAACGAGCTTGAAAAAAGAAGCACAGCATGCTTTTCCTCGACGGTATACGTGAGCTCGTGGCGTCCAGCCCACATCATGGGCCTCTGGCGTAAAGTGAAGGATTGAAGGGCCGGCATGTGTATCGCGAAGCGCGACGCGGCTAGGGCAAGTTCTTGGCGGAACTCGTTGATCTTTCCGTGATAGTTAAAATCCCGGTTTTCCTTATACCAGTCAATTTTATAGAGTAGGGAAGAGTAAGCTAGGTCTACGGTCTCAAGGACCGGGCAGCGGGTCATGGTGGACGCTTTGGCGGGTACGATATCTCGATCATCTTCGTTTTCCGGCCATAGAGAAGTGAAAAAGCTCCTGATGCTGACCAGATTGGCGATAGCCAAGCTGCGGAGGCCGGCTGCGAAGTCCTGGAGACATTGGGAAACGTATTCTCCCGAATCGCCCTCAGCGATGGCCGCGTGTGGGAGCTGTCTCCAGTTGGATATCGTGTTACCCCTGATGACCAGTTTCTCCAAGGATTGCGGCCATCGTATAGTCAAGTCACCAAATTCTACACGAGGAGATATATCGTTGGTTAGTGGTCAACCAGTTCAAGTACGTGCATGGCTGCTAGTGGGCCTGAAAGAGAGGTGAGAACTACCCTCCCCGTTCCGATGGGCGCGAGGCTAGGTTAATATGTTAAACTTACGCCTGAAATTGCGCTTTCTCACTAGCACGCGTCTATCCTTCATGAGGTTCAAATATACCTCGCGAACATTTGGCAAGGCAGAGATGATTTCAGCATACGCTGCGGGCATGACGGCCCGGCGGTTAAGGCCCTCCGACACGAAGCACGTTATGGCATAGACGGGCTTCAGCACGTCCACTACGCGCCGGACATCGTCTGAGCCGACAAAATCGACGACGGAATCGGCGAAGCGCCTCTCGCCAATGTCGCGGTTGTTCCATCTACGCTTCTGCCATAGCTGCAAATTCACGTTTCTCAGGTCGCTAGGGCTGGAGACGGTCATATTCATCCGAATGCCGCCGGGAATAATCTCGTCCGGGGTCCACTCGTGCATTAGACTGAACAGACGTGTGAGTGTACGGGTGAAGACGTCGTTGATGCGTCTCTTGTCGTCAAAGGTCTCCTTCTGGACACACGGATCGCAGGAATACTCGGGGGCCTTGATGTGGACCACGATCTGGCGGACGCGGCGACGCCTCGCGCCATGGACGTATTTTTCAAACTCATCCAGCTTGTCAAGGCAAAGATAGAGACTGGAAAAGGTGTTCCGCTCGATCACTTCCTGCCATTCTCGGCAAACAGCGGCGTAGGGGGCCAGGCCGGGCGATGTGTAGTGAGTCGACTTAGGTGCGTTCACGCACACTTCAATAAGAAAGAGGAGAACAGACCTGCGCAACTCGGGAGGAAGAGTAGAGAGGTTATGGGCCATCTTTTCCGATAAACCTTTCTCCCGGACCTCAGGGATTGACGGCGGAATCGGAGCGGTCCAGAGGTCGTCGGGCGTAGTGAGTGGGAGGGGCTCTGCACACTGCATTGCGGTAAATGTTAAGTGCAAACCGAGCCCAATGGCTGGAGGAAGAGGAAATCTACGAAGAAGCAAACGCGAGGAACAGATGCAACAACGGCGTGCGTGTCTAAGGATTCCGCCCTGGATCCGGGGCGTTGCTTCCTTATTGCATCAGGCAAGATAAGCGTGCTGTGCCTGTTGGGTTTGGAGGCAGGAGTGGTTCGAAAGGAAGTAGGTACAGTTAGTGATCCTTCAATGCTCCGGGTGTGTAGTTTGTGAGAGGAAGTTCAGAAAGCAACTGCGGCTCCCAAGTCTAGAGGGTAATCACAGACGGCAGGCAAGGAGTAGGAGAAAGGGCGATTAAGTGCCTGGAACCGGTGGTGCCAAGCTGAGAAGGCTGACGGAAACAAGGGGGACGATGGGATGAGGGAGGGTGCACAGGCAGATATTGCACAGCAGATCTTGTACAGCTCAGATGGAGGAGGGGCTACTCGGACGCCAGACAGCTGGCTTTGGGTTAGATCGCATAGCTGGCTGGCTAGGCCGTAAAGTCTGGGAGGTGGTGGCAGGCATCAGTGATGGATGGGCTGGCTTATAGATAAAAGGGCAGGCAGGCATTGGACGGATTGGGGAAGATGGCAGAAACCAGCTCATCAGCGGCAGCAACAACGAACGCTAGAAAGGCACAGTAAATGCTCGGGTACTGATGGAGGAGAGTATGTAAGTGCAGACGGTGGGAGAGTGACGGCTTGGCAGGAGATTTTGGTTGAGTGGAGCGACAGCCAGCACGAGCGCAGGAGCTAGCAGGAGGGTCACGTCAATACCAAGGTAGCGGTGGCCTGGCAGGGTACGGTGCTAATAGCTGGCTAGCTGGCTGGCTGGCCATCCATGGATGCGTTGGGCATGGCTTGAAAGGCCAGGGTAAAGTCAGACGCCGAAGAATTCCAGGGTGGAATCTGCTTCCAGAATTGGGTTGTTTCACATCCGCCATGCGTTTCGTTTGGTGGGGTTGGCTTGCTTTGGCCAGGCGTTGGGAGACCGGAACATCGAACATTAACGCTGGCCAGCAGCCAGGCATCAAATGGGTTGAGTGTCGCCACATCAGCGCACGACAGCCAGCCAGCTAGCGGCCGACATCCAATTGATTCACCATCTCGGACCCGTCTGTCCCCTCTATAAAATCGTCTCGAAGCCCAAGTCGTGTCTTCCATGCCATACCAGTTGAGGCTGCATTGCAGCAGGCATCAATGTCAATCGATCGATGAATCAATCCATCCTCGACTAGAGGCTTCAACGCTCAAGCTCGCCCGCCACTAGCCAGCCAGCCAATCCAGACCATCCCACATTACCCCATCCAGTTAGCGCCCACAGCAGGCACACAGCCTGGCCAGGCCAGTAATATATTAGAGCACTGGCCCGGCAGCTGGCTCCAGAAACAACTCCCTCAACTATTATTACCCCTCCCCCGCTGGCTGGCCCTCCAATTCCCCAAGTTGGAGGGGAATGTTGAAGGTAGGTATTTTGCTGAGCCAGCAGGAGAGGAGAACCAGGAAAGGTGGTCTAAGACAGGTTGTATTGATGTATACTAGCTTATTTATTAACCAACAAAGCCAAGTAGAGATACCACCCAGCCCAGCAGCCTAGCTAAGATTGGCAAGGGCCGGTCTTTCAAGGTCCATTGGCGACCATTCTGTGTCAGCCCATGACGCAGCTCCTCCATCCACTTGCTTCAACATAGCCCACTCCCATCAAATCCATCATCATGCTTCCAACCCACGAACTGTAGCTAGGTCCAGCAATGTGCACACAACAACTCAAACCTCCCCATAGCTGAATAAAGAACTCTTTCTCTCTTTTTTTTGTGACTGTCCTTCTTTTCACCTTCAGTCTGGATTTGATTTTCTGAATAGCTCTCTTCCTTCCCTCCTGCACCCCCTTCCAATTCCGACATCCCGAAATCTCCACACCCGTCGTCGTTGTCGTCATTGATATTCGCTCATAATGGGAGAACCCTTATCTACCAACGAGGTCGTTCGTCGCCTCCAAGAGGCCAAACCTCCCGCCACAGACTCGTTTACCTACCTTGCCCTCCTCGACCAGCATATGACCTCCGAGCTCTTGCCTGAACTCCTCGACATTTTGCAGGATGCAGAGCTTACGAAGCTCATTGGGTGGGATTTGGTCGATATGCTTATCGACGTGCCCGGTAGCGAAGAGTGCCTTGAGACTGTTGCCCGCCTCGGAAACCCGCGTGAGGTGATACTCAAGGTTCTAGAAGTCCTAGAGAAGACCAGTGTTGAAGGTGAGGATGAACTGCACGGACGTCCTGACGCTGAGAGAGGCGCCGAGATTCCCGAAGCGAACGAATCTAGAGCCGATGCTCCCACTTCTTCGTCCAAGTTCATCACCCTCCTCGGCATGCTTGGAATTCTCCATAAGCGCCTTAAGGTCCGCTACCCGTCTCGCTTCCTCCACACCACCCTTCAGACCGTGCATCGATGCTACATCCCGACCCGTGAGCGGACTGCCGCTTTGATCAGCTTCGTTCGCTCCGTCTCCGGATCCGCCCGGCCGCCGCTACCCTCACGCAAGTCTAGCACGACCCTCTCGAACCCGTTCGAGGCCACCGACCCGTCCAAGAACGCTCCCGACCCAGAGGCGGAGGCCGAGGATCCGATAGAAGCGGATCTTATGGTTCGACTTCTGCAATCATTCATGACGTGCGTGTTTGAGTCCTTTGTGAACTCAAACGAAATTGGATGGGCGTCTCGACTTGTCGAGTTTTATAATCCAAGCAAGATTGTACCTGGCCGGAAGACCGTTATGCAGTCTTTTCGCGACGACCCCGACCTGCTTGCCCGGGATGCACTTCTCGGTCAATTAGCGGTATGTTCTTCATATCTTTGCCTGATTCGGTGGAATTCCTTTTTTTTTTTTTTTAACATAACTTTAGGCTCTTGCTGGAGATCTCGGCCTCGCAAGCTACAAGTCCAATAAGATTGCCGAGCTCTGCGCCGCGCCGATCCAACCCGACCCCATGGCCGTTGAGCCCGATTCGGAGAAGCCAGACCTGATCAAGCTGTCCACCACTGGCTTTTGGTGCCTGACCGCCTATTGGGTCTTTGCCTCGGAGGTGTTTGACAGCGATTTCGTAAAGCCCGAGATGTACATCTTCCCCGATCTGTACGATATTGTTCATCGCTACCTTGGTGAGGAAGATGCTCAGGCCAAGATCATCGAAAACCCTGGAGTGGTCGAGTCTCTGATCGTGATTGGGTCATGGCTGTACGAGAACAACCATATCGCATCGCCAAAAGTCGAGAACCCCGCCTTCATGACGTTCCACCATTACCTTACCCTCTGCGCTGTGTTCCACCAGTCCCTTCATATCCGGAACGCAGCGACCACGCTAGCCGGCCAGATCCTCCATGCGGACCCTGACGACGAGGACCGCCTTAAGATCCTCGACGACCTGCTTGAGAACTGCGTCTTTAGCTCCCTCCAGGCATGCGCCGTCACCTGGCTCCGAGAGGAGATCATCGCCGCAGGTAGTAGCAAGTCAGACAACGTCTTTTCCTCGCCCGAATGTATCGAGTCCCTGCAGTACAACCTATTTCCCAACGTCGCCAATCTTTCAGGCGCCGACACGGACGAGCTCGTCGACTTCTGGGGCGAGAACCACCCTTTCCATCTACAGGTCGCCAACTTTGCCTACTTCCTGCTCGCCGGCAAGGACTTCAAGCACTTGGTCCCTGAGGGTATGGCGGCCGCAGTGGGGGAGCGTTACGTTAAGCCAATGCTTAACGCCGCAAAGACATTGAGTGAGAAGGCGGGAAGCGAGAAGATTGCGCCGCCGACACACCATATAGACGTGCAGGTGTTTATTGACAGGCTGGAGAGCCTACCTCTAGAGGGATAGGTAGTCATGGATAGCTAGCATAGGGCCAGTTTTGATTCTCAGTTCTACGCAAAGGTTGATACGTCAACCTGCACTTTGCCTTGACGGCCTGGATTTATTTGGGTTTCTGTTCTTGTTCCCGTTCTATGTCACGGCGTCCAGGGTCCATAGGTTTTTTTGCAGAGGGAAAACACATTCGAGAATACTTATAAGAAAGGCAGCCTTTGAAATGCATTAGACTTGGAATAACTGTGCACATGGAAACCGAGGCAAGGGTTTTCTTATTTTGGAGGTTTCCTTTGTTACTAACGGAAACCTAATATAGACGGGGAATCTCTCGTATCCCGCCGTTTCGCATCCCTGCCAATTGCAATATCTTGCTGCCTATGTACGCTATGAAGGGTTTGACAGTCCCAAAGACGTGTGAATAGCAATCTGGTTTTTGCTTTCAGGCCACCGGGTCCGTCCCTTCCGGAGACAGTCGGCCGGCCGTAAAATTGCAGAACCCTGCGAAAAGAAGATGACGATGAGGATGCCCGGCTGATTTCCTTGTGCGCCCGAGGTGATGCGCTGAAGAGATACCAAAACAAAAGAAAAAGAGAAAGAAGAAAAAAGAAAAAAAGGAGGAAAAGAAAAGAACCAAAGGCAAAATTACTCGCTTGTGATGAAAGTTTCGTATGCGTCGGTGTCAACTCTCCCCGGCCGTCCGTATATCAAGGTGGCGCTTTGCTTACTTCTCCCTAATACCCCTTCCCTCCTCACTCTCCTTTCACTTTCCCAATTCCCCCTTTCCTCTCCTTCATTGGGTTTGGGAGATAGGCCCGGTTTTAGAAGTCGGAGCTGAAAGAACCATGATCAGCAGAACCGGGATTCTCCTTGCTACTCTGTCCAGAAGAAGAAGAGTGTGCCGCCGACCCTCAGCACACCCGGGACTTGGCCCACCGCCAAACTCACCCTGCGAGAACCCGACAAACACGACTAGACCGCACGCAGTACCGGCGGTTCACGCCAGCCTACTTCTCCGAGTTTAACCATCATGGGTGCCGGCCGACGCGTCAGGCTTGACGGTGGAGGTGTCGGAGCTAGGAGTGCCCTCGGAAGCGGTGCGGGCAGCCTCAGCCTGCGCGTCGGGCAAGGGAGTGG
Source organism: Lomentospora prolificans (assembly GCA_029532625.1). Lineage (NCBI taxonomy): Eukaryota > Fungi > Ascomycota > Sordariomycetes > Microascales > Microascaceae > Lomentospora > Lomentospora prolificans. The sequence goes on along the minus strand of JARFXM010000008.1, from coordinate 1,289,286 downwards.
TGAACCTGAATGGGTTGTGCTCGGCGGCGTGGGAATATGGAGCTGGAAGTGCGGCGGCGTAGGCACGGGCTTGCGGAGTAGCTGAGAGGGCGTCGGCCTGCAGGTTTGCTAGGGCGCTGGCGTGAGAATTAGCGAGACTGGTTCGGTAAGCTTGGAGCTTACCGGCATGGAGACCGTTGTTGGGCACATGGGTCTGGGGGTTGACCAGTCTGTGAGGTCCCTGGTGGTGCGTGTGCGCAGGGTCTGTCGCAGGGTTGTAGTAGTAGTTGATCGGAGCCGGACCGCTCGGGTAGCCAGCAGGGGGTACCTGTTGGTTGATCAAGGGCGTGATAGGCGTGGCGTGGGCACGCACAGGGGTGTGAATCTGAGCTTGGGGAACAGGACCGGCGTGCGGGATCGGATGGGCCCAGTACCCGGCAGCAGGGTTGGTCTGGTGGACGGCGGGACGCTGGTACACAATAGGGAGGGTCGGATACGCGGTGGTGCGCGGGGCTGGAAAGATTTGCGGTTGCGCTACAGGCAAACTTGGTGTCTGGTCGTGGTGGAAGGGGGCGTATTGAGTCTGGTACCAAGACGACGTACCGCTCGGATATGCCTGGCTGGGCTGTCCAGGTGCAGGCGCGGAGGCCTTTGTCTGATTCTGCGAGCCAACAGGAAGGAGAATACCCTGGGGAACGAACGATTCCGACTTTGCGCTGAGTTTGGGGTTGTCAGTCGTCTCGCTCTTCTTATCAAATCCCCAAATAGGCAAAAGATCCAGCTCTTCGGATATCTTGGTCCTCTTCATAGCCTCCAGCACGTCACCTCCAAACGCACGATGCTTCTTCTTCTCGGGGGCAAGCGCATGCAGGTCCCTAACATCGCCCGTAGTATTGGAAGGCGAGAAAAGGCCATCCTTCCAGTTCTCCGGGCGAGCAAGCATGCTCCTCACGTAGTCGCTGATGCCCACGAGGTAGCGCCACTTGCACTTGGCGAAAGCGGACAGCACATCGGACAGCGATGAGTCCTTGCTGCGGCCGAGCTTGAGCCTAACGGCGTGGCGCGCGGGGCCCGTGAGGCCGATGAGGTCGAGTTTCTCGTCCAGCTTCTCCTCGTCGGAAAGCTGCGCGCCGCCCTCGGCCATCCTGGCAGCGATGTTGCGGCAGAGCCAGGGCGTGACGGGGGTCTTGCTGCTGATAGTAGCGCAGAGCTGGTCGCGGATTTTGTCGAGAAGCTGGGTGCATTCTTCGAGCGTCGCGGGGGCGCGGGGTTTCCCGCAGGCCGGGTCGATGGAGGTGTATTGCTTGAAGTAGTCGGCGGCGCGGTGGGGCGTCACGCCGAAGCAGAATTCAACGGCCTCGACGCTGTTGAGGAACTTGGGGATGTGGTAGTTGAGCGTGGTTTGATCCTCACAAGGGGCAGCGAAGACGGCTCGGATGGGCCAGTAGTTCGCGGGGGCGAAGTCGATGAGCTTAGTATCGATGGCCGCGAAGGCGTCTTCTCGGAGGGTGGGTAGAGTCATTGTGTAGATACTGGTAGCCGAGTAGGGATGCGAAAGAGATGTTATATAGGATCAATGCATATGACCTCTAGGGGATGGATCCATTGAGGATTAGGGATGAAGTTGGGGGAATAGTGATGGAATGAGTTGAGGATGCAAAGGTGTAGGGGCTGCTTTACAAGCAGAGAGACAGAGGCAAGTGTCTGCTTAGTTGAGAGAAGGAATCATCAAGAGTAAAGAGAGGGAAGGGTAAAGATGTGGATCGTATCAATACACGTTATCATGGCTGTAAACCGTGACCTCTGATGCCCACGATGTTAATTTTCATCCCTAGCCCACAGCATATTTCCCTTTGCTGATCCATAATTTTGTGACCGAGTTGAGATTTTCGCAGTGTTGTCCTAAGAATACCAAAGCACCTTCTCTAGCGCCGAACATTTTTGTGTTCGCATGTGATGATGGTTAATATATCCAAGCTCTCAGATTCACTCGTTCAAGTTCGCTCATGCCCATTTTTCATGCCGGACTCTCAAAGTTTGGGGCCCGCCTCTCGAAACGCAGTCGTCACAGTTCCCCTAACAGAGATTCCGCCATCAGCTCCCTCGATCCAGATGTCCCAGCTTCCCTTGCCGCCCGGGTTGGCGGTCCCGCTGACCCTCCGAACGCAGACGGTCAATTTCTCGTCCACATACAGCGGCCTAAAGTTGCGGTAGTCGTACACCTCAACCACCTCGCCCCTGGCGAGCTGCGAGTTGAGCACTGTTAGGAGCACCACAACGCTGAATGGCCCGTGGAAGAGCATGGCGCGGTGGTTCTCGGAGCGCGCATACTCCGGGTCGATGTGAATGCGGTGGGCGTTGTAGGTTAGCGCTGAGAAGCTAAACAGCAGTGACGGTGAAGGCGTCAGCGAGACTGAGTAGTCGGGCTTCTCTTTGGCTTTAGTGTTGTTAGCAGTGGGCTCTCATCAATACGGATCGCATGGGATGTAAAGGAATACAATCACTGGGGAGGCTCTGGACTCACCCATCATAGGTGCCTTTTTAGCTCCGTCACCCTGTAGAAACACCAGCCGCCGAACTTCCTCGATCGCGACACCTCCCTCACCCTCAACGCCGTACCCCCTCTTCAAATCCATGACAACCATCCCGTTTCCCTCCCCGCCCCTTTCCACAACCCTCGCATCCCCAATCTCCTCGAACCCAACCACAGGTCGCCCATCAACCTTGAGCACATCCTCCCAGCCCTCGCGGAATGTCATCTTGCCGCCCGCCCACATCCGCTTCACATAGGGGGCGCCGGGAGCATGGTCGTTGTCGGCGCCGTCCCACGCCAACTCCGAAGGCCGCGCTTGGAGCGGGAAATAAACAAGGTGGTGGCCCAACGGTAGAGGCTTGCCCCAAGGGGGTGAGTTGGGGAGACGCGGTAGGCTCGTCGAGCCGGCGAGGTGAGGAGAGGGACCGGTGGAGTTTGTTGGGTTGGGAGACGCGGAGGAAAGCGGGTAGGGATAGCAAGATTGTGGGAGAATGTCTGCAAGGAGAAGGCTAAGGAGATGGGAGTTGGTTGGCGAGAGATAATCGCGGATGAGCTTGGGCGGGCGCGCCTTGGCTGTAGTGATGAATTGCTGGATGGAGCTAGCCATGTTGATGGGCTGAAACAATTAATGGCAAAAATGCTGGCAATACCTGGCTAGTGCTACTGAATCGAGTGAATCGGCCGGGTGGAAAATAGTAGTGCAGCGCACGCAGACCAGGATTACAAAATTAGGGCGCTGACTGCGTGCTGCTGTTTTTGTACAAGGTTGGAGCTCAAGTTGGAGCTTAAAATGGGAGGGTGTGAAAACAAGGCGAGAGTTTGGCAAGCTTGAAGATTGGAAGATTGAAGATTGCCATCATTAGAAAACGCTCCAAACTTCTTCCTCCGAAAGCCGGAAGCAGGGATTCTCGCAACACTGGGAACCCCACATCGACTCTCCCAAAAGCCAGCGAGCACTTCAACCCCCACAAGAACGCTGGCCTTCAACTACAACTAAACGAACGCATCAGGCTTAGTGCCACCTGAATATGCGGGACATCTGCCGTCTAGGAAAAGGAAGTCCGGGTCTTGGTCGACCCAGCGTGGAGAGAGAACCGGCGGTCTTGTGAACTATTTCCCGGGGCCGAGGTAACGGCCGCTTTCAACTTCGTATCACTCGAATTTCTCGCAGATAACATGGGCTTCAAAGAGAGGGATAAGAAAAAATAAAAATAAAAATGCATCGTATCTATTGAGTGTAGGAACGCAACTCTTTTGGATTCGTGGCCAGCTAAAGCTAAACCGTTCCACCCATCGCTACCAATCTCTCTCTAATCGCTAGGCTAGCGCAGTACGACCCGGTGCATCGCAACTTCTGCGCTGTCTATCATCACGCGGTATCGGTTAGCATTGGTTACTTCTAACAAAAACGCCGATTTGCTGGAATCCCGAGTAAAAGCGCTGCTTACCCTGGCTTGTCTTGATCTATAGCTCAAGGCGTCGACATGACGCTGCGAAGCGGGCTGGGCCGGTTGACCTGGTAATTGCGCTTCTGCGCGTCGCCAAACCCATTCCCCATGACCCGGCGGTGCGCTACTCGGGCGGAGCGTGGAGTGGATGTCATCGGGGTCGAGGGCTCGGGGTGCCCCGCTGCCTCGCTTTCGAATGTTCGAGCTTGAGCCAATCCCTCGTCCGTTACGAGGGAATCCACTGGTCAATCGTCGTAGTAATCATCATCATCCTCGTCGAGGTCGGCTAGCTGTTCAAAGTTGACCTTGTATCGCAAGATGCCACCAACACCACCAAAGCCCTTGACGAACTGGTTACCCTCGGTCGACCTGTCCGACACGAACTCGAGCGTGGTACCAAAATCGCGGTAATGCTCGGCGATCCACTCCAAGAAGGACTCTTGATTGACGATTTCCATCTCCTGGCCGGTCTCCTTGTCCATGAACCGATCTCGATTGGTCTGTTCCTGCTCCTTAGTCGTGTGGAGGATAATCTCGCCACCGTTGCTATCCTTAAGAGTCCAACGGGTGATCTCCAGAGACTCAAACACGATCAGGGTCTCAACAGCCCCGAGCTCTAGAGCCTTGAGCGTATCCTCGATACCAAAGCAGACACGACCGGTATCTTGGGAAATCTCCTCAAAGTACTTGCCGATAAGCTTCTTTTCCTGGATGAACTTGACGTTGCCAAGAGTCTCAGACGACAGCTCGATAGCCTGATTGAAACCGTTTTCGCCACCGTACGAGACATCGACCACTTTGATGACTTTGGTCTGCAAGCGGTTGTCAAACATGTCAGAGGCGTTGAGGTCGTTTTTGAAGTCGGCGGATCCCGCAAGGATGATACCCGCAACGTTGACCTTGTCGGCGGTGATGAAGTTCTGGACAGCCAACTCGGCTACCTTACGGACGTAGTTGTGGCGCTTCTCCTCTCGAAGACGAGCGAAACGAAGGGCAGACTGACCACCACGGCCGTGCTTCTTGGGGAGATCGACCGAGAATTTGTGGACAACCTCGCGCGTGTTGCCACTCAGGGTACCGAAGAGGGCACCGTTGCCGTCCATGATGATGAAGCCAAACTTCTGATCCGACTCGAGCAGCTCAGCAAGGGCCTCCGTGTGGAACTTGTTGTCACAGAGGTACAGAGACGTGTTGATGGGCTTGAAGGGCTCAAAGTCAATGTTAACCTTTCGCTCCTTACCCTCGGCCGTGAGAATTTCACCACAGTAGATGACCAAGCCATTGGGAGGGACCTTGTTGTAGAGCTTGAGACGCTGCTGGGTCGACGTGATGGCCGAAAGTACGGACTGTCGGTTGACTCGCGACTTAATGTTGGATGCAGTACCCTATTGCGGCCCAAAGTACGTTAGACACGGATGGTAGACGTAGACACAAATAATCAGAGGAAACATACGTATTCTTCAGCCAACATCTTGGCTGCACGGGATACCTGATCCTTGGGGGCTATACCATATTTGTTAGCACACGAGACCTTGCTCTTTGTAGTCCCTGGCCTTTTTGGCGGGTAACAAAAGTGGCGGGCCAAAAATGATGCCAGGGGTAGGAGGTCACATACGGATAATGAGCGAAATCATGGACGTGCCATTGCCACGAGCCGCCTCGAGGCGTTTAATCAACTTCTTCACCTTCCATATTTCGATCTACAAGAGATGCTCTAGTTAGACTCTATTTCTCGAGACGTGTTCGTTGTCGTCGCTCGTGGTCGATGGCAAGACGAGGGCGGGCTCGAGAGAAAAAATTGCGGGGAGGGGTTTCAACATTCCGCTGCAGGAAGTGTGCCTCGATGTCGCACGGCGGGGTTCTATCCATCGAAAGAAAGTAGTACACTTACATTCTTTTCGGCGTCGCTGGCCTGGGCGTCGCTCATGATGGCGGTATTGACTCGCTCTGGCTCTCTCGCTCTCGCTCTCTCTCTCTCTCTCTCGCTTGTTTTAGAGAACTCGACTCTGGGCTTGACGGAGGGATCGAGCTTCCTTGCGTCGGGGAAGGGGGAGAGTGGAAAAAAAAAGGGTTGGGAAGGCGACCAGCTGCAGAGTTTGGGGTTTTCTTGGAAAATAATTCTACGTGGGTCCCAGGTTATCCCGCCTTGGAAAAATAGGCGGGCGTCGGGCCACTAACAATCCAACAGACCCTCCTGCCTGCTAATAGGCAGCGTCACTCCCTCCTTCCCTTTCCCTTTTGCCTCCCTGACAGTGACACACTGTGCGGCCTACTCCGGAAGAGCAGTCGCTTGACCCCGGCTTTTTTTGCTTCCGATTGTTTACTAAGTTGTGCACGTGATCTTCATGCTCCTCACGCAGGCAATCCCAGGGCGAGTACAGACAATGCATGTGGGTTCGGTGCTTGGCCAGCCAGCAGCCAGCACTGATTGGCGGCTGCCGCTGGGCCATCCCCAGGGATTAATCTTGCGCTCAGAAGAATCGCTGGCTGAGGCGTCATCGTCAGTGTTGGGGGTCCACTGCTGCTGCTAAGCACCTCACTCCCTGTCCACGTCAAACGTTGAAGGTGCCCCCAATTCAAACCATTATGGACTCCTTCGCGACGCAGGCTGCGGAGACCCTCCAAACCGCCCATATCAAGCGCAATCCCGATCCTCGCCATGACATAAACCCTTCCACCGCCGCTTCCAAGCGCGAGCCCGTCTCCCTCTCCATCGATTACGACTCGGACGACGACACACTCTACACGACGCGGAAGCCTCGATCCAAGCAGTTTCCTCCTATTCCGGACCTGAGGTTTGAACAGAGTTATCTCCACAGCATATCAAAGGCCCAGACGTGGTGGGAGATCGCCTTCATTACTATCAAGGACCAGGTACGTCACATAGTATCTTCGCCATGGAACGATCTGTGACTCGGGCCCAGATCCCCTTGCTAACTACTTCTCATAGGTCGCCTTCCCGCTCCTACAGGGTTTTCTGTGGAACCTCACTCTCTGCGGATGGCAGGCTTGGAATCGAAATGCTAGGATACACGGAAATTCGGTTGGTGCTAGGGTTAGACGCTGGTGGTATGGTGTGAATAACTGGAAGATCCCTCCAGCGCCTAGGATAAACGGCTTCAAGACCGCCTAAGAATCTCACGCAAAATGATATCGACTATCTTTAGAGACTGAGGCGTTCAAGTAATGGTAAAAACATGTATTATGTCGTACAAACTCGGGCCGCTCTTAGACCTTGCCCATCAGTCTAAGCAATCTATCCATCAGATTCCATGACATGCACAGTAGTTACCATTTACCATGTAACAGATTTTTTTCTTCATAGCTCATTGCGTGTATTGAATTCTATATGAGTGAGACGCGCCAAACCCTGGACTCTGAAAGTCGAAACCAAGGAACTGAACGCGTTATGAACATGCGGTCTGTGGTTGAGAATCTTTTACCTCGATTGCTGCCGTTGTCCAGCCTTACCTTGAAATAGACAAAGTGATATCTATGGAGCCACATTCCATCTACACTTTTCCCGAACGCCGAAGAAAAATCAAACTAAGCCATCCTGCCATACATGCGCAACGGCCAACGGCCACCCTCCCCCGCCTTCAAAAGGAAAAAAATTACCTCGTAATACCTCCCTCCATGAATGCCTTCAGCATATTAAATCTTCTACATTTGGTGGTCATGGCGCAGTGCTAATATTGACGAGCCGCGGAACAGTCTGCGGCTTCTCAGGGCTCCCTCTAAGAGCTAGAGGAGTCGATGTCAATCCGGAAGAATTGGCGAGTGAACTAGCAGGCTCAGAATCTCCCTTAACTGTAGGCTCAGGCGTGAGGGGCCTCTCCTCCTCGTTCGAAGCATCGCCCATAACAACTTCGGTGCCTTCTTGGTTCGATGTAGTGGTCGCAGGCTCGTTGACCGGGGTAGGTAAACCCTCTGGAGTTACACCCATGAGCTTGGACTTGCCAACGGAAAGTTTGACTACGAGGCTCTTGGGACCGCCAACGTCAAGGTCCTCGTCCAGTAGATCTTCGTCGTTGAACTCATCTTCCTCATCGTTGGATTCTTCGGGGACATGCTCATCATCACCCTCGTCATCCCCGAAATCGGGCTCGCTAGGCTCATCTTCGTCTCCACCGGTGCCTCCGGCCTCTCGGTTCGCCCAGCCGTTGGCAGCGGCGCCGCGCCGAGGGCGGCCGGTAGGCCCAACCAAATCTCCGTCGGATGCATCGCCCTGGATGCTCCCGCCTGCACTATCAGCGTCGGGGTTCATACGAGTAGGGGGGCGCACTTGACGGCCGCTCTGGGTCGTAACAGGACCGGTATCGGCAGGCGTGCTAGCGCCAGTATTGCGCGCCGAACGCCGAACGTTATAGTCGCTAAAGACCTCGTCCTCTTCATCAGAAAATGTATATTTGACGCGCTTTCCCCGGGTACGTCCTTCGTAGAGGGAGAATCCAGGCTCGGGCCGGCGGAACCTCTCCTTCGTCCTTTGTCTGTATTCACGGCGTCGGCGTTTCTATTCGAGCGTTAGTATCATTTTCGGCGCTCCGATGAGGCATAGATAGAGCCTACCTCCTCGCTTTCTAAAAGACGGGGGATAGCCTGGTGAATGCCCTGGCTCAATCGCTTAGCCTTTGGACCACCGTCCTCGTTCTCCAATTTCTCAGCGAGTGCGGTAAGATTCTCAATGCCATCAGCAACGCTCCACCAGGTGCGCTTAAAACCAGCAGGGTTGCTCTCTCGATAAACGCGGAACGAGGTATGCTCGCGGCCCTCGATAAGGAAGTATCTTCGCTTGTCACTATCGGACCCCCAAGGCTGCACCGACAAAGGTTGGTTAAGGTCATCTTCGTGTCGATTTTGTTTATACGCCTTCGCGAGGATAGCTCGAATCGTTTCGGAGGACGCCATGGCCCAAAGGATTAACATGCGTAGAAGAGTAAGCTGTATGATAACGGGGGAGATATTAGTTCATGCGACCGACAGGAGATATGTATCGATCTAGATGAAGGGACATACGCGTTCAGTCGGAGCCATAGACGCGAACGTGGCGCCGCCGGAGAGGGGGCTCTTGCTCTCCCATTGCGAAGGCCATTGGTTCCTGTGCGAGCTGATCGCATCTTCTAAAGCTCGATTATAATGACCAGGTCTGATCGAAAGCGTCCTGTTAGTATATAGCAAATACGGCAGGCTCAGGATCAAAGTTGTGAAGTGTGGTGCTCCATACTTGACATCTTGCTTGCGGTTGAGTAACAACCCCAGAACGGCGCAAAGGAACGCTTCGGTGCGGCTTCCTGGAACAGCCTCAGTTATATCGTACTCAAGCTCTTGGGGGCCAAAAGAGGCGAGCGACCGTGGGAAAGCTTCGTCGAATCGGTTCCTAAACATGACAATGAACTGGTGGTGGATTAGCACAGTGTATAATGACGTCGGACGCGACACCTCGCGTAGAGCGCAGCAGCCGGGACGCGATCAGGGAAAAAAAGAAGTCGACGCACCGCAATGTCTGGATTGTCCGCAAAAACATATTCGTGAGGAGGCGAGGGCTCTCTCTTGCGTGGAGGAGGTGACGGCTCCTTTTCAGAAGCCATCTTGCCCTTGGGTGTTTTCGTGAAGAACTTCAAAATACCTGTCTTCTTTACCTCATGCTCTGACTCCGAATCGCTGGGAGGCGGTGGGGAGAGGGAGGAGAGAGAAGATAAATCTGACAGGTCGTCGCTGTCCATTTTAACGATGGTTTGATTCTTCCTGCCTCTTTGGCTTGGAAGGTTCTTTATTATGCTCTTGCTGGGCAGGAACGTTGGGATGGATGCCGTTGTTGCAGAGGACAAGAGAGAGTTGAGGGGAAGGAGCTGGGACAAAATTTGGCCCGCACACACACACTACCACTAGACCACACTCAACATCGCTTGAGCCGCAAACTACATCCAGAGCCTGATAGGTCCAGCCTTGCCCAAAGACATACAATTAGATTCTCTACCTGATAGCTGCCTTGATCTCCTTCTTTTCCCAGCGACAGCCGTCCAAACCTACCGAGCTCTTGGGGGAAAGCCAATGATCTTGGCAAACTATCACCTCCATGGACCATTACCACGATTTGCCAGAGTGTTGACTTGCAAAGTGTGATGCATGTTGAGACTCTAAGATAAGCGGCCTAAATGCCATCATCTGCGCGCCCGTGCTGAAATTCGAAATGCGAGTGGCAGATCACGCCTGACCCACGGAGACCAGAAAAGGCGAGCCATCCCAGCAAAAACGAACGCAGCCCAAATTTCCTGGTCGCATGTCTCATTCTTGAATCCCACTGAGGTTATTCGCGACGGCCTAGAGCTGTTGCACTTGCGCACTCTAGAGTTGTGGCATACCGAAATCTGACCAACCCCTCTCCCCCACTTGGCCAGACCCCCCGTCCCGTCCATTTGCTCAAAACATTGACTCCGTTCCCAAAGGTTTTGCGCAACGTCGACTTTCGTACCCATTACTGTAGACCAATATCTGTTCCCTCAAGCCGCACTCAATGATGAGACTTCCCCGTCAAATTATGCGCGGGCACAACTTGGGCGGCAATAAGCTCCAACCCTGTGAAGTGGCTTCAAGTCACATGACCTTGATGTACACTTGGATAGGTCTCCCGTTGACGTTATCCTGGACGAATTCCATCATTTCGATGATCATTCTCGCGGCTTGCTTCAAGAGAGCCAGTGCGGACAATCGTTGCGGATGTCACGCCAAGTAACAGCGGAAAGAATGCCTTGCGTAATGGAAAAACCCGCAGCTCCAAAAAATAAGTTGCCTCCAGAGGCAGCGTCAAAAATTGGGAGATGATGCTAGGGATGCAGGAATCCCTCGAGCCATTCAGCGAAACCCCGTGTCGATGGTGAGCTTGGCCGGTCTGCTGGAATGACAGCAGCTCGGCGAAGAGAACAGACTCTATGTCAACCGAGGTGACATCTCTGACTCTTCCGAAACGAGTTCTGAATTCCATCCAGACAGGGTGCAAACCGATTTCTGACGAGGAAAAAAAAATCTCATCAATGGTGCGATTGTCATTCCATGTGGATGACCAGCCGGGTTCCTTCGCCTGGGATGAATGTGCAGCCGTGTCTTCTTACCTGGCACGTTAAGGCCACTCATTCGCGACCAAGAAAGTTCGAAATAATCCTTCAGCCGAACGCAGACCCACACACGACAGCACACACGAGACCGTATTTGCATCTTATTGCAAGCCCTGCTCATCCAGCAAGGAAGACTTGGAGCGGCCTATCCGGGAAATGTGTACAGCTTTCACGCGCAAGAGCACGAAAGTGACAGGGACATATAGTTGACATTTTTACCAAGCCTGCTGAAGGAGCTCGCGTAACGCGGTCATTTAGACGCGTCGTGTACGTATCGGGCCCATTCATCGTCGATGAGGGTTTAGGTGGTGAGAAATTGGCTGTCGTTTCTTGACGTTGAAGAGCGATGGTCTGAGCACGAGCCTTCTTATGTCAGGCGGCTTTCAAAGGTCATCTCACCACAGTTGCAAAGCGGGGCAGAGCGCTGGGAAATTTTAACCAATCATCATAACTTTTATCGAAGACCTTGTGCTTGGCGAGAGAGTCGTACCTCGCAGCCGGTGAAACTGCCCCATCGAGTTCACGTGACAAGGGTTTCCACACACAAATTTTCTGCGCAAGGCCCGACTGGGACGGCAAGCGTCCATACATCAGATCCAAACACCAAATTTCTAAGCCCTCCCACCACCATCTCCAGGTGATAGGAAAGATATCTGCTCAGAAACTGCGACTGGTAGGTACGAATAACCCAACCTTTTACTACTCCTTCTTCTCTATAATCGAAGTGTTAGCTAATTGTTTTCCTCTACTTTCTTTTCACCGTTTACAGGAGCAGTGTTCTGGATCCCTAATCAATTTTATATCCCATCTTTCGAGCCCGAACCGGTAACGAGACGAGATGGGTAGAGTTATTCGCAATCAGCGAAAGGGTCGCGGCAGCATCTTCAGTAAGGATTATCTCCATTTGACGGGACTGCGGTGAAATTGGGAAACAAGAGTTTTTTTTTTTTTTCCTGTGCTCACACATCGGCTTTATCTAGCTGCCAACACCCGCCTCCGAAATGGTGTCGCCAGGTTCCGAACTCTCGACTTCTCTGAGCGACATGGATACGTCCGCGGTATTGTGAAGGAGATCATCCACGACCCCGGCCGTGGTGCGCCTCTCGCCAAGGTCGTCTTCCGTGACCCCTACAAGTTCAAGCTTCACACCGAGACCTTCATCGCCAACGAGGGAATGTACACTGGTCAATTCATCTATGCCGGAAAGAACGCCGCTCTCACCGTCGGTAACGTCCTTCCTCTCGGCCACATGCCCGAGGGTACCGTTGTCACGAACGTCGAGGAGAAGATTGGCGACAGGGGCAAGCTCGCGAGGACCTCCGGCAACTACATCACCATTATCGGCCACAACCCCGATGAGGGCAAGACCCGTATTAAGCTCCCCTCCGGTTCCAAGAAGGTCGTCCAGAGCGGTTCCCGAGGAATGATTGGTATCGTTGCCGGTGGTGGTCGTACCGACAAGCCTTTGATGAGTACGTATCGACCGAGTTCTGAGATTTTTTGAAGGAGCATGGGTGGAGTAGCCGTGGGGCGGAATTTTTTTTTCTTTTTCCCGAGTTGATATGGGATCGGGGATGTCGGTTTTGTTTACTGATTATGCTAACTATCTGTTTTCTTCTTTACAGAGGCTTCCCGCGCGAAGCATAAGTATGCCGTCAAGCGCAACAACTGGCCCAAGACTCGTGGTGTTGCCATGAACCCTGTCGACCATCCTCACGGTGGTGTATGTTCTTCCTTCAACCCACCCCCGCATCTACGGCCAACGGATACTGACACCATCTGTAGGGTAACCATCAACATATCGGTAAGGCTTCGACAATCTCGCGATACGCTTCCCAGGGTCAGAAGGCCGGTCTTATTGCCGCCAGGAGGACGGGTCTGCTTCGTGGTACCCAGAAGACGAAGGATTAAGGCTGGTGTGCTTTTCCTGGTTCATAGGGACGGTGTTTACAGGCTAGCATCTTTCAACGGTACTTTCCAAGGGCAGATAGTTGGTATTAGCTCGGACGATGAAAGTACAAGGGCATTTCATGATTCCCAGCCAAGAGCGGTGCTTAGACACGCAACCCAAAAGTTATGTTGTGACGGCTGGTATATTAGAATTATTGACGGACCTTTTTGAAAGCGAAGAAAAAAAGAGCCTCGGTGTTGCTTTGGATGACATTCAAAACGATGGAAACAAGAGGAAAGCCGAACCCATCGAGTGTTCTTTGCAAAGATCAGTGTAGTCACTTGGAGTCCAGCCTAGCCCACTGGTAGCAGCCCCGTAGAAATCGACTTGGAGCATCAATTGATGGCATCAGGGTATGTATATGTAAGTAGGTAGGCCCCTATTTGGGCTCGCCACATCTCTGGATGCGAGTACCGGACACGCGGCGACGTCTTATACATGCCGTGTCCGCAGATTAAGTTCCTCTCCGGCCTGCGTGGAAGCTTTCTTTCTCATGGCCAGTAGTAAAGATTCCATGTATCGATTCCAGTCGTTGTGTGTTTCCGATAGCGGACCGCTACGAACGCGCATCTCATCCAGCCTGGCAATGAGGCTTGCGATGATCAATTAATAGAACCCGTGACCATTTGGGGCGGGACACCCCCCAGAGCAGTTGATCATACGATGGTCGCCCAGCCACTGAAGCCCCCAATCTATAAAGACAGAGGGTCTCCCAGGCCCCAAGGCCCGCCTAAAATAGAAAGCAAACCCAGTACAGATCAAAACCAACGATTGTGAAGAGGGGAATAATCTGAACATTTGAAGCATCACCTTCATCTTTGGTCTCCAATCGAAGCACCAGACAGTCCGCAAGTCGAGGACTGGATGGAAAAAGCAAGGCACACCTCCTACCGTCTACAATGAGGACCAGGTCGCCAGCCCCGAAAAAATGTCGCACATTCTCTGTAGGCAAGGTCTATTAGCTCGCGCAACCGGACTCGCAAATGCCGCCTCTGCCAGCAGGCCAGTAAGAGCGCAAGTGAGCTCCAGGCGGTTCATTAGCCTGCTTGGGACGACCCCACGCAAAAGCATCAGTACCCCGCCATCACCCAACATCCCTGGCGAGCATCAATATCTCGTATATAACAAGACCCCGCCATTGTCCACCACAACGACATCGGCAAACCTATCCCCAAACAGCTTCTCCAGATCTTTTTGCCTTTCCGCTTCTCGCCGTGTCGGTCAATTCACTGCTGCTAAGATGGCTCCCAAGGAATACGCTCTTCTCTGCCTCGAGAACCCTCTTCTCGGTATGATTCCGGTTTTTCCCTTTCCTTTCCCACCGCTTAATCCCTCCAAGAGATCCCCCCCCCCAAAAAAAAGAAAAAAAAGTTGCAAGGTGGGGTGCTGTAAGCTAACATTCGGCACATCTTCACAGACATCCAGGCCTTTGGCGATGAGGCTCTTCTCAAGAAGTACGACCTCAAGGCCAACGACGCCATTCTCGCCGAGGATAAGCACCTTCCTCTCTACGAGGACCTCCTCAACAACTATGACGCCAAGCTCCTCGCCGGTGGTGCTGCCCAGAACTCCGCCCGTGGTGCCCAGTACATCCTCCCCCCGAACAGCGTTGTTTACCTCGGCTGCGTAGGTGACGACAAGTACGCTGCTATCCTCCGCGATGCTGTTCAGGCTGCCGGCCTCAGGGTCGAGTACCGCGTTGACCCCAAGGAGCCCACCGGTAGGTGCGGTGCCATCATCACCGGCCACAATAGGTCGCTCTGCACTGCCCTCGATGCCGCCAACAAGTACGACCTTGAGCACTTGAAGAAGCCCGAGATTTGGGCCCTCGCCGAGAACGCCGAGATCTTCTATGTTGGAGGCTTCCATTTCACTGGTATGTGAAACCTTCCTTACCATACTATTCTAAAGGAAAGCAAAAAGGGGGTACCGCTTGGTTACTAACATTCCGTCCAAAAAAAAGTCTGCCCCCCGGCCATCATGGAACTCGGAAAACTCGCCGCTGCCCAGAACAAGGCCTTCGTCGTGAACCTCTCCGCCCCCTTCATCCCTCAGTTCTTCAAAGACGTCGTCGATGCCTCCGCCCCTTACTGGGACTACATCATCGGCAATGAGACCGAGGTCGCCGCTTACGCCGAGGCACACGGCCTCGCCTCCAAGGAACCCAAGGATGTCGCCAAGCACCTTGCTAACCTCCCCAAGGAGAACACTCAGCGCAAGCGTGTCGCCATCGTCACCCAGGGCACCGAGCCCACTCTCATCGCCGTCCAGGGTGATGACTCCGTCCGCGAGGTCCCCGTCCACGCCATCGAGGCGGACAAAATTACCGACACCAACGGTGCCGGTGACGCCTTCGCCGGTGGTTTCCTTGCTGGCCTTGTTGAGGGCAAGTCTCTTGAGACCGCCGTCGACATGGGCCAGTGGCTCGCTCGATTGAGCATCCAGGAGCTTGGTCCTTCGTAAGTTCAACCTCTAGGCCCTATTAAACTATTTATCTGTCTTGACTCGCAACTAACTTGAACCCCAGGTTCCCCACCCCCAAGCAGACCTACTCCCCCCAATAGATAACACCATCATATCAAAAAATACCCTGTTCGATAAACGGAAGAATCCGGCGCCTCCAGTGTACTGTCATCAACTGGACTATCACTCAGGCGCCACATAGGTTTGGCGTTGGAAACATAATCGGTAAAAAGAGACGGAAACTTATGTTTTCTTGGGATTCGGGACATGTTTTTTTTTTCTTCTTGTTTTTCCCTTTCCAAGTTTCATCTTGTCTTTTAAAGCATGGTCCGATGTCGTCTAGAAAGGGAGACATGACTTTGGTTTTTGTTTGTTCTTTCCTCTTCCTTATTATGGGTTGGGAAGAAAGGGTAGACCAAGAATAGAACGAAATAAAAAGTTTCAACAACAAGATCGTTGGCTCCAAGCTCACGGCGACAAAGTGATCGCAATTGTGGTTCTAAACGTTTAAAAAAAAAAAAGAACTAGTTTGAATAATTCCTATGATATATAGGGTCTTTAGAAGGACAAGAGTTCCCATCCTTGGGCAAGGACAGTATTGTTCTTCCTTCGTGAAAAAGACAACATGAAAGGGAGCGAGGATAATAGAAAGAACTGTTGAACCGGCAAAAGATACCAGGCCACAGAGACACCACTTCCAACGGTTATTGGCACTCCGATATGGAAACGCATAGAAGGAGCGGCGTAGAGTCTAACAGGGAGGGTGAGTAGGTCTTCTCAAAGGTGCCCTCTCCCAAATGCATCCCTGGTGTTCGAATCAGCCGCAAAAGCCATAAACGATCAAAGATCAAAGAATATAAAATAAAAAGGGAGGGGGGGGAAGATGAACGGGAAGAAAGCACATGCAGAGGCGCAGTAGTAAGAAGGAAACAAAGGTCTGGTGCCACCAGTGACTTGCGTCGAGTCTTGAGTCTCCGCGCTTGAGAACAGACGATAAGAGCACTCTTCCCTGAAATAGCCGCGTTCCTCTCTCAAGGCTCGGTGCGACCGGTTTAGAGCAGCGCATCCCAGAGTTCATCGCTGCTAGATAGCAAAAAGCGACCCGCTTGGCGGAGGCAATCGAGGACTGCCTCGCGCTCCGTTGAGGCATTCACGTCTCACGAATAGGGGGTCTGCCTTTAGCCTGCCAGTCCTGCAGCTAGTCTCGTTCCAAGGAGACTATGCGAAGGTCCATCGCGGGCGAGCAAATGGGTCCAATCAGTCCTCCTGTAGAATACCGTTCAAAGTCGGCCATTCTGACGGGTTTCCATCTTCGTCGTTGCTCCGTAGAGAAACGAGGAGCTCCAGCAGACGAAGAAATACGCGTTAGGCTGAGCAATAATCACCCGAATCCAAGTATTCATTCACGGGCCATTCATTCCACGCTGGATTCGGGTTACAGTCTTCTTCCTCAAGTCTAGAAGATGCGCGCCATCCTGTCCACTACCATCTCCATGATTCCGCGAGCCACGCCCGCTGTTCCCTCGACTGGACCGGGGCCTACCACCGTCCCGAGGGTCCAAGGTTTGCATAGCGGCCATCTGCTGCTGAACTTGTTGCGACAGAGAAGCGCGGTACGCATGTGGCGCCCGCCGCTGTTGCTGTTGCTGCCGCTGCTTCTGCTGCATCTGGCTCGGTCTGTGGAGCATGTAAGCATTGGATTGCTCCGCAGCTCCAACGTCTCGAGGCGGGCTTGTCACTGAAGCAGCAAAGCCGTTGGCAATCCCGTCGATGGAAGCTCCATAATGGACCGAGGGGCCACCTTGCGGGAATGCGTAATCGGCTTGTCCGGGATGGACGTCTCCGCGTACCTGTGCCCGTGGAGACATGGCAGGTATAGAAGACGGGCTTGCTTTGCCCGTACCTTGAGATGCAGAGCGAAGCATTTGTAAGAGCATCTCTCGCTGGTCACCATTCCCACTAACAGCGCTGGACGGGCGTCGGTTTCCTGTGGTTGATCCAGTCGGAAGATTTTCGAATACCTCTCGAGTTAGACCTGCCCAAGCACCCGTGGGTGTGGGCTCGTGAAACCAATCCCATGAAAGGGGTGAATACGTGCCTCCCCGTGTGCTAACAGCCAGTGAATCCACCGGCGAGCTTGGGCTCAGTGCAGAGACTTGCATATCTAGAGTCCCGCTAGGCGGGACAGCCCTGTCATTAACCGGCATCGCGGGCACCTGTAGCTGTTGGTACGCTTCAGTAGTAACAGGTGTAGCACGCTGCACTACTTCGTGGTTAGGGACAGGAGAATTCAGGGGACTGCTCTGACTTTCCAAAGGAGGCTGTTCCTGAGGTTCCGCGGGAACTTGGTACCCATAAACTAGAGACCAGTTTCCGTCGCTCCGAGTCTGTATGCCAAGAGGGACAGCTGGGTTTTCCGAAAAGCGCCGAATAGAATCGACGACATCACCAAGTCGGCAGACAAACTCGTCTAGAGGATTGGCTCCTTCAACACCAAGTTCGAGCATGGTGGGCTTCCTTACCCTTGTACGATCCTGGTGAAAAAGACGAGCGTAGATATCAGAACTAAGATCCCCAATAGACAAGCAGCAGACAGCCTCCTCATCTTCTTTCAGGAGATAGGGTGCGGTTGGGGGGAACGACAGCTGGTTCTTCTTGCAGAACTCCTCCATATCAGATATGCAATAGGTGATGAGTTCAGTAGCCATTTGCGCAAAATCTTTCCACGCGGATTGTACAAGAAACTGGGCCGCCTGAGGAGCCTGTGCTAAATCCTCGACATGAGATGAGAGCCAGCAACAATACAGCCGCAGAACACGGACAGCCGTATCCACGCCAGGTGAAATGCTATGCAATTGGCTGAGGCGAGAAGCTGAAGGTTCCATCTCGCCAGGCATAACCCCCTGGGCTTCCCGAAGGTAGCCTTGCATGAGTCGGGAGATAGCTTGGAGGAACTGCATGTTGAAAGACAGGGTGTAGGCAGATGCGAGCGATTGAGCTAACTTGCGATCAGAAGACTGCGCGGGTAAAGGATAAAGGGGGGGGGGTCAAAGTACTGGATTCCAACTCACCATGATGTTTTTGAGCATAGTAGTACGCACTCATGTTAACCAATGCCATCCTGACGACGGAATCCGCAGAGTGTTCGGATTGCAGGAATTGTTCGAGTCGAGCCAAAACGGTCTGCTCTAGCTCGTCTCGCCCGGGAAACGTAGCATTGGTCATGTATTTAGCTAGGAGCTGCACGATTCGTCCTTCTAGGATTTGCTGCATCGATTGAGAGCCGGAGATAGCCGACTTGCCAGCCTGAATGGTCTTGAGCTTGGCTTCCAAGTTCTTTTCAGCGTTGGGGTGCGGTGTCTTGCGAGCAAGAGACATGAAGAAATAGTACACAACCTCGAGGTGCTTGTCAGCCTCAAGGTAAGTAACGCCAATCTGATGCAGGGCGAATCCACGGTCGGGTACGACATCGTGGGCGAGGCTGTAGTATGTGATGGCAGCCTCGTTGTCACGGCTATTCGGTTTCAGCTGAGCGCGATAGCGCGAGAGGTCGCCGAGATAAGTCAAGGTCTCTTGAACGGAAAGTAGGATCATGGACTGGATCTCTGGGGTGATTGACGGGATGCAATCCTGTCCGGGACCGCGCTGAACCTTGACGGCTGCAGCAATTCGGTGCAAAGGTTCAATGTTGTACCTCATAGAGAGACGCTGTATATAACCTTTGTAGAAGAGTTGCGACGTGGTGATGAACCTATTGTATCGGCTCTCGACGCTCCGTATCTTGACCTTTTGGTCAGGAGGGAGGCGCTTGCTGACATTACGATAAATATTATTGATGAGGATGTGGCTGGTCCAGAGCGCCTTCTCTACCTGGTTCTGCTGGGCGAATTCAGGATCCTGGAACAGAATGCCAACGCAGGCGAGGCGGTACCTGAAGGGGCTTAGTATGATCGAGGAGTGCAAGGCTCGGGTAGGGAACTGTGGCTACGCATCCCCCGCGCGCGCACTTACTGGCTCATAGCATCCTCCAAAGACTTCCACTTTGCGTCGCTGATATCACCATGTGAGCCGCGCTTTAGATTATTGGCCTCCTTCTGAATGGCCTTGAAAATTTTCTGGGCATGTCTATACGAGGTAGGTTAGTGAGCCGCGACTTGGAGACGGACCTGGCTTTCAAAGTCGCAAACATACTTCCAGACTCCGGCAACATCTGCCGCTCTGTCGGCGGCTGCCTCGGAAGCCATGGTTGAAGAAAAGACGAGACGGAAGCCAGAAAAGGCCAAGGATGAGATAGGATGTTTGGACCCCGGATCCGGAGGTCAACGAATTAGAAATGAGAGGAGAGAGGTCACGGTAAGTGCTGTGTTTGAGCCTGACAGACTGCTGCACACCCTGGCCTCATACTGGAAAAAGTTGAACGAAATGGACCTTCCTGAGAGCAAGCTCGGGCGATTTCCAAATAGGGTCTGGGAGAACTGGTCCTAGAGCTACACAGGGTAGGAGTCCGACTCCTCTATGAGCTCAACTCGGACTGGAGATAGTGGCGCATTGCAACAAGATCGCATTGGAGAAACACAGGGATCCAGCGACGACACAAGCACAGCACACGACGGAGCTGTGGTCGCGAGGTCGTCCAAATGAACTCGGCGCTTGGAATAGGTCGTAAACCGTGCAAGTCAAAAGCAGCACCCTGCGCGATGATGCTGAAACGGTTGGCTGGGAACCGGAGAGCTGGCCTTGAGGGGGGCGTTTGCGCGGTGGTAGTGGAATGAATGAGTGAACAATGAAGCCTCAACACGTGCCGTGATCTTGCACCTAGAATTCAGTGGAAGGAGGCAGTCGGCCCCGTTAGGCCCCGGCGGAAAGTCGGTTAAAATTTGCCTGGGTCGGGATCAGATCAGGCCTGGCTCAACAGCACATGCAGCATGAATGCGCTGTCCGCCCAGCGGGGTTTCCGTTGCCAGACGCACTAAATGCTCGGAAACGCTGAACCTGCATCCCCTCAACCACCCTTACACATCGCAACCTCGAGACCCCACAAAAGGTTCAGAATTCAATGTTGCTGGCCATAAGCTCCAGTTGCAACCCCGGGACAATAATACAGACAGCTAGGCCTCTCATATGATCCCTATAAACCTTGGCGTCATGGCCCGTTTATCAATACCCAACCCGACACCAACAGCAGTCACCATCCTATAACCTGAGCTCCCAGATCCTGAGGTCAATCATCCCCTAAACTCAAATGAATTAACAAGCTTGGTATATTACTTTGGCTGTAAATCAAAAGCACCGCTCCCGTTCCTACCAACCCAACAGGGAAACTACGCGCCAATTCCACCAACACGGTGTCTCGGAGCCGACTTGTTCACCGCCCCTGGGACTGAGTCAAAAAAGTAGGGTCTACTTCTCAGCAAGTAAATATTTCATATTCTCCGCCCCTAGTGCAAGGAAAGGATTCCTTGTGCTGTTGAAAGGCATGAAGCGCTTACGAGAGCCCGAAGACGGCACAGGCGTGGATGCCCAAGAGCCAGAAGTGGAGCTTCGCGCATCCCCGGCGGCGAAACTCGTGGACCTCGACTGCGCTGTATCGGACGATGAGTCGGCCACAGCCATGAAATGCTCTATGCCCCCTCACAAGGAGGTTCTGTCCTTCAAGACATACGAGGAGTACGAGGCGCATTACAACAAGGCCCACAAGAACAGGTGTTTGGAATGCGATAAGAACATGCCTTCGGAGCATTTGCTCAACGTACACATCGAGGAATGTCACGACGCCTTTGTTGCTGTGAAACGGGACCGAGGCGAACATACGGCAAGTAATAAACCTCGTAACTCCCTTACATTTTCCCTCCCAAGCTACCATTTCTAAAGCTTCCATTACTAATATCATTTCATAGTACTCATGCTTCGTCGAGGGCTGCAAAAGAAAATGCAGAACTCCCCAGAAACGAAGGCTCCATCTGATTGACAAGCACATGTACCCCAAGAACTATTTCTTCGCTCTCACCAAGGAAGGTGTTGACGGCAGGAGATCCCTCCTTTTAGAGGGTGGCCATGGCCGCCGGAGGTCCTCGGTTAACTTCCAGCCCAAGGATGCCCGCAGACGATCAAGTCTCTTGGTGGGGAACGAAACTAACAATCAGGACAAAGAAGCAGCCGATTCCCCGAGTAAGCAGCAAACGAAGAAAAACCCCACCGACGAAGATGATTCCTCAGAGAGTGACCCCGATGAGGAGATGGAAGGTTTGACGGGGGCCATGTCCGCCTTGCAATTCGTGCCGACCAACATTCGGTTCGGGAGAGGTGGTCGCTCGGGGTTCTCGAAGACGTAGGAAAGCGATAAATAATGATTTGGGTATCTCTCTGTCTCTCGGGTGTCAGTGTCGGAGACAGCAGAAATCCACGGGATCATATCAACCTTTTTGTGCAGAAGTATGACAATCCCACGGCCCAGATTCGTGAATTAGTCGCTTGCAAGTATGCTGTCGTGAAAAATGCCACCAAACGCCAGTAATGATATGTCGTAAATCCAATCAGCAGGCCCATCGCTTAATCGCTCGATGCGCATCCTCGGCAGCCGCAGCTCACACACTGGATCTCCTGGTCTTCCTTCAACTGCGCCCTTGGGACTCTGCAAATGCAGGTCGAGTTGAAGTTGGTTTCTTTGGTCTGTACGCACCGGAGGCAGCAGAGCTAAGATGTCCAAAGTCAGTAACCAGTTCAAGGTAACGGCATCGCAAGACACATATCTAGCATACCTTCTCATATCCCTGCTTCTTCCACTTGGCAATGAGCATAGCGTCCGCGTAACCGTTCTTAAGAAGCCAGTCGTACAGTTGCTTGCTAATGGCTTCCTTCTCGTAGTAAAGATCATATACGTATCGACTCCTCTGGTGGGAAATCTGGAATATCTCCCACTGCGCCTGGTGCTTCGGTCCTGGCGGAGGGGGCTTGTTCTGGGCGTCCTTCATCTTGTTGGCGAAGACGAGCAGATCATCCTCGATATCGCTGAAACCCTCAGGCGGGGCCTTGCGTTTCGCCGAAGTTCGGATCGGAGGCATATTGTATAATTTCGGCGTAAGGTGTCCCTGTTCCTAGGGGAATACGAATGTTGCAAAGTTGATCTCGTGGGAAGTTGCCTGTTGTAAGTGGCAAGCAAAGAGCTGGCGCAGACCGAAGCAGCATTGGTGGGGCAACAAGAGTTATGGACGCCACAGCCTTGCAGCGTCGCGTTGGACCGCATTAGTAATCCAGACTCGCCGTTGGCTCTTGACGCAGCGTCACGTGATTTCCACTTGCAACGCAATGACCGAACTTCAATCAACTTGAAGATCCCATCGTGCACTTATCAGACACTGCGTTCAGCTGACAGACGGAAACCATTGCCTGCCCACAATGGCGATTACACCCACCCAATTTGCGGTCATGACGCGGCAGTGTGAGTATTGAGCTGTCCTGGTTACTTCTGCTGCGCTAACGGGGTTGATAGCGGCCAATTGGTCCGACGCCAAGCGACGAGTCCTTTCTGCGTATCGAAGCTGGTTGCGAGCGGTATGTTCGATTATCCCATGATACGCGAAAACAGGCGACCTTATTTTGGGCCCGCTTGTCTTGGTTTATGCGAGGTATGCAACCCGACTGCTAACATGGGGTTATTCAAAGGCTCCCGAGATCCAGACCATGTACAACATCCCTCTCCCCATCTCGGCCCTCCGAACGCGAGTACGACAAGAGTTTGAGAGGCACAGGTTTGCCAAGAAGCTTGCCGTCGTAGATGTCCTCCTTATGAAGAACAATGCCGAGTACCAGGTACGAAATCCTACCATCCTAGGAGTGGCCAGGTTCCACCGGGGATCCGAATATATCAGTTTGCCCAATGCGGAACGGAGAAACCATCGTTGCTAACGATTTCCGGATGGCAGGAAATGATGAACTTCTGGAAACAAACCACGCACGTTATGTCCTACTTCAAGGAGGAGAACTTCCGCGGCGACAAGAGGCTACCATCCAGCTTCATGGAGGGGTTCTTGGAGGTACGTAGCAAGCAAGAGTATACGTTCCTCTCGTCCTGGTGCTTGAAAAACTAATTTTTGAATTCCATAGGGTCGTAACTAGAGTTGGCGAATGTCCCAACGTGTACATATGCTATTAGACAACCTGACAATAAAATCATCAAATCCTAGAACGCCTGTCTCCTATGCTCTTTTCGTGCGCCATGTGCCTCTAACTTATAGCTCGGCAAACCTGATAAACTGCGCAAGGAAATCATCATCATCGCTCTACGATGACTTGAAGGCTTCTAACTTGTTGGTGTACTCGGCGGATACGACATCCGCGATGTCAGCTAGGTCCCTCAGGCCCTTTTGTAGCGCATCGACAGCAGTGCCCTCTGCGGAAAATGTTAGAATTACGGAAAACTAGGCCAAGGGCCTGAAATTGGAATAAGGGGTACAAACCGTATGTCTGAATCCGTACGTTCATCTTAGCTTCGGAGGGGTGAGGAATAGTATAGGCGCAAAACTCTACATCGGGGCTTGGGGCACATCGTTAGTTCATCATGAAAAGGCTCAGATACCCTTGCAACAGACGGATAAACCATACTTCTTCATGATAACCCAGCGAAGAGCATTGCCAAGGGTGTGTCCCTCGTCAAGAATCTCAAAAGAAGCGGCATTATCAACAGAGCCGGGCAGCTGTCCACTTGAGTTAGTCAAATCGTATCAATGGATCGGAATACGTCACGGACGTGGAACTCACGATCCTAACTCGGATGGCCTCCTCCTCAGCCTCCTCCTCAGCCTCTTGGCTGTTGACCTGTGCGCTAGGGGGCGCATCCTCCATGATAGCATCCTGATGCTCCTGAGGCTGAACCGATACGGAGCTAGGCATATTGAATGGCGGGGAATGGGTTTTGGAGGGGAAAAATGAGATCAAGGCAGATTTTTCGTAGGTTGACTTATCGGCACGTCGTGAGAAACGGCTGTATATGGGTTTGAGGAGTCAATATTATCGAGTTCGGTGGGTTCTTCAAATATTCGCCAACCAAAGGTCTTATTCAGTCAGAACTTCCATCTTATTCAATGATAAAAAAAAAAGTGGTAAGAATTTTGCCGAGTGCATTGAGAACCCCAGCTGCCGCCAGCTGGTCCTTCCACTTCGATCTCGATATCGACGTGGATATGGACGTATGGTGGGATAAGACCATGACATGGACCCCGCCATTATTACATGACCTAGTTAACAAGGGACGACTGATGGCACTTCCTGTATTCCAGTATCGCCTCTGGACAGTATCTCAAGTTGCGCAATGTTCAATTTCAGTTACGGTCTCGATATCAATATGCACAAGGCCATCATGAATTACTACGTCGGGGGGAAGCCTACCAAGGGCGGCCGCCTCGAGTGTGCCGTCCAATGGCGCGACGCCAGACCCCCACTGCATCTATTGTAAGTTGTCGAGGGCGCTGCCAGGCGGTTCCGAGTCGCCACACGGGGATCACGAAAAGGTACCAAAAGATATCTTTCCTCCAAAGAGTCACCCGAAAGGAAAATCAATAGAACCAAGATGGGCGTCAACCTGCAGAACAGAAAGGAGAAGATGGTGGGTGTCCTACAACTACAAAGGAACAAAGGTACGAGAGGAGCCGCCGAAGGGGGCCGAGAGAACAAATCGCAAAGCCGGTGCGATATGCAAACTCGCCGCACTTGCATCCAACCACTCCGTTTTGCCACGGAGGATTTTCAACGTGTTTTGGAGGGTGTTGCCGAGGAAATATGGAGCGCAACAAAAAAAAAATTTCGCCGAGCTGATACGAGAGACTTGTTGTTTGATGATACACTCGGAGCAGAAACAGATGGGCGTTTTGAGAGACAGTATTGTAACGAAAAGTGTCACCAATCCTGACAGCCTTCTGAAATCTTTAACCCGGTAAGTTTCTTTGATGTGAGAGTTACAGTCGGATAGAAATCACGGGTGTACGAATATCCGAACTCGAACGCGACAAAAAACAAGAAAAAGAAAACACTCGTCCGTTCCAACGTAACATTGGGGGATCAGCACCGGGCAAGACCTCCAAGCCCTTGACAACAGATACCAGATGATGCGCGCGCACAAACAGACGATTCCATGGGCGGATCCTTGAACAGAGAGGCTGGCTGGTCAAAGCGGCGGTAGCGAAAGCAACGTTTGCGCCTTGTCAGTACAGGTGCCCGGAGGATATGGCGTCTCCCACTCGGCTGCTCGATTCAATGGCATTGGTACTCGCTGCACGGAGAGTCGGACAATGGGTAGCAACATCGAAGAGCCCGACTCTCCTGCGATGACTCTGAGGATGGTGATTGGGCGTTGGCCGCCCACCATGTTTCATGTCACTGTCACTGCTGAAGGCTGTGATTGGGCCAATCCCAGGGTCTCAAACACCGTTGATCAGGACTTGGGTCCCTTCCTTCTTCCAGACTCTATCCTGTTTTGTGTTAGCGTTTCGCAGGACTCCATGAGGCATTGGCTCACTCTTGATCTGGCTGGGAATTCCAGGGACGTGGTCTTTTTTTTTTTTTCGTTTTTTTTTTTCCTTTCATTTTTTTTTCCTTGGTCGATTCCGCAACCGAGTGGTTACTCGCGTCTGCGGTTCCTCGAATAGGCACCTATAGAAATAAAATAACCTTGGCTTGGCGCAACCGCGCACCGAGATCGTTTAGCCCATTATCTAGTAAAGTTAGCAAAGCTCGTCAACAACTCTTTCCCTCTGTCGTCGCGAAGTGACGCATCCGAAAGTAGAACTGCGTGCTCAAAGCATACAGCCGTGGGTCCGTCATCCCGTGCCGTACCCGCACCGACGGGGAAAAGAAACAGCTGCGGACGTTCGAAGTGTAGATCGTCTGGGGTTCTAGTGAGCCTCAGCTTGCCCTGTCACAGCCTGACCTCATCTTCAGTTCATTTTCGGAGTGTGCGTTCCATGTCTCGCACATAATGCCTGGGACTGGGGCTTATGACCAGGTCTCAGAACGATCCATTTCAAGCCACACCTGCCACGCATCTCTCGGATGGCCCATGTTCGCTCAATCCGCTTTCTTTCGTGTCCGGTGATTGCTCCCAGTGGATCGCCCCGAGACCTCGGCCGGCCTTTGTGGAACCGACCGCGACCTCTCCTGCTTGCGCTGTCATGAGATGAACGTCTATGCGCCCAACGGTGATGCATAAGAGATCAGTTAGCAGCCTCAAATGACGATACAATTTATGAGACGCAATCGAGAGTGGGTTACAGTGGGGGAGATCCAAGCATCAGCCAGTGTCATTGTGGCTTCGCCACTACCCTCATTCCGCGCATCTCTTTATTAGCGGTTTTGGAGCTAGCGCACAAGACAAGATGATGCGAAAAGCCAAAGGGCCCGCCTAGAACCTTTGGCAGCTAACAAACGAGATCTGTAAAAACTGATGCACCAACTTTCTGCCGGCGCACACCTATTCCAATGTGGGCCAGCGCTCCTTAGACCCAATATCCTTATACTTCTTGCTCCCAACCGCCTAGCCAGGACCACGCAGGGACGAGAGCGAAGTGGAGGGTTTCGAGGTCAGCCGACTTGCCGTTGGCTTTGGGAAGGAGGCCAAAGGTAGACCGAGGACGCTATTCGTCGCGCCAGGAATTCAAGGCGTCGAATATTGAAAAGGATTGCCAAAGCAGAAAAAAAAAACATAGTCCACCCGTGATCACACTCCGGTCGGATGGTTTGACAGAATATCTTATTATGGAGACAGAAACCCATTGTTGGTGCGACCATACATCATCCACTAAGACTTGCAAGCGTACCCAGTTCGACGGGCGGCAAAGTCGGTGATCAATCGGCGATTACCAGTGGCTAGCGCGGGTAACTGATCATTGACGGGTCTTTCTGCGACAAAATTCTACCACTAGTACGAAAGTATACATCAAGATTCCGTCCAAGAATTCAACAAGTCGGTTCCTGGCCGGTCCCGAGGATACGAGGTTTGGGGATGTCGTGATCCGCGTCGGGTCGCCCAAGCTGCTGACAAGCAGCCGGAATCAGAAAAGCTATTGGCGGCGGAGCCCAACCTGACAGAAGGGGTGGAGGGCCCAATGGGGCGATAGGCTGATTGACGGAGAGCGAGATGGGGTTGAGGGGTGCAAGTGAATGTGTGGGAGTGGCAAGCAAGGGAGAATGAGTGGACCTGTGGGTTGGGGTCGCAGGGAGAGGGTAAGGCAAGGGAAAAGGGGGGCGTGTTGCCAGCGGGAGGCGCAAAAGGAGCCCGACAGCGAATCGACCAAGGCTGGTTTGGTTTCAGGTTGGCCAAATGGGCTGCCACCTGAACGGCACCATGGACCATCCAGAGCAGAGTGCACAACGCACTCTTTCGGCTGCGTCCCAAGTACTCGACCTGTGATGACCAGTTGCGTGCTAAATCAATAGAAGCTTTCAGTCGCTGAGTATTGATACCAGTCTAGCTGGCGATCACATTGTGATTTTCTTCCGCCGTCTGGTAAGCCCTCCAGTATGTTGCTGTAATTAAGACCGCCATCGAGGGTGTTCTTCCTCCTTCCTCGAGTCCCCCGTAAAACGGAACCTGTTCGGTCCGGCACCGATTTGGTGGGAAGGGGCACAAGAGCGTGTGAGAAGCAAGAAATAAACGAGATGGATGGCTGCTTTCGATCAACTGGTATATTAAAATATTGAATTTCGTACAGGAATCTACCAGTCCTCAACCCCTCCCAATCGTCGGGTTCTCCAGATTGATTATATTGCCACATTCTTTGCCTATTCTTAGAAGCGAGATGCGACAGCACAGCTCCAGACGGCCAGGGCGCACGGCTTGAGAGTAGCATTGAATCATCCGGTTTTTTCAGACGCACTCTATCGACAGGCACGAATACCGTGCAATCTTTCCTCTCGTCAGATATATTGGGACTTTAATACTTCGTATACGCCTTTTCTTTTTTCTCTGTTTCTTTTTCGGTTTCTTCCCCATACTGCCGTTCCTGTTTGGTGGCACTTGGGAATTTGGCAATTCAGGTGAGTGTACGGGCGACGCCCGACATCCACCGTGGGATGGTGGGATATAATTGGCGGCACCTGGAGGCGGCCACCGCCACCAGACTCTCGTTAATGGATCGATCGCAATGCCCTTTCGCGCCGTCCGTGAACACGGAATGTTGAGTTCTCGTGTTAAATCGCAGATGATGAGATGGAAAACCGTTGCTCTTTCTCCACTCGTCAAGACGGAACCGCAATACACTACCTACATATTACCCCCCGGCCGACGAGGTCGATCGTCCCGCTCGATCTTTAAAGCATTCGATGCACCAGTCCCGTTGTTCTCGTATACATCAATGCGAATGTAGTTTTTGGATCCAGATAACTCTTCACCGCCGCGATCTCCCTTTCGTTTAACCAGGATTGCCGAGACTTTGAGCATTTGTGGGGAGGGATGCAGAGTCCAGAGTATAGTACCTCTGCTCTTTACTTCATGGAGAATTTCTCTGGCTCCATTGATCGCTCAAACATGCATTCATATATACCCGGGCATTAACTCGAAATGAGGTTTTGGCATATTGAAATTCTCCTCGTCTGCTCTACCTCCCCAGTCCGGCACCACTTGTGAAATATCCTTCCATAATACCCCACACCAGGGGCTCGGCAGATTAGATGGGAATGAAGAAGAATCCCAGTCCTCTCGTCATCGACTCGGTCTGTCCACCTGCTTCAACGGCTTGCCAGGCCAAAACAATGAAGGGGCAGACGGACCAGGGGTGGTCGGTCACTGCTTCGCCGCGATGGTTTCCGCTTATTAGTAAACGTGTTAAGGTTGCCGGTCCGCGGCACATGTGGGCCTCTTTTGCTGGCTTGACGAGTTTGGCATGGCGTACGTTTTGTCTGCTGGAAGTCGACAGAGGTTGAAACGAACCAAGGCGGAAAATCATGGTGCATCCCCACTTGAGATGTGTTATCCCTCACGCCCCTCGTCCACATGTATCAATGATGGCTGGCAAGGCAATTGGGACTGTGGGGGTTTGCTTTCTTCTTCTCCTCCTCCTCCTTTCTTTTCTTTTCTTCTGATGGACTGGAGACGGTGGCGTCAGACAAAATAGAATGGAAAAGGCCTGGCTACTTGATGTCACGATTCGAAGCAAGCTTGACATAAGGCCTTGTAGTTATTTCCATAAGTGGCTTACAACCTTATTACAAGCAGCCTTGTCGCCATGGATAGATCCCCAATTCTCGAAGGGCTCTAGCCGAACACCGCTAACCTCCCTCACGGAGCATTGATCGCATGCACGGCCATCCTCCCCAACTATAATGGGTACACTCGAAGAGCAAGGGGGTTGGATGTCAGGAAGCGGGAGAGCCCAGTGAGGAATAAACTCAGAAAGTGGGTTGGTGCGCTGCCAGTTTGCATTTCAAGCCAGCAGTGATTGTCCGTAATGTCACTAAAAACTCGGAACGGACCCTGAGCTACCATGTAAAACGCGACACGAATGTTAATTAAGGATCAGTCACTGACACCCGGGAGGAGGGGAAAATAATCGATTATCACTCCGTACAGGAACGCAACGAAACCCAAACTAGCAGCTTGAAAGCGACGACCAGAGAATGCAGCAACTACGGACATGCCTCAACGCCATACTTGGTCTCACAGTCCCCAGGATCTGTCCTATACCTGAAAGATCTGAGCTTGGATCGAGACAAGTCGTCGATGCGTGGGGTATGTACACTGGCGCGGCTCTGAAGTGAAGGCCAGACGAGGTCATACCAGCCACTGAACTGTAACACGCTGGTTGCTGGAACTGGGAGTGGAAAGTGTGTGCGTGATGTTGGTTAATACTTCGTACCAGGAGTCGAGACACAGGGATGGGTTTAGAGTGTAATCAGGGGTGGTCCACATGGATGGGCCAGCACGTCGTCGGCAGGCCCCTACTATCTACAAGTATTAGCCATGTCCTGTCTGGAAGAGAGCCAGACGAGGATTGATGCCGGAAAAACGCTGCCTCTGAACTAAAACACACAAGTGTCTCCTCATTCTTGATTGAGGCTTCCGAGGCACGAAGCACAAAGGCTTTTCTCTCCTCCCTCTTCCTCGATACACGAGTTGTATTAATATCGCAGCCCGGATTGCCTGTCGATGTCAAGCAGAAGGGAATAGATCGAAATGTGAATCATGGAACTCTACTCGGTACTCATCCTTCTGGACGGAGCAAACCAGAGACCTTCTAAACATCAGACACAAAACCCCTGCTGGCCGGGTACCTAACGTACCAAATACAGTACCATACAACCCGACCCTTGCCTAGCCCGACCGTTCTGTTACCTTCAAGTTCCATCCTTCCCTCATACCCCGGAGTCAGTGGAGGATGCTGGCGCCCTCCGTATTCCTCTCCCCTTCTGTGCCCGCTTCAGGTTCTTTGTTCTCCTCAATGGCCAGCTGGCTGGCTGAGTAACTCGACTTCCCCCTGTCCAGTCGCCAGGCCCCTAGCCAGGCTCCTCGACCCCGTTTTCCCCGTCCTTCACCCTTTTCCTCGAGGTGCGGGCTTCGATGCTACTCTACAGGACATGTGCCACCGCCGTGCTCCCACCCCTCCCACGCTCTCTCTTTCCCCCTCAATCACCCCCTCTCTACCCCCTGGATAATAAAAACGACACCAAACCACCACCCGCCCGTCTCAACTGCCCCTCCTTCAAGGCGGAGGTGTGGGAAGTGCGCCAAGTACACTGCAGTATCTAGTCTCCATCCACGTAGCCAAGAGAACTCAATTGGTACCTGTCCTGGTGTAGAAGTATCAAAAGTATTAACTATTCCACGCCTCGAGAAGGAAGCAACCAAGCGTGCGACGCCAGAGCAGAGCGAAGCAAGACGACGCATCGAGAGCCTTAAACTCTCCGTGTCCCTTTTTATTTCGTCGTGGAATCTTATATACGTCTTTCCCACCCCGTCGGCCAAACTCACAACTTACACCTGTGCTCTTCTTTCTTTTGCCCGCTTCTCCATTCTCGACAGCCTCGTCCCCTAGGACCTTCGACAGCTTGCCCCTTGCTCTTCTCTGGACGGAACGGAACGCAGTCGACCGACACACCAATAACCAACAAGGGAAAATAAAAGGTCAAAGCCGGAGAACAGCATTGAACGCTGGGACTGATTCAAATTGGACCATCAACCTCACATCTGCAGGACAATTAATAGTGGTTACTGCACTTGCGAATCAGCGTCGCCCCTGTTTTGCCACCTCGCTCGTTGACAGGCTGCATTCCATTGCTTTTTTTTTCCCTCGCTCAGTCTCTGCTTCATTTTTCCCCCCAGGCTTACTCGGGACCCTTCTTTTCGGCTTGCCAGCAAGGTATTTTTATTAGCCTTTTATCTCTCGCCTGCAATCGAGACGACGCAAAGCAGTTTCATTATATTAGAGATACATATATCTTCCCACCCGGGTCTCGTTTTGGTTTGGGACACTTGCGCTCCGTTGGCCACATCGACCAAGTGGTTCGTTCCATCAGCGTTCTCGACGCCCATTTGTCGACTCAACTCGGTTCTCTTTTTCATCGCAGCGCACGAGCGTCAAAATTGGACCGCGTTCCCCACAACCCGGTGCATGCTTGCCTGCCTACCAGTACAGTACGAGACTGCACTAGGCTCCCGAATCCGGCCATTCTTGCTTCATGGTCCACCGGAGTCGAAGATAAGCCTTCGACCATCACACCCTTCCAATTCGCGCTCACCTCATAATTTGATCGCGGGGCCATCCGAGACATAGGCGGGAAATCCAGTATCGCATTTCAATTCGCAAAAATTCCAGACCTGGGACTCTTTTTTATTCCTTCCTCTCTTAATTACTTTCATTCTCGGTGCGAATCCTCGGCCATCACACTCCCACGTTGTCGTCGGCGAGCAAAGTCCGGAAACGGCTGCGAGTCTCTTCTGCATGCACTGTGCTGCTGAATAGCCGCCGCAAAATTGTTATTGTTGCTTACCCGACCGGGAAAAGGAGGAGAACGAACCCCTTAGCGAGCAAGGGGCCCAAGTCCCTGTAACATCGGGCTTGATCAAATCCTGAGAATCCAACCCTGAGGCACGCCTTGGCTCCCGCGCCAAACACTCTTGCCGTTCCTCTCAAAAATCACCCGCATTCCCACCCTCGCCTCTTTTCAATACCCAGTTTTCCTCGAATCCAGTATGAGTGCCGCCATCGCCATGGCTCCATCACCGGCCCCTCACGACAGGCCGTCTTTTTCTTCAGACGCCCACCCAGCTAAGCCCTCCTCCCAACAGTCACCCTCCGCGCAGCGCACAACCGCCAAACCCACTCAGCACCGAAGAGGATCTCGCAGCCCCAGAGGGCCCACTGCCGCCAAATCATCTCCTCCCAGCGCGTATGTTTCTCCCGCCTACCCTTTCCCCCTTTTTCCTTCGCTCTCCATCGTGGTCATTTCATTTATCCAATTTCGCGTCGCGTTGGGCGTCGATTTTTAGCGTGGCGTCGACCACCCACGCGCCCGTTAGAGCATTGTGCTAAAACATTTTCATTCGTGCGGTTTAGTTCCAGATCCGGCGGTATGCCCTCGATCGTCGTGAAGAAGGAGCCTGGCTCGCCAGATATCCCTGCTCCTCGCCATCGCCCCCGAAAGCTTGATCTGTCTAAGGGTGGTCATTCGAACCATGGAGGCTCCGCTCGGCCTCTGACCGCGAGAGACAACCTCGGAATCCAAGAAGTCGGCCTCGCTTGTCTTTCTCCCGGCTTCGTGACACAAGACCCGGTAATGAAGGAGCAGCTCCAGCGCAGCATGTCCGTCCGAGAACAGCAGCGCCACATCATCGAGGCCAGGTTACAGCAACAGTCCGCCAAGGGTGACGGCCCCGGCGACAAGGGCGACAACTTCTCAGCCAAAACTCCCGGCATGTCGCGAAGGAATAAAGCCCCCCCAGGGCTTTCGATTGTTGCGCCCTCCCACGAGCAGTTCGCTAACGAGCGCGTCATTCAATCCGCTCCCCTTAACCAGACGTTCACTGGCATGCACAACCCTCACCCGCTAACCAGGCACATCACCAACCAACCTTCCAAGCTCTCCAACACGTCCCACATCCACCACGTTCCAGCGAACCAGACCAACAACCGTCTGCCCCCCATCCACGATGTTTTCGGTCAAGGTCTCCCTCCCCCGCCCGAGTCGGCTGGCCACAACCTCTATCCCGCCCAGCACAGCGCGAGGGGTCCTTTGGCCTCGCCCGGACACCCACCCCCTCCACCACCGCAGGCCCCGTCCTCGGCCCGCCCTAGAGAATACAAGTCGGCGGAGGAGGCACAGGCAGAACTCGCAGGAGGGCGCCCAGAATTATTGCCAAAGTTAGTCCACTACGGAGGCCACCAGCCACCAACTCCCCCTTCCCCCCATGCCGGAAACAGAGCACCCACCGACGCCAGCCGCAGTTCTAAGCGCCGAACCCGAGCCGAGTACGAAGAAGGACACAGCCCTCCCCTCGGGAACGGTCCTGCCACTCGCAGACCCGGGCCTTTTGGCTACGGTCGTGACAGCCCTGAGACCCAACGAGCTAAGCGCGAGGAATTCTTGCGGTTATGCGAAAGGGCCTGGGATTTGTTCCACTCTTAAGCAGACTTTACGTGAAACACCCCACTTTGTCTCAGCTTAGGCTTCTTTTTTTTTTTTTTTTTTTTTTTGTGACGGCGGAGGGGACTAGCACCATGGACCCTGATAGGACCTAGTTCTTGGGAATTGCCTTGCGTTGCCAGCTCATTGGGAAGGCCATTTCTGCGATTCCCATAATACTTCTTGCTTGTCGTTTGACATTATTTTTTTTTGACCTCTTACTTTCTATTCGGCATGCCATAGTGTCCGCCGGGGCCGCTTGTCTGGTGCGTGTGTATCAGAAGCAGCCCGTACATCCGATGGCTCGGGGTAGCCTATGGTGCCTTGGGAAATATTCTCTTCCTCCCCTTGTGGCACCTGCCTCCAACTCTCGGCTCAAACGCTGCCATTGAGACTACGACAAGACACGATAGTCCGACTAGCACATAGTTGAATAACAGCCTCGAGCGGTCGTGGCTGTCGATTCCTGGGGTGATTTCAGCGCGGTCTTTGTCGCACCCATCCAATTCGGAAGCGTTTGAAGTATCGGGCCCAGAGTTGTCTTCTAACCCGCTGTCAAGTCGCTCGGATCACGATTCAACGGCGCAATATGAGGACACTACGTCAGTAACAACTTGCTGGTAGCCGCCTCCAAGCTGGTCACAACGATCAAGCCACTCGCGCTTTCCCGGCGTGGCCCCTGGCAGGTCCTCGACTGGCCCGAATACTGAATGACATATTCGTTTCCAGCTCCCTTGTGATGAGATATGATGATGATGGCACAACTCGGCGGATCTTAATGGATTTAGAGGGTCTCTTGGTTAGGGGAATGGCAAGGAAAATAACATCTTTCTCATCCTCGACTTGCGAGACAGCTCTATTTGTCACGGCGGTATATCTAGTCTTCATCCTCGTCTCTCCGCAGGGTCCTCGTCCCCTTGCTCGCTTCGGTTCCGACTTTATTCACTTTGTCTCGCCTTTCATACTTTCCTCGGTCTTTGTGCCGAGCCTTACACCCCCGTCCCCTCGAACGGCGTCTAGGAAATCAAGGTCGATTATGTCCTCGGGATTTTTTTTTATTTTAGGCGGCGGGGAAAATCAGGCTTTGGCTTGATTTTTTTTTCTTGGATACCACAGTCCCCTTTGCCTTGTTGGGCTTTTCTGTATCAAACTCGACGGTTTTATGGTAGATAATGGGGGTTCCATGTTGGTAGCTTGTTGCTGGGTCCGGCGCGAAAAGGCCATCTCTTTACATGAAAACAACGGTCGAATGCTCTCTTTTGTTAACTCGTGTCTGCTGTTGTTTCTTAGCAATAATTTCTATTCGTCTCGACCCGGATTTAGACGACCGAGTTGAGCCCTCTTGCAAGTGTATGTATAGCCTCATTAAAATCACAATCCACACGTCTCAAGCCAGTACGTTTTGTCGCTCTTAATCTAGCATCGCGCGGTGCGACAGCGACGAGTGAAGAATGCCTAACGACGGCAGCAGTTGGGCAAGGTAGGTGTCGAAGCCGAAGGCTGCTAGGAGTCTCGCTCTTTTCTTCTCGTTTCGCTCGCTTATAGTAGTAAGAAGACTGTTACACGAGCCCGTGGCTTTAACGAATTCTCTCCTGTTTGCAGAATATCAACCTCTGTTCAGACCTTTGTCAGCATTGAGGCGAGGCGACTCGAGTTGAAAATGAGCACTGCTCCTGGGTGGCATCCACGAAGCCAGATATCTAGGAAGTTCGCCCTAGTTCTCAGTGAACTAAATAGAGAGGGAATATACAAAAAAAGGTAGAACCCGGCATAAAACAAGGTACAAGAGGGGAATGGATAGGTTCAGGCCTATCTAGAGATTGGGAGGTGCGAATGGTTCTCTAATGATATGCATGGTTTGCTAAAGGGTATATTGGTGGCCGCTCTTGAGGGTAGGCAATTAACGGTTGTACAAGGAGAGAGAAGATAGAATAAAAAAAAAGACACAAGAACTTCCGCTTAGTGTACAAGGATGTATATAGTCAGGTTATGGTAAACGCCGGTGCTCATGTGCGACTAGGAAATGAAAGGTCAAAGGGCTTGTCCGTGATCACAGCTCCAATGTGCAGAGGCAATGAAAAAGGGGAGAAGGTTGAAATCAACCTGAACTATGTAGGGAATTCCGGGTAAGGATACTAAGAAAAGAATGGAACGGAAGGATACGAAGGATCATAAGTCATTAGCGTGGTGCGAGAGAGAAGAGGAGCAGAGTACAAAAGGTTCCGCCGCAATCGAAGAGATCCCAGCCCCCGGGGGCTTGCAAAGGCCGTTATATATATTCACACTTCTTGACAAAACATGAGTATATATAAACGCACCACCAGGGCAACGACGGCTCCCTCACACCAAACGGCAAAGCGCCGCCCCTGCCCTTTCTTACCCACGGCTAGCTGTGGTAGGCTGAAACCCCCGTATCGATGGGCGGAAAGCCTTGGCTATATTCCCTCCTCGCCGGCTCTACAGACTTTTATTTCGCGGCCCCACTCGGACTTGAGGACTTGCGAGGCTTGAAGTCGTCGCTTAGGGTTGGGGTCTAGGATAGAGTAGATGACGTTGCGACAGCGAGCCTTTTAAGCAAGATGTATTAGTTGGTGCTCAGCAAACATCGAGGAGGGAGGAAGTATACTATCTTACCCTATGAAGCGACTCAATTGGCTGGTATCCTTCCTCATCTTTCCGGCCTTCGAGGTAGCGAGCATAGAATTCGTCTTCGTCCTTCTTGGCCACGTGCCAGAGGTGACGACCGGTTCTCATGGCCATATATATAACACCGCAAGCCCACACATCGACGGCTCGGGGGTCGAACTCCTTCTCAGTGTACTCCTCGGGAGCAATGTAAGGTGCGGAGCCGCAGAGACCCGATACCATGTGGGCATCCGTTTCCCATGCCATGCGGAAGCACTCGCCGTTCCCAAAATCAGTAATCTTGAGAGCACCATGCGTCGTGAGCAAGAGGTTCTCGGGCTTGAGGTCGCGGTGAGCCACACCCATCTCGTGGAGGTAGTTGACACCACGCATCAGTTGCTTGAAGAGGCAGTCGGCCTCCTGTACTTCAAGCTTAACAGCCGCAACGACAAGCGAGTGCAGGTCGCCTCCGGCGCAGAACTCCATCACTTCACAGTAATCACCCTTGGAGTCCTTAAGCAGGTCGAGCGTATGAATAACATTGGGGTGGCGGAGGGACGATGAAATGCAGAACTCGGACGTCAACCTCTTGTTATACTTTCGCTCCGACTCTTCGGGACGGCGCCGGAACTCCTTGACGGCAAAGAGCTTTTCACCACCGCCATTCTCAAGTTTCTTGTGGGAGATGCGTACAACGCCAAAAGCGCCCCTGCCAATGATTTCCTGGCATTTGCCGTACTTCTCGAAAAGTGTAGGCGTCGTGTTGGGGCCGGGCTTCTTTTCGGGGGCCGGCCCGGTAGGGGGACCGTCCTTACCATCATGGTACGTATCCATCCAGGTCGTGACCAGAGAGAGCTCGCTTTCCGGGGTTGCCTTCTTTCCGATCAGGCTTCGCCAGAGGTCGGACAGCTTTTCCTGTCTCCTGCTATTTTTTAGGTAGTGCTCGTGGCCGCCGGTCGCATCGGGGTTCAGAGAAAAGCGCTGTGGGGGTTCTTTGGGTTTCGAGCTCGGGCGGTACGTTGTCGAGCCGGTGGTCGAGGAGACGGAGGGGGCTGCTCCTTGTACGGGGACTTTTTCGCTGTGGGATAACTTACGGGTCCCGCCAGGGACGGGGGTGGAGACTCTACTGGAGGTTTTCGAGGCGGACGCCGCATTCTCTTTGGTCGAAAACATGCGAGATAGTCTGTCTTTCACCGACGCCTTCTCCAGAGGCTTGCCGTCAACTACTCCAGGCGATGGGAGGGGAGAAACGCCGTTCATAGGTTTGCCGTTCTGTGAGACTACAGTGGTGGTCGTTGCAGCCTCGGTTGTGGCGGATTCTTGCTGGGATACAGCGGATTTGAGCGAGGACGGTTTAGAACCCGCCTCGGAAGGGGGATTTGATGTATGGAGCGGCATGGCGATGTGATACTGTTGGGTAAAATAAAGCGATGAAGAAGATACGGTGTACTAAGGTCACGACCGGCGCTTTAAGGGCTGCTCTGCAAGCGTATTTCTCGCCTGGAGGTGTTTTTCTTCCTTTTTCCTAGCTCGCAATTGTTCGAGATGCGATCAGAGGAGTCTATTTGTTCCTTGCCTGAGGGAGGAAGAGAGACTGAAGGGGGGATGTGCTTCGCTTTCTCTTTGCACGGGTCCCGCCCCGATGGGAATATTTCTTGCGGTTCCGTCGCTTTTTCTTTCTCTTTGCCTTCTATAACAGGGTCTGGGTCCAAGAGGAATCGTGCAGTGGGAGAATAGGCACGACGAGGTCTTTTAATTAGGAATTAGAGCGGGTAATAGAGGTAGAGATGGATTAGAAAGAAAAGAAAAGAGGGTACGAGCTGTCGTAACGGAATTCGAACTAGAAGGCTGCTGGCAGGCGACGGCGATGAATTAATGTGAGCAAGCCCTGGCGATTGTCGACGTGATGGGCTTCTATACGTTTTGGACCGCGGGTTACCGGTAGTCGACGGCTTCGGCGGCAGAGGAAGCGAACCTGGTATTACAGGCCAAAGTATGATGTAAAGGGTGTTGCGCTTTAGGTTGTGGCGGCGAGGGAGCGTGTAAGTGAGGAAGGGAAGGGGGGTGTATTGGGTGTGCCTGACGGAGTTCTTGGCAAAGTACTCCCCAAGAGTAGTGTTGTCTCAGCACAATGAGGTCAAAGTCCGAGAAGGGACAAAAGAGGTACAGATGAATTGGCGCAGCAGGCAGACAAGAAGCAAGAGAGGCAGGAAAGAGGGAAACAAGAGCGCTGGGTGGCAAGATTTGTGCTGTGGCGGAGCCAGGAAGAGAGTAGGGAGCACAATAATAAGTCAAAAGGAGGGCTAAGGCTAATGATGGTGACTAATGCTGGTAACAATGCTTAGAAGAGGGTAGGGCGTGATGACAAGAGTGGCTCTGTCAAAGAATGACACTGGCGTGTTTTGAGTGTCGTACTGGAGCGCGAAATTCGCTTGCGGGTGGCGGCGGAATTTTCTATTTGGGATGTTTTTTCTGGCTTGCAAGCATACCAACGCCTAGTTTTCCTATTGCGTTGCGCAAAAAAGGGAAACCGGTAGGAGTGGTGAGGAGAATGCAAAAGAAGATGGACGTGTGAGCGAGCCTCGTGACCTGGCGATGCTGAGATGTGGGCGATGTCTGGTTTAACCGTAAGCTTGGCTTGTTGGCGGCTCAGATGAAATTGGCTGAGAATAGGCTCCTGAATTGCAGGACTCGTTCCAAATCAAGTGTTCGAGTCGCCAAATGAGGTATGACGGTGTTAACCAGGCTTTGAGCGGTAGTGGGACGGGATTGGCTCGCACAACCAGTAGTTTTCCCCCGAGGGAAAGCCACTCAGATTGTACTTGGTGGCGACAGTGAAACGAGGGAGAGCGACGATGGTCGTCAAGACGACTACCGTCCAAGACCCAGTAACAGCGGGCAGAACAGAGTTTGGATTGCTCTCTTGCACACGCTAAACACTGCTGTGGGCGACGAGCAAGGAGCACCAACTGGGGTTGGTGAACAGAAGGCTGAAAGGGCAATAGTATTGGGTTTAACCAGCAGAAGTGATGGTTCTCTCTTAGGAAACAGCTGATGTTCTTTCCGAGCTTTGGCGAGCAGGCGAGGTAGACTGTCTCAAGACGTCGGGGTGGAAAATGGGTTTGGCTGGGAACTAAGTGCAAGTGTGCCGGATAATTCGCAGACCACCTTCAGGGCTCGACTGGACTAAACCCAGTGCCGACAAATCAGCACCAGAGGTGTCAAAGAACAGGGATAACAATGGATAACGATAAGCTGGCCGATAAGAGCATCATGGAAACCACCAAGTTTCTAAAGTAGTCGACAAGGACAATTCAAAGCGCAGGAGGAAGGGGAAACGAAGGAGACAGAGAGAGGAGAGAGGAAGAATGGGGAGGAGGGATATGTCTTTTTCAGTCTAACGCTGCGGTCAAATATAAATCTAGCTTAGATGCGTGGAGCACGCGGCGCATCAAGGGGAAAGCAAGAGTGGACAGAGAAAGAGGGATGGGGAGGTGAGGAGGGGAACCGTGAGGTGTAGGTAGTTTATAGGTCTCAGTGTCAAATGGTAGGTGTACTTGGGGTGTGCGTTGCAGATTGCCAGTTCGCTCCGATCTGTCACCGTGGGCGTAGAGCGGGTGCGGATCTATGATGCGGCAGTAACGTGTAGGCTAGTCAACAGGATCAAGCGTCGTGGTGAGTGCAAGTCGTCTAGAAAGTCGACAGAGCCGTGGTGTACTGAGGACTGAGGTAGTAGTGACAGTATGTAGTATCGAGTTCCGGAAGTTTAAAGTGCAGAGGGCAGATGGGGGGACACCAGGAGGAACATGGAAAGACCAGCACCAGAGCTTGAGAAGCAGGTATAAAAGGAGGAGGAACACAGGCGTGCGCTGCTCAGGGTTTGCTCTTATTTGTAAGGGAGGGTAGCTAGAATTTTATGGTTATAAACTACTACCAATATTCACAGTCTGTGGGCAAGGGAACGGGCAGACACGGAAGGACATGGAGGATTCCCAATCATTCGAATAGAGGGACGAGGGTTTTATTGCAGAGGTGATTGGTACTGTCACTAGTCCCGAGTATTAATTAGCCAGCGAAGCGGTGGCTTCAAAATGTTGGCTGGCCAAGGCCGGAGCAAGACCTGGAAGAGAAGATTCGGCCAAGGAAATCGACGAAGAGAAAAACAAAATCACTGAAAATTTGTTCTGCCATGACTTTTACGCAGGTCTGTGTAAGTAGAATGGGGAATGGCCGTGGTTAGACAAGTACTTGGGCCCCGTGTGCGCGATGGTTCCCCCCAGGTGTCTCTACAACCGGTCCCAGTAGGGGGCAGTAAGGGGCCGGCTGAATCGAGTGATCCACTACCGATTCACGATGCGAGGTCTTGACACCACTACCGCAAAGTACGAGCTTGGCATGGTACTCATCTGACAGGCCTGGCCGAGCCTAGGTCCAGTCTGTCCCATTCAACCCACCTGGGGCAGTACGGTTGACTGACATTGCACTGTCCGTCAAGGGCGGGCTGGGATCAACCAATTTGACTGATGCCGGTCTCTCGGTCACTATTTTCCATCCAATATTGATTGATCCATACTTTTCTTGATCTGATACAGCCCTTTTTACTGGGCTAGCGTCATCCATGGATCTTTCTACCTCCATGCAGGAGCACTGGTCTGCAGTAACACTGTGTGCGAGCTGCTGTTGCTGCTCGTGCTGGACAAGTAACAACATCCAGGGATGAAAAGCATTAACAGTTTGGTGGGAACGCGCTGAGGCGAATGGCCAGGTCCATTTGATATGCCAGTGCTACAACAGGCAAATACGCACCTCCCGCCCCTTTCCCTTACGAGCCAGTCCCGGATGCAGTTGATTTTCATGCCTGTCTCCTGTTTCCTGCTGCCAGTATTGATCCTATTTGTCCCGGCCCTACTCTTTGCAGCCACAGACGGTCCTGGTCGGATCAACATTAGAGTCCCTCTTCTCCATCCGGAACTGCATCGCAGCGCAGCCTGCGCTATCTCCTGTCTGTCTTGTTTTGCAAACGGTGTATATCTTTCATGCTGGCTCTCCATTCACCCTCTCCCATCGTCATCCACCCACGTCTTGTTACCGTGTACATGCAAGTGGTGTGCACGACAAATGGAGACTGGAGGACAGGGCGTCTCTATAAAACGCCGAGACCGTCCTACACGCCCCAAGCTTTCTCTTCTTTTCATTTCTTTTATCAACGCTCCACCCCAAGAACGTGGAAGAGCTTTCTTCTCGATTAGGAGATATGCATGTAGTAAGTGTACATATGATTTTCGTAGGCAGGGTCATCTTGACCCATCCCTACTCTGACCAAATACGCAGGGTCTCTTTTCTTGTCTTTCTTCGGAGACAGACACCTAGGCCACGATAACTTCTCCAGCATTGTGTGATAGATTTCGCTCTCAACGGTGGCGAAAAGTATGAATGGAGCAGGAAGCAGAAACGCTCAACCAGGATTTCGGGTTCCCCGCCCGGTTACACACGGAACTCAACGTCCTGGAACAAGATGGTTTTTTTTTTTTTTTTTGTTAAATAAAATTTCTCGGGATTTTTTTTCCGGGGCATTTCCCACTCTTTTATCCTCCAGCTTAGGGCGGCCTTGTTATCATCCTGGGAGCACATGCGAGGCGATGCAATACAGTGCAGTGTGTATGGTGTGCTTAATATACGCTTACAGCATGTCCATAAAGCCAAAATTATCATTTGACAACCCAGTAGGCCCCAGTAAATGCTGGCATCAAACCAGCAAAGAGGGTAGCTAAAAGATATTGAGCCCTGGTGGACACTGGCGAAAAAGGTGACCCAGCATCGTCAGATTTGGAACTTACATTCGCACAAATTCAACCATTCCTGTGAGCCTAGTTTTCTGCCTTCACCCTCTACAAATTCTATCGGGCCCGGGGGGTGGGGGGGGCCGCATGTTGGCGCCTTGCGGCGAACTATAACCATAAGCTGGGGGTCAGATGCTAGCAATATGCTATCAATTGATCATTGATGCATTCAGAACTGGCCTGGGGCTTTGATCGCCATCATCATCCAACGTCGCAAGCCGGTCAAAAGGTTAAGAGGGCAGGGAAGAGGGGACAACTTGGTGGCCCTGGTTCGCCAACCATACACAACAAATTCTGGCCATTGAATCTTTCCAAGAGACTCGGGGTCCGGCACCCTCGTCGTCTTGGCGGGCTCGAGCTTCGGCATTGCATATAGTTTACACCATCTAACGTTCAACCATGACCAATACCCAATTTCTAACAGGGTGCGACATGGGTTGTTGAGCTTGAATTTACGACATCGGAAGGTCTTTCTCCTCGTCCTCATTTTTGGCCCTCACTACTCTTCTACTGGTGGCTGGAACAAGACACCAATTACATTTCTCGTCCTCGATGCTTCTCCACGATTGTCATGTTCGTGCATTACGAGACTACAACGAGAATCTGAGCAACTGCGGCTTTTCTTTTCCTTTCGATTACCTGCTTGTAAGTCTCATACGCATGCATTGATACAGGGCCATTATCCTGAACCCATCATTGCCTGCCCACTTCTCGGTGATCTGTCGGGGCAGACGAGATAGGGCTGGTGGTTTTCACATCCGCAATATGAGATTCGCGTCCACAACGCCGCGTACATTTTGTAAATTTCCGACTGCACCAAAACCAAAGGACCAAGTCTTGCAACGAAGAATGCGCTTGGGGCTTCGAGTCCGAGATAATTCCGACCCATCAGGTCAAGGTCAAGTGACCGTATCCATCCCCACAATGAAAATGCCTTCATCGCGGACATCTTACCAAGGCCGAGCCTCTCAAGCTCGCTAGCGTCCAGTGGTACTATTGGCCCCCCCCACTACCAGAGTAAGCCCCATGAGCATCTCGCCCGCTGGCCGGAGCATCATGTCTTGGCACGCCTAATACCTGACCAGTGCAGTGCAGACTACCCTTCACAGGCGTCGTCATCCGTATTTTCACTCGGGCAACATCGCACGTTGTTGGCGAGTTTAATTTTGTCGCCGGTGGCTCTCTCGATGCCTAACCTAGGAATACCTTACCTTGTAAGGCATTTTAGCGCCCATTGGCACCATTCACGGTATCGTCAACGGGGTCCGCGGCCACCTCCAGTCTTGGCTTTCTCTTTGGCGCGCGGACGGAAGCGCGAAATGGTACTAAATATCGTGGATCGTGCGGAAGGTGTTTCATAGTGAGGGACGCGCCTTGTGCCTCGACATTTTATTGAAGTGGCGTGGCCGAATTGTGCAGGTGAAGTGCGCCTTAAGTGTGTTGCGCCGAGATGTGAAGAAACCGACCGACGATGTTCACCAAGCTGTCTTTCTTGCCGAACGCATCTGTTACGGCGGGCCTTAAACCGATATCATGGCTTGGCTCTTTGTACGGCGTCTCCGGCTCGGCGTCTCATCAGCCATGCCAGTTCTCCGGCGTCTGTACCAAGGCTACCGTCTCAGCATACGGACAGCC
Organism: Lomentospora prolificans; assembly: GCA_029532625.1. Lineage (NCBI taxonomy): Eukaryota > Fungi > Ascomycota > Sordariomycetes > Microascales > Microascaceae > Lomentospora > Lomentospora prolificans. The sequence continues at coordinate 1,245,094 of JARFXM010000008.1, read as the reverse complement.
AAGACTTCTTTGATTCCCAAACTGGCAGCAACGCTGTATCGCTGCCAAGTGATCTTTTTCTGGGTGCCAAGAATAAGAGTGTCGCGTTCTCTTCCATCATTTCAGGAGCAAGACTAGTCTCATTCGATGGAAGTTCGCACTCCACCCCCCTACCCCCCCCTTCTTCCCTTGGGAAGCGTGATCTCGTTATGTCTGAGGTGAGGAAGTCGGATTCTCAAGCCGGGCCGGCGACGCAGAGCCCGGGATTGGGCTTCGACGACAAATCCTATTGCTAGCCATCTTTGGACACTAGAACTATCATCCTAGATTGGGCAAGGTCTTTACGATACAGTAACCAACCCTGTCCTCATAGTCGCCATGCGGTAGGCGGATACTGGCTCACATGGGGCCCATCATCTGAGCCCAGGGATAGCGTATCAGGCAGGTTTACCGAGATGCGGAGCGGTGCTTCTTGATTTTGCAAGGCAAGACAACAGAGCTTTCTGCCGAGATGGGCCATCCGATAAAAGTGCGAATGCCAACGCTTAGACGTTAGGGGTTAGAAAATCGCATGCAAGTTTTCACTTGCGCGTTTCTTGAACCATCATCATACTATCATCACAAGCTCCCCAGACTTTTTCCAGGAGAAAATCCATGCCTCGAGAGACAGTAATTTACTCTATTAAGGATCCGTCCGACTTAAGTATTACCCATTAGCCTAGCGAGGACCAAGGCCCTCAAACCATCTTCCAGTTTCCAGTGGCAAGGCATCAATAATCCCGTACCCACCACTCCACTAAGAGGCAATCAATAAGCCGCTATCAAAAGGTCGGTCGCTCCTCGAGGACGTCCAAATATTGTTGCCCAGCCCCGCACAGTCTTGTACTGTGTGGTGACTTGGTGGGAATTCGTTCAGGGTAGGATATTCTTTAAGGGTTCTTTTTAGGGCTAGTCTCATGACATCTCACCTCGCACCAGATCCTACAACAGCACCTGGGCATTTGACGACACACAACTGGCGATAATGGTAGAAGCAAGCCTTCAAGGCGGCAGCGCGAGGGATGGCCCCGCCTCATCAATCAATCCATGGATATGATTTAGCGCGACACCCTGATGGAGACGAAGAGAGATACTGCCTTATGCTTCTCAGCAACTCCAGCAGAGTGTTCCAGATCTCGTCGCTGCACATGGCACTGGTGGACAAGCCAGCCTGCCTTGTCTTCTGGTCTCCTCTCGGCTCGTCCAGATCGACAAAGTGACGGACCCAACGTCGTGCATGCGACTAATGCCAATGGAGAACCACAGTCGATCGTCAAATTTGGGCAATTAGCCACACCCCCTCCGCTCTTCCGTCCTTCTTATCCTTTTTCTTTCTGCTCTCGTCTCTCTCTCTCCTTCTCTCATCATTGGTACCAGACACGTAAATTGAAGACCCTTGCTCGCTTTTCGTTGGCTGGTGTCGAAAACCACCGCTCTCCTCCTGCCAGCGCAGATGGCCCTGCATCTGCAGCCAAATGGACTGCCAGGATTGGTACATGTTTCTCGATATGTAATGTAAGGAGCTTGGACTCCATTCCCCATGTGATGTCGCCCTGTTTTACATCCGGAGAGCTCTCCGGCGACACTAGTATCCTCTGCATTGCTTGGTGTCCCCTTCGACAGAGGTCCATCCGCCGACAGAGCCCGCCCCTCACCCTCTCCAAACCTTTCCCCGGTCCCAATTGGGATTATGTTACGGCGCTACAACCCCACTGTATATGGCACCGTGCCGCTACGACGACTCAGGTCTGCCCGCGTCCGAATCATACGCTTGGGGTGAACACTTGCCCATCTTCGGCGTCGTTTTGCTGCAAGGACCTAGCAGGTCCAAAGAAGATGAGAAGTCCAGCATATCGGCACGCACGCACTTTCTCTAAATTGCCGCAATCTATTCTTAAAGCCATACTACCTTCGCCCACTTGCTTCTCACCCCACATCATTTTACCTGCTTTCCCACGTCTCACTGCCGTTGGCGGCCTCCTTAACCCCTCATTTTCGCTCTCCCGGATGCGGGTGCGGTACGAGACAGCATGGCATCGTCGTGACGGTGCTCGGTTGAGGATGTGGTGTTGCTTCCCCCACCCGCTCGGGTTTGACGCTGGACGGTTGCATTTTTGATGGACTCGCTCACGCAATCCTAGTCATAGAAAGCGAAACGAGTAGGGGTGAAATGTAATTCAAGGCGGCCAGCTTGGACGATGGAAGGAGAAGGAGGTCAACGGACGAGTCTGAATTCAATCCTATTCTAAACGTCACATAGTTTTGCGTGGTTGGTTACCCTTAGCTAACTATTTACCCCGCCATCAAATAGGTCAGCTTACGAGCCGCCGCAGTGATGTTTGGGTAGGGTCTGTCGACACCAACGGTTCCCGGCAGGGCAGTGACTTGATTCCATCCCGGCACTTGATTCACTCTTCCCAGGGCAACAGCGAGCGTGTCTGGACCGACTATGCAAGTGCACGAGACCTAAGGAGAGGTGAACTGGGTTCAAAGCAGGCCTCGATGATAGTCTGCACTTGATTCCTCGAGGGGGGCTTTCCTCGTCCGGCACCCTTTCGACTACTACTTTCGTGGGCTCTTGGTTGGCAAGCTAGAACAGAAAACCGGCAGTCTCTCCCCATCCGCACCTGTCCCCAATTCGCGTGCGCCGGGTGGCCAGCATTAAGGGTGGTGTAGGGTGTCTTGGTGCGCCACCCCTTCCCCCTTTCTGGGTTGCTGCTGGTGTACGATGGGGGGTGGCTCTATGCAAGAAATTCCCACGACAACGCACACAAGCTGGCTGCACGCCTCCTACACCAGGCCACATAATACCCCCTGAGCTTGTTTAACCCAAAACTGTATGCGTGCGTGCTTGCTGAGCTGGGCCGGCACAGTTCAGGATTGATGTGGCACAAAACTTTGCTTCGTTTCGCCGAACTTGTCGTACAGTAAGTATATCCCAGACTCGATTGACACCAACACAATCGCACCAGAACAATTGCAGCCGCAATCCGCGGCCACCGCTGGCCTTTAACCCACCAGCCTTTTGTCCAGTATGTGAAGGCGCCCCAACTCTCTGCCTCTCCACACGCAGTTGCGTTTTCCAGAAGGCGTCAGTCCTTGCTTCGGGCTAGCGTGCTTTTTCTTTGGCAGGAGACACAAATTAACGTGACCGCGTTTGCCTCGGATATTCGAAATGGTGGATTCCTGTCTGTCCTTTTCTATGGAGAAGGAGGGTCGTTTCACTGTTCAAAAGCTGCCGGGCTCCGAAAATAGCATGACATCCCGGGAAGGCATTGTGCCGCTGGCCGGGGCGTGGGCACAGGGACATTTGATTCCTGCTCCTCCCGACAACGCTACGTCTTGGTCAACTTTCAACTTTTTTTTTTAATCCGCTGTCTCAAGGATTGATAATCTAACTGGGGGGTAACGCTTGAGGGCAGTGGTTGCTTTCCTTGTGAACTTTCGGTGTAGGTTATGCGTTGACGTCAGCTCTCTGCCGCCAGATCCTTCTCAATGCACGGAAACTACAACTTATCGGGACCTTTTTTTTCTTCTTTTTTTTTTTCTCTTTTTATTTTCTGTCAGTTCCTGGATCGATGTTGGCCTTTTTTTTTTTCTCACCTTTCCCGGCCCCGGCCCCTTTGTGCGACGGACGTGCTCTCCTCCCCGACCCAATCAGTTCCCCAATTGATAGCACCTCGTGGCATCATTCTTGGCTCTCACTGGCTCTGGGCCCTTTTTGGACATGAGCAACGAGGTGGCGACGCCAAGCGGGAAGGAAGAAGGAACCTTGAAACGTCCTACCGGCGCCGTGGTTATGCTGCACCCACCGAAAGAATATATATAGATGGATAACATGTGCGCGGATACTTGCCGCCCCGCTCGCCGCCGGTCCCTCCCTCTCCCGGCATGTTTTGTTTTATTTAACTCGCGCATCCTTGTACAAGGGATGATGAAGGAAGCTATGATCAACAGGTATCACTGAGAGTTGGATCAAATTTCGGGGAAAGCTGCTGGACGAGTCGTCCCGAGACCTCCCGGTGCGTCAGCGAACGCAACCTTGATGCAGGCTTTTGGTGTCTTTTCTTTTTCTTTTTCTTGAACCTCCGCGCCCTTTTTTTCTTTATCCTTCCGCCGCGCGCAGAGAGCTCTCTAGGTCGCGAGCTAACTAAGCTTTGCGTTTCCTAGAGACACCCTACCTGCCACCGGCAGCCTGGAAAGGAGAACTTGGTTTTTTCTTCTACTTCTTCTTTCTCCTTTGCTACCATTGGGGTCGGGATGATCGACACACACCCAGGTCTTCCAGGTTGTGGGCCATGGCATGTGTCGCCAGGCAGGAAGGCTCTTCACCGGTTTCTATCGCGACGTGCATCTCTCCCGTCTTGCCGCCCGGTTCCGGCCCACTGCGGCCCGGGTACCTGAACGTAGACAACGTAGACGTTCCCTGCTTTCTTGCCCACCTTCCGGTCTTCGCTCGTTCACATGTCACATCTCGAATTCTGCTTTTCCTCCCATTCTTTTCTTTCTCAACTCTCTCTCTCAGACTTTGTTTGACTTTTTTACGTTTTACCTCTTGTAAGAAGGGGAGAAGCCGCCAAGCAATATCGCAAGTTCTCTCCAAGACAACTAGCTCGTGGAACCCAAGCCAATCCATATCCTCTCTCCCGAAGAGTCTCACCGTCTTTTTCAAGACCAAAAACCCTCTTTCCAATTCCAAAAAAAAAAAAAAAAAAAAAAAAAATTCTATCCTAATAGTGACGCGTGTTGTCGGCGCAAAGGAAAAGAGAGAGTGTGTGTGGGTGTGTGTCCGTGTGTGAATCTGCCGTAAACCCGCTCACCAAGATTTCTTTCCTACATAAGCCGAGCGAAAAAAAAAAAGAAAGCAGCCCATCAGACGGTTCGCATTGACTCCACGCCCAGCTTCTTCATAGACAAGTCTCTCCCCCTCCCCCCCGCCCTGGCGGCAAAATATTGGCTGCATCTGCGCCAAGACGGGTTGATAGGTCGCCATCGAGCTTTTGCAGTGCCTTTGCCAAGGCCGGTCCTGGGTCCTGGAGGGTGAGATTGCGTGTGTGCGTGTGTGCAGATGCGAGGATAGAGCTTGGTGAGGAGATGAGGGAGAGGGATAGGTCTTGGATTGGAGCACGATGTAGCGATATGGAGAAAGGCTTCTTCGTGTAAGCAGGGAGAAGTTGGCATACTAGAAATAGGTATTGAATATAGGGATTTGGGGCATCGTTGGTATGCAACACAAAATAGCCCGGGATACATAAAATAAAGACTATATCATACCTTATGGTTTCGTATCAGTTACGGAAGGTTTCCCTTTCTTCTTCGGCTCGTGATATACATATATATATATATATTTTAGTTTCGTGTTCTCAGCAGGATTTGAAGGGCACAAATCACTAGTCGCTTAGACGTAGCACTTTTTCTGTAACATTATATTTTCCCATCGAATCCCTTCCTATTGAGAATACTCCAGTTAGATCACGCGGTTGCAAACCCTCTTACTCCAAACTCCCTCCACTCCAACCCTCATCTCGCCAAGAGATACAGTTCCCAACCATCTTACTTCCAACTCTGCATACCATGTCTACGAGTCCAGGACTCGCCCGGCCCATTTCCACACCAAGCCAAAACACCCACCTAGGAGATTCTATCTCGCTCCCCCCTCCTGCTCATTCTGCTCGCTCCTTCTTCCTCTCCTCGGATACCTTCCCCTAGGCCCTTTGCCAACCGTTTCCCCATCAAGGACTTTATCCACCCCCCTGATTTGCGCCTTTTCCTTGACGTGATTGTTCATGTATACCGAGCTCGACCTCCTGAGCGGGCTAGACAGGATACGCTGCAGCTCCTCCTCGTACGCGCGGTCGTAAATGTTGAAGTCTACGTTCACGGGCGAGTCAGAGACCACTGCGTAAGAGGCCTCCGAGAATGACGAGTCGCCACCAGTATCGAGGGTAGAATATGAAGCCGTAGGGTCTGACGCGTTGAACGAGGAGAAAGTAGAAGAAGACCCATCAATGTCAAGACCAAGTCCAACACCGAGGAAAAGCGGCTCCGCATCGTTGGAAGTATTGACAGATAGGGGGAGAGTCTCTCCTTTGCGGAAAGAGTTGCGCTGAGCAATGAGGGCTTCAATCTCTTCTGCGTTGGGTATATCAGAGTGGGAAGCAGTGGTTGAGGTGGCGGCCAGGGGGGCGGTCATGGTTGTGGGAGTGATTTGACCCGGGCTTGACGTAATGGATTTGTTGGCGGCTTTTCTGCGTGCCACAAGGAGTTTGAGCTTGTATCTGACTTTCATCTACTCACATTTAGCCATACACTCGACCGTTTTGTGGAGAAAAGGGGTCCTCAACTTACAACACAGAGCAAGTGGTTCATTTTCCTGGTAAAGGCACGGTTCAACTCAAGGTCGTTGGGCGGCTCGACTGGGTCGGCACAATTCTCCTCGGCAGAGAGCAGCATCGCGCTGCCGTAGTTCGTCACCCAGGGATGCACCTACAAAGAGTTGTAAGTCTGTTCAAGCTTTCGAAAGCAGGGCAGCTCAACTGTACTTACTCTCAGCTCATGCATCTGGATTCTCTTATCCGGGTCTTTCTCCAACAACCCGGCCATCAAATCCAAAAAAGCTGGGTCCTCATCCCCTGGAAACTCAGGCTCGTCGGTGCGTATTGACTCGTACATTTCCAAAACGTTGAGCTTCTCGAAGGGGAGTTTCCCGTAGCGGAGGCAGTATAAAGTCACGCCCATGGACCAAATGTCGGCAGCCCTTCCGGAGACGTCGCCGTGCCTGGCGACACAGAGCTCGGGAGGCAAAAATGCGGGTGATCCAGCGTGCTTCGCAGTACGCATCTCTTCCGACTTTTCAAACATTTCCGAGACGCCAAAGTCTACGATTTTCAAGGCATCATCGTCGTGGGAGAGGAGAAGGTTGTCCGGCTTGATATCTCGGTGGATGACGCCTTGGTGATGTACTGGGCGGCACACGTCAGGGGCGAACTCATTCAAATTGTCACGAGCCTTGTAGTAGTAGAGGGAGGACTCACAGTATTCGATGCCCAATATCAAATCCCTGAACCAAGTCCTGCAGGTATTCTCCGGATAGGGCTTCGTCTTCTCGCCCAAGCCAACTTTCATGACCACGCCCTTCTTGCACATTTCAAGCACCATGTACAGCGAGTCTTCTTCCGGGTCATCTAGAACTTCGATAAGCTGCACAAGGTTGGGATGGTTCAGCCTCTTCATAACGGCAATTTCCCTTCGTATCAAGTACAAGGCGTCCTCTTGGGATGCCGGTGAGGTCGGACCATAGTCAGGAAGGTGAGGTGATAAGGGTGCATTAAGGCTTCTCCTTTCGAGGCGGAGGGGAGCACGTGGGCCCACCTGGCGGAGAATGTTGGAACGCTCGCGTCGGCGTAATCGAGCTTTGGAAAACTCCTTGACGGCCTATAGCAAGGGTGTTAGCGTCCACCAATGTCTATCCGATGAGATTGTTGAGGCTAAGACGGGTAGTTTTTTACAAAATCTCTGCCGTTGTGATCCGTAGCGAGGTGCACGGCACCATAGGAGCCGCGACCTATCTCTCTTTGGATCACATACTGGTTGATCCGATGGTGGACGCGACCGTCTGTCTCATCACTGGCATACTGCGTCCTCGCATCCAAGGTTTCCTAAATGGCCGGGCCCGAATTAACCTTTCTGGTCCAACCGCAGAATACGAGCATGAATGGTATCCGGGTTAAAATTAAAGATGGCTCACCTTGATCTCACGATGTTGCGAGGGAGTTCGACGGTGCTGGCGAATGGGGCTCTTGTACCGCACGCGCGATTTAGGTTGATGGGCGCTAGCGTAGCGTCAGTAACGACAGACACCTGAGCATGAATTCGAATAGATAGCATTAAGTAAAAGGCCAAGAGGAGGCTAGGAGCATAGGTCCGACGGGTGGATTAACACCGTGATGTGGCAGTGCAAAGAGAGGGATGCAAGGTCGGATGGCGAAGAAGCGGTTCGGTTCGGCTTACATGTGATGGTCTATGGAACGGGTATCTCTTGTGGCATCGTCGTGAGATTCCACCTCGATGGTAGGGGAAGGCAGGCCGGCAACGGAAGACGTCAGAGCGTCAGCATCATTGATCTCTCCGACTGAATAGCTCCGGGCCGAAGTCATGGTATGCCGATGTCTGCGAAACAAGGAATTGAGAGGCAGAGGAGATGTGGAGGAGAATGCGATGGTAAGCGAAGACTAAAACTGAGGTGATGATGGCGGGGTAGTGGGGTCCCTCCTTCCTTTATCAAGACAAACTACGTTCAAAGCAAATGGCTCGAGGTAGGAGGAAAAGGCCGGGTGACAGCCAGCGCTCGAGCGTATATAAGAAACGACGACTTAATTCATTTTCTAGGTTGGCTTTTGGGGGGGTTTGGCTAGGAAGAGAACTTGGAAAAGCTCTCGATCAACTGTCCACGGAATTGGGACCACGAAAGAGTCTCTTCCTGTTGGCCACTCTTGACGCTGGAGGGCTCCAGGAGTCTGGATCCGGTTTGGTTTAGCGGACCTTTTTCTTTTCGTAGGATTGCGACAGTAGGTGGGATAAGGCTGAAGGATGGAAGCTTTGAGAGGATAAAAGGAACGCCACAGAAGAAACGGAGGGGGAAAATCACCCGTCTTGCTGGTTTCACCCCGCAAACCCTACTGAGTGTAATCTTTGTGTTACTTCGGCAGTCAGGAGGAATCGAATAGGACCGGATGGCTATACGAGACAAGCACTAGGTTTTCCGAGGGTATGGGAGAGGAAGAAGAGGGAGGATCCGGGTTGCGGTGCCAGTTGGTTTTATTTTTCTTACCTTACCCAACCACTAGGCTCTAGCTTCAAACGCCCCTGCCTCTTTTCCCGCCCAGGGCTCTCTCCCTCTATCTCTCTCTCTCTCTTTCTCCCTCGCAACCAACACTCCTTCCAGCCCTGCTCCCCAGCAGGAAATAAACAGGACCATCCCGATTGGAGAGTGAAGCGGGGGGCGTGTTGCGCCAGATGCAGCTGCAGCTTGGAGACTAAGAAACGAGAGGGGGAAGCATCGAACTAGCTACTATGCCAAAGAGCCACACAAGTCACATTTCCAATGCGACTTTCTCGGGCAGGCCGACTACCGAGAGCCCTATTCAGCCCAGTTCGGTACCAACCATGCAACGGGAGAAACCAGCCAGTGGGCCAGCCCATTTATGTGCTTTCCTCGCTACTTTGCCGTTCGTTAATGAGTGGTATGCTGTCTACAGGGGCCGTATTATCTCCTATTAGCTCAGGCCCCTTATATTGGAATCTTGGCTATGACGTTGGACGATTTCTGGCCCGTTGCACCTTGACCCCCGAGCGGGAAAACGGAGGGCATTGAATCTTGAGCCGTGTTCAATATGATGCCTCGGGATAGGTGCAACGAGGGCCAGGTAGGGCTGACACCCGTCATCACACGAGAATTGCGCCCGTCCCACCTACTATCATCACCAGCATGAAACCCCAGCGGTGTCGAATGGGCAGACATTGTAGTCTTGGCGACGACAAGACGGAGCTCTGGACCCGACAAGACAGGTCAACTAGTACTTGGTCGGCGCAAAAGCTGTTAGTTGCGGGGTAGACACATGGCAGGGTTGGCTGATGTTTCGGTTCTCCCGCCACATTCACCACGAGCAATTGATGAACAGATAAAAAAAAGGCTTACGGAGCAAACGATGACTGAAGTCACTGTGGATCCGACATAAGCTCCTTAGGGCTGAAGGTAAAGCCGGGTAAGACGCAAGATCAGATCGAGCCTATAATTGAACTATCAATGCCATCTTCTATAGGTCGCGTCAGTGTGGCTGTACACTCGGAGGGCCAGCAGTTGAATGTTCCGAGTCAGATTTGTGAGGTCAATGGATGTCACTGGGGGGGGGGGGGGGGGGGGGTCAGGTAATCTGGGTGCAAACCCCGTAAACTACCAGCATCAATTGATTGATCAATTATCAACAAGACAGTAGCTTCAATCGTTTAATGCTGGCGTTGTGCCAGGCTAAGAACTCGCTCCTGGCCTAACACAGTGGAAGTGTGCCTGCCGCTGGCAGGCCTTTGGTGGGGTTGGGATCAATGATGACCCCTGTACTGAGGTACACACCAAGATGATGGGGGAGGTACAGACACCTTGTACCTGGCTGGAGCCCCCGCCCATCCAGCGTGTGCTGTCACCACGTCCATCACAGCCTCAAGGTGTCAACTTCCACGCTTCCCACCCGCGGACCTCCCAAGCATCGCACCTAAGCCAATCTCCGACTCCTCGACACCGCCGTTGACACCGCCGCCATGCCCGTATACTCCTTCTACATTTTTGACCGGCATAGTAAGCCATTAGACCACCTCATCCTGCCGTGGGGCTTTCCCTCCCCTTGAGACTCAAGCTAACCCTCTCCCTTCCTCAGCCGAATGCATCTACGCCAAATCATGGCTCCCCGTTGATCCATCCGTCGGCTCACGTCCAACATCCCGTTCCTTCGGTACAGCTTCGAGCGACGATGCAAAGCTAATCTTCGGTACCGTCTTCTCCCTTCGTAATATGGTCCGGAAGCTCGGCGGTGAGGACGATGCCTTCATCTCCTACCGCACAGGCCAGTATAAACTTCACTACTATGAGACGCCAGCCAACCTGCGTTTCGTCATGGTCACGGATACTGCGTCGATGAGCATGAGGAATGTACTACATCAGATCTACATCAACCTCTGGGTCGAATATGGTAAGCTCCTTCCCTCCAACTAAGCAGTGGACTACGGCGTAGACTGACTTGATATCATGTAGTGGTCAAGAATCCGCTCTCCCCCGTCGAGCACAAGGGAGGAGCCGGTGTGAAGAATGAGCTGTTCGAGCTAGGCCTGGACCAGTTCATACGAAGCCTTATGTGAGGAAATTCATGACGAGATGCCACGACATATTGACCCGTGCCTCGCGCCTGACTGGGCCGTAGCCCAAAGTCAAATTCCTTATCCCGGATGTACCAGATAACCCTGTCACATTAGGATGGCGACTCTGCACCCCTTGGCCGCCTGTGGCTGATTATCGTCTTTGTGGATAACCGGACATCAGGCGGTGAGAAGGGAGGCATTTGTCCGGCCTTCAAGCTGACGCTGTGATTTCCGCCCCTGGCGTACTACAAATCCACAGTTAGGCCATGGACACAGGCTACCACGACAGTTGTCCGAACCAGGATATCATAGCTATGTCTGTAGCTATCTGGGCGGACCGACATCTTCGAGGCCGTCTCCGGATTGCGCTCTAAATCTCGAGCAGGTCCTGAGGTTAACTTTTTCTAACGGACCGACTTAACGGGATAGATCACACCCGTACCACTCCATGCTTGCCCTGGAACATTCCTTTTAATAGACTTAATGTCCGTCTTTTTTTTTTTTTCCTCAAAACATCTAACCGCTCTTGTTCCTCTCTTGACACCATCAACTACTCTGGTTTAAACTTGGAACTTTCCCCCATTTTAACACTAGGACCGCCGAGTACCTGATGCGGAATGGGCCTGAGGGGAAGGGAAAAAAAAAGCCAGAATGAGAAGCACCTTCAACAAATTCGGGAAAATCTGCCAAAAAAGATGTTTCGATGTGCCTTCTTGGAAGGCGCATTGGGATTTGAGCCCAATGCGGGGGTCGAACCCGCAGCCTTGAGATTAAGAGTCTCACGCTCTACCGATTGAGCTAACCGGGCAGGCTAGTGTTTGTTGAAGTGCAGAACGTCCTAAACTTTCTTTTCACATTGCAACGAACGAAATTTTTCCTCCGGTTCTCCCTCGACGTAGTTTCCTTCCTGAGGTGCCCCCTTGGACTGGGGAACGCGCTAGACTGAAGCGGGAAAATGATGCGTGGTTCCTCGGTCAGAGGCTATCCAGAGCGATGCGCCAGAGATCATTGACAAGGCTACGCAGTCGACATGCATAAGCACATGCGCGTCTTGCATGGAAATGCCTGAGTGAAAATTTTCGTCGCCCTTCTCCCAATGGGCTGGGATTTTACATTGCTATAATACAAGGCGGGAGCCGATTCTCACGAAAAATCGTATGTCTTGAGGCAAGAGAGTTATATGAAATCTGGAATATGGCTATTCACATAGACACGCGACAATAGTCTGTCTGTCTTAATGGCTACATGGAAGAGAGATATCTACTTGCACTCAAGACTCTCGAGCTGTATTAAAAGGATGCGTTCTGCACCTCCGAAACTAGCATATATGTACTCCTTCTCCCAATAGACGTCTAAGCGATACTACTACTCATACAAGAAGGGAAGGCTCAAAGTGAAGAACAATAAGACTTTCCTTCCTCCCGGTTTCCCCCCCCCAAAAACCATATGCAACTTTCCCATGCGTATATAGGCCAATGTTACAGCCCTAATGTCCCGTGTAAACGTGAAGAACGTAAGAAAATGAAAAAAAAAAAAAAAAAAAAAAGGAGGGTTTGTTTGGCTTCGTTTTTTTATAATCGTCCATCATTTGCTTCCCACGGCCTTCTCCCAAGCGCTCTCAAGAGACGCCTGTGACTCGACCATGACGACGCTCTGCTCAACGGTCGTCTCCGTCGCGACGGGCTCCGCCGCCGAGCTGGAGGTGGGCTCGATGAAAGCTCCATCCTCGGTGATTTCACATTCCCAGTTGCTCGAGTATACGACGGCGGCGAAAGCTTCGAGGTCGGCTACCTGCTCCATTTCGCGGAGGTACTCGTTGGGCATGCCGTTGCCAATGACGCGGGCTTGGCGGGTGAGGACGGAGAGGATCTTGGGGAGGAGGATAGCCTTGGTGGGGGACGGCTCGGAGTCGGTGGCGGTGGCGGTGATGGTGGTGGTGGTGGGGTTGCTCTGCTCAAAGGCGAGTGTCGCGACCTTTTCGTCAACAAGGTAGGAGAAGCCAGAATCGAGGAGGAGGGTGAGGACGTGGGAGAAGGAGGGAGACTCGACGAGGTCGGCGGTCTCGTCGAGAAGCCTTCGAAGGGCGGGAGGGATAGCGGGGCCGGTACTGCTTTCGATGACGCCAGATTCCTTGATGACAAAATCTTCCATGTCCCTAGGAGGCAGCACATACTCGAGCCACTTGGCCTTGTACCTCTCTTCCGGGGTAGCGCCCTCGATGATCTTGCGCACCTTGAGGGTAAGCTCGGAGAAGGTCTCAAAGGTGAGGTTGTCACGGGGGCTGAGGTGACCGAAAGCCTCCTTGACGGCGCCCTCGACACGTTGCATGATACCGACCCAGCCCTTGTTGAGGAGCCACCAGCTGAAGGTGAGGTACTTGCGGTTCATCTCAAAGTCGGAGCCGTACACCTGGTCGGGGTCGATCTCGTCATTGTCCTCGAGGGAGATGGTGGCTTGCGCCGAACCGGTGGCGAGGGTAACTACGCTAGACAAATAGCTTCGGCGGCCGAGGAGGTTGAGTTGGACCCGGGTGAGCAGGGTGAGAAGCGCAAGGGTGTAGATGAGAGTAAAAGCCCTCGAGACAGCTAAAGGCATGTTAGTCACCTCTACCGAAAGCGGGATTCAGTATAATTACGACTGGGGGCTACTTACAGCTTATCGTCAAGTCATCCCAGAGCTGCCTCTTCGTCTTCCTCGACTTTTGCGCTTGCGCACCGCCATCCTGCCCACCTTCTTCCACTGCGGTCGCGGCCGGGGGAAGTGCAATCTGGCTGGCATGTACCCCGCTCTCGCTTTGCAAGCTCGCAAGGCTCTTTCCGTCTTCGTCGGTCAAGTTCGTCTCGGCAATGCTAGGCGGTGCGCCGGCCGTAGTGTTCTTGGCAACCTTGAGCGTTTGGATCTCGTACGTGATCTTTTCCGTGTCCATCGTCTCGAGGATGTGCTGCGTCGCAGTAGGAAGAAGCGCCAGTACGGTAAACGTGCAATCTTCTTGGTTCTGCTCGAATCGCCGTCGGAGGCTAGTATCAACAGGCGTGGTTAGCTTGGGCACGAGACCAAGGACGGATATAAAAGTTCGCGGGGTGAGAAGAGAGGGGGGGAGAACTCACTTCTCCTTGGCGATTCGATCGCTGCTCATGCGTTCGCGCGCATCGTTTATCCTCGAAATGACATATTGAGTCACGACGTAGCCGGCTCCCATGACGCCAACACCGATCGCGAGGGGCGTGCGATTCCGGCGGAACCAGCGCCGTGTTGCGGCGAACATGGCGGCTGGGGGCTGGGCGATGTGGGCGAACTCGAGAGCGGGACGGAATCGGCTTGTGGTCTTTCGTACCGGTGGGAATAAAAAAAAAGGGTTTAAAACGACAACAAACAAGATTCCAAGGAGCAAGGGGATGAAGGAATGACAGGAAGAATAAGGTGAAATTCGGAGTGGAGGATGGATATCGTAGTTCTTTGTTCCTAGTTATGTGATCAAGATGATGGGATGTGCCTTACCGTACCTCGGCCCAGCTTCGACCTCTGCTCCAAGGTGCAGCCAGTTCAGTGTATTCATCAAATGAATTCCTGCTGGGGGTCGAGCGTGGCTCTGTGGCTGGGAACGGCCGAATTTAGTGGCGCTGTATTAACCTCCCCACCAGTCAAACAGCCGAGATAATGGGTGACTCAGCAAGAGCCTTGGCCTGGCGTCTGTCTCCACATCAATCCCACATGCCGAGCGGATTAAAGCTCGACTGAGCGTAACCTCCTTTGCTTGCCCCGGATTCCAGTGGTTGGGCTAGCTCTGGCCAGCTATCTCTCTATATATCAGGAAAACAATCAAGTCCGTAGAGATGTCACCCATCTCAATTACATTTTCAATTGACTGGATCCTGACATTACCCTGCTTCTGAGCTTTGCATCCTGTAAAACCTAGACGCCGTCCCTGCATCACGTGAACATTCTAGCCCCAACTCAGCACTTGGAACACCCCAAAACCAAGCTTTTCCCTTCCGTCAGAGTGCAGCTGGCAGTAGCGCCGCACCGCACCGCTGGCACAGCACAGCACAGCACAGCACAGCTCGCCCTTCAGCCCTTCACACTGTACAATACTAGAACATCTGCACGCTATTATGCTCCCTATTACGTATGGGCGGATAGTGGCGGGGACCTCTGCCCCTCACCCTATCCAACAGGATTAAGACATTTGAAAATCAACCTCCAAAACCCGCCTGTACACGCCACCCGCACCCCCTTCGCAGGACGCACCTCCTGATATATACTTCATAAACGGAAAAATCACTGCCAGGCGACAGAAGAACTGAAAGAAAAAACCAGCGCTGCCAGCCTGCCCTCCTCTCTTGGCCTCGCTTTCGCCATTCCACCATGACCGAAGCGGGTTCCAACTGGAACATTCACAACATTGTGGCCTACCTCCCTGATATACCCCGCGTCAGCATGGAGCAGCGAGGGCCGCCCGAGTTTATCCTCGAGGCCTTTGCGGACCCAGCCTCCGTGAAGGAGGTAGTCAAAGGTGAGAAGGCGTTTTCTTCTTGAGCTTAAGAGTCTCTGACTAGGCTCGTATTTGGTTCCTGTATTCTGCGGGGTTAAACTGCGAGCTCGGGGCTGGAGGGTGGCGGGGAGAACGATATTCGCTCAACTCGCTACTGTCAATCGTCACTGGCTGACCCGGTATTCTTTTCGCAAGGCATCCTACATACCATCTTCTTCCACCGATACTTTCCCCTAATAACGCCACAAACCCGGCCCGTCCTGTCGCTCTCCCTCCCGTACATCGACGACGTCGAACTCGAGACCCTTATCGAGCAGCGCGCCGCCCTCCTCGAACGCCAGCTCGACGCCGAGCGGAATATCGTTGCGCAACAGCACCATAGCCCTATTCCCGGGTCTCCCGCTCTTGGCGGGACCGGCATCGGTGCTACGGGGACCCAAGGTGGCGGCGGCCGGGGTCAAATCACTGTCAAATTCTCCGAAAGGAAACGAAGGAAGGCGTGGATTGTTAGGGGCGAGGAGGAGGTATGTTGGGAGTGTTGGACTGTCAAAGTCACGGTCGCCGAGCCCAAGACAGAGAATGGTAAGTGTTTTGCTCGTCTAGAGAAGGAAATTGACTCTGAAGGACTGACATGCTTTCGAATAGAGAGAGCCAAGGTGCGCCAAGCGATGGAACAGACTTTACTCGCCGCTGTCCGAAAGATCATGAAGTACGTCAACGCCAACAAGGATCACATTCCTCCCATTACCGCGACAAGCGGGAACCCGTTCCCTTATCAGATCAATGTCAACCAGAAGGAAGCGGGGTGGGCAGCCCGGATGGGCATATACTAGCATTCGCCTCCCTTCACTAGGCCCCCCTTACGAACAAACGAAATGATATAGAGCAACGGCATGTCGATCGACACTTGGGGAGCGGATATCCTTGCTGGCAAGGCCCCAGGCTTCTTCTTCTTCTTCTTCTTCTTCTTTGGAATTCGAGTCGCTGTCTCTCCGCCGCGGAATAATTGGCGTGGGGTGGCAACAACGGGTGTAGTATCATCTATATAAAAGGCGTATGAGAGGCGCGGAGGGCGCAACCTCGCTTAAATTTTGCTTGCTTCATCGAGCGTCGTTAGTATTGGGGGTCGGGATTGGAGTCTACTTCTTTTTCTTCCATTTTTTTCTTCCATATGCTTCTTGTCTATAAGCGTGGCCTCGGGCATCTTGGAAGAACATGTGCCCTCTGGCCTCTCACTCTCAGTATAACCGCTGAAAAAGGGTCCCTAAACAGCGCCCGCGTCCTAACGAAAAGGCCGTATTACGTGGGATTAGGTAGAAACAAACTAGAGTTTTGTTGCATGAATACATATGATACCCAGACCTTGAGTCAGTCTGTATACCATTGCCGGGCCGTGATGCCGAGAGCTTACTAGGCGAGAAGGCCAACTTCCCTCGAGGCCGCAACCATCCCGATGGACAGTCCCAATGCACCATCTTGAAAACCTCACGTTAACGTCAAATCCTTGCAAAGAGGCTCGTATATTTGGAAGCCATACTACTTCTCAAAACGAATACAGACGAAAGCAGAACAGACGAGCGCGCCATCCCGGTACCCAGACTAAAGATCATTACCCAAGGATATGAATATATCATGGCTCAGCATCCAACACCATTGATACTAATGACAACGGTTGAAGAAAAGAAAATGGAAAAGCGGAAAGATAAACATACTTGGGTTTATACTAGAGAAGTGACTCGCCAGTCGATCCTGGGAAGCGGGCCGCACGCTTAGCAATGATATCGAGTTTGGAGAGAAGGGAAGCAGTAACGCAGCATGCAGGAGAAGGGACGGCACAGTGAATAGCAGAAACAAATAACAAAGAGCTTTCATATTTCTCCACCATTACACCCTCCTAAAAGCGAAGTGCAAAGGAAATGAAGGGACAACATACGCCGGCCATCCATCATTCATCATGACAACTTGATAACCCATCTAATCCTACCCATCTAGAGGAGCTTTACGCTAGGGAATAAGTAGCTAGTTCCCTGGCTAAACGCCCCTCCAGATAGGTAGGACCCATAACTCAAGAGTGATATCGACAGACTCAGAAGGGGATAGATATGGTGTGTGAACACAAGCAAAGAAACGCCGAACATGGAATGGAAACAAAGGAAAGCCGACCTCCCGGAAAAAGCAGATGGAAAAACAACGAAGCAGGGTGATAGCTTAGACCATTGGACAACTCCCCGCGGAATTATCTCGAGGCCGCCCGACGTTCGCTCATCAGACAGTAATTCTACGAATTCGAATAAAAGTATTCCCGTTTCTTCCCTTCAGCCCACATTTCGTCTAGCTTTCGCCCAGATTGTTTCCGCAGTACACCTTGTCCGAAGACGAAGAATCGTGTGCAGAACTCAGATATCCCATCGGATGCTGTTGTGGTTTTGTGTGTGTAGTGTGTAGTCGTAACATCATAACTCATAATAATAAAAGAATATCTCTCAAGTGTTTGGAAATAAACCGCTAGCTCCTCATTTTGTAATCAGCCGTCGGGAGAAGAATGAACACATGTCTGCGTTTGGTGGTTGGGCTCAGAAACCAGAAGAGTAGAACCTCGAGATGCCAGGTTTAGAATCCGGCTTGTTACTCCGAGGAGCCGGGTTTTGAGATCCGGAACCGATCTTAGCGAACCCTTGCAGGATATCGACACCGGCACAATCCTGGGACTCAATGATGAAATCCGCAGGATCGAACGCGAGCGCATTCCAGTCTCCCTCAGGGGGAACAATAGAGAGGTTCGCCGGCAATTTGCTCGGAGACTGCATCAGGGGCGAATGAGAGTCGAGCAAATGCCTCGAGGGGGAGCTGAAGCCTTCAAAAGCGCGACTGGGCGTGTCGAGGGGGTGGGCAGTGGCATCTTCCCAAACCTTCAAGGTGGGGATGTCGGGCGTCTTGCTGATGCCGAGCTCGAAGCTCGTCATTGTGGTGATCGCACTGGTAGATTGCGACCGGTCCAATCTTGACTTCTTTGCGGTGCGCTTAATCGGCGAACTATGATCAAAGTTGACCAGATCATTGAAAACATCATCACCAGCATCTTGGAAAATGTTGAAGTCGGTGCCTTCAAGCGACGTGTCGAATCCTCCAAAGAGAGGGTCGTCAAGTTTGAAAGCTGGGCTCCAGGGTAGATTGTTGTCATCGAAGAGCCCGTTCATCTTGCGAAGTGGAGACTGAAGCATGCTCTGAACCTTGTCACGGTGGATTCGCAAATTCGTATTTGGAGATACCGAGGGAGGGGCCCTGGATGGCGCCTTTAGCTTAACAGCAGGAGTCAAAGGAGGCAGCATCTGGTTCGTCTCATTCCTTAGTGGGGAAGACGAAGGAGGCGCGTATCCGTTCCACGACCGTCCCTTGGTGGGGCTGTCATAGGAGGAAGCTCGGAGTCGGGCAATCTCCTCTTCGGCGCGGCCACGCTTGATGCGAGGGCGGTCAGCTTCCGACGTAAGCACACTGGGCTTCTGCCTCATAACGGATGACTCAAGCGAAGAAATGTATCCGCTGTCATCCATGGAGGCGAAAGCACGATTATTCGGACGCGAGACGGAGGAGGTGGGATTGCGGCCTAGAGGCGGAGGAGTGGTACCACCGCTGAGATCGACGCGACGTGGAATGGGTGGTGAAGAGTGCATCGTGGGTGGTAGAGGAGAGTACAGTGAGTCGAGGGGCGCGTCGGCCTCAGTACTCTTGTCATTCTCCTCAGGAGCAGCGGCATCTGAGACGGGGATCGTCGCATCGGACGAGAGATCCGGAGCAGCAATGGTAGCCTGAGACGTCGGGAGAGGGGGGAGCGTGGCATGAGCAGGCTCGGCGGTAGTCGAATGCTGGGTAGGCGGCAGGGTAGGTTCGGCCTGGGACTGCTGGGGTCGAGGAGGAGGAGCCTGGCGCTGGGAGTAAGTCTGGGCCGGCATCGAAGGAGGGGCTTGAGCCAGCATCTGCATCCTCGTAGGAGCCGTTTCGGGCCGCGCAGAAATGACGGTCTCGGCGGTAGTTGAAGTACTGGTAAACCTGCGAGTCGGCTTCTCCTTCAAGAAGGTGTGTTCCTGACCAGGCTCAATGCACCAATAGTTACCCTTGCCGGGGTCGTCCTTAGGACGCTCGATCTTATAGAAAGCCTTGTGCAGACTTAGGTTATGACGAATGCTATTTTGCCATCCCGCGTCGTTCGGTTTGTAGAATGAATAGTTATCCGAGATCCACTTGTAAATCTGTGAGAGGGTAAGTCGTCGATTCGGCGATCGGAGAATGGCCATGCCTATCAAAGTGGCGTAGCTATGGCCGGGCTTGGTGCCGTCGTCTACGATAGGTGGGAACGAATCGTGAGGAGGAATTGGTATTTGCTGGATTTCCTCCGCTGTCTTAGCCTTTTTCGCTGGTCGAGAGTCCTTGATGTTAGGCGCGTCCATTAACACGCGTTTGCCATTGGGCTTCTGAACATGAGCCTCAAAGGTCGCAATCGACGGTCCCGGTGCGGGATAAATGTTGGGCCGAACATTCTCCTTGCCAAAGTGGTGAATTGACGGCTTCTGTGCCACAGTCTTGAACTTGGAGAGGAAGGGCTTCTTCTGTAGTGAGTCGGTAGTGTGGTGTACTTTGTTAGGGGGTTCCATAGGCATCGGCTGAAGCTTGTTGCCCTGGGCGGGAGTCAGTGCCGCGAGGGCGGCTTGCGAGGCAGCCGGCATCATTTTGTGAGGCGACATCCTGATTTGGCCAGGGCGGTTTGGAGGGTTGAGCACGACGTTGCTGTTCGCGGCTTGCAGGGGCCGCCTTTGCCTGGGTGCGGTATTTGTGGGAACAGAGGCCATGTGGTTTTGGGCCATTTGCATCGGGTTCTCGAAATATGCGTCTTGGAAAATGTTCAGAGGCTCGTTGGGCGCGATGAACCGCGTCGGGTTGGCCATTTTGGCCGCGTTTTACGAATGGAGATGCTTCGGAAGGACGATGCAGATACTAGGACACGTCGAGACCTACGAGATTATTCTGTCAGGCCCCATCCCACCATAGAACTCGATGGGTAACCAAGGGATCTGAGGAGAGGAGACACACGAAGTAGCGTGTTGGTGACTTGATGAAGGCAGTGAAGTGATTGAACATACCTTGCTAAGTCCGTCTAGCTACCGATCCACGATATTGAGGAAACCGATGCTTCACTTTTCAGAGCGTTCGATATGGGTCAAGTCGGTCAATTTGGTGTGACTGCCCAGCAGCGGAAGTATGATGCTGTCCTCAACGCGTCGAGCAGGAGGTGAGGCAAGCAGTTCGGCAAGAGCTGGGTGCTCCCGAAAGGGGTAGATATTCCGTAATCGATGTTGAGCAATTGGACAAGAAAGAAAAGAGGCAGGGGCGAACAAGTGGAAAGGAGGAGAGAGAATGATATTGGAGAGGGGAAGTGAGAGTGACAAGCAAGAAAGCGTGCTGAAGGGGGAGGAATGAGGTATATGGGAGAGGGGAAGGGTAGGAATTGGGTGGAATTGGAATGGAAGGTGGGAAGCTGACGTGAAGAGGAAAAAAGAGGCGCGGCAGAAAGAGACAGGCCCAGTGCTAGTACGGCCGGGGGTTCTAGCAGGTACTGTACGTGACTAGGCCTACAGAAAGCCAGCTGGCGAGCAGTTCCACACTGTACCGTAGTGTAGGTGCTCTAGTTTATAGGTGGACGCATGAGGGTGTGGATACTGGGTAGGGCTCTGGAGTGCATCAAGCTCCGACTAATGCCTAGCACCTGGCCTCGACTTCTCCTCTCAGTATGAGTGCGTGACTCTTGTACCTCATCGAAGTCCTTGACCTAGACTTGACCAGTAGAAAAAGGCAAACGGAGCCAGGGCCCCTCTTGTCTGGTGCCAAGGCATAGAGGCTTGGGATAATGGGTGGAAATGTACGGGTGCCAGCTCAGCAACTTCAATCCACTCATATCAAACGGATGTACTACATTGTGTCGTACCAACGATTCACGGACACGACCCGACCAAGGTAGGCTCTTGTGGTCGGTCTTTGGGGTTCCGGCCAACCAGTCTCGTTCTAGGTCTCGAATGAAGAGCCACACCTTTCTCAATTTCAGTGCATGTCCTGGCACGGAGGTGGAGACGAATCGCTACTCGGTTAGGCCGCCCATGCACATGGATTGGCTGATAGGAGCGCGGGTTGACACGAAAGGAGCTGCAGGGATACCGTGTAATGTGGGCTACAGTTGGTCGAATGGATCTTGGTGCATGCAAGCTGTCAGCGGACAGGGGTGGGGGGAAGACCAAGGGCTTATTCGAAGGGCGAAGCTATCTGTTGAAGGAAGAGTGTGACAGAGGAAGGGTGTAATGGCCCAATCTAGACACGGGCTGGCAGAGGCTTGAGAGCAGGAGATGAGGGGTTTCAATTTGATGCGCGTCTCGCAAGAGCGACGGGCAGGGTCACGACGTGTGGTACCGGCGCCACCGTCGTCGGTGGGCTTCCCTCTTGGACGTGAATTGCAGGCTCAGGAAAAGACCAGACGAGATGGTCCGAGAGCAATTCCTAGACAATACTTTTCGCTTGAGAGATGATCAGAGAAGTGAGAACCGAGCGACTATCCACCAAGGTCGACGAAAAGTCATCTTCATTTTGTTTCCAGAGTTAGAGTGGTTGAATTAATTCATGGTCTCAGGTTGGTGAGTCCATAGAGTCTTGTCCTTCTTCGGCGCAGCAACATTGAAGCTGGACTCCCGACATGACCTCCAGGCCATCACTAGTCTGGATCCGGGGGAAGCCATCGAAGGCCTCCACTCGCAAGATCGGCGGCTGGACAAGGCATAGGCATCAATATGCAAGAATTGGCACGAAGCTAGCGCGCCTCGCAGTACTAGCATCGGATCATAAACTACACGAGTTGAGATGGATTGATCATTGATGCTTGGAGTACAGCCAGCAGTGGTACATTATAGTTGTACTTGTACAGTGGATAACGACTCATTATCATTGTCGCTGGCTGGCTTCTGGTTTCGATAGCGCTAGTCACTGGCTAGCTGGTCCTGGAACCGCCGAAACCCAAGGCCCGGCCACACCCAACGAGGATCAAATGAGGGCTGCGTACCCTGCCAGACGGTCAGCGCACTTCTAGATATACTGGACCACTTGCGGGGTCTCATCGAGCTTGGTTTCCGGCAAAATATCACAAGCCAGCCAGCTGTGGGCCTTAACCGCACAAGTACGAAGTATATACCCATACGACTCTCGGTGATTAGGAACTACTGTAACCTGCTCACTGGTACGCTCGGCCGGCCCCGTCGACAAATAGGAACAACGCGGTGTATTAATGCAAGCTTTTTAGAGCCCTCATGCAGCATCCACTTGGGCATCTTCCCTCCCGTTCAGGGATATACTACGACGTAATCTATCTCGGCCGGGTGAAGCTCAAACATCTACCTCTTCAAATCGAGGTAAATGGTTGATCTGGACCTGTACCGAGCCAGAAATACCCGATACTTGCTAGTTGTTACTCCCGGCCCCCCATCGAAAGGGAATCGCCAAAGGAAATGGCCGCATCATTCTGGTCCCAACAAGTTTCGTCCCGACGCCACTTATGCACCTTGTTTTGAGTGTACGAAGGTAGAAGAGGAACAGATAGGAAATCGATACGGAACAGGGTACGGGAGTACGGACTACGCCAGACCGTGCAACAAGTTCGCCACCTGAGATCCAGCCCCAGCCCTCATTTTCTCTTATCACAACGCACTACTAAGGTACATACAGTATTAACGTAGCGCCCGACAACGCCCGACGAAGGCAAAACTCGGTCGCACACGCACTAATAGGAAGAAAAGAAATGATTTAAAATAAAATAAAATAAAATAAAATAAAAAAAAAAAGAAAGAAAAAAAGGAGGGGGGATGAAAAAATGTGCGAGAGCCAAAAGCGTGATGAGCCAATGGCAAGAGAGTGCGAGGATGAGTGAAAATGAAAACTGGAACCTGAAAAACGTGGAAAATTCGGGCGCCTCGCGGGTTCGGTTGTGGTCTTCACAAGCGGCCACAAGTTGAATGAAGTCAGAACCTATCGACGCGTCAACACGCGTTGTTTTGAAACGCGAAAGTCGAACGGTAGGACGCAGCCAATTAAAGACTGCGATCGGCAGGGCGGGGTGGGAAGGGGCATCATTCGAAAGCTCGGAGGAATTTATCCCTGGTTTGGACTGGTCAGATCCTGGCCAAGCCTCTTCGTGGTTGGCCGGTTCAGACCACCTTGAGAGTCTGGACGGGTACCTGAGGCCTGGAGAGACCCACTAATTGGATCAAGTACTCTCAGGCACTGCCGGCGCGATCTCTCGCGCATTCAGCCCAGTTTAGGAGCACCGCTAAAATTTCTTGTACCCGCGTAGTTCGTTCGATAGCCTCCAACTGTGTCTTATTCCTGGCGATGAAACATTGGGCTTCTCAACGGGGTGAAGTACCCTACGCACGGTTCACGGTAATTGACCATGAAATGTCGATCCACTTCTCCAAGCTCTAAATTTCCTTTAGACTCCAGCACGCTCAAGACCCTTCAACACCAGAGCGGCCTCTCCATGACTGCCCCAGGTGTTTCGGATGCTATCTCTCATCAGCGCCGTTTCGTCACCGATCTTTCAACAGTTGCGATCGAAGCCGGTTGAGCGCTTGGGGTGGGACATCTGTGAAGTCTGAGACGCCGGGACTGGCGTGATATGCCGAAGCTGAGAACCTCAATCGACAATCATATCCAATAGAAGCCAGGCTGTCAGATGCGTTCGCTTCCTCATCCCATGTCGAAGAGCCACGTCAAGAGGGCACTCCGAGAAGGGGAGGGAAACCCCTGCCATTATAGACCCATGACCACTTTAGATCTTTATGCGTCGAAACTAGGCCACCCTAGCCGCAGTCGCATTTGATAGTGGCCTTTGCGATCGAACTACTTCGGTTTCCTCGGGTCCTTTTTTTTTTTTTTTTTTTTTTTTTTGTGGCTTGCGCCGGCGATGACGGATGTGTTCCCATTCCGTACTTTCCATGTCCAGTATTGGGCACCTCCTTCGAGTTTATCTCGCGCTCTGCGCCAGTTAAAGGCGCGAAAGAGAAGGTTGAACAGTACGAAGGACGGGCTATAAAGTGACCGTACCGAGGTGCCGCGCACCCTCCGCCTTGTATCACGTTTAGGAGGCAGTTGCCGGATGGCTGAACACAAACCAAGCATATCACGCCATGAGGAGAGAGACGAGGGAACATCTGGGAAGCGAGCCCTTCATGTCCCGAGTTCCCCATATGGAATATCCTTGCAAATCGGAGCTAGAAGGTGAGAGTATCGATATCACTCGACCGAACAGGTCCTCGACTTTGTGTTGCAGGTCGGAACTTGCCTCCACAAGGACTTGGACTCATGTAGTCTAGAACCGTGGACCGAAGTCAGAAGTATATTTTTTTTTTTTGGAAGAAGACGCATTTTTCATTGATACCATGATGATCGGCTTGGTCACTTCAATTTCCAGGCTTTTTGGTCGCGCTCCTGGCCTTTGTTCCGTGATGATGACATCAACTACTTCTCTAGCCTGTTCGTAGAGATCGCAATTCATGAAATGCCCCACCTGGTTTTATTCTTGCTCCATTTTTTTTTTTTTTTTTAATTCTTCCCACATCAATGATGCTTCTTGCGCCCTATTTGGCTCCATGTCAGCTAATACAGTCGAGGGATAGACTATGGACGATAGGTCCACTCGTAACTCGCGGTTTCTCTCAGCTGGACTCCACCAGGAATCGAACGACGATCCTACGAGACAAAATCTATCACTGATTCCAACCCGGGAGGGACAAAAAAAAAGGGGAAAGAAAATAAAATAAAATAAAGATGGAGAGGCAAAGTGTGCAGATCCGTAATCAACCCAACAAGGAAGAAGACGAAGCAGAAAAGAGAAAAAAAGAAAGTTTCTCTCCATTCCTAACTTAACCCCAGAGATCCCTCCTCCCTCGGCTCGACACCCTTCGTATAAGTTTCGTCTGGCAAACTCTGTTTCAAAATAATTTCCTCGATTGTCTCGAAACCAAGGCGGGTGAGCACATGCAGACAGGGTCGTGCAAGATGTACCGATTAACGCACTCCCCCTCCTCTGCCGTTCTGCCTTGCCGTGGCAAAAACACAGCAGTGAAATGGTACGGGGAGCGTTTTGCGTCGGGAACGTAGGAGTGGAAGGCTAAGGCTTTGCTTTCATCTCCATTCACGGGCGAAACAGACGGCCTACACGAGAAAAAAAAAAAAAAAAAAAAGCCCCCCATCTCCTCTAGCCCATACGCGGCACCGATATTATGCAAGGGAGATCCGGGGGAGCCACGTCAACGCTCCGAAGCTTTCCCCTCCTCCTCCCCTTCTACTCGCACCAGTGTACAAGTATAGCCGATCCGCATACGACCTTTCCCCGCTCTCCTGTAGTTAGCCGACTGGTCTGAGTTTTCAAACGAGAGTAGAGTGTCTGCCTGAGCTCCAGGAACGAGAAACAGACTGAAGTCAAGATATCAAAAGACCGGGGATAGATCCTCCAGCTGGCGTTCCATTATAGGACGTGCTGAGCCGATGCTAGAAAAATCTTGTTTAAAGATGGCGGGTTGTATGTCCTAAGACATCACGGGTGTACCGATACCAAGATTGGTTGGTGTGTTGACACGTCCAACCCTGACCAGCGTGCCGAACGAGACATCACCTTCTTGCAGGTACGCGGTGAATTATAACAGAATGGTTTTCTTCAAACTACACCTAGGCATCTCTAAGCAAAGAGGGGATAAAAGGAAAAGAAAAAAAAAAAACGTTCAGAAGTAGATACAAGAGGAGGGGGTGTAAACCAATTGTCTGGCAATCCATTATCGGGGGCCCACGCGTACGTTCGCCGTGGCTGATCATTGTCTGTCCTCCTTGTTTTGTTGCCCGCTTGCTTTGCTAGATGATCGACCCACCATCCCGGACTACGATGGTACCTCAATCCAAGACACGACCGGCAAGTGCTGAGCCGCTCTTGTCTTTAGTTGTAGTTTTCCTCAGGGCCTTACCAGCCTGGATCTCGCCCAAGAAACCTGCCGGCCGGCCTCCGGCTGGGGGCGCAGCTGGGGCGTCGCCTCCGCCTCCAAGGCTAGGCATAGGCGGCGCCGGAGGAGGTCCGGGGGGCGCCGGAGCACCCATGTTGGGGAGAGGAGGTGGAGGAGGCGGACCCGCGGGAGCCGGAGAACCTGAGTCTGGCATGGGGGGTGGCGGCGGCGGAGGAGCTGCGGGAGCAGAAGTAGGAGGAAGAGGTGGAGTGGGAGGTGGTGAAGCAGCCGGGGCATCCGTGGGCACTGGTGGGGGAAGAGGAGGAGCAGGAGGAGGAGCACTAGGGGACTCATCCGCGACGGGGGCCGGCGGTGCTGATGCAGGTGGAAGCGGAGGTGCGGGCGGTGGCGAGGAGGTCTCTGCTGCTGGAGGGGGGGATGTAGTTTTGTCACCGGTAGCAGAGAGAGGTCGAGGGGGCCCCATTGCACCGAAAAGCATCTGGGCGAGCTGTGCGGCCTTAGTACCGCCCGGGCGCCCGTCGTCGGATTCATCATCTGAGTCCTCGCCGTTATCGGAACCCCAACCGTCATCATCGTCGTCACGCTTGCGCGAGATGGTAGGGCCGGGCACGAATGGTGCAGACGACTGGCCTTGCTGGGCCATTCGGTGGAAGGGGTTGGTCGATTCTGCGGATGCCGGTGCGGGTGCAGGCGCAGGCGCAAGCGGCGCAGGCGCAAGCGGCGCGGGCGCGCTAGGCTGCTGCACCTCAGCCGTAGGTGTTGAAGTTGATGACTGTGCCATCATCTTGAACCAGGGGTTCTTGCTTTCGGTATCCGCGGATGGCGTGACCGCTGGAGGCGAGACAACGACGGCAGGTTGAGAAGACGAAGTTGAGCGCTCTAGTTCCTGGCTACCATGGGTGGGAGTGGACTCGACAGGTGTAATCTGTTGAGGACCTTCCTCGTCGGACGAAGAATCATCATCCTCTGCCTCGAGCTGGCGCCTGAGCTCCTCTTCTCGTCTCTGGAACTCCGCGCGCTCGGCGGCTAGCTTCGCCTCGCGTTCCCTGGCCTCCTTCTCCTTCGCCTCTCGTTCCTTAGCTTCCCGCTCCTTTCCCTCGGCTAGGGCAGCCTTCTTTCGCCGCTTCTCCTCTTCCTTCTTCAACTTGTTCTGTCTCACTTGTTCCTCGAGAGCCTTTAGGCGTGCTTCGGCTGCTTCTCTCTCACGCGCAAGCTCGTCCCTGTCACCGGCGGTGTCATCTCTACATATAGGCTTAGTAATGGAATAAAGCGGACTGGATTGGACAACTTGAACGTACTCTTGCGAGGTTTCTGCCTCTTGAGAAGCGGGTTCCCTGGTAGTCTTTCGAGAAGGAGGCGGAGGAGGCCTGCGGGCTTCTACCTTAGCAGGCTCGGGAGCGGGAGGAGGTACCCCCTGTTCCTCGGCAAGCCTCGCCTGGCGTTCAGCCTCTCTGCGCGCGTCTTCCTCTTCTGCTTGGCGTAGCTTGGCGGCTTTCTCAGCCCTCTCCCGTTCAAGTCTCTGAGCAGCCGATTCTCCGGGCTTTGAAGGAGCCTTAATTCCAAGAGCAGCCAACCTCTCAGCCATTCGCTGTTCGGCTTGCTGTTTAATGAATGCAGCTCGCTCCTCCGGCGTCTTATAGGACGAGTACGAATTACCTCCAGAGGTGGTCGAAGGCGACGCAGTCGATCGCGGAGGGGTGTCGCGCCTCGTAGGAGGCTCAGGTTGAGACCGGGAAATAGGCTCGGGGGCACGTGTGCTTCGAGTGTCCTGGGATCGAACGCGAGAGGCTCGGCTAGAACGCTGCAAATCAAAAATGAAATCCCTAACCTCGTCCTCAACACCCAAACCGTCTTCCCAGCGACGCCGCTCATGTTCGCTTGTCGAGTCTCTACCACCTTCCTTTAGAGTATCCTCGAGGCCCTTGGCGAAGTCGCGAACGCTGTCCTCGACATCGCGGACCATGCGTTCATTATTTTCCTTCTCAGTTCTGGTCTTGAGACTTTCTTCCTCTAGGCGCTTAGCGGAATCCTCGTCACTGCTCACGTCAACCTTCTTGCCTGTAAGCGCTGCGGTTCGCTGTTGCATCATCGCCCTAGCTCTAGCCTTGAGCCGGTCAGATTCTGTTACCATGCCGCCCGGTCCGGTACCAATAATTGCGGCTGCGCTGCCAGGGTTGGCCTTAGCATCCTTCAGTCGGAACAACTCCATTCGGGCATCGGCAATGGCCTTCTCGGTCTTGCGGACCTCTGAGGCGAGTTTGGGGATGCAATCAGTCAAGTTTTGAAGTTGACGCTTTAGAGCACGTCTCTCAGCTTCAGAGTCGCCAGAGATGTAGACCGAATCGGGGTGCCCGTCGATATCCTCTTGAAGCCTGCGGATGCGGCGGTATAATTCTTCCGCCTCTCGGCGATCCCTTCTGTCAAGCATATCATCTTCTTCGCTATTCTTTTCATCTGTGAAATCGATGGCATCAAGAAGAACTTGCTTCTCGCGGATCTTCTTCCTCAGCTGATCGAGAGTGAGATCATCGTTGGAGGTAACAGAGGAAGCAGGAGAATCGGGCCGAGGAGAGCTAGTTCCAATCCTACGGCGCGCGCTCGATTTGTAGCCAAAGTCGTCATCGTTATTCTTGAAACTGGTTGCGTCCTTCCTGCCGAATGCAGTCCCAGCGTTGGCCCTGAGGGAGTGAGACTTGGCGTAGTTAACGCCGGTGCGTTGCGGAAGCAAAGCGGCGCCCGAATTCTTTCTAAACTCAGACTCCTCGTGGAGCATCGACTTCATCGCACCGATGGATTGGCTGATGTTTCGGGTCGAAGGAGGAACGAGTTCCGGAGGGAGAGTATTAGGGACGGGGTAGCCGTTCAGCTTTCTGTAGATTAAATGCATGGCTACAGCGAACTCATCTAGGTTCAACCGGCCCTTGTTACCACTGTCGGCCAGAGTCCAGATGCGCTCAAGATCAGGCTTCTCCAAGCCACTTTGGCCGAAGATCTCGATGGCCTGCGAGCCGGCGATGAAGCCCTTGTTCATACCATCCCAGGCGCGGAAGAGGCTATCATACCGATGCTTCTCATCCTTGGTGATTGCCCACGGAATCACGGCGTTGCCTTGTAACCCGGCGGTGGTGAAATTAGATTGCTCACGGCCTTGTTGAGGCATCATGCGAGCCTGAAGGGCATCAATATTGGGCAAGCCGGAGGCGGGAGTGTTGACGAGCCCCCACTGGCCGGGACGGCCCGTCGGTTGCGCATTCAAAGGCGCCGCCATACCAGCAGACAAGTTCTGGCCAAAGCCAGTCGGCAGAGGCGGCATGGGAGGCCGCGGGCCATTGTATCCCGTAGCTTGCGGGTTCGAAATACCCATGTATCCAGTTTGCTGCGGCTGCATGCCCTGAGGTTGGCCAAATCCTGTCTGCTGACTAGGGAAACCAGTCATCTGCGCCTGCAAAAGCTGCGAGTTTGAAGCCTGCGGCTGAGGCTGATGGATCACGGGAGGTGATGCAGTATTCTGCCTCGCGTTGAAGTCAGGCGCATTGGCCGAGGGTGCTGACACTGCCTCCTCAGCAACACTAAAGTTGATGATGTCTACCATGCTCGAAACCTCATTCTTAATATGCTCAGGAAGCGACGGAGGAAGCTGCTTGCCAGTAAGTTTGAGATTGCAGAGGTACATAGCGAGAGCGAACTCGGGGAAGTGAAGCTGGCCGGAGCGCGTAGTATCGGCCAAAGTCCTGCAGGAGTTTGTTCGTCAGTAGTTGACTCTGCTCGATCGCATCGCGAACTAGGTGAATACTTACCAGATTTGTGACAAGGTATCACCGTCCAGTCGAGACCTCAATAGCAAGTCGCGCGCTTTATCGCCGGAGATAGTCGTTGCAGAGTCACCAACTTGGGTCTTAAACAGCGTCTCAAACTTGGCTTGATCCTGCGCAGTGATGAAGGACAGCCTGATATTCGGGATTTTGTTGGTAGATTTTCGTGGAGGAGCAGGAGCAGCGGCTTTCGAAGCTCCCGTCTGGAAAGAGGCTGCCATCTCGCTGAAGCCTGTAGGCTGAGGCTTTTGTACAGGCGCGGGGGCCGCCGGAGGAGGCGCTACGGGATTCAGCTGGCTGGGAGAGGAGAAGCCAGTCGGCTGTGAGACCTGGAATTGGGGAGCCTGGAACTGTTGATGCTGCGGCGGCGGCTGTTGCTGCTGTTGGAACTGCTGTTGATACTGTTGCGGAATTGACGGCATCGGCGGTGGTGCCTGGAAGCCCTGCGAGCCGCCGGGGCCAGGCATCCCTGTGTACTGATTCTGGAGGGGCATTGAAAGTTGCTGCTGCTTGGGCATGCCCGTGGCTTGGGGAGCCATGGGATATCCCGTAAACTGTTGTTGCAGCGGAGCCTGTCCGAAGCCCGTCGGTTGGGGAGCGAAGGGGCCGCCTGGTTGAGATTGGCCTAGGCCCTGGGGCCCTGTGCCCATTCCGAATTGACTTCCATATTGTTGTTGTTGACCAGGCCGCTGGCTATTACCGCCAAGATAGGCGTTTGAATTCGAAAACATCGTTGGATTCGATCGATGATGCTGGTGTGCGAGGTAGTCAATTTTCAAATGCTGTTCTCGCGGGGGCAGATCTGTAACCGGTTGGGGAAAAGGAAATCAGGAGAAACTCGAAGAGGAGCTGTTTCGGACGGGCGCTACATGTACGAGGACACGGCAGGGGACGGTGAAGTCGGCTGGAAAATTAGGTAGATGTTGAAGCTAATGGGAATGAGATAACTCAAGGAAATAAGACGCTGCGATAGCTACGAGGAGGGATGCACAGCCGGGATGAGGTGGCCCAAAGAGTGATGACGACTGGACTCCAGAACATAGCAATAAATGGTGCACTTAACTTGATTCTGTAAGGAGAAGCGTGTTTTGGTTGGCTAGTGCTCATGGAGGAAGCAGGTCGCAGCTGCATGAGGGTCGCTTATGTAATGATTCCAGGGGCCAGCCAAAGCAACGTTTTAATTTGGACCCTCAAAAATGTATAAAGTACGAAGGTACCCAAGGCATAATACGGCCAAATCCAAGTTTTACCCACGTAAGCTCGAATACGGTAAACGGATCGGCTCCCGCCATCGGAAGCTTCTTTATGTTTTCACCTCGGTCAATTTCGCAGTGCTTTTCTTGACAGGAACGTTTGGCGAGGACATGGCGCGGAAAGATCATCAACGTGACGATGACCACTCCGAACTGTCAAGATCAAAAAAGGAAATGCAGCCAGAAGGATGTAGTACATTTATCATTTATACCGGACACCATCGCTTTTTATCTATGCTCTATACTCCATAACTTTTAACTAGCGACGCCGCTTTAGAAAGCAAAGACCTGGTCCTCAAGCTTGCTGACGGGCCTGGCCTTTTTGAAGCCAAGAGCCTCGGTGGCTTTCTTGAGACCGCTGACCATGGGAGGGGGGCCGCAAAGAAGGATCTTGACATCGGCGGCGGGTTTAGGGAGCCATTTCTAGTATATGTATTAGTTATGTTCATCGGGCTGCGGAGTGGGATAGGAAATAAGGAATAAGACTTACGGTGATCATCTCAGAAGTGACATAACCAACACCGCCAGTCCAGCCCTCAGGAGGCCTATCGAGGACGTAGTGAACCCTGATACCGGCATCTTCCTTGGCAAGAGCATCAAGGTCCTCCTTAAGAAGGATATCCTGCTCGGTAACGTTGGCGAAGATGAGGTCAACCTCTGTCTTGTCGCCGGTGGCACGTCCGCGGATAATAGCCTTGATGACCTGAAGCATGGGGGTAATACCAGTTCCTCCGGCAATCATGCCAAAGTGGCGTACCATGTTGGGAGTGTAGACAAAAGCGCCCTTGGGTCCGCGAACGCGAATGGTCTGGCCAATGGCAAGGCTGGCCAGATTCTTCGAGATGTTACCGGTGGGGTACGACTTGACGAGCAGGTCGAAGTGGCCGGGCTGGTCATCGCCCGAGATGGGAGTGTAGGAGCGAACAATCTCCTGGCTAGTGCCATCATCCTTGGAGATGGTAGCGCCGATAGAGATGTGCTGGCCAATGGGTAGGCCAAGGATGGAGGTGGGAGTGGGGAGCTTGAATCGGTAACTAACAAGAGCCCAGTGGTGTCAGAATTGTACGTCGCGTAACTTGTGGGCCAAGGGTACAACTTACATGGCAACATTGTGGGAGATGATAGTCTTCTCCGAAAGTTCAAACTCCTGGAAGGTATCGGGAATGAGGACCTTCTTCGGCTCTAGTTCGGTATTTGTTAGAAACTCGGTTGTCAAGTCCAAGGGGACCGAATCGACTTACGGAGGGTGTAGAACTTGAATCCCGCCAAAGCCAGAGCCACGGCAGCGGCATAAGGAACGAACTCCTTCTTCATGATCCATGTGCCGAACACAATCAGACCAGCGGGGATGTAGACCGCATCGAAGTAGGCGCGAGAAAACAGAGACTCCCCCATTGTGAATGTAACGTACAGGTCGCGGTTTGTGTAAGGCTTTGAAGAGTTGTCTGAATATGAGAGACTTCGACGGCCACCTAGGATACGCAAGCGTTCAAATATCCGTTGACGAGAGGGATTGAGGGAAAAAAGAAAAAAAAAAAGTTCGGAGTCGGAGGGGGAGGTCGGGAGGATTAAAGGAGGCCTGGAGAGTGAAGCTAGTAGCGCGCCAAACATGGTGCGAGTCGACCCCGGCAGTTTTTTGCGGCGACTGACCCCAACTTTTTTGGGGGGGGAGTGGACCAGGGTCTCTTTTTCTTTTTCCACCCTCAACGTCCGATAATCTCTGCAGGGCCTGGGCCAGCCACACCATGACAGCGCTAGGTCGGCCTACTCCGTAGATCGGGGGCTGGCGATTAGTCACCTCTGCTTTATCGATACGCCCCTGGACACAGCAAGGACTTCAGCACCTTAGACCACCTCAAACGCTCCATGCCCTCACTTGTCAATTTATAGCCCGGGGTGAGACTCGCCCAGTCTTCACTGCCGAACCACACCCCTCTCTCTCATTGACATCCCCAAAATCGAGATCGCGCTTTTCTTTAGCGGCCATTTACAATGAGCGAGGAAGGCCCCATACAGTCGATTGCCGAGCCCGGCATCCGAGCGACCGGCGAGGTCCTTCATACCATGCGCAATGAAGTGGCCCAGCTTCTGAACAGGCATCAGCGCTCATTTCCCGGCGCGCAACCGGTCAGTTTTACCAGAGGCCATCTGGAAGAATTGAGGAAGGAAGAGTATGACATGAGCCCCCTCTAGGCGATACCCTTTGCAAAATTCCCGGATCGTATTCTCCTGACGAATTTGCAATAGTTATTTCGTTTGCGAGAAGTCTGATGGCATCAGATATCTGCTATACTTGACGGAAGATGAGTTTGGCAAGGAAGCGCATTACCTCATTGATCGTAAAAATGAGTATTGGTACATCAACAACAAGAGTCTACATTTCCCAACCCCTCAAGGTGTCCAGTCCTTCCACGTCCAGACCTTACTTGATGGCGAACTTGTCATGGACAAGGAGGACGGTCGCGAGGTGCCCCGCTTTCTACTTTTCGACTGCCTAGTAATCGACGGCAAAATCCTCATGGAACGCCCCCTCGACAAACGGCTTGCATATATCAAGGATCATTTGTATGTGCCGTATAAAAGGCTCTTTCAGGAGTTCCCCGAAGAACTCAAATATCAGCCCTTCGAGGTTCTTATGAAAGACATGCAACTCAGTTATGGTGTGGAGATGATGTTCAAGGATGTGCTACCCAAACTGAAGCATGGTAATGACGGGCTCATCTTTACATGCCGAACCTCGAGCTACCGTCATGGAACCGACCCTCACATCTTGAAGTGGAAGCCTCCGGAGGAAAACACCATCGATTGTCGGCTGAAGCTTTACTTCCCTACTGTGGAACCGGACGAGGAGGACATTTCTAACGGCGTCGTTGAGCCTTATACCGATTACCACACGCTAGAACGGGCAGAGCTCTGGGCGTTCATGGGGGATAGCCATCCACGGTACCAGAAATTCGCTGACGTGTTTATCTCGGACAAAGAATTCGAAGAACTCATTAGCCTGGGCGACCCACTAAACGACAGGGTCGCTGAGTGCTGTTTAGATGAGATGGGTCGCTGGAGGATAAGCCGGTTCCGCGATGATAAGCCGGAAGCTAATCATATTAGTACTTTAAACAGCGTCATGCGGAGTATCGAGGATGGCGTCACTGAGCAGGATTTACTCAACGCTGCGAAAGGTGTGAAGGATGCGTGGAAAGCCCGAAACTCGAGGCGTCCAGGCTAGTTTTCCTTGGAGTCTAATTCTTAGGTTCTGGGCGCATTAGGAAACGGTTTCAAATGGATTACTTGGCTCGCGAATACCCTTGAAGGCTTGATGGAAGTAAAATATGTAATTATAGAGTTATTTATGCCATCTTGAAGATTCTGCGGACAATTAAGTGGCCATGCATCTATCGAGTTTCGCGCCTCTCGCGCCGCGCACGGGCCATTAAACAGCAGGACTCGCCCAAGCTACCCGTAGCCTCACACCTGCGAGACACAAGAACCAAAAATTGAAAGTCAGCCTTCCCCAAGCCGTCTTCGCGTCCCATCACAGCCATCCCTCCAGTTCCGGCTTCTTCGTGACATTCGAAATCTCACGGCAACACCGCGATAGCAATGGGCCGAGAATTTTCAAGGCTTGTTTAAGCAATCCATCGTGCCCAGCTATCATATCCTCTCCCTTCATCTTCGATTCGTCCTTCCCCAGGAGCCAAACCTGATCCGCCACGGCCTGGGGACGAATTCCTCATTTGCATCCCACTGCCGCCCCTTACCTTCCGATACGCACTGCCCAATAATTCATCATGGCGGCGAATGGCGTCACGAACGGCGCGGCCGTTGAGCCCGCCAGCGCGCGTTTCTCCGATATCCCCTCCACCATCGATATTCCCGTCGGCGATCAACTGGACGAAGCCGTCGAAGTCAACCTCGATGATTTGATCGACGATCCGACTGAGCTTTGTACACTACTCGAGAACGAAGGTGCGGCGCGAACCTACTGGATGACGGTAGCGATGGCCTACGCGAAACAGAGCAAGATTGACCATGCCATCGAGATGCTTATCCGAGCTAGCCAAGTCCTCCAGAACAGTACACCGCGCGAAAGAGTTAGCATGACGTGTAGCTTGTGCTGGCTCTACCTCCACAAGAGTCGCGAAGCACCTCGTGTCCCTCCCGAGGGCGTTCTAGTCACCGAGGCAAAGACGAAAGAGTACTATCTCCAACTCGCCACTTCGTCGCTTAACGATGCGTCTCGTATCAACCCAGCATTCCCCCCTCTCTTCTTAGCCCGTGGTGTTCTTCAGCTTCTTAAGGCTTCTCTCCAGGCGCCTTCCACATCGACCGGCCCGAAGGCCGTTGATCCTGAACGAACCGAGCTTCTTCGGCAGGCTCTCAAGTCGTTCGAAGATGCATTGAGAGTTTCACAAGGAAAGAATATGCTTGGATTGATGGGCAAGGCGCGCACTCTCTATTCTATGAAGAAATACCCGGAGGCCCTCACAGCATACCAAGAGGTCCTTCGCAAGATGCCCGGGCTCGTCGACCCCGACCCGAGAATTGGTATTGGCTGCTGCCTCTGGCAAAGTGGTTATAAAGACGATGCTAAGATTGCGTGGGAGCGTTCGCTCGAGCTCGTTCCCGGCAACAAGTTCGCCAACATTCTCCTAGGCCTCTACTACCTCGACTCCAGCGGCCATCTACCAACGAACAGCCCCGAATTTTTGCGAGTCTACAAAAAGGCGATGACTGAGTATACTCAGAAATCATTCAAGATTGATAAGAACCTGCCTCTCACATGCGCGACATTCGCAAGTTATTTCTTGTCGCGCAAATCCTTTGCTAACGTAGACACCCTCGCGCACAAGGCCATTCAGTATACCGACGTTAATGCTGTCGCTAGTGATGGCTGGTATCTACTCGCGAGGAAGGAACACTATGAAGGAAACATTAGCCAAGCCAGTGATTTCTATCGCCGTGCGGATGATGCGCGCGGCGGTACAGAGAGGGGTTATTTGCCCGCGAAATTTGGCGCTGCTCAGCTCTCGGTGCTACGAAACGACCTCGGCGAGGCCAAGCTGCAGTTAGAAAAGATAATCCAGCTTTCCAAGAACTACGAAGCTACTATTCTCCTCGGTACGCTCTATGCGGAAGAAGTCTTCGCGAACCAGGCCGCAGAAGTGAAGGAGGATAAATCGGCAGAAATTGCTAAAGCAATCACCCTGCTAGAAAATGTCCGCACCGCGTGGAAAGATCCCAAGAAGAACCTGAATCCCGACGCTTCGGTGCTTCTCAATCTTGCCCGTCTCTACGAGTCCGACCAACCAGAAAAGGCCCTGCAGTGCCTCCAGCAAGTGGAAGAATTGGAGATTAACCAAGTTCCCGAATCTGAGCGCCCGCAAGAGACTGAGGATGAAGCCGAGATCCGCGCTGCTCTGCGAAAGTTCTTGCCTCCACAGCTACTCAATAACATTGGCTGCTTCTACTCCCAGGCTGAGAAGCACGAGCTCGCTAGCGACATGTTCGAGGCGGCCTTGGGAGCTTGTGTGCGTTTCGACTCCAGTGACGAAAACGCCGATACTGACTCTCTTGTCACTACCATCAGCTTCAACCTCGGCCGAAGCTACGAGTCTCGAGGCATGGTGGATCAGGCCATCGAGGTGTACGAACGACTTCTAGCTCGCCACGACGATTACATTGACGCCCGGACCCGGGTTGCGTATATTAAGCTTCGCAGGAATCCTCACAAGGAAGGACCGGACGCTGTCGCCAAGCTTTACCAAGAGAACAACACCGACCTCGAAGTCAGGGCCCTATACGGCTGGTATCTTGGAAAGGTCACCAAGAAGAAGGCTGTCAACCTCAACGAAGACCCAGAGTTCAGGCACTATAAGCATACACTTCAGCACTACGATAAACATGACCGATATGCACTCGTGGGCATGGGTAACTTGTATCTCCAGCAAGCAAGAGAGATGCGCCGTGAAACCGACCAGGAGAAACAAAAGCGAAGTGCCACTTACAGCAAGGCCGTCGAGTTTTTCGAGAAGGCACTGTCTCTAGATGCCAAGAACGCCTATGCTGCGATGGGCATTGCCATTGCGTTAGCAGAAGACAAAAAGGACTTGAAGAACGCCCTATCCATCCTCGTAAAAGTGCGTGAAACCGTCAAGGAGGCGCATGTCCACGTCAACTTGGGCCACATCTATAGTGAGCTCCGCCAATTTAGCAAAGCGATCGAGCACTACGAAGCAGCTTTGTCGAAAGAAGGCAAAGAGAATGACACTGTTATTCTTTCCTGCCTCGGACGAACTTGGCTCAACAAGGGTAGATCGGACCGGGATTTGGATGCCTATAAGTCTGCGCTAGATTGTGCCAAAAAGGTAACTTATCTGTTGTTCGCGTCGTTCTTTTCTCATCATCGCACTAACAACTGTTCACAATTAGGCCCTCGAAGCAGCTCCAGATCAGGTCCATTACAAGTTTAACGTCGCTTTCGTCCAAATCCAGCTAGCATCAACCATCTACAATCTATCTGAGAAGCAGCGATCCGTAGAGCAGCTCGAAGAAGCGGCGGAGGGACTCGAAGCAGCCATCAAGGCCCTCGACGAAATCGCCACTCACCCCCACACACCCTACCCTAAGCATGATGTGGAGCAGCGTGCGAACATGGCGCGTAACACTCAACGCAAGCAGTTGGAGCGTGCCATCGCGAGCCAGAAAGAGTACGAGGAGAAGAACAAGGAGAAACTACAGGCTGCCCTAGAACAGAGGCAAGCGGAGCTAAAGCGGAGAGAAGAGGAGCGGCAGAAGCTTCTCGACGCGGAGCGCGAGAAACAAGAACGTATCCGAAAGGAACGTGAGGCCATCGCCGCCAAGGATGCAGAGTTGGCCCAGGCCAGGCTGGAGCGTGAGAGGGCAGTCATGGAAGCGGAGATGACCACCGACTCTGAGACCGGCGAGAAGATCAAGAGGAAGCGGAGGCCTGCGCCTCGCACAACCAGCGAGGGCAAGCCCAAGCGGACGCCCAAAAAGAAAAAGGCGAGGGCTGAGCAGGATAGTGGCTCCGAAGGCGAGCGCCCGGCAAAGAGAAGGAGGAGGCTCACTAAGACGGAGAACACGAAGTATAAGTCCGCTGAGATCATCGTCGACAGCGACGAGTCAGGGGACGACGATGATGGTGAGGATGCCCTTGAGCGCGCTGAGAGGAACCTCGAGAGATCCTCTGCTGCCCTCCCGTCCGACGACGAGAATGATGACCGCGGTCGCAACCAGAGCGATGATGAGGACAGGATGGATGTCGACAATAGGGGCGACAGAGCTAGTGGTGACGAGGACGAGGATGCAGAGGAAGTCACGCGAAGGTCAAGGGCCCGACGCGGCCGCATCGTCGACAGCGATGAGGAAGATGAGGATGAAGGTGCGGGAGTGCAGAGTGACAAGGAGGCGAAGAATGCCAGCGATGAGTCGGACAATGACGCTGGACCTTCAGCCAAGGATGCGAGTATGGTGGATGCGGATGACGACGATGACGAATAAAGGAGAAGAAGGGCGCAAGGGTCTGACTTGTATCTTGGGTTCTACGGACTGGAAGGCTAGATCTTTCTTGCCTTGGAAGGATCACTTATAACTTAGTAAATGGTGGAGAGAGTAGCCCAGTCTTATCAGATTAGGAGTTCAAACAGGCTCGAGCTACCCCTTATCTACACATGTGAGCCTGTACAAAAGCCCGTTCAAAGCATTTTAGATTACAAACTTGGAAGGTCATCTAGAAATAGATTCCAGCATGTCTCTCTCTAGTGGAACTTGTGAACTGCACCTGAAGCTTCTGCGATGCCCTGGCATGGAAGGTGCCCCTAATGCTAACTATACAGAGTTCCTTCCTACTTGCCTTCAGCGTCTTGTTACTGTAGCTGCTATCTATTCCGACGTGTCTCTCGCTTCCCAAGCTCTTCTCACCCACGCACACGCGTACTGCTGATGATTCTACCCCGTGCTCTAAAGCTGGACCAACTGCTCTCCTTAGACCCTTCCTTTAAGCCTCTGATCTAATTATCACTTCTACTCTACTAGGTTTATCATTGTTTCTAGTAGATATCTTATACTACTACTATCCTCTAATCTCTTTTCGTCGGTTCTTGATACTAGCTCCTTATTCACTCGATTCTCACATCCTTTTCAAGTAGATCTCCAAGGTAGGAGCAGCATTCAAGAGTAAGTCCAAGATCAATTCATTCAAGGTGAATGTCATTTATTGCTAATCTATACTCCATAACTCATCTACGCTAGCCTTCATTACCTTGAGCTTTGAGGGAACTCCTAGCCTTAGTCTCCTGTTATACTTCTGTGTATTGCTAGGATCACTTATAATAGTCGAGGTTTGACGCCCCCTATTCTCAAGCTACTATCCACCAACTATTCTAGATCAGGGAACTTTAACCAAGTATCTAGGATGGCACCAGTCCAGAGTATTGACACAATCCAGAGTCCGATTGCCCCCCTCAAGCCTGTCAATCAAGGCTGCACTGCCTGGAGATGTTTGTCCAGTGGTGGGCACTTCGGAATCATTTTTACCATTGTGGCCGTTGCCATCCTCGTTATAATAGCAGTGTACTTTGCCCTTAGCAGCAGATCCCGGTATCCCCGAACCTGTGATGTAAGGCTTCCAACATTCCTCATTGAACACAGGTGCCTTCAACAGCACTTGCTTGCCCAAGGGTTTAGTACAAATTGGTCAAATTACTGACTTGTCCCAGATGAGGTACCATCAACACCCGATAAATATTGCAAACCCTGGCTTCACATTCCCTCGAAGCCAAGAAAGTCACCCAGCCGGACCTACCAGGGCCTCCAATCGTGGCAGACACCATCAAACACACCAAAGAGCGGGCTTCAGTTCATCCTCGCTCAATTACAGGGCTTCCTCGAGCAGACACAGGCGCGATCTGTGGCAAAGACTTATCAGACTGTTCCGGCGCGCCCTCAGGGAGACTGGCACGCCAAGCCCTGACGAGGAGCAGGTCATCAGTCTTCAACCAAAACACTCCCATTCTCAGAGCCCATGTCAGATTCCACATCCTGCTAGAACCGCTTCCCGGCCACCTTTAGAGCCCTCTAACAGGGATACGGCCATTCCCCGGCCCCG
Organism: Lomentospora prolificans; assembly: GCA_029532625.1. Lineage (NCBI taxonomy): Eukaryota > Fungi > Ascomycota > Sordariomycetes > Microascales > Microascaceae > Lomentospora > Lomentospora prolificans. Next base: position 1,204,442 of record JARFXM010000008.1, on the reverse strand, counting down.
CTCGGGTCAAAAGACAAGTAAAACGCAAAGGGCAAGCGCCAGTCGAAGATCTCGTTGTGTTAGAGATCCTCAACAGCAGTCGAGCCCTAACTGTGGCCCTCCTAGGCCATCAGAGAGACCCGATTCGATATCAAATGGAAGACGTCAGTGTAATCAGGCAGGCTCGGATTCAAGCAGCATACGGGCCGTTGTGAACTGCCACTCAACCAGTTCTATCAAGTCACCCACTGATAGGAGTTGGCGTAGTCGGGCTCGGGGCGCTATATCAGGAGAATTGGTATCCATCTCGAGGAGCAGTGATGAGTATTCGATACCCACTATCCCTACACCCGAGTTCAGTCACTACAGAGATATTCCGAAATCATGAAGGCCTTGTTTCTTCTGGAGATCTTGCATTAGTGGCACTATTCTAGGAATCGTCGGATCAGAGGTTGGCATTCATCACAGTGAGAGATCGATACACCAGTGGGGAGAGGATCTATAGTTACGGCCATCCTGTCTGTCCGCTGTACTGTCGCTATCTCCTAGGGGTCTCTACTTTACCCTGTCGCGTATCCACGACAGGTGCCAAGGACACGGTCCTGGACTCGCCATCGATCCGGGAAGAGCCCCAGGCCTGAGATGGGCCTCCCTTTTAAGGATACATAATGCGCCCGCATTCAGTGCAGGCGGTGTCCTTCTTTTCTCCAATGTTGAGCCGAGTTAATAGCATCTCCTTCTGTTTATCTATCTACTTTTTAAAGGATAGGCGAGTTTTAGCGAGGAACATGACATGGATAATGTCCAAGGGCGAGGAACGAGCGATGTGCTTATAGGCGAATCATTGAAGAAATAAAAACGAGATAAACCTTCGGTGTTGGTTCCTAATTGATCAGGCAACGCGTTGGCTTGGAGGGGGACGGACCATTGGCGAATATAGTTGCAGGATTGATTCAAGGGCCGTCGCATAGGTCGAGCTAACTTAAAAAGTTTACTCCAGCTGGCATCGGTGATCAGGACTGTTAAGAATGGATCAAATGTGGACATCAGGTTATCAATCGCCAATGTCACAACTTGAATTGACGGGTTTAAGTCTAGGCTGCCGTTTAAGAGCTGGCTATTACATTACCGGGTAACGAAATAGTTTCAGGGCTCAAGTCTGGTGCTGGCTGTGCATTGCTGGCTTTCTGTTCACTACAAGTAGGAGTAGCCCGCCAGCGACAGATCCACCACAACCACAAAGCGGGGAGGGTGGGGCCTTTTTCCGTTGGACAGACTGGTTACGTAGATGAAGACTCAGCTCCCTCCCTGGTGCTGTCATGTACCAATTATAGCCCGTTTGTACCATCATGTATACCACTGGAAAATACACACAGAATAAGGCTGCTGACATGCGCATATGACCTTGTTCTACAACTTCTACCACTGAGAAACACTCCGACCGCAAGCACTCCAACCTAGGCCCAGCCCACTGTCCATGTCCCACCTCCATCACCGGAATCCGGCCAGCCCTGATGACACCTTCATTTCGCAAACCATGATAACTCCGGGAAGCTAGGAGCAGTCAACAACGCGCCTCCCTCCAACTGCAAAGCACAACAACTTAAAGCACCATAGGCACTGTGGCTTCTATCCTAACTTCATTCTCTCTCTGTCTGCCCCGATTGAACGTGCTCGCCAGTGGCGGAGGCAGCCCGCCATGTGGAACGACGAGGACAACAATCCTTATGGCACCAGCTTCGCTCGAGCTGACCTGTCGCCGACCCGCCATCCATCTTCTCCCGAGTCCCAAGGATGTGAGTCCTCACTGCTTTATGCTCCCGGCAACCTGCCGCGACATCCACCAAACCCCCAAAATCATGCAATCAATCCGCGTAGAGGACGACGACGAAGCTAGTTGTGCTGACCCAAACTGGAACGTCATAGATCCTCGATATGACACCCCCGCCACGCCAACTTCGACCACCGATAGCGAGCCACCTCAGGCTACACTTGGTAGGAATGTGGATAGCGACGAGGCGGATGCGGCACGGGATCTCGGAGAAATGGCTCCTAGGAGGAAGCCCGGAGGCTACGACAGCCGCATTGAGCAAATCCTATACGAGAACCCTGAGCTGCCTATTCTAATCACAGACGCCGGGAAGAGCCCCGATAGTGGTGGTCGATATATCGTGTATACCATCCGAACCGACGTGCGTTTAAGCCTGAGCTATCCGCACCCCGCTTGTCCATTTCCTCCCTAACGTGATAAATAGGATCTTGAGGTACGGAGGCGATACTCCGAATTTGCATCGCTCAGGGACGCTTTAACCAGGTTGCACCCGACGCTCGTCATTCCTCCCATTCCTGAGAAGCATACCATGGCGGATTACGCAGCGAACCCCACCAACGCCAAGCAAGACCAGGCAATCATCGATCTACGCAAGAGGATGCTGGCCGTGTTCCTCAACCGCTGCCGGAGAATGGAGCAAGTGAGAACTGATGGAGTCTGGTGGAGATTCTTAGATCCGAATGCTAGCTGGGTATGCTGCGGTTTGCACCCATCATCCGCCCCAAGACCGAAGCCCAGCACCTCGTTCGCTAATTACACTTTGTCCCATAGAGCGAGGTCCTTAACTCTCATCCGATCGCGTCTATTCCCAAGTCTGTTTTGAAGGCGCCCCCTCTCAATACTGCAAACCCCACTCCCGCTCACATGTACCTGCCCGTTCCCGCCGGCTCAGCCAAGATGAAGTCAGCTGCGAACGCCACACCGACTCACGACGTTGATCCTTACTCCGGAGGCGCGCTTACTCGATTTCCACCCGACGACAAGAAGCTTAGCGAACAAGAACTGGATCCTTACTTCGTCTCTTTTGAGGCGTCTATCAAAGAGCTGGAGCAGCTTCTGACGGGTCCCATTGAGAAGGTCAACCGAAGGACCCTCAGCCATCTTACCTCCTTAGCCGCCGATCTTTGCGAGCTAGGCTCAAGGTACAACGCCTTTGCGCTTTCCGAACAGTCGCCGACGCTCGGGGCCGCTATCGAACGGATTGGCCAAGCGGCAGATTCCTCATACATTGCGACGGAGGAATTGTCCAGTACTCTTGGAGCCAGCTTCGCCGAGCCAATGCGTGAGAATGCCCAGTTTGCCGGTGTTGTTAAGAGTGTCTTAAGATATCGGGTCCTAAAGCGTGTCCAACAAGAGATGACCAACGATGAACTCAACAAGAAGAGAGCCTTATTAGACCAACTCGAGCACAGTGAAGCTGAGGCGCGGAGAATTGAGCAATATCTCAGCGGCAGTCAGACAATCACCTCTCCTCCCAGGAGGCCCTCAGCCACCCAGGAAAGCGGGTCACGACACCAACGAGAAGGAAGCCAAGACGATGCAGAGTCCTTCGATTCCGATTTTCCACCCACTCACGGTGTTTCGTCGGTGCCGTCGGCTAAACAAGGCGCCCCGGAGCGGACTCCTAGTGCCCCTGTCCACAGGAAGGTGCCTAGCGGTAACTCTATCACTAACAAAATCTTTGGACCCATTCGTCATGCCATCCAAGGCGTAGCCGACGTAGATCCGGAGAGGACCCGTCGCGATCTCATTGGCAAGACGAGGGAGAGCATCGGGCAGCTGGAACAAGCTCAGGTCACATCAGCCCAAGACGTCAAAGATGCTAGTGCGAGTACCTTGCAGGACCTCAAAAGGTTTCAACGCGAAAAGGAGGATGATCTCCGGCGGTACATGGTAAGCCTACACCTCTGCCGCGCAGTGTACCCCTATTATAAAGTACAGCTATCTAACCGCCTCCATATATAGCTTGCATACGCAAGGAGCCAAATCGAGTGGGCAAAGAAGAACAAGGAGACATGGGAAGAGGCTCGGGCAGAGGTGGACAAGATTGAGGTAGACTAGGTGCCATCTTCGTTGTCCAGTAACGAACTGGCTTTGAGGGACGGTTGGGAGGATCTTGGACCCCTCCCTTGGGATTCGAGAAGCCCGTTCTATTATTATAATACAGTCCCCAGCGGTGGAAAATATCTCCCCCACCTAAGTCAATGGCGTCTGTAGCGAATGGATCACCGTCGGACGGCGACTAGAGAGACGTCGGCGAGGAGAGCGGTTGGGAATTGTTTTCGAATTCATAGCAGCTACTGGGCTCTGTCGTCGGAACCCTAGAGCCTTCCCTTAATGATACACTTGTACAGTATTAACCGGAAACCTTTTGAATCGTTTCATTATTCGTTTCCTGCCGCCTCTCTGTGTCCCTCGACTTGCCCAATCCAGGCCGTATTTCCCGGATTGATGCGGCTCGGGCCGGGGGAGGTCATTCCACAGGGGCGGACTCTAGATTTGCATCCTTGCCCATAGATTCATATCCACATCACAGCAGCAAGCTCAAACATTCAAGAGTTACCCGGATTTTTTTTCGGCCCCGTTTTCTTTTCCTCCTAATATTGCGATCGCATTTGGCCCGTCTATATCCAGGCTCCAGTTTATGCAAGCAGCGCCCATGCAAGTGATGGCGGCGTGCATGGGTTAAAGTGGAAGGCAGTTACATGACTAAGCTCGTGTCCATTCTCAACGTCACTTCTTGAGGCGGCGTGTTAGTGCACGTCTTGTGAGAATAGACATAGACCCAGGCCGTGATCATAAAATACCGCGGATACCTAGAGAATCTATATCTTCTATACTGTATTCATGCCGAAATATGAGTTATTCTAATAATATAGGGTCATGATAGTCATTGGCAGTATCGACTTTGGGCGACCTGCTAGTTAAGAACCATAAGCGCTCCTGAACGGGACAGAAGTTGGTAGACAACGCCCAACTGCTATTCCAGCATGCATGCTCATTTCACTCAAGACTTGGACTATATTGAAATTTGGTGTAATAACAACCTATATACAGTCTGAGAGAGAGGCTCAGCACTATGTTCCTACAATTGCTCCTCTACAGCCTTGAGAGTATACAGAGAAACTATGGCCTATAGATATATGTTGGGATCTCTCCTCATCGAGTAGAAGAAGGGAATACTGTTGGCACTTTCTAGTAAAAAGTACTGTGTCGACTACAACGAAATTCACGATGCTAGTTGAATACGTTTTTGGACACAGAGATATGCCCGCCAAGGTGCCTCCTTCCGGTACATGCTTCGCTTAGCTTACCTCGAAGGTGTTTCCGCATCTTGTGGGCATAGCAAAGATAATTCTGTCGCTTCGCTCAGATTAGCCGATCACTGTATAATATGCCAACCCGAGCTTGCTCCAGTCTTCTTCTCCTCGTTCCTTCCTCTTCTGGTGGAAGTATGCCTTTCTACCAAGGGTCTAGATATATCTGCTAGGTCCAGTTCCAAACCGACTCTTTTATCTTTTCTTCCCTCTCCTCACCCACTCTCTCATCCTCTATTTCAGTTCAACGACTGAAGCTTCGACCACAACCTAAGTTATCTCTGCTTTCTCAGTGATGCGTAGTCAATCGACTAATCGACTTTGAAAGCTATCTCGGTAAGTAACATCTTTTCACTTCAGGCTGTCCTCGAGCTTCGCTACTTGGGTGCCATTACGACGCTTTTGGGCGCCAAAGTGAGTAGCGGGTTTGGTACCTACCCCGGGTTGACCTTGAGTCTATGAGCTGGTTGTTAATCGATGTCCCTGACATCAGTATCAGACTGCAGGCTCCCAACTTTATCCCCATTGCCTGCTTTCCCAAGCCTCTACTTCACACACGCAACACTTTCTTCCTCTCCCTTTCCCAATCATAGATTCTTCCCTCCCCAACTGCAAGTTTGATTCCTCTCGTTCTAACAATACCACCTTCAGAGACACGACGCTCTATCCACTTTCTCTTTCCACGGTCGAGCATTCCAGTACGTTTACCATTTTCTAGTTTACCATTTGATCCGATTCCTTTCCATCTCCAGCCCCGAGATATTCGTCTTGAACCCCCTCTTTCAGCACTGCTTCTCTGCTCTATACTTGTGGGCAAAGAGACTGAAGTCTTCTGCTGTTCCTGCCTCCTTCTATATCTACTCGCTCCTTCCCTCTAAGAGTTGGGTCTAATCCACGATCACAACACGTAACGCGTCCACACCTTTGTTTTCCCCTTCATTGATTCTGCTCAGTGCACCCCTAACTCCTTCAACACGTTTCCCCTCTTAGTTATTCCCCATCTTCACACTCGTTTTGTTTTCCTCCTCTTATCTCCTACATTACCTCACGATCACTCAGTCTGACAATTATCCTGCAGAGTCTGAAGTATGTCTGCAATTTCTTGTTGGCGCCTTGGTCTTGATCCTCGGTACATTAGTTTCTGACCTCTTTACGCTTAGCCTTCGATTCCACACTCTTTCAATCACTCTAGCAAGTGATTCAACCAAGTTCCATCAGTAAGTCCTCGCCTCCTAGTTTCAAACCCCTCTTTCCAGAGCCCCATACGAACCCTTCCCCCTCCTGAGAGGGACTGCATCTAATCAGTTTCTCTGGATGTGAAATTGCAGAAAATGTCTTCACCAATGAGTATGTATATCCCTTTTCATCTTCTAACCCGAGACCTCCACTGATATTTGCCAAAGTTTCTGATAAGGAGATTGCCATTGAGCTTGATCATGGCTATGCTGTTGGCCATGCTGATCCTCAGCATGGTGCTGCAGACAATGGTAGACCTAAGAAGGGTGTTTGCAACTGCATTTATGAGACTTTCCGCGGTGTCCTTTTTGTCCTTGGCCTGTTTGGTCTAATGGCAGCTGGTATCTTCTTGATTTGCAAGTTCACTGGCCCCGATCATCGCAACCATGGAGGCCATATGGAGAGTAGTGTTTCCCGTCCAGGAGCTATTCTCCGTCGCCAAGTCCTCACTGGCTGGCCTTCGACTGGTAACTTCGGCCCTTCTTCCGTTGTTTCGGGGGTTTCTGGTATTCCAACGTAGGTGCCGACTTCTTCGTTTCGAGCGCCACTTCGACATGTTGACAAGAACTTAGCGATGATCTCATCAACTGGCCTTCGCCTCTTTTCACCAACTCTTCCGTTCCGGTCGCAGCTACTACTATTGGTTCTGCGTAAGTCTCCCCTTGAAAAGTACTTCTTCATATTGCTGACAATCAGAGCGTTTCTCTTAAATCTGGTTCTAGGTCGCAATCTCCCTCAGTCTTCTCCAACACTACCACTAGTGATTTGACTGTCTCGACCTCGGCTCCTGTCGTCGAGGAACAGACTCTTTCTGTCATTGGCTCTTCCGCTAGCAACTCGACTGTGTCTTCGGCGGTCGTCTCTGCTGACAACATTCAAGGGTCTTTTGAGGGCACTTTGACTCGTACTTCCATCTCCAAGACTGTGACCAAGACTAAAATCATTACTCCTACCCATGCTGTCATTATTACTCCCCAGGGAGATGCAGCCTCCTCCTCGGCTCACACCTTTACCACAGAGGGAGAGGGTTGCGATGACACAAGCTTCATCACTGTTACCAAGACCCTCAGCCCCGTCGAGGTTGCTAAGGGTTCAGTCACGAGTGACCTCATCAAGACCAAAGCAATTCAGACTGGCGAAGCACTTACTGTTACCGTCACTGTTACTCGACAACGCACTGTTAGCATCACTAAGACAGAATATGTCGGCACCTCCGACACTGTGGAAGAAGCCGCTCTTTCAACCCACGTCCCGTCCAACTTTGCCACTGAGGTTGTCGCAGATGAAAAGACAGTTTATGTCACGAACACAGCTGCGGCTGTTAACGTGAGCTACACGATCATTCAGTACCCAGAGTCAACCTTTTACTCCGGCAGCGCTGCCAAGTTTACCACCACCAACAGCACTAAGGCCCTCGGTGCGCCGACCTTGACCGCCTCTGCGCCCCCCTCGGAGGAATCCGCTTCGGAGGGCAACAAGTCTTCGAAGGACGAAAGGATGAGTGTTATCACGTCATGCATCATCATGAGTGTGACTTTCATGCTCCTCTTCCTTTAATCGCATTGGCGATTATGATACAATCATCTCTGGTAATAGTAGTCATTTGACCGATACCAACCAGGGTTGTTTTTGAGGCACCACAGTGGTGCCTATTTTATTTTGACATGGAGATCGGTTCGATTTCCATTTTATTTGGGCCTCAAGGGAGGCAACTGTTTTTCATGAAAGATGTGAAAGTAGTTGGTACAAGGGATGAGGAATGAGTTATGAGCTTCGTTTCATTGTTCATGGAACATACGGTTTACCACCCGTGAAAACTCCCCCAGAAATACAAAAGCACAAAAACAAAGTGGTTTTGCAGTGGTTTGTCTATTAAGGGTCTAGTTCTTGAGTCGGCAAAGCTCCCGACTGCCTTACCTGTAGAGAAATTGGGATTAGTTTAATAGACGGCCATTGTCAAGGCCCATTCCATTATCAACTAAATAGCTCCCGCATAACGTCGCAGAAGCTCGAGAAGACACGAGCTGTTGTAGTTGTTGTTAAGGCTTAGCAATTTTGGATCGCTGAGACTACGAAATGGTGGTCCCATATGAAGCATGGCGAACCCGTCTGAAGATTCATCTCTTGTATAGGGTTAGCTGAACGTGGTATCAGTGATTGAACTCGCTTTGGGGCCGAGCTGAGCGGCTCGATCTCAATTCGCGGATTCTGGCTAAGGTGCACGTGTCGTCCGACTTGCTTGGTGAAGCTCCAAGTGTGCGGAACTCGCGACACTCGGGCCAGTTTGGATCTATGTATGAAATGATTTCGTTCTTTCTTTCCTCCCCGCCTTCTCAATGAAGTCTCATGGGCTCCCCCGCAAAGATACTACGTAAAATATACACTGGTTATTCAGAAATCTATTCCTTCCTTCGCGACAGTGGCTCTCTAGATGTCTCTAGATGGGGGTGACTGATGGTTCCGAGACATCAAGCTCCGAGCAAGGGAGGTTGGGGTGATTAGTCATAACCCCACTGCGCTTCAATTGCATGTCGCTGAGGCTTGGCACCGTTTTCGCCAGGCCAGGCCCAGTCAGCCAGGTACCAAGTACGGTGACAAGCGCCGAGGACAAGGCCAGCCCAGTGTCTGGCGCAGTGGGTTACGCGACTCTCGCGCGACAACACCAAAAGCCCCCCCCCCACAATAATTTCACAGCATCTCTCCCTCGTAAAGAACGTCGCCAACACCTGCAGCTCTACTCTCTCCCTCCGCCCACCCGAAACCTACGTGTGGTGCAGCACATTGACTTTTTCCTCTCCGCAAGGTCTGTTCCGTCCTTTTCTCTTTGCCGTAATTGTCACATTTTCAGCCGCACCGACTCTTTTCTTTTCCCTTGGCTTTTCGAGTGAGGAAATCGTGAAACTTGCCTTGCGGCGCCTTGTGCTGTGTACAGCGATACTCTCTCTCAGCTTACTACCACCCTCGCCGTGGACGAATTTCTGCGTGTGCCGAATCCCACCGTCCACCTCTCGATTTCCCCCCTTCCAACCATCGCAGCGCCTTGACGAACCCATTCGCCGACCATTCTCCTTTCAATATCTCTACCGCCATCAAAAGTGCGCTCTTTTGTTTTCAGCAGGCTAACCGGGCGATCTCAATTGAGAGAGCTACACTAACACCATGCCGCCCCGACGCCGCACCCGCCGTGGCAGGGATCCAACCCCCTCGCCCGAACCATCACCCGAGCCACAGGTAGAGGAGCAGGAGCTCGAAGAAGGGAGCGGGGACGAAGCGCAAGAGGAGCTTGCTGACGCGGCGCAAGCACCGGCGGGTGGCGATGATGCGTTAGAAGGAGAGATGGCAAAGCTTCGATTCGACGAGCCGTTGACGTGGCGACCCGGAAAGCCCATCCCCGTATCGCAGCTATTACCTAGGCTTCAACGGCTCTTCGAAGAGCTGAGCGACATGGAACAGGACCACGTGGATAAAGACTCGCTGGCCGAAGTGGCGAATTCCCTCGCGCAGCGCAACCTTCTACAGCATAAGGAGCCCCCCATCAAAGCCTATGTTGCATCGTGCTTGGTTGAGATTCTACGGCTCTGCGCGCCCGACGCGCCGTTTACCGAAGACCAGCTCAAGGTATGCTCCACAGGGCGTCATCTCCGTGTTACTGACTGTGTTGATTAATGAATCGCGACTGTAGGCCATCTTTACCTTCATCATCACCTACACTCTACCTGCCTTGAAGGATCCCTCGCATCCGTACAATGGACAACATAAGCATGTCCTCACCTCTCTTGCCGAGGTCAAGAGTATTCTACTTCTAAACGACCTCGATGGCGCCGACAACCTCCTTCTCCACCTCTTTTCGACGTGCTTTGACTGCGTGTCAGCCTCCTCAATTCTCGACGCCGATGGCAACCCCCCCGCAGACGTCGAGGCCCACATGACAGATCTCCTCATCTTCCTCATCGACGAGAGCCCTGGACTCCCGGCAAAGGTTGTGGAGGCGGTGATCGCGCAGTTCTTGCGCCCAGCGCACTTCAAGTCACAGACTCGTGCAGACAACGGCGAATCCAATGGGAGCCAGTCGACTCTCATGCCCAAGAAGGAACCGCCTGCCTACGTTATGGCTAAGATGATTTGCACATACAACCCCGAGAAGATGGCGCGATATGTGAGCCAATACTTTAGCGATGTCATTATGGATGCTTCCAGTTTCGCGACCAGGGGCAACGGCCACAAACAGGGTGACGAGGAAGAAGAGGCTGTGCCGTCGGGCCCGACCGAGGCGGATTTGAAGAACCTTTCGCAGGCGCATCTTCTGATCCGGGAGCTCTGGCGTGCCGCGCCTGCGGTACTGCAGAATGTCATTCCCCAGGTCGAGGCCGAGCTGAGTGCTGATGACATTCATCTGCGCCAGATTGCGACTGAGACGTTTGGTGATATGATTTCTGGCATTGGTGCCGCCGGGCCCCCACCTCCCCCTACTTACGACCCTTGCCAGTACCCTCCCCTTCGTTTCAACGAGGAATCTTCTGCTCCTGTTTACGATAATGTTCTTACCACGCCCATGTGCTCTCAGTCCTTTGCCCAGACCTATAGCTCAACTTATAGCGGTTTCCTTGGCAGGAAGAAGGATAAGGTTCCTCAGATTCGGGCCGCCTGGACAACCGCTGCCGGGTACATTCTTTCGACTGAGGCCGGCGGAATTGGTCTCAGTCGGGAAGAGCAGTCGCGGCTTGTCGATGCTCTTAATGAGAAGCTTAACGATGCTGACGAGAAGGTCAGATTGGCCGCCGTCAAGGCCATCGAGCTCTTCTCCTACCGCGACGTGGTTACGAAACTTGGCCTGAAGGGTGGTGCCAACAAGGAAGGATCCGTTCTTGCAAGTCTTGCAGACCGCTGCCGAGACAAGAAGCCTGCCGTGCGTGTTGAGGCTATGGTTGTTCTTGGAAAGTTGTGGGCCGTCGCGGCCGGCGATATGGCAACCGGTCAAGATACCGTCATCTCCTGCTTCGCGGGGGTTTCGAGCCGCATTCTCAGTGTCTTCTACGCCAATGACCTGGACCTTAACGTCTTACTTGATAGGGTTCTGTACGAGTATCTCGTTCCTCTCGGCTATCCTCCTCGGAAACAGAAATCCGGCACCAAGGGAAGCTCTCAAAGCCAAGCCGCAACGAGTAACTTCGACCCTGACCGTATCCGAGCGGAACGGCTGTTGCAGTTTGTAAAGTCATTAGATGCACCCGCAAAGAAGGCCTTCTTCGCTATCCAATCCCGCCAGCCGCAGTTCGCACAGGTCTTGGCCTTGTTTATCAAGCAATGCGAGGCCTTTAATGGCGGAACCATTGATGGGGACGCGAAGCGTACCATTGAACATCTCAACAAAACCGTTTCTTACGTGTCCACTTTCTTCCCCGATCCTCCGAAGGTCGCCTCGGACCTGCAACGTTTCGCGAAGCTCAACGACCGTCGTAACTATCAACTGATCAAATTCGCCATCGGATCCGAGAGCGATTTCAAGACGGTCCATGGCGCGATTAAGGAGCTGATGAAGCGTGTGCAAGCTGGTGCCTCCGCGCACATGCTCGACACCCTTCTTCCCCTCCTGTACCGTTCGTCGTGCCTCATGCTTAACAGAAGCCACCTCCCTGCCATCATGGATTGCTCCAAGAACGATAAGGACGGCTTGGGAGCCGTTGCCCATGAAGTACTTAGCGAGATCTCACAGCGCAACCCGGAGATATTTAAGACCCATGTTGGTGACTTGTGTAAGAGCCTGTCCTCGCAGGTGCCGTCTGAACGCAAAGCCAACGATCCCTCGGTTGTGGATGTCTTGAAAGCTTGCTCGTCATACTCGCGTAAGTACCCTGATGAAATTCCGCGGGATAAAGCTTTCAGTCAAAACTTGATCAACTACGCTCTGTATGGGACACCCCCCAAAGCAGCCAAGTACGCCGTCAACATTCTGCTGGCCAAGAATGATGACAAGGCTATGGTGAATGCAACAAGCCTTATCCAGAGGATAATGAAAGACTGGAAATATGAGTCCCCACGCCTCCTCAACAAGCTGGCGGCCGTGAGCCAGCTTGAGCTTCTCGCGCCTAGGGTTACTCTCGATTACGATGATGACATCCTTGACATGGCGGTGCAAAAAATTCTTCTGAACGTCCGGACCGATGCTACAGAGCGTGATCCTGTCTGGGTTACTGACGAGAACATGGATGAGGAAATCCAAGCCAAGTCCCTCTGCCTCAAGATCCTTGTGAACCGACTGCGTGCAACCGAGGATGTTAAGCAGGCCAAGGAGAAGGCTGTGCCGGTTTTCAAGTTGCTGAGGAATCTCATCCTGAAGGATGGGGAGATATGTAAGGTGAAAGACACGCCAAAACATCACCGGGCCCGTCTTCTCCTCGCGGCGGCGAAGCTCACCTTGAAAATCTGCACTATACAGCACCTCGACGACATGTTGCAACCCAGGGATTTTAACAACCTGGCTTACGTGGCCCAGCGTGGAGAGCCTGCGGTTCGTCATGGATTTGTTGAGAAGCTCCAGAAATATCTTGTGCAGGGCAAGCTGCGTTCGAGGTTTTACACCATCATCTTCCTGACGGCGTTTGAGCCCGTGCCCTCAGTTAAGCAGAGGCTTGAGACGTGGATCCGATCCCGTGCCCAGCACTATCGCAACACGGACAAGTCGCATGTTATGGAGGCTACCATGATCCGTCTTCTATCGCTCCTAGCCCACCACCCCGACTACAGCACCGACGTTGACAACCTCGTCGATCATGCTAGGTATATCGTCTACTATCTGAGTAACGTTGCGACCGAGAACAACCTGGGCATCATTCTTAGGTACGCCGAACACTCCAAGCAGACCACCGATGCCATCGACCCTTCAATGAGCGAGAACACCTACGTGCTCTCAGACTTAGCGCAGGCGGTTATCCGCAAATGGCAGGACAAGAAGAACTGGAGTCTCCGCGTAGGCCCCGCTCAGGTCGGCACGCCCGTGGGTTTGTATACCAGAGTGTCGTCTGAGGTTGGGCAAGAGCTTGCGAAGAAGCAATTCCTCCCCGAAGGCGTTGATGAAAAGCTTGACAGTTTGCTTAAGTCGATTGACCGAAAAAAGGTGAGTCCATTTACATGTCGCACTAAACTTAATGCCTATCTATGATTGCTAACGTGCTACGACTCCTCTAGAAGAGAAAGTCCATGGATGAACGTGCCGAGCCGTTGAGCAAGCGGACCAAGACTCTGGTATCAAGGGAAAAGGCTAAACCCAAGGCCCGTTCGACATCTTCGGCCCCTAAGAAGAAGCAACCTCAAAAGGCTGCCAAATCGCGGAAGAAGAGATCTTATGACGATGACGATGATGATGACGGTGATGCGGGCACCTCTCGTTCGGCGGCGCGTGCTGCGGCTGATCGTAGGAGGAGTTCTCGTGCTACCAAGGCGTCGACGTATGTAGAGAGAGACTCGGATGAGGATGACGAAGAGATGCTGGACGGCGTTGCTGAGTGGGAGTACCTCAAGGAGGGAGAGGGTGATAGTGACGCTGGGGTGTCCGAAGGCGAGGGCGAGGGTGGTGACGAGAGCGAGTTGAGCGATCCTCCTGAATCCGAAGAGGAGGAGGCTCCCAAGAGGGCCGTTGGCTCTCGCAGACGGAGATAGTTCTCTGCGATGGGCGTTGTGTGCGGGGTGGTGAAACGGGCCAGGATGAAAATTGGGGGGAAATGACGCGTACGGAATCAGGGTTTCATGACATGAAGATGAGTTGAGTTTGTTCGATGCCTCGTTTCTTTTCGGGTTCTGACACTTTTCTTTTCTCTTCTTCTTTTGTTTCCTAACAAGTCTAGGAAGGGAAGGGGCACACTTGTTTTTCTTTTACGATTCCTCTCTAGTTTTGTACCTATTTTCACTTTTTATTGTCATGTTTACAGTTGGACCTCTGTTGATATCTTATCCATTCCATTTAACCCTTATTTCTTCGAGTCCCTAGTCTTTCTTTCTTATATTGCCACCTATCGATGTTCTTACTCTGCTTTATTTACGAGCAACGGTAGTGGTTCGGTTCTTGGTCGATGTGTCCTTGCGAGGAGGATGGATGTCAGGAGATTCTCGAGGTCGAGCTACGTTTGCGAGAATGGATCGTGAAAATGGGATGAAGGGCCGACAGGGCACTATCTTTCGAGCTGAAGTCCTCGGAGGATGTATTCTTGTGCTATTGTACGAAATTTGCGCCACCATGTTCCTATCCCGACGTCTCGAGTGTTTTGATGCGTCTATACGCCTCGTTCGTTCACCCCTTGGCAGGAAACTCAGAGTCTAGTGGGCCAGTCGTATGGCGAACACGGGCACGCTTTCTTGACATGACTTTTCATATTTTTCTATATCCCATATTGTAAAATACACAAGAGGAGTAGGGAAGGCGGAATGAGGAGCCTTTCCGAGTCATGTTCGAACCACTACGATAACGTGTGAAGAGATTCCATCACTCCCGCTGGGAAGTTGGAGAGGTAAAGTAGATGAAGAGATATAAAATAAAATAAAAGAAAAAGGTAAAAAGGCCAGTTAACCCCCCCGCCCCTCCCACCGAAAAAGTTTCAGTACCATACGCTCGAGAGTTAAACAAAGATACAGTAAGAGCATAGCAAGTAATAGCGAGTCAAAGGAGGGAAAAACGGAGCAACGAAAAAAGAAAGAAACTGCAGGTCCCCAACCCCATCAAACACACAAAAGTCCCGTGGAATTAGATCAACACGAAAGGGAAAGGACGCCCGAAATGTGAAGGAAAAGAAAAAAAGAAAAAAGAAAAAAAAATAGACACCCTGCCCCGGAAACGTACACGGAAGAGCAGATTACTGCGGCTTCGTCTCCTTGCCCGCGCGCTTGTTAACTTTCTCCCTGTGCTTGTTATGCTTGAGGTGGATCTCGAAGTTGCTCGCCGTTGTGTCGGCGCCAGGCGTATAGAGTTTGCCCGGGCAGTCCTTGCAACGCACACGGGGGAGGAACATATACTTGGTATCGGGTGGAAGGGGCTGGCCTGGCTGCTGCTGGATGGGAAGCTCGGTCTGGGGGTCGACAGGGGAATACTTCATGAGGGCTTCGAAAGAATCATAGGTGTAGATCTTTTGAAGATTGTCGAGGGCGGTGATAAGCCATTCGGGGGGAGGGGGCTAGAGGGAAAGGCCAACGTTAGTCAGGCGAATTGGAGCTTCATGAGAAAGTTGGTACATACCGGCGTAGGAGGTCCACGGCCTGGAACCGGAGGAGGGGCGGGTATCCTTCCTATTTGGGGTGCCTTGGCACCAGAGGGTTGAGGCGTCGCCGATGAAGGCGCTTGCGCTGGTGTCGCAGAGGATGCAGCCCCAGGCGTTACGGGAGGGTCCATGGTGCCCACGCTAGGCCGCCCCCGAGCAGAAGGCGCAGGGCTTTGAGACACACTTGGTGTGTGCGCACCGCGAGGCTCGCTAAGTAGCTTCCTGAGCTTTTCCTTGTTGACCTTCAGGGTGACGATGAGCTTATCATCCGCTTCATCTGCTGTATCCCTGCCGAAGCGCCGCGCTGTGCGAGTCTCGTGATGATGTGTAATGCTCGCTTCAGGAGTCTCTGACCTGCCGAGGTTGGCCATGCGCTGCTGTGCAGCGGATGCCGCTCCGCGCATGCCTCTCGTCCTGGCCGTGCCCGTGAGAGTAGATGGAGCAGGGGAATCGGGCGACGAATCGTCGCTCTCTTCCGAGTCAGAGATTTCGCCATCCCTGGCAGCCCCTCGCTTCCGGCCGGTGGGAGCACCCGCCACCCTCTTGTATAGCCTGCTGTCCTCGACGTCCCGAGCGGCGCCGGGTAGTGTCGAGGACACGATGAGGGTCCTGATGGTACGCTGCCTCTCTTTGAGATCGGGTAGCTGAGGTCCGCCACGACGGTTGACAGAGCGCTTCTGCCTCCTTTGTTCTCGCGAGAATATCGTTTCGTTCCGCTCGAGGTCCGCCTCGCTCATCTCCCACAAAGACGGCGCGTAGTCCTTGGCTTGCTGCTGTGGCCTGAATACGGTAGGCAAAGGAGAGGGCAAGAAGGCGTTGACGAGGTCGGGGTCCTCGACAGGACGGCCATCGAATGGATGTCCAACGCTGTAGAGGCTGCGCGTGAAGAGCTGGACTTGTTCGCGGATTGAGTGCGCGATTGCTGTCGTGAATTCGCCAGAGAGCGATAGGTCACGGGCCATGCAAACCGCGAATTCTTCTGGGGAGTTGAGAGGGTTGTTGAGTTCCCATTCGAATTGGTCCACTAGCGTGTGTTGACCGATCGTGATGTTGAGTTTTATTAATATGCGCATCTCATCGTTTTTGTATGCTGAATAAGGTAGTTCTGGGTCCAAGGCGTCCTCTTCTGAGAAAACGAAAGGGTAGAAGTCGTTGATTTGCTCGCGCATCTGCAAAACGATTTGTTCAAAAACCGCCTGGGACGCGGGGGGCTTAATATCCATATCCTCAACGAGCTGAGCAGCAAATAGTTCGACAGGCACCGTGCGGTCGTGAAGGTTCCAAGTAAAGGTATCACGCAACTTGATCTTGTCGTGATCGACGTCTAACCTGATGGGAACAAGTTCCTCGTGTTGTTCGGCCTGCTGGGCCATGTCCTTCCTCTTCCATTTCAAAGGCTGGACAGTCCTCTTCCCAGCCCGAGGCTTCTGCACAGGGTATAAGATGACGGAATGGTTATTATTTTCGGTGAAGCCGTTGGCGAAACCCTGATAACCCTCGCCATATAGCTTGCCGGGTGGGAACCATTGGCGATACTCGTTCCTGACGCGCGCGTATTCCCTCGTTCGCTCAAGTTTATACGCGGTTTCCGCCTTCTTCTTTTGTGTTTCTTCGTAGAGACCGGCGGCAGCGGCAGAATCTCGCGCCATATACCGCTCAAGGAGGAGTTTTTGGAAGGACTCCTTCGTCCTCACGGGGATGGGCTTGGCACCATTCTCGGAGGGCGTGGACTCATGGCCATTGGCGTTCTCAGCCTCTGAAGTCGAAGAAGAGGGATGGTTCGCGCCATCATTCGCGGTAGTCGGCGTGGGACCGACTACAGTAGGGGTGGATGTCGGGGTGGATGTGGATGTGGAAGGTTCTGCAGCCATGGCGGCGGATGTGTGGTGTCGATCGCGCGGTCGCCGCGACGCTGCGACAACCAGCGCGAATGGGGGATTAATCGAGAGTGATCAGGCCAGGATCAAAAGTGATGGATCGAATGCGATGGTGGGATTTCGGTGCGTCGATATTTCGCAGAGGCTAGGGTCGTTCGAATTGGGGCGGACAAAGATACGCGGGCGGTTTGCGATGATGTCCTGAGCTTCTCCCAAAATTCATTTGGCTACGAGAAGGCGGGCGAGGATTGAATCTGGCAGGCTGAACACTGAGGCGCGTGGGATGCTCCCATTCGCCGTTTTCGCTAGGTTGTGGCTGAAGAGTTTGTTTCAAGTTTTCAAGGGCGTGGCACCTCGGTACTCTCTAAATACTGCTAAACTTCACGGTAAATGATGTACCTAGACAGGAGTGGTTCATTTTCCCCTGATTTGCTGACATAAGCCACCAGGATACAGCTGCTGCACCTGGCGACAACTGAGAGTCGCAGGTTGCATGACATGGACAACATTGCATGATATGGATATGGGCTGGGAGAGGAACCAACGACACTTGGGCCTCATCCAAAATTTAATGCACTGACGCGCCTCTGATTTGCATCTCATGATGCGACACCACGCGTTTTCACTGGGTGTGAGGTACATCCTTGTGCTATTAGGTTCGCGCATTCCGCGCGCGGACGAAACATAGAGTTATGCGCAAGATTTCTGTTGCGGCCGAGGTATATTTCGGGCTCGGCGGCGCAACGCTCTCGAATACTGCCTAACATCCACCTCATCCGGTACATTTCAAGAGCCAAGTTGAGCTTGCCCGCTGGCTTTCCACATCCCTCTTTTTCCCTTGTAGTACGGGGTTTGGGGAATCTTCTGGGTGGTTTGCGCGTAGGGCCCTTTGCCATGGCACGGAAAACAGCTGACGCTAAATAATAAATAAATAGCATTTAGCAGGAGCACCGTGGATAGAGTTGCACTCCTTCGGAAGGCCAGCGGGAGCTGGCGTCTGGGTCCTGATTGCCACTACGGCGAGCTATTATTGGCACTTGTAGGCGGAAACTAAGCCGACAATCATGGCCTATGGGATCAATCTCCCGTGGAGCCACAAAGGGAGCACAATATTGAACCGATTAGGGCTGTTGGCCTCGTGTAAGTGCTATTGTTGCCTCCTTTGTAGAACAACCCCCCACATCGAGCTATTGGTGTTTGCGTCGAGAGAGTGTGAAGCTGTCGCCTACGCGAGAGGCAGGAGGGGGAACCCAGACAGCCAGCGACCCGCAGGCCATGCGGTTTCCTGCTCACGAGATCATGGACATAGATGCGCAGATCGAGCTCAGGCTACATTATATTAAATAATCCAGCCCGAGACGAGAAAAGGGAAAGGCGGAAGCAAAGAGAAAAAGAAAAGTACAAACATGGAGAAGAAAATACCAAGTAATAGGTGCGGCTAATACACTGACGACGAGCTCCCGTCAGAAACAGTGGGCGAGTCATCAGCACATTTAGACCAGCAACAATCAACGCACAATTCAGGGCACAAATTCGAGACAGCCCCTCCTTCCCCGCCTTCGCTCTTGGTTCCAGCTGGCCTGCTACAAGTACATCATCCACGTCTCGCCAAGTCAGGAACGATTTGAAGTTGGCGCACGACATTTGGAACCGAGCCCGACTTGCCATCGTTCCACCTTTCCCTTTATTTTTCTCCTCTAAAAAGAACACTAGGATTGTCTTGACTGTCTGGTCATTTTATTTCCTAATCTCCCCTTCTCTTACCCTATCCCACTTCTTCCCTTCCACAGCCAGAGAGCTCGACCCTGCTGGCCTGATTCGGGAAGCTTGCTTCTTAGACACAAGACTTGCCCCTCATTGACATCACCAACGCTCATCTTGCTCATTCACTGAATACCACCGCCAAAATGACTGAAGAGAAGGAGATAGGTATGCTTCTCATTAAATATCCTTTCCGCGTATCTGTATTTTTGTCGCATTATTTTTACACGGTTTGACCCTCGAGTTTGTCCCCGGGCCAGGGTTGAAGTCTCGTTGTTTTGCATGCCGCATCATGACCCCACCTTGCGCTGCGCAAAAGCTTTTCCCAGCATCTTCCCAGCATCTGTCATAGCAGCATTCGGGCTAACTGAGCTGGATTCTGGATATAGACTATACCCTCAACAACCCTGATACCTTCACCAAGTACAGGACCGCCGCTGAGATCTCTGAGCGCGTGCTTGCCAAGGTCAAGGAGCTTTGCGTCCCTGGTGCTAAGATCGTTGAGATCTGCGAAAAGGGTGACCAGCTCATCGAAGAAGAGGTTGCCAAGGTCTACCGTGGAAAGAAGGTCACCAAGGGTTTGTGGATAGCTGACCGGTCTTCCTGTCCCTTGCGGATCAGAAGCTAACTGCTGAGCTGCTTCTTTCTAGGTTTCTCCCACCCTTGCACCATCTCGCCTGCCTCTTATGTCACTCCTTACACCCCGCTGAAGTCCGACGAGACCGAGGCCGCTCTTGAGCTCCAGCCCGGTGAGCCTGTCAAGATCCAGCTCGGTGCTCAAATTGATGGTTTCGGCTCCATCGTATGTGACACCATCCTTGCTGGCAAGGCGGACGAGGAGGTCACTGGCCGTCCCGCTGATCTCGTACTCGCGACTTACTACGCCAATGAGCTGCTCCTTCGATTGATGCTTCCTCCCGGTGTCCTTGCCAGCGGAACCGACGAGGAGAAGGCCAAGGCCGCCGCGGCCAAGCCCCCTAGCCAATCCAAGATCACCAGCCTTCTCGAGAAGGTTGTAAAGAGCTACGACTGCAATCTCGTTGAGAGCACCACCTCGTGGCTTTTCGATCGCAACGAGATCGAGGGCCAGAAGAAGATTGTCCTCGCCCCTTCTGAGGGTACCAAGGGAGAGGGTTTCCCCGCTGTCGGTGAGGTTTGGGGTGTTGAAATGGGCGTCAGCTTGGGTACCGGAAAGGTGAAGACCCTCGAGCAGCGTGCCACTCTCCACCGACGTACACTCCAGACCTACGGTCTCAAGCGTCCCACCTCTCGCAAGATCCTCTCCGAAGTCGTCAAGAGGTTCGGCAATTTCCCCTTCTCGCTTAGGCAGCTTGAGGACGAGCGTGATGCCAAGTCTGGTGTCGTTGAGTGCGTCCGTAGCAATGTCTTCCGCCAGTACGAGCTTGTTGGTGATAAGGATAACTCCCCCGTTGCACGTCTTTTGACCACCATTGGTAAGTGATATCTCAACTAGTCGGGTTGCGGCCCGAAAGCAAATCGCGGACGTGAAACTTGAGCTAATGCTTCACATCTAGCCATCACCAAGAACGGCATCACCAAGCTTGGTGCTGCCCCACCCCTCGACGTTAGCAAGTTCAAGTCTGACAAGAAGATTACCGACGAAGAGATCCTTAAGATTCTTGAGCAACCCATAGCCAGAAACACTGGCAAGAAGAAGACCAACAAGAAGAAGAAGAAGAAGCCCGCCAAGAAGGCCCAGGAGGAGGAGGAGGAGTCTGAAGAGGAGTCTAGCGACGAGGAATAGGCGGGCTGAAGAAATGGGTGGGGCTGTCGCACGTAGTGTCTCGATGTCGCGATGAAGCGGTCCACTGGTTTGATGGTAGTAACGGATAACAAGCCGGTGAGGCCCGCTCTCTTAGAATCAACCTCAGGAACCTTTGGAACGTCGGACCTTGGCCTTTGAGAACTCGAGGGCCTATGAGAAAAGCGGGCGAGTTGTTAATCGTTGCCCCTCCCCCCCCAGGGCAAAGAGCATTATGCACTGCTACTACGTGTATTTACCGGCGTCTGGCCGTGGGATATTCGGCTGACCAGAAAGTGGGTATTCGGGTACTGCTTTCCAAAGTAAGTTGTCCGTCTTGGTTGACAGAATGGGGGCCTGCATTTGCGAAAGGAAAATAGGATAGCAATGGAACCACCATTCCCCCAACCTTGATCGCAGCTCGAATAGCAACAATTAAAAAGAAAAGCAAACTCCGTTCTCCAGACGCAGAACAGATCAGTGGCTCTCCTGTCTTGACTCCCAAGGTCCCATTGTCTCACAGAAAAGGATTCGCTGGAGTGGGAGATGGGAGAGATAAAGTTGATGAACGCAGGTGAACATTGTGGCGTTTCCCCTAATACCCACCAAAGGCTCGCTTGTTCTCGCGTGGACGCGTCGACCCCTAAAGTGTTTACCCCTTTCTTCTGCGCCGCCTGCTAGGACACCGACGCATCTTTGGCAGCTTTTGGGGCTGTCGGGAAAATAAGCAACATTTGAGACGCACCATCTCGCCACCGGTCTAAGCTCGCGTCGCAATTGTGACAGAAAGGCAGCCAAAGGCTATGATCCCATGATCTGCACAAGGATTGGGCCGGCGAGGCTCTAGAGCTCTGACCGGGGCATAACTAGGAGAGTCCTGGCGGTTGAAATGGAACGGGGAGCCTATCTCGCTTCCGTCGCAAAATCACCGACCTTTAGCGAGGCCCGGAAGGTGAACCACTGAAGGAAGACAGCAGCCTATTCGCAGCCGGCCTTCACTTGGGCAATTTTAACGTACCTGTGAACGACACAGCCGATATTTTAAAGCCGTTTACCTTGAACCCTTTGGTACACTTTTCTTTTCCTCTTTTGTTCATGTCCGACGCCCTTTTGGATGAATGCTTGGTGCTTACCTAGGCTGGTGGTCGAGCGGTGACAATCCCTCGCTCACTGAGACTCTTGATGTCTGCGGGATTATGAGCCGCCCCTTCCTGTGGCGATACGGGACCAACTTGGCACCGAATCTGCCTTCACTTTCTGCTGCAACCCCCTCCGCTGCCAACCAACAAGAAGACCACAGGTGGCTTTCGGAACATGCTGGTAGCGACAAGGCGCCTCAAGCCCTGAGGGCGGTGGAGATGAACCGGGCTCTAGATACAACATCTACAGGTTCCAGCCCGAGGAAGCGGAGACACCCGGTACTGTGATTGGGGGGGCTTTTTTTTCCAACGGGAGCAGTGCCAGGCTTGTTGGGACTGGCCAGCAGGAGAGCGCCGAGTATTTAGGTGTAGAGAGAGAGAAACAAAGACAAGACATTGGCGGAGCTATAGTGCACTGAGTGCTCTGCATAACACTCTGCCCGAGCCAGCCGAGGATACATGGGCGAGCGGAGAAGGTAGGGGCAATTCGAGTCATCTGCTATGGATGCGGGGAGAAGCGTCTTTCGCGAGAGAAGGGAATTTTCAAGATAGAGATTAGACTGATCAATTATATCTTGTGTGGATGTGCTGTCGTTGAAAGGCGAGGGCTGAGAAGATGCCCCCTTGCACAGTAGTGGCGAGACTGAGACGCAATTTACAGTGCAGCCAGGCCACGTCCTTGACTCTGGAAAAAAACGCCGCCCAGAATTTATGACCCACGCCGAGCTTCTCCTACACCCTCCTGCACCACACACCTTTTGCATCATCCCATTCCTACCGTGGAAAGGAAGAGGAGCGAGCGAAACCTAAACACGTCGGAAAAGAAGGAGATCCGGGAATTAGATGCACATGTATGCGCAACCAGGTAATTTTCGCTGCTGCTACCAGGCAAGAAACGCGATCGAAACACGATGCTAACACCGAAGCGCGCAGGGTCCCCCGAATAGGAGAGTAAGAAAGCGTTCTCCGTCAAAAAAAGGAATCCCCCCAAGTTCGCGTTCCCCCGACAAGGGGACCCACCCCAAGTACCTCTTTTCTCAACGAGCCCATTCATTTTATTCTCGCGTTCGAGCCTTCGACGCGACTGAGAGGATTCAAGGACCTAGGGGGATTTATCATACCTTAATCTTGGGAGCAAAAGAAGGGCAGGAAGACCAAGGCTGTCTCCTGGGGTCGAACGCTCCCCTCTAGCATGATTTCTTCCAACACGAGATCGTCGCGCTCGCGATATTCGAGCCCAGCACAGGGTGCGCAAGGAGGAGGACCTCTCGAGGCGAATAAGAACACCGCGAACGAGGCATCTCGGGCGTTTATGCGACGATGGATGGAACCTGCGGTGCAGAACAAGCCTAGCTTCGAAGAGGTTGGCCTGGTGCGTTACGGCGTGCTCGAGAACATGCAGCCGCTAGGATCGCTGCCAAAGGTAGAAAAGGCAGCCGGAGGGGGCTCGAAGAAGGAGAATAATAATGGTGTGGTACGGAAAATCGTACTGAAGCCGTCAGGAGCGGCGAGCAACGCCGGGAGGAAAAAGTCTGCTGATGCGACCGATGACGAGGAGGAGACGGCCCACCGAAGCACAAAATCCCACAGCTCCAAATTTCTCTCCGCGAACACGTTGGCCTCGCCTTCTCCATTCTCTTCTCGGTCGCCATCCCCACCGATTTCTCCGTCTCCATCTTCGCCTCAGCCAGCTCCGCCATCATCATCCTCCACTCTTCCTCCACCCCACACATCTGCCACTGTGCACGACAAGAACGAGCTGGCGCTCTTGGGCATCAAGGATATTGACGACAATAACGACGAGGATTACGAACCGAGGGGTGGCATGAAGCGGAAGATGGGCCTTCATCGGTCGCCGATTGCTCGTAGGAGCCTCACGAGGGCCTCCGCCCACCGTGCGGCTGCGCCAGTGGCTGTGGAAGAGCCCTCAGCAACAACGGCGGTCCCTGCATCGGCTGAAAATGCGGTCTCTGATGGGGGTCTTGCGAAGAAGCGACAGGCGGTCGACAAGGCGGTCGACGATGCAGTGCAGTTTGCGCTCAAGTACAACCGCTACACTACAGCCTACGCCTTACGCACTCTCTACGACGAAAAATCATCAAATCCCCAGATTTTGGTCATGTTTGAAGACATTTTCCTCCAACGGGCGGATGGCGACACGTTGGATCAGTTTGCTAGCCTAATGGCGGAGCGAAAGCAGGCGGGAGCCAAGGATAACGCTGCCTACCTATTTTTCTCACCCGACGCTGTGGGGTCCCCCGAGAACCCCATCCCTACACCCTACAGCGATCTTCTAAGATTCGACCCGACTACGGCAAGCATCCTGTTCGATGAGGAGGAAGGTATGCGTGCATTTAAGAAGCAAAAAACCACGTATCCCGAATCACCCTCGCTCTCGAGGTCACGGCGGAGGGCGACGCGTGGTAGCACTGGGAGCGCTGAGGAAGAGGTTCAAGTTCACGCGAAAACGTCGGAGGACGCTACTGCCTCGTCCGACACATCCAAGGCAAAGACAGGTAAGCTAGAGACGCCTACTCGAAAGCGACCTCGCAGCGACTCGCTAGGAAGCGACTCTTCCCTCTCATCCATCTCCTTCGACACTCCAGAGCTCCAGGCAATTGCCGACTTTGTGGACGAGGACATGAAGCTCGAGCCCGGACTCCAGAAGGAGCCCAAGCTCAAGCTCAAGGCCCAATCCAAGGAGCAGAACAAGCCCAAGGTCCAGCGCCAATTACAGCTACAAAATTCGGCTACGGGACTGAGAATCAGTGGTGGTAGTATCAGCAAGACGGCTGGCAAGCGAGCCGACAGCATCCGAGCGAGTGGCACAACATCAGAGCATCTGGACCAGTCGCAGGTCGCGGATTCCACCTCAGTGGACGAGGAGGAAGAGGCTGCTGCACCGGGAGACGTGTCAGGCGCCCACCCCACCCGCCATTCAGTGATTACGACAGGGGCCGGCAAAACTACGGTGGCCCAGCGCAAATCAACCGCGTCCACTAAAGGCACTAATAATTCCAGGGCCAATCCTGCCCCCGGCTCCAGCAGGTCCCAAGCCAAAGCCCGCGACACGCTCTCACCCTCGCCATCATCATCCCTCCCAGCTCCAAACTCTGATGAGGCACCCCATGGTTCCCACGACGGCACCCCCAAACCCCATGCCATGCCCGGCGTCGTCCGCCCACTTTTCCCCAATCTTCCTGTGAAGGCTTCAGCTATTCGCTCGAGCATGCAGGAACCTGAGGGCCATTCGGACGATGAATCCCAATCCTCACGACCAGGTACCGCTGCTGCTGCCAAGGCGAAGGCGAAGAGGGAGGGCTCTGCAAAACCTCACGATGCAGGCAGCTCGGCCGACGCAGACGGCTCTATCAAGTCATCGCCCCTTGCCGCCGCTCCCGCGCGCAAGACTCGGAGCGGTGTAAAGCCCTCTCCCATCTCCACCACACCAGCCACCAGATCTACTCGGTCAGCCGTCAAGAGGACACACGATGACCTCGAGAGGACGGCCTCCCCTATCGCAGCCTCGATGAAGAGCAATGCTCCGTCCTCGCGGGTGACCTCGCGGGCCGCCACCCCAGTGTTGCAGCCTCCTGCAAAGAGGCAGCGAACTGGCCCTCGTGTCAAGACATCGTAAGTTGGCAAATTTCACCTGTCCCTCGTTTCTCTTCACTCTTGCCCTACTTGATCGAGTGCTCCCTCATCGAATCAAGTATTCATTTCATTTTTCCCCCTCCATCTTGCGTGTCGCTTTATTCATTTTCTACGCCTGGCATTTGATGGGTGGTTGGAGATGATGCCTTGAAGCGGAGGGCCAGTGGCAAGTGGCCTTATTTTCTTTTTCTCCTTGGGGGGAACGACCGCCCCGTCATTCTGGCATCCACCATCTGTGCGGCGATGATGCGACCCTACCAAATTCCCCTGATTCATGCTTGCTGCCTGCTTATCACTGTCAAATCCCCAACACGATGCAAGCGGCTAACCATCAATTATTTCCCTTCGCTTAGGCCTAAAAAGAACGGTAACACGACTGCTGGCATGCCTCGCCCAACGGGCGAGGGCATCGTTCATGTGCCTGGGGTGCAATCCAACCGAGAACAGGTACGTACGGAATCGAAGTTGGAGAGAATTTGTTTATGTTTCGGTTTACCCCTTGAGTTGTCATTGTTTCTTCATCTATCCTTTCATCTGGGTATCCGCGGGCTCTATAGCTACAGCCCATCTCCGTTTATCTCGATTTAGCGGGTCGGATATTGTAGGATACAACCTTTGCTTCCCGCGTCCTTCGTCTTGGCTTCTGCAATAGGTTGCCACCAACAAGGCACACGCTGCAAATGGGGAAATGCCCACCCGCCACTTCACGACCGCTTCCCACCGCCCACCTCTACCTCCGCCCCCAAAAGCGAGCCAACTCGGCCGCGTTCCATTTTGCCGGCTCGACCGGGCAAACATCCCTTCCATCGGCAGCAGCAAACCCATCCTCGTCGTCCTAGCCGTTGGAATTATAGCTGTCATCTTCATTACCATATCGCTGAACCTAACTACCCCGGAACGGAAAGCTAATTGGATTGTCTGTTGCATTTTAGGTTGAAAACGATGACTACTGCTCGTCATGCGGCAACAATGGCGATCTGATTTGTTGCGACAATTGCTCCAAATCCTTCCACTTTGAGTGCGTGGACCTCGTCGGCTCTTCTGAACTACCAGATGACTGGTTCTGCCATGACTGCGCCTACAAACGGTCCGCGCGTCGGGAAGAGCACAGCGGACCATTTGGTGGTCTGCTTACTTTGCTCGACAGGACTATTCCTCGCGCTTTCAACCTGCCCAAAAAGGTCCAGACGTACTTTGAAGGCATCAAGGTTGGTCCGAATGGAGAGTACGAAGAGGTCGAACGCACTACTAAGCAGTCCAAGTAAGCCCAACTTCCGACTTTACCCGGAGTGAGGAGAACCTCCTAACAATTTATTACCAGGAAGGAAAAAAACCAGGAGGTTGACCTGTGGCAGCAGCGAGACAGCGACGGCAACGCGGCGCTCTGCCATGGCTGCCAAAAGGGCGCATCCAGCACTAGTAGAATGATGATGCTCTGTTCGGCATGCCCCCTCTACTGGCACCTCGATTGCGTAGACACACCGATGGCCCATCCGGCGCACCCCAAGAAGTGGATTTGCCCAGCCCATGTGGACCATTTTTATAACCCCGATAGTGTCCCCCTCGGTCGGCGGTTCCGCAAGGTTCGCGGCTCTCAGGTTGTCAAGCCGGTTTACTCTCGCGGCTACAAGAATAACGGCATGATAGAGGTTGATGACACTGAGGAGGCTGAAGATAACGCCTCTGGCTGGAATGACATCAGGTCGTACGGACGTGTCCTTCGGCTCCCAGCCAAGGGAATCAAACTCGACTTCATTGAACAGTACGGTCTTTTTCTTTTTTTTTCGTCTATCATATACCCGGTATCCACGCTTTGCTAACAAGCTTGTTCCTAGGCTTCGCAAGATCGGCGCTGGTCATATTCCCAAACCTGAAGTCGCCCACCGACAGCAGACTAGCGAGGCTGGCCCCTCTCTCAGCCTAAAAGACGCTGAGGCGGCAATCGCGTTATGCAGGCTCTTCGATACTGACGGTACAGAGCCTTCGATAAAGAACGAAGAGGGTGATTCTATCGAGGAAGCTAGAAGGGTGGCGGATAGTGAAGTTCCTAGGCCCTCTCTGCCTCCCACGGCGAGCGAGACTCAAGAAGCTACGGACAAACCGATCGATAACACTTTTAAGCTACTGAATCAAGTCCGGAAGGGTCAAATCACTAGCCACGCGATCAATGCTGGCGACAAGCAGTCTCTTCGAGAACTAATGGAGTCCATCAGGGCTGTGCTCGGAGACGATGGCGAGACAGACAAGGCCCCAAATGACATGATCACTGAACTTGATGGCGTCTCAGACGGTGCGTCTACAACACCGGAAGCTTCTGAAGAGGCTGTTACCCCCCAACCGGAGGCCACGATCCGCACCCCTGTGTCCGATACAGTTGAGAAATCGGCGGATGACGCTACAGCGGGTGAGCAGGGAAGCGAGTCCGCAGAGACGATCAAGACTACCAGCGATGGCATCGAGCTTGTCGACGTGCCTGATGACGATCCGGAACTGGCTCGAGCTGCTAGTGACAAGCTCTCAGCTACCGGAAACAGCGCCACCGCCCCATCGAAGGCGGAATCTGCCAAGGACGTCGAGATGTCAGACTAAGGCAGTCTAGACATCACGGCGCTTACAACGAATACCATCTATACGATTATTGAACTCCTCGCCAAACAGTATCAATACCTCACCCTTACTTTGCTTCAACACAGACCAACCCGTGATACAACCTTGACACCTTTTTGTTTCTCCTACAATTCCTATAGACGATATGATATATATATTATAGTAACCCCATCGCCTGGGGGTCAGAGCACGTGCTGCACTTTGGTTTCGTTTCGCAACAAACCTCCTTCCTTCCCGTCCCGGTGTCCCGGCACTTTTTCTCCTTGTTTTCGGTGGCTGGGATCTGTTTTCTCTCGTCCTTTCCACCAGCGCTAATCTGTGTCAACAAATCTCCCTTGCAGCCACGTCTTCGCTTGTTCTCTGCCTCCAGTTTTACTTGATTGCAGGGCAGCTGTACCTGGAACGAACTGCTTCTCTTCGGTTTCCCTTCCTCTGTCACATGTTTCTTAAACCGCCATTTTTTTTCTTCCTATTCACCTCATGTATGTGCTTCTAAACTTTTAAAGAGGGAGCCAGGAATTTGCATTTACAGAAAGGCAGCGAAGTACGAATGAAAAAGGGCGGTCGTTGATGCGCGTTTCCGCCTTGTTTATTTGGTCGTTTCTTTGTTTTCCCGGTACCCGCTATTGCAGACATAGATTGGCCGAAACGACTCTTTGCGAATTTCTCTTTTTATCGAACAAGCAGAAGGGGCAAGCGAGGGAAGCAAGGGAAGAGAAGCCCCGAACAGAAATGCGGATCGGTCGGGATTCGATATGGGTTGTGTATCTTTTCTAACGAGGGCGAGCAGGGAAGAAAACGGGTGAGAGTGCCCCTAGGACAGAAAGAAAATGAAAGCGAATAAGTCTTGTTTGAACCCATCCGTTCTCGTACCGATTTACCACCAAGGCTCACGTGAAACTACTTCCTCTACTACTTGCGGTCTGTGGGTGCCGGGAAAGAGACGTTGAAGACTCGGCAGGACTGGGTCAGTTTCAGGAGGAGGGGAGGTGCCTGGGGTGGCGATGGAGATGGAGAAATCACCAATTAATAGTATCGCACGCGTGAGGATAGACGAATATGTGGAAAGGGTGCGACAGCAGCCAGAAGTTCTGGTGCATTTGGTTGCGTTCGCGCGGTACGTTGGGGATGTTCTGCTGATGGGCTGGGAGACTTGAGAGCCAATGGCGAGGTGTCTGAGGCCCGTCGGCGTGATGGTTGATTACGCCAGCGGAAGGGGGGCGCGTATTATTACAGGCTGAAGCTAGAGAGGCTGATAGGTAGCTGGCATAAAGCACGCGATGGCCAGTGAGAAAAGAACAGCCTGCCTCTCCGAAAGATGGATGCCTACCAGGGTCGAGATGGCGTCGGATGAAGAAATGCAGTGACTGGACGTGGCAAGTGCATCCGGTGGGCTAATGTCGCTGCACGGGTGTTGCTGTTGGAGCCCATCACGTGGGATAGCTGGGGGAGCACATTCATTCAATCGGTGACCTTGTGTAAGAAAGAGATCAATGTGTCGACGCCAGCCAGCTATGCCTATGCATTGCTTAATCCTTCATAAGAGTGCGTGTAGTGCGTGTGCGTGGGCGAGTTAAGAGTCAAAGCTGGGAGCTTCTCCCCGATTTCTACAGGTACTGCTAACTTTAATCTTGGTGAGACTTTCGGAGCGCTTGAACGTATCTGGTACCGCAGGACCAAAGCCAGGCTCGGCACCCCCGCTCAATCGCTCTTTCTCTCCCGTTTGGCAGCGCTGACGCAGTTGTTACTGTCGCTTGATCCAACCTGACCTCGGCGCTGAGGTCATTTGACCTCGACACTTCAATATCCCATCCACCTTGGTTCCAGCAAAGCATCTCATTCCCAGGAAGGATAATAGTTGATCTTTTCCGGGATTTGTGGCCTTTTTTCTTTTTTTCTTTTTGTTTCCTTTTTTTTTTCTTTTCTTTTTGTCAGCATTCCAACCCTACTCGACTCTGTGTTCGTGCCTTGCTGTCTCCCAAGTGCTTTCTGCCCACCACCAGCTTGCTTCAACCCCTCCGTGGACAGAACATTGAAGGGACTGGACCCTGGACAGAGTTGTACCGGGTACGTGCAGCCCGCTACTTGTACACAGTACCAAGGTACCACTACACTACACACAGGAACACAGACCAAACCGAATCTAATCACCGCCCATTCAAACAGCCAGCCAGCGGGAAGCAACCCCTTCGACTGGCCACCCCTCGGCAGAATCTCGAGAACACTGAGACCTCACCGTAGCTCTTTTTCCGTGCAGCCCTCTCATAGCAATAGCTTCTTACTTTTATTCTCACAACCTTCCCTTGATAATCGCACATAGCTTGCTTTAGTTTTTATTGCCGATAAAAATAAGTTCAAGATGAAGCTGTATTACATTGGTGTAAGCATCCCCTCTCAGCCAAACCCCCACTCTCTCAACATTTCATCACATGAGAACCGCCAGAGGTTGATAGTCGCGATACCGAGCAGAAGCGATGATGGAAAGGATGGTGACTAACAAAACCGTTATCAGATCATCAGAAATACGGAGAAGCCCGCGATACAGCTCAGCTCAGCCTACGACCTGAGCGAGTTCTCCCGCTGGACCAAGAATGACTACCAGAACTTCATGACCATGTTCAGCAAGACCGTGGCCGAGAGGACGAGCCCTGGCCAGAGGCTCGACGTCGAGGAGCAAGGTAATTATTCACCCGCCACTCCCCTTCTTCCCCGGTTTTATTTATTCTAGTCTCGCCGTCATCTCACGTGCAATACCCCTTCAGGCCACACTTTCCACTGCTACGCACGCTCAGAAGGCATCGCGGGCGTCATCATCTCAAAGGACTACCCTAAGCTCGCCGCGCACCAGATCCTCTCCAAGGTCGTCGACGAGTTCCTTGCCGATAAGACCGCTGCGGAGATCGCCCGCGCCTCCAAGGACAACGAGCTACCCTTTCCCGCCTTGCAGAAGCACCTTCAGACCTACCAGGACCCCTCTGAGGTGAATTCTATCGCCAACATTCAGAAGGAGCTAGATGAGACCAAGATCATCCTCCACAAGACCATTGAAAGTGTAAGGCTCTCGTTTCCAAGTGGCATAGTACATTCTCGTTCTTTGTCCTACTTTGGGATGTCGACTAATTCCAAAATCAGGTGCTGCAACGTGGTGAGAAGCTGGACGACCTCGTGGCCAAGAGCTCCGACCTCAGCGCCCAGAGCAAGATGTTTTACACCACTGCCAAGAAGCAGAATTCGTGCTGCTCAGTCATGTAATCCAAAACATGCGTCACTTTCTAATGCTAGCCTTGCGGGTGGCCCGGTTCGACTTTTTCTGCACATCTCGCTCACTCTCTCCTGGCCCGGTCCTAGACTAATCGAAGGCCTTGAGGGGGCTTGGGGCCTCGCGATATCAGGGTTCCTGCTGCCTAATACGAAAGATATGTTGGTATCCAGAATCTAATCGGGGCAAGAGGGACCGGAATCGACGAGATTACATGGTCACGGAGTTTATCACACAGTATTCCACGCACAAACTCCAGGAAGACGGATTCAAGTCAAGAGCGAAGCTAGCTACTACTCGTGGGGCGAGGACTAGGATATGGAGACTGGGGAATCTGGGTCGCCTTATGGATGAATGGATGAAACAACATGTGTACATACTACACCCTAATGAAATTGCCTTGTCTTGCTAGTTTCCTCTTCCGTTCTGCTATAATATCCCACAGATCAAGTCAGCTATGCTCGTCGGGTTAGCCAGTTAGCCCGCACAGCCAGCGAAAGACATGTTCTACGATCACTACGGTCACAATCAGGTGGGCCATACAAGAGTATGATTTCAACAAGACACTAAAATTTATATCTTTTTTGGGTTTCCCTATCTGCCTCGGCATCCATATCGTCTTTGATGCACATCTCGTGCTCTGCATTCCTAGCCACTCCCTTTCCGACATCTATATACTAGGCACACAGAGGAAGCGTCAGGATAGAGAGGAGGAAGAAGATGATGATGATGAAAAGAAAGAGTAAAAGTAAAAAGTAAAAGAAAGATGAAGAGAGCCCCTCTCTCCCGCAGCGATGTAGTAGGCCGCAAGGATATCGAGCGAGGTAAAGGCGAGCCTTCCAACGAGATAGGCTCAAGTGCAAAAAGGTTCAGAGAAGCAAGGGCGGCCGTCGAAGGGAACTTGTAAACCATAAACCAGGCTCGAAAAGAGAGAAGGGAAATAAGGGGAAATTTCTCCAAAAAGAAAACTGATACAGATGGCATTCCCCAAATTGTCACCATTTTGCTCGACGCGCCGACTTGCCCGTTGCCTTCCCACACATACGAAGAACTCCCCGAGAAGAGAATACACAAGTGAAAAAGAAAAACCGGTCCAGGCATTGACAGGCGTGAGGTATCAAGACTGGACAGAGAGGCACGTACGAGCCGACGCTGCCCGCCGTCGCACCCGGTAGGCCACCTGATGGTAAAAGAAGGAAAGAAAACACCAGACTTGCCGTTCCAACTCCCCTCCACCATGATGAAAAGAAAATCAAGAGACCTGAATCCTCGTCAAAAGAAGCCAATCCTGTCCGCTCGAAACGAATGGTCGCGTTGTAATGTCGTAGAGATGGGCCAAGGAGATATATTTTCGTGCCAAACTCGTGTTTACCGCTGACGGCGTGTCATCCGTCCGTAACATGAGAATCTAAAATTTACCGCTTTGAGTCTGTTAGTCACGTAAAATCTCCAAGTTTGGGGGGGTTTATCATAGGTAAGCGCGAGCGCGAGCTAATGGACTAGCTTCTACCTGAAGCTAACGGACTCTCCGTCGGGAACCCGCCCTCGTCAAGGGGGCACCTATCCAGCCCGAGTCATTCCAAAAGTCGGTATAGGGGAGGTGTAGACGGTAGAAGAAGAAAAGGAAAGGGTTGGGGAGGCTGCTTACCCGGCCACGCCTGGCATTGACCTGTTCTTGTTGCATGTATGTCATGTTTTGCATCCCTCCCGTTCCTCCCATGCCTCCATAGTTGCTATTATATCCACTCATTCCTGGCGCACTGATTCCAAATCCGGGGGGGGGAGCAAAGCTCGACTGGTTAGGTCCGAGTTGCTGAGGAGGCTGGACACCGGGAGGGGGCATGGCGCCACCGTTAGGGACGTTCTGATTGCGATATTGATCCAAAGACGGGCTCGGAGAGTTGAATCCGTTGTAGCCGGCCTGCATTGGGGGAAAGAAGTTGTTCACGGGAGCGTTGGCCCTCGGGAGCATACCCTGCTGGAAAGCCAAAGGGGGGATATTCATCGACTGCGCGGGAAGCGGTCCGTTTCCTCCTTGTGAATACATAGCTGGTTGATTAGGCAGCGAAGGGAATGGCTGAAGGCCAGCATCAGGGGCCTCGGCACGCTGGTTATTATAGCCGATGTCATAACCGGGTGGGTTGCTAGTAGAACTCGAGTGCGGGTTGTAAAATTGCTTGTTTCCTCCATGCGTGGCTTGCCCGTGGTGATGGTGGTTCGTTCCCCGAGAGGCGGGTCGCTGGCGGTGCTCACTGGAGTTTCCGCTAGGACCGTGGTCACGGTTACCGCTACTACCGCCTGATGTGCGAGTAGAAAGGCCGACCTCGTCCATCAGTCGCTTGTATCCCTGGTTGGGCTGGGCCTTGATACGGACCAAGACATTCTTAACTGTTTCGACGACTTGACTGCGGATGCTGTCGTCAAAGAACGGAGTAGTGAGGACCTTGAAAATGAGAGTCGCGCCACAAGAGTGGTCACTGAGAATAGCTTCCAGGACCTGGTCATTGGGAGAGAAAAATAGCGCCTTGAGGATGACATCACGGGCGTCGGTTTCCGTCTTCTGGTTGATAACTTTCAACACAGTGAGATAGGCGACTTTGTGAGTGCAGAGATGAACAAGATGGGGCACAAGCTGGGGCGCCAAGACGGTTCGGCGGTGGGGGAATGTGCAAGTATCCAAGAACCAAGTCAACAGGAGCGCACCGTTGGCGTTGGTTGCCAGCTGGACGCTGTGGAGCGCAATAGTAGCCGCCAGCATCCTCTGCTGGTCCTTGCTAGCGTGGTGACTCTCAAGACACGCACGCATAGCCCTGGCGCCGAACCGACCCTGAGCTGTCTCCCACATTTTGCTGAGCATAGTCTCAAAGATGAAGTCATTATACGGCTGTCCAAACTTGAGGCAGCCCTGAAGCACATAGTTGCCGTACTGGTCAAGGAAGAGGGGAACGGTGTACGGCCGGAGGTGCTCGACAATCAACGACATTTGGTGGGTGGTTTTACAAACGTCAATAATCTTCTGAGCAGCCCAGGTGCCATTCTTGTGAACACCAATTTCAGCCATGTTTGGAGCAATCTCGGCCAGCATCGCGTCGCGCACCTCATCGCTGCAGTGCTCAAAGAGTTTCTGAACAACAGTGTTTCCGAGGTAGTCAGACGACAACTCAGCGATCTCGGGAAGCATTTCGATAGCGATTGCCTCAATCTCACTCTGGGACAAGCTTTGGTTATCAATCTTCTTTCGAATATCTCTCAATTTAGGCGCGTCGTGGATACGGGTATGTGACGGCTCGCTAACAGGAGGGATCTCGTCCATATAAGTGCCGTATTCAATTGCAGACTTGAGGTTGTTTGAGATACGGAACCGGTCTTCGTCAGTGGCACCAAATTGCTTAACAATCCCAAGGACCTCCGTGACCATGTCCTTCAGCGGCCGGACAGTCGGTGACGTGCTCAAACCCTGGGCGGCACCGCCAGTGGCTCCCTTAGGCGTACCAGCACCATCGCCACTGCTACCCTGGACGCCATCTTGGCTTTTGCCGAACGGATCGGGGCTGGGAGACGGGAAGAGGCCATCGTGGCCAGGGGTGTTCGAGGCGGATGCAGGCTTGGCGAAATTGATGCGCACACAACCAGACCCCGGGAAAATCTCCTTGCCGTTGAGGCTATTGCGGGCGGAAATGGCACTCTCCACACGGTCGTAATTCACAAAACCGCAGTTCTTGTGGGTCAATACCCTCACGGACAGGATGGAGCCAAAAGGCTTGAAGATTTCGTTTAGAGTCGACGTAGTGGTAGAAGTAGGAATACTTCCTAGCCAAAGGGCGCTAGTGGGGCCCTCGAGACCTGGAGAGTCGTCTGCGCCAAGGAGAGCAGCATTGCGGCTGCTGGACCTACCAATGGTCATCGCCGCTACGGCCTGAGGAAGATCATCGTACTCCTTCTCGTCAGGAAGCCGAATCTCAGTAGGGACAATGGAGTTGGGTACGGCGCCCTGATTGCTGGACAGGTATGCGTTCAGGAGGCGGCTACCAGGTGTATCCAGAACACCGGCGGTTCGAGCACGGGGTCGGCTAAGAGATGCCTGACTGACGAACGCTTGGACAGCCATGTTGTGGCTATGGATAGCCGCATTCGTAGCCGCAAGTTGGTCCTGGAGCTGCGCAACAGCGTAGTGAGTTTCATAACCCGGAACACCACCTTCGTACTCATCATCCTCTTCATCGTCGTATTTGTCCTTGTTGTTTACGGAATAGGATCGGAAACGGTTAGCCCGAGCAAACGAGTTAAGATACGGTGTGGCGAGCTGAGCACGTGGGGGCTGGGGCGTCTCGGCGAGGCCCAAGTAGTCCAATGTCCTCATATGAACATCACTATCGGCACCACCATCTCGAGAGAAGGCGGACTGGGCTGGAGAGCTCGGGCCATTGGAGCCGATACTAGCAATACTTGCGAGAGTGGCACCTCGCTCACGGGTGACACCAGGATTCCAGGCACTACTGAAAAGAGACGGCCCGAAGGGTGAATTCGTGCCAGGGAGTGTTCCGAAAGGGCTACGCTGGGGCATGGACCCGGCCCGTAGACGCGAGAGAAGAGTGCTAGAGCCAGGGGCTCCAGGTGCTCCAGAGGGCTCGAGGTTCGGGGACGGAGAATTGAACTGTGGTTCCGCTGGGACGGGTCGAGACGCCGTACTGGGGGCTAGTCCCGCCACGCCCAAGAGGCCATTGCCCGCACCGCCGGGTGAGAACCTAGAGGGGACGGTGCCAGCACGAGCGCGTCGAGTCTGGGGGAGACCAGCATCCTGGGTAGGGAGCTGGGCAAAGTCAGGGAAACCATCGGTCGGCGATTCGGGAATATTCTCGCGGAGGGGGGTGGAATTGCCGCTAGTAGGAGGACCACCCCAGGGGTTTACTGGCAAACCAGGAATACCCTCTTGGGCTTGGATCTCACGAGCCCTATTGAACCATTCCAGGATTAGCCTCAGGACACGCCGCAGAGGGGCCGTCGTGGCGGAAACGGGACAAGAGCCACATACCGTTTAGGAAATAATCTGCTAGACGCGCCCATCTCATGAGAGGGTGAACCGGTGCTGGATCGAGTTGGGTTCTGCATCTTGCCAGAGCCAACAGCACCGGGCGACAGACCAAAGGGAGATCGGAGGGGAATAGCGCCACCGGTAGGGTCGCTAGGAGAGTGGCTCGTCGCAGGGGACGTTGAGCGGCCTTGGGCCGTGGACTGAGATGGGTAGCCAAAGGCTAAATGATCAGATCTAGAAGTTGACATTATCAATTACTTGGATGACCGCATGAGCTACGACCACGAATTGGCGTAAAAAAAAAGCTCGTCTCAGTATGCCGGTCCAATGTATAGATCCCTAGGCTGGATATAGAGAAGGACGCAGAAACAGTCGGCGCCGCGTAGCTTCTCTGTCTAATGGAAGGCGATGGAACTGAATTTCGGGAAAGTGTGCCCCAACGCTGGGAAGTCGGCGATTAACCGAGATGACGCCAGCGAGGGTGAAGGAATGACGAGGTCTAAGATGACTGGCTGCAAAAGCTCAACGCCGTTTTGTCGTTCGATTACGTCGAAAACCAGGGCGCACAGGGACAAGTTTTATTTTGCTGTCTTTGAGATCAAAAGTCGAACGAGCACATTCGCTGTGTGGTTTGGCTAGTAGAATCTTTCTTGGCGCAATTCGTGGGTACGACCTCGGATGCTCGGTAGAAGACTAGCTATCGAAGGCCAAGTGGGATGGGGAAGCGAAGCTGTATCGATGGTTCGAGAGCTGCGGTGGGATATAGATGTTTTCATATATTCCTGTGACGGGGTCGGGTCCTGCAGGGTCGTTTCGCTAGATTTTCTCTTCCTCACAGAGGCCAAAAGAAAGAAGCCAAGGGCAAATGATATGTCGATGTGGAAAGTATGA
Source organism: Lomentospora prolificans (assembly GCA_029532625.1). Taxonomy (NCBI): domain Eukaryota; kingdom Fungi; phylum Ascomycota; class Sordariomycetes; order Microascales; family Microascaceae; genus Lomentospora; species Lomentospora prolificans. Next base: position 1,166,852 of record JARFXM010000008.1, on the reverse strand, counting down.
AAAACTGATAGATCCAAGAGAAAAAGAATTTACGATGAATATACAGGCGTCATTAAAAGAAGTAACAGTCGATGCGATGAGCCTGGGGAAGAAGAGGGAGTAGGAAAAAAGCGTTGCGAGTGGATAAGGAGTGTAAGTTGGAGGTGGATTGCGCAACGCCCTAGGAGAAAGGGTATCAAAACTGAAGTAAGGTGTTTGGTGGGGAAGGTGAATAGCCAGCATGGGCCTGGCGGATTTGACGACGTGAATTGAAAATTGGGGGTGGAAAGAGGACAGGATGGCTCCTGCCCGTTTGTTCCTTGCTCCCTCGACCAGTTGCCTACTTCCGCCTCCTGCCGCTGGCTGGCTGTAGCAGTCAAGGTACCATGCTTGGAGGGCTGGCAGTACTGCAGGGTACTTGGAGGGGTACCACAAAATTCCAGCTCGGGTTGAGGTTGTAGCGGTACAAAGCACAGCCTGCCCGAGCAACCGAGAAGATGCCTCGCACCTCTACAAAACACAGCACAGTATGACAATACTACGGCCAGGTACTTCAAGGCTCACATTGTTGGACAAAGCTGTGGACTTTAGACCAGACATTGGAACTCGACGAAGGACATCCATGGAATATGGCGTGAAACTGAGAATGGAGCTCTGCCTCAGTTTTTAGGGGCACCAGCGGGGAAACAGCCAAGTGTGGAGCCTTCCACAGGCAACGGAGAAATCTCACTTTGACGGATATGAATGGATAATTCTGTCTCCTATCCTCCCGCTGTACGAGAGTCACACACCTCGACTCCGTGCTTGCCTCGCCAATCATGGGGCCTCCCGTCCGATTTAGCATTTGATGCTTCACGTAGTGTACAAGAGGGGGCTGATCGTGTCGCCTTACTCTGACAACTTCGTACCACTACCACGATATATTCGTCCATATGCTCAGGCCGTCTTCCTTCAGGATGGTCTCCAACCTGCGTTAGCATTATAGAGCCGAGCCCTCGCTTTCCTTCATTAATCTCCATAGCAGACTCCACGCATTTCCGCAAGCAAGACCTCTTGGACTTAGCGGGAGGGTCTAGAACTAGTTTCGAAGGGTTCGTCCGTCCAGGAGATCGGGGCCGACACCCGCCAGCGCTCGCTGTGGCCGATTCGGAAGTAAAGTGTCATTGACCTATAGATGATACACCCACAACGTAGGAGAAAAAGCAGCGTGAGCTGGCCAAAGTGACGAATACAGACCCTGGCTTGGGCGAGCGTTGCCCGCATGTACCATTTAAGAGAGCAAGGCCACGACCGAAAAGGGCTCCTTCTATGTATATTGATAACTCTTGTCAATCATCGCTTGGTAACAAGGAGAGCGGTCTTCATGTCTTCGAACCGCAAGCAGCTCCGTAGCGTCCAATACGGTGTACTCATCGTCAACTCCTTTCTATTCCCCCGTGATGCACGGCTATAGGTGATTGAGCCGGGCGTAACAAACTGTAGGCAGGTGTGGTGTGGTGCCTTGCAGCAAGCGCTGGAAGCAAGCAATTGAGCCAAACGGAGCCGAAGAATCACGCACAGAATGCCGGCAGTGGAGGCAGGTTCACCATCCCCCGTCAAGCCCGTTCCCCGGATTCTCAGCAGATGACCAGACAGAGGTTTTGCTTCTGTGGATCCACTATGTTTCAAAGAACGCGAAGGTCGCTTGGAAGCATGAGGCAGGATTTATTCAAGAAGCACCGGTGCCTCACCTGTCTCCTTCCTAAGGCTCAGATCAAGCGATCATCCAAGTAGAGTACAATATTCAGAGCTCTCGAGAAAATATATATCGGTTGATGGGAGGTAATGTATCTTAACCATACTGTACCTCAATCCTCTTGTTACCTGCCCGGATTTTCCCAATCCCCCTGTGTCTTGTGTCTGCAGTGATGGATGCTACGTCCAGCAAGAAAATCGGCCAATTCGACAAGATGCCGTAACCGATCACAAGAAGAAATGGTAGAGGAGAAATGGGGCGGATACGGGGTTCACCCCAAGTAGATGGGAAGAGCCAACAGCCCCCAACGCATCGCCTGGCTGATTGGTTTTCCGGTTGAACGAATTGAAGAGATATTAACCAGGTTACGGAACACCCAAGCTTTGGCTGACACCCCCTGGCGGGTCTCACTCCCCCTATTTCCCCCTTCACCACCGTTCTCGTTCAGACCTCTGCAGAGTAGCTCCGCGCAAAAAGATCACTCTCAGACCAATTGGTCTGATCTTGATGAGTGAGAAGCTGGGAGCGGTTCGAATCCCTTACTCCTCGATGGATCTTCTCCGTCGTCGATGCAGATAATTTCATGCTCAGGCCCGCCCTTTCGCCCAATTAGAACGGCCCCAACGCCATCAAAGAGCTCCCTCCCCTCAATGCGGAAAAGTCGCACAGTACGCAACCAGTGGTCGAGCTTGCAGGTAGGGATCCTGAAACATCGCGTTAACTTGCCTTCCGTGATGGGACCCCTGTCAGAATTCGTCTGAGAAGTTAGGGGGAAGGTACCAAGTATTACTGCGAATGGATTCGGGAGAGACGCACTCCTAATGTTGGAGCTGCAGCCTTTCCATCTAACGGCAACAGGTGCTGTCCGGTCCAAACATCCATCCTCCATACACACAGTCCACTGAGGAGGGCCATTGACGGATCGAAAAAAAAAAAATTAAAGGCAGAAGCGAGCAATCATAGTCGATCCATTAGCGACCAGTGGTGGGCACCATCCACATGCAGAGTCGGCTCTTGTCCCGTTTGCGTAAACGCTCGAGGGATTTCTTGCCAAAAAACGCCAGGAACACCACCACTGGTGCAGAGAGACGACCGTTTCATGTTGCAGAAATGGAAAGGCAAACTTCTTGATTAGTGCCGTTTTGACGGGGGGCTCGAAGGCGCAGACGCCACTCCCCGATATATTAATACTGTGCTCCGTATTTGATTTGTATTGACAAGACCACATCAATTTTAGAGGGCAATGGATGATTGTCTCACAATACTCAGGCGCACAACAAAGGACAGAGTAAACCCAAAGCACGGTTGGTGAGGGAGATGTGTAGTTTAATTATAGCCAGCATAGGCTTCAAGAGTGCCCAGCTCACCCTGACATGTCCCGCCTAGTACCTCACCCAGCCAGAAGACAGGACGTCATACAGACCCCTGTTCCACTTATGGCCAGCCAGCAACAAACCTCCTTGTACCAAGGTAGAGCTAAGCGCATGAGTAGGGGTTCAACTTCATACCCAGCTAGGAAAGGGGGCACTCTGCCTCCACTTACAAAACGCATGCAGAGGACAAGGAGAAGGGAAAGATGACCCGTAAAGTGGTTCGGTCTCTACTTCGTAGGCTTTGGCCAGCGCATTTCCTCATTCCCAAAATATCGCCAAGTTTATAATTAGTAGATGTGGCATCTATCCTCCCTTGGCAGGGGCTGGGTGCATTCCCAAAGGCCAACAGAACCGGCTAGCATTTCTCGAGCACTAGTCCAATGAATCTTCACCCTTGATATTGATCTTACAAGTGATGTGGGACCGGGGCACATTTGCTCGGCTCTTTTCCTTGGACGCGTACGCACAGGACTAAGACTGCGTATAACTTGGAAGCAATGTTACTCGCGGACTTATCAAATCATCCGTAAGATACGAGATAAGGATAAGGAGGTTTAATCTATTAATTAAATATTAACTCTAAGAGAATTTTTTTAGTGAACGAAGTGAATTGAAAATATCTTAGTAACTCAGTTGGGAGGACGGCGTTTCGCCATCTGATATTATAGCGAGCAGCCAGCTCCAGCCTGATCTGCCTCCCTTGAAGCTTGACGGGGACGGGAAACGGGGATGAGCTATTCAAGGCAACGGAGGACCCTGGCGCTATAGTGGGCGCACATAAGGTCGTCACCATTCTCGATGCATTCCATATTTTACCTGAGTACATTAGTGTTATCCAAGTCCAGGTCTCGGTCCAAGATTTCCTATCTCAAGGCAAAAATAACCCCATCCACTTATGAATAATGTGTGATTCTCTCCGATTCACGTACGATTCGGAGTGAGAGTAACCCAAGACAGAATGGCAAATGTTGTTCATATCCTTCCACTGTCAGCCCTCCATTCTCAGCTGCTGCGCCACATCTGACCGCTGGCCCTTCGGGGTTCATCCATTGCAGGGCGATGTCACGACCGAAATGCCCGCCAGCCAAAGAGAAATAGCGGCCCATCTTAGATCTCATGGCAAGCGGCGGCTTATGGAAAATATCGAATCGATGCTGAGAGCGCCTGCATCGCGTCGAAGACACCTGATCTAGCTTGCCACCTCAAAAAAGCGAACGTCGCTGCAGATGGAACAGTAATGAAGGGGCAACTTGGGTTGGGAGGAAACGTGGGAAGGTGTTGTCGCGCTCAGCCTGGGTCATTACCTAATAAGCTGGAGATGCATGAGATGCAGTCACAAGTTGTGTAGTGCAGGAAAAGAACACTGTCATCGAACCTACTGCCACTCAGCCATCACTAGCCTCGACGATAACAATCCTCTTTGCAATGAATGATGCAGGCCTCCGATACGCCGACAAGCCCTAAATAATTTCAGCCCCTCTGCGTTTTCCCGTCGCTATGAGCTCGCGGAGTGGAAAGTGGATCTGAAGGTGCGAGTTGCTAGATCTCCTCCTCACCATGCTCCTCGGTCCCATAAACTCGGTCGACTGTCTTGTATTCATCATCTTTCTGGCAATCCGTTTAATCCGTACCGTGGGCTTCTGGAGAACCACTAGATATGCCCTTAGTGCCATTCCCTTTATAGGTATGATCTCTGCGACCGGTTTGCTGGGGCCGATGCTAATGAGAGCCCCAGCCATTGATATCCCCGTGCTGTTGATTCGGCGAGCCCTCTATGCGTTGGGGTTGAACGTCACTCCACCGGATGCTTTCACTCGCTCAGCTTCCATCTTCGAGGTCATTGCTGTGCAGTGCACTCGCTGGTCCCATGTGAATCTGCCGCTAGACATCCTAAGGGCCTTTTTTCACGAGAACGTGGCACTCGCCTTCTTGAGATGGCGCATGTTTCGTCACTTATACTTTTGGTATCCAGTAACATGCGAAGACTTCAAAGATGAGAAAGCTGCCCCCCCAGTCAAAGGCATTTGGATCAAGGAAGACCCTGATGAGGACCCTGATCTCGTCGTGTATTATATCCATGGCAGGTTACCCAACAGCTATACTCTGCCTTCGTCATTTTTCTAGATGGCTAACCTTCTTAGCAGGTGGGGGGTTCGTTATGGGCTCGCCCTCGTTCTACCTCGAATACTTGATAGCACTTCACTCTATGCTGCGAGAGACTTTTAAAAACCCCTATGTGTTCGCCATCGAGTATACGCTAGCTCCCAAGGCGCAGTACCCAACGCAGCCGCAAGAAACCCTCAACGGCTACGCTCACGTCCTTTCGATAGCCAAGTCGAAAGATCGCATCTGCGTTATGGGTGATTCGGCGGGTGGAACATTGGCTTTGACCCTGCTTCGAGATCTCAAGACCGAACGGGCTAATCAGTTACACGTCTTGAACGAACTGCCTGCGTCTGCTCTCTTGATATCTCCATGGGTAACCCTGATATCTGACGACCACCAAGAGTCGTCGAGTGATTACATTTCCGTCGACAGACTTCACCACTTTGCTCAACTCTACGCCCCGGACCAAGTAAGGGGTGGCGTCCTAGACAAAGCGTCCCCGTATTCGATGATGCAGACACAAGGGGTCGGACAGAGCCCCAGGTTCGGCTATGTCGTCTGGCAAGGAGAAGACGAGATGCTCGCCGCAGATATTCGAGCTATGGTGCATCACTTAATGGAGCTCAAAATCCCGGTCCACGTAGAGAAGCGAGCGGCGGGTAGTCGGAGCCTTCACGTCTGGCCCATCATCTCCTTTTTCCTCGGTAGCAGCCAGATCCGGCGGTTAGAGGAAATGCGCATTCTCGCAAATTCGATCACCCAAATCATGGCATAGGCATCAATCATAACGTTGAGCGGCTAGTCTTCGAAGATATAAAAAATGTTTCCAATAGAGCCTTATAGCATCATTTCCATCCTCAACCGAGCACTCACTTAATGAGTTTCAGACCCTCGACTTTCAAAGGCGTTGTTGTAAAATCGTTCCATTAGAAGTAAGTGCCTAATACTACCCTAAGAGATCAAGGCGGCGACACGCTGTGCAAAACTGTGGTAGATATCTAGGCAACTCCCTCGGTAAGGACATTTACATCGCTAGATATATGCTGGCTTCCCTAGCCAAGCTTTCCGACTCGAAGCCATGTCAGATTAGATCAAGTTAAACCGTCACTGGCGAGTTGCCTCGGGAGAACCCAGAGCAATGCGCTCGGTTTCGTGCCCTTGGCATGTCTTGCGCCTCGGGAGAAACGTTTATAAAGCTCTTTACGTTTGTTCATCATCACTCATGGCTTGAGGCCAGCGTCGCAACAGCGTCCGAGGAGCGATAGTCTTGCGCCCCCACGGGAATTAGATCGCCTACATACCACTCTTTCCGATGTTAACGCGTCAATGAAGAATTTTTTTTTTCCCGTGAATGAAGCAGGCACATGGAGAGCTGCGGAGCACGGGAATCGTAACGAATGATGAACGAAAGAGGTGTTAAGGCCAGGCAGCAGCCGCCGGGCCGGAGCAAACTGATGTTCGTGGCAAGGAAGGAATAATGATCCCGACAGGTCGCGTCAATCTCCGACTCAGGGAGGCGCTTGGGTTGGGATGACGCGTTACGGCGAATTTGGTCTGTTGCCAAGGGTGTTAGGAGATGTGCGGGATCATCACTCGAGATTACCTCGCCTCGGAGAGTTGAATATCGAGTCAGCGCTGGCTGGCAAGGTTTAAAACCGTGAAACATCAGAGATTATTACCACAAAGTGCAGGTGGCCGTTGGTACTTAATAAGCCCCAGTCGGATTACCAAGTATGTGGCAGGGCCCTTAGGTACTCTGAGTGTAGGGAGGGGTAGCCAGCGTGTACTTTGAGGGCAGGTAAGAAGGAGTAAGAGTAGGTGTGTGGCTTTTCGATACTACTTGGCCGAATCAGGAAAGAGGCAGATGTGCACCCCAGCTCTGTGTTTTGGGGAGGGGAGGGGCAACCGCGTCGCGCATATAAACGCCGGAGCATCCCACCCAATTTGGACCGACCTGGATGTGCGAACACCTCCAGACTGCTAACATTTGTTAGTGCTCCTAATAATCTTCGTGCTAAATACCTTAACACTTTTTAACTTGCTCTCTTCGCTCCTCCCTCTACACACCTTTCTGCTCGAGATTGTTCTTTCCCGGAGCCAGCCATCGACTTTCTTGCTCGGCCTGCATGACCCAGTCTATCGGCCCAAGAGTATCACAGAAGCTCTACTGATTCGCCCCTTCTCAGCCCTACCGTCTAACTTCTCAGCACCGACGTGATTTCAATAATTCTGTCGTTGAAGCAGACGCGCGTTTCAAACGGAACACCTTTCTTCAAAGACTTTGGGAGTCCTCGGCCTCTCTGCCATATCTGCTGGACTTCAGACTGCGCAGCAGATATCGGCCATTTACCCTTTTCCCCACGTGGACCTTCATCGGAAACGACCGCTTGCGGCCCAACCACCTTAGCAAATGTCGGACTTATCAATGTGTCGTCCTCTTCAACACACATACTCGTACTCCTAAGTAGCTAGCATCACATCATCGTTTTGATCCGGTCTTTTGTTTCCCTCAAGGTCACTGCGACGTGCGCACTCAGTCTCTTTCCGCCTTCCACATCCAGGCTCCCGCCCTCTCGGTCATTTCTTGTCTCTGGTCTGCGCCTTAAGCCGACTCCCAGCTTGATACGCATTCCACCAAGTAACCGCAAAGCACCAGTGTGGCGACCACGGGGGTTTATACCGAAGCTACCCCACCATCCAAACCGGTGGCGGCCAAAAAATAAACAGCAGCACGGTCGACCTCTTTTGTCCATTTGGGACATCTGACACCCTGGTCGCGGCCCTCTTGGCCCGTTGTTTGTCTGGATTGTCACTTCTTGGTCTTGTCTGACCATCAGCCACAGTCTAGTCTGCCCTCCCTGGAAGTTCTGGGAAATCCTGGAGCTATTTGGGCGCTAGCCACCTCTATCCCGCTCGGAGCAACGCCGAGAGAGTCAACCAAACCCATCCAGCTTAATCAGGACTAAATAATTACCCACAAGTCCACACAGACCATGGCGGGAAACGACGACTACGTCCCCAAATCCCCGGATTTTTCCTCTTTTCTCACCCGGCTCCCCCCAGCTCCAAACAACATCCCTTTACTTGAGAGCCAAACCCAGCAGCCCAGTCACCATCAATTCCAGCACCAACAGCACCAACAATCACCGCCTGTTGGAAAGTATCAATTTCCCGCAAGCTCGGTGTCGAATACGACATACCCCCAGGCAGCTGTTGCGCCTGGACCGCCCGCGCCACAACTGCACCACCAGCATCATCATCAGCACCAGCACCACCCTCATTCGCCCCAATTTCAACCCCACCCGGCCGCCTCTTTTTCTGCCATTCCCGCCCAGGGCCAACCCACCATCTATGGTCACGGATCCTACCCTATAAATTCCGTCCAACACCACCCGCAGCAACAACAGCAACATTTGACCCAGCATAACCCTCACTTCCAACACCAACCACAATACTCCTCTCCTGGCACCTACGCCTCCCCACAGCAGCACTTACATCGTGCATCCTATCCTCAGGTCTACCCGAACTCTCAGCCGCCTCCTAGCTCTGTCCCATCAAACCCTCCGGCGTATCCCGCTACCATCGGTAGTCGAGTCAAACAAGAGCAACTCGACCAAGAAGAAAAGATGCCACCTCGACGAGCTACGCAGCCTGTGGTTCAGGCTCCGGTTATCGAGCCTTCTCCAGTCCGGACCAAGTTCCCCACTGCCAGAATTAAGAGGATCATGCAAGCAGATGAGGAAGTGGGCAAGGTCGCCCAGCAGACTCCCATTGCCGTCGGCAAGGCCTTGGAGTTGTTCATGATCTCGATGGTCTCCAAGAGTGCTGATGTGGCCAAGGAAAAGGGTCAAAAGCGAGTAACTGCGCAGATGCTAAAGCAGGTTGTCGAGACGGATGACCAATTCGATTTCCTTCGCGATATTGTCGGCAAGGTGGAGATCGGCGAGGACAAAACAAAAAACGCGAGGGTCAAGGGCGAATCCGACAGCGATGACGAAGCTCCAGAGCCCAAGAGAAGAGGAAAGGCCGGTCGCAAGAAGAAGGCGGTGTAAGCTGGCTTCCCTCTTCTCGTCTCCGATGTTTCGGTATCTTTCCTTGTTCGAAAACGGCTCAGCGTTACATGTTTGGCGTTTTGGAGGTTGAGCATGCGTACTCTGTACGTACCGGCGTTGGGAGTACCTTGGGAAACGTTCTTTCAGTCAGGGGCACGGAGGTATTGAGGAAATGGTGCCATGAATCTTCTGCTCTACTGGTCTCATCCTAGTTGTTCCGCACAATGTTTTTTTCGGCCGGGAGAGTAGCATAGAAGCCCTGGCTGCACTTTGAGATATCCAATAAGCCGAAGGATACAGATGTTCCTTCGGCTGTTACAATGATTACTATGCTAGTCGTTACCACCCTTTTTGAGAGATGTTCCATCCAGGTGAATGCGATGATAACCTGTATAAATTCTAGTCTGCGTCCCAACTTCTCACATCGCGTAGCATCTCCAGGCCCTCGAACGGGGTTCTAGAGCACAGCAGTTCCGTTGTTGTTCCAAAGTTGTGTCTCACTCCCATGACCCAACTGTCTTCAGGCGCGAGAAGAGGCACGGAAGATGTTCCGATCCTTGGTTACTCTCTTTTGAAGGATTGCAATCCACACTATTCAACCCCAGCGTCTTGATTTCCCCGATTGTACATTCCAGGCTCGCAAAGAGCGAACTGACTGTCCCTACATCGGTTTCAACTAAATTACTCCACGAAAATCCGCCCAAAATGTCGTGTCAGGTGGTCTCATTTTGGTCTTCTTGAACGTTGGAGACTGCCACTAAAGCCGACATTCCCGTCGTCTCAAGTAGTGGCTTGTTCAGACGCATTGAAGAAATTTTCAGGGCCTCCATCCGAGCTAGGCCAGAAACCTTTGCTGGCCTGGCACAATTTTACGAATTTTTCGTCGCATTTTAGCCTCCCTTGTGGAGCGCCCTACCCGTCAGGAGCCGTCACTTCCAGCAATGATGTCAAGCCAAGCCTCCTGGCCCCTCACTCATTTTGACGTTCATGGTCAATGACCGACTTGTAATAGAGAGCAACACATGTTTTCTGTGTACTCCACGCCGACTAACATCCCCTCCCCTGCTTAGTCATTTCCATCAAACCTCAGGCAACTAAAAGTCACCTGGACGGAGCACACGGACGACACTGGCAATTAGTCCCGATGTAGGCCAGGTGGTACTATTCACGATTCTCATTGGCAATCTTAATGGGATTTCCTTCCGCTCTTTCTCTTCCTCCGAGCATATCTAGGATCCTACTACGAACTTCCGAGTAGGATAATCGTGGTTGTTCGTTTTTCCATAGCCATGCAAACAGCTGCCGCTTCCAGTTCTGGTTAGTGCCGAAGAGAGCTGAGGCAGGCCGCCTCACAAGCACGAATTCCACCGCCGTCTCTCCTTTCCGCAAACTTCAGAAGGACGAAACTTGGTAGAGCCCAATGTCGTGGACGCTTCTCCAACGGTTCCTCGAATCGGACGTCTTCAATTCGAACCCTTTCCTTGCCGTTTCCTACTTGACGTGAGGCCCAATCCGCAATTGCTATTCGATCCTCCCCCCCCCCCGCGCTCGCTAGATAGAGAGCTAAACGTGTCCAAAACTGACATTTCGGTTTCCTTCCCTTGCTATAGGCGCTATGCCGACCATGTAGGCATCCAATATGTCCTTTGCAATAAGCTTCGGCAGTTCCCGTACGAAGATATCGAGTTCTTTTTGCCGCAGCTATGTCACATAATAATAAGCGTTCACAATGAGTCAATGGCTCTGGAAGAGTTCGTGCTGGACCTCTGCGAAGAATCCGTGACAGCGGCGCTCCTTGTTCGTTACCCGATTGCCTACTGATGCTCGCCGGTATACTCTTCCCCTCACCGATGTTAAGAAGCTAACATCGTTGTACCTAGACCTTCTGGCTCTTCCAAACATACCTCCACGATCTATCGGCAAACCCCCAGACCGAATCATTCCAGACATGCGCGAGAGTCTACAACAAGGTCCAGCATATTGTCTTCGGCCTGTCCGACGCTGCGCGCCATGAGAAGATTCGAGACAATCCTCTGCCAGTTACGGTGCTTTCGAGTTTCGTCTTAGCAAGTATTGCCGTGCCAGTCCTTCCGCATTGGGCCGGCCCTCTGGCCGTCGCGCAGGCGCGGAAGCCCCAACCGTCTGGGGATTTGATTGCCGAGACTAGGCCCGAGAGTGCGAAGCCCACAAGGTCGCAAACGGTAACGGCAGGAACATCGCGATCGAAACGTAATCGCGAGGGCACCCGAAGTGTAAGCGGTGGAAAGGAGGTCTCGTCGCCTGCGCGGCCGAACCGCAAAACTCCACCAGATCTCGTTACGCGACCGCCTACCGCAACCGCTGCGAAGAAACCTCCAAAGACGTCCGTCGAACCAAAGGCCCAGCCTCAATTAGAGATGCTATCGCTTGACGCCCGGTTAAGCTCGTCCTCACTTCCCCTTCCCGACACTCGAACTTCGAAAACGATAACCCGCCCCACGACTCCTGTATCAGCTGGCTTGGTTGCACGATCAAATGAGGTCTTACCTAGGAGACATTCGCATCATATCAAAGCCAGAAGGACTGCATCAGATTTAACACACGTACAGAAGACTAAACTGCTCAGGCAGCACTACTTTAGGAGCGAAACCCAGTTTCTAACAGCTCTTGAAGCCATTTCGAATCGCCTTGTGATCGTGCCGAAGCTCGCCAGACTTAGCGCATTGCGCGCTGAGCTCGCACTTATTGCACAAGACTTGCCGGCCGAGGTGGACATCCCGGTCATCTGCCCTCCGACTTTAGTCAATGGCTCTCCTAGTAAAAGCCGGCACCATCGGATTGTCAGGCTAAACCCTGCCGAAGCCACCGTTCTCAATAGCGCGGAAAAAGTGCCCTACCTGCTCATGGTGGAGATTCTAAGAGACGACTTCAACTTTGACCCTGATACTATAGACAACGAGCGGCTAATAACGACTTTGCTCTCAGAGCAAGGATCGAAGCGGAGGCTATTCGATTTGTCTGACGCCCCCCGAGTGCATTCCACAACCTCAACGCCACGCATCTCTGAACCCGTCATCGATAGCGTCTTCGAGCCTACATCCGGAGACCTCGGAAGCTCGACCCTGATACGTCCATCAGAAGATGACGCTCCAGCAAAGTCACCGAGGAGTCCCAGTGCGGTATATCATGTCAAAGGCGCGAAGTCCACAACATCAGTACCATCGTCAGACCTAGCCACCCCCTCTACAAAGGTGGAACTCCCTATTTCAAGGTCTAACAGTCCTGGTAATAGAGCTCGCCGGAGAATGACGCTACAGCCTCGTCCTAATGCCTCGCTTGACCAGCCTGATTTCTCAGCGCTCGCTACTCACATGCGCACTGCAGCGCAGATGCTATCGCAACTCGAGGCCACGAGCGGAAAGCGGCCGAAAAATGAAGTAGAGGCTATCCGGTCTAAAATCATTGCGAGCATGCAAAGCCTCGAAGAGCAGAGCTTTGATCTGGATGACGGCCACGGTCCGACGTTTGATACGATTATGGCAAAGGCAAGCACGCAATCTGCTGCTGCTGCTGCCAGCAACCCGGATCTCGATGACGACGCGGACCTAGATCAACCTATTGAAGCGTCTAGTGCTGGAGTAGCTAGGATGGAGAACGATTTCAAGACTGGTGGCCTGCAGCGAAAGGGAGACCGGGATGATCCGAGCGCCGCCGTCTTTGGCGAGGCGTGGCAAGCCAAAAAGGAGCGCATCCGAGCCACATCTCCCTACGGCTGGATGAAGAACTGGGATCTCGTCAGCGTGATCATCAAGACGGGCGCGGACTTGAGGCAGGAAGCTTTCGCCTGTCAGCTCATCAACGTGTGCCACAAGATCTGGGTAGATGCTGGTGTCGACGTATGGGTAAAGCTAATGAAAATCCTGGTCACGGGCGAATCATCCGGCCTCATCGAGACCATCACAAATGGTGTCTCGCTTCACTCTATCAGGCGCAGCTTGACGCTAGCGTCCATTGAGTCCGGTCTAAACCCGCGTCGCAAGATGGCGACATTAAAGGACCATTTCCTGAAGGCCTTTGGCGCAGAGGACAGCGACGCCTACAAGGCCGGGGTGGACGCCTTTAAGAGGTCTCTTGCGGCATATAGCATCATCTCTTACATTCTGCAGCTAAAGGATCGGCACAACGGTAATGTGCTGATTGATAGCGAGGGTCACATCGTTCACATTGACTTCGGCTTCATGCTATCTAACTCGCCCGGATCCGTCGGCTTTGAGGCGGCGCCGTTCAAGCTCACGTACGAGTATGTCGAGGTGCTCGGAGGAGAATCTTCGGCGGAGTTTGATGACTTTAAGAAATTGTGCAAGCAGGCTTTCCAAGGTTAGCAACACCCAGAAAATGCGGCTACTAGCTCGATATCATTCTAACTGTATATTTTAGCCCTACGCCGTTCCGCCGACAACATCGTCGATTTGGTGGCCATGATGGGCCAAGAGTCCAAGATGCCATGTTTCTCGTCTGGAGTTGTGACAGCGACAAACAGCTTAAGGCAGCGCTTCCAGCTACAGCTCAGCGCCGATGCGGCGGAGCAATTCGTGGAGAATGACTTGATCGGAAAGTCGCTCGGCAGTTATTACACTCGGCTGTGAGACCGTCCACCCATCGTATTTGTTTTAGCCTGATGCTAACGTGTATCACTAGTTATGATACTTTTCAATACAGAACCCAGGGCATCTACTAGGGAGAGCCATGATGCCATGACCCTGGGGCTCCAAGGAGTGATTTTCTACTATCGCGTTGGGCTATCGGTGGTATAGGGCTAATATTGAAGCTCAAAAAAAAAAAAAGAAAAGAAAAGAACGTATATATTGGACTGCATCTATCGTAAGCATGTGAGAGGCGTTTTCAGTTTTGGCAAGCAAGGTGAGAGGGTTGACGTGACCAGGAGAGGGCGGATGATGATTTTGATATTAGACCGTTACTTTTTTTCCCTTTCGGGACGTAAAACTAGATGCGAAAAGCAATGAGATGTTTGGTTGCAGTTGGTTGGAATATAAGCTATATGAATGGAAGCTGTAGGGGCTTCAATGAGTTCAACGAAGCAGTGTCGTGTCGTAACATCATCGTATTATCAACTATAACTCCTATGGTACATATATATGGTTGGTAGCTGCACCCGTGAGCGCATGCCGAAAATGCGGGACAGGCCGGTGTCTACCAGGTCGAGAGGATGGGAATAGTGTCGCTTTTTGGGGTGAGCATAAAAGCTAAGGCTATGCGCTACTGCTTGAGCAATAAGTCTGCCTCGGCGTCTCCTCCCGCGAAGGCGGACAGGAAGCCGTAGGGCAAACTACACCTTGTTAGGGGTCATCCATCATCCAGCGCAAAGGGTGGGCTTTTGCGTTACAAGACGGCTAGGCAGCCAACCCAACCGCACAAAAGTTTTCGCCAACGAAGCCATTTACGCAGCGCGTCTCTGCTTCCTGTTACCCCCCTGAGGCGCCGCATCAGGTTGCGCGCCCATGCCGCCCATGCCACCGGCCAAGCCTCTCGCCTTGAGCAGCAGCCTCACAGCCTGATATCCGCCGTACGCGGGCACGACAGTCCAGAGCGCCCATCCCTTGTCCCCGATCAGGGCAACGAGGACGAGCGAGGCCCACGTCACCCACACGACGTCAAACATGTAAGCCGTCAGGCCCTCGGCTCCGAGGTCCTGGCCGGCGGACCTGAGGGCGCCGGTGGCAGGATCGCGCGTGGGGCGGCCGGAGCGCTCGAGGATGAACTGAGAGACGAAGGCGGGAGCGGAGAGGATGCCGTAGAGGGTGAGGGAGCGGGGCCGCACGAGGAGGGCGAAGGCGAGGAAGGCGGCGTTGATGGCAAGGGAGAGGGTGTGGAGGTTTTTAAGGGCGGCAGCGTTGGATTTCGCCAGGTCTTTTTTCGCTTTTTGGGCCATTGTGGGGGGGGGGGGGGGGCCGCGGAGGAGATTGACGGATTGGGAAACGGAGATAGTATGACGGCCCTGTGAATAGCCTTGTCGGGGAGGCCTTGACGGCTTAGGAGAGGCAATTGGAGGGCTTGGTTGATTGTCGTTTGTTGGGAGAAGTTCGGAAAACGTAGCTTCAAATTCGAGGTCAAGGATGGGCGTAAGGACATCATACAGTGTATTTTAATGATGATACTGTACTGTGTGCTGTGATCGCGACTTCCTCATGTAAGTGAGAAGATAATGTGAGAGCCAACGGGGTGCTCCTTTCCCAAATTGACCAGCGCTACTTGAGGATATGATACGCTTTTACACGGGGAAGTCCTTACCGATGCCATCTAGGTACTCGAGCTAGCTTGGAAACGGTAGAAGACGAGTACACCCCCAGCCTAAAGATTAATACCCATTTTCGTACACATCATCTCGTAAATTCATTCTCCTAAGGCTCAGCAAGGTGACAAGTCTTCTGCGATATCATATCTATCTTCAATTGTTCGTCCTGTCTGGACCAAATTAGCCTTTGCGTCCTCAGATTCTAGCATTGTCATGGACAATACCTACGTTCGACAATCCCAGGCCGCTTGATCTCCGCCTTCCTTTAATACACAAATATTCGTTGATGAGGCTCTGGGCAAGGTGCATCGCGGCCGATTCTGTAACGCTAGAAGCCGTATACACTCTTCAACCTACAAAAGAGCTTCCAAGTAAGGTCAAGCCTAGTCTCATCGGAGTTGAGGCTATCTTCGTTGCTCAGGGTGTCGAATTGTTCAACCAGCTCTACAAACTGTCCGTGTACTTAACACCTGGGTGCAAGTTGACTTCGCTGCGCGCACTAGACACGACTACACATATTGATGTCGCTGCTCCGAACCATATTACAAGATATCTAGGTTTGGGTATCTCGGGTTGTAACTGGCTCGTGCAACTTTCCCAGCTCTTTCACTTCGCTTCGGTGCACTCTCGAGAAGCAACGAGAAGCAACAAGTTAAATGTATACTGAGATGCGCCGGTTTGGTTTAGCGATCAACATGTCACCAAACACCGCTCCCACTAGCAGCGGCATATTACGGCGGGCAGTGTATTATCACATTGATAATTATTCATACGATAGCGCTCTATTCTTTGCTGAACGACTGGCTGGCCAGGATTGCAAATCCCCTAGCTCGACATACCTTCTCGCCTTATGTCATTTCCGACTCGCAGACTTTTGGTCGGCTCGAGAGATAGCAATGCCCATAGCGAAGAAGGGATCACACCTTGGGTGCTCGTGGATCTATTCCCAGTCATGTTTCCAACTAGGGAGATTCCTGGACGGCGCAAATGCACTGGAGGATTGCAAAGACCTTTGGAGACAAACTTCAAATATGGCAAAACATAGTGCTTCGTTACGAAGCCCTATGCCTGACGCGCCCGCGGTTCTCTCTTTACAAGGCAAGCTATATCGTGGATATGGGGACACCATAGCAGCTGTCCGATGTTTCGAGGAAGCGATTCGATTAAACCCTCTGATGTGGGATGCCTTCACTGCTCTTTGTGATCTCGGAGCAAACGTCAACATTACCAGTACCTTCAAGTCGGCGGACGTCATGGCCCAAATATTTGACCAAGGAGCGACGCTTATGCCGAAGGACTCGGCTAACAACCTTGTTCAAAATAAGCTGGAGGCACCGTCTAGGAAAGCCTTGACTCCCAGTTCAGTCAACGGCAATGACACGTCTGGCCATTTTCAAACAGCCAGGACAGGAGTGGGCGAGCAAAATGGCCGCCCCGTACCCAGTACACCGGAAATCAGTCTCAACTCGACTACAGTAACGTCTATTAGTGGAATACGCAAGACAGAGAGAGGCGGGTTGACATTGCCACCGCTAAAATTTGCGGGGCGTATAGTTCCCCCTCACCCCTCTCTGGGTTCCGGAATTGTAGGCGAAAGACCTCGACCAAGTGCGTTAGGTTGGCGTTCGATAGAGGCTGTCTCGCCGCTCGCTTCTAGATCGGATGGCACGTGGAAATTTAGGATGAGGAGAGCGCAGCAAGGCCGGGGGCTAAATTCGGAGCCAGGTAGGAGAATGGCGACCCCCCAGACGTTCATTCCGGAGCGCAAAAGAACGCTTTCGGCTCGTGTCGTGCCATCTCGCTTTCCGCCGAGGAGTGAGCAGACCCTACCCCAGGGACAGGAGGCGGTAAGGTCGGAGTCGAGAGACGCTGCTCTCTCGCCAGCTAACGAGGCCAACATGATGCTACCCGACTCAAGTCCTATAACTATGAGGGAAGCGAAACGGGCTAGACGCCCATCGATGCCTGGCGGCCCCAATGATGAGCCTGGCATCACGCGACTGGATTACCGGAGTGTCAGCGGCGGAAGCAGGATCCAGCCCATCTATAGTGGATCAGCATCTAGTCCCAGCAACGAAGGGCAAGCTTCTGGAACTAGACGAGCCACAACACCACCGAAACACGGGGAAAGTAGGACCGGACCCAGGGCCAACTTCGCTCTCAAAACCGTCCTGAACTTGCTTGAGACCATGGCTACTGGATACTACTTGCTCTCTAAATTTGACTGCGGCGGAGCACTGACAGCGTTTGAGCGACTGCCCCGGATACATCGGGAGACGCCTTGGGTGCTTGCGCAGATTGGCCGTTCGCACTTTGAGCGGGCTGCCTACGTAGAGGCGGACAGGGTTTATAGAAGACTGAGAGTTATGGCCGGGACACGACATCAAGACATGGACTTGTATTCAACTGTCCTTTGGCATCTGAACCGGCCAGTCGAGTTAGCAGGTCTGGCTCATGAGCTGGTTGAGCTGTCCAGGTATTCACCACAGGCATAGTGCGCTATGGGCAATGCCTGGGCTAGGTCTCAAGAACATGAGCAAGCTTTGAAATGTTTCAAGAGGGCCACTCAGATGGACCCGAATATGGCGTATGCCTACACCCTTCAGGGCCATGAGTATGTGGCGAGCGAAGATTATGATAGAGCGCTCCGGGCGTACCGGAGAGCGCTCTCGATCGACAAGCGCCATTATAATGCTTATTACGGGATTGGTAGGGTTTATGAGAGGTTTGGGAACCTTGATAGGGCCTACACACAGTATCGAGCTGCGGCTGACATCAACCCCACAAATGCGGTCCTGGCCTGCTGCATCGGGTCTGTCATGGAAAAGCAGAATCGCATGGCGCGGTCGCTCCAATATTACACGCAAGCGATTGGGCTGTCTCCCAGGTCTGTGCAGCCAAGATTCAGGAGAGCCAGAGTGCTCATTGCCCGAGGTGATTATGTAGCGGCCAGGGAGGAGCTTCTGATCTTGCGAGACCTTGCTCCGGATGAGGCAATGGTACACTTTCTCCTCGGAAGCTTGTACAAGCTCATGAACGAGAAGAGATTGGCTTTGCGCCATTTTACGTTTGCCCTTGGACTTGACCCCAAGGTGAGTGATGCAAATTCCGCAGTGTACTCTCCCAAGAGTCACCGGCCGACAGAGCTGACGCGTTCGATTTATAGGCTTCAGCGCAAATCAAAGACGCCATCGAGGGCTTGGGAGACCGACAGGATTTATAGACTTAGGCACCAACCAATACCTAGCCTTCGAGAATGATGGCTTGATTAAGGCAGAGTGAGTGCATGACGACGGCCAAGTTGGGTTGCGCAATGGAGGTTACAGAGACTGCGTGAGCGCATCTTGTCCAAGTGAATTTGGCATTCTGGTTGCGAGATCAGAAAGAGGCTACTGACAGAAGCAGGTGGCAAACTTGATGGGGCCACATGACTTCTAGCAACGCATTTTGCTTCGATATCTCGACACCAGGACTAGATGAGGTTCAAGTCTCTGGAGTGTGTGGCGCCGGATGCAAGAATTGGAAGCGGGAGATAGTCGGCCCAGGCCGAAGCTATACTATAGCCTTACAAAATATAAGATTAGTCCGAGGGGGTGGTCTATACTCGATGGTACAAGCCGTGACTCTTTGCCAGCTGGTGAGCGGAAGAAAGGGAGGAGGCATGGAGAGCCGCCTCACGAATGCGCGAGGGTTGAATGTATGTTTGGAGACTGCGCGACGCGTTGTTTGATGGTAGGGAACTAGACCTCGACATTAGAATGTTACATAATCAATACAATATTCCGTGGGCTTGCCGCACCGCGCCGTCAAGGCGGATCAGTAACGGGTCCATGGCGCATGGACTGATCTGACACGTTTGGGCGGGGCGGAGCTGTTGAGTTCCAGCACAGCAGAATTGAACGTACGAAGTAGCCAGCTTCGTACCAAGGTAGTGGTGGCTTTAATTAGCGCTGGAACACTGCAAGCACGTCCCTTGCAGGTGGAAGAGAGAGCTGACCTAATCAGTAATGCCGAGGAGAAAAAGCGGCGCGCCAACCAGGTCAGGGGAACAAGGTATGTAACAGTGGCTGACTACAGTGGGCGACCCAATAGAAAAAAAGGCAACAATTAATAAAAGCAATTCCAAAAAAAAAAAACCGGAAAAACAAGACAAAACAGGGAGTGGCGCGTCAGACAGGGACGGTCCCCGCTAGGACCAATGCGCCCGCCTGGCCATTTTACTCACCGCAAACACGAGCACAATAATAATAATGCGCCCCTCCAAAAAATAAATCGGGCCAGCCAAAAACTGGTACTTGACAAAATAAATCAGTTTAACATGAGGTACTTTGGCCCATATTTTTGCCATTTCCCAATTCGGATTAGCCACCATTTTCCGTGGCCGACTCGCAATCACTGATTTTACTGATCTGTGACCAACTGACACGCCCCCCCTCTCCCCTATTTATTTCTTCTACACCCCGTCCGTTCCGCCCAAACTTCTCCCCCACTCATCGTTTTACATCTCCTCGCCAGCATCCATTTCCATCCACAACGTCATCAAATTCCATCCGACTTTCGGATCAAACCATCACTTTTTCATAAGTATCTTCACTTCTAATTCACATACAACATGTCTGGACGTAAGTAGTCATCCATTTCCCCTCGTCTATTCCTCGCGTTTGCGCTTGGCTTCTCCGATGCTAGCCATCTACCGGTGGTGCATCGTGGAGTCACGACGCGTCAAACGCGAGGCTCAACCGACATGTTTGATTCCATCTCGGTGGGGCAACACATTTTCTCAAAATACACCATGCTGATTTTTTTTTCTCTACAGGCGGCAAGGGCGGCAAGGGCCTCGGCAAGGGTGGTGCCAAGCGTCACCGAAAGATTCTTCGTGACAACATCCAGGGTATCACCAAGCCCGCTATCCGACGTCTCGCTCGTCGTGGTGGTGTCAAGCGTATCTCTGCCATGATCTACGACGAGACACGTGGTGTCCTCAAGTCCTTCCTCGAGGGTGTCATCCGTGACGCCGTCACCTACACCGAGCACGCCAAGCGCAAGACCGTCACCTCTCTCGACGTTGTCTACGCTCTCAAGCGCCAGGGCCGTACCCTCTACGGTTTCGGTGGTTAAACATCCTGTACTACCATTACGTGTGTTGATCAAGATGTGCCGCGTCTCTACGCCAGCCGTCTTCCGTACTATCTCTATTCTGTCGGGAGCGACTCTGAAAGAGCGAGCGATGACACGCATCGCTTCTGTTTTGACTGTTCAAGGGAAATGGACAAATGGCATCGGAATTATGTGTTTTTAATAAGTGAAAGCGCGCGAATGAGTCGGCGCCTCTTCACAAGGCGTTTGGGGGAGGTTATTGGTTTGTTACATTACGACCTGGGGTATTATGAGGTCCGTCATGGTTGATGGCGAGATTATCTGCAATGAAACACGGTCATTCGATGACCTTATTTTGATCCAATTCTCTGAGTATTATCTCGTAGTCGTGTTTATTTTGATTCTTGGCAACGTTTCTTCCGTGTAGGATCCTAACGCACGATTTTCTGGCGCAGTGGCATTTATTGACGCGTACAAAGGAGGAATGGAGAGAGAGAGAGAGAGGTAGGCGTGGGTAGTCAAGGCCACACCGCCCATATATGTAGAGTCCTGCTTGTCCAAATCGGATGCGAGGAATGTCTATTATCTCCCAATAGCAAGTATTAACTCCCGTATTCATTAGGTCGTGGCCATATCCCAACCTGTGGGCAACGATGTATCTCTTGGTCTTTTGACCCGCCGTGCTCTCTCACCGTCTGCAACTTTTCCCGTCATGCAACTAATGCCCTATGGAAGTGTCCAAATGCAAACGAAACCGCCAGTAATCATAGGTATTTCCTCCCTGCCGCAGCCACCCTCTGCCTAAAGATGGGACTCGTCACCTCCATATCGGCTCTGTAAAACGGATTCATCACGGCCTTGACCCAGTTCTCGTACACCTCTGTAAAGAAGTTCTTGATGGCCTCCTCGGTGGCGGCGCTGGTGGGGTTCGCGCCCACGGCCGTGGAAGACCGCGACGACGACGAGGGCGGCGGCGAGAGGGTCGAGGAGGCGGCGAGGGAGGTGGCTGTGGAGCCGGCGGGGAGGGACGAGGTCGGCGACGTGGGTTGGTGGAGGAGGAGGAACTTGGCGTTGCTGGGGGTTATGAAGCAGGAGATGTAGTTGTTGAAGAATTTGTCGATACACTTGAGGTACCTGTTTGTCATGGTCCCGGCCGTCGGGTCCACGTTGGTTATTCTGCTCTGCTCTTCAAATGCCCCGGCGGTGGGGGCAAGGGGTGAGAGGCAGGCTGGACGCGGGGTGGGACTCACATCTGGCCCGAGGACCATTGCGCTTCTTCGACGATATCGAGGGAGCTGTGCACGATGAACTGGGTCATGTGCCGCTGTTGGTCGCCGAAGTGGGCGGCGCCGTCGCCTCCTTGCTTGGAGGTGCCGAATTCGTACTCGAAGAGGGGGTTGTCTTGGGTTCCCACAATGACGAAGTAGTAGGACATGGCGACTTTGGGAGGCGGGTTGTCGCGGAGGAGCTCGCGCGATACGGACGGGAGGATCTTTTGGTATAGTATGGTATCGATTTTATGTCTTCGATTTCGCAGTTTTGTGAGTCGGTATTTCGGCCGGCTAGGTGTGGGCTTTTTTCTTGTTGGGGGTGGCGGAGAGAGCTCTTGACTCTGGCGGTCTCTCTGTGATCTTTGAGATGCTGGACTGGTGGTAAGGAATATGATTGATGCTGGCTGGCTGCGTATTACTTCTAATTATGTAGTGTTGTTCAATGTTAATACTTGTACCTGTCACAGTGGATTGCTGGCTGGCTGCTGGCTGGCCACTGTCAGTGTCGTCTTAGTAGCGCCTTTGTGCTACAAGAGCGCTGCTGACCGCGCGGCTGTCTGATTGGCTAGAAACTCACGCGACAGGAAACCTCGCCTCATAGCTTTTTTCTTCCTTTTGGGAGATTTTCCCCAATTTTCATGGAATCGCCGCAAGGCTGTACGCGAAATCGTCCACCTCCAATCTCGACAACCACGAGCCCGATCAGGAGGAAATCGTTTGTGACTTTCAATCTCAATTGACGAAATATTTTTGCCTTCCCTCCGCCTCGGCCGACAAGACCATCCCAACCTGATTCCGAACGCTCGAATTCCCCTTCCGCGCAGCTCACACAAGACACAATGTTCGGCCCCTTCCGCATGACCAATCCGCTATCGGGCGGTCTCCTCTGGAAGATCCCCTGGCGCCTCTCCAAGTTCCAGAAGAGGAGGCAGCGCATGAGGCTCCGAGCCGTGGACCAGGTCGTCGCCACGCTGGACGCGGCGCTGGCGAAGAAGGGCGTCACGCTGGAGGCACTGGAGAGGTGGAAGGCGGAGATGCCTACGGAGCCGGAGATGATGCCGAGGGACAAGTATACGATGTTTGATAGGAAGGTCAAGGGGTACAGGAAGGGAATTCACAGTGAGTTTATCCCTGGCTTCTCGTCGTCGTTGGAATTGCCCCCCCTCTTTTCGAAGGATAAAAAGGTCTGGATCCGTTTTTTGCCGGACGAGGCTGGCTAACTGCGATATTTCTTTTTCCCTCACTCTGCAGAACTACCCAAGTGGACGAGGGTTTCTCAACGTGTCAATCCCCCTGGTTACTAAACCTTTTCTTTTCTTCTTATTCTTTTTGCTGGAAGTTGGGACGAGATGCTGGGACCGAATCAAGCGATGGAGCGTCACTGCCACGCGGCGAACGGAGACGCTGGTGGCATTCGGTACGATCACGACACACTTGCGAAGGAGACACTATCGGGCCTTGTCGGCTGGCCCTTGTACAATATGTTTTTAAATGTATAAGATGGAAAAGCAGGCTCCATCTGGAGTAATTGTCTCGTTCCAAGATGCACTTGAGCCGACTAGAAACTTGGGATATATAGACTAACAAAAATAAAATACCATATCCGCGATTGTTGTAGAATTCTCCAGTCTTTGGCCAAATCGACTCTTCCCAAACCATGATGGGGGCGTCCAGATGCAAGAGGGGACGCTCGCAGCAAGCGTGCTTTCCCTGCTGTTTGCCTGCTTGGCTCTCCCTTTTTGTTCTACCGTTCTACCTTGACCCTTCAATTCATTTTCTGTTCTACCGCAGTAGCTTCCGCCTCCTCCACTCCCCAAACAACAAGGAAAAGAACATCATATCCGCTCACCTATCCTTTCCGTAATCTGTCTCGCCCCTCGCCCTCTCCTGCTCTTTCAGCCTCTCCGCCTGCAGCGCTCGGCCAAGCCCGCCCCTCCCCTCGTCAAAGTCCTCTCGGTACTCGTCACGTACCTGACCACCCGATTTACCACGGCCGTACTGTCGGCCCTCCTCGAAGCCGGGATCAAGATCCGTCCGAATAATTCGCTCGTCTAGCTTGGTGCCTCCAATATACTTCATACAGTCGAGGGCGTCCTGATGCGTGTAATACTCGACGAAGCAGAAGCCGCATGGCGTCTTGGTGAAACGGTCCAGACCCATCACGAGGCGCTTGATCTCACCGACTTTGCTGAAGAGCTCGTAGACTTGCTCTTCGGTTGTGTAGAAGGATCTAGATGGTTGGCCGGGGGGGTGCGTGTGTGAGAAACGGGCATGCTTACGGGTGAGGAAGCAAGAAAAGTGCGTGGGCGAGTGTGCAATCTCATAAAGTATGAGACGAGACGTCTCGCACATGCATCCTTCTCGCGGGAATTCAGATCCGCCGGCGAGAGGATATGAAAAGGAATCACATGTTGTGAGACTTACAGGTTGCCCACATAAAGGGTAGTGGCGTCCTTGAGGGGATCCTCCGGGGGTTGTTCGGGCTCCTTCATGTCCTCGTCTCCATCGCGATCGCGGTCTCTGCGATCCCTCCCGTGTCGTTTGCTCTGCAGCGTCCCGTCAACGTGTCAGTCGGACATTGGGTCCGCCCTTGTCTACCGGCAATGCGAGGCAAGATGTTTAAGAAAAAAAGGAATGGTCACTTACGCGACTGGAGAAGTAGGCGCTGGGTCTGTCTAGACGATCGACGGTGCTTCGCACGTAGGCCGCCATCGTGTCCAATGGCAAGAAGAAGTCGGACAGTGGATGGGTCGAATGGGGTGGGCGGATATCAAGGCGCAGACGGAACGATTGTTGGAAGTTGGATCGCCGGTCAAGATCGATGTTCGCCTCGTTAAGGTAATATATACGGTATTAAGAAGGGGAAGGCGGTTCCCTTGTGGTCTGTCTCCAAAAACTGCATGTGAGACCGCCGACGTAATTGGCCAGTGTCTTCTCCACTGTGGGGAGCTCCAAATACTGGGGGGCTTCTGGGGGGGTTGGAATTGCATGCTTTGGGAGGTACCTCGTTTCTACCTGACGCATGAGGCAGAATTAGCTTCGCTCCAAAGTATATTACCGGTTATTACCACCTTGCCAAGCACGAGGCTGCGATTTTCAGGGCGACCAGTACAAAGCATTTGATGGATGGTGCGTGCAGAAACGCGCGACAGGAGCCCAGCAGCGAAATCTCGACGGCCTCAAGCAATTTTCGTCACCATCACCGTTTCGTTTGTGCAGCGCCCTTCAGGCCTAGACTCTACCATCGCGTTCCCCCCCCACCTCCCACCGCTCGCCGCCTTTTCGCTTGTACCGCCTTGGCCTTCACTCTTCTTGATTTATCCTCCTCTTTTAAACACCATTACCTAATTTTCTTCCTGATATGTGAAGCGGACCAAAAAAGAAAAAAAAAAAAAAAGGGAAAAAAAATGCCCAAGGTCAAGAGTTATACGCCCTCCTGGCTTTCCAAGGGTTCCCCTGGCCATAACCTGTTCTCGCCCTCAATCGACGCGTCTCGTGCTTCACTCTCGTCGCCCTACACTACCAAGTCCAAGAAAAAGACACCGAATGGCCCAAAGCGAACAATCGCCCGTCGAGGTACCGAGATCTTTGTAGCCAACGGCAAAGAAATCCGATGGGGTGACTTGGTCTACCTCAAGGAGACGCATGGCCAGAACAGGGCGAACTTCCACGTTAAGCGGGAAAGCTCCGTTGCAGATGGGGATACGCCCGACGACGACGACGACGTCGGGAATCGCGCCTTGGGCTATCGGGTAAGTTCTTCTAAGCCATGACCCGAGCTATCTCCCTAGCTCGTACTTCGGTTGCTTGTCGTGGCTACAGCTGGCTAACCGTTTGGGAAATGCGTATTGCAGATCATAAAAACTCCTGTCGCCGACGAGATCAGGCAACTCGTAATATCGCCAAACGAGAACTTGCTAGCCATTCTAACTTCCCATACCGTGCATATTTGCCTCATCCCGGACCCTAGTCACCTTAGCAGCGAAGATACCGAGGCGATTCGACCCAAGATATGGACTCTTGGTCCCACTACCCATGTCACATCTCGTTCGCCCATTGCGTCTGCCCTTTGGCACCCCCTGGGCGTCAACGGCTGCTGTCTCGCGACCATTTCCAAGGATTCGATCGTCAGACTATGGGAACTCTCGCTAAGCGACCGATGGTCCTTCGATAGCCCTACCCTGTCGATCGACCTTAAGCGACTTGCCGATGGAACCTCACTTGACCAAGATTTCGCAGCTTCCACCTCAGCAACTAATACAGGCTTCTCTCCCGATTCGTTTGAGATGGAGGTTGCGGCCGCCTGTTTCGGCTCCAGGTCATCCGGCGGTTGGAATCCCTTTACCCTGTGGATCGCTATGAGGGAGGGCGACGTCTATGCGCTGTGCCCTCTGCTCCCGTCTCGCTGGGCGCCCCCTCCGGCGCTCGTCGCGTCGTTGTCGGTGTCGGTAGTCACCAAAGTGGGGGCTATTGAGGACGATCCTGCGGTTTCCGAACGCGAGAAGCTGCTGGCCCAGCAACAACTAGCATGGATGGGCGATGTAGATTCGCAGGAACCTCAGCTCCTGGAGGGTTCCCCTGGTGAGCCACCCATCGAAGTCTACACGCGACCCGCCAAGCCCGGTTCCGTACCCCGCCTTCAGGGACCTTTCGAGCTCGCCGCGAGTCTCGATAACGAAGACGACATCGATTCCGAGCTTACAGACATTCTCGTCATCGGTTCCAAAGTCGAGGCGGACGACCTCATGTATGGGGAAGATACTGAACTCGACCTTGAGGAAACCGACAGGGAAGGCTTGTCTTTGAGCTTGATCTGTCTCCTTTCCACCGGCGGTCAGGTCAAGATTTGCTTAGACCTCGAAGGAGTTGAGGCGCAGTGGCTGCCCCCCAAGAACAAGTCGAGGCTCGGGCGACTCCTAGCCATGT
The DNA here is from genome assembly GCA_029532625.1 of Lomentospora prolificans. Taxonomy (NCBI): domain Eukaryota; kingdom Fungi; phylum Ascomycota; class Sordariomycetes; order Microascales; family Microascaceae; genus Lomentospora; species Lomentospora prolificans. Next base: position 1,140,021 of record JARFXM010000008.1, on the reverse strand, counting down.
CCGACCCACCAACCCTTCTCACTTTCCAAGCGATGGACAGCATGAACCCGGTCGAAGCGAGCCCAGACAGCTGGCCCGTTTTTAGCACAGACGTCATGTCACGGTACTCATTTTACGTAACGCATCATGCCGGTATCACCTACTTCTCCCTGTCTCCCTGGGTCTTCCGGCTGGAGAGCGAAATTCAGGGCGCTGGTGGTGCCGGCTCCGAATTCCGACTGGGGCTGCTGGTAAATTCTCACAATTCTACTCGAGAGCGCATATACACGCAGCCCTCGGCGGATATTTCCGTGCCTCTAGCGGGATGTTCGGCTCTTAGCGACCCAGACATTGGCTACGTTGTCATCTCGGCTACACCTTACGATCCGGTCGTTCTCATCTTCGATACGCCCGAAGCCGACTACACCCTCATCAAGGAGGAGTCGCCAGTGCGCGAAGTCGAGGCCCCCCCACCACCCCAGCCATTGTACTCCTACGAGCCTAGACCACCTTTCCAGGTGTCTCACATCTTTGACCAGGGCTCGCAGCTGCCCATGCTCATTGAACGACTGCGGACATCACGCCACAAAGTGGTCATGGGCCAAGAAGTCCGCCTCAGCCCGCTCACCCTCCAAGTCCTTACGGACGCGCACAAGATCCTTAGCGAGGAGACGCACCGCCTGGGCATGGCGGCCTCGGAGCTCTTCCTCAAGTGCACGAGGATGCGGGCCGAGATGCAAGACCACCTCGCCAAGGCGGCCGAAACCAAGGCTAAGATCGATAAAATCGTAGGCAGCGGCCACGACGGCGACGGCACCGACAACGAGAGGATCGAGACGCGCGTGTCCCGCGCGCAGACCCGCCAGGAGGAGCTCTCCCGCCGCATCGAGAGCCTGCGCAAGTCGGTCATGCAGCACACCAAGAGGGAGCTGAGCACCCAGGAGCGCGCGTGGATCGACGAGGTCAAGGGCCTCAACGCCAGCGTCCTAGGACCGGTAATGTCCACGCAGCAGCAGCAGCAGCGTGGCGGAACCACCGCCAGTAAGCAAGTCAAGAAGCGGTTGGAGGAAGTGACCATGCTGGCTTCGGAGATGCTGGATGAGGCGGCACGGCTGCAGAAGGAGAGTGGTAGCGGCGGCGGCGGCGGTGGGGTCGTCACGGCCGAAGAGAGAAACGGCCGGGCGGCTGGCGGGCGTGGGCACAGGGAGCACACGCCGTCGTCTAGCCAAGATCTGCGTGTCCCCAACGAAATTCGCAAGGCGAAGATCCAGACGGTTAGGAACCTACTAGCGAGGGAGGAGGCCATGGTGACCGCCGTGTCGAACAGGTTAGAGAAACTGCAGCTAAACTTGCAGTAGATTAGGTCACGGGGCAAAGTAAAAAGGAATGAGAGTGTAAGGGATGTGACCAGGGGGTGGGCCGTGAAGCGAAGCGAAGGGAGGGGTGTGCGTGTTCCTGTGCGTGTGCGAGATAGAGAGCGACGGAGAGAGAGAGAGAGTGAGGGAGTGAGAGAGAGAGAGAGAAAAGAGCTAGAGTGGACGGGTATGTTGACCGGCAGAGTCCCACCTATGGATTAGACCTGCCAGCTGTGCAAGCTATAGTGTCTCTAGATTCAATAACACCATTTTCGGCCGTTGTTTTCTCTTCTTTTCTTCTTTTTCTGCTTGTTTCCCCACTCGCTCACACTCTACTTGTCCGCTCTCTCGACCGGCTTACTTCGGTTGCGTGGATACGCCCTTGCTGCCTATCTAGCCCTCTTCTTCGCCTTCTATCTCCCCAAATTACTATCGTGGCAAAAACCAGGGCAGTGGCCGTGGCAGGCCGATGGGCCACTCGTCCACCTACTCTGCCTTATACAGCCTTCTTTAGGCTGAAAAGGGTCAGATACCAGAACGAGACAACGAGCAGGTGAAAGAGAGCCTCCGGCCAAACATGGGCTGAAAATGGTGCGAATCCCAGTCAGGGCTAGCCAGCTAGCAGAATACAGAAAAAGAAGAGCAAATAACTTGGAATAACGGAAAAAAAAAAAAAATAGGAAATGGAAAAAAAAAAAAAAAAAAAGAGGGCTCAGCCCGTTCAGCCAGTCTTACACATGCACGCCCTCAACAGGTTGATCGAATCGTAGGCCCACGAACACAAGACTCGGACATGGAGGGGCGCTCTTTCGGGTAGCCATCAACATCCAATAACACACGCGCGCGCAGTGGTATTAAAGCCTATTTTCCGAGGCCCGCGCAGAAAATAAAACGCGGCAAGAGTGAGAGCGGCACCCTAAAGGGAGAACAAAAACGTGTACTCCGCGGACAGGGTATTCTTCGATTTCTCGGATAGCATGGATGGCTTGTTCTTCTTCTTCTTCTTCTTCTTTCGGCAGCTCTAGATACAAGTGACGATACGCCCTGGTAATATTAGTTCGATCAGAGGGAGAGAGAGAGAGAGAGAGGTGTCGGTGAGGAGCGGGGCCGGGATGTGAACCAATGCCTACCATGGATGGCTCCGATTCCCAGAATTCGACAGTGCTCTAGCGTTAAGAGTAGGCTTAGAATACAAAGAGAAGAGAAGTAAGACAGGACTGTCACACTCTTAATTCCCGAGATGCACGCGCCCCCCCCCCAGAGGGTTTGGTCCTCCCTTGGTTTCCCTACTAGCTGGCCGTAGAGGCGGGAAGCACCTGGTAGAATTGGCAACGCCCTGGAGAAGAGTGAGGCGAGGGACGGTAGGATGAACGGATGAGAAGAAGAGATGCCCGCGACGCATGTCTGATGTTGATGGAAAAGACGTTGTCGATCCCAATCGCCTTGGACGATTTCGTATCGGGAAGACAAGGGAAGCCACTATTAAGCGCACGACCATTAGGGCGAAACTACCAAGAAAGGCAGGGTAGGGATCGATGTCGAAAATGGAGAGAGTGGGTCCGAGGAGTTTTATACTAGCATCGATCCAATCTGTCGAGGATGACGATCTCTCTCGGTTCGTGGGCGTTGTTTGGTAGAGGAGATTCCGTCCTCGTAACGTGATAAGGTCACCCTCTGTAGATTTAGGATTGTACAACAGGAAAGATGGTGTGGACGACTTGGAAGGGTTGTCAAGCAGGAAAGAAGATTGTGTTGAGCTGTGGCTGGTGAGTGACGCAACAGACCAAAATCAACAACGATGTCGTGGAAGGCATGAATGATTTTGGTCTTCTGTGCCTTTGCTTTTCGCCACAGCCATTTCGGCACTGGGCTGAGCAGCAGCCGTCATTCTCGCCTGGCTGCAGAAGAACGATGCAGTGCAGACGCCAATGACGCAGAGTCGAACGAAAGCTCTTGTTGAGGCTCCAGCACTCGCCTCCATATCTCAAGCTTCCCCGTCATCCAATCGAGGACGACAGCCCTAGTTTACTGAAATCCGAGGGAGCATCCGGCTTCCCCACTTCTAACCTATGTAGGTCGCTGACGGGGGCCGGACGATTCTCTCTATTTTCGGCCTGCAGCGTCAATCTTAAGAAACAGCATGGCCTGTACTAGTTTAGTATCATTTCTGGAAACCCCACTCGAAATCCGGTGCGTCGGGCGAGACATCGTCCATCATCCCATGAGAAGGGCATGGTCCAGCAGGTGATCCTTCCACCGTCGCCTGGCCCGTCGGATACGGGAGCGTCTTTCTCCCTCTCAACTGGAAACGCGGATTGGGCCAGCGGGATGCTCATCCAACACCCCTGTCCGACAGATGAAGAAAGGAAAACGCATTGGGCTCTTTGGTCGCTGGCCAGCTGGCTCATATTTGGAATATTTTTTTGTGTCCTAGCGCAAGCCTGGATAGGCGCCCTCGCTGCCAGCGACCAGCGTCCCCCATGCAATTTGTCTAGTGTAATAGTGCTCTCCCACGATCGCGCTTCCTCTCTCTCCTTCCCAAAGTAACCCAGATTAGCCACGGTGCCCCAGAAAGAGCGGTGTGTATAGAGTTGGAGTACTTGGGGTAAGCAAACCTATGGATTCTCCCTGCAAGTAGCTCAACCATTCCCTCCCTTTCCCATCGAGAGATCCTCGACAGTACCTCGTTGACATGGGGGTCGATCACGTTCTCAACCACCAGGAGAGAGTGGAATTAGATGCCCCACATTGTCCCTCACACACCGAGACTGTTGTACTGGGAGTCCATGACAGGGGCAACAAGGCATCATAATCGATGTACAGAAGACTTTTGCGCCCGCCCCTAGTCCGTCAGAATCTTCTGATGGACAGTTTAGCAAATATTGGTTGCGGGCAGTCACACAAGCGGCTTGAATGCAACCTCCCTGGCAAGTTGCTAATATTTGATGGGGGGGTAGATTGAGCATCTTTCGCATCAACGTGTTCCGGGGGTGAAACCATCTCACGACGGCTCATAACAGGTTTCAGCGGCTTGCCTAACCTATCGAGCAAACCGGCCATGGTTGCGCAGCGTGGCATCTAATACCCGAATGCGTTTGCAATTGGTCCTGGGGATAAGCGCCTCTAGCGATACGTTATCGTCAAGTCTGATTATCCGACATAGCTGGCTTTGGTTGTGCAGCACTGATGTTGTCATATCGCCATTACCTTGCGGTGCTCTTTCTGCCCCATGGGATTGTCATTTGTTATTCGTATTTGATTTCTTTTTCTTTTTTCTTTTCTCTTTCCTCTTCAGTTCCGTTGTCCTGGCCCGAGTGGCCTATGCACCAGGTGAAGATGAGAGCTGCAGTACCAGATTGGGTTGCAAGTCCACCCCAGGACGTCCCAAGGCTTTAGCCTCGGGAGGCGAACAGGTGGTGAGGCTGATACGAATGAACAGATCTAGTGGTCCAGGTGCGATCGAGAGAAGCTCGTACCTGAGCTTTTCCCGTTGTTTCTTCGCCACAAAACCGACGCCGCTCTGTGTTTCCGTTGTTAGTGTTGGGCGAACGATGGAGCCAAAGAAAATGAGGCTGGCAATGGCCCGGCCCATCCATGCCCACACTCCTCCGAACCATGTTACTACTACCATGTATATAAGAGATGTAAACCTGACCCCCTGTCTTGTTCTCAGACACACGCACACCCCCGTGGAAGACAGAAAGACTGACCACACACCGCAGAGCAACAAGAGCTGGCGATTATGATAAAGGCCAACTCATCCGCTGCGCACAAGCTCTCCCATCTCCCCCGGCCCCCCCCCCTGGGCCCCTTTTTTTTTTCTTTCGAAAATTCACCACCTAGTGATGTCTTCGTGTATGTAAATTACCAATGCCTTTTGCACATATAGTTCTCCCGACTCCCCCGTTTTAGACGTCCCTTCCGACTTTCGGTACCAACGGTATGATCCAACGACGCCTTCTCGACTCGCCATCGGCCTCCGGGCGGTCCGCTCCTGGACGTCACCCCGATGCGCAACCAACGATGGCTACGGGTCTAGTACGATCAGTTGACATTGGATCTGTTATCATGGGTATGTCATATTCTGCCCCTGTCTTCTCTTAGTGCAGGGGCAAGAAGGTGTTCAGACTCCAAACCACGATTGCGAGAACCAAACGGCTAATCAGTGGCCTGGTGGCTCGCGTATCTAGACAACTGCAGGGTGATGGATCCGAAGGCTCGCTTCAGCTTCGTCACTTTGGTGGACGACAACCTTTATTGGACCGTTCACATCATTCGCTCCTCCAGGGGCGCCCGTGAAGCTTTTTTGTCGGCCTCTGGAAGTTCGCTCGACGACTGTTTCAACCAGATTTTGATAAAATCCTCCCAAGCCACGAAGCACCACGTAGACAACCAAGGATTGGACTATCCCAAGGAAATTCGAATAGAGACGGAGATGGAAGGAGAAAGCGACAGTGATGGCGACGCACAAACCGGGATGCGCGTAAATCCCGCAGATGCCCATGTCACAGATGATGAAAGTGATTGGGGGTGCCATGACTGCGAGGGGCCGGCCTCGGTCGTTAGTTATGTAGCTTCCCAATCATCGCAGACTCGCAGGGCCCGCCGAGGGCGCTCTCGGCCAACGCGCTCGCGAAAGTTCAAGTCATTGGAGTCGTTGATTCCTCCCCCACCACCTCCCCGTTCGCCAACTCCTCCTCCTCCGCCGCCCCCTTACTCGAGGGGAGAGGTTCATTATGATAACCCGCCACCGCCGCCGCCCCCGACCCTTCGTTCCTCGCTAGTGGTGCCCTCCACCTCGGAATCCAAGTCCCCTCAAAAGTCGAGACCAGCGTTCCTCCATATTTGAATATCAGATGGTCCCACAGTGACCAAGTTTATTAGCGAAGTTCTCCCCTCCCAAAAGGATATAGAGAGCAGGTCCATAAGCCTCGTCGATAAAAGAGCGCTTGATGCCCATATCGAGGACAAGACAACATATCGGAGAGTCTCCGCAATTACGAAATACAGCCCGAGTACCAACCCAGAAGGCCAATGCGACATGGTGCACCTTGGTGGTAACCTATCCTCACTGTTCGGCACTGCCGGCAGCACTATTCCGCATTTCTTCATAGACGTCAAATACATTAAGCACTGCTAAAGACCGAGGCGCCTATTCCCATGACCGTTGAACCCTCCAGAACTTCTTGAAAGAATGGTAGTCTTGACGCTATCCCGCCATTGGCGCGCGGTCTTCCGCCAAGTGGGCCGGGCAGTCTGAGGGAAGGGCTACGTACAATGAACACCATCCATGGCGAAAGAGATGCCGGTCTTGTGAATCGACTACACGCACATGGCGGAGAACCACGGAAGCGCGAGCCCCAAGCTGACACCACCCGGTTGCGTGCAAAGCTTGGCGCCGCTCTCTGACGCCTTGTCGGTGCCTTCAGCCAACGAAAAGAGAGAGCCATCAGCTCGCACCATACCGAGAATGCGTTGTTATCGCCATTGTCGCAAAGTCAGCTTCACGAAACAGGCGGCTGTGCTATGCCTTCTTTTAAATTTTTTTTTTTTTTTTTTTTTAATTTCTTTCGTTACTCAATCCCTAAAGGTTGGTAACACAGCTGTGAACAGAATACGATACCCAATTTGATAGTTGTGTCGTTCAGGACGAATCCACTACCAGAGTTTTAGCGCATCCTGGGGGTGAGTATAAAACAGATGCATTTAATTCGTTTGTCCTTTTTTTTTTTTTCTTTTCTGGGTAGCATTGTGTCGGGGGTAAGACATAAAACGAGGCGAGCACACCTGTGGCTGGTTCGGAATCGCTCGGGGTCTGCGACTCCGGACGCAGCAATCTGCAGTGCTCATACCATTAGATTAGAGCGGTTCCCCAATTTCTCTCTTTGGGTTTGTCCATAGGGTTTGATAAAAAAGGCGTTAGAGTCATTTTCAAAAGTCATGACATTTCCCCTATAACTCGTCCGTTATGATCAAGACCATCGTGGCAGTCGCGAGCACGGGTTCGAGAAGCTCTTGCGCTTTCCGGGAAGGAACCGAGCTAAGTGCGCTCGTAGTACTTTAGTACTCGTAGTACGAATCAAACATGTAGAATTGGCGCACTTGTGCCTGAATCACTCTCGGGGAAGGTCCACCCTCCGGAGTGGGTCCCACCCAGGTTCCCGGACCCGCTCCCTCCACTGTCCATTTCTCTTACAAAGACGCAACTTCAAGCAGCCATCGGAGCAACTACAGAACAGTGGCAGTCGGAATCGGAATAACGATGCTACTATGGCATTCATACGAATCCATGGTAAGCCGCCATTTCCGTTGATTGCATCCGGGCTTTCTTCAATCTCGAGTCGGAGACTTGTGGATGGCGCAATTCCTCATTCTGGTAAACATGCGGTGTCTGATGGATGGTCGGTTACGTCGATGCGAACTCGGAAAGGCGCCGGACCCATAAAAATCTGCGTAGCTGTTGGGTTGCACAAGCCGCCCCGAGACTATTGACCGTGATAAACGCCATAACCCCTTACTGCAGACTGCATTCCGAATGGTCTCGTTGTGGAAGGGGTGTTTAGCAGAGTTCCAGCAGTCCCCGGGCGGCTCACTTTCGGGATGAGGCAGGAGCTGGGTGGATGAGGAACCGTTATTGGTACCTCACCGAAATGCGCGTGCAAGCTTCCCGTCGTACTGGGATACTGCCTTGCCGCGACAACACGACACCACACCACACCTTCCTGCCATTAATCCGCTCAGCCGGCTCCTGGCAAATATGAAGTACCCAAAGTAGCAACAGAACCTGTATACAGTCTGGGAATGTAGCGACAAGTCACCAGGGCAGGGCAAATGTCTCGAAGCAGCTTACATCACAAGTGTTGTCTCGTTAGGCCCCGTGCTCTCCGAGCATAGCTCCGAGCTACCTATTTAGCGATGGCTCGGTCGACCCGGCTGGGTCAGCCAGCTGCTCTGAGCTGTATAATGGCTGTTTGCAATCCCGGAGAGCCTCGCAATATTGGATGATTCTTACTGGCTATACATGGCGACTCGAAACTCTTTCACACCTCCCCCGCGGCTCCCATCAATGGTCTAGAAGGCTTGATTGGATTAAGCAGCTGCTGGCCGTGCCCCCAACCGAATCCGACCGATACGTCGCTACTGCCTTGCTTTACATATTCCCGCATGATTCTAGGTTTCCGAACCTTCTATAACTTGAGGCTGCCGAAAGTCAGACGTCATCGGCTACCTAGACGCGTTGATACATGGGCTCCCCCTCTATTCTTTCCCCTCCACACCCTCTTATGCACGCGACACGCTACAGCTGGAAAAGAGCAGTTATTCACGAAAACTGATTTCATTATTTCACGAGGCTTTGCCGTTCTGCGATAGTGTACATAAGGGGCGTGCCCCCACCCTCCCTGGCACCAGGCAATCCCAACTACTGCATCCTCGGTCACTTCCTGCTTGTCAATATCCCGTCAGCCATCTGCCCTACTTCGGTATCTCCTAGGCTTAGCTACATCGTTCTCACCGTCGAGGCCAATTCTACCTATGACAGGCGCAAGGCTATTAGACATTGTCTAGGTACCGGAATGAGCGACTTCTTTAATCGATGATGAGGATGTACCGCTAGTTACGAGGCGTGGGATAGATGCCACGAGGCGGCTTAGCCGGGCTGAATGTGGCATCTCTGTTAGTAAAGACCGATACCCATGTGCTCGGCCTCCGCCTGCCCCGAAAAGGACAGCCCGTCACCCAAACTCGCTATTCTTGACCCGAAGAAAAAAACGAGCTACGTTTGGGGGTCCCCATTCCCTCGCGTGCCCGTCCCGTCCCGTTCTTCGACTATCTTCGAACCCCCGCTTGAGTTCGTCGATCGTCACACAGCACTCTTGGTCTGGCCGGAATTTCAAGATGGCTTCGGCGTGCTCAGTCTTATTCTTACATCTGGCTTCAGGAAGCTGCAGAGACGAGGAGTAAGCAAAAGGAAACTTGGAAATATAAAACAGAAAGGGGAGAGGGGACGCACGGGTTTCCATAAGGCCCTAAGCGCCTAAGTCCGGCCCATACAGCTGACCTCCCCCAATATTGCGTGGCTGGCAATTTGTCCCGAGGAGCCTCTCGTTCGATCACGCCGAGGCGTATCGGGAGCAGGCTTGTAGTCTCTAGACGAAACGAAGAGAGCCTTTATAAGATTTGGGTGAATGGGCCAGGGGTGGAGTATTCTGGGGGATTGATATCGAACTCTGGAGGTCATGATGGGATAAGTTTATTTGAGGCCTTGGTGATCGCTACGGGACCTCGTCCTAAATATGTCGTGACTGACAAAGAGGCCCTTGCTCGTTCCCCTTTCATCGAGCAAACTCCGAGGACAAGGACGAGACGGAGGCAGCACTCGCTCTCGAAGACACCACAGGCGCCTAGTATCCACACTGCAAAGGCTATCTCCAGGTGTGGAAGAACAGTGGGAAGCTATCTTGAGCAAAGACACCGATCAAAGGACAAGAGAGGAGGGTTCTGGGCTGCTAGATAGAGTTTGGGATTAAACCCAGCGCTTGCTTTATTTTAATTACGTGTGTGAAAGTCATATGCTAGTCGTGATTATCGTCATAAACTGGGACTGGCATATTGATAAGGCCGCTCTCGCTAAAATCCCATCACCTACTTCGTCTTCTCCCCTTCGCTCTCGCAAGGAGTATGGTCGTCCAGGTGATCACGCTGCTTGATATCATGAATGTTTCCCCGAAGCTCAGTCAGAAGCCCCTGCACTCTACCTAACATGGCGAAGGCCGCCCTCATGGCGCGAATGCTTCGCAGGAGGAGGACTAGTCCTAGCATCAGCTTTCGCTCTTCCATACTACGCGGATGGTATCCCGGGAGGAGATGGAAGACGAGAACTCACGAGCTGGGACAATGACCCATGGAAGGTTAAAGCCCACGTAATAAAGCCAAAAGTATTGGAACTCGGGCCTGCTATGGCCATTGCTGCCGTGATAGTACTGCTCCGCCGTGCTCGTCGCGAAGTAGAGAACGACGCCGTAGAGGTGGCCCATGCAGACCATCATCTGGACTGGGTGCCGAATTGTACTATCTCGAATGATGCACCAAGCGGAGAAGAAGCAGAGGGGTCCCCAAACGAGCTAGAGTGCAGATTAGCTTGCCGGTTCTCGTCGTTGCCTCGAAAGTGAGAAGATGCCTACCACGGTGATGGTCTCGACAGAGATCATAAAGGGATCCGAGGTGAGATACCTCGAGTCGGACAAGCTGTACTCCTTCCATAGCTGCGCAAAGAGGGTTTGCTGGCCGGCGAGCGTTGCATGGTTGTATACGAAGTAGCCTACATGTACGGAGATGGTCAGAAGAGACGACCTCGGATATCACCCGAACTCCTTGGCAGACAAGCTGGGTACGCATGTAGCAAAAGGAGTCACATACCTTCGAAGAAACAATGAAGAAACCCGCCTGTTTCGGAGTTAGTAGGGACTTGCCGCTGTGAATGAAGGAAGGGGCGGCTGGCGTAGGAAAAGGGAGGTCTTACAAATGCAATACCAGCTAACGATGAGCCGCTCATTCAGAGACAACCTCGGGTTCCGCCTCGCGGCTAGGCCTGCTGAACCCACCGCCACGATTCCAAGCAAAAGTCCTAGAGACCCAATCAAGCGGTATAGAGTCATGTCATTTTCTTGATAATGTGGTATACTAGCCGTCGGGGGTGAGTACGGGTGGTTGGGCACCGCTTGGTCAGCCATTGTATTGATGGAGTCCGAGGAGTTTCGCGGGGGGACGTTGAGAGGGAAGAAAAAGAGCTTGTTTACTTGGATGAAAGAAAAGAGATATTAAAAGTTAATACACGATAGCAATTAAGAAGAGCTAGTTTGCTGGGATAAATGGGCGTGAGGGGGCTCATCTGTCTCGCGCACACAGCTAGCTGTAGGTCTGTGTGAGGCGCCAACCGCCATACACGAAGGTTAGGAATTTTCGCGTTGCGATTGCTCAGGTTCCGTTCCTCGGCTTGAAGCTCCAATTGATTGATCCATCATTTTCATACTTGCCAGGTCTCCAGGGGACACCGAACACTGGGTTGTACCGGTTTAGGGGCTGGAGGCTGATATTTCAGAGGGTCTGAGCTGCTGATGATACCCTGAATTTCCGACAATGCACCATTTGATTCTTCCAATTGATCAATAATTGGTCCTCTTCACGTCCGAGCTCTGGAGTGCAGCCAGCGTAACATATTGGTTGATCAGCCTCTCTAGACTATCATCAATGTTTGCATATACCTTGTTTGAATGTTGAGAAAGCATTACTTTTCAAAATCAATGAATCCAATGACAAGCAATCTTATCTTCAATGAGAGAGAAGATGTGGGAAACAACTGTTGCGTTGACAAACAGGCTGGGATGAGCCGAGCTGGCTCATCTAGTGTGAACGTGTCAATGGAAGCACTGGAGAGGGTCTGGTGTTGACTTGCCCTCTATACGCCTAGTTAAGACTTCTTTCCCTGGGACTAGGTATTTGAAAAGCCCGATGCTATTCTGATCTGCCTGGTATGTATGGAAAACGCTTTTTACATTATCTATCAATAGACCAATGCCAGCCATGCACAACATATATGTGTTCAACTCTGGTGTCCCCGTCTATCTTTGTCCAATACTATCAACCCATACTATCTCCTCACATTCACCAGAGTGTCGTAGCAGATCCTCAGTTAGATCCTACCCACAGTCCAGATATTCAACCCAACCTTTGTCCCCTTCTTGACCGGCAATCCTGCATGCCACGTCTCCACGTATCCATCCGCCGACCCGTCCGCCTTGAAATTCGTCCAAAACACCGCGTTACCCTCCACAGCCTTGAACGTGACGCCCAAGCCTTCTTCGCTCGTCGCAACCCTGCCGTCCTCGCACTCCAAGAACTTGCACCAAAACGTTTCCTCCGCCGTGGGCCGCCCGGTAGCCGCAGGCTCGTTCTCGGGGTCCTCGGGGTACACGGGAGCTGGCAGCAGCGGGAACTCGGTACCGCCCCCTTCCATGCCCTCCGAGACCGAAACCCACGCCATCATGCTGCTCACCCTACCCCAGCCACCGGCATTGGAGCTCCAATCGTAGTGATGGTTGTAGTGGCCGCCCGGCGTGTACCTCTGTGTCCGGAGCCGCTCGACCCAGAGCTCCTCACGCCAGCCCTGGAAGGAGTGTGCGCGTCTCTCTACACAGCGGACGGTATCTGTCCGTGGGATCATGGCAACTTCGGAGTCACGGATGGCGGAGTCACGGTGGGTCGACCCGCCATTGTGGGTGATTGTAGATGGCTGGAAGAGCCCCTCACTACATCTCGGATAAGCACATTGTTCCGGCCTCACAGGGTTTCATCTCTATCGACTCAAAGGCCGGAAATAAAGATCGCTAAGACATCATGAATTTGTTTTCCGTACCTGACTTCTAATAAGTGAGACCTCTCTGCCGCGGTCAAAAAGTTCTCAATATACATGACCAGTGGCTCCCGCGAGTATATATGCACCCCATACGCATCCACCGGGCAGGCAATGGCCGAGTCGTTTGGCCCGGGAAGGGCTAGGAGCGACTCGTTAAGCTGCGGCCGGGGGCTCCGAACTGCTCGCCTCACATCCGATGAGAATAGCCGCATGATGGGGTTGGCAAAGAAGATGGCGCACGCCACAAGGGCGACGACATATGATAACATGATTGCCAAGAAAAATTCGAATACTCCGGCGGAGATTAAGCGTGTACTTGACAGTCAAATGGAATTGTCTCGTATTGAAACGAAAAGAATGGCTTTTTTCTTCTCGTTGTTGATGGGGCTCTAAGCCAATGGGGGCTATCAATTGACCCCATGCGTAAGGACAAACCGTCAGATGTTAATCCGGCCGGACGTCCAGAAGATGTGAGCTTGGGAACTGTCGCACGCATTGAATTGATCCACCACCAATTCAAGTAGGTCCCACGTGACTGGGATCATAGCTCCACGGGCGCCACAATCCTCCTGATCCTGCCAACTGATGATGTTGACGAGGACAAGGCTGGTTCAAGGAATCAACAAGGCAAAAAAGTTGCTTTTGAGAGCTTTATCGGGCTGTAGAATTCGCAGTGCTTCGCGAACCATCTCGAACCACAAGCAAGTCCCTGCATTCTGGGGAATCGTCACTACACTGGCTAAGGACATAGGAAACACTTAAAGCGGAACAAGTATCATGGATTCAAGACGCGAAAAAAAAAAATTCATGAAGAGTCCGGCGGGAGCCGCTGGAATATAAATTACTATATGTACAGCATTAGAATGTAATGTAATACGCGGGTATACTACATTGCAAGCGGTTTCCATCTGATAGCCGCCTCATGCTTCGTGTTCCAATTCCAGTCGTTCATTCAATGCTCTAGTTCGTGTCGGGGCACCGTCGCCGCCCGCTCTTTTTTTATCGCTCTCGGAAAAAAAAATAAAAAGTCCAAAATGAAGGTCGAGAGCTGGCTGGCTGAGAGAGAAAAAGTCGAGTCGGGGACGGGCCGGTTTCGAGCGGGCTATGCGGGCGAACAGGTCTGTGTATCCCGAGTTGTCGGCACCTCTGTACTGCTTTCCCACGTGCAAGGGTATCCAAGTATTCCCGAAAGATAAATAATCCGGGTTGCCGTCTATGATGATGTGAAAGTCGTAAAGAAATAGAGTATCTCCTCGGTAGATGCAGTTGAGATAGGAGGCGAGGTGAAGTAGCGTGGCGTAAGGGTCGGAAAGAAGGCAATGCCACATGCGTAACCACCAGTTCAAGAATTAGGCGGTTTAGCAGAACTGGTTTCGGTCCTTCTCCTTGAGCCCGCCGATTTTGTCCATGTCGATGGAGTAGAACTGGGAGCTGTTCTCCTTTTCATAGACAGGGAGCGGCTCCTCCCTGACAGGCTCAAGACCGACGCTGGTCTCGCCCATGCGGACAACAACGACACGGCCACTCTTGGTCTTGCCGGCATCGTCCTGCTCGTCGGGGAAGGTAATACGGATCTGGGGAACGTTGTCGGGTGAGTGAGGAGGAGACATGGGGTTCGAGAGCATGGGCTGGCCATCCTTGCTAATGACGAACACGCTCGACCGGCCGTGCTTGTCCGTCGTCTGGATCGTGAGGCCCGGGTGGTGGCGAGCGTCTGAGTACGCGGGAGGAGCACCCAGCTCCATCATCTTCCTCTGCTGCTTGACGCGGCGGAAATAAAGGAGGGTGGTAGCGAGGAGGAGGCCAAAGATGACAAGAGACAGGACGCCAACCATCATTCTGATGGTGTCCTCGTTGTAGCTGGAGTCTTGTTCGGAGTCATCTTCGATGTTCACGACATTGCTTCGAGCAAGTAGGTTCCTCAGTGCGGGCATGGCTGCGGTTGGCAAAGGAAGATAGCACAAAGATTCAACTCGGCCTGGGGGACTTCTTCGAATTTCGTCGTCGTCGTCACGGTTGGTCCGATCTTTGACAATATTCAAAGGAGACTCGCGTTTGTCTTATTAAGGAGGGGACGTCGAGATTAGACAATAGCTGCACAGCGGCGTTGCTATGGTATGGTTGTAGGAAGGCTGATGCAAGACAATGCGTTAGTCCCAGTTTACCTGTCGATTGCCTGTTTGTCTTGTGCTTCCATTCTTTCCACATCCTGGCAACGAGCGGACTTCTCCAACAGTGATCACCCGCGAGTAAATTTCATTCGATACAATTCATAGTAGTCATTTTGATTCCTTCTTTGTCGGTTCCAGATGGCATAGGTTGAGCGGGAAAGCAGCGAGGATGCCAAGTAGGCTGGGCGGAAAGAGGTTGTGGTGACGCAACAATGATCAGACAACACTTACAATGTAGAGAAGGGAAACGAAACTAATGGTTGTCGTTTGTTTCGGGGGGGGCTATTAATATTAAAGATTGGACGGAAATATCAACTAAAAGAGTGAAGTTGATATTCCTGAGTAAAAGTGAGCGTAATCGAGGGGAATCTTCAAGACGGCAACGAGGCAACTACACCATGGACTTGACTTGGTGATCCGTCAGACAATCGTGAGCAAAGACGATGTTGGAGGGAAACAAGGAAAGAGCGGAGTTGGGTGGGAAACGAAGGGTTCAAGAGGAGAGGACTATCCCCCGTAATATTGCGAATTGGGAGCACTTTCCCCAAGCGGTTCAGCACATTTCCTCTGGGAAATTAGGTCCATGTCCCCAGTCGAGCTGTCACCGAGGGGGGCCAGCCACTGGCGCAATTCGTCGTGCTCGGGGAGCATGAGGATTGGGGGGAGGCACAGCAAGGGAACGAGAACAGGGAGTAAGTACTGGACCAGAGTACTCTTGCAACTACTTCACGGTACCTAAGATGAAAGGTACCATTTTATTTTGTAAGAGGCTGAGCGTTCTGGTTTTGGCTGTTGGAGGGATAAAAGTGGAGGACATCCTCTGCAACCTGGGAACCCAGAGGGCGGCTGTAATCTCGCTTGGGCTACTATGATTGGATAGCAAGGCTCCGAAAGGTGGATCCAATTTGAGCAATAATCTCCCTTCATTGGCTAGACTCTGATTTGGCAAGGAGCCCTAAAAGGTAGCCAGGAGTACCCCTGCCAAGCCTGGGCGAAGCACCTATGAGAGAGGTCAAAGCCCGCCGTCCGTCCCTGATCCGTGAGGGTGACAGCGCCGATTGCAACGCAGGGGCCGCCTCGCGCAGAGTACACAACGCTACTTCAGAGAGGACACCGTCTGAAGCGTACCTGGCAGAGGAGCACTAATGCCTAACTGAGCGGGCGGAAGTGGAGTGACCACGCAGACAGCAGCAGAGTGGGACTATCAACTAGGTAAAATTTGTCCCTCTGTCTCAACAATCGAAGGCGGTTACGGACTTAAGAAGATGGAAAGACTAAATCGTGATTGGAAAGTCTTCAACATCACCTCATTCATTTGGCCTTTCCAGAAGCAGCAAGAATCCTCACCGCTGATAGTGGGCGCTTATCAGCACAAGACGAGGCCTTCTGAATTAAGCTCATCTTGATCACCAGATCTCCCTCGGACCAGCACATCCTCGCAATGCTTTCCGGGCTTCCGTTGCTCCCCCCTGCCATTTACTTCATGCCATCTCTTGTCGGCCATCTCCACCTTCATAGGATGTGATATACGACAGACTGATGGCGAGTAAAGAGGTCGAGTGATATCCACAGCTCCGGGCGAATAATCACGATATACTAGAGTAGGTCTGCACCTTGATGTGATCGAGTGGGGCGCTTCCTTTTACTTCCTTTCGGGCTTTTTCTCTTCTTTGGCCCTCCAAAAAAGAAGTACAACCATTGCAGGGCCCATACCTAGGCCGCCAGTTCTCTTAGAGGACTACCCTTGCCGTCCTTGTCTCCGAGGAACTTGACCTTGATAACCTGCAACCACTTCCTCACCCGAGCGGCTCCAAGCGAGCTGCTGGCCTTTTACCCGTATAGCGACGCTGACCTCTATCAACGGATAAACGTCCCTGCACTAGCGATGACTTCGTAACTGCATCACCTGCGTCGGGGACCGGCTCTTCACCAAGAGTAAGATAATATCTGATAGTGAAACCATGCTGTAGGTAATAGTCTTGTGATCCCGTACCAGCCATGTTCGTCCGCTACGGTCTCTGGACTTTGGGACTGCCGATCTGCAGGAACTCGGCAAGCGAGGATCTCGAAATGGTGTCCGCCACTTCTCTTTCGAATGCGGCAGATGTCTTGCCGATCGTACTTCTATTATCGGGTCGACGCCTCGTTGCTCGGCCCTTCTTCTTTGTTGTTCAGTATGGTCGCCCAGGTTGATATCCTGCGTCCAGAATGCGTCTGCGCTGGCGCTTTGTTCATGGTGCTCGGATAGTAAACCTGTCGGTTCAGAGTAGCGATCTCTGCAGATATCAAGTGACGTCCGTCCTGCGCCTCGTTATCCTAAACGCTGTCCGTGTTTCAGCCTGCTGGACAAGGGCCCTGCATGGGACTGAAGACGAGGGGTTCTACGGACACGTGCAGGTTGTTCAACACTGTCGAGTTGCTACTACAGATCGAGCGACGGAGCCGTTCTTGACTTGCTTTATCTCATAAAAGCGCACGCATTAGCCGTACACCGTTATTTGATCGTTGGGGATTCTTCAGAAACTAGTTCCTCGGATGCGATGGTCATCGCTGGCCGTGCCTGGCCCTAGAGATGCGTTCCTGGAGGCGGCTGCCCATCTTGAGGTGACCGCTTTCCCCATCAAGGAAGCTATATTCGGTTCTACCGGCGGATCGAAACTATTCTTCTACCGATGGGAACGACTCTGCTATAAAATGCATCCATAGGATCGAAATCCTACTCTCAGATAGCAATCGGAAGCCAAGACATTGCAGTTGTGGTGACCACTGACCAGGTTTGGCCAGAAATGGAGGCGCTTATTACGTGAACTCTGTGTGTGTAGCATCGGTTGGAGGAAAAAGTCCAAGGAGGTGACTGGCGGTTGGTCATCCCTGCAAGCACAAATTTTGTTTCGCAACGGTCTCTGGGGTAAGGTGAGACGAAGCTCGGCCACTGTACCGCTTGGCTTATTACAGACAGAGACAAGAAGCAAGAATAATCCTTCCGGGCCGGGCCCTCAATCAAAACGTCCTCATCCAACTGTGGCATATTTACGTGATCAAGAACTAAACCAGGCATTGTATCACTGTCTCTACGATTCGTTGTTTGCAGCGCTAGGGGCCTCCGAGAAGAGGAAGAGCCACCACATAGATGCCGTTCGTTGGCATGCATGAAACAGGCCTCTCTGGCCACTTGCTCAGGTGCCAACGCAGAGCCGTACCGGATTGGGTGACGCACATTGTCAGACTCAAGGACGACCTGAAAAGTAAAGGGGATAGGACAATGAGCGGCTACCTAGATAAAGAAGAGAAAAGAGTCACCACACCCGACGACTGGACTGCCTTGATGTGGGATGCGCCTTGAGCTCTTCCCCTTTGCCATAAATTGATCCATTGCCAATAGGAAAAGGGTTGGGGAAATCCGCGGCGAGGGGCCTCGTAGGTTCGCAGACTTGGCATCCAATAATGACCCTGAAAACTGGCGGATGGGGACGTCTCTGAGCTGGCAGATACCTTTCGCACAGCTCTCACCAGGGCAAGAAATCGAGGCGAATCTTCCCTCTCAATGACATGGCAAATATGGCAGGCAACGCATTATGAGGTGGGCTTCAGTCTGCAGAGTTGGTGGCCCCTCGACTGTGGCCACCACCAGCAGCTAAACCCTGTAAAAACGCTCGCTCTTCCTCTGGTGTCAGTCAGGCAAGCACAACAACCATCATACCTGGAAAGCAACTCTGCAGGTGAGCCTGCTTACTGGTGACCGGCAAATATGGCCTCTCGGAATCGCCTCTCGCAGGATTCTGCCGTCCAGGCGTCAAGAGGAGTCATGCCGGGTTCTGAGAGACACCCTTAAAGCCGAAACATCTGTACGGAATCGGAAGAGGGGTTGGGCCAGGAATGGGACTGTTTAAGCTTCTCTACAGGCCAAGAAAGTCTGATGGACTTTTGCCTCCCAGTAACGACGGCCAGCGATTGGGCAAACCGTCATTTCAAGGCCGATGGCCTGGACCTCTCTTGCCTACAGAGCAGAGGGCTTGGGTACAGACGGCTTCGATGTTTGAAACATTTTCGCCCCATTTTACCCCGTACACCTGCACCGCGCTAAGACCGTTGATCAGCTTTACAAGTGAGGGGCAACGGCCGATCCCCTCTTTTATAGTTTGACCTCTTCGTGGAAAACAGAGAGATGACATCTTGACAGGTCAGAGCGTTGCCGCCTACGGAAAGATATGGGCCTGGTAGATGGAAGAATCGGGCGCCGTGACATCAATTTTCCTTATATGAGGCGGGACGAACTGAATGCGGAGAGGGCAGGTTGACTGTCTCGAGGTCGGTACGACTCTTGGCTTTGAAGAATGAAACCTGCGGTCAACCCGGGTTGAGCGATTCGGGATAGGAGAGTGACAGAGTAACTAGATTCGCGGGCAGTAGGATATGGTGAATCTCACGATGACAAGCGACGGCTGGCAAGGCAGCCCACGCAGTTGCAACACTAGTGGAAACCCCTTCTAACTCTCAAGAGAATGACGCGGGTGGGAACACTTCGACGAACACTCACGCGTATATGCCAAAGGGGTGTTTTTGGAGTGGAGTTGGCCTGCCTGCGTACGTTGATTCACGAGTTCACCTCCGGACATAGATCATCTCTCTAAATCGGCCGATTCTGCCACGTCGGGTTGATGACAAGCTGAGTGGAGAGAGTTCGTCAGATGACCGGATTGCTGCCTGCGCCGGTGATGAACACTTGCGCACCGGACTCATTGCCGCGATCTTGACCACACATCTGTATAAATTCATCAATTACGACGGACTAACTCCCCTTCCCTTGGCAAAAAGCGAAAGAACAACGCCTCCCACGGCGGATGCGGCGGAAGGCTCTAGAAGGCCCAACACTAGACTCCCAGTAGCTTAACGTCCACTGTTCTAAGACGATGACGGGCTGATATCAACCCAAACTTCACGCAGCCGTAACATGCGAAATTATGTCTCCCATGGTGTAATGCCCTATAGTAATCAGAAGCCAGTCGGCACCCGTGATTATTAGAACTCACGGCCAACCCTGGCTTGTGAAACTTGAGGAGTTAAGGGTCCATGCCGCTTAAATCACAGAGGGAGGGCCCCGCCAAACTTTGCTTAAGACATTGGTTTAGGTCTAGCACGACGGGCACGCTATTGTAAGTGGAACGATTCCTGGCCCCGGTTGGTGTGGATGGTTAGGCAACGACTAGGAAATCTAGTAGACGAACTCGTGCCCGCGCGTATCCGGTGCTACTTGTTTGTTCCGTCATGAGCAACTGCGACTGTCCTTGAATAATGCTGGCTGTACAACCCGCACTGACAGGCAAGTGCATCATTTAGCGATTCACTTGGTCGCACCGAACGCTCCTCTTAAGCCATGTAGTGGGGAGGTCTTTCCTTTATGAATATGGCTTTTAGGGACAAATACCAAGGTCTGAGATGTTGCTGTCTCACAGATGTGTACATTTATGTGTTAAAAATACGATTGCCCTCTGGACGACAAACCGCATGGTCCGAGCTGAGCGGCGCGGAATCTAGCCCTTGCCATCGGATATCTCCAAGTTCTCAATACACGAGGGCCTTGGAAACCAGGGCATTTCGTGTACGGGCTTTGGTCCGATGAGAGACGCGCACGTTTCGATCGCCTCGCATCATGTTGTGTACTCCAATGGGGGGAGATTGTACTGCTTGTATGGGTCCTTTCAGCTGTCCCTGACCAAATCCCACTGTTTGTGGCCTCAAAAATTGTAGGCGCCAGCAAAAGGATAAAACCACCTTGTACGACCATGACAGTGGCGACAGACTGCTGGCTTCTCCGCCTGGCTACTTGACTTCAAGTACGCGAGGAAGGACCAATCTGACACGACCAGTTCTTCTTGGAGCCTCGGAGGGAAGCAGGACCCTCAAAATGGATAGAGGTCACGTACGTGTGAGGTACATCTGTGAATGTAAACCCTAGGCTTTGCGCAATGGAGGGATACATGAGATACTGGTATCTCCGCCTCCTCACACCCCTGTCGCCAGGCTGTACACTTAATCTGCTGGCTAGCTCGAAATCTTGGCGTTCGATTAAACTTGCAGCCCCAGATTTTCCCTTCTCAGATCGACGCTAATAAACGGGCTGCAGTTATGAGGAGGCGCTGGCATTGAATTTGATAGTTCGTAATTGACGGCT
Organism: Lomentospora prolificans; assembly: GCA_029532625.1. Classification (NCBI taxonomy): domain Eukaryota; kingdom Fungi; phylum Ascomycota; class Sordariomycetes; order Microascales; family Microascaceae; genus Lomentospora; species Lomentospora prolificans. The sequence goes on along the minus strand of JARFXM010000008.1, from coordinate 1,118,931 downwards.
GCTACCGTGTACGGAGAATTCTCCTGAAGGGAGATTAGTTGGAACAAGAAGGGGCGATAAATCTCCTACTGTAGGGACAATATACCTCGGAATTATTGTATTACTCCCACGAAACGGGTCAACTCCAGAACCAGTACGACAAAACAAAATGAACAAACATTGAGCATTGAGCATTGGTCTGGCCTGGCCGGGACCATGAACTTGGGGCATGGTGTACTTGAAACAACGGACACACCATCGTTGAGAAGGTGGGGTGGGAGGCTCCCTCAGAACTTTGGCGATGGCACCATAGCTCGGATCCATTAAGAAGGGAGCCTGTGGTGTTGTCATATCTATGCTCGCCAGCTAACAGCTTCAATGTGGCCAAAACATCGCGGGTAGCCCAACTATCACCGCATGCTTAAGTCTGCTACCGACGCCGTGTCTTCGATCTCTAACCATCTTGACACTCGACACTAACTTCCAAGCGAGCTGTCCGAGTTGACGGGCTACGAATTTGAAGCCTACCTGTGCCGTCATGCCTTAGTACATATCCTGCCTCTCCAATTGTCTTGATACCACATCCGACATCCGAAATTCAAACCTCTCTCCTCATCCTGTCCCGGCCCTGCCGCTCGCTTTCCCGATTTGATGACACACACTTACAGACGAGAGCGTCTCAGTGAAAGCGAGGCCTAGCTCACCCCTACCTATTTTGGATACTGTTTATCCCCGAATTTCAGGCTGGAAAGTCCTAGTGCCAGGAAGCTGGCTGTTGATCAGGTTCGCCATGGCTGTATGCCGTCGTCTCCACCCGTATCGTCAAGTGGCATCGGTTGTGCATTATTAGCAACTGGCTTTAAAAGGAAATCTTTTTGTTTTTTTTTTAACTCCTTGCAAACGGGGAACGTGACAGTTCTAAATAGTGTACGACGCGAATTGTTTTGAAATTATTTTCTGAATCCTTTCACGTCCTTCTCAGATTCGGATGGGATCTGCAACAGATTAAAAGAAGTGAGGAACCCATGCACATCGATGGCAAGGTCTATTTTCGTCGAGTTATTTTGTTCGAGGCCCTCTGTGATCGACCCTGCGCCTCCCGAGTCGGAGAGACCTGGAATTTAGCCCATTGATGGTTGTCGATCCTGTTTGCAAATTTAGCAGGCTTGTCCAGCGGCCGTTTGGTGCGGCAGGCACCCTTCACTTGCCGCGCTCGCTCTCCCATTCCACTGTAATGCTTTCTTGGAGGGTTGAGCTAGGCTCTGCCTGCCCCAGTTCTCTTGGGGCCGGCCAGCTATTTTTGGCTGTTTCACATGGATGCCCGAGTTGTCGTTCATCGATGAGGGAGTGGAAAAGACGGCACCGCGATGGATGATCTACTCGGACAGGGCTGCCAATATTCGCGATATGCTACGGCCATTCACGTTATGGAGAAAATATTGCCCACAACAGTATTTTTTTTTTTTTTAAAAAAAAAGCAAATTGCCCTAGATGGCATTGGGTCGTTTTCGCCTATCGTTAGATTTTGAACCATTGGAGGACAGTGGATTCCTCCTGTTGCCTTGTCCATATCGCCAGCGGGAAACGACGGATAGTGGAGAGAAGTAAATCCTGCTGGCTGCATAACGACTACTTGGGTAACGTAAACGGGGCATGTAAAGGGTATGAAACTGCTCTTGACATGCGCAGGTTATTATTACATTATGGAGTGGGAAAATCATCACCTTAAAAAAGAGGGAGAAAATTTAAAGGAGATTGATCCTATGGGAATCCCCAAAAGGGACAATGCGTGTAATACTTCGAGGAATACTTGTGTTGCGAGTGTGCTTACCTTGCCTTGTGCATACTTTCCGAAAAGAAGCCATCAACTTTCCTAGGTCGGTCTTGCATTTAATCCTGCCTCGATGCCATACAACACAAACGGAACTATCAATCGCTCTCGTGCCTTGTCCTGCGTCTGTGGCCCCTTGATGCGACCGTCTGGTGTCATCCAATCTGGACTGTCTAGTCTTTAGGTTTCAGCCAGTTTGCGCCTCCGTCGGTTGCAAATCCCCCCAGACCCAGGCCTCGATCTAGTTTGTGACCTAACGGCTTGACCTTGGCCTTGACCTGGACCCAGTCCGATTGTGGGACCTGGAGCTTCGCTCCCCGCTTTCAGCATCATTTTGTACTTTGGCACTAAAAGCCAAAGCCGTTCTTGGCCTGATCGGACTTGTTACCCCATTTCCTCCTTTGCCCCTACCCTTCCACAGCGGCTCCTCGCGTCAGAGGGCAACGAGGATCTCTCAAGGGCCTGCGATTAATTTTTTCCCCCGCCCCTTCCTCACCTCCTTGTTGGGGTGCATGTGTGTCTGATTCAAGGAGTCCCGAAGAGGCACGGGACAGTACAGTACCGTGCCATTCAAGTACCACTTGCCAGCCAGCCATACTCCGCTCCTCCCTCCCAAATATCAGCCTTACCAGCGCGCTTCCCTCCCTGAATACCGTTCAGGTTACCCCCTCCATCCATCCACCCACACCCTAAACAGAGGCTGGAGGATACTGCCAGCCAGCATAATAACACCTTGGGTCTGGTCTTGCTTGCCACAAGACGCTCTCGCCGGCCTTGACCTTACTTTCGCTAGCCCCTTCCTGACACTGGCCAGGCCCGTTTAGCTCAGCCGTCCGGCTCCTATCCAAAAAAAAAAAACCTCCCTGCCACTAGGCTTGTGCTGACTCTGCCTCTCCCCCATTTGCATTTGATCCAATCCAAAATCCATCAGACCCGTCCCATCATCCCTCTTGGAATCAACCTTAGATTTTTCTTCTTCGCCCTCGTTTTTATTTTTGGCCGCCCTAACCATCGCCGACGATTCACCGGCGCCTTAATTTTCGGCGCCATTCCTCTCCACATCAGTATTTACTAGAGAACCGGCGCACAATATTCTTCTTTCTTCTCGCGCTATATCACAAGACATTCTGCTCCTCCTTGACTCGTTTTGCTCGTGAGAGCGACCAGGACCAAGGTTAAATATCCACAGTCCTCCGCGCGACCGTCTCTCTTTCTCTCTTACTTACCAGCATTCGACCCCGAGGCGAATACAAGACCCTTCGAACGCCGATTTAGCTTCAGAACGATACCCTTGGACCTCCATCCCGACCCAACCCCTAATCGCACTCTTGATATCCGCTTGCCTCCCTCTCGCTCCAACCCCTCATGACTTCTGCCTCAGCGCAGATTCCCTCTGGTCCAATGGGGTCTGCCGTGAGTTGAACCATCTCCATCGCACCCTTCGCAACACCATGTGTCCCAACAAACCCCCCCTCCCAGGTTGCCCTCTCACCCTGTGCATAACAATTGATCCCGTCTTACCTCGATACATATGTATTCGCCATGCTCGTCTTACCTCCATCATCGCATGTCCCCCACGCCCTGCCTCTCCAGATGCCCAAGCTCCATAAATCTATGCCTCTTCCACGCTCATACCTCTGCTTCCATGGCCATCATATCCCCAGCCATGCCCATGAGTTGATGCTAACTGCTGTTTGTGTTCTTCATTAGTCTCGACCAAGTCGTCTTCCAAACTACACGAACCCCAACCCGGCCCGAGACGATAAGCCTCAACAGAATGTCGCCCCTTTCAGTAACGCAGGCCTTACCAATATCTGGTCCACTCCTTCCTTTCCAGCACAAAAGCGTGAGGGCCCCACCGCTACTAGGGGCCCCTCGAACGGTGCTTGGCGCCGAGTCTCTCCCAGCGATGAGTCCTATCCTAGTCAGATGGTACCCAAAGACACAATGAACAGCGGCGCTACCTCAACCTTCCCGACTTCTGAAGACAATTCGTGGAGTCAGAAAATGTGGAACGCTGCCGAGACCGCACCGCAAACCATGCATGCCTCTGGGAGTTCGTCACCTAGCCGCAAGAGGGATTCCTACTTTGGTAGCCAAGATCAAGTTTTTGGACACACAATGAGGGCGAGTTTCTCTCGCCCCAAGTCGTTCCTCGACGAGGATAACGAAGCGCGAGGATTTCCTACGCCAATCAACAGCTTCGACATGGACCAATCCCGCCGCCAAGATGCCCGGCCTTCGACTTCCGACTACAGCAGGCTCCGTGCCGTTGGTGACGGGCCGTCGAGAGACCCAAGTATGCCTCCTTCTAGAGGCGCAAATGACTCTCCTGCACTCCAGGAACGCTTCCCTTTCCAAGGCCATACCCCTAGCAGCTCTATGTCCATGGGCTTATCTAGGGCATCGCTCACTCAACCCCTGCCCTATACTGTTGGAGGTCCTACTCATAGCCTCGACGCCTCCGCTGTAGGGGGCTATAGCACCCTTCAGCAAGTCGCTCATGATGTTGCTGGCATGCCAAACATAAATGCATTGTCTGTGGGAGAGCGCTCTAGCCCGGGCGGAAATGGTATCTCGAATGCCACCTACGGACAAAACCCGAACAACATCGATGGCATGGCATCGCAACCGTGGACCGGCGAAGGGTCTGGAAACCGATTCGTGAATGGTCTAAGCGGCATGGAGTCTGCCTCAAACACTGCTGACGCCCAATACGTTCACTCTAAGAGAAGCTCAATCGCCGAGCATGTCTCGCCCAAATTTGCCGGCGGCACCCAGCAATATACACCTCCCCCCGAGACTTGGGCTCCGCGACCCTCGTCGCGTGACTTGAGGCTCGCCTCGGAAGTAGAGAGACGGGCCTCTTCTAAACCCTTTGTTCCGCAGCAAACCCAAAATGCTGCCGCCGTTGTTGCTGCTGCCGCTGCCGCGCAATCTTTCTACCCCGGCATGTATTTCAACCATTCTTTCTCGACTAACTTTCATCCCAATCTTTATGACCCTTACGCAGCAGCCAACTATCGCGGAAACATGATGTCTAATTATCCCTTGGCCATTCACCCATACATTGCTAGCGGCGCGGGACTGGCCCTGCAACCTAGCCGTGACCAAGACGCTGGCAAAGGGTTGAGGAGTGGCCGTCTTGAGGATTTCAGGGCCAACTCGAAGTCGTCAAAACGATACGAGCTAAAGGTAGGCTCTCAACTCCACATGCTTGGTTGGTCTCTGCCCTTACGCCACGCTAACGCATTTCTTTCATAGGATATCTATGGATATATTGTTGAGTTTAGCGGAGATCAATACGGTTCTCGGTTTATTCAGACGAAGCTGGAAACTGCCAATAGTGATGAGAAAGACCAAGTCTTCCGAGAGATCGAGCCCAACGCGATCCAGCTAATGAAGGATGTATTCGGGAATTATGTTATTCAGAAGTTCTTTGAACATGGAAACCAGGTTCAAAAGAAAGTACTAGCGGCACAGATGAAGGGCAAGGTTGTCGACCTTTCCACGCAGATGTATGCCTGCCGAGTCGTGCAAAAGGTTAGTTTGTCAGCATGATTTGTTTGCCGCCTTTTATCTTGGCAGTTTAACGCGCTAACACGCTACTGTCCAGGCCCTTGAGCATGTCCTTGTTGAACAGCAAGCCGAGCTTGTCAGCGAGCTTGAGACCGATATTATCAAGGTCGTGCGTGACCAAAACGGGAACCATGTGGTGCAGAAGATTATCGAGCTTGTCCCCAAGCAGTACATTGGCTTTATCATGAAAGCGTTCCGAGGACAGTGCAACCAGCTTGCCAGTCACACATATGGCTGTCGCGTTATTCAGAGAATGCTTGAGCATGGCACTGAAGAAGAGAAGGAGGAGATTATGGCAGAGCTTCATGCAACTGCCTCGCTTCTCATTGGCGATCAATATGGGAATTATGTCGCGCAGCACGTCATCCAGCACGGTAAGCCTAAGGATCGGTCTCTAATGATCGGCGTCGTCCTCGACAATCTTGTAGCGCATTCCAAGCACAAGTTTGCTTCGAACGTGGTGGAGAAGTGCATCGAGCACGGCTCACAGGCCGAGTTACGACTTATCCGCGAGGGCCTGGTCGCTGGTGCAACCGACGGAACTTCAGCTCTGCAGTTCATGATGAAGGACCAGTACGGCAACTATGTTATCCGTAAGTAAACTATGCTTTCGCCTTTCTGTCGTTGCTGGGTCTAACTATATGTAGAAAAAATGTTGCATAAGCTTGAAGGCCCCGATCTCGAGGCATTCGTCGAAGAGATGCGCCCGCATCTTGGAGCTCTGAAGAAGGGAAGCTCTTCTCGGCAGCTCCAGGCCCTCGAGAAACTCATGGTCTCTCAACCCCCTAGCGCTACCTCTAAGGCCTCGTCTAACTCGGGTAGCCGTGCCGGCAGCCGTCCGACGTCGGCAAACCTATCGCTCGCCCCCGGCTTGCAGGTCGATTCTACGACACCTACGCCCGTGTTGACGATGGAGCCTAACAGCCCCCAGAGTAGCAACCCGCCCAGCACAAACGAAAGCGCGGCAGGGGATGGACCGGAGGACTCAAAGAAGCCCAACGCGTCCGTCGAGGGCGAACAGAGGCCTGCACGTGTGCTTGTACAGGACGTCTAAATCGCCATACCAATGGCCCCTAAACACGATTGCTTCGTTATCATTTATACCAATGATGACGCATTCGCTGTCACCCATAATCTTCGGGGAGAGTCCGCAGAGCGGCCCATCTGTTATTATCATTAATTATTGTTGCTTTCATGTTGCATCTTACCCCGGAACCCCAGCATGGTAAATGCTCCCTTGCAAAGGGAGCTAGGATTGTCGTTATCTGGATTCAATGCAGCCTTGATCCACGACCAGCAGTGGTTGCATTAAACACATGGGACACGAAATATCTCATATACACACTCACGGATTGTCTATGGATACATTCTTTGTTAAAAGAAACGGACCGTGGTATGACGCTTATTTGGTCTTTAGTTGGGAGCAGGAGCTGGCGATTTGCTCTACGGCGCAGGAGGACCATGAATATTGGACTGATGGTCGGGATCTTGAGGCGCGGGATTCCTTGTCGACCATTATGAATGCCTCTGAGGATTGGGGATACAGGGATTGATTTTTCTTTTTTCTTTTCAAACGGTGTCATTGGAGGTTAAGAACATAAGCGCGTGAGAGGGACAGCGCACGAGCTGGTCCCCTCTCCTTTTTTTTATTTCTTGTTGTTTATCTTTGCCTGCTTCTCGGGCCATCCCGAGTCCTTTTCTTTCTGACCTTCCCTCTGTTGTCGGCTACCGAATGAAGAAGATTCGAGTATGCAGTACTATCACCACCACTATTACTTATTATTTGGAAGGAATGAAAACGCCAAGTAATACATCGTTTTTGTCTTTCTCACGGTTTAAAAAAATGGGAACGGGGAAGTTGGACGGGATAATTAGCGATTGCTTTGTCTTTTTTTTTTTTTTTTTATAAGTTACGGATGGAGTTGACAGATAAAAGACGATGGAAGACATCGACTTTAGCACCACACCCCGAAGATGTTCTATAGTGCTATGCGTAGGTGATGTCAGGATCCTTAATAGACTGCTCGGCTACGGCATTCTAAAAGACGATTGGTATACCGTCTATTCTTGATAATACTTCTAGACTATTTCAGTTCATCCCCTAGCCCGTTTTCTATCCGACCTAATGACGCCGCCGTGAGACGCTTGTCTATCTTGTAATTAATTTGCTTCTCAAACCAGGGTATCCGTCTAGTAGTGTGTAACATTGTAACATCGGAAAAAAAACCGATGAAACTTCGTTTCCGTTCCTGTTGCTCTCCATAGACAAAGGAAATGTAGGGACCTGATCGATCAACAAAGAGAGCAGTTCACTTCCACACCGGGAAGGGTTGCGGTAAATCCTGTGGCAAGGAGAGAAAGATGAAGAAGAAGAAGAAGAGAGTCGAGGAAGGGGGCATAAAAAAGCGAATTTTTTTTTTTAAACAACTTCACGCCGTCGCCAGAATCTCATCAGGATCCGTGACGGGGCCCCTCACCTCGCCTGCCCCGGCAAACATCTTCTTCCTCTCCTCCTCCTCGCGCTTTTGCCTCTCTACTTCCTCCTTGCGCTGCTGCTTGACGTAGGCGGCGTAGCGCAGGGTGGCGAGGCTGACGACAGCCATGAAGGCTATGCCGAGGGCGGAGCGGCGGATGAGGACCCAGCGGAGGCCCTCGATGTCGGATTTGGTGTCGCTGCTCAGGAGGGTGGAGATTTTGTAGTTGATTTTTTGAATCTGGGGTGGCCTTTGTCAGCGGAACGATACGTAACGAGCCAGGGGGCAAGCGAAAACGTGGAACGTGGAAAATGGAAAGGGGAACGGGGACTGTAACATACGGATCCTGCGTTGGCCTTCTGCTCTTCGCGGACGGCCATCTTGCGATCGTCGAAGAGACCCCGCACGGTGTCCTTGAGCGTGAGCAGCTCGTGGTTGAGAGTCTGCCATATGACGTCGACTTCGTGCTGGAGGCGCATGCGCTGCTCGCGCATGACTTCGTCGGCTGCTCGGCGGTTGTTCTTGACTTCTGTGCTAAGCTCGGAGCAGGCGGCTTTGAATAGGTAGGTTTCCTGCTCGTCGGACTCAATTAGCTTGAAGAAGACCAACCGGTCACCTGGCATTGGTCTGTGTTGGCAAGGCATGGTGGGCGCAAGAGAGAAAGGAAACCAATCGTACATTATCAACGTCGCTCTTGCTGACCAGATCCTCCTGTGCCGCCGCCATCTTGTCCCTTAGGAGGCCCCGCACAGCCTTCATCATCGTGATAGCTTGGCTTCGTTCGTAACCAGCCTCGACGAGCCGGTTCACCATGGCGTAGCTATCGAAGAAGTGCGAGAACGGCATGGGCGGGTGCGTCTTCACCGCGGCTATGGATCCCGGCGGCCCATTCATGTACAGGACCGTCTCCATGGGCCCGGACTTCTTGGCCTCGCTCTTAGCCTCCTGCACCTCCTCCTCGGACCGCTTGGTCTCCTCAGGTGTCGGCGGGGAGGGTGAGGCATCTGGCGAGTCGTCGGGTTCTTGCGCCGGGGCTTCTTGTTCGGTGGCGGGCTCGCCAGGGTGCTCCTTGGCTTGCGTGCCCTCGCCGCCCTTCGCGGAGTGGAACTGCACGGCCTTGCCGTGTCTTCGGATATTCGACGTGTGGCGTCGTACGGCCGTGCGAGGAGCGACAACAGGCCTCGGCCGTGCAAGCGGTTCGGCCTGCCGGAGCACCCTCGCTATGCGAGGGTATAGGGATGTGAGTCGGCCGGTCGGCATTTTCCCGGGTATAATCTGCTATAACATAGCACCTCGACGGCGGACGGGCGAGAGGGTGGAAAAACGAGAGGACGTGCGCGTAATGATCCCTTCTCGCTATCGTAAGGAATAACTTCGTCGCGGAAGCGAAGGTGTCGACGAATTTATTTGTAGTTCGTGGGAAGGAGGAATGAATAGGGTGCCGATCGAAACCGGTTTTCCCCAGCCCAACCGGTTTCCGTTCGTTGACCCATGACTACAATACAATGTACCTGGACCGAGGCGGTCGTTTCAAGGTTGGCAGGAGAAGGTGGGACACTCTCTATCAGCACGTGCCGATAAGATACACACTGCACCTTTCCCCCTTCGCAGCGCACGCCGCATGGCGCGCCGATAAGCAACAGATCGACGCCAAGCGCGTCTTTCCAACATCACAGGGCGAAACCCCTCCAGAACCCAGTCTTTTTTCTCTCCTCCCTTCCCCTTGACTATAATCCCCGGAAATGAGCGAGACAATGTCGACAGAACCCCCGCCTACGGAACCTCAACCGGCCGATGCCGTCGAAGACAGCAACCACAATAACAATGATGAGGCTCGCGATGCGCCGGGATCCCCTCCGCTGCCCGCGCCGCATACGGCCGTGACACCCGGTCCCCGCGCCGCAAGGTTACAAGAACTGTTCGCGACGAGCTTGACGCACACGTTGAACAAGATCAGTTGGGAGAATTTGGCGGCGTGCTATCCCACCATTGCGGCCAATTCGCCTAGTCTGCTCAAGGGCGTGCGGCAAACCATGGTGGAAAGGTTGGAGACCATGTGCAAGGTATGCGAGGAAGGTCTTGGCACGGTTCACCAGCTGCGGCGCGAATCCCTCTCTATTGTCATCATCTCTAACAACTCTTTACAGAGAGAATTCGAGCGAATCATGGACAACAGAGCCGTCATTCCTAAGCTTAACGAGCTGGAAAGCCTCGTCTCCGAAGCCATCCGCCGGCGTGAATCCGCCCCCGCCGGCACCGAGCCACCTACACCGTAACGTTTTTATCCGCCCTCTATCGTACTCTTACTCTAGCATAAAATAGCTAACATGTTGGCAAACTTAAAAAAAAAAGTCCTCATCTCCTTCCTCCCGCCACAGTCCTCCAAGCCCACCTCTCCCGCCCCCTAACAGCCTCCCAATCTCACCTCAACGCCAAGCTCCAAAACATCCAGGCCGAGAATGAACGTCTCTTTTCCGAGATTCAAGCCCAGCGCGCCGAGATCGCCAACCTCGCTTCCGCCCTCGAGCGTGTATGCGCCGACGTCGACGCCGCCAACGGGCTGCTGAGGGAGGTGATTGACGAGGTCGCCGCCGAGGCCAGAGAGAGGGAGGTTGAGATGGCTGCGACGTAATGGAATGACGAATCGTTACATTCCAGATGGGGGGGGAGAGAGGTTTTTTGTTGCGAAGGGCTTTATGTGTTTTGTGCTAACGTGGTTCGAATACCCGGTTAAGGGGTCTGGAATTTTTTGCAAGTGGCCACATACCACTCAATGCTGGTTTATGAGGAGTTTATGGGCCGACGGGAGCCGCTCATCAGTGGTACTTTTGCGAGACACCGAGTGTGGGCCGACCACTCGATAGTTGTAACTGGGTAGGAGTTAACGGTTTACGATGCAATGCGCGGCGTTTGGCGGTCCCTTTAAAATAGGATTATTGAAATCATGTTCAATACTGGAAGCTCATTTATACAAAGGATCCAAAGGGTAGATTTGGAGGCAGAATCGAAGACATAGGTCGCCCCGTTCTTTCGTTCCACACAGACCCTGAAGAATAGTTGCATCCTTCAGATCCCCTAGACTCTTGGCGACTGCCGTATATACATACACAATCAATATGCTTCGACCCGGCAGGTAAACAACTCCACCGGGCTTTTATCTGTAATAAACTCCATGAACTCCGCATATATCGTAATCAATGCTCCCTGCTCCCCTTTAAAGCCCCAACCCCTGCCATGATGCTGCCGCTATGTGAGGACGATGCAAATAGATGGCCATGCGGCCCAAACCAGAATCCAAGATTGACAAAAGAAACACGCGACTCCGACTGATTCCTGGAATGGAATCCCCAGTAAATCCAGGGTTCGGAACCCCGCACAATGCGAGAATAGAAGATGATGCTGATGCCGATGCTAATGCCAAATGCTGAAAAGAGGACGAGGATGGGGCCCCGAATCGGACGCCGACGTGCTAAATTCGTCTGTTTTCGGTATGTATAACCTGCCAGGGGCCGAACATCTCAATCTCTCCGTACTCTGGGGGCAAGACCCGAACCATACGGCCCGTCACCCAATCCACAAACCATTTCTTTCCTTTGCTGATGATATAGTTGGATTTACGAGGGCTGCGGAATAGAAGCACGGAGTAGCATAGTTTAGCATAACGCATGTCATGTTCAGGGCCCCAGAAATGAGCAGGCGCCCATTTTCCAGAAAGATCATCAATGGCCTCGTTCGGATAGGACGTGATGGAAAGTCGACTCATGGGATCCGGCCTTGCCGGTCCGGGATTGGTGGCGTTGGCTGCTCGCATGTCTGGTTCCTCATTAGGCCGCCTCTGGCCTTGATCAATGCTGAAAGCATCGGCATCACTAAGGTCATCTACCTCCTCAACAGCTTCTTCATTGGCGGTTTGTTGAATAGAGAAAGGTCTGTCTGCAACGTCTACACTGCTTTCCGCAATAGATGACGCACGACTAGGCGACTCACCACGGATCCATCGTATCCGCTGAATCCGGGGAATGCTTTGGTCTCTAGGGAAATCTCGTTCGTCGATCGGTGCGGCAACGTCAATGGCCGCGAATAGTGATTCCAACCACTTCAAAAACGTACTCAACTCCACACATGACAGTAAAAACTGGTCGGCTTCAGCGCGTACTCGGATAACATGGCGCCTCCTGTTGGTCCCGTTAGCGATGTCCTCCTTATTAACGATAGCAAAGGGCTGCGACTGGTTTGGGTTAGGCTTATTGGCTCTTACTTTTGGTAATCGAGAGCAATGCCAACGTCCGCGTACTGCAGGCTGTAACTCTTTTCTAGTTTACCCTTCTTCACCCAGGGTGGGTTATCTGGTGATATCGTAGGACCCCCCTTGCCCCTTCCCAGACCCCAATCCTTCTTTATGTCGTATATATTCAAGGCCGTTCCCTGGAGAACAGCGTAGACGGAGTGCCAGCGACGGTCCTCTGCTCTCTTGGTTGTGTTTTCAATTTCCATTTTCTTAGTGAAAACGCCCTCGCAATAGACTGAGCACCAGTACTTTGGCAATTCCTCGGACCCTTCCTCGACAACATCAGGCTCCTCCGCCGGCGGGATAGGAAACCGTGACTCGGCAGTATCGGGATCATAGGGCGGATGTTGAGAAGGTCGCCGAGGTGCTGAGGTGACGACATTGTGATAGAATAGGTCCTCGTCCATAGATAGTCGCCGCCGTCTCGGCGGCGCACCGGCAGGGCTAGTGTATGACACATCGTCAAGGAGAGGATTTCCGGGCGCCATGGGGGTCGTCGGGATATATATGCCTGAGGGACAAGCCCTGGCCCACCGAATGGTCTTCCGCGCGTCAGTCACTAGGTTCCGATGATGCGGCGACGTTCTAGCGGCACCCTCAGATCCCTCCTAGTGTTCCACAGAACCACGTTGGACCGGGTATTATACCGACCCGTCCGGGCTAGTCATGGTGGAGGTACTTTTTTAGAGTGACCGATCGGGTACGCCCTTGGACAACGGCCAGGTAGCCGAAGGGGCAGGCACCGGGGGGGTGTAGGCGCGGTGAGACGAAGGTGTATGGAGATGGAGATGAAGCCTTGGGGGCGAGTGGGTAAGGGGTGTGGCAACAAAGCAGGCTAGAAAAAGCTTGATCAATGATCCAGATGAAGATCATCCGAGATCGACCAAAGCAGTGGGCGTGCCGTCGGAGCAGTTGGTACCTCTGGTGCGGACACACTGAGGAGGGGTGAGGTGAGGACAGCGAAGGCAAAGAGATCCAGCGGGTGGATGAGGTGGATGGGGTTGAAGGAGAAAAAAGATGACAGGAGAAGACGTGAGAGCCAGTGATTCCCGAAGATGGGGACGCAGGTGCTAATACAACGGATCTGGTTTCAGTTGGTCCTTCAAGGTACGAGCAAAGCTTGGTGTATGGCTTCTTTGGGAGGTGGCGACCCACAAGAAACGGTCCGGAGGCGTGGAGAGAAACGTCAGTTCGTCGGGCCTGAGTCAAGTATTAACACCGTTCCTGTCCACCGGCTGGCGCCGCTGCGAAAGGCCCCGACGGATACAAGATGCAAGGTTTAGAATAGCAGTCAACGTCAGACAGATAGGGGCATTAGCGTTTATGGCTGGCCTATGAGCCAGGAAACGTATTAGTATAGTTGAAGAAGCTGCGAAGCGTGCGCGGGTAATAAAAGCCGAGATGCTTAATAAAGAGAAGGTAGCCGGAGAAAGTGGCTAATGTACCATCGTCATATGGGTACAGTCGTGTACGACATGCGCTTCCAGCATGTTGGTGGAAGGAGATAAACGGGCGCGCAAATGAATAGGAAAGCGCTGAAGTAGGTTGGCCACAGGCTCGCGCTACAAAAGAGAGTGTTGAAGAAAAGAAGGAAGCAGAACGAGCATCGTACACACAAGTTTCGCAGAATTGGGGATGGAAGGGTTCTCTCATCGAGATCCGCGATGTGAGGTTGAACGAACGGACAGAGATCACGTTTGTTGGCTTGGCTTGGCTTCTGACCGGACGCTGGGACAGGGACAGACTGGAGCGAAGGAAACTATCGCATGGGGCAGGGAGTGGTGTGGGTAAGAAAGGAAAGAGCACTCGAGGCGTGGATGAAGGACGGAGTGGAGCTTCCCATCCACTGCGACCGCTCCAGGGAGTACCTTCCCTAACAAAATGTGACGAGGTACATGCACTTAGGGGGTGTGGATGGAGAAAAGAAAGTGGAGAGCCGATGGGGACGGTTTACAGAAGGACCCTAATCATTCCAGGTTAGGTAGGTGCATGAAATGGGAATGGTACCTCCCGAGTCACTTCCAGAAAATGGATGCTGATGCCACGCAGATGGAGAGTGTGGCCATGCGCAGGGGCAAAAGGTCTCTGGAGTATTAATACTGGACGTGGTCGCGGAAGGGGCAACCTCCAACCAGCAATCAGCGCTGTTGCGGACGAAAGTACCCTGCCGCCCCGTGCACGAAGAATGGGGTGTAACCGTCGTAATTTGGTGCCTAGAAAGCAGAGAATGGCCGCTACAAAACCTGTACCCGGAGTAGCTTCCGGCCCGAGGAACCCCTGTTGCGCAGCGCTGGAAAAGCGCTTTGAGAACCGGCTGTCCAAGCACCAGGTTCAAACCGGTGCGCCAACTGGCCGCCTGCTTCCCTTCAACTGGTGCTAGCCCAACTGTTCGGGATCGACGAAAAGAAGGCTTCGGTCAATTGAAGAAAATGTGTCTCTCGCAGCCGCACACTGTTCGAGGTTCGACGAAAGATCCTCTTGCCCCGAACGCATCGACACCCACAAGTCGACCCTCAAATATCTACACATAAATCCCCAATCCCCAAACCCCATAGTAATTTGGTGTACCACGGTTGTACTGTGCTGGTTCCTTTGATAAATTCAATGCTGTGTCTCTACGGAGGCAGTACTTGGGTGATGCCTGACAGGCTACTTTTGTGGCGAGGATGGGTGTTCAAAAAGTTCCTTGCCGGCTGAACTAACCCACCGATCATCCCCACTATTTTCCCTTGATATAGCCAGATTTAGGTACAGCTCATGTATTACTGGCAAATCCTCCCTTGTATCCAATACGGGTTTGCTCAGGCGACCGTCTTCATTGGCCACCACCCCGGATGTTGCGGCACGAGGATGGGATTTCATTCATTTATGGCCTATTTTGATGGTACTTTTTGTAGACGCCAGCCGCAGAAATTCCCCAGCGCAGGAACGCAGCAGGTCAATGGCCTTTTGTTTTCCACAGCTGGCAGGTTCTCTGTGCCCGCCCGCCGCTAAGGCCGATTGCCAGCATTGGATCGACAACGACCACCTTCAATTTAACAATTTTGAGAGCTTCACCTGGCGGAGGTAGGGCTTCGGAGATGGTCCGTCAATCCTAGCATTTTGCGAGTTTTGCGGTGTGCCGAGTCGTACCTACCCGCGTATACTTTTCAAAACTTTCTCCACGTGCCCTTTTCACTTTAAATCAATAGCTGGCTAGGCAAGGCGCCCTCCGAGGGGAGTACGCGGGAGATTGATCCTTGCTTGCTGATCTTGTTCCACTGCATCCCACCTCCTAATTCAAATCATTCTGCTTTCACCCCGTACAATGGGGGTCCAATATGGGTAGGCTAGTAGCAGCAAAGATTTCATCGCGCGCAGGGTACACCGAATCCAGGCGGACAAACAGAGACGCCTGCTGACGCTCCAGCGAGCATTCATCGCTGTTTCCCACCGTTTCAGGGCCAGGCCAGCCCTTTCTAGCTAAGCCCTGCCGTCATCGAAACTTGGAATGTAACTTCTATTCGAGGGAATATCTCCGGGCGCTCACGTAAAATACGTACCCAGAGTCGTCCGGGAAAGAGCCCACAACCCACTTCGACACGCTATTTCGTTTTACATACTTCGTACTTCGAAAGCTACACGCCGGACCGATCTAAAGTATGAGCCGTGATGCGAGTCACATTTCCAGATTGGTTCAAATGTGGTGGTTACGAACGGCCTGGAGGTACTTTAATATCATTCCTAACTTGGCTCTGTCCGAATCGAAGCCTCGGCAAGGGCAATCCATGAATTGACACTGGATATGAGTTCCAATCAATCGGCAGTCGTGAAAGCAGCTCATTTCGGGGTTTATAGGCAACACTGATTATTCTATCACTCTTAGTTGGGGTCTTATCCCCCGCGAAAATGATTGTGCCAATGGAACGAAACAGTCACAGCTGGCCAAGACATGAACCTTGTGGCGCGCTAGATCCGAGAACCACTGCACCCATGCCTGGAGAAGCATCGATGCAGGGAATCGTGCTGACTTGATCCAGCCGGCGCCGTGCCAGCACATTCTATCGTGAAAATATGCCACCAAGCCTGGTTGCAGGTTTGATCCGAGACTAAAATTTGAGCGGGCACACCCAGTGAGTTACACGAGGGTCCCAGGCCCACGGACCGCACGACTTGGCAAAGTTGGCGTTCGGGTGATGACGCTCTCTCTTTGCGCCTCCACGGACGTCGTGTCATCTGCATGAGGTGCGAGGGGAAGGACGCCAGGTGCAGGAGGGGACAGACACGGAGAAACCCTCGTCACCCTCTCTGTAGTACAAGTATTAGAGCTAGGACGCAAGCAAATCTTACCCTCGTCCGGATCTGAAGGGCGGAAATGACAGCGGAATGACAGGGACCTTAGGTTCGTGGGGCCTCCGTCCCAAGGTCCACTGTGGGGGAGCCTTTAGGTGGGCTTTCGAAGTCGAACCAACCCCGAATTCGATTCGATTTCTTGTCTGCCAGGCCCGTACTCTTCCCGCGAAGACTTACGATCAAGTACTCTGCCTGCTGTTGGCTTCCATTCCATGGCAGTTAAAGTTCCTCGAACGAGATGACACACCGCCCCGCCCCGCCGAAAGTTCCTTTGTCAAAGCGATCCTCCAAAATAGGGGATTTGGAGGAGAAATTTCTGCTCGCCCTTTTTATTGCAGTTTTTGTCTTACGCCGCTCACCAGGACCTTTTGTTCTGAGCCACCCAAGTCATCCATCGCTCGATGCTAGAACAAGCTCTCAGAGCGGGTCTCGTCTCCTGCGAGGAACATGCCGGATGTCCTCGATTTTCTAAGCGAGTTTGTGCGAAGTATTACTGCTTTTACTTTTTGGTTGGCCTGATCCGCCTCTTGTTTTCAATTTTAGCAGTGGATCAAGAAAGAGACGGGGTTGGAATACCACACGACTTGATTCAGATTGATGTGGAGACCGCGATTTGCTTATTGCCTTTTTGTCTCGATTCTCACCGGGTCCAATTTTTCATCATAGAATGTAGTTTATTGAGCGGGCCAAGCATTGGCTTTGCTCCGAGCCGGCATCCAGGACGAGCATGATTGCTTGCCTTCGACTCTCCGTCTTGGCTCCGGAACCTTGCCGGTCAATATCCCTTGAACGCCTCGCTCGGCGTTCGTTCTCATGGGTGTGCTTGGCCCTTCTTAACGCCCCGATCGCCAAGAGGTTCTCGGAGCCGGCCACGGTAAAAATCCGATTCCTTCAAAGCTGAGAGGGCACCCAGTCCAGCCTGCCTCGACAAGACACTTGTCTTGGCTCGCTTTCCACAGTAGCATTTCCCACGCCCGTCTTGGTTGTCTAAAAATATATCCCATGCAGTGCCAAGGTGAGACACAACCAGCGGCCATCATACCGAATGGCCCTGTGTAAATTAGCTTTGCCTTCTTCTTTCGGCTCATCACGATGACTGCGTTGCAAGGACTTTTACTCGCTGGCCCCTCCTTTTCATCCCAACCACACAACGCATACACACATACACACACGCCCGGAGGAATTCGAAACCATGCTCCCAAGCCTCGCTTGCGTGACGAGGATCGGAACGAATGGAGGCAACCAGGGGAAGTTTCTTGGGTTTGTTCCATGGCGTTCCCCGGCATTGGAGGACAAAAGAGGTTTGCGTAACCCTCCTTCACTGCAAAGTTCCATGCGCGTAAAATACCTCTTCGGCCATTTTCTTCTTAGCCCCTTGGAGCCGCCCCGAACTCATGGCTACGATTTGATACCCACCGTCCTTGTTGGGAAGGTCATATTATCGCAACCCCGGGCGTCCTAGAACGTTACATGTGAACCGGCGACGCAGCATCACGCCAGTGTAAGAATAACGACCAAAGGTGGAGAAAGACATCTTCTCAACTCCTACGATCATGCTCTGAGCCTACGTGTTCCAAGGTCGATTGACCCCGATCTCGGTCGGCACTGCGACGCGCCTTGGGAGCGCGAAGGAATCGTAGAATACAACCTTAACCCTCCTCGCCCTTACCGATCCCTCTTCCTCTTCCCCTGCCTTCTCCAGGGTCTGTATCCCCATTCCTTGCCTTGCCTACGAATAGTCCTTTTTGGTCATTTCGCCTTTCTCGGATGCATCGTAAACGTATCGAAACCCGCCCCCCCACAAAGAAAAAGAAATAGTAAAAGGTCCGAAGTACCCAGATTGTCATCCTCGCGAGGCCGAATCCGAGGTTTAGCAACTCCTTGAACTTTTTTTTCCCCTTCCCACTCCTGCCTTGACCTTTAATGTATATATGCAACGTTTGCTCTCTTCCCCATGCTAGCTGCCTGCCACTTGCCAATGTTTCGCTCGTTTGCAACACGGTCCGCTGGGTAACAGAACCTCTCCGGAGACAGCGATCCAAAAGGGTGGGTTCTGGAGGACGCGGCTGACCGGCGTTTTGTCCTGTTTTGGCCATTTTGTTCTGGATCGGGCGCAGTCGGGCTTCCCACACGAGAGATGTGTTGCGCGCCTCGCTCCGTTACGCGAATTAGGGAGACCATCCGCGATGACGACGAAGGGATGATTTAGGATCCCGGCTCGCACCTCCCCCAATACTGCGTATTTCGCGCATCTCGTTGTGGGGAACTGAGGCAGGTATTTGCAAGGCGGGGGGGCCTTTGGGTTGTGCCATCACCACCATCACATTTGGGATTGAAATTGATGGTGAGTGAACAGCCTTAATGGCACCGAGGCACTTTTCTTTGTCTCCCCATGAGTTTTGCAGATTTCGGACTCTTTGATTATATCATGGATGGCTTCAAAGCGTTGTGCTCCTTGGCTGTGTCTCTACTATCTAAGTCCCTATTTTACACTTTTCTTCCCGTTTTGTCTTTCCTGCGCCGTATCCCCCTAAATCACAGGGAGGGGATATATCCACCGCGTCCTAAACCATCCTCGCCACGCTGAAAAAAAAAAAAAAAATAAATAAAAGTGCATTCAACTTCCACCGACTTTTTGCTTTCCCCATCCGTTTTTGATTCCCTGCCTCGAAACAAGAAAATCGAGATTAAAGAACAAAGAAGAAAAGACTTGGAGCCGTGATATTCAGCTCAAGGCAACAGGTATCTTCTCTCCACACCAAGGCGAGGGCTGAGAAGATGATACAAGTGAAGAAGGGGGTGGAGAGAGGTCATCGAACCCGAGGCGAAAAAAAAAGAAAGGGGCGGTAATAAGTATGTAACAGAAGTCAAGTCTAAACAAATTAGACCAAACGCCACCTAGATGCGAAAGATGCACGTTCGTTCAGGATGCTGGAGAACAGGTCCACAAACTAACTTGCAGCCCCGACATCCCGTTTGCCCCAAGTAGTGCGAGGTGTGTTGAGATTAGGTTGTTATGGAGGTAATTGAGTGAAGGAGAACACCAACACTGCTCGTAAGTTGGTTTCGCTAGGTCGCACCAGGCCTTAGAACGACGAGGGGATAGGATGATAAGGGGAGAGAGGTGGCCGGGCGCATCCCTAGAAAGCTTTCTCAAACGATATTGAATCATGCCACTTCAGGTTCGAGGAGCTAGCGAAACTCTAGGCCAAGATGGCAATTTTAAGCATTGGTCTGCGAGGAGCCCTTCCCTCGGGCGGCACCACCACCACGGCCTCGGGTCTGGGAGTTGAAGGGAGCCTTGGGGCCGCCCTGGCTGCCGGAGCGGGTGCCATCGTAGCGACCACGTCCCCTGCCAGAAGCTCCGCCGCGGTTAGCAGCATATTGAGCGCCGCCATAGGCAGTCGACTTAGGCCTACGCTGCTCGACGACAATGTTCTCGCCATTGACGAGGTGGGGGTTGGCAGCGACGGCCGCCTTGTAACCCTCAGGAGTAGCGAACTCGACAAAGGCGCAGTTCTGTAGGAGCAGACGTTAGCAAACATTATCTATATGGGGTTCTACAATGGCGGAGAACGTTGGGGGAGGGATGTGCACCGACCTTTTCACGGTTGATATCGAAATATGTGAGGCCACCGAAGCGGGAGAGCGCAGCCTTAAGCTCGGCATCTTGAACCTTCTCCGTCACATACTTGACATAGCCGAGGGTGCCCTTATCCTCGGATTGCGCAATCATGGACTGAGGCCTGTTCTGCTTCTTGGAATCACTTCCAGCAGTCTGCCACTCACTGCCGGATGAGGTGGAATCCTGGGCCGCGGCGGCGGCGGGCTCAGTTCGCTGGGAAGCGGGGGCGGGCACAGGGGCAGCCTTGGGAGCGGCAACTGGTGCAGGAGCCCTAGGCTGGGCGGCGGCCGGGGGCGTGGCCGTCTTGGGGAGGGCGGGAACGGGCCGGGCAGGTCCAACAGCAGCCGCAATACGGCTAGCCCAGGTCAGAGGCTTAGCAGGAGCAGGCTTTTCGGGCTCCGCCGCGGGGGCGGGAGCTGCAGCAGCGGCGGCCTTAGCACTGGGGACGGCGGGCGTAGGAGCGGGTTCCTTGGGCTTCTCGGGGGCCTTGAGAGCCTCTTCAGAAGCCGCAAGAGAGGCGTTGTCGCCATCAGTAGCTGATTCAGAAGTCTCCGACTTGGTGGCCTCGGCCTTGGGGGCTTCGACCGGGGTCTCCTCAACGGTCTCCGCGAGAGCCTCGGCCTTGGCCACCTCCTCAAGCTTCTTGTCTACGGTCTCAGCCTCGAGAGCGGGAGTCGCCTCGACCGCCTCTTCCTCCTCGGACTCCTCCTCGGACTCCTCTGCCTTGGTAGGCTCCTCGGGGGCAACCTCAGGGACAGCGGGGGCTTCAACCACGGTAGGCTGCTCAATGGGCTTAGCATCCTCCTGAGTAGCCGCGTCCGAGGGCTCCTCCTCGTCTTCGCTGATGTACCTCCAGATATCGTTCAAAACAAAGTATCCCGAGGGCTGTTTGGCGAGAACGAAGGTCTGGACGAATTTCCGGGGCTCCTCGGACTTCTTGTTAGATGTCTCACCGATAACTTGGATAAGGATGGTGTCTGGCGAAGAGGCGAGAGAGTCAACGTTGGAGACGCGGACCTTGCACTCCTGGAAATCGAGTTCCTTAATACGATCCTTGATGGCCTAAAAGGGGGAGGGGGGAAAAGGAGATATTAGCTTCCCTGGTGTTCCGAGGTAGTGAAGAGAGATTTAAAAGAAAATGGACATGCTTACAGGACGGCCAACGGAAATGTTAGCTACCTCGGCCTCCTCTCCAAAGACGAACTGGGAACGCTTGCCATAGAAGAGCTATCAAACAGTCAGTTTTATCTGTTTCGTATCAATGGGCTATGATATACCATAGGATTGGCACTGGAAACGTACATGGAGCTTGTCGGGGTTCTTGCTAAGTGTCGTGTAATACTGCTCGACGAAGTACCAGCCCACCTCATCCTTGGTCAGGTCGTGGTTGGCGCTGTTTGTTTGGGTCTGTTCGGTAGCCTCATTCGCGGGCGTGTAGGACTCGGACGTCTTGTACTGGTCCTGGTTGTGAAAGTTGCCGTTGGTGGTGGCCATTTTGACGGTAGAGGGTGAGGCGAGGAGAGGAGAGGCAAGGCAAAGCTTGACTGGGTGATCGGAGATATGACAGGGGGGTCGAGAGCCGGAGTGAGCGGCGGCAGGGAGGGGTTCTTTTTGATTAAATTAGGGTTGAAAATAATGCGGTGAAGAACAAGATGTGCGGTATCAAGTCCTTACTAACTCAAAAGATGATGGCCGTGATGGTCGGGGTTGCGGAGGAGTTGGGTTACGAAGACAGCTCGGGGAGAGAAACAGCCTTCAGGTGTCGCCAAGGGACGGAAAGAAACTGATGGAATAGGTGAGGGAATCAAAGAAAACCGGGCTGTGAGATGCACGGGGAGATGAAATGAATCGCGAAGATGATGGGGGGCGATGCAATGCAGAGCAACAGAGGAACGAGAATGATTCACGGGAATGTTGTGAGGAAGGGAATTTTTCAACCTTGAAGGTGATGGTGGAAAAAAGTGTGACGGGATATTCAAGGCTGTGGCGGACCACGCAAACCACGAGGTACACACTGGCTGGCCAGCTGTAGGTTAATACAGTAGGTTGGTGGTGGCCTCGTTGCTCGGCTCCAGTGCTGGTCTGTGCCCAAAAGGCTTGGCGGGATACTGGAATACTTGGGCAATCTTTCGCCAGGCGTTTTTATACACACCTGACCTGTGGAGCCCACTGTTGTCCCAGTACATTTCATGATAATACAATGTACTGAATGCATGGGCATCCGTGTCGTTGTGTGTCGTTGGAGCACACGATGCAGTTGTCACGGCGCCCAGACGGTGGGGTTTACGTCTGGGAGCAGCTGGAAGCCATGTGGCCTGGCGACATTACATGCCATGTATGGCATGGGGAGCATGAGGACTCTCAACTTGCCCGCAATCGCCCCAATTGCCCCAATTAGAGAGCTCCAATGGCGCAGCTGTGTCATGTCGCACTCATCAATCACATTGAAAAACTGAGGTCATACAAGTACGTGGTAAGCAGAGAGGCCAAGCAAAGGACCTTGATAACTTTGGCCAGAAAAAAGATAATACAAAAAACTAGCTCAACTGTGTCGCGACCTGTCACAGCCCCCTCGCCTACGCTCACAAGCCCGTGGCTTCCGTAGCGGATGGAGCCCATCAATTCGTAAAATTTCTCCTTTTTCTGTTCCCAAAGACATCTCTTCAACATTTCCGTCTTCCGCCCTCCCCTCTTGGCGCGAGACGAAGTACCCGAGATGCCTTCCAACAAGCAATCACGAGCTCGAAAACAGCCCCCTCAACCAGATGCGCTACCGGCCGTTTCCAACCTCCCTACACAGCAGGAGTCACAGGCAACGTTAGACTGGGTCCTCAAGAAAAACCACCGCGGGGGTCACGCCGCTCGTCGACGCGCATATGAGCATCGCTGGGGCTGGACGGTTGCATTCTGGGTTTGGGTGCTGTTCGTCCACTTCGTTGGCCTGCTACTCTTCACGAACGGCTTCCTGTTAACGAGGTTGGTCCTCGATGACACATCTGAATGCGATGTGCCCCCAATTGACGTATCGGTTGCTCAAACCGAGCTCTGGAAGGGTCCGGGCAATGCGGATGCCGGCTGCTGGCATCCCAAGTCTTTCAATAAGGCTGTGGTGATCCTAATCGATGCGCTACGTTACGACTTCGCTGTTCCGGCAAACAGCGCCGAGAGCCCAAAGGCTTACCATAATGCATTGACATTTCTCCACGAGTCCGCCGTCACAACGCCCCAGAACGCCGTTCTTCGCCCCTTCATCGCGGACCCTCCTACCTCGACCCTCCAGAGGCTCAAAGGCTTGACGACGGGCACCCTGCCAACCTTTATGGATATCGGCTCCAGTTTTGACGGTACCGCTATCGACGAGGACAACATTCTGAGACAGATGCGCAACCTAGACAAGAAGATTGTCCAGCTAGGCGACGATACATGGTGGGCGCTCTTCCCGGGATATTTCCAACCGAATGAGAGCAAGGCATTTGACAGTTTCAATGTGTGGGACTTGCACACCGTTGATAATGGCGTTATGGACCGCATTTTCCCTCTCATGGAACCGGAAAAGCAGGGTTCTTGGGATCTCCTCATCGGCCACTGCCTGGGAGTTGACCACGCCGGTCATCGGTACGGCCCCGATCACCCCGCAATGAATGCAAAGCTGGCGCAGATGGATGACTTCATTCGCCGCCTCACTTCTACAATCGACGAGGATACTATTCTCATCGTCATGGGAGATCATGGCATGGACAGCAAGGGTGATCACGGTGGTGAGAGTGACGATGAAATCGAGTCGACTCTGTGGATGTACTCGAAGCGCCCCTTTTTCGGCCGGACAAAACCTGAGTACGCGGTCCCTCCAGAGACTGCAAAGATTCGGCCCGTGAACCAGATCGACCTCGTCCCGACTCTTTCACTCCTCCTTGGAATACCTATTCCTTTTAACAACTTGGGACGGCCTATCGAGGAGGCATTCGCCGGCACCGAGGGAAATTCTTGGAAGAACCTGGCTACTGCCTCACGAGTAGCAGCCGCAGGGACGAAGAGATATCAATCGGCGTACTCTCACGCGCAAAAGTCGGGTCAAGATGAATCTCTAGGCTCGCCGACGGCGCTCTGGAATGCGGCGGAGGGGCTTGTCGGCTCCGCGAAGGCGGCCTCATCGGCGGAGTGGGAGCTGACTTACGAGGCGTTTATCTCATATCAGACTCAAACTCTTCGTCTCTGTAAGGATCTGTGGGCGCGATTTGATGTTCCTAGGATGATCACGGGCATTGCAACCATGGCAACTGGCGTTGTGGCCGTGTTGCTCTACGCTTCACGATCGAAACAGAACCCCAGCGAAACAACGCTGGACCTGCATAAGCGCATTGTTCTTCGCGCTTTCGCTGGTCTTGCGGGTGGCGCTACCGCCGGCCTAGGTCTGTACGCTGCGTCCTTTGCAGGCTTGCCTACCATCGGAATCTATTATGTCGCTGCCGCAGCAGCTTTGGGTAGTCTTCTGGGCGTTTTCACGTCTCTCGTGTCAATGGGGAGGACGCCGAAGAATCTCGTCCCGACGTCAATCTGGACTTGGTTATCAGCCGTGTTTACCGTTAGCCAGTCTATTGGCTTCGCGGCCAATTCCTTCACCATCTGGGAGGACTCTATCTCCCTCTTCTTCCTCGGGACCTTTGGGCTGGTTTCGGTGGCGGCTGCGTTCCACATCAAGGATAAGGAAACAAGGTCGAACGCTGTCTTTCACTCTATCCTCTTTGTCGTTCTCGCGCGCGTAGCATCCTACTCGAAGCTATGCCGAGAAGAGCAGATGCCGTATTGTATCTCTACTTATTACGCATCCAGCGCCTCTTCCACCTCCTCTACCGCTCAACTGGCGATACCCTTCATCACCACCATCACACTCCCGTTTGTCGTGGCGGGCTTCCTTAAAAAGACGAATTCTTTTGCTGGATGGGGTAAGAGCTGGATTGGCAACGGTCTACCGGGATTACTCTCCATGACGGGGCTCTACTGGCTCATCGATGCCGCAGATAACGGTGATTGGTTCCCCGACCTTCCCGAGACCCTACTGAAGAGGGTGAGCGTATACGTCGCTCTCGGCGTCCTTGGCATGGCCTTTATCGCGGGCGGGCTGATGTTTTCCTGGGGACCCCCGCTGGTGGGCTGGAAGCCGGTGGAGTTGCAGGACGGCTCTCGGCGGACCCTGATCGAGGGATACAAGAATGCGTGGGCCAGTAGGTACCTCATGTTGCCGGTCATGCTCCTCGTCGCGTGTATCCTCCTGTCCAAGCCGATGGGAGGCGGGGCTCTGGCGGTCATGATGTGGCAGGTGATCTGCCTCGTTGAGATGGTCAAGGCCCATGGCATCGCGGCGGAGCCCATCGGCCCCGTGGTGCTGGGGCTCCTAGGCAACTTTCACTTCTTCACGACGGGCCACCAGGCGGCCATCAGCACGATCCAGTGGGACAGCGCCTTTATCCCGCTGTTCACGATCCGGATGCCGTGGAGCGCGCTCATCATCGTGATCAATTCGTTTGCCGGGCAGATCATGGCGGCCGTGTCCGTGCCGCTCGTCGTCGCGTGGCTCGCGTCGCCCGACAGGAAGGGGTTGCTGGAGACGGTGAGTCGGGCGATGGCCGGGTTCGTGTCATACTTTTCCGTGCAGTCGCTGGCGACAATGATGTGGGCGGGTCACCTCAGGAGGCACCTCATGCTGTACCGGGTGTTTAGCCCGAGGTTCATGGCGGCGGGGCTCATCCTCTTGACGGTGGATGTGGTGGGCATTCTGGTTACGCTCATGGGGGTTAGGGTGAACAGCCGGGTGGTGTATGATGTGTTTGGATACCCCGAGTAGTAGTTCGGGTCTGGTGGTTATTTACTTGGACTATATTACTTGTATAAGCTGTATTAGGGAGCTATTGTAAACACGACCAGTGCTCCACCAATATCTACCTAGAATCTGCCTGTAGCATGACGCAAACTTTTCCTTATTTATGAAGAAAATAGAAAGAAAACATAATCATAGACGAACTGATTGGCATGAGAGAACAGTTGGAAAAGACTAAACAGAACCCGTGCCAACTCTCGATGTCTAGTTGTGCTGGGAGCTGAACACCAGTTATTGACGGGATTATATAGATTAATTGGTGCGTGCTAGCCAGCAACATATTTTAGTTGAGTTGAATTGGCAACCCTCAGGGTGCCTTTCTCTGTCTGTCTCGCCGCCGAAATAATACCACCTATTACCTCTAACATGATGGAGTGGTGTAATTTGGGGTGGCACAGCTGGCTGGCGCAGGCCTAATGGACAGGATAGGATGGATCGATCCATTGATGACGCCAGCCTGGCTGGCCGGTGGTTAACCCGCTGGGAAATGCAACTCAGAGGCTGAATTTGGAATGGATGGATGTCTCATTCGGGGTTCCACAGCACTGGAGGGCCCTAGAAAAAGAGCGGCCGAAAATCGAAAACCCACCCAAAATGATCCATAATAAAACGCTGGCCCCTGGTCTCTGTTATCTCCTCTCTGTTATTATGAGTGGTCTTCGTTATTACTCCTCCAGTCCACCACCACCACCACCTGTCCCAAACAAGTCTCACGTAGAAGAAACAAACCAACCACTTGCGCTCGTTCGCATTCCGGACGCTGGCCAGCTAGATCGCCCGTTTCTTCAGCACGCTGGCCATATATCATCTGCGCGGTGGTGCCTTTCCCCATAACGCACGGCTGGAAGCGCCGGATTCGTTTTCCACCCCCACCCCACAAAAGTCTGACGCCGCAGCCCAACCAACGTCATCGCAGGCATTCGCCGCTTGACGGCAGAGAAAACGTGCCCTCGCCCTACCCCGTTCGACAAGCGCGATTTCGTCCACCAGAATCCCCTCTAGTGGCCCCCCCCAGGGTATACAACGTCCGAACGAATATTGATCGAACGGA
Organism: Lomentospora prolificans; assembly: GCA_029532625.1. Lineage (NCBI taxonomy): Eukaryota > Fungi > Ascomycota > Sordariomycetes > Microascales > Microascaceae > Lomentospora > Lomentospora prolificans. The sequence goes on along the minus strand of JARFXM010000008.1, from coordinate 1,091,897 downwards.
CCCCTGTTCAATTTAGCACCATGGCGTCCGTGACGTCCTTGGATAAAGACCTGCGCAAATTGCGCCTCGACAAGTACACTCCCGGAGCTGCCAATGAGGCCCGCTCCTGGATCGAGAGCATCCTCGGAGAGCGGCTACCATCTTCTGATCTGCTAGAAGGACTCAAGGATGGCGTTGCGCTCTGCAAGTGAGTCCCTTCCCCCGGGGGCCCTTTCCCTAGCTAAGCTAACCCTTCTCGCCCCAACTAGGCTTGTCAATCTTGCCATCGGCCCGCCCGGCCTCCGATACAAGCAGTCAGCCATGCCCTTTGTCCAGATGGAGAACATCTCCCTCTTCCTCCGAGCCTGCAAATCGCCGCCCCTGAACCTCCAAGAGCACGACGTCTTCCTCACCGTCGACCTGTACGAGCAAAAGGACCCCGCCCAGGTCCTGCAATGTCTCGGTGCCTTCAGCCGCGCGGCCAACAAGCTCAACCCTTCCGCTTTCCCCTCAGCGATCGGTCCCAAGCCCCGGTCGGGCGTGATGAGCCCCCAGAGCACCGGTGCTCCCGCGACGCCACTTCGCGGGAGGGGCATCTCCAACGCGAGCAACACCTCGTCTGCCTATGGGAGTCGTACCGTTCTCGCGCCTAGCAAAACAGGCGACTCGGGGTCCGGACGCTGGAGCCCGACCAAGAGCCCCACGAACGGGTCAACTTCTCCGGGAGTCGCTGTTAGTAGCTGGAGCCGTAGGGAGCACGAGGGTAGCACGGCGCCGGCGTGGAACATTTCGCAGTACGGCTACATGGGCGGAGCTAGCCAAGGCAACCTCGGCATCGCCTTTGGTGGAAGGAGGCAGATTACGAGCGCTGGGCCGTACGTGCCGAGCCTAGCGGAGAAGGAGCGTAAGCGCAAGGAGGAGGAACGATTACGTCAGGAGATGGAAGAGGAGGAGAGGCGGCGCAAGGTGGAGCTCGAGGCCGAAGAGGAGCGTCAGAGGTTGGAGGAAGAGCGCAGGTGGGAAGAGGAGACGCGGCGGTTGCGCGAGCAGGAGCGGCAAAAGGTAGAGGAGGAGAAGCGCAAGTGGGAAGAGGAGGAGCGGATGTGGAAGATTACAGAGGAGAAGAGGCGCCGGGAGGAGGAGGAGGCACAGGCGCGACTGGAGGACGAGAGGCAGAGGACGAGGAGCCGCAGCCGCTCGGCCCTCAGGGGCCAGTACCTCAGCCAGTACCAGGCCGAGCACGGCGGCGCTCCCGGCGCGGCGGGCGGCGACAGCGCCTACGCCGACCGGGTCAAGGAGCTGGAGAAGGAGCTGGAGCAGGCCCGGCAGCGCGAACAGGAATACGAGCGCGAGAGGCAGCTGAAGACGCGCAGGCACATCGGCCGAGACGAAGAGCCGAGATCGAGAGCGCGATCCCGCAGCCGGCCTCGACCCCCGAGCCGCCAGGATTCGTGGTCGAGGGACCAGCGCGAGTACCTTACGGTTTCGCCCCAGCCTCAGCATGCACAGCGCCTCCCGCAGACGTCGCCGGAGCAGAACAAGTTTGTGCCGCCCAAGTCTCCTAGGCCGCTGCCCGACCCCGCGGCGGTTTCGTCGCCTCCGCCCAAGGTTCGGACCCATAACACGGGCGGCCGACCACTACCAGATCCGGCTGCTTACGCGGCCGCCACGTCGCCCACTCCGGCTCCTGCTCTGGCTTCGGTGCCCGGGCCTCCTCTTCCATCCCGAGAACCAGCAAGGCCTCAGCCGCCGCCGCCCCAGAAGCCTCAGCAATACCAACAACAACAACATCAGCAGCAGCAGCAGCAGCCCACGAACCGCACGGACAGGTACCTCGCCACGAACCCGGCGCCCAAGCAAGCGCCCCCGGCGGCGACGTATTCGCGCGAGCTAGGCGCGACGGCCGAGCACGATGCCGAGGACAGGCGGCGGACGCAGGGCCAGACCAACACCAAGGCCGGCGGGTGGGCGTCCAAGTCGCTGCTGGAGCGGGAGATGGAGATGGAGAGGCAGCGGCAGCGCGAGTGGGAGGAGGCGCAGAAGGAGACGGCCAAGGCGGTGCGCTCCGGCGACGGCGTCGATGGGATCGGCGGGGGGTTGGCGGGCGGTGGGACGTCAGCCAGTGGTCTGGGTATACGGGAGGCGACAGCCAGAACAATGTGGGGACGGGGATCGGGGCGGGGAGGAGGCAGATTGTGGGGCCGAGGCCTTTGCCTGGGCCGCCGAGGTGAAACCGGGTAGTGATACTGGAAAAGTGCGCTTGCTTGCTTGATTGGCTATATGATTGCGTGAGCTGAGGTGTTCCTTTTTTTTCTCCTTTTTTTTTTTTCTTTTTCTTCTAAAGAGAGCTTCGGAAAAGCGTGGGGTGGGAGATAATAGTCTTGTACACATGGCATGGCGATGGACAGTTGTTGAATAAGGCTAGACTCTCTTCGTTTTTTTTTTTTCTCTTCTAGTACTATATGAATTCACACTTTTGACATGGCACAACAGCTTTGGATACGTCGAGGGTTACGATATTTTACGGAGAAGGTTGTAAGGAAATATGTCAAATATTGCAAGTTCAATTTATCGCCTAGGTCCTCCAATGATGGACAAGCCAAAAGGAAGTAAATAAATCGCCTGGGCGTTTCTCTCTCTAGCAACAATAAAAAAAAATATTAAAAAAATTAGGTATCGCACTGGAAAAAGTGGGTACCTTGGTAGGACGAATCGATGTAAATAATTCGCCCTTGATGGTTTTGGTCGTGTAAGTGGGTTCTGGTGTCAAAAACAACATCAGGGAATCGTTTGGCTGATGTGCCATGTTCTCGCCATCCAAAAGGTAGGGGGTAATAGTATAGTAGATATACATAATAACTCTAGGAAGAGTTCGTAGATAGGCAAGTTGATCGCGGAGGAGACCAGGCGTGGTTCACGTGGAGGAGCGATGATGCGAGGAAGCTGGCATGCTCATTTTCCGTAAGCTATAGAGAGGAAGACACACGTTAGTGATGGACTCTTTCAAAACCCTAGTGAGTAGACGGGAAGCTGCCAGCAGTCCCGGCAAGCAGAAGAGCGAGGCAGATACGTACAAGGATCAATAGGCACTGGACCGGTGGGATCGCTGCCGTTGCCGCCGCCGCCAGAGCCGGAGAGTGGATCGTTTCCTGCTCCGTTGAGCGGAGGTTTCGAGGTGTGTGCCGACATGGTATTGTATTGATAGAGGTGGGAGAAAGAGCACAGGTGATGGTTCTTTTCTTGCTTGGTAGGCCAAACCAGAATAAGTATAGTTGTAGAGTGTATAGGATGATCGAAGGAGAATGGGAATGGATAGAAAGAATGATACCGAGAATGCCCGTGGAAGACGGATCTCTTTTATACATCTTGGAATGGATCCATGGGAGCCAGTTGTTGACCGAACATTTGTACAGCTACAGCCAGCAGCCAGCGAGGGTCACTGGCTCAGCCAGTTACACCTGACTTACACTAACTCTCGCCTGGCCTGGCAGCCACTAACACGCCTCCTTCAAAAGGATGTGCTTGATGTGCTAGCAAGGGTAGTGAGGAAACCGAGGGAAAAAAAATAGAAAAAGACAAAGGAAAAGAAATGGAAAATACAATCTACAAAGAGGTTCTTCGCGTTCGAAGCCCCCTCGTTGAGTCATGGGGAAGGATTCAAGGTGGTGTCTTCTGGCGTGTGTTTTTCGAAACAGCACCGGCGACCTCGACCTCAAATTGCTGGCTGGCCTGGCTCTCTCGTCGGTCGCCACTGGCCATCAAGATTATACACACACACGCCTGTGTCGCTGGCTTTGCCAAGTGCCAGACCAGCAAGGCACACAATGGTGCGAGAAAAATCCCCCCCCTCAAAAAAGGCGGATGGCTTCCGTGACTACTGCTCGCTCGCCTGCTGGCCAATCCCAAAAAAATAGTGCCAGATGTAATACGACAGGTACCTACCTACTCAGTACCTACAATTTTTGGTCTTGCATCCATATTTCCATGCTTCTTGATGATAGGAGGCATACTTCGTACCTACCTTTCCTTAGGTACCAACGCAACGCAATACGAGTAGACTCGGGCTATCCTGAAGGGTAGGGCACGGGGAGAGGAGACGGGTGTTTCTCTACCTCAGCGAAAAAGCCAAACTCGGCGAAGCAACAGGAGAAGAAGGAAAGGAGCCCTGGGAAAAGAAAGCGAGTACTACAGGGATTTCGAATCCAAAATCAGCCAACACCCCCATGAAGCCCACACCCCCATGATGGGTTCTTGTTATCAACAGTGGATGTGGGTTGCCACAAACATCTCCCACTTGACCCATTCGTCGCAGTACTGTGCGTTGCCAATCGCACTCCATGAGCCTGCACACCAATCCAAACCCAATTGAGGCAGCCCCACATTTGAGGCCAAAGCCAGGAACACACGCGGAGGCAAGAATACAAGGTGGGAAATTACCAGTAAGAGCACACACACACACACACACACACACACACACACACACACACACACACAGCGCACACACACTTCTTTGCCTATTGGGATTCGAATCCAAATGCCATTTCCCTGCCAAGAACCTACTTGAAACCCAAGAAAGCCATCCATGTGAGTAGTAACAAACCACGAACCAGGGGCAGGCAGGTGAACATATCGCTCTCACTCCCGCCCGCCCGCCCGCCCCCGACCACCGAGAATTAAGGAAAAATAATATTATGTCGGCAACCTCCCCCAACGTCTCGCGGCCGGAGAAAGCAAAAGGGCACAGCAAGCCCGGAGCCGCCACAGTAGGGCCAGACCCCGGAGTGGAAAAGAGGATTGTCGGTAGCAGTTCCTTCTGGCACTCAACTTGACCGGTAGCAAGTGGGAAATGGATGTCTGTCCATCTTTTGTTCGGAAACAAAACCTTACAACCGGTTGATTTAATGGTGCGCTGAAAAATGTGTGGAGAAGAAAAGAAGGGAAAGTAAAAAAAAAAAAAAAAAGGGAGAAATTTTTAGGTCATATTCCCCAACAGGCTCTCAGTGTTCTTCAAGTTCAATGAACATGCAAGGCTCAATGTACCTTTGGTACTCTGTAAGAATACGGGGTGGTCCATGGTCAGCAGCCAGCAGGCTGGTAATACCCGTTGCCCACAGATATTGACTTTTTTACGTCAGCGGGTGAAAGTGGGCGACAATGTAATACGAAGTATGTTCAAGGTCAACCCACCATGACACACAATTCCTCCTTTTCACGTGACAAGGCAAATGGAATTGAAAATTTGAACAAAAAATTGATATTTATTTTGCGCTCATGGTTTTTCTTTTTCCCCCTTTCCACTCTCTGCGACAACTGCGAAACACCACTTCTCCGCGCCTTCAAGGCAATTTGCAATCCCAAAGAGACTAATGCTTTCACGGCCGTCTTCGCCCAAGTTTGCAAAGTGGAAAGTCGCCGGGTGCCCAACCTCAACCAACGAGCTCTCCCTCACCTGGGCAGCTTGTTCGCGTTTGGGAGGCCGCATCCTACCTTGCACAACTGCCCGCTTCCCACCTTGACCCGCCCATCGAGACGGGGCCTCAAAAAAAGCACAAGCCTGCCTTTCCGGCCCTTCCCCTTCCTTCTCCTCCTCTCACCGGGCGGTGACGTTGCGAAAGAGCAAGTCTCTGACCGAAAATAACAATCCTCGAGAGGATTGATGGGTTTCAGCCAACCTTGGCGGACCTTTGTGTTGTTAAGTGAGGCGCCGAATGCCATCGGAACGCGGTTGAGGCTTAGCTTGGGAGCGTCGTTGTGAGCCTCACGCTTCCGTTTGCTTTGCTCCCCCTTTTTCCCGTCTTATATCTATCGTGATCAAGCCGCCTCCGCTGCCGCCCGTTTTGGTAGTCTACTGCGGAGAGAAAAAGACTACCCCCCAAAAAAAAAAAAAAAAAAAAAAAAAAAAAAAAACATCTCAGTAAACAACAGACACAAACCCACGATTTGCCTGCACCCTACGGCTTTCAATCCGCTTGGTGTTAACTTATTCATTTCATTCGCAAGTGGGAGAACGATCCAAAGGTCTAGACAACCGGTCCGCTCCACCCTGGTTCCGCCGTTTTGCTTTGATGCGGCCCCAGGACTAAAATCGGACAAACATTGCATCCCTTTTCCTAATGTGTACCTATGATCAAAGCGAGATTTCATCGTACCTAGAAGCATCCATACGTTTTTGTTTTGTACTCTTATCTCTATATCATCTCATCGGCCGTTTCGTAACTTTCCCATTCCCAAAAATCCCTTACTTCGAAAACGCCTGGTATCTCGAAACAGAATGACGAAAGATGCCCTCCCAATGGTGTAAATAATTACAAAGAAGTGCGACAACAGTAAGTACCAAGCCAACCGAGCGGAAGGGGTTTTTCCTTCAAAAAGAAAACCGACCCTACGGTAATTCGTTGTCAAATACGTACTTCTCGTTGGTGAAGGAGAGCAGGAACCTCGACGCCAGCTTGGCCGAGTAGTTGTACGACACATCCCGCGGGTACGGGTGGCTCTCGTTGTTGGGGAAAATCGGCTCCATGGTCAGGTAATCTAGTTCCACGACTGTGTTGTAATTTTGCTCGTTAGTTCATGGCTCATGACCGGGCAAGGAAAAAAAAAAAAAAAAAAAAAAAACCTACAGCTGGGTCCCTCAATCAATTGCTTGAGCGACTGCACAAGCTCAACCGCCGCCGCATCCAACTCCCCATTCTCCATAAAGCTATCGTCCACGAGCGGGTTAAACGACTTGGCCGACATGTCCTTGGTGTGCGTCTGGTAAATCTGGTGGAACTGGTACGTAAACTGCCTAAACGGCAACTTCTCAATCTCGGCGTTGATGTTGAGCGCAAACGACCGCTCGTACGCGGGCGGCCGTCGCGCCCGTCTGTTGGCCTCGTTCTCGCAGACGACAAAGGTGTCCGCCGCCGTCTCGACCGACTCCATGAAGAGGCAGAGCACGAGGAAGGCCGCCAGGCACGGCGCCCACTCCTTGCGCGACTTGGGCTTGAGCGACTTGGAGAAGGACTCGAAGAGGAGCTGCACCTCGCGCTGCATCATCTCGTCGAGCACCGCCTTGATCTGCCGATTGAGCACGCGGGGCGTCACCCACGGCTCGTGCTGCGGCACGAGGTTGGTGTCGCGGAGGCTGAGGACGTTGCGGCGCGTCATGCAGAGGTGCCGTGTGAGGATGTAGTGGAGAGTGTACACGTTCATCGCCCGGCGGACGATGACCGAGTCCGTCTGCGCGCGGTAGTTGCCCACGATGTGGAGGATCCTCTGCGGGAGGTCCGTGTGCTGGAGCGTCTCGGTGAGTTGCTCCGCGTACAGGGGCTCCTTGAGAATCTCCGCCACGTATTCCTTGCATCTCTTCCTGATCTCATCCCTCTGGCTTCCCTGCTCCGGGTCGATGCCGATCGGTACGGTTTCCCTCGACTGGAGCTCGACGCCGTGGCGGTCCGCGTGCAAGTGCCAATGCTGAGTCACCTCGTCCGTCTTGGGCGTGAAGAACTTGCCCTGGATCGCCAAAACCGTCCGGAACCTAGGCCCGGAGAACAGCTCGACGGTGCAAGTCTGCTCGAGTCCGTTGACTGTGAATCCTTCGATATTCTCCGTGATAAACTTGGCCACCTCCTCCTTCCGAAGGTGCTTGCGGATAAAGGTAGGGAAGAGAACCGGCAAGAAATCGGGAAACTGCCAGCACACAATCTGTGGCACGTTGATCATGAGCTTCTTGCAGTTCTTGCACGGTCGTTCCTTGTCACACTTGACCTTTCGGCTGTGGCAACAGAAGCAGGCGCCTAGCCTGCGTACTTGCAGGGCATTCTCTTTGGTTTCGTTTGCGAGCGGTCCCTTGCGGCCCTTGTGCGATGTCCGGAGTGCCTCCTCGAAGCACTCAAAGGGGTTGGGCCGGCCCGAGTGGGCATTGATGGAAGTGGGTGTCATGATGACAAATTTGCCCGTCTGTTCGTTCGAGGGCTTCTTCTTCTTCTTCTTCTCGACCTTCCCCTCCTTGATCTTGCGAATAACTAAACCGGACTTGGTGCCGGGCTCAACTTTGGGAGACGGTGAACTCTTGTCAGATGACGACATGCTTTCCAGGGAAGGAGACAGAGACTGCTCTAGGGACTGCTCCAGGTTCATGGCCTGTTGATCCCAAGCGGACATGTCGGAACGGAAGTTGATCATGCCCATCTCTGGCTGCGCAGCCTGCCTTAGAACATCTAGACAGGGGAACACATCCGTGTTGTTAAGATCATCGAGCAAGATTTGCCCATTCACAAGTTCTGATAGATCAACAATTAGCACCAGCGCCCGACGACTATGCTTGGGATCCGGAGCGTCACTTACCGGCTACCTGCGCATCCGTAAGAAGTAGGTCTCCGGGTGCCAAGCCCATTGACCCGGCCGTAGCGGCACCCGATCCCATAAACAAAGACCCGGACTGGACCGACGGCGAGCTAGTAACGGCCTGGGACACGAATCCTCCATCAATCTGATCCGCAAAGCCCGCCGTAGAGTCCGCCGGGAACTGGGGCTGATCTAAATCGAGATAGGCCGGTGACTCGGGTGCGGGAATGACCGAATGACCGCCTACGCGGCCGACGACGGCGAACCCATTGAGGCTTCCGCTCGCGGGGCTAGGTAGGAAACCAATGGAAGCAGGACCAGAGCCGGTGCTCGCGTAGTCGATGTATTGCCATGATTCTTCCGAGTCGCTGCGAGGATCGTACGGCGAGGAGGCGTGGGGGGACGGACCGCGAGACATGGTGGATGTCATGGCGTTCGTGTTCTGTTTGAAATTGCGCTTCTTTTTTCCTTTTTTTTTTTCCTTTCTCTCCCTTTTTACTTCTCTACTCAAGGTTTGCTAAAGTTCTCGTCCTGAACGGGGCGCTGGATGAATTGTAGGTGTGGCGGTTCCCAAATGGCAATAAGGATCTCGAGGCGGCGTTCTGCCGTTACGGTTTCCCACCTAAGTTCGAATCCAGAGGGGCTGTGGGCGTTGTTCCAATCCCTAAGGTTCTTGTGCGGAGAATCCCCCTCGCGTTATTTCGTCAAAATACTCACAACAAAAGAACAGATATTTGATTGGAAAACGTCGGCGGATTCCTGATGATTCGCGTTAAGACCCCGAAATTTCCAAAAACCCATTTCCCAAGGAAAGACCTCGAGGACGCCAGCCCGGCGACCCAGCATCTTTTGTAAGATGATGGGCCATTTGTTGCATCGCCCCTCATAGGCGCTAACCAAATTGGGAGACCGACGAGGACGGTCGGCTGAGCCTTAGGACACGAGCATGCCTGACCGACAACCTGTTTAGGGCCAGCGACCAGGTCCGTCTCAGGATGCTCCGCACGTTTACGGTAGCCCAAACGTGTAGAACAGAGCGCAGATGGATGCCGGCATGCCCATGCGTGAATATCCGCTCCCCCGTTTGATACGCAGCCAGCCTTGAAATCTTTGGCCGTTTCAATGTTTCATGGTCGTGGTTTGGGCAATTGTTCTGGCGGGATTTGGTGAGGAAATGGCTGTGTCGGTAGCTCTTCCAACCAATCAAAGTGGGTTGCACCTCGTGCTCTGACGGTCAAATGTTACTGGCCGAACCGTCTTGGTCGGTGATGGAAAGGGAAAGAGCTGCCCAGCTCTCACTCGAGTCCCAGGATCGCTCTTTTGGCCACAGTCAAGACTTCCCCCGTCCAAGCTGAGCTGGTGCAGGCAAAAAGACTTGGAAACGGTTCGTCATCAGGAACCGAAGGACGAAACGACTCGATCCTTGGGCCTTCTCGCTGTCTACGGTTTACCACGATCATCGGCGTTCGGCTGCGGTATAAAAGGCCTTGCCCCGCTGAAATGGATCCGCCCACGCCGAATTGCCCGTTTCCTCACCGGACGCCAGCCTGTTAGTATAATTTGCGAAACAGGCGACCCGCCGCCAGCATTGGGCCAGCTGCACTTCCCCTCTGCTCGCCACGCTGTCTCTCTCTCTAATTCTCTTTATTTCCAATATCAAATGCAGTGACACCCCAGATCTGCTGCCATCTTTCCCTTTCGTTACACAGACATAAGCTCTTCCGTATCTCTGATACGGCCCGCTTTGTGACGATGAGGTGAGAGCACGCGACACGCGGCACCCGCCCCTCAGTGACCTACCTCATTCAGCCCTGAATGGTGATGCCAGTGGTAGACAGACATACACCACAAAGGAGGTGGGGAAAAAAGGAAAAAAAAAAAAAAACGAAAATGAAGAGGAAAATAAAAAAGAGGCGGAAACCTATTGCAGAAGACGCCTGAGCATCGACGAATGTGTACAAAAACTATTCGCTGTCCCCGCTTCATGTTCCCCAAGGCTGGCTGGCGATGAACACGTATCCTTCGAAGGCGGACTTGTGTTGAAGTTGACATGACGCCCTTGATTAGGGCGGGGAAGAGCGCGCGAACCACCAAGGCGGTTATGCTGCGCACCACCATGCCGCTTTCCTACGATTTTTGACGATGGTGTCCGAATTAACACACCCTTTGGGAGAGCTGCTCTATAATACTTATGATTTCATCGGCAAGAAGCATACCAAGAGGGGGAAACAAAAAAGTGGATACTGAGAACCATCTGCATCTTCGGAGGCAGGGTGTGGACACAAACTAATCGGGTTGGTGCTACGCGACTTTCTCGTTCAAGTGTAGCGACAACAACAACAACGACAACGGTCACCGACTGCCCTTCATGTACGTGGCGTCATCCCGAAACAAGAAGAAAGGGAAGAAAAAGAAACCCGACCACATGAATCGCCTCGTTAACTGCAAATGAAAGCAGGGAATCTGGCACAATGCGGAAAACGATGATGGGGGCCCATGTAACATGTTACTCCAGATGAAGTGATACCTGTAGAAGGAGAAATGCGAATAGGAAAGAAGGGGAAAGGCCAAATATGCTCCGAAATGATGAGCGCTCGTAGAGTTCCTCACAGCGTTTAGATCCTGGATGCCGCCCGCTAGTGTACCCACACAATCCTGTACCTGTTGCCAATTCCCAGAAACCTGGGTGCGAAATGAAGACGAGAAGGGTATAGAAATCATCAAAACAGAGGGTGGGGCGAAACAGAGACCGCAACTACTTTTTCAGCCTCGGTACCGTGTTGGGGCTCGTTCCTGAATCTGCTTCTCCGTCGATGCGTACAGCTTATCCAAAAATTCCATCGCCGCCGGGTCCCTCAAGATCTTGGCTACCTGTATCCCGGCAGAAAGCAGTTGCAAAACGTGCCTGTCGTCCTTGAGCGGACGTCTCTGCTGCTGCCCATTCTTCATCCCCGCCGCCGAAGACGGCGCGTACCGCATCTCGAGCGAATGTTCAAGCGTCGGGACGAACTGCTTGATCTGTCCGTTGTACAACACTCGCGCTGGGATCCGCCTCTTGGTCGCCAAGCGCTTGAGGAGGTACACCCACTCTACCCAGTCACGGTCCTGCGGCTTTTCGACCGGCCGTGTGTTTGGCGCTAGCGGGATGGGGAACTGGTACTTGGCTACGAAATCGAACGCGCACTTGGACAGCCTCTCATTCATCTGTCGCAGGATGTAGTCCTGCTCTTGGATGGGGAGATTAGTAGGGAGATGCGGAAGATCGCGCTCTTGCATCGCTTTGTACTCGGCAGACGGGGGCTGGAGGAAATGGTGCGGCCCATCAAACTCGTCACGGTTGGATGGCCGTCTCTGTGCCGGCCGGCCGCTTATGTCGACACCGCCACCCCTTCCGGCACGGTACCTGGGACCTGACGGCGGCGACCCGGGCCCAACGTCATTATCGAGGGAACAGTCTGAAAGGTTCGAGGACGCGATGATGTCATCTACCGAATCTGTCGGAGAGTACATTGCGCTTTGGGAGTTCCAGACAGTTGTGGAGGACCCACCACCGTTCAATGGGCCATATCCCGAATTTGAAGGGGGAAGAAAACCAACTGATGTCGGCCGGCCCGGGGAGAATGCACGTGGGGCAGATGAGACTGGAAACGACGTCTCAACTCGAGGAGGCGGGCCGTGCCCGTTCATTCCGATTGGGACATGGTAGGCCCCGGATGAGATTGCCACGCTTCAAAGACAGTTGATAAGCAATCAATGGCCATTCTCGAAGGGGGGGTTGAAGTGCAACAATCAACAGGGATAAAGGCGGCCAGACACCGGGTACAACGACAGGCAAAAGGCAGAAAGTAATGACGAAATACGGCTCGACTTACCCTGATGGCTGGGAATAAGTACGGCCGGGAGGGCTACTACCCCGCCGCGTATCAAGATAAGCAGGGCTAACAGAAGCCTTGTTAGTTACCCTTGCGACAAGCCCTCGATGCATTCGTGTACCTGCAGCATCATGTGTTGGCCACACCTACCTCCGTGAAGAGTTCCAGAGTGCCGCTCCGGGCCCCGGACTCACGGCACTACTCCTGAAGTGGTCCTGGTGGGCAATCTGTCTCCGGCTCATGACGTAGTAGTCTCTGCCTTGCTTGTGCTTTCAAAATGGTCAAAAGGTCCGGTGTGTGCCAGCGCGAGTATGGGGATCGCGACAGAGCGGAAAGAAATGTGTATCAAGATCCGGGCTCCTGGGAGTCGAGAGACTAGATAGCGCAAACCGGGACGAGAGTTAAACTTGCGTGAAGAAAGACTAGACGACGACACATCCGACTAACAATCCAAGGAAGAAACGGAAAAGAAAAGGGGAGGGCCAAGGTTTCAAAGCTTTCTTAGAATTAGACCTGATCTTCGGTTCCCAAAAGAGTGATAGAAACCCAATAATCTTTAACGTAAGGCAGCTTCTGGCCCTGTTGCATGAAAACGGGGACTAGAAATATTCGACAAATAGGGATGGGCAGCCCTCTGCAAAAACACGCAACCTCCTCCCCTCTTAAAAAAATGAAAAGGAAAAAAAAAAAGAAGAAAGAAAGCAACTCCAAGGGTCCAGATATCCCGGGTTTTCCTAGGTTCGTCCGGTGGTCCGGTATCCTGAATCCTGACACGAAAACGGTCTTAGGCTTTGACAGGACTCCTGGCTGTCCTTTGGGCTGGGCGGTGGTGGAGCTGAGGGGAACAGAGTGAGGGTTAATTTGCGATGTGAATTTTGGAAATTGATCTGGTAAGCACAGGTCTAGATGGGGAAAAAAAAAAGATTTCCCAAGCCTGCGAGTAATAATATGTCAAAATTTCATGTTTGACTCCAGGAAACTGCCAGGCGGCCCAAAACCGAAAAGAAAAAGAAAAAGAAAGCAAGAAAAGAAGCAGACGATACTAAGTCGAGATGGTCTTCAGACTGGTACTGGAGAGGGCTTGAAACCCAGGAGGTAACAGACTAAATGGCACAGAATCCAGACGGTATGGTTGTCGTGCTGCGACGAGAATAGAGAGCTGACGAAATAGAACCGATATGGGTTTTTGCTTGGTGGGTGCATGCAACGGCTTAGGCTTGTTTAGAGGGCACGGAAGGGTTTTCTGTTTAGCATCGCTAGTTCGGAATGGGGGCATTTATGTTGGGAGTCTGCCGGAATACTCCTCGACTAGGCCGTGACTCTAAACACCCCCCGGTACGTACACGGATTCGAAGTGTTGGATCGGGTTCCAATTAGCCTACGCCGACCGCAACCACTCTTTTGAGAACCGTGCCCGTCCACTAAATGCTGGACAAGCAGTCAAGAGGACGCTGGCTTTCTAAAGCCAGTTGGCTGGAAACATCCAACGGCCCAAGACCAGTGGATTACAAGCTGACGACAACGCACGGCTTGGTTCGTCGACTGATGGCGAACAGGATGCATGGGAGACGAAGACGTGTAAAGTTCGAGTTGCGAGTGGGCTGGCCTGGCAATGGAGTAATTGGTGACAGGCCTGGACAGAGTTGACAGAGTCAACCCCGGGGGTCCCATTTCACCCCCTCCCCCGACCCCCGCCGCGGCGCCATACCACTAGGAGAATGGTGGCTCTTCCTAACACCACCGGTATGCTGCTCGGAGGACGCGCATGCAAAAACCAAAGGCCAAGTGGCACCGATAGGAAAACGTCATTGTAACCTGCTCCGTCCGGCATCAGGTAATTTGCTCTATGTGTAGACATGGAATCCGCAGGGCGAAGTTGATGCCATTCTGAATTACTGGCCCGCCAGAGGCCACGATGTTTGGAGGAAATGTTCAACCGTGTTTTCCCGAGGAGAGGATACGGGAACGGCCGCTCAAGGACCTTCAACTTGGGATGGCGCGGACGGATTGGACGAATGCAGGGAAACACCTTGTTAAACAATGGAGCGGTGACAAAGCCGTCCCAGAAGACTGATTGAGTGTCAGCGAAGCCATCATTTGGGTGGATGGTAGGTTGGGCAGAAAAATTTCGGGTTGCGCCTAATAGCATCCAATTCCGGGTCAAGAATACATGTTGTGTTTTAATTCGTGGAGGAAGGTTGATAAGAGTGGGAGGAAAAAGTAATGGAAGTCCAATGCTGGCGGAGGTGCAGTGGCATGGCATGCAAGACCAAGCCGGCCTCAGTCAGGTCAACGTGGAACGTATCACGGGAGAGCGGACAGAAGAGCAGATCAAGTCGAATGCGCGGCATCAACTCCATCTTCACCAGACTGGTCGTTTAGGACCAATCAGCAAATGTGGTCACCGAACCGCTGAACACGCAGCCCTCAATTGCAACAAGCGCGCGACCGGGCAAGGTGCAACACAACGAAGCCATGCGCTTGCGGCGCCAGGCTAGAGCCGAAAGGGAGGACAGGCTATGAATGCCAGCAAGAATGAGGATACGGGGTAATAAGACGTAGTAGCAGGTGGAAATCCACGAAAGACATGCCAGCAGTCCTACCCGGCGGCTCGGCTTACCAAATGCTCGTCAAACCGAGCGAGATTCGGACAAGCTCTCCCGGACGGAAGTGGACAGCGGATTGGTTTGCAACGCACGGCACCGGGTATCTCAAGTCACCTGAATGGCGCCGTGGATGGCCACACCGGCAACTCGGTGATGTCTGTGGCGTTTGAGACCATCACCGTCAGCACCGCGAGATGTCTGCACGGCAAAGCGGTTAAGGACAAGACATGCTCATTTCGAATTCATGAGCCGACTGTGGAAGCTCAACCGGCTGACCAGCCGTGATTCCGCATCCGGATTTGGCCAGCAACGAATTTCACTGAGCATCGAAGCCGGTCGACAAGTAGGGCTGCCAGTCGGTTTTGGATCTTGACGCAAGATGTTCATGCAGAACGCCAATGCGCGGCAGCGAACGTCGTGGCCTTCCGACTTGATTTGAGTTAATTCAACCGAGAGCGAAGGGAATTCGACGGTTTATCAGGAATATGTAAAGGTTTTTCTCTGCTCTGAGTCTAGGGGGCCCAAGATGCGGTCTAGATCAACCCAGTGAGTCATAGATGCGAACGATATTGGTTTCTAGCCTTGCTTTGAACATTTGGAGACTCATATTTCGAACAACGTAGACTGGCTGAATGTCTCCACGGGTAGATGACGATACCACGTCGCCAGCAAGCCTGGCGTCGGATGAACCGCGAGTTCTCCCCCGAACCATTAATACAGCCAGCTGTAAGCGTTAGTGTACGCGAAGGCTGGCTGTATATCATGGGCTCGGGTTATTGGTTGACGAGGTGCTTCACCGCCAGACTCCACTCTGGTGGACTCGGCGCATGACACCGAAAATGCGATGTGCGGGACATTGTGATCCTCCCTCGCATGCACGTTCCAACACTTGGCGTGTTCGAACGCAAGCAAGAATTTTTTGGGGTTCTTCAATCATCAGGGCGTGCAAGCAATCCCGTCTGCGTCCGCCAGCATCGGAAGCCGTTGGATAGCCGTCGTTATACTACTGGTGATGGTGAAGCAAATATTCTCTTGGGTGCTGTGCCAGCTACGAGTATTGGCAATGATCTGGAGATGTGTTCTCTCTGTGGAACAAACTTTTGTCTGATCGCTTTTCCAGTGACGAATGAGTTCCACGCCTTGAATTCCTCGTATGCCCCCCCCCCCCCCCCAAAACACTGGGAGGAGACTCAAGAGATGCACGATGCGCTGGCACTGCAGCGAGCCCCCGGTGTTTCTACTGGCTCGTGTGCGGGCTGACCACAAGGATGAACAACGATAGGCCCGGGAAAGTGCAGTGGCACCCCCGCCCCCCTGCGACCCCCTCTTTTTTCGTGTCAAGATGTTGGTCGAAGCAGAATACACCAGCTGGAAGATGTCGCGGGTGCACTCGCTCTGCGCCTATGAACTTGCAAGGCCGGCGAGAGAAGGTGGGCAGAGAGGGCATCCGACCAATGTGACGGCCACATTCCGAGGCCAGTCACATATTCTCTCGGCCAGTCGTTGTGCCAGTTGCATAACTAGTTCTGGGGCGGGAAAGTGGGAGAATGCGCTGGGAAGGCGAGAGCTCGAGGCTCCGGGAGGGGAAGATCACAATCACACTGCATTGATGAGATGGCAGGATGAGCTGGCCAAGGGGGCTGCACCAGCGAATTGGAAGACGCAAACCGTGCTCCTCTCGGATTTCCAAATTGTCGGCTGATTGTTGCAGGGGTGTGGCCTTGGTCGACATTTTCCTGTCCTCGGAAGCATTTAAAATAGTCAAGTCTCCCCTCGTCTAGCCAACCTCGTTCTTTCCTTCAATTTCCCTGCCCAACCAACAAGATATTTTGTGCCCAACGACCAATTCTTGCCCAGTCAAGACGCGCTTTTCTCAAGCCATTCGACTGTTCCCAATCATCCCCAATCCCCCTCCCTTGTCATTCTATTCCTGCCCCTTTCGGACCCGCTTCGTTCCTATTTCATCATTGCTTCTGTCCCCTCAGCCGCTCCGGATTGCATTCTTCCTCTTCTCTTCCAGCACTCATCGACCAACAGCCAAACACACATTGGATTCCAGGAGACCAACTGTTGTGTTTTTCTCTCTTGACGACCCGAGAAGAAACATTTCAAAAAAAGCCACCAACTGGTTTCATCAGATATAAACTTGTCTGTGTGAAGACCAGAGCCGGACTGTACACTTGCCTTTGGACCTACTGGCTGTTTTGAAGGATCCTTCTTTTCTTTCTCCAAATATGCCTGGCTTTAACCACCAGATCGACGAAGTCACCTCACCCTCTAGGTACTGTTTTTCATTCTTTTCACGTCCTGGGAGGCCGCTTTGCTTTTGATTTCCTTTCGCATTTTCCTTGAACAATCGCCTGTAGTCATTCAAGTCTTGTTCTTTCCTTTCTGTTCCGTGCTTTCTGCCAGCCCTGGCCATCTTACTGTACCAGTCAGTCGAGGCAAACTTCCCGGACTCAGGATCCATGAACCCCTAAGGAAACCATCCTGGACATACTCGTTTGGCACTCGGTCCGGCCGGACCGAGTGGATGGAAGTGTGTTTCGGCACCTTCCAGAACAAAATTAGAAACAGAATTTCACAAGGAAACCAAGGTAGGTGTTGGGACCGATTGATTACGACCAAAAAAAGGAAACAAACCCCGGATCTGAATTTCTTGCGCTTGTCTTCATCTCACCTCGCCATTGGGATCTCATATACCGTTCGTCTTTTTGGCCACTTACGGAGAAGGAAGCCTGGTGGTTTTCTCGGTCACCCCCATTGGAGCCTTTGGAAACCTGGATACCTAAAAGTTGTTTCGGTCTCTGTAAGCCTCTTGGTTTAGCATTGTGCTGAGCAGCGTTGAAAGATGAAAGTGCGATGTCACTTAGTGATAGACCACTCTCACCTACGATCTAATTTGATCAAATCGTGCGGCCGCACACTATGGATGGATGACTAGCCCGGAACTTATAGAACGACCCTGATTAGGATTGCCTTACTGAATCGACACTTGTCCCTGGATAACACTCGCGATGCTGGATATAGTCTGCATCAGACCCATCCATTGCTCGGCACCACTCTTGTTCTTGTTTCTTGGTTGCCTGTTTCTTTCGCCTTTCTACTGCTTTGGTCTTCTCCTGATATGCCGGATTCGGAACCCTTGGATTTTCGACCTCTCGAACTTGTCTGCAGACTTGGCGACCTACCGACGCTTGATCTACCTGGCCTAGTCTTCAACCCCGACATGCTCAGCTCACGTGGTCGAAACTGCCCCTTGTTCGACCTGATATTGAATAGCAACCAGTCGGCCAGCATCGAATCTGATTGGCATGATTATTTACGGAACTATCTTACCATCACCGTGATACAACTGGTTCAGCTTGGGTTTCCCGTCCCGGATACAGTGTGATGACTAGCCTGGCTAGGCTTACAATCACTGCACTACCTGGTTTGTTCCCCGCTTCGCAGCTTGCTTGAATCTCAATAGCCAGTTGACTAACATGTTGAATTCCAGGGTCAAGTTGATTCAGCTGGAAGAAGTTTCTTCCTAGTCCCTCGTTCTCTGCCACACCACATCTTCGACTCTTTCTATATCTTGTTCTTTCTCAGTTGTTTTTGTCTATCCGTTTTCGTCATGAACCGGCTCATCGAGTCTTAGCAAAACAAGGTAGTGGAGAAACAGGACACTAACCTCGGCACACCACAGTGAATTCAGCTTTGGCATGACTATGCCCAACTCCGATATGTACTCTCTAGCACAAACAGGACCATCAGAACATCTTGGTTCGCCATGGATTAGTGCCGGAGATGGACAACAGCAGATGAATGATTTCCCCGGACACTCCCAGACCGTGGATGCCGAGGATTACTCTCTTGCCGCTTATGGAGCTCCCACACCCCCTCATGGTACTGAATTGGATTTGACCGAAGAGTTCCGGAAACAGTGCGCTTCTCCGCGCTCCGAGTCTGTGAAGAGGCTACAATCTCGCAGCCCCGGAATTTCCTCAAAGAGGAGGAGTACCAAATCTAGCGCAGTCTCCAAGACCCAGGCGAGACTCGCTCCCGCCCCGACATCATCAAGGGTGTCAAACATGGGCTTGACAGGTAATTCTCTTGCTTTCCAGAATGCCAACGGTCACTTTTTGGGCATGAACCAGTCCCTCTTTCAGGAACCGGATCAGGCCGACACCCTCTCCACCCAGATGTACTATCAAGACCTCCACCTAGATCTTGACATGAACTCTGGAATGGCCTTCCCAGACCTCCCCCATATGCATGTTGATCCCACCCACATGCAATTTGACCCTGACACTAGCCTCACTGCCACCTCAACCCCCCGATCCTGGAATGCAGCCTACACTCCTCCACAGTCCCCTCCTAATGCCGAGGAAACTTGGTACCAGCCTTCCCTTGGCTCGTCTGAAAGCGCGGGATCTTCCCCGTCTGATTATGGTATTGGCCAGACCTACTCTCTTGGTCAGGACCTTGCTATCCAGGGAATTGCCGGTAGTGATATGTCTGCTATTGGCCGCGAGGACGCCTTCGCCGTTTCTGCCCCATCCCGTCGGCCTAGGTCGGATGGTGAGACTGCCAGGGACCACCACCTCTACAAGAACGCCGCACCCCACGCCGACGGCCTTTTCCACTGCCCCTGGGAAGGAACTGCGGAATGCCATCACAAGCCCGAGAAGTTGAAGTGCAACTATGAGTAAGAAACCGTCTCGTCTCGCGCTCCGTCTTCCCCTGAGAAACACAAGCTAATTCCGAACCCCTCCCCTCTTACAGCAAGTTCGTCGACTCCCACCTTCGGCCCTACCGCTGCAAGGTCGAGTCCTGCGCTGATGCGCGCTTCTCCTCCACCGCCTGCCTGCTCCGCCATGAGCGCGAGGCCCATAGGATGCATGGCCATCAGGCTTACAACTGCACTTACAAGGGATGTGAGCGATCTCTCGAGGGTAAGGGATTCCCTAGGGCCTGGAACCTCAAGGATCACATGAGGCGTGTCCACAATGACCATGGCAACGGTCCCGTTTCTGGATCTCAGCGGGGCACTATTGTCGAGGACCAGCCCAAGGTGCGAAGAAAGAGCAAGACCTCGACTTCTGCTAGCAGCAGCCGCAAGTCTTCCAAGTCTATGCCCGTCGTTGACCCTGCCGCCGAAGAGTCGATGGACCGCATGCAGCAGGACTACATGGAATGGGAGGCCCACTATAAGAACCTCCAGGGTGCTGTTCAGCACCTCAGCAAGCCTACCGACGCTGAGTCTCGCAAGCAACTCAAGAAGGCCCAGAAGTACCTGGAGCAGATGTCCTCGGTCTACGAGCGCATCCACCATGACCCAACGGCTCCCCGCCGCCGCTCCCACGGAGTAGATTGAACCGGTTAGTGAACTAGCATCCATGTTCGTGCTCGGGACTTTTGATCTCAAGATTCTAACGCACGCGGTTGTGACGCAATAGGAAAAGAGGTTAATACGATCTGCTTCTTGAAAGACCAAACCTACTAGATTCTCGTGCAAGTGCAGAAGGATCGCTTCCGGTTCCAGCATTCCGTGCCCCGGCGAGGATGCGGAATGCTGAGATGTCCAGGATCTCAAAAGGCGAAAACTACCTTGGAAATGACTTCCTTAAAATACTTCTCTCCTATCTGGTCCATCAGTCTTATCCAGCTCGACAACTTTTCTTGGGAGGTCTTTTTTCCTGCTTTCACGTTTGCTGCCGAGACACAAGGACTTTCTTCTCGAGTACTTCTTTGACCCGCCAGCATATTCTGGTCGCGGCTGAGAATGCTCTTGACTTCCTCTTGCTCGGAAGATTTTGAACGACGCGTGGTACTCATTTTCTACCAATTCCGTTCTTTCCATTCGGGTTGCCCAGTGAGCAGAGACAGCAGTCTCCTAGCTAGTATCTGGGTAGCTTGGAGTCGTGCGAGCAATTGCAAAGAGGGATCGACAGGTCTTCGAACTTGCTAATCCGCCGACTCATGCCACTTTTGGACATTTGGGAAGGATCCTGTTGGGATTTCCCACGAAGGCAGAGGTGGACATGTATGGCATTGTGTGGTGTGTGTGTATGTGTATGTGTGTGGGGGTGTGTGTGTGTGTGTGCTCTCTGCCACCGATCATGTATTGTGGAGGTTGATTTTGCTGGTGTGCTAGAATGAGACTTGAGATCAAGCCTGGATCCGTCTCATGGCGTCCATTCTCTCTCTCTCTTTTTTTTTTTTTTTTTTTCTCATCTTCGTGTTCTTGGCTCCTGTACCAGGCATTGGCCACACACATTCGTTTAGAGATGTTTCTTTGGATTCTTGTCCCGCGTGGAGATATGTTTTTACCAATATCAAACCTTTGTATTTCTGAATCATTTGTACCAGTCAGAAGAAGATCTATGTGTTTTTACTTCACCCTCGGGATCATTCCTTTGTAGATGGAGAGAATTGTCATGAGGTGTATCAATCCTCGTTGTTTCATGATTTCAATATACAAAGAGTTCTCTTCTTTGGCTTCAGAATTGTTTTATTGGCGTGCCTTTGTGGGCGATGCTGGCATCCCCTTCTTTTAACCGAGGCCGAGACGGGTTTTCTACAGGAGAATTCAAGGGAGACCAAAAAGGTTTCCTCGATTGCATTTGAAGTCTTTCGAATGACAAGATGTTGAATGATATTCATTGATATAAAGCGAGAGACAACAAACATTGAAGCCATGTGTAATTGAAAGTGGGATGAAAACCTGACCTTAAGGAGAGTGGTATCTATGCGACGAAACGCCCGGAATGCAGAGGAAAATGCAAAATGCTACCCCGCCCTGTATATAACACCTCTTCGTATATCTCACAACAAAAAAAAAAAAAAAAAAACCTTTGATGATACCCAATTTGCTTCCAAGAACGCATCAATTTTATAGCTGTGGCGTTGGGGTGGTGATGCGGATACCGTTCGCCAACGGAGGCAAAGGCTTGTTGAGGTCCGGAGGAGCCTTTACTTCCCTGACGAAAACGATGGGTACCTCCTGGTCAGGCTCGACGCTCTTAGAGAAGCCTGTCTCTAGGTCCTTTGAATGAGCAGAGCGAGTCCGAGTCCGGAGGGGGACGGCGTCGAAGAGGCGAGGAAGGTAGCGGACGAAGAAAGGTTTGGTAGCTGGGATAGAGACGCAAATCTAGCGGTCGTGTTAGAACTCATCGTGTCAAAGGTGTGCCGTGCCGTGCTTTGCTTTTTTTTTTTTTTTTTTTTTCCACTGGCAGGCATTCGCGACGCGAAAGCGAGGCAGGGGTTGTGTGGACTCACGATTCCCAGAAATAGCTCGATAGCGCTCGCAAACCAGGAAACCCACGAATGCCAAGTAAAATCAAAGTCTGCGGAAGTAGTCATGAGGTACATGAGATAGGTCCTCACGATCCCGGCCAGGCACGCAAGCCAGCCGATGGCGAAGAGGGCCATGACGACGGTCATCTGGCGGCCGCGCAGGATCCCGGAGCGTAGGACGACGACCATGGGGAGGATGACGATGATAAAGTCCATGATGGTGTTATAGATGCCGGCGATGAGGATGCCTCGGCTCTCGTCCAAGCAGTTGCGCTGGTCGGCGGGCTTGAAGAAGTCCCAGTAGTCGGAGAGGGGTCGGCACTGGGTGAAGAGGAGGACGAGGTAGAGGAGCATGCCTACGACGTTGAGGACGATGAGGAAGACGACGAATCTGCGGATGCGGTCGGACACGGGGGCGGCGAGGCGGTAGACGAGGGCGAGGACGGAGAGTTTGATAAAGGTTGTCGCGAAGTCGAAGAGGGTGAAGCTCACGAGGCTGTGGAGTCCGTGTAAGTAGTCTGAGCAGTCGCCGGTTTTGTTGCGCCGGAGCGGGGGTTTGATTTACGGAGGGCAGTTTTATAAAGCCAACTTACCCAAGCTGTAGGCCCGAAACAACATCTTCGGTGGGGATATCCCAGATATGTTTTCCCCATCCGTAGCCGTGCTCTATAATGATGCCGACTATAAGAAATGTGGTGGCGGTCACATAGGCGACGGTGATGAGGACATCATCCCAGCCGATTCTCTGGGAGATATATCTCCGCGTGTATAATCTTAAGATCAGGACCCCGCTGACGAGGGCCCATAACATGATAGTGACGATATCTTTTGCTGGGCCGCGAGTCTCCGGGTTGACAAGGTTGGGGGCCGGCCAGGCCGCAACCACTTCGGGAGGAGGGGTTCGCGGCATCGCGGCGAACGGCGTCTATGTTGTTGCCGTCACGGCGGAGAGAGGAGATGAGAGGACGAGATTGTGGTAATGGTATTGTATTGCATTGAGATGCCCTCCAAGCTTAGAAACTGAGAAGGGCCACCCGCCAAATAGAGAAAAAGGCAGGATCCGTCACAAAATCCATATCAACCGATTCGTGGGCTGGTATTGAATCGTTGACGGCTTGGTTTGGGATGGCGTTGGCCCGAGCTCTACACCGGCGAAGAAGCAGACAAAAAAGAAGCGCAAAATAGAAGCGGGAACCACGATCATTATAAATTGCGGCCAACGATGTCCCGAGATCCTGTCTCCCTGCTCTCTATGTGGGCTTTTCCAGGTTCATGGCTCTCCGCTCCCTGTAGTTCCTCCCCCACCCTCGTTTTCCTCTCGTGCCACCAGCGGCCGGCATTTGGAGCTTAGACTGGCTATCTCTGCCGACAGAGGTGTGCACTGGCTTCCCCAAGCAAACACGCAGGCGGGGCTGTAGCAAGGGTGGATGAACCCTTGTCATACATGTGCGTTGATCATCGTTGCAGCGGATCAGCTTGCCGGCTCTCCCTCTCTTTACGTTGCTCGAGTACTCTTCACCATTGGCCTATCAGGATGCTCCATAATGATTTGGAAAAGCTCCCGAACCTTGCTGTGGATCTTCCGGGGTTCGAGGGTGCATGGCGGCCCTTGAGCGGTCCTGAGACACTTGACTGCCCCCCTGGCCGCCGACAAGAGGAGCGGGGGTTCTGTGCTGCCCAGTGAAGAAATCACGGCGGGACGCCACAAAGGGAACATGGAACACGCGAGGGAGCGAAGTAGATTACTATTCTTGAAGGGGAGGGGGAAATGGAATTCACATTGTGCAGGGTCAGGTATGGTTTGGTGGGCTTTTTTTTTTTTTTTTTTTTTTCTTCTTTTGGGTTTGGAATATCCTCAATACCGCGTGTAGTTGATGATGTGCTATTATCGTCACAAGTGGCCGGGGTCTTCATGCGCAGACACGAGAACGGGCGCGAACGGACCACAACCGTCTCTCGATCTCGATGGCCCTCTCACCTGTTTCCGTGACAGCGCCCGAGTGGCGCATTGTTTCCAGGAAAAAAAAACCCCCTATAACATGGGAATTAAGGAATCCAGGTAGGCGTGGACGTAGATCACTTTGCTCCAACTGTCGCAGCGAGGGAAGAATCGGCCGTTGTGTGCGCGCGCGCAAGTGATGATGGTGAGTGCTCACGGCCACCGGGGCTTTGTG
The DNA here is from genome assembly GCA_029532625.1 of Lomentospora prolificans. Taxonomy (NCBI): domain Eukaryota; kingdom Fungi; phylum Ascomycota; class Sordariomycetes; order Microascales; family Microascaceae; genus Lomentospora; species Lomentospora prolificans. The sequence goes on along the minus strand of JARFXM010000008.1, from coordinate 1,067,654 downwards.
TCTTGGGCTTTGAAAGCAAAGCCAGCGGCGGCCGGTGGTTTTCTGGTGGCTTTCTTTTCCTAGCGTCTGTTTCTTCTGAGCTGGGCTGGTTTGGACCTGGTGAGAATTTCAGGTGGACTTCCTGGAAAGAGGACCGGAGAGAAAAAAAGTCTTGGTCCTTTCGATGACCGGGCTCTGTCCCAGGGTGTACCAAGGAAAGGAAGGGAAAAGAGCCGGCGCACGGGCGACGCTGGATAATTTTGGTTCTCGCTGCTTCCGAATCGATGGATGGTCGATTTGATGTAAGCTGCCAGCGGACTATTCCCGGTTTGTCGAATAAGCTTGCATTAACTGTGCGAGCTGGCGATGCTTTGGGAACTTGGTGGGGTCGACGAGGACGAGGGGCGGTTGACCTTGCTCGAAGGGGCCAGCATGCATGAAGCACCCGGTGTGCTGCTGGTCCAGACCGCTGGTGATCGCAAGAATCAGTCTGAGGGTATAGGCAAACATCTAACAAGGACACGATGAGGATCACGGCTCGCTCGCACATCAACTGCGCGGAGAACGGTTCTCGAGAAATGCAGTGATCGGCAAGTTCTCGAGGACGACAAGCTGGCTTCCACTAAAACCTGTCGCATCGCTGGCCGGTATTCAAAAAAGAAAAAAAAAATAAAAAATAAAACATGAAATGAAAAAAAATGAAAAAATGAAATGGCGATGTTCATGAAGCACTTGCAGATTCTCAAACGCCCTCTGTCTGTGCCCGCTAGACTCAAAGTTCCTGCATCACAATACACCGGCAATTGCCCTCCGTGTCGGCCTCCGGAATATGCACCACACGAAAAAGGAAAAGGAAAGAAAGAAAGAAGGAAACCAGGACAATGAATAACTTGCCGATTCAGCTCGCTAGATTTTGCACAGACATTTCTGATATAGAAGCCCACTGATCCAACCCAAGCTTCCCGGGTAGGTATCCCACCCTCCAACTCCAAGGCTTTATGCGAGTGCACGGCTCCCTTTTGCCCGCTTGTGCTGTATCACCATCCACCGGGGTTGAGACTGCAACGTGTGGCTGTGTTTCTCGGATTAGGCATTCCACTGCCAAAACCGGCCAGAAGCTGGCTTTTCCATGCTCACCTCCCGATGGTATAGACAGCCCCGACGGTCTCGGCAAGCGCCTGTATTGCCTGTAAGGCCAGATAATTCCTTCTGTGGCCTGACCTCCGACCCTTGCACGCTGCTTCCTGGCTCTCAGACTTTCTACCTGCGTCTCACGTACCCTCTCGGCGCCGGCGGTTACCGTGACGGGAAACACTTGTGCCAGTGTCTCGCCTTGATTTGACCAGAGTTTGAAAAGGCAAACAATCCAATCCTTCGGAAAGCGTTTGTCTCCCTGCATGGCCGCATGTGTGTTCGCAGGAAGAGACAGCAAGAGGGGGGCCTGTCTTGCCCTATTCAAGAGCGTACGTGCATTGGTGCGGTCCCCCACGGATAACTTGCTTTTCATAGGTCGGATACGTGCTCGCGATGAGGTGCTGTTCTTTCTCATGCCAACCTATCCGAAACTATGCGAGGGGAGGCACTATTAAACTCTCTCGCCATGTGAGCTTGACGCTTGACGTCTATGCGCCCCAGTAGCAGCCACGGAAGGATGGATGTCCTGGCGAGACTAGATGGTGAGAATGATCTGCCCCCTTCCCAAATCATCGCCAAAACCCAGCAGGTTCGAAAACATCCTGGGTATCCTTTCCTTTCCTGCGTAGTTTGTGAGTAATCGTAAATGACAGTCCCACCCGAACCCTCAACATCGCCACTTGGCATCTTGAGCGGGTGCCCCCTCCCCAAAAGACATAGATGCGAGCCTCTCGGATCCTGCCCCGGCACTTGACACTCCCCAACTTGATTCAGGTCCCTGGACCTCCGTCAGCACTGGCAACATCATGACATCGTACGCACCAGGGAAGTCTGCATGTGCCATGATCGCGGGGACTGACTCGCGTCACACCATGATATCCAAATAGTGATACAATTCATTCATGGCTATGTGCTTGTGGTTGCGGTTGTTGTTGTTACAAATCCCATATCGGCCCATCTCGCCTCCTCCTCCCCGTTTTCTCATCCCGTCCACTATACACTATACCGTCGTCCCCGCACCGTGGTAAGGACTCCACACGCCTCTGACGCTGGGGTTGATACTCGACACAGGCTTGATAACCTTCTTGACCTTCTCGCCATTGGCATCTCGCAAAAGTTCCGCCTTCTTGAGGACCTGGAGCGGCTCCATGTTTCGTACGCACACGGGCTTCTGGCGCCCGTTGATGTAGTGCGCGACGATCACGGGGTGCTTGCCGGGTCGGGGGGATACGGTGATTTCGACTTCGGGGTTTTGTGAGGCGAATTTGGAGAGGTGTGACTTGATGAAGCCGCTGGGGGATTTTGTTAGCCTTCCGACCCCGTTTGCTGTGGCCCGATATGGGAGGAGTTGGGCGGTGATGGGGTTGCTTGCTGCTTACTTCATTCCTTTGGAGCTTCCGGCCCAGTCGCAGTAGTGGAAATCAAGCTTCCTGCATTGGAGAATGAAAGCTCCGAGGCCGTTCTGTAGACTCTTGGTTAACTTCGCGATCGGGAGTACGGGGCGAGAACGGATGGCCGATTGCACTTACTCGGCCGGACGCTATCCTCCTCAATCCAACGGGCATTATGTGCTTCGTGCCGCCGGGTCTATGCCAACATTAATTTTCGCCGCAACGATCGTAGAAAGGGGTCGGCGACGAAAACTCGATTGGGGGGGTTGCTGTCGCTTCGCTTGGATGTTCGCATCGAGATTTCAGGGACACGGGATTGTCGCGTGGGAAATTTTTGGATGAGTCGAGGATTGAAATTGAGGCGCTGTGGCTTGATGGGGCACTAGCCACAACAGCCCAGTTGGCCAGCCTGTGGAACGGGCTAACGTTGGTTTTAGCCAGCGCTAGCTTGTGCTTCAGATAGGGACGGACTGCTGCTTTCACCGCGTGTAAGACGAGCTGGGAAAGCTTCCATTACTTTTGCAATTGAATCTTAAGGACCTGGTCATCAGCGTCATCAGTACTTCAATCTTAAAGCAAATTATTCGCTGAATTTTTATTTTATAATCTACTGTGTATTTTGTATTTCGACCCAGCATTCGCTTACGAGCAAGATACTAGCCAACACATAATCCGGTGTATCCCGGCACAATTTACTGCCTGCAGTTGATGATGTCAACGAAGGCGGGCTTGAGAGAAGCGCCACCAACAAGGAAGCCATCAATATCGGGCTGCTTGGAGAGCTCGCCGCAGTTCTTCTCATTGACGCTGCCGCCGTAGAGAATGCGGGTCTCGTCAGCGACCTTGTCGCTGACCTCCTTCTTGAGCCAGGCGCGGATGGCAGCGTGCACTTCCTGAGCCTGCTCAGTAGTGGCGACCTTGCCGGTACCGATGGCCCAGATGGGCTCGTAGGCAATGACAATCTTGGACCAGTCCGAAGTCTGGGACTTGAGGGCGGCGAGCTGGTTGCTGACGACCTCAATGGTCTTGCCGGCCTCGCGCTCCTCGAGGCTCTCACCGCAGCACCAGATGACACCAATGCCGCCCTCGGTGGCGAACTTGGTCTTGGAAGAGACGACGGCGTCAGACTCGCCGAGGATGGTGCGGCGTTCGGAGTGGCCGAGGATGGTCCAGTTGATGTTGGCGTCCTTGAGCTGGGAGACGCTGATCTCGCCAGTGTAGGCGCCGTTGGGCTTGTCGTAGACGTTCTGCGCGGCTACTTCAATCTCCTTGCGGAGGCTGTCGCGGACTTGGAGGAGGTAGAGGGCGGGAGGGGCGATGACGACCTCTGGGCACAAGTCGGTTAGCTTCGTGATTACGACGCCGCGAGAAGGGGTTGTCTGCCCCTGGTTCTTGAGGGCCAAGAGGGAAGCTGTGAGTTACATACCAACGTTGGGGTCAAGGGTGGCCTTGTTGAGGTTGTCGACAATCTCCTTGATGGACGACACGGTGCCGTTCCTGTTATGGGTTTATTCCCTATTAGCTTCTCGACAATGCCATGGAGCTCGGACGCACAGATTGTTGAGCTTTTTTCCCTTTTTGAAGAGCTTTATTCCCTGCCCAACCTTTGATGGTGGGGTTATCAAGGGGTGCGGGGTTGTCGTTGAGGGAAAGAAAAACTTACATCTTGAAGTTGCCGCCGACGAAGAACTTGCGAGCCATGATTGCGATGTTTGAATTTGTATATGGGTATAAAGTGAGGATAGATTGTAGGATAGAGAATAATTCGCAAAGGTGGTGATGGGTCTAGGTGTGTGGAATTGCGGGTTTTCTTTTCCAGGTTGGAGAGGTGGTTTTGATCGACCTTGCTGAGCTGCGAGGAAGTACTTCTTTCGTAACTAATACTCGTAGGCCGAGCTCCACGAAAATAAATCGCCTGATGTAAACCAACTGAAGCCGCGGGTTCCAGTTGCTGGGTCTGTACTGTAGCCAGAGCGGTATTTTTGCACTGTCCCAGCTCAGCTTTTGCTCGTTGAGATAAGGTTATGCATGGAATAGCTTCTATAATTATCTCTCTTGGAGTTATGTGCATCCTATCTCAATCCATTGAAAGCGCGGTTGCAAGTGAAAAGATGCTTAGGATCCTCTATTTACAGTTAGGGGCACTGCTCGGGAGCTTCTCTGGTTTAAGCTCTTCAGTAGTTTTACGCAATTCAAGAGTCCAGCTTGGCAGCGAAAGATAGGCCATTGAGGGTAAATAGCATCTGAATCTGGACCATGAGTGAAATAAATGACTCCAAACACATTTCTCATAATACTGGTTCAGTGCGAGTCGAAGTGAAGTCATTGGGTGCTTCTTCCTCCTCTGCGCGTCGTTAATATGGAGAGACCAGGAAATGATGACTAAGCCATGAAAGCTACAAGTGACATGGTTGACCTTCGCGTGTAGCGGGATCTTCCTCGGATAAACACAAGCCACCACACACGAGCTCAAACAGGCAGCCTCTCTGATCCAGAGCTTCGTGTCAAATTTCCGTCATCAGCCTCCTGTCGCGACTTTTCTTTGGTCATCAAACTGTCCCTGCCAAGGATCCCACACTTTCTTTTCGGCCGTGTCATTATTTTTCTCTACTTTGAAAGTTGATTCTAATTGAACTTCTCTTCTGTCTGGGGATGCGCGGCGGGCATAATGACTGACAAACTCCCTCCCAATCTCCTGGCGCTCTTCGCGCCACGACCCCCTTTGCGATACCTCGCGCCCCCCGACCATGCCCCCGAGAAGCGCCGGACCCAGCCCATCTCGGGCGTCGCCGCGTTTCTTCCGGCTTTACAGGTCTACAAGGAAACAGATGTATACGAGCCGACGGAGAGCTGGTTGGAGATGAGAGATCGCAAGAAGATGGAGCGCAAATTGGAGGCTGAGAAGCTTGCTACTGAAGGCCCCAAGAACTGTGAGGATGCCTGCCTTATCTATGATGGCATATTGCACGTCTGTTCCGAGAGAAATTGCTAACTTCTTACACAGTCAAACCCCATGAGGACCCTAATGTCCGTGGCGACCCATTCAAGACTCTGATCGTCGCGCGGTTAAGCTACGAAGCCACGGAGCAGGATTTGGAGAGGGAGTTTGCCAGGTTCGGACCCATCGAGAGGGTACGTTTTCCAAATTTCCCTCTTGCCTGCTCAAATTATTCTAACTCGATGCGTGCTACAGATTCGAATCGTCACAGACACCCATGCCCATCTACACCCCAAGAAGAAGAAGAAGGCCCACAGGGGCTACGCTTTCGTGGTTTTTGAGAGAGAGCGAGATATGAGAGGTAAACCATCCCTATTTCCGACCCACTATTCTCCCTTTCCTGGTTGTGACACAACTCTGGTTACCTCCCAGGCTGTGGTCTGGTAACCCCTGACCTCAGCAAGAGTGTGTTTGCTGCGTGTATCCTGTATCACTCATTGGTATATTCTTGAATTTGGTAAGAATTGACTAACGCGTGCGCCTTCGGCGCACTTGATGGACAGCGGCCTTAGAAGCTTGTGACGGGATCCGTATTCGCGACCGACGTATCAAGGTAGACGTCGAGAGGGGTAGGACCGTAAAGGGATGGAAGCCTAGGAGGTTGGGTGGTGGCCTTGGCGGCCGTGGGTACACCAAGGCTATGCCGGCCCGGCCCGTAGGACCTGGAGGCTTTGGGGGTGGCTACAGAGGCGGATTCCGTGGCGGATTCGAAGGTGGACGAGGCAGGGGAAGCTTCCGTGGCGGCGGTGGCTTCAGGGGAGGCGGTTTCCGAGGCGGTGACCGTGGAGGTGACCGCGGAGGTGATCGTGGTTCTAACGGCTACGGCGCTCCTAGCAATGCCCCGTCCGGGCCTGGCTCTGGGTACGGCGGTCGCAGTGGCGGCTATGGCGGCGACCGGAACCAAGGTGGTGGGTATGACTCACGTGGTTCGGGACGCTCATATGATGACAGACAAGGCGGCGGCGGTTTCCGCGATCGGCATGATAGAGAACCCCGCCGCACTGGCAGCAACATGGAGCCCATACGGCCCCGAGACCGGGAGAATGGTGGGTATCGTGATAGAGATTACGATAGGCCCCGTGACGACGACAGGAAGCGGCACTACGACGGTGGTAACAGCTTTGATGAGCCCAGGAAGATACGCCGCTACTAAAGCTCACAGAGCGTTAGTCTTACGCCTCCAGTGGTGGGTCCGCCATTGAACACGGCTTTAACGGTAACAAGACCGTTGTTGGCGCCATTATCGTGCCAGTCTTCTCTCCCCCTTCCACATAAGGGTAAGCAGAGAGCGTTGCAGGACATGCATTTCAGCCCTTCGACCATGTGTTTTTATATTCTCTTTGACTTTTTGGCCCGTTTATTTCGCCAACTCAGCCGTCTGCTCCAACCGTCACCTGCTCTTGGCGACTGAGGCTAGCCTCTCGAAGAAAAAAAGCATGGGCTTCCACACAGTCCAGTTACTGAATCAACATCAAAGTTCAAGAATATGGAGCGCGGTTAATCTCGGTTGCGCCTGGACCGCGCGTCCCAAATGGATGAAGCAGGGAGTATACGGAATAGGTAAAATTGCCTTCGTCTGTTCTTGTTTCCGCGTTGTATTTTATAATCTGATTCATCCGAATCCGGCGAGCGCCTTAACCCTGCGTAAAGCTAGACAATGGATAAGGAAAAACAAACCAAAACAATACATGTACACACAAGAGGTAAGGTCAGAGGTAAGGAAGGATATTCTATGCCTACTGACCTAAAGAAGATTCGTTGCATAGCGTATTAGTAGCGGGAAGCAAAATAAAGGGATGGTAGGTCCTGCCAAACCCCGAGAGGAGGAACCGAGGTCCTCATAATACATGTTCGTGAGTGAGTATCGGACTATGCAACGTATAGGCAAGGGATCAGACCAGACCCGTTTTTGGTTTTCATAGACGCCATTTTGGTTGGACACTGCTGGTCATATTGAGATGAGGAGCGCAAAAAGGCAAAGGCTTGTTTTCTAGTCGTGAGAGTACGAGCCTCCTGTCTCTTAGCACACTACCTTAATCCATATTCATCGAAACGTGAATTCCGTGTCATATTTCCTTTTTTTTATCAAACCGAGAAACAAACAAAAAAAAAAGCCAAAACCCACCAACGCCTAGATTTCGAAGTTGTTTTTGGAAAAGCCAGCCCTACCGATGCCGAAACTTTGGTATCAATCTTCCAAGCCTAGCAAAGCAGACACCGACCAATGTGTCCGGTTCGCGCCGCTCCTTTTTTTTTCTCTGCTAGCCATCTAGTCGATTCCGTTGCGAGAAGCATGTGCCCATCACGTCTAAGACGTCCAAGATCCTCATCCCCTCCTTCCGTCACATTTCGCACGCCTACTCGGTCTCCATGGCGTCTCCTACTACAGTGACCTTGCCGGTAGAGGAAGTCCAGTACCTAGCGACGTGTTAGCTTCTCTCCTCACTAGAACGAGGGCCGGCGCTTGGAAAAGAAATAAAAAAAAAAACGAAAAGTTCTGCCAAGGGAGCCTCATCACACTTACGCTAGAACCTTGACCTTGAACTCGCTCATACAGACGCTGAAAAGCTTCAAGAGCCTCGTCTGCCTCGAGTCCAGGGTATCGCCCTCTTTGCAAACAGTGTACCCCTCTCCCTCGCCAGACTCCTCGCCCAAAACGACCTTGCCCTTGACCATCCTCGTGGGGACGCCCAGCCGCCTGAGCTCTGGCTCGATGGTGTGCTCGAGGGGCACGTCGTAGTCGGCGGGGACCTCGCCGCCGGTGGCGTAGACGACGCCAGCGGGGATGACGAAGTCGCGCGAGGCGACGGCGCCGGCGCGGGCAAAGTCTACTGAGTTGATGGAGGCGAAGTAGGCGGCGATGTCTTGAGGGGAGCGGTTGGTGAAGAGGAGGCCGACTTGGCCAGCGATGTGGGGGGTGAGGGCGTCGATGCCGTCGGCTTGGGCTTCGGCGGGGTTTTGGCCGAGGGCCTTGGACATGAGTTTGGTCTTGCCGAAGAAGATTCTGGGCGCGGGAGAAGAACCGTGTGTTAGCAGCAGGTATGCGTGTGTGAGGGTTTCACTCCATTCTTGTCTTCATTCTTATGGTACAGCCATCCGGGAATTGGAAGGAGACGGGGGAGAGAGAGAAGAGAAGGAAAAAAAAAAAAAAAAATCCGAGGCTCGACTCACTTGCTATCGGACAACTCTTGCCTCACACTCTGGAGATGGGTATTCCTAGTATTCTCGACACTGAAGACGAAGCAGTGCATGTACTCTCCCAAAGCTGCCCTCACATTCTCAAAGAGCTTGTCCTTGTGTTCGCGACCCTTCTTCTGCACCTGCGTCAGGTGGACGAGCCTCGCCCTCTTCGACTTGGGCATCTTGGCTGGTATATATTCAAATTCGTAACAGTGAAAAAGAGACGAGGATCCGAGAGAAAGGCGAGGACGATTGAAGATCCTTTTCTCGAGGCGCAGGATTGGGAACTCGAGCGGACGAAAATAGAGGTTGGATGCCGAGATTTCAACGGGGGGGTGTGGTACCTCGAAGTGCGCCTGCTCTCAAAGGCGGTGATGGGAACTTTTTTTTTTTTTTTCCCTTTCAACTTTTTGCTGGGGCACAATTCTGGATTCATGGAGGGGCTCTCCTTCCTCGACCATCCTGCCGTTCTTTTAGCCGTGGTTTTTGCGGGCTTATAGTCCAAGGTACCTGGGTACATCAGTTGATGCATTTCCCTAGACTCGAGATCCGCTGGCTGGTGTCGAAGACTCCATTGTATTGTCTAACACGGCTCCAGGAATCCCCACGGCCCTACCGAGTAATACAACAAAGTAGAAGTAGTATTACGGCCCACCGGCAGATATCAATCAATCACAGCCTGGCTGTCGCGGGAGCTGTAGAAGTAAAGAGGTGAGCTCGGTAGGACTACCGGATCTAGTATTAGGCGAAGGATCCTACAATCCTAGGAATAATAGAGAAGCAAAGGAGAGGGAAAAAAAAAAAAAAAAAGCAAAAAAAAGAAAGAAAAAAAGGAAAAAAAAAAAAAAAACTGTTCTGGCTCCAACAAAGCGTCGCGCAATCAGACCGCCCATCAACAAGTCATATTCCCAGCCCCAAAACGCGTGGTATCGATTTAAGAACCACATGCCAGTTTTTATTCCGCAGTTCCCCCATATTATGCTGCAAATTGAGGCGCGATCTTCTCTTCCCTTTTCTCACTTGTTGATTTTCCTTCTTTTTTTTCGCTTTCTCTCTTAATCCAACCACTCTTCGTTTTCACATCATTGATCGTCATAGGCTTTGTCATAGCCCCCAATTCAGGCGCGTTAGGCTAGGAGCATCTGAACGATATCGCATATCCCATGTAGAACTCCCCTGTCCCATTCGCATTCCTTACTTCCCGGCCACGTTGAGGTGGCAAAAGCAACGAGGTCCTGCGAGGATTGGTTGCGAGACGGGATGTCTCGGAAGGCCCCGGCTTGGCGCTTAACGCTGTAGCATCAATCCCCGACATTCGGCTGGAAACCATGGATGAAATATAGCGACGGCGCCCAACGTGCGTGCCAACGTCTTCTCTCTCTGCTCAGAAGGTAGTCATGTCATTGGCCCGGATATATTCTGCGAACCATCAATCTCACTCATGATTGTCTCATCCGTCGCCATCGCACTAACCACTTCCCCTTGTGTCAATCCCGCCCAATAAGACGGCTCGACCTGCCGCGCCTTCTTCTCTTGGTAAATCTCCTGTGCGACGCCTCGGACCTGCCCAGCCGCCATGTCGGCTGCGCCCCACACTTGCCCGAGCCTGTTCAGAGCTCCGATGTTAAGTCGGATCATCTGCCGTAAGTCGTCGTCGTCCTGCGGACCGTGGAGCCACTGAGCCCAGCGACTGAGGTGGACGATGGACGACAGCGACACAGCGCAGATAAAGAAGTGCGTGTGCGAAAGTATAGGTGCTCGATGCGTGATCAGTCTACTGATGTCAGCGGCTGAGGACAGCGTGTGCTGGGTATGCAGATTGAACGCTGGACCGCCAGGCACGGCTCTGTGTGGGGTGCATGCCGTAACGCTTCGGGCTGGAGACGAATCGAGTTGTGAGTGAGGTTGGTGCAATAGTATGGATGTACTAGGGTAAACTCGCGTTAGCGACTCTCGGTTCCCTCTCCCCTCACGCTTGGCTTAAACTGAGCACAGGGCAGGACAGGACGGGAAATGCTGGCAAGGAATGAGGAGGCTAGTCATGAAGACCTACGCGTGCGTAATCATGTGCGCTTGAAACATCATTTCGTCCACTTTACAGTCGTTGTTCAAGGCGTCTCTTTTCGCGTCCGGCAAGTGTACTCTCCAGTTAGTCAAGAGATTCTCGATCCGTTCCACACTCTCTGGACTGCCCCCATAAACATTCGTCGCCCTTAGCAATTTGCCCAAGTTTCGAGCTGCAAGGATTCGGTACGCAAAGGAAGAGAATTGCCGGTCGTCGCCAGAGAATTCCTTATTGTCCAAGTCCTCAAGATACGTCGGAGGTGGAATATTCTATCGAATATCTAGTGAGCAAGATTCCCTAAAGAACGGATAGTCTGGCTACTGTGGTGGCTTATGGCGGGGCTATTTTAGTGAAGGGGAGGCAAGAAGCAAGCAAAACGCTGCGGACTTTTCTTGGGTTTGGGTTTGGGGATTGCGGTTTTCGGAAATGCTTACCCCCAAAACATACTGATGCTCCTCGCATGGAAGAGCAGTCTCGGCCGGGAAATCGAAGAGGAAGAAGTTTGTATTGCGGTGCACCCCAGCAATCAAGGCATCCACCACATAGAGCTCCCACCACGTTCTCCTCCAGCTCTCTTCTAAGACGGGGATTCCTCTGCCCTGCAAAGTTGCGTAGGTTTTGGAATTGATACCCAGCTGCAGGGCAAGAGTTTCCGCGTCCGATAGCAACTGTCTCGCCTTTTCCTGCTGGCAGTTTCCGTCTAATCCAATAATCAGCAGCAATAGCGTTTGCAATAAGAAACCGTCGCGCGGAGTTGCCAGATCGTATGCTAGCCGTAAGGCTTCGTGAAGAAAACTGGCTTTCCACTGGCCAACGTCAATATATAGAGACCCAATCCATCGGATGGCGGCGAGTAGAGGTTTGAGCCCGAGATCTTTCGCTGTCCGTGGTAGAGCTCCCGCCGGAAGCACGAACGGATGTGCCGGATAGAAATTGTGGTAAAACGACTCGAGACAATTATCGGCCACGCTTTTGTGCTGGGCCTGCGCGGATACAGCCTCCACTAGAGGGGCACTATCAGAAATCGAGTTCGCTAAGCCCACGCCCGAGGTACCGCTGTCGTGGAAAGGCCTCGATAGCTGTACATTTGTGCCGTAGGGTGTGGCGGCTGCCGCGTCCGGAACAGCTAGAGGTGGGTGGAACTGGCTCTCTACCGGCGTAGATGAGCCGAGGATCATCGCCTCATCATCGGGGCTGATAGCGGCTGCATCTAGAGACGTCAAGGAATTTTGCCTTGTCGGACGATCCCTCGAGGATGTCTGATTCTTCTTGGGTTTATAACCACGGCGCGAAGCAACGTAAACGCACTCATAGTTGCTGCTTTTGCAGCGAGCGCAGGGGCTAGACCCGTCACACTTGAGGTGCTTAGCTCTCTAATCAAAGAAAGCAGTCCGTTAGCGTACACGAGCGGGAGGAGGTATTCCGAAACCGTCAATTGAGCACTGGCTAGGACGGCGAGAACATGGCTGGTGAAGAAGGAACGGAGGATGGGGTTGGAAGGGCGCCACCCAAACGGCGTTCGACCAGGAAGAATGCCGATCCGGGAGAACAACGAGCCCAGGACTCCCGCTGTCCGAAGATTATCGGCCTCTTGTGGTAGAAAAGGTGACCCAGGCAGCCTGCAAAGCAGCACCAGCGTCACGGCTAGTGAGAGGGAAGGAGCTCACATACACAAGCTAAGCATGCTGCAGCTACCGTACTCTGTTGAGTGCGGGTTTCGCTTCTCGAGGTTGAGGATGCAGCCGTGGCTGTGCCCAGAGCATTCGTATGAGGACGAGCAGGAGTTATCGGCGAGGGGCTGCTGCTGCTCGGGGCGGAGGGCGAGAATTGCTCCATGTCCGTAAAGGTTGAGGCCACGCCCTGACGGAAAGGTGGCAGCACAGTATCAAACGCCGAATCTTGGAGGTGCAACAACGACACAACACGAGGTAACCCCCCGAACTCTCGGTGGCTGACTGACGGAGTGAGTCGATAAGGCCACGCGGTGAACAAAATCAGAAAGGCAATGGAGGTCTAAATGAGCCAGCTGGCCGCGGTGCTTCTGGGTTTGGGTATCTTTGAGAAGAAGATGCACGATATCCCAGCACCTTGGACGAATCGAATTGAAGCCGACTTTAATTTCGTGATATTTTTTTTCGGTCCGTCAGACTCGTCGTCTTCAATAACAACTAAAATCCCCTGCTTCCGTGGGCTGGGCAGTTATAAATAAGAGATCCGACGCTAGCTGTATGGTGCCTCCGTAGGCCAGACCGTCCGCATGACAAAAGAGTAACTCGACAACCGGCTACCAGGTGCTGGTGGTGTCGGTAATACTGCCTCTTTGGCAAATCAATTCTGCATGCTATTTTCTTATTCCATGCAGTTGCGGCAACGGATCAAACGATAGGTGGGAGGAGGAGAGCGGAGACGCCGGCGAATGAGTGAAAGTTGGTTTTTAGGTGGCGCACTAAGAGCGATAAAACTTATCGGAGCACACACGCACGCACACACCACCAACCCAGCTTCAAGAGGGTTGAGAAAGAGAGGGGCCCCGCAGAATTGAACCACGCTATTCCAAGAAGTGATCTGGCGGGCAAGTATGAGGCAAATTCTCTCTGATTGGGATCGTGGGTGAGATGGATGGCTTAAAGGTGTTGCAGGCTGGCCATATCTCAGCCCTGGACGTCCATACCTCAGCCCTGGCCGTCCATTGGTCGATCGAGCGAGGTAAGCGAGCGTCAATATTCTCAAATTCGCCATCGGTGACGGTACTAGGTTCGACCGCGGATTCTCTGTTAATCCGCCGTCAAGCCATTCATGTGTTGTATTTCATACCAGCTCGCCTTGTTGCCGCTTTAACCATCGACCGTTTTACTACTGCATGTCGCAGACGAGCTGGCCTCCTTTTACACCATCGCCTCGAGGGTTAATCCAGAGCATACAGCTCCCAAGGAAACGCTGGTGGCCTGAGGTCTTGGACACCCCCCTTTCTTTACTTTTTTTCACCTCACTTACCGACTTCAGCCAGCAACAGGCCGACAACTCTTTGCCCGTTCTGTTGGGTTTAGTCATCCTGGCTGGGGAACTAATGAGATCTGCGTCTACTATCGGGCATATCATGGCAGCAAGGCCACAATCCTTGTACCATGGTCTAGGAACGGCCGCATACGAAACGGAATACATTCACAGACGCTCCGCCAGCCCTCCACCGGAGACGGCCCAGGGTACACGCACTTATACTACGAGGGGGAAAAAAGACTAGGGGCGGGGCCCAACAAAGAATCGCCCAGTGGTGACCTGAAAGAGTTGAGCAGCCAAAGACTGGGCTCCTCGTGCCTGCGGAGCGCCTGGGAAGGAGAATGATGTGCTATCGACGAATGCTGCCATCCTGCAACGTTCATTGAGTGCGGACTCGGGACCGGAATTAAGTCATTGAGCAGTATAACCCTAACCGCCAAGCACACATCAGTATTGGCATCTCTCGAAAGGCAGCCTAACTAGTGGTCGATAGTGCTTGGCTCGGTGTCCGGGCCTGTACAGGTAGGGGTATGCGTGATGTAGGGAATGCGGTAGTTAGCCACCGGCCCAAGCTCGGCCAGCAGACACAGGCCAGGAGGCTGAAATTGGGGTGGTCGAAGTTGCAGGTAAATCGCTGTGTTCGTGTGAAACTTGAATATGTACCATATTGCCAACGGCGGTACGGCCAAGTCAAGATTACGTGGGAGGTCCTCGACATGACACCTGTGGCAGCCAGCCATTCTCAAGGGCGCGGGTCTTTGTCAGCAGACAATCACTCGTGAACCACTACAGCAGCGCTATGAAGGGGACTCATACTTTCTCGGGATAACGTGGGGAGACAAATGGGTACAGAGAAATTGCTAAGAGGGACAGAAAAGACTGAGGATTATTTAGGAGCATCGATCCGACCTCTCCAGGAGCCGAGGCAGGGAGAGAACAGCTCTAGAGAACGGATGTGGAGAAATACTGGTCTTGTGGCAAAGGGCCAACCGAAGTAAGGACAAACTAGACGTGGCTTAATCGATCCGAGGTCTACCACCACTGCCGGCCATTATTGAAAGCCTTTACAGCTGTACAAGGGTCGAGTATCTTAAGTTGGGTAGGGAGGGACGCGTGGAAGATGTGAGTCGGAAAAGGAGAGCGAGTATAATGTACCAGTGTACAGCGTGCGCACTCGCTTCGCTTATTCTTGGAGGCAGTCTAATTTCGTCTTGATCGATGTACATCAATTTTTAGATCTAAACCCTTTCATTTTTCTGCTTGCGCATTGTTTGACTTTGTTTCGGATGAATAAGGCACAGGTCGCTCACTGGCACAGGAGAGTGCCACACCCTATGGTCAATGTCGGCCTTAAGTGCCCTTTTGCAGCATGGATGGCTTAAGGACCCATAGATGAGCCGGGCTTATCTGCGGGTACGTGCGGATAGTCTAGCACATTGACTAGTACGCCGAGCCCTCGACCTGGAGACGGGAAGGCAGGTGCAGTCAAGGATTGGCTGATATTGTGCCTCGACATGGAGTGGCAGATGTACATTTGCACTCAAGTACCTTCAAGGTTCCCGTATTCCAGCATGGCTGAGAAAAGATGTGAGGGCAGTCCCGGCATAGTCATGAGGAAGGAGCTAGTAGTCAAGTCTTGATTCTTGTCGGGAAGTGGATCGGGCGAAAGGCACGGAAATGGCGAGACAGAAGTAGAAGTCGGCATGCCGTGATCATACATAGGTAGGGCTTTCGGGTAGATCCAGGGATCGCTTTTCAATGGTCGATATTAGTGGGCCCCGGACAAGTATCTCTTGAGCCTCTTTTGAGCAAAGAACCACTCCATCCCGCACAACCTGGATAGATGGAGCGAGCGCTAATAACCCCTTATGGATAGTACTTCGTATTTCTAACTCCGCATGCTTGTTGCCTTTGCTCGATGTCGTCGTCACATCCATTGGTAGGTTCTGGATCCTGTCGAGCAGAAGAGAGAGGAGATAGAAAGGCAAGTTCTATTCCTATTTTCGTTTCAGTTCGTCATTCACTAGAGGCCCTTACTGGCCAAGCTTATTCTGATACTAATGATGCAACGCCAGCTATGACCGATGTTCATAGACTCTAGCGCAAACTCAGGAGAAGCACCTTCATCCCTCAGCGCAGAACCCGGAAACCCGGAAGAAGGAGCGCATCGTCTTGATTCCATTTGCGGACCCCAGGCGCTCTTGTCTCCATTTCCAGGGCAGCCGACCCCGACTACTAACGCCGCTGGCGGAGTCCCGCACTCCTGGGAGAGGGCAACCCCGATGCGAGAGCCGAGACTTTGGGCCCTAACCAACCCTGGATCAAGACCCCCCCCTCTTTCCTTATGCCTATTTACTTCGTAGCCGAGTTCTAGGTGGGCCGCTTGCTTTTACCACCACACCTGGTAGCCTGGCGGTCGGGCCATGATAATACCCACAACTCAGGCCCGTGTATTCAGGCCCGAGATCTACACTGGGCAGCTGAGATTGGTGTCCTGTTGTATTTTTCACATCCCACCTCCAGAAAAGGGCAAGGGGGTTGAACGCTCATGATTGGAGTTCTATTACTCTCCCAATTTCATCAAACATGTCCGCTTTCGAGCTCACGCTGACTGTCCGCATTTCCTTCCGAAGGATTCGATGGAACTATACCAGCGTATCCTACCTAGTATCGCCCCAGAACCTTGCCAATACCAGAGGTTTGACGCTCAGAGGCTGCCTCCTTTCCTGAGGTAAACTAGTCAAAAACCTCCTCGGAGATGGGGCACTGCGCCAAGGTCTTAATCTTTGAGCTGATTCTTAGAGATGGGTGAACTCGCGGTCGCACCTCTAGTGAGGAGCTCCCAATGTCTATTTACAATTATCCCCGGTAGTCTTGCTTTTTCCAAAGGGACGGACATCAGACGGGAGAAAATGGTTTAACATGCATCGACACACACGCAAAGGAAAAGGGAAAAAGCAAGTTGCCTACCACTATCACTCCAAGAAAGGCCAGTAAACAAGCCACGAAAGATCACATGCACTCAAATATGATTTGATGCGGAAAGATGAACTTGCAGTTCCGCACTTTTGCGGCTTCGCGCCGTCCTCTCAGAAACCTTGCAGCTGAAGATCATCTTCAGCAATATGCAAAGACCCTTGCCCACGCCGGGCCGAGTTACCCACACCCCAAGCTTGTTGCTCGTTCACTGCCGTGTTGAACTTAGGTCTTGTCTGCACTGGCCTGGCTGTGGTATCCTTTGTATAATATATTACAGTTTGCCTCTCGCGTTATCCCTGCTCATTCACAGCTGTACGTAAGGATGGTTCGTTTGAAATGTGATAGTCATGACCTCGACCACGTCGAACATACCCAGCCGTCGGTGTCATTCCTTCGTCGGGACTAATTTTTTTTCCCAAGATGTCGTGCAACACGTGGTTGAACACCTTGATAATTTTGCAGGTCTTCTTCTACGAACACCTTTCCCACCGCAGCCTAGCATCTGCTAACAATGACGTCCCGATACATGAAGGGAAGGGGTGATTTATCGAACGGATCGCAGAGGGGCTCAAGAGAGCTTCTACCAACATTATTGATTGTCAACAGCTCTACGTGTCGAAGGAAGCAGCCGACGAGTGTCGCTTTTGCACATGTGCCACACTCTGCCTAAGCCTGTGTTTGTGTATTCCTTTGAGCCCTATAAAGGAGCTCGAAAGCTTCAATACCGGTTCGGTCGAGTCACATCCAACCGGATATCTGTACCACTGGTCCCTTCATTCCTATTGCCCATGGTTCCGATAGCCCATAACGACCCGTCCGAAGCGTCAGACTCACGCAGTTACGAATTAGAGTGTCGCGGGTGGCTCTCACTGTCTGTTTCGGTCTGGTGCATTTTGGGACGGAACGGGATGGGATCGAGGCAGACCGGCTAGGACTCTCGGCTCTGGATGCCCACCAAGAAATAATTTATACGGATTTGGGAGGGGCGAAAGAAAGAGGGAGAAAGAACCCCCAATGCAGGTTAGTTGTGCCGACTTCACATTTGAATCTAACGGGTCGACTATGATCGGCACCGATAGTTCGTCCTGGTACGTCATCCAGCCTCAAGAATGGGCATTCACAAGGGTGGCCACGGTTCGAGTGCAGTCATAGTTGAGCTCGAGACCCCTTCTGCAGTACAGACTTGCAAACGATCTCCAGGCACTGGCCCAAGAGGACGCTGTCCAACCCTGAGGCTTGCTAAGAGCTATAAATAAGGCATACTGTAGGATCCTTCCTTGCACGCAAGTGGTGCGGCGAGACTAGTGTGGGCGATTGGCAAAAAACCCTCCCACAACTCGCACGCCGAACTCCGGAGGCGATAGCATCGATGCTTCCACTTCTCAAATTCCTGCGTAGTGGCCGCTTACGAAGGTGCCAATGGGCTCTAAGGGTCAACAGCCCCCCGGAGAAGAAAGATACCACGATCGTGCTTGAAGGGACGGTATCGCATCTCTGAAGGGTGATGGACTCCTTCAAATACCTAATGCAGCTGGCAGACAAGTTCTGCATGAAGAGCCCTGATCGACGTGCGATTTAAAGCAACGCAGAGCGTGAAAAGACGGGAATGGAAGTTAGAAAAGACCGCCCCGGCACCCTGGGGCCGTGGGCCTGGCAACTAGGAAGTGGATTTTTGTGACTCCAGGAGGCCTTAATCTTAGCAGTGACTTCGTGGGGTAGATGCCAAAGTGGTGTTTTTCGCCCCGTCCCGGAAACTCGTCTATCTCTTCCTTCGACACAGAAACAGGGGATGGCGTCGCTGTGCTTATATCAGTAGGTTTCAAGGGGTCAAAGAACTGACGAGGAGGGCTTTAGTAATCGCAGAGGTGGGAATATTGGTGATCATCGGTGAGAGAGGATAAAGAGAGGGAAAGAAGAGGAATATGACTACAGCCGGAGGCCGTGTAAGTCGATAGCGCAGCCTTTCCATCTATCAACCAGCACCTGTGTCGCGTAACTGACTTGTATCCTATACGAGACGCTCGAGATTTTGAGGAGACTAGGATCAATGCTAAATAAAGTTCCTGATGAAGCTTGATTCTCTATCTTCGCTATCTAAAGCCCGTGGGGTGCCGGCCGCACGGCTTGGGCTGGTTGAACCATACGATATCGAGAAGGGCTATATCCTGGATATTTGCCAGCATATTTGCTAGCTTAATAACTCGCCTAATCGAGAAAAATAAGGCATTCCGAAGGTGAATTCAGTGCAGGAAAAATGGGGTCGCCAACTACCGCCTCGAAAAGGGAGACAACTCGACGCTTCTGTTAGACGATACTACTGCCAGCCTCATACTGCTACACTACTCTACGCCCGATCGATTCGGCACGTCTAAACAATGAGGGATGGTTGCAGCAACCTGCAGTCTCTCATTGCGCTTGTGGCCTCACCCTCGCTTCTTCGATCCGCACAGTGCACGGAGATGTATCCTGGCTATCGCCAAGGCCTTATGTATGCTGATTTGCTGTATCGTGGAGAAGATGAATAAGGGGTTGACGGTGCCGCTTCAGCTGATGGAATTGTTGAGGATTCGACGCCTTATCTGCATCTCATGTCGGGAATATCCAATCTCTGCAGCAGAGGCTTGACACGGCTTGAGCATAGTGAATTTCACTGTGATCACCGATCGAGTGCGAAGACCTTCGTCACTCAGGCGTGGAGTGTCAAAGTCTTCCGTCGCCACGATGGCCATTGGCCAGCCCATGGACTGCCTGTGCCTGACGCCATGTAGCCGGAAGCCCTGGGCTTCATGCTCGCATGCGACGTGACCTACAGCTAGCCAGGGTTACGCAGCTGCTCCATAATCCAAGATGCTTGTCTGATGTATCTACGAAGTAGAAGCCATCAAGGTGACCTGGAAGCCGCTGTCAGGCAAGTAAGCTGGCCAATCCAGTCACTTTCCATCGGAGTCCATATGCGGGGCGATAGAAAAAAGAAAACTAAAGGAAATTGCAATAGGGGCCGATAACCTTCTTCGTTGTATTCCTCGGCTCACCTCTAATGTTAGTGTGCAAGATTTTTTTCGCTTGCTTCCCAACCAAGTAATAGCGCAGAGTGGTCCGATCTTGCTGGCGGCGTCTCTAGGACAGGTTGCATTATTGTATCATGCTACCATCGGAAAGACTACCAAGAGACTACGCCGCTAGGGCACGGATAAAGCATGAGACACCAGCTAGCCACAAGGCAGTGCCAGGCTATCCGCTTTTCTTGTGTTCGAGGGTTCATCCGAATGAGCAGTGTCGTGGACTAGTCGACGAGGCTTCGCCAGCCGGACCAAGGACAAAGCCCGACGTGCCAGGAACAGTGGCGGCTTGGAATGAAGCTTGACACGTGCGAGGAGCAGGGTTTACCACCACTAAGAATGATTTCAATGAGTGTCCGAGGATCGTCGGCGTATCAATTCTTCCGCTCCATTGGACGTCGACCGATCAGCCCGGCCTTCCAGCCCGCCACCCAGCCCCAGCCTGTATTTAAAAGAGAAGCTGAATCCTTTTGAGAAACCCCAAGATTCCGTTTCAAACACCATCAATTGGTCCGTAAACCCGTCGAATCGAGCTCCGTTTTCAACCAAATACCGACATCATGGCCCTTGTCAACTTTGAGAGCAATATTTCCTTCTACACGGTACGGGGTTCCCACGGGCTATACCTGTCGGCCCCTTGGCATGGCCAATAGCCTTGCATAGGAGCGGTGCGATCTCTACGATTCAACCAGCAGCTAATGCAGAGCCTACTCCTTTATAGGTCCCCGTTGGCTTCCTCCTCGCCATGCTTCCGCATCTCTATGCTATCTCCTCGGGAATCAAGAAGTATAACCCCGGCAACCCCCGCCAATTCGAGTCAACCATTGCTAGTGACTCGACTATCGACAAGATAGTAGGTCCTTTTTTCCTTTTTTTTTTCCTTTTTTTTTTTTCTTCTTTGGATAGACCCAAGTTGGCTGTGTATACTCACGCCCCCGACAGACCAAGCTCCGCATCATCCGCGCGAAGTCCGCCTCGGCCAACGCATTTGAGACTCTTGGCCTCTACGCTGCCGCCGTCGTCGCAGGCAACATTGCTCAGCTTGACAAGGACACGCTCAATTGGCTCAGCTCGCTTTACGTGATCAGCAGGGTGCTGTACATCATCACCTACATTTGGCTCCAGGAGAACAGAGCTCTCTCCCCCCTGAGAACGGTGTTCTGGGGGGTAGCATCTGGTCCATCGTCTCGCTGTTCCTCAAAGCGGGCCACGCCATGGCTTAAAGGGGCTTGAGATGAAAGTCGATCGGTGATGTGACTGAATGTCTTGTATTGTACGAGTCAGGCAATGTATAGAAGGAGGAAATCTCTGCTCGCGGTCTTAGATGGACAAGGAATCTCTGGACGGGCAAAAAAAAGCAATCGGACAATTTTTGCAAGAAGATAGTGGCCAATATCTGGCTGAAGGTTGTATATATTGAAAGCGGGTCCATGATGGCCCAGCGACGCAATCGCTGTTTCAACAGTGACTGGATTCGAGACCAATATACTGGTCGATTTCTTATAATACGAGAGAGTTCATGATCATTCCGCGCTTCGAGGCTTGCTTTGGAAGGATACCCTATCGTACCGTAACACGCCAAGCGGCCAGACCAAGGATGATGTAGAGCTGTGGCATAGCATTACCAAGAAGCGATATATCGGGCGGATAGTCGTGGCTGGCTCGTCGCCTTCGTCTTGGTTCTATATAGCCCAAATCTCTTACCATTCGCGCAACCAGCTGAATCCGAGGAGCCAGATCTACTTGGATAAGACATCGAACGAAACCCTACCTAAACCCAACCCTGAACCCTGTAACATTATCATATTACCTCTCTCAGAAATCAAAATGTACGTTTCTTCGGCGCTCGTCTTCCTCCTCCCGATCACCTCCGGGCTACCCCACCCCGCCACGCCACGGTCTCCGAGCCAGAAGTTCGGGCTCCGACAAGACCACCGACATCGGGAAACGAGACGAAGTGTAACGGTAGATAAACTCGTGACGTGACAAGAGAAAAAAAAAAGTCCGAGTTCCAAGTATGTACGTCTGAATTGGCAAGATATGTACGTGAGAAGATGCTATGTATATCCTATCCCCCTTCATGATGCGTGACGCCGTCTCCGGTTATTCCCCCCTTTTGATTTCGCCACAAGTCCATATCTAACAAGTATCGTGCAAGTCATTTACGCTAAAACAATCACCCCCTCAAGTTAGTTATTCAAACTTCCCCTTAGCTTGACGTGGGCCATAAGAGTAAAATTGGACTTACCAGGTCCAGCGACATCGGTGGTGATGGTGCCATCCTCGATGTAGACACCCGAGAAGTAAAAGTCCTCGTTCTCGTGAGGATAGCCGTCGCGGGGCAGCTCGAGGACACCGAGATGCCAGTCAGCGCCGTTGGACGAGGTCGAGGCCGCGACAGGGGCGACGACTTGCTCGAGGGGATCCGCACCCTCAGAGTGCCAGAAGCCGACAGTGTTGGCACCAAAGTCCTGGAGAGGTCGTGTTAGAGAGAGAGAGAGAGAGAGAGAGAGAGAGAGAGAGAGAAAGAGAGAGAGAGAGAGAGAAGAGAGAGAGAGAGAGAGAGAAAGAGAGAGAGAGAGAGAGAGAGAGAGAGAGAGAGAGAGAGAAAGAGAGAGAGAGAGAGAGAAAGAGAGAGAGAGAGAGAGAAAGAGAGAGAGAGAGAGAGAAACTCGTGTGAAGAGCCTCGGGGAGAAGAAGGTCACTCACAATCTCGTAGGCAATGTTATGCCACACATCAGGAACCCACTCCGTCTTCCACAACCCCTTTTGAGAAACCATAAACTGCAAGTTGGGATTCTCGGTTCCCTGCTCGCCCGAGATCCACCCATACTTCATCTCGGTAAAGTGGCTCTCGAAGAAGCAAATCTGGTGCTCCTTGTTGACGCTGGGCGGGTTCGTCGCCTTGCGCATCATGGAGAAGTGGTAAAACACCTTGCCCTTGTTGATGCCCGCCGTCGTCTGCGGGATCAACTCCGTGCGACGCATCGTCTGCCCGTTCCAGAAGGCCGTGCCGTCGAGCGTGAACTTCGCGCCCTGTTTGGAAGACGTGTCGGCCGGGTTCTTGAAGTCCTCGGACAGGTTGATGTACGCAGAGGTCGCGCTGCTGCCCTTGATGTACCACTGGTAGGCGCCGACCTGGTTGGACCACGACCACTTGTCGAGGTCGGCGGACGAGGTCATGTCGTTGAAGCGGCCGTCCCAGAGCACGGCGGCGTTGGCGAGGGCGGGCGCCAGGGCCAGGAGGGCGGAGGGAGAGAGCTTCATGGTGGGCGGTGGAGGAGGCGTGGACCGGTCTGCGGGATGTGGGGAGGTGTTTGTGAGAGGGAAGAGAGAAGAACCAGGAAATGGGAGATGGGGATTGAAAGATATAAAAGGGATAGCTTCTGAACGATCTTGGCGAAAGGGCAATAGGCGAGCTATATACACCATAGCGGAGGCTCAATATGAACTATATATGCGTATAAAGGCAACCTGTGCGGCAGGCATAATATTGCGGGGGCAGAAGAAGCACCGGAACACGGCAGCATAGTGTAGAGGAAAAAAAAGGAAGAACCGCTGTCCGAAAAGAAATAAATTAGAAGAATACCACTCAAGTGACCATGGGGACCCTGCTATTCATCGCATCTCCAGCTCAGGTACGGTCACGAAGCAATATACATAAAGTGGCATCACGGACGGGACGTTCCACCATTCCGGCCAACAGGGCTACCGCTTTCCCACGCCTGGCTGACGACAGCCGCAAGGTCGTTGGTTACCCCTATAATTTCCAGTAACAAGCTGGCCCAGTATTCGGAGGTCTCGTTCCGCACAATGGCATGGTGCTCCTTCAGTCCCTCGATGCTCTCTCTCTTCACGTGTGGCAATCGGAGCGGGGAATCCAGACTGGAGGGGAGCGGGAATGCGGAGAAGAGAAAAAAAAAAACCAAAGAAAGGCTCGTCCGTCTAAACAATAATAAGCGAATGAGTTGGGGTAGGATGAAATGCAGAAATGCAGTCCGAGTGCGCAGTAACAAACGACCAAAGTCGCCATATTAGCCTGTACAGCTTTGGTGGCCCTATGATTCCTTTCCAGATTGCTGTTCATATGCGTCACCACCCCGCACACCCACTCTACCCAGCAATTTGCAGGATCAAGGCTGACTGGGGGAAATATTTTTCGATTTCGTTCCAATGCTGGCTTCGGTGGGTATCCGCCCTGTTTCGTCTTTCAGGTTCCTTCCAGGGGGGTTCCCTGTTTCGGGCGGACCTATTATTATTATTATTATTATGATAATAATAAAGGCCGAAACGGGCCAGGATTGACATTCGGAAGCGGGCGAATCGCTGCTCTGGGTACCATGGCGGTAGGAAGGCGACGAAAGACCAGGAATGAAGCAACGGCAGTGGGATGCATCCTGACGATAAAGTGTGGGGAAGATGATGGGAGATCGGCGCGGATCGCAGACCGTGAATCGAGGAATTGAATATGTCCAGGCGTTGGATGGAACAGGACAATTCGTTGCCCCGACTGCTGATCGACCGCCCGGCCCGTGACGGCTTCGCCATTCCCCATTGCTTTCGACGCTCATGGACCAAGACGGGAAGCAAATCTCATGTTATATGTGCCGTTCTTTCCTTGTTCCAACTGGCGCCAGCCCGTATGGAACCCGTGGTCAAGCATAACTTTTCCAAGTAGTAAAGGCGGCAAGATAAATATAGATAGATCAACGTCAAACGCTCATAATCAAAACCGTCCGCCGTGCCTTCATGTAAAATACCCATACATTAAGAAACCCTAAAAGCCAAAAAAAAAAAAAAAAAAAAAAAAACCCTCCAGTGCATGCAGGTACTCCAAAGAGGGAAAGGACAGAAAATGTACGCAAAAAGATTATCGCAAAATAGATTTCACACGCCAACCGGTCCAGTCTCCGGCCTCTCCCGGATTCCCCGCGCAAGCCAGACCGACACAATGGCAGCCAAGCCCGAGATGCCAAGCACAATCCCCAAACTCTGATCCCCGGGCGTCCCGCGCGGCTGCTGCCAAATCCCAAACACCACCAGCGACACCCCTGTCGACGCAAGCTGCGCCGTGCACATCGCCATGTTGTGTATGCCGAGGATCGCGCCTGCCTGATCCTGCTTGGCCCCCCGCGGCGGTGTTCGGTCCTCGTCGTCGCCCGAGAGCAGGGGGCGCTCGGAAGCCATGAAATGAGCCGCCGCTTCGGCCTCGCGTCTATCGGCCCCGATAATGGCAAAGGGAGCCCATGCGAATATGGCCCAGGTGTAGCCTAGCAGCGCGACGAGCGCTACGGCTAGCTCGACGGCCTCCACGAAAGGCGCGATGCACAGTATTCCGGCCATGAGCACCAGGGATATTATCCAGGCCCGTTTCAATGTGAACCCGGGAATCCGGAAAAGCCTGCCCCATCTTGAACCCGCAGCTGACTCTTCGTCGCGCGCCTCTTCGGAGTCGTAGGTCGGTTCCACGAGCAAAGGACCCAGAACCGTAGTGGCAAGCATAAGCACCGCATTCGCAGACAACGCCGCTGTCCCTTCTCTCGTTCCCTTCTCATACAACCGGTCCAGTTCCTCGGGATTCATGTGCGGATTCTCCTTCAAGTGCGGCTCGACAAAGATCTCCGCAACATACATGGACGCGTAAAAGAGTACGGGGTAAAACGCAAAACATGCAAATAGTTGCACCGTACACAGCGTACGGATCTGCTTCGAGAGCCCTCCTATGGCCCCGACGGTCTCTTTAAAGTATCGTTGCAGTCCCATGACGCCATGCATTGAAGACTCCGCGTAGATGATATTCGGGTCAACCTCGCGAACGCACAAAACCGTAACGATGATCGTACCTGCCAGCACCAGGCTCGCAAACGCGCAGAGCGCCTTGAATTGTGTGTCTCCGAACCACCACGGGAGGTGAGCAGTTAGATCTACGCTCCCGGCGAGGAACCCGATGATGTTACCCAGCGCGATGCTCCTCGACGCCATTCCGTTGGCAGCCTCCTGCTGGTTGGGGGCGCAGTCAATGATTAGCGCCCTCAACGTAGGCTCAATCGTGTTCAACCCGAACTCGAGGGAATAAACCGCCGCAAATGCTGCAGCCTTGACGAGGTCCCGGTGACCCACTGCTCCCACAATCTCCCTCACCCACGCAAGGAACATGATGGATGCAATGGCCCAAATCGTCCCCGCAACCACAAAAGGCCTCCGTCTCCCCCATGAGAAGCGAGCATTGTCGCTCAGCATGCCCACGTACGGCTGCACGACGATGCCCATAACGGGCCCCGCCAACCGCACGAAGGCCAGCAGGACCTTGCTCATCCCCAGAGATAAGAGATAGGGCGATCCGCTCGACATATCGACGGACCAGGCGACCTGGAGCCCGCCTATACCCACGGATAAGAGTGCAAGGTACCATGTGCTGCGCACCCCGTCGACTATTAGTTCTTCCCGCGGGCGGACGTCGGGTGCCGATACCGCGCCGTGGTTCTGGCCAGCGCGGCGCCGGCTCGAGAGGAGGGGCGAGGTTTCATCCTGGCCCATTACCATTGTCGCTGCGGTTGGGTGCTATTCGGCGGGCGAGGGGCTCTCGCCTGAACGTGCCTTTCAAAAAACCGCTCGTCGTGTCCGGAGAGGGTTGAAAGACGGGAAAAGAGCCAAGGAATTAATGAGAGACAATGGAAACCTTCGCTAGAACCCATCCAAGATAAAGAACCGGAGATATGGATGTCTTCTTCTCCACTCTGGCCTCGGTGCAGATCAGCACTTCAGCTGTCCGTTTCCCCTTCTGGCGCCCACCGTTCTTGGCTTGCCAGCTTCTCCTAAAGGAGCCAGAGCCGCAGCGGTGCTTAATCTGGACAAAGCTCCCGCCGATGCGCCACTGGGCGCGGGAAATGTAGGAGCCGACGCCTAAGTCACGTGCAATGCTGGAAAGTATTGGATCTTGGTCTGATCTGGGAAGGTGGGCGATGGAAATATATTCAATAATTGACTACCGCTGAAGGAGATAGCGAGGATAGCTAAGTTCAAAAAACGTCTTCTTCTTGTATTTGG
This sequence comes from Lomentospora prolificans, assembly GCA_029532625.1. Classification (NCBI taxonomy): domain Eukaryota; kingdom Fungi; phylum Ascomycota; class Sordariomycetes; order Microascales; family Microascaceae; genus Lomentospora; species Lomentospora prolificans. Next base: position 1,040,825 of record JARFXM010000008.1, on the reverse strand, counting down.
GCTATTCGCCGTGGATTGTATCGAGGAGGTCGACTCTCGGGCGAGCTGCGATGTCGCAGGCAGGCAACGGATCGGCTGCGCCATTTTTCATTGGCGCCCGACCTAGACATTTCGAGCTGCCAAACTTGCTCTAATTCGCTTGTTTATCCACCGGAAGCCACCGATTGGCTTCCGGCCGGTACAGGCACGGACGGACACCCTGGTGCTGAGGATGCCATTGGCAACACCTTGTGTATTGCAGGTATATCCGCGTTGTGCATGAGTCGGGCCAGGTAATGTGGCCTGACACGGGGGCACAGGCGAGTAGGGTAAACGGCCCGTCATTGAAAGCCAAGGATGCACGTTTGCTATTCTTAAAACCATCTACGCGTACATGCTGGATGCAACAGAGACCTGGTGCCGGCAGGCCAAGAAAAAAAAAAAGGGATTAAAAACAAAGAACGAAGTGGGAAATAATAGTAGAAGGACAACACAACATTCGCCAACTTCCCCAGACTATTGTCATAATCCACTAGGCCCCGCCCCGCCGCTGCCATTGCCGCCAGAGCCATGACTATGACCTCCACGCCCGCTAGCTCCGTCAAGAAGTAGTGTCGGCTTGATGTAGTCCTCATCCAACTGGCGGAAGAAGACACTAGGGTCATCCGCTGTCAGAAGTTGTCTGATTGCCTTTCTCGCACTGGCCGCCGCGCTAGCGCCGCCGGCAGGTGACTCGACGGCAGGCGAAGGTCTCCGGAATGCGCTATCACTCTCTTCGCCCGCCGCCGTGGGACTCGATCGCGGCCTGGGCGACCGCTTTACCGGCGGCGGCAGGTCGGATACATCAATGTCGCTACCAATATCTGACTCAGTAGGGCTCCGACTGCCAGCCAGGAGATCTGCCCTCTCCGACTCATCGCCGCGCGCCGAATTCTTTCTGCTCAGATTGGTCCGCGGGCCGGTACTACCATGCGGCGAAACGGCATGTCCTGAAGCGTAGTGGCTGCTGCGGCCACGGTCACGGGAGTGACCGAGGTTGCCAAGCGCGACGCTTCCGTTGCGTTTTCCGAAACCACCTGGCTTGTATCCTCCAAAGGACTCAATGTCAAATTCATCGTCGCTATCTGCTTCCTCTACAACACCAGTACGAATACCCAAGATCTCTAACATGCGCGCTGTGGTACCGCCAAAGATAATCACGGTAAGCACCACGACAAGCAGGACAGTAGCTCGTAGAGCGGCCGAGTTTGCGTCGCCCGCCAAGAGAGCCGCGAGCGCAACGCCGACGGCACCTCGCAAACCAGCCCAGAAAAGCATGGCCTGGTAGCTATAAGGAAGCCCGTCGGCTGTCTCTCCGCCCCGCCGTCGTGCCCTGTAGCGGATAACAAAGTTGATTGCGCTTGAAAGAGGGAACACAGCAACCCATCGAGCGGCACAGACGGCTAGAACTGTGACGATGATAAGCGGCGGCTGGAAAACGAGCGTGCTATCCGTGAATAGCGACAATCCGAGGTAAATGAAGATAAAGTTCTCCGACAACTGAGCGAGAACTTGGAAAATGTATTTTGTTGTAAGTTGTGTGCGTCGAGACATGTTGAAGTAGGCGTAGTGCTTCATGGTAATACCACAGAAAAGTAGCGACACGATGCCTGCAAGTAGTTAGCCGGCATATTTTCAAAATAAGAGTTATTCTCTAGTAGACTCACCTGACATGTGTACACCGTTGGAGAAAAAGTACGTAGCATACGCAAACAACACAACTAGGCAGCTTTCAATCTTGGGATACCGCCGAATATACGTGAACTTGAGCAATAGCGCCGTGCCTACACCCGCAAGCACGCCAATCATCAAGCTACCAAAGAAGACGAGCAAAAAGATGCCCGAACCCTCGAGGAAGCTCAAGAAACCCATGTCCGGACCAGATCCGTGCTTGTATCGCTGCGCCGTCTCGAATATGACAATGGCAATAGCGTCGTTCAAGATCGATTCGCCAAAGATGATCGTGTAGAGCTTAGGATCGACCTTGTACGAGTTGAAGATGGCGAGGATGGTGACGGGGTCAGTGGCGGAAAGCGTCGCTCCGACGGAAATAGCATCGACGAGGCTCAAATCCATGGTGCCCGGGAAGAGCGAGAAGAACCAGATTAGAAAGCCGATGACGATGGCCGAGAGGAAAGTACCGGCAAAGGCAAAGGTCAAAATGACTCCGATGTTTCGGAAGAAGTTGGCCTGGTGTAGTTCGTAGCCAGAGGAGAGGATAATCGGTGGTAGAAGGAGGTTGAAGAAGATGCCAGAGTTAAACTTGATGAGGTTTCGAATTGAGTCTCCTGGTGTGATGAGAAGGATGATACCGACGACCATTCCTGCGCCGGGTTAGCACTTCAGATCTACCACAGAGTCTCACATCTGGGCTATTCGAACCTGCGAAGATGGAAATAACCGTCTCGTGCACCGCCTGAATCTTCTTCTGCTGGAGTAGGTAACTCGTCAGGAGGGCCGTGATGAGCAAACATATCGAAATGAAGATGGCCCATGACGATGGGATCTCGCTCTGGGCAACATCGCCGCCTGATCAAGAGTCAGCTCCTATCCTATCTTTCTTGTTTGATGGTTTCCGATATCGATCAATCGGACGCAGGGGAAGAAGCCGGAAATTGCGATGTAGGGGTTGTACCGTACCACCGGGGTCAGAATCATCATCGACTTGTCGGCCTGTGTAAAGAAAAGGAGTTAGCAGTAGACAAAAATTAAGATGGAACCACCCTAGAAAATAATAGACATACGCATAAGCTGCCATCCCACTTCAGCAAGACGCGAGGACATCGCGCGGGAGGGGTTAATGTTGTAAAGCCAGTTCCAGGGTCGAGGTACAGATTTAAGGTATACTGCGCGGGAAGGGTCCGATGGTGAGGCTCAAGCGAGCGCGAATGGTAGCAGCTGAGGGACACATGAACTTGCAGTGCAGAGATGCCTGGCAAAAGGGAGGTTTCACCGCCAGCCAAGGGATTTGCGGTATTGAGGCCTCAATCAGCCAAGGTGAGACTTTTGGGATGAGGGGGGGTTGTTTTTGGGGAAGGTTGGATGGAGACGAGAAAGGATCCAGAAAGTCGCCAACTTTCCTTATCGCGACACCGCGGTACTGTGTCATATTCTTTTGGTGATGTGGTACATACTGGAGCCTTGGTCCAAGCTCCAATCAGTAGTACATTCCATTTGTACCTCAAAATCGAGGTGCCTTCGGTGTCAGGCTCCTGTTAATAGTGGGTGACCTTAGTCAGCTGGATTTGTCATCCCTTCCGGCCTCACTGTTAACGGAACACTACGTAGTGTTTGCAAAAATACATCACCGATTCCATTCCCACGTCCACATTTCACCTTGTTCACCAGACTTTTGATGCCATATGTGGTGTAAGAAGTAAAGGCCGAGGTGACTGCATCCTCGCCTGCGTTTAATTATAATAACAGGTGTCCTCGGCTGGGACTACATCTACAAACAAGAAGAGAGTAAAACGCACGAAAAAAAGAAAAGGAAAAAGAAAAACGAAGCTGGGAGTAGTCTATCAAGAGTCCCAATACTAGCAATGCATGTAATCGCCGCTGAACCTCCCATTTCCCATGAATAGCAAGATGCCCCGAACCGAAAGCGAGTTCCCATCTATTTTGATAAGAAAGATATGCCCCATCCACGTATTCCACAGCGCACTTGTGTCGAGGATAGCCAAAGAAATCATAGATTGCTGCGCCGATCCCTCCCAACGTTCACCCCAGACTTTATTTGCCGGGCGTAGCGCTTTTACTGGGAGTTCTTTGATGCTGTGCGGCAGCAAGAGTGGGTGTGGCTACTGAAGACTGAGGGGCGCCTTGCGTTTGTGACGCTTGCTGTCCTTGTTGCTGAGCCTGAGCCTGTACCTGTGCCTGCGCTTGAGCCTGGGCCTGAGCCTGGGCCTGAGCCTGTGCTTGGGCTTGAGCCTGCGCTTGTGCCTTAGCTTGGGCCTGTGCCTGTGCCTGTGCTTGAGCTTGAGCCTGTGCTTGAGCCTGTTGCTGCCTAAGCATCGCCGCATATTGGGCCGGGCTAGCACCAGCCAGGCCATTAACCATACCCTGCTGTGCCACTCCTCCAGCAGCCGCGTTCATGGCTTGCTGGGACATACTGGCCCGTTGAGCAAGCATGATGCGGGTAAGTTGATCCGTGGCAAATTGTCGAGCCTGCTCCGGAGTCGCGCTCGGGTTCTTTTGCCTGAACTGCGATTCCAAAGCTGTGATCTGTGCAGCCAGCGCGCTGGAGACGTTGGGACTAGTGCTTTGTGGCCTCGGCGAACCAGAGGGAAGGTGGAGCCCCGCATTCTGAAGGGCGTTGAGGGCGGCAACACCGTTAGGACCGCCCACACCGAAAGAAGCCATCACCGCCTGGGCATTAGCCATGTAGTTTTGCTGGTTGAGCCCATTAAGGCCATTGCGTATGTTAGGAGGAGAGCCTTGACGGCCACTGTTAGCGCGAGCCATAGCTTGGGCTTGAGCCTGGGCTTGCGCCTGGGCTTGGGCTTGTGCCTGTGCCTGTGCTTGAGCTTGAGCTTGTGTCTGTTGCTGTTGTTGTGGCTGCTGCTGTGGCTGCGGACCCTGTGGCTGTGGCGACGTTTGAGGCTGAGGAGTCCCACCTTGCTGATGCTGAAGCTGTACAGCCGCGCGTTGCTGCTCAGAGATCCGACGAGCCTGCATAATCACGTGGGCTTCCTGGGGGTTAGCGAGGGGCATTCGATGCTGCTGCGACTGTATAGTGGCCTGCATTTGCGCTTGAGGAACACCGTTGAGCGGCATTTGACGGACAAGGTTGGCGGCAAGGTGAGCGGGTACTGAGCCGATGCCATTGACACCGACACCTCCTTGAAGAGGCACACCAGGCCGCACCTGGCCCGCCATACCGAATTGATTCGGCATGTTGACACGGGGAACACCTGCGAGTGGATTTGTAGCTGCGAGTTGAGCAGCAGCAGCGTTCTGAGGCACTTGACCAGCGGCGGCGACCGCGGCGGCGTTGGCCATCGAGGCGGCTTGCCTTGCTTGCATGGCAGCCTGGTACTCAATTGTTAGTTACAAGACGGCACGGGCGGAAATGCATGTAGCACGTGGACTTACCCTCTTTTGGGCCTCGTGGCGCTGGGCATATTGTGCCATCTTTTCTGCTAGTGCCTGGTCGCGCTCCCATCTCATTATGCTGTAATCCCTCGGTGTCTTGATCGGTGCTTGTGGTCGTGGTTGTTGCTGCTGCGGGTTCTCGTTGGCCTTGCGCATCGCAATCATCGTCGCCTGCGCTTGTTGCTTCTGGGCCGTAGTTTCTCGTTTCTTGGCCACCTTCATCATGGCGCCGATTAGGTTGATGTGCCTCCTGTTGTGTCTCCTCTCTACTCTCACCGGGACACACTGTCGACGCTTCGGAGGGGGCTGACCATTGGCCGCAGCCTGTTGGGTAGCAGCCTGGTGTTGCTGCGCAACGACACGCTGAGCATTCTCGATGCGGTGGTTGTAGGCACGGAAGTACTGCGTCTTAGCCAAATCAGCAGATAGTGGTTCAAGCTGAAGCCACCGCTCGAAGCACTCCCAAGCCGTACGCCTCTCGGCCCCAGAGACAAAAGAGGATCGAGGAGTGAGAATGTCCGAGATGAGAGACCAATTGTATTGGTATTGGTTCACCAAGTTCCTTAGCTCTTCGTCTTCGGCTGCTGTCCACTGAGATGCGACACGATTCTCGTAGAAGCTCTGGGGAGGCATCGGGTGCTCACTTGGTGGTCGGAATTGATGACTGGCGTGGAGGCGATCCCGAATAGGCTTCATTTCAGGGTTGAACAACGCAACATCGGTCTTCTCCGGAGGGAGCCAGCCACGACGGCTGCCAGACGGCGCAGTTGGCTGGTACTTATCCTGATCATCATCGTCGGACTCATCATCGTACATGAATTTAGTTTGCCACGTGGGTTGTCCTTCTGTGATCAGTTTCATGTCGCCTTCCACATACTTGCTCAACGGCAGAGCAGGACGACGCCACAGCGCGTCGGGGTCATAATCAGGCTGTATAATGTCGGAGCTCGGCACCTTAAGGGGTGATCCATACAGGGGTAATTCAGATAGAAGTAGGTCTGATGTAGGAGATCGGCGAAGGGCGAATACCACTTGATCCTCCGGAAGCGCGAAGATGGCGGAAGGCGAAATGATGTCGACTTCATCATTAAGAGCCGACATGTCGGAGTCGCCTTTGACAAGGACAGGCATACGCTCAGGGTCATCGGCCGTCGCGTCCGCATCTAGCATATCCACCTCCCGATCCACCGGCTCCTTTGGAGGCGGGCGGGCCGCAACTTGGAGCGCGAGACGCTCCTCGGGGGTAGCGGCATGCCACTTGGCACAGGCGGTTGCTAGAATTCTTGCCATGGCCATCTTCCACTTACGTTCTTCACGAAAATCTGTCCGCATCCACTTCATCTCCTGGAGCATGACGTCTAGGTGGGAAGGAGGCCGGGTCGGTTCTGGGCAGCGCTCTCGCTGCCGGAGAGACCACTTGTTGGTGTGTTGGAGGAGGTAAACTCGCTTAAGGATTTTGCATGCTTGGTCATCTTCGTAAGCCAGCATCGCGTCGGAGGAGGAAATGCTCTTATGCGCCTGGTTAAGGAGAGCACCTAGGGGCTTCATCCAAGAGGACCTTGAGATGAAGCCTTCGATAAAGAGAGGAGTAAAGTAATCATCGGCCGGTGAAGTCGTCCCTTGCTGCTGCTGACTCGCCATTGACCTGTCGTCGGACCGCTTAGGTTGCTTCCCAAATACTACCTTTGATACCTGATTCATCTCTCTTTCCCGTCTCTTCTGGAGCTGACCTTTAGGTCGTGACGTCGAGGGAGTTGTAGGGTAACCAGACGCGCTCTTTGTCGTCGAGGACGCCTTCTCCGCAGGCGCGGGTCTCTGCGTCTTGAGCGACCCGCCTAGGATCTCCGAAACGGACTTTTGACGAATCGCGCCAGAAGATACTCGTGTCACCGCCCTCTCAGGTTGCGGGGTTTCGCCTGCCGTCGGTGCGATTTGCCGGGGCTGCTGAGCAGGGATCGCAGGCGGGACTGAGATTGCTTGCTTAGTTTCGATAGGGACGGGTTTGGGCGCAGGCTCCTTTACGGCAGAAGTCGGCGCAGGTTTGTCCCCACTCATGCTCTCCGACAGAGCTGGCGTTGCGGGCTTTGGGACATCGGTACGTTGGGGAGGAGGCACCGGTGCAGGTTTAGCGGGCTCGGATACGGGAGGCGTCGGGGGTTTAGCGACGGGGGGTTGCTTCTGTACCAGTGTGGCCGCTGGCTCGGGTTTCGTGACAGGAATGGTCGTCCTAACAGGCGGCGTGGTAGAGGGTGGCTGTATTACGGGTTGATGAGTAGGCTTCTTCTCAACAACTGCAGGCCGAGGTGTAGCATCCTTCCTACTCGTGTCGGATACCGTCGGAGTTGGCGAAGGGCCAGTTGACGCTGGGACCGGGGATTTCTCTGGCACCACACTAGGCGCGTCAAGCATAACCGTATCTTGATCATCACTACCCTTGCCTCCTCTCTGCGCAGGCTGAACTTCTTCCTGCTCAGGGCTAGTGGTGGCAGACACATCCTGAACCGCAGGAGTGGTTGCGCTCGGGACAGTAGATGCCGGGGACGACGCTGCATCTTGCTGCCGGCCACCCTCCTGGGGTTTCGCCACGGGTGCTGATACTTTCGTCGGTGGTACAATGGTAGGGGGCGCGGTTACGGTTCGCGGTGCTAGAGGCACCAAAGGCTTGGCCTGCGACGGCACGGGGGTCGGAACGAGCGCTGGCCCAGGGGGAGGTTGAGGAGCCTTGGTCTCGGGAGCAGGCACAGGCTTCAGGATCGGCGTAGGTGGAGTTGCTGTCCTGCTCGCTGGAGTGGGCACTGGCTTCGGGGGTACCTTCTCTGGTGCCCCATTCGTTCCAAGTTCGGCGGTCGGTCGAGTCGCAACGCTAGGAATGGGTGTAGGGGTAGGAGTGGAGGGGGGTGGTATATGAGGCGAGGAAGTGGTCGTCTTGGGCTTCTTGGTTTCGCGCTGCGCGACGGGGGTCGGCACTGCGGCCGCGCCTTGAGGTAGAGCGTTTGGTGCCAGGATCGGACGTTTCTTTTCATCGTTAACGTGCGTTGGAGGCAACACTGGCGTCGGTAAGGGCGTCGTTTGCTGGTGTGTCGGGGGAACGGCGGCTCTCACTCCATTTGTGACGGCTGCCACGGCGGGCTGGCCATCGGGGACGACGCCCCAGACACCAGCCGCCTTGAAGAAGCGTGCGAGGCCATTGAGATTTAACGCGGGCGCGCTCGAAACGTTGGCGTCGCCGAATTTCTTACCCCTACGCCTAACATGTTAGTGATGCAAACGGCGACGACTGGGAAACGCCACTCCAAAAGACGGGGAAAAACGCGACGGGACAGACGCGAAATTTATCCAGGGAATTATCGAAACATACTGTAAGACGCTGGAATGGTCGTAAGCGTTGAAGTCGCTAGGGCTCGCATTCGGCGCGTTGGGGTTCGCGATTTCATGGTTTGGTAGGGTGTCAGGCGCGGCGGCGGCGGCGAAGAACTGGGTGAACTTCCTCTTCCTCGTCGACAGGATTGAGCTGCAAAAAATTGTCAACACATCGAATTCGGGCCCATTCTAATCGGAATTTTTTTCTCTATCGCGCGAAGGGTTTCATACCTGCGCTCGTCCTCTTTTGATCGCAGGAGCCTGGATCGATCGGCAGGCCCGACCTCAGTCATAGCATTCGAGGCCGCGACATCCGTTTTTCATCAAAACGGATGTTTGCCAATAATTCTTGGGGTCGGGCGAGATGGAAAACGCAATCAGATGGGATGAAAATCGCGTTGTTGGGTTATGACAATTGATTGCGATTGCCAAAGTCGTGTTGAGCGTCCACGGAAAATTCCTCCTCGCCCAGATTTTGGTGGTGGTGGTGGTGCTGTGCTGGTGAGAGAGTTTTTTACCAGTAACAGGCGTCTGTTAATTTTTTTCCCCCTTCTGGTCTTTCCCTTTTTTCTTCGTCTTGCCGCCGTTGTCCTTTTTCTTCTTTCCCACTGTCAGCGGCAGGCTTCTTCTCTTCGGTAATAACGGGCTGGTGGAGGGTGAAGGGGGGGAAGAGCTGGAGCCAGTGGTGGCCCTCAAGGGGTTTGCTGTGGCTATCGAGTGAAAAGGCCTGGGCCGGGTGTCGCTCACATCGAGGAATATACTGTGTACTTCAAATGGCAGGTCACTTCTAACATGAAATGCTCAGGCCTTAGGATCATGCACGATATGACTAGAGTAGCTGCAGGTACCCTATCTGGTTAGAGCGACCGTAGCACAGTGCAGGCTGGGAAATTCGGGTGCCTAATCCCTCCAGAAATGCTGGCTGCAGGAGCTCCCTAGAATACGCTAATACTTGACAATATGCTTCGTACCTCCAGCCCTTGGGTGGACCAGTCCTCGAACGCTCAGGTAATAATAGGCCTCCACCTAGCTCTTTCCAATCAAAGTTAGCATCAATAGTACGCCACGCGACATCACCACCAGACTTGATCAATCCATCCCCCTGTCCAGGATAACCAGGAAAATGCAAGGGCCCCCGGAAGATCCTGATTTTACTTTTCTGTTCACGTTTGGATCGGCTCTTCACACCAAAATACCAAGACTGCGAAGTACTCCGTATATTATATCACCCAGTCTCGTTCCGACGGCTGCGAACTTTCTTCCATATCCGACCTGCCAGGGCAAAAGATTTTATTGATGGGTGCACCCAAGCGCGAACCTTAAAAAATATCAATTTCTTAGCAACCCCCCAATAATAGAGCTCCGCAATATGGTACTCTCGACATGGTCAAACATGTTTTGAGATCCAGGTCATACAGGCAGAAAGCCGCTCCACTAGTGGAAGACTAGGACGGAGACTAACACGATGGGTACTTGGAAAGTGACTCTGGTGGAGATTTCCCCAACCAGACTTGTCGATCGAAACTGTGTGACTTGTAATTTACGTCAGCGATCTTGGGTCTCCGTCGGAGTCGGATCGATCCTTACGTGGCTTGCTTCCTTCACCAGCCACTCAAGTCCGTAACTGTGGCGTCACGCCAAGGCTCCCAACTTACCGGTGTACTTAGGTACATTCGCCTGTCACTTTTTTAACCTTCGATGCCGCCTCCAACCTCGAGAAATACCCATCGATCAAACCGTGACCCATCACCACCGCCGTCCCGCCTCGAACTCCCCTGAACGCCCTCAAATCCCTCAAAAAACTCATGGACCGATCATCCGACGCGCCGCCAAAGGCGCCACGCATGTCCATAAAATTCGGCTCCTCGAAACAAAATGGCTCCTCCGACCCCAGACGCACAAGCCCATCCTCAACCCTGGGCAAGCGCCGGCGCACAAACGCCCTCGGCGACGACTCAGATTCAGGCTCCGACTCGGAGCGCAGCAGGCGCGGCGGAAGCGGGAGGAGCAGGCCTTTCGAGGGCGGCAACCGGCGCGACGAGAGGGATAGGGATCGAGGCAGGCACAGGGACCAGGACCGGGACGGGAGGCGGAGGAGTCCGAGGCGCGGGGCAGAAGGCATCATCGAGTTGGGCGACACGCCAAAGATTATCAAGCCGCCTGAGCAGGGGCTGCGGAACAAGATGCGGAGTCGGGTGGAGGGGCGGAAAAGCGCGAGCCGGGAGGAGTCGAATCGGGAGGTGGAGCCGGCCGATGAGGATAAGGAGGTGAAGTGGGGTTTGACCTTGACAAAGAAGCCCGAGGCCACGCCGAGCGAAGAAACCAAGCAAGAAGCTGGTGATACTTCTCAGACGGGGGCCGAGAAAGAACCGACCGCACAGTCCGTCGAGCAACAGGCCCTCGACAGACTCATGGGTAAAACCAGCGACAAACCAGAAAAGGTCATCGTGCTATCCGAAGCAGACGCCTTCCGCCGAGACGTCAGGGAAGCACCTCCGCCGGACTCCCTCGAAGCAGACACAGGCATCGACGTAACCGAGTTCGGTGCCGCCATGCTCCGCGGCATGGGCTGGAACGGCGAGTTCTCCCGCCCGGGCTTCAAAGACGTGCGCCGGCGGCCGAATCAGTTAGGCCTCGGCGCAAAGCAGTTGAAGGACGCCGAAGATCTTGGGGGCTGGGATCACAAGGGCGGAAAGGGAGGGTCGAGGCCCAAGCGCTTGGCCGACTATAACCGAGAGAAGGCGAAGGATAGGGAGTCCAGAGGGCGGGATAATAGAGACAGCTACAAGAGGGAGAGGGAGAGGGAGCGCGAGCATGAACGCGATGGAAGGCATGGACGATATGATCGGGACGACAGACATCACCACTCCCGCCGATAACTACGTTGCTGTGCGTGGTGGCACATCATCAACCGACGCTTCTGCAAAATTGTACGAGTTCAGGATACCCCTACGGAAATCGTCTAGCCATCTTACCCAGCATCCAACTGATACGGTGTTTGCCTAACAAGGCAGTCCACACAGCGACAGTTCAGCTGCGAAACTGGATATCCAAACACTTAGCATGGGTTTACGAAGGAGACTACTAGGTATAGACAAATACATCACCATGAAAAAGTAAGCTTCAAAAGTCAACCTTGAAACCAAATTAAATTCCAATATATATAAAGTGTCGAGTCCGTCATAATACATTATGAAAAGCAACAAGGTATAGCCCAGTCCATCTATCAACCAGTCGTATGGCTTCTCCATCAAATCCAGACAACCCAAGAGTTTGCCAGATAATAAGGGGAACAACCCGCCCCCCCGGGGACCCAACATAGGGGAAAATCCCGATAGACGTGGATGAACAAAAGAAAACCCTCAAAAAACAAACGCCGTTTATGGACGATGGCTCCCAGTTGCCATTCATGCCCAGATGCAGTCTCACTTTTTTTTCCTTTTTGATTCGAATGAACTTCATTTCCCTTGCCACGTGCCGGGGGTGCTTCGATAGTTCTCACGTACTCGCCACTGGGGGGAACAGAATCGTCAAAAGTCATCACCGCCGTGCTTCCCGCAATTAGCGACTTCAGTCAAACATTTCCGCGCCCACAGGCCTCGTGCTCACGCTCCTGCGCCTCTCGAGCCTCCTTCTCCGCCTATTCTCCGCCGCCGACCCAGCCGGCCTATCGCCAGGCGAGGGGCTCATCGCCTCGCTCCAGGTGCCGTGGCTGTCACTACCCATGCTCGACACGGGCTGGCTGTAGTGCGGCGGCGTCGTGGTGGCAGGTCCCGCAGCACCTGAGTAGTACGCCGAGTCCTTTGGCCGCCTGCCAGCTGCGAAGGCCGGGTTCGGCGGCGACAGGGCGGAATCAGCGTCAACTGTTCTCCCCGCGGCTGACTCGGTGCGTCGTTGGCTCGAATCTCGGCGGTACCGTCTGCTGGGTGTTTCGGTACCGGAGAGGCTGCTGACAGAGTCACCGCGACGCCACTTGTGATCCCGTCTCGAGTTGGCGGCCTCCTCGTCAGTCAGCCGCCGGAGGTTGACCCGGTCGTCGTGGACGGTCATCTTGACTGTTGTTGTGCGGGGCGGTCTACTGGGTGTGCCCTGGTCCCTGCCTTCTCTTCCTTCCCTACCTTCCCTGCCTTCCCTGCCTTCCCTGTCTCCCCTTTCGTCTTTATGTCGTTGCTCCACCTCCGCTGCGAGGACACTAGCCGACGCCGCGGCAGCCGCAGCAGCTTCCGCACCCGCACGTCGTCGACGGGACGAGTCTCGCCTCTGCAACCTATCGCTAGGGGCTCTATTCAACGAACTCCTAGAGTCAAGCGGATCAGGGGGCATAGCGGGCATGTTGACGGGCTCAACGTCGTGCCGCGATCCACCAGGGACCGGCACGAAACCGGGAGCGGGAGGCGGAGCCGGGGCCGGTGGCGCATTTCCGTGGAAGGAGCCAGTTAGCGGGGGCATCGGGGGGCCTGTGCCGTAGTCACCGCGCGGTTCAACAACGGACGACTCCTCGCTGAGAACATGCGAAGGAGCAGGGCGACCGCCAAGACGAGACGGCTGTCGAGAATGCCTCCTACTGTTGCGAGTAGGCGACGGGTAGCCGTCGCCAGTGTACCGTGATCCGTGGAAGCCCGAGCGTCGTTCGTCTTCATCCCTATAGAAACTCTCGTCATCCCTTGGCGCCTTCTTCTTACCAAATTTGCTCGCAAGCCACCCCATTCCCAAGCCCGCTAAGACACCCTTGGCAACTCCGCCCCCCTTGCTATCCCTTGGTCTCCTAGAAGGACTCTCGTAAGAATCATCATCGAAGCTGTGTCGAGAATAGGTTCGAGAATGGGCTGGGCGCGGGGGAGCATAAGGCCGGGAGCTACCAGGGGGTCCAGAAGCGGCGCTCATCGCATGGGCAGCCATAGTCGGAGGCAGGCGGGGGTCTCGTCGATACTGCTCACTAATCTCGCTGAGGTCGTCGGCAGTGTTCGGTCCACGGCGTGGAGGGGGCAGGCGGCTTGGCGTATCGGTGGAAACGGCCGAGTACTCATCATCATAACCCCGATTGCGCTTCTTTCCCATTCCGGACAGGAGCTTGAACGCACCGAAAGCAGCGCCGGCCCCTGCGAGCTTCGTCAAAAACCCACCACCCTTCTTCGGCGGATCACTATAGTAGGATTTTTCGTCGTCGTAGTAGCTTGTTCCAGGGTGCGACGAAGCATGATAGTGATCCACTCGGCTCCGGCTATAAGATCGTGATCGGCTTCGGCTTCGGCTTCGGCTTCTACTGCGACTGCGGCTGCGATCCTTTTTCTTCCTGGCACTTAAGAAGGCGAGAATGCCGGCTCCGGCAAGGAGAGGCGCGAGCCACTTTCGTTTCTCGGTCTTTTCAGTGTATCCAGAGTCAGTGACGGGGTATTCGGACCCCGTGAGTCGGCTATGTGCATCAGAGCGTCCACCTCCGTGGTGACCGCCATGCCGTCCTTGCCGCTTAAAGTCCAGGATGAAATATATCAAAACCAAGAGCGCCATCCAGACAGCATACAAGATGAAGAGATACAGAGGCGATCCGTAAAGCGTGAGACCGAGGGGGATCTGGGTGATTCCGAGGAGTGCGATCGTCCGACCAGACCATTGGTGCAGCATAACTCTGAAAGAGCGAAGCTTTCGGATATTCTGAATGAGGCGACCCCCTACCATTTGGAGGATGTAGAGGAGGAAAATGGCAACGCCAATTCCATGGTGTGGGTTCGTAAGGCTTCGCTGCCGGCCGACAGCAAAGTTTCCGAGGATAAAGACAACCAAGAGCAAGATGCCTCCAAAGACGTTCAATCGAGCGTGCAGCCACGTTCGGCCGTAAAACCGCGCCATCATAACCGAGAGCGGTATAATGAGGAGGAAAATAATCGCTGCAAGAACGGCATGCGCAATGATGATGCTGTGGTATTGCGTGAGAGACGAAAATCGGTTTCCCATGCCTAGCCGGCACCGGAGTGCGCGTTAGCGACCAGTGTCGAGCTCATGTCCCGGGTTTGGGAGCGCACGCCCGCCGAGAAGGGGACAAACAAACGCTCGTCAACTCACCATTATATCTCATAGTCTCAAAGTTTACCCCCACGAGATTGGGCAGGAGAAAGGTATCCTTTGTGAAGTCCCAGGTGCCATCTCCAACCTTGAGCGTGTCGGAGTCGTACGTGGCGGTCCCCGGAGTGGAGAGGTCGTCTGGTGTCGGCGCCATAGCGGCGACGACAAATGGGTTTGTCCTTCAAAACGAGGCCAAGGGTTGGAAAGCGTTCGCGATCGCAGGTGCCAAGGGGATGGCAAACAAATAGCGTCAGTCAGAATGCGGAAATAAGGTATAACAAATATCTGGTGGAGTGTCTTGCGTGCTTGGGTGTCGAGCGGGTGACAACAAAATCTCCCACGGGACCGGTATCACATCGACAAAGAGCTACTAGTAAGAGCTCCCAATGTCTTGCCGTAATCGCGCGCGAGTTCCTCTAGGGGCGCCTAGTTGGCGTGGGTGTTGTGAGGGTGTCTGTCGATTTGGAGTTTACGGTTTATTTGGGCTCCGATCGTTGTCTCAAGAAAGTGGTGACGGTTCCAAGACTTTTGACTCACAATCGTGAACAGTATCAAGTTAGGTGTCGAAGGGACAGGACGAAAATATTAGGGATTGGAGGGATGGAAAATAATAAGAGATCAGCTTTCTCTGTCTCCAACAAGACACCGCTTGGCAGGCAAGCAATCAACAATGTAATAATATGCGAAGGAATAAAAGGGCGGCCTCCGCCAGCCAGAGCGACGCAAGACACTCAGGCTGGCTGTGCTGAACCCTCGCTCGCACTTCCGCAGCTTGGCTTGTGTGGTTGCGAGGGACAACGGACCCCGCTACAGCAACGAGTAATACTCCAAGGATTCATCGTATCTGGTGGGGACGCTAGACCCTTGTCAACCTTGCAGATCCGCCAAGCTGCAATAGGTCAGCTCTTGATCACCACGTGAAGAATCTTGAATTTGGCTTAGTCAGGATTGCACCAAAACTACCAAGGTACGAAGGGTACATCGCTAGAGATCACAACCAATGTTGCTGGCACAATCTCGAATGACCCGAAGAATCCAATTCGTCGAATAACAGCTGTTAGGCCAAAATGGGATAGGGGAATATTCATCAGAGGTCTTAGAGATGCTTATAATCTGTCGACACCAGCTCATCAAAATCGTGTCCAGGTACTATTTACCCAACCCAGCCTGGGCATCAATTTTGGAACATTTAAGCCCTTTTCCCTAGTCAACTCCACTCCAGTCATATGTTCACCCCTAAATACAGAAACTGGCCTCTCTTGGCTGCCTTGTAACGTCAGCCGTGGCTCCATCCCCAGTATTACTATCCAGCGTCCCTTGGCGAAGTCCTCAACGACAGGTATCAGCTTGCGACGAAGATTGGCTATGGCTCCAGTTCTACCGTCTGGCTTGCAAGGGATCTACACCAGTTTGTTCCTCGCCTGTTAGGTGTCCTCTTACTCTCTTAACTGAAAGCACAGTTGTCGCTGGTTAAAAGAGCGCTATGTAGCGATCAAAATAAATGCCAAAGACCACCACAGCCGCAAAGGCGCTCCTGAATCCGAGTTTGCTATTCTTCGATACATTTCTAGGAGTTCTCGGCATGAAGGCTGGCATTTTGTGAGGAAACTAATTGACTCCTTTCTTATAAATAACGTTTCCGGAAACCATATCTGCTTAGTATTCGAGCCGCTGTGGCTTTACTGTCGTCGATTTGTGGATGGAGTTATGCCCTCAGATGTTTTGAACGTGATACTCCGAATAGTCCTTGAGGGGCTTGACTACCTACATTGGGAATGCCAAGTTATTCATACTGGTAAGCTGGTAAATTTCCTCGTTTCACCTATAAATGTGCTATTTCTGACCGAGGATAGATCTTAAGCCTCATAACGTAATGGTAAAACTTGAGGATCCAGGAATACTAGAACGTGACGTCCGGGACGAATATGACCATCCCCTACCCCGGAAAATCCTAGATGGGCGGACAATATACCTTTCGCGGAACAACTATGGTCAACTTTTTAAACCAACCGGGATTATTCAGTTCACAGACTTTGGCTTGTCCGTCCGAGGGAATATACCGCACTCTGGCTGTATCCAGGCCGAACTGTACCGGACTCCTGAGGTGGTACGAGATGCTGGTTATACTTATAGTGCGGATATCTGGAGTCTCGGAGTCATGGTAAAGAACATGAGAATTTAAGGCCTCTTAAAAAGGCGCAGCCCCCGCCGGTGGTATCATGGGCCATGAGCAATGCTCGATTAGTGCCCGCTTGCGCCGTGGTCTTACTCTTGTGCTCTCTGCTTACACGCGGCGTCGTGATTTGTGGCTGATGGGTCTCCGGCCGGACAGGCATTTGTGGCTTAGCGCTGGCCACTGGAGATATTAAACTATTATTACCAAGTACTTTTTGACAAACTAATACGTCAGTGTACAAGCATCAAATCAACCTCTAATTTTCCTCACCTCAAAAATCATCCAAGTTCTAGACATACAGCCCAAGTGATAGCACTATAACCCGGTCTTAATCTTCCAACACCTCAACCCTCAACCCCCGAATTACACGACAGAGGGACAAAAAAAAAGAAACCCCCTTCCAACCCTCCAAAATGACCTCAAACTCCATCTCCCCCATCCGCCAAGCCTGGTATAAATGGAAATCCCTCCGTCTCCCCTGGCGCCGCCGTGTCCTCGTCGGTACGTGCCTTCGTTCCTCCCCCCCCTTCTCCCTCTTGGGCCCCAAACGAACACCACTTTACTCGTCTCAAAAGCTAACGCGAAGATCCTCCCCACCCTCTACTCTAATCCCGCAGGCTTCGACCTAAAAGGCTACACATACTGGGAATTCCGCATAGCCGGCTCCGACCCTTCCTCCCGCTGGCGCCGCATAGTCCACTACCCCCGCTCCACCCACTACTCCGAGGTCAAGGTCTCCCCCGAATGGCACCAGTGGCTGCGCTACATGCGCCCGAACCCTCCGACCCTCGACGAGCAGCGCGCCGAAATCTCACGCCAGGAACGCCTCAAGATGCTCGCCGCGCAGGCTGACGCCCGCTGGGAGGCCAAGCCTAAGCTCATGCAGGATGCGAAGCCTAGGGAGGACACGTTGACCATGGGCCCTGCCGTGCCGAGTGTCGAGGGCCATCAGGCTGGGGAGGCGGATCCGGTTGCCGCGGAACAGGGGAGGAAGGTAGTTGGAAAAAGCAGCACAAGGACAGTAGCAGGGGCAACAACAGCAAACGCAGCAGCAGCAGCGGAGGATGACGAGCCCGAGATAGACAAGGCGGATCCTTGGGCGGGTGCGAAGGCGAGAGAGCAGAATGCGGACTGGCAACCGCAGGCTTGGACTCCGTCCAAGGCCAAGAGGTAACGTGAAAAACTACTAGTATGACTGGGCTGTACGAATGTAAGACTACGAATCGAACCATTATAGAAGTGTATTAATATGGGTATTCCGAGCGCTCCCAGCCACACATGATAAAGCCATGCATATTATGCTCCCTGTATATTGTTTTCCAGTTTAGTTTCGTTCTAGACAATCCGTCTCCCAAACGCCATGCCCAAAATGCATCATTCCATATCCGACCCGACCGACCTGAAACCTTGACCTTCCCACAAACAACCAGACTTCCTTCGTTTTAGAGGGCTTCAAGAATCCTGTTTATCATAGCACCCGACTCGTCCAATACTTTTTTAGCAAGCACATCATATTCGTTCAGGCGGCCGGTGCGGCCATACCGCTTCACTTTCGCCTTCTTCTCCCGTGCCGCGATGCCCGCCCGCGCCGCCTCCGTAAGCGAAGCTTTCGGCCTGAGCTGCCCGTCTTCTAGCAACATCATCATGACCGTCTCGAGCAGGAAAGACAGTTTCGCGTTGTCCTCGACGGACGAAGTGTCCGCGGCGTGAGGCAACAGGCACCTCGCTAGGATTTCCTGCGTGATGCGGCCCTCGCGATCGGCCTCTTTATCGACCTTACTGGGGTCCAGATATTTCGGCGGCAGGAAGAGGTGGAGTAGTTCTCTGAGCAAGAGTACTACGTAGTCCTTGTCCATGAGATGCGCCGACGAAGGCGTAATCATTGCTGTGAACAAGGGTAGCGGAAGCTCCTTCATACCTAGGGCGAACTCTTCGTGAAGGTCCTCGAGGGTGGCGAATAGCTTCGGCATGGAAAAGGCTAGCTGCGAGAGAAGAGACATGGCGCGTAGCCGATAGGGAACAAGATCGTGGAGAGCTTCAGCATTCTCCTGATAATGTTCGAATTTAGTCAGCGGCACCTCGTTGTGATGCCGTCCGGGTTTTCTAGGCGTCGACGTCAAAGACATCGTCTCATCTTCCGGCCCACTCTCCTCTAACTCGTCATCCGTGTCGCCGTAATCGGCGTATTTGAAATGTTCCAAATCCAAGGCTGGCTCTCGCTTCCGCTTGTTCTGCCCTCTTGGTAGGTCCTTAGTTTCTAGGGGGAACACCTCGGTGAACAGAGATAGCGAGGCCTGCTGACCGTCGGCAAAGAGCGCCTTGACAACCCACTTGACCCCATTCGTCCGGCCGCCTCTCCTCGTAGCATAGATGGCGATGAGCGATTGCCTCATCATATGATAATCATATTCGCCCACGCACCCTCTCTGCTCGTCGGCCAGCTCATCCAACTGGAACCTCTCGCGCAGATCCTCTTCTAACACGCGGAGCATAAAGTCGAGCCACATACGCCACCAGCGCCATCGCGAGGGGTGGATCACGCTGCAGTTGAACGCCCAACCCAGGACGGACCAGAAATCATGACCGCAGTTCCAGATGGACTCTTCGTTGTCGAGCTTGGAGACGATTCTAGCGTTCTCCTCGTCCTCACCGTCGTCGTCAAAATCATCCGAGCAAAGGTCGTCATCCGGGTTCAAGGCTCTGCGCGCTCGGGGACGGGGCGTGTAGTTGGGGTTGAAGCTGAAGGCAGCTGCGAAATTGGCGTTCACGGGGCCAACCATTTGTAGGAGGTTCTCTAGGTAGACCAAAGCTAGGGCGGCGATCTCACGGCGCTCCACAGTCTCTGGCCTTGAGGTGTGCTTGGGGTGGATGAGCAGGTTGTTGATGAACCCTAGTTGGACGGGTGGTAATACAAAAGCGGCCGAAACTTGTCCGTTTTGCACGGCTGGGCCGGACGTGAGCAAGCTGTTGGCCAGCTCAATAGCGTGGAAGACTACCAAGTCAGTTAGAGCAACAATTGTGAGTAGACGTCAGCTAAGGCAAATCCCGAATCTTACACAGCTGATC
This sequence comes from Lomentospora prolificans, assembly GCA_029532625.1. Classification (NCBI taxonomy): domain Eukaryota; kingdom Fungi; phylum Ascomycota; class Sordariomycetes; order Microascales; family Microascaceae; genus Lomentospora; species Lomentospora prolificans. The sequence continues at coordinate 1,021,051 of JARFXM010000008.1, read as the reverse complement.
TTCCAGGTATATGCGACAATGATTGATCAAGGTCCGAGGCAGCGATCGGGAGGGCCGATAGTCGCCAGCCGTGGGCTCATCCTCGCCAGGCATCGTCTTGGGGGTGAGCTGAGGCGGGCCCTTGGATGACTGGCTGGAGGGCGTTTCGATAATTTTCGAAGGGGAGGAGGACGATTCTGACATTGCGGCGTCCATGGTTGCATGTTTTTTTTCGAGGCGGGAATCCGGCTTTGGCGGACGCCCACTCTTGCGCCGACGTCGTTAAGCAGCGGAAGCGGTGTTGGAATGCGCGTAATGCCTGCAGCGTCGCGTCTCGATGAATTTAACATGGGCGGGTGATTTTCCACTTTGATCCATGGTGGGGCAATCAAGTGCGGGCAGTTGATGTCACCTCAACTTAGACAAGGCATCGGCACGGGCCCATCCGGTCCCGGTCATGGTGGAATAATAGCCAGCCAGCAGCCAACCATGGGGGAAATCCGCGGGTTAGTCAGCGGGCCAATCGGAAGTTAGCCAGCCAGCCAGCCGTACTACTTGTCACCTGCTGGCTGGCTGGCAGTGCAGTATTAGATTATAGGTTGAGGCTGTTCTTCCTCACCAACTCACTCACTTAGACCGGGACTGGGTTACCGGGAGGCGTCGATCTTTTCAGAAGAAACGTCCCTATAGTAACTAGGAACAGAAACGCTTATGCTCTATAACTGCCGTTTGCTTTAACTTTGTACCGTGCCAAGCCGCGCGCACCTTTCCATATGTTCCATATCACCCTCCACTTCCCAAGAAGAAGAACCTTAGCGCGAAAGTGCAGTTGGTGTGTCCACCAATTGCTGCATTGCTACCAGCTTCCGAACCACAATCAGCAATTCCAGGGCGGGAAACGAAAGCTGAGGCTCAACGGTGTCCCTCAATAGATATCCGTGTCTGCCCAGCCTGCCCTCGCAAACCTGCTCCTTCCCCTTGACGAGTCTAAGCCTGGCCTCTAACCATGCAGAACAGAGTAGTCCCTATGTAGCGTGCTTCTACCATGCCTCCTGAACCGCTACTTCCGAAGCCTGCCGCGCCAGGTATCGTCCATTTCGATCCAGATGATTATACAAAGGTTACCAACGCTGACGATTGACAAGATGCAGGAGGCAGCTACGGGGCGCAACAGGAAGTGATGACTATCAAAGGAGCCAGGCTCATGACCGCTCCTGAACAGGGCGTGACCAGGATAGACTTGGAAAATAGCCCGAGTCTAAGAGCCCTCTCGCGAATTTAGGTATGGTGAATCCATCCATTACATCTGATTCAAAGCCCCAAGGCGTTTATAATCATATTCATGTAACCACGCTTCTCGAGGGGTTGGGTCGTCTTATCGTTACACTTATACCGGAACCAACCGGGAATCAGTCCAAGTTCAGCTGTTCTCGGAAGCCCTCGTATTACTGGATAGCGGGTATTAGAGAGCGATTATATGTCCCTTGATTAATAGACAAGTCGTTTCGTAACGATGCAAGTTCGAGCCGCCATTTTCGCGGTCACAGAAACACCGTCTAGGCGTGCAAAACTGTGTGGATCAATTGGCTGGTGTTGGCGATGCCAATCGCTTCATTCTCAACAGTCACTCCTCGCGGACAGCCTCCTCGGTTTCGACTTCATTTCCAAAAAGCCTCAGAGTTGGTAAATGCAGGGCGGCAGATATAGCCGCTGCTGCCCACCATCTAAAATGAAGAGAAGACGCGTAGTCCTCAGCCTGGTCTGGTTTCGAGCCCCTCATCGCCCTTCTCTCTCTTGCGCCCACAAAATCTAGTCTGGGTCTCCGCTGAAAAGAAAAGAAAAAAAGAAAAAAAGAAAATAAAAAGTGTCCTCCATATGGTAATATACTTCTTTTAATGTCTCGTTTAATTTCTATATACGACCCTATGCTCTTCATCTTGTCAACGCCTGTCTAGTCCGGACGCGCGCCGCGATGCTGTCCAAACCGCCGTCCTCCGGCTTTCCCTCCCGGAAAGGCTCTACATCAAAGCAGTCCGACCAAGACCACCAAAAGTGCCGCGCTAGGGACCGCCGGCGCCGGGAAGGCGACCAAGACAGATTGGGAAAGAAAGATGATGTCGTCGAAGGGTATGTTTTTAATGCCGCCAAATTCCACAGTTCGCTGATGCTAATTGCTGATAAGCGCGGAGCCGTTTCCGCGAGGCGACGACCCCCAAGCGTACTACCGACGCTCCATTCAGCCAGCTTATAAAGAGGACCACTGGTCTGAAAACAAATCTGAATGGTACGCGCAGTACCGAACGGCCCATCGGAACCCTTCGTTCCAGCCAACGAACTTAGGCAGGATAGGGGCATCAGGGAGCACATATGCCCCAGAAAATCACGCCTTATATCGAATACCCCGAAGCATGCCGGTAGAAATGCAAGTCGGTTCGTCTACGGAAGCGGAACGAGATGTTGGGAACGGATCACCCTCTGATTACTCAATGGCCGGTCTGCAACTCGACGGCCAGGATATCAAGGGAACTAACTTCATCCCGGCGCACGGCTATTACTTGAAACACTTATTCTTTTCACCGCAATCCGACTATCATGCTCCGGTGGACTATGATGTACCCATGCCATGTCTTCAGAGGGCGCGTGATCCAGCCCTGAGAGACGAGCTCGACGCAGAGGACTACAGCGTAGATACTGTTGGCGTTATGAGACCCCAGGAATCGGATTTCGTGCCTATTGATTGGAGAAAGGTAAAAGTTGAAGGTCCACGGCTCGGAATCACAGTCTTCACGAATCTGGATTGACTACCAAGGTATCGGAAAACAATATATACTTTAATGTAATGTTATATAGTATTGGGGAAGAAAATAGGCCATCTGGCTGTTTAGTATACCTATTCTATCTGCATCTAGTTGACTCAATCTAGCTCCTAATACCACAGAGTTCCCAGTGCACTAGTCTGCCATGCCAACCGCATGGTTGGTCCTAGGAAGTAATCTTGTCCGGAGTGTTGGGATTGCAAAGTTCCTCTTGGTCGAGAATGCGCATAAAGTCCTCTCTCCTGGCAAGATAATCGTCTATAATCGAACTTTTCCCCAATTTCATCAATGGCATGGCCGGTAATCCAGCATGGGACATCGATCATAAACGCACGGCGAGAACAGATCCACTCAAGGTCAATTATTGCCGTGATGTTCCATTTTTCATCGACTAGTATGTTCCTAGGATGGAGGTCTGTGAATTGCATATAGAAAGGGCCGTAACGCATACCTCGGTCGCAGTAGTGGTGAGCAATCGTCCTCAAGAGCGTCTGAGCCGCTATTTGGGACCGACAATCCAATTCATAATCGACAGCATTCTGCTGCGCCATGAAACGCTCATCGTGGAACGTGAGCAGATCTGATATGTATGGATCGACACAATCATAGGTAGCCTTCTTGCGTAGTACGCGAGGGGCACCGTTGTTCTCATGAATCATGACGCCACAGGTCGGGGGCCAGTTGGTCAGGGTAAGGGTTCCATCATCATGAAATTCGAATGCACCAATGCCAGCGAGGATGGGGAATTTTGGCAAGACACAATATCGAATGGGCTGGCCCCCGAAAGAAATTATCGCGCTTCGATTCGTTATGGTTCATGCTAGTCCAGGTCTTGGACAACATTTGTCCCGCTGTCTCATCTACATAGTCAACGAGAATGTAGCTCATTGGAAGCGATTGTGAAGATTCATGGCGAATATACATCGACGGCATAGGAACTTTGAGGAGACGACAAAACCATCGTCGTAGTCTCCTTGCGCAGCGCAAATGACACGGCAGACGCTCTGAATGGGTATACTGCTTCAATGCTTAGTATCATAGTGATGAAGTTAAAGTAGATCCTTACCTTCGCACCATCCGAAAACTCAAACCCGATTAAATGAGTAAATGGGAATTCGGGGCAGTTTTCCTGTATCCACGCATACGTTGCAACCTCGCAGTTGAGCTTTTCGTCCATGGTACCAGGGTGATTTTTCTCAGCCAACTTGTGCGGCATGAGGAACCGCACCTAACTGTTGTGAAAATCCAACGAGGAGAACCCTATTTGTTGAATTCTCGGCCTCGCAGATCCTCTGGTGACTTTACGCCCGAAATCCCTGTCGCTTCATTTTGTCTTTGTCTCGTAGATGCCGCCTGTTGGATGCGCCTCCCGCGTTTTTCATCAGGCCGTGGGCACGACCTGCATCCTTCAACCAAAAACCGGTCGACAGGCCGACTAGGGCCTTTTCTAACTAGTAACGCCTCGGGTAAAAGTGAAGACCAATAGGTAAGGGGGATGCAATACCAGAAGATATGATCCCAATATGCACAGCTTTGAGGCACAGCTTAGCGTGTAGGATTTGTGTAACCCTAGGCGACCGCGTCCCAACCGCGAGTTCTCAAGCCGTAATTTCTCTTATTCCGACAATTGGCATCGTATAAGCCAATTTGGACGGGAGACGATGCGAACTGGCAAACGAGCTCAGCCCGTTCCCTCCGGTGCAGTACCACTGCATCAATAAACCCCGCTATGACGGCGGTTCATCCATATCACCAACTGCAGGAGCATCTGACCTGCATTCCTATCGCGGAACATGGGTTACATCTAATCTTAAGGTTGGCCGGCTCGCCCGGAGAGTAGGTCCTATCGGTTCCGGCAACAAGATCTTGATGTTCTGGGGGTGCGATGCGGGGTGGAATATTGCTAGCCCAAGCGTAGTCTATGCATACGGGCCAAGCTGCCTTTGTCAACTGGCCGACGGTATATAGAGGGATGTCCGCTCTCGACAGAAGAGGCCAGAACATGCAGAGTATCTGGCCTGCAATATCGTCGCTCGCTTGTATTTGTCTTATCCCCCGCGCAACGAATCACTCTCGTCAGCTAAGACTGAGATCTCCACCATGAAGCCGTACTATCTCGTCACAGCCTTTGCGCTGCTTGTTAGTGCCTTTGTCCCTCGTCAAGAAACCGAGGATCGACATGGGCCTGCTCTTACTCCCGGCCCCAAGTTTGAGCGCCTGGACAAGGCAAAGGCGGTATGTTGGATCTTTTTGCCTATACATTACTCGAGGCTAGAGCTGACGGTCGCGTAGCTCCTCGTCATAGTCGACATTCAAGAGGGCCTCATCAACATGGTCAAGGATTGGGATACCGCCCTTTATAAGTCTAATATCCTTGCACATAGCAGTCTCGCCCAGGTCTTCAACCTCCCTGTAATCATCACCAGCAGTGCTCCGGTAGGTCCCAACGGCGTGGTTCCCAAGGAGCTCATCGCAATGCATCCGAACGCCACCATCATTGACCGCAGCGGTGAAGTCAATGCGTGGGACAGCAAGGAATTCCGGGACGCCGTGCGCGCGACTGGCAAGACGCAGATCATCGTGGCCGGAATTATGACGGATATCTGTGAGTTTCCCTCTTCGCTTCGACAATGCTCGGCCGGAAGCTAATCGATTGTTGTTGTATCAAAGGCACGACATTCCTGTCACTATCCTTACGCGAAGAAGGCTACGGAGTCTGGGCAAACGCCGAAGCTTCCGGAACCACCTCCGTGTTCATCCGCGACCTCGCCAATCAGCGCATGATGAGCGCCGGCGTCCACGTTATGTCGATGCTCTCCATCATGTCCGACCTAATGCGCTCCTGGGCTGATACTCCCGGCGCAAAGGAGTTGCTGCCGTGGATTGACACGCACTTCCCGCCCTACGGGTTCCTAGCTCGGGCTCATGGCCATGCTGTTCAAGACGGAGTGGTTCTCCCCGGCGAGGATGAAATTTTGTAATTTCGTGAGCCGACAAATTAAGCTTGCCGAGCTTCCCCGGGCTGGGTGGGTTAGGTGCACGGCTGGCAATGGTACCTTCATGTAGGCTGTTAGCGTACCCCACGAGGGGAAAAATATATTGAGAGGCAAAGGGTGAAGTCGCAGCCTAACCTGGAGTCTTCGCCTTATCAATAATAATAGCAAGGGTCCGTTTCTAGACGGTGACTGCTGTGCTAAGTGAGACGTTGATTTCTCCAGCTCCCGGAGCTCGAAAGTGGGACTCAGGTAGCATCAGTTCGGCACAAGTGCTGCCATCCGATTCCAACCCATTCAAGAGATCGCCAGTGTCTGCCAGCTAGCGGTCCAGAAAAAGAGCCAGAGCCGAGCTCCCTTGCAAAACATTGAACTTTGCCTCGGCAATTTTCGTCGGCCCTGTAAAGCAGCTAGCGCGGTTTCTCCCCCGGCCCAGTGCGTCATTGCCCCCTGAAAGTGCGCCCACAGTGCACACAGAGTGGTGCCGCCCCCACGTGATCTCCCCGCCCCGTCGCTCCAACACGCCCCAGGCGCCGAAAGGGGGTTCAGCGGGGTCAACCCACCATGTCGCCCTTTTCCACCGATTATTTGATGCCACTGACAGGGCCCCTTGATGGCTGCCGAAATTGGGGCCAACCCCAAAACGGAGCATAAGCCCGCGGCACTTGCAGCCGGTTCGCGAAAGCCAGCATTGAATTTGAAAGCGATTCTTTCGGGGCCCCAAGGTCAAGTTCCTAGATTAGCTATTCTTATGCACAACACCCCCGAACGGACTGTGGTTGCGCCCGGAGAAGAGAAACAAGAACCGGCAGAAGAGGGACTGTCCTAATCAATCTGTGATCTTCCCCTACCCTTACCATTTCTTCTTTTCTTTCTTTCTATCTTCCATTCCGCCTCGCGCAATTCGAACTCTCAGCTGTGAGATTCGCACCCGCTCACCGCCGAAAACTCGCTAGATCCCGACATCGGTAGTGCTTCCTCGAAACAAGCCCGGCAAGAAAATTAAATCTCTCAGCCCACATCCGTAATGTCGTCCTCCCCAGGCAAGAGCTCCCCGGCCTCCAAGGCCCTAAAGCTCCCCCTCAGCGTCATCCTCGCCCTGACGCCCTCCAACATCGACGCCTTCCTCTCCCACCTCCACCGCTGCATCCAGACCCCCTCCGGCATCGACACCATCCTCCTCTTCGTCTGCTACTCCTCGCGCCTCTCCGCGTCCATCCTCGAATCCGCCGCCCAGGGCACCCTCGAGCAGTATGTGCGCCGCCTCCTCGCCCTCGTGCCCCTCGCCTCCACCCAGGCCGCCGCCACCAAGGCCGTCGCCGTCGCCGAACCCTCCGCCCGCAGCCTCGCTGCCCTGAGGACCTCGGGTAACCTGAGGGCCCTCTCCGCCCTCCTCAGCGACGTCCGCACCTTCTCCCGCCTCTGGGGCCTCCTGAACATGTACATGGGCCTCAAGCGCCTCGTAGCGAGGGAAATCGCTGTCCGCCGCTCCGACAAGACCAAGGGCGCCGCCGGCAACGAGGAGCTCCTCGACCGCGTCATCGCATGGACTCAGCTCCTCACTGGCGCCTCGTTCCAGGTCCTAGAGAACGCCGCTTACCTGGGCTCGAAGCAGGTTCTCAACTTGCCCCCCGCCACCCAGATGAAGGCCATGCAGTGGAGCGTGCGCTTCTGGGCGGCCAGCACCGGCATCGAGATCGGAAGGCTGCTCATCGAGAAGGTGCGCAAGGAGAGGGGCGATATCACCACCGCCGAACACCAAGAGTGGAGGGCGGCGTGGAACAGGTCGCTCGCGAGGAACTTGGCATGGGCGCCGCTGACCGTGCACTGGAGCATGGAGAAGGGCTTCGTGAACGACTTCATGATTGGCGCATTGGCTACCATTCCCGGTATCATCCAGATCACCCAGCTCTGGAAGACCACCGCTTGAGGCGGAAGCCCATGACCAGCGAGGGTTCGTGATTCTTCATGACCCTTGCTGTGCTACATATATATATATACAATTGCAGGAACGTCGATTCCACTTTCATGCTAGTCTTATGGGTGCAACCGTTGGAGAGGCTCCTTTAGGGGTTTAGATCCCATCAATCTAGACTCACCCTTCAGCAGCAATGTGCCGGTTTATGCAGTTATTTAGGTTATCATTTTCTTCGGTTGGGGTTTTCAAAGTCTTGGCAAATTGTTCGTATTCTGGACTGGAATTGTCGGGCTGGAAATAGATTTAATGTACATATATGATTGGAGTGGACGTATATATACTTGCGGAGTGGAACCCTCTCTCTAAATCAAACATGATCTTTGCAGCCAAAAGTATTCTCGCGACCTCATATCCACGACATTTCAATCATCTCCTCCATTGTCCAGTATTTCCTCATATTATCCGCCCTCAACGTCGCCACCTCCTGGTCCAGGTGCGTCCACAGCACCTCTCCCCAACCCTCCATCTTCAACCTCAACGTCGTCCAATCCAGCTCCTCCTCCCCATCCTGGCAGGCCTCGAGATACGCCTGGAAGCCATCAAGCCCCTGGTGGATAAGTTCGTGTTGTGTTAACAGTACACCCTTACCCTCTCCCTTGTCGCCGTCCTCGGGGATGCCAAGCTCGGCGCGGAACTCGGGCATCTTTGTCGCGAGCCTGGGGAAGATGTACTGCTCCTCTATGCTGTGGTGCATGGCGAGCCTTTCGCAGAAACTGAGGGCGTGTAGGAGGAAGCGGTCCTCGCTCATGCCTGAGGGTGGTTGTCTGTTTTGGCAGGCGGCCTCGAACATTTTCCATGCCGTGCGGAAGTGGTTATGCTTTTTTTTTTGGTTTCACCCTTGTGTTAGCGGGTATGCACTTGTGAATCTTCTGAAAAAAAAAAAAAAAAAAAAAAAATCGTTCGTATAAGAGGGGTTCTATGTCGAGGAGACCTACAAAGGCATCCATTCTAGAGGCCATGGCGTCATAGATCCGGAACTCTTCGATGCTCATTCCCTTCTTTTCCTTCTTCGTATTCGAGCTGCCAGAGCAACTAGCGTCGGGATTGGCAGAGGAAGACATCTTTCTGAAAACCGCAGAACTCCAAGTGCCCATATGTTGCGCGATCGGGTAGCTGCCGCAGTGTTGCATTCGCGGCGCGGTAACGTATGAGGGGGGAAGCACAGGAACGGCCGAGGGGCGGGTAGCGGGCGGGAAACTTAAATTTAAGCTCCTCGCGCAGGCTCGCCTCCCAAGATGGGACATTGTCTGCCTGCGTCTCTATCCGCTGGCTTTCTGCTCTCTTTTTTTTTTGTCTGCTGGCGGCCTCGAGGATCTAGTAGTCTATTTGCGGGTCCGTCCTTATGGGCTGAGAAAAATGTCCATACGTCTTGGCTGCAGAGTTCCTTGCCCTCCCACTCCTACCATTGTTTCCAACTAGCCGCCATCTCATTCGCTCGAAGATGCTAGAGCCTCTCATGGTTCGGAGGATGTGGAAGGGGGTCCTGCTGGTGGCACTGGGATTGATGGTCACCTAAGCGATTATTAATTGTGTACGTGTCATCCGTCAGCAGTTCCACCTGCAAGTCGGTACATGACACCCACAGGAGCGAGCTGGCGTTGGCGAATTCCATTTGGTTAGGGTGTCTATTAGTGACCATGGGCCTGGCTAATTAGCTCGAGCACCGTTTATGTAGGCTGGCTGGCTCAACGTCGCGAAAGGACCCCCACTAAGGGATTTTTTCGACTACTGGCGTAAGAACTACTGCCGCCCCGAATTCTAGCGTGGACGTCTATCGTCCGCAATTACGTGCAAGAATGTGGTCTAGCACCTGCCGAGCAAAGCGAGGTGGGTGGAGTACCGCCGGTTGGCAATGGTGGGCTGAAGACAAAGAAACACGGCGGCCACAATGAGACGCGTCACGGAAGGTATCCGTTGATGGATCGGGCAGGAAACGGCAACGCCGAAACTTCACTCTCACAATCTAGACTTCTGCTACACGAAGAACAAATGAACCGCCATTATAAGCCTTATCCGCTTTATTCCGAACTACCTAAAAGACAGGCAATCGCATCGAGGTCGTATGAAGCTTCTTCTTGGAACTACCAGAACCCAATGCAAGGCGTGGAAAAAAGAAAAGAGGAAATGAAAGTTGAGGGTTAAGTAATAAAAGACAGTTAAACATGTAAAACCAAGGCATTCCTTTCCCTTGTAAAACCCCGTTTTTGTCATCATCATCCGCCTCACCCTCGTACAGCCGCACCCAACGCTCCGCCAGTGAATTGCGTACCGCCCGCCTGGCGCTGCGTGTGGCCGCCTGTCCGGGCGCCGCCGCGGCCCGCTCCCCCGCCTCGCCTGGCACCTCCCCTGCCGCCGCGACCACCTTGCCTCTCAAAAGCGTTTGCTGAGCCTTGCGTTCTCTGCTCGAGAGTGCGCTCGTTGGTCTCGATGAGGGCGCTGGCCTTGTCGGAAAGCGCCAGAGAGAGACCCTGGAGCCTGCTGAGCTCGACGCCCTTGTGGAAAATGATGGTGGAGGCTGTGTTGTCGAGAGATGCGGAGAGCTCTTCGTGGCTCATCATCTTCATCACTACGGCCGATACCTTAGCCGCATCAAGCTCAAACATGTCACTAAGCGTGGAGACGGAGAGGGTGTCGTAGAAGGGGGCGTAGGTGAAGAGGTAAGTCCTGAGACCTTCCTCTTGGATCTGCTTAGCGAGCATGGCCTTAATGTCTTCAGTGTTCGGCATCAGGTCCCAGATCTTGATGGCGTGAATGAAGGAAATGGCCTTCTTCCACTCGCCCGCCGCGAGCGCCTTGGATGCCTGCATGACGTGGTCACGGGTGTTCTCAGGAGGGCCAGTGAAGATCTGTCGCTCGTGATACTCGAGCATGCGGCGGTAGGTCTTGCTAATCACCCGCTTCCTGATGTCGGGAGAAGAGCCCGTCTGAGCCAGGAGGGGAATCTCAAGAAGCATGCTGCAAGTAAGGTAGACACACTCAAGGAGCTCCAAATTGATGTGCATGTGGAAAGGGAGTTGCCTCTGCTTCTCAAGCTTCTCCTGCTCGGGCGAGATCTGGTTGTGCCTCTGGATGATCACACCCTGGGCGAGGAACTCCTTCTGGCGGCCGCTTCCGCAGACCTCCTGGAGAGTATTCTGGGCGTCGTACACAAGGCCCTTGCGGAACGCACAAAGGCCGACTTGTACGACAGTTCGGTTGTAGAGAATTTGGGTCTGGATGTCGAAGTTGGGGATGGTCTCCTGGAGATGGGACATGAGGGACATATCCCTAGCCTTGTAGTAGTCGCCGTGGAGAGCGAGGAAGTACACGTGACACAACATGGCGCGCGCCCTGATGATGCCCTCGCTGTTGTTGAAAAGATAGTTGGAGAGAACCTGAACGAGGTCGGTGGGGTCGGCAACCGCAGCCCTGGGGGTAATGGTAGACTCGACATCATTTCCGGCCGCAGCCCAGCTGTTCTCCTCGATGATCTTGACGACTTGGGCAGGCTTTTAATATCCAGTTAGCACATGAATTACGCAGACAAAACCGCAATGACAAATGCGGGGTAAACTAACCTTGAAGTAGACGTGCTCCAACCGCCTCATAACGATACGGTTGACGCTGTCTTGAGGCACATCGAGAGAGGCATCCTTGCGGATGGTCTCGTAGTAGAGCATGCCGCGGAAGATGATGTTATAAAGGGCGCCTTCGTCCTGAAGTCTCTCAATGTACTCCGAGGTATGGGGGTCGATGCTTTGGAGGGACCGGACAAGCTCGTCATCAAGTCTCTCAATGTACGACACAATGCTTCCGGGAACCTTGACGCACTTCTCTCCCTCCTTGATGCTGGGAGGCTTGTCATCATCGTCCCACTCCTCGGCGTTCTCAACTACTACGTATTCGGGGTTCTCGTCCAGCACCTTGAGAAGAAGCGAGAGCTCCTTTTCAGCGGCCTTCCAGTGCTCCAGGGGAGTAGACGTGGCGACACCAGAACCAAGATCGAAGCGGGTGGAGACAATAGTGAGGAGAACACGGATTTGCTGGTAAGGAGTGTTGGCAATCTCGAGGAGCTTCTCCATGACCTTGATCTGCTCCAAGCGGTCGGTGTTCTTCTTACCACGGCTCTCCATGATGCCTCGAAGATGCTTAAAGATGCTTTCGGGGGTGTACTGGACGGCCTTGCCGCGCCTGTCGACAGGGGCGAATCCAGCATCATCATCAGTAGGCTCGGCGATGTCGTCAACAAACCTGGTGACCTTGGGCTGCTTGGGGACGGGCTTGATTTCTTCCTCCTCGTCAGACTCCATGAAGGCATCGTTATCGGCCCTGTAAGCATCGATCTGATCCTGGTACTCCCTGTTCTGCTTGCGGATCTTTTGCTTGACAGCGTTCAGACCGCGGGCGCTCGTCGCGTTCATCTTCTTGGGAGTGACCTTTTGCTTTGCAAGAGATTCGTTCATAAAGTCCTCAAGTTCGGCAACGGCACGGATATACGTCTTTGGGGCCTTTCCAGCATCTTGAAGCTTAACAACCTGTCGGTTGAGTTTGTCGTACTCTAAGAATCAAACGATGCACGTTAGCAGGTGTTGCGGGAAACGGCCCGGAATCGGCGTTGGGTTGTGCATCTTTCTTACCCGTCGCGATGGAACCCCAGTCATCAATCTTCTTCGCGTTCTCAATAAGCTTGATGATGCTCTCGAGCTCTTCGTAGCGCTTATCCTTGGCACTGAGAACCTTGCCTCGCACCTCCTCGTCGCTCTCGTCGCTATCGCTATCATCGCCCTTCAAGAAACGGGAGGCACCTTTCTTGGCGCCGTCGTCAGATTCGTCGGAGCTGTCTTCCTCATCCTCTTCCTCCTCTTCCTCCTCCGAGGACTCTTCTTCAGATTCTTCTTCGGCGTCTTGCTGCTCGAGTTCTTCCTCTTCAGAGTAGAGATCCTCCTCGTCGGAAGAGGACTCGCTGGAACTGTCGTCCCGGCCTCGGAAAAATCGCGACATCTTGACGTGTTTATCGAAAACTTGACGGACTTCGATGTCGGTATCGAAGGGGTGGGTTATCGATAAATTTCGAGGAAAATCGGCTCCTTCGAAATTGGGAATATTTTTTGCCCTATTGACTCACTGGGGGGGGGCTTCTTTGATCGTGCCTGGAGGGGTCAAGCAAAAATCGGTAAAATTTGGTGGGGAGGGCTTTCGTGTGTGTGCATGTGTGGTGACGGGCCCCACAAATTGGATCCCGACGATGAGCCGAGCAGATGTCAGACCCAGCTGTCAGCTGGCGGGAGGCGAAGAAAATTCATCATATCGGCTCACATTCATGCTCCCATGCCATGCCAGACCATGCCTGAGTGCACATCAAAGTGCTGACATATTCAAATCTCGCCAGTGGCAGTTTCTTCACTGACGTCGTGGATTTCGCCCTTTCTCTAGTCTTCCAAAACTAAAATCCCAGCGAAACTACCGAGATATATATATATAGATGGCCGTCCTTGGGTTCCGCACCTCCCTCGACCCTTGCGCCACATACCTCTATAAATCAACTGAATAAAGCTTCCTTGAGGAGAATTGGACATCATCCAAGCTCAGTCATGGCCACACTACGCCGTGTGGCCTCGCGTTCCAGCGCACATGCGGCTTTGAAATCAACATCCTCAAATATCTTCGGCGATATCGGCCGCTTCTCCGCAAGGTCTTTCAGCACGCTTCCCAGGGCGCAAGCCAACTGTCCAGCGAGGATAAAACCCCTCATATCAACAGTTCCTCGGCCTTCAAGGAGACAACGGACCCCCTCATTTCAAACTCATGCTTTCTCAACATCAACTGCGCGGCGGAAAACAATAGCTATCACTGAACCTCGGTTAGACGATGACGGTAAGGAAATGCTTCTAGAGATCACGCCCCGCGCCGCGCAGGTATGTTTATGATTACCGCTATTTAGTAGCTAATATATTGACTCATTCTGACACTTTCTTCCTAGAGACTATCCGAGATTATGAAAGCTAGCAACGATCCAGGGTTCGCCCTCAGGGTCAAGGTTCAGAGTGGTGGCTGCCATGGCTTTCAATATCTTACCACCAACGACTCGGTAGGCGACTTGTCCACTTTGGAGGAAGACGAGTGTGTCCTGCGCTTCGTGGAAGACGATGCGACCGAAATCGACAAGTCCCTTGATGGGCCCAAGATAGTCTTGGATGAGGCATCCCTCATGTCGCTGCAAGGGAGCAAGGTCGACTACATTCAAGAGCTTATTGGCTCTCGTTTTGAGATTACAGATAACCCATTAGCGGAAAACAGCTGTGGGTGTGGCAGCAGCTTTAGCCTCAAGTTATAACCTGGCGGTTTAGCACACTGGCGCGCAGCCATTGGACCCTCCCCCATTCATTGCGAGATTTGCTCCCATGTATTCTTCTGAAAAGAGTTGCCACCCTACACCAGGGTTAGATGTACATTACTACCCACCATATAGACACATCCCCTTATTATCACAAGGCTTAATGACTTAGATGATTCCATGCCTAGGCAAATATTCCGAGAATTCTTGTCCAAGAGTTGGCTCAAAGTGTCATCACATTCACATACACGAAAGCACATAGCAATTTCATCGTGGGACATGCAACGATTCTGTGTCATAAAAAAAGAGTTCCCCTTTTTAATTTACGTCAAAACGCCGATGCCCTTGCCCCATGCTAAAAGATATAAGCATTCATGAAGAAGAAGACGATAGTTTTCTTTTTGTTGCATACACTCTCTAGTTCATCTGTCGGACAAGAGCGTTGATCTTCTCCTCACGGTTACCAACGTCACCACCCTCGATCCAGTGCTTGAACTTGCGGGTCCTGAATCCACCAGTAGGGTTGCTGAGCTTGAAGGGCCAGAGGAAGTTGGAGGCCTGCTTGAAGTTGGGGCCGACAGTGTAGATCTCGTGAATGAGATCCTCCATGCAGACAATGCCGAACTTGCCAAGGTTCTCCTCAATGATGGAGTTGTCGGTAAGAGGGATGCGCTGCTTGTTGACCTTGCCGTAACCACGCTTGTAGACGAGGTCCTTGACGGTCTTGAGGTTGGGGTAACCGTAGGCAACCCAGGGCTCGACAAGCTTGATCATCTCAGAAGTGGCCTTGGTGACCCGGATGAAGACACCGTTGTTGATCTGAAGAAGACGGAGAAGCTGGAGGACCTTGCGGGGCTTGGGGGGAACCTTGGAGACACTGCAGATGCTGTTAGACAATACGGTCCAACATTGCATCAACGAGAATGACGCTTACCCCTTGATGCGGATGACGAAGATGAGCTTAGCCTCAGCAGGAATGTAGGCGGCATCACCATCCTTGGCAACACGAGAGAGACGGAGCTTCTCCTGCTCGGCCTGGCGGTACTCCTGAACGTACTTCTCGGCACGCTTGAAGATCTGGGCACGCTTCTCCTTGTTGGCCTATTGTCGACACTGTTAGCAGCTGAAGCACCAGCCAGGAAATCGACTCCCAAAATATAATTAATTCCATCCGTTGGTGAGATATCAGACCCGAAAGAAGGTTAAATTGTATCAACAGCATCGACTTAAGTCTAGTTGACGGGTATATTTATGCATCATAACTATCACCTCCTGGAATAAAAAAGAAAATAACAACGTACCTTCTTCTGCTGCTCGAGCTCGGCGGCACGCTCAGCGCGGGCCTTCTCCTGGCTCTTCCTCTTCTTGAGGAGAGTCTCAGGGACGAGGATATCGTCACGGGTAGGGACGGAACTATAGGTAAGGATATCAGATTAGCAACGCAGTCCAACATACCGTGGTATGGAGCAGAGCGCCGGCGCGAGAATTGTAGCTTGCGCAACATTCCCAGCTTTGGCTAACTCGAGATATATTTTATCGGTGAGGCGGAGTGCAAGGTGCTGCATCGAGACCAAAGACTGGCTCGGCGGACACTTGATCCAAAATCTCATCCAACAACACCTTGGGTTGCACATATTTCGTGCCCAAGAAAGTATTGCACGCGTCCAAAGGGCTCTGTCTAGGCCATTGTCAGGCGCACTGTTCAGAGCCCCGGTCCGCGGCATTGAATTTAAGGGAGAAGATGGTATACGCCTTCCAATCTTCATCCCCAACACCCCACTCAACGTCTCTCAAATCACAGGGCCATTTTTCAGGCGATGCATAGATGAGGGAGAAGAGCAGGAGGGATCGAGCTGGCGGCCATGTTTCCGGCACTTCTCGTTTGCAGAGAAGAGGGAAATGTCAAATGGCTTTCAGCAAGAGGACCACGCAATCTGCAATTATTCGGGCTCGAGCGAACTATGCCATCCACAGCCGTTCTCAAATCAAGGGGAAAGGGAGTCGTACGAGGCAGCGGGAGCCATTTTTGTTGGGCGAGGGCGATTTGGCGGCCGGTGTTGGGTGAAGTTGGTGATGGGGGGATGGATGGAGAGGGAAAAGAGCTGTGGGAGAAGGGACGTCTCAAAAAAGATTTTTACCCTCGCTTGGTTTGTTCCCTTTCGCGCCCAGGGAAATTCTGGCGGTCAAGGTCGATGTTAGGGTTTCGGTTGTAGCCCCACCCTTTTCCTCTCACCGCCTTCTTTAATTGGGCGTCACATCTTTCTGCCACCTCCCACACCAAAATTGCACCAAACCCTCAATTAAGCCCAATGTCACACCAGCACTGCGGAAAAGACCTTAGAAACCTCGCGAGGTACTTCCCACGACATCTTCTTTTTTCCTTCCTCCCATTCCCCAACAACCCCCCATCCCCATCAGCCAACACACAAAATGCCTCCCAAGAAGACTACCAAGCCCGCCCAGGAGAACATCTCCTTGGGCCCCCAGGTCCGCGAGGGTATGTCGATCACCTAGATCTGGCGCGCGTTCTCGCAACTCAGCCAAGTCTTCCGAAATAATGGCCTCGCTAACGTGCCCCCCCACCGCTCACAGGTGAACTCGTCTTCGGCGTTGCCCGTATCTTCGCCTCCTTCAACGACACCTTCGTTCACGTCACCGATCTCACGTACGTAGAATAGACACCTAAAACGCCTTCCATCGTTGCGCGATGTCAATTTTCCCTCGATCTCTGTGGATATAATAAGAGAATGGTTCAGAGGCTAACATGGGTGATTCCAGTGGCCGTGAAACCATCTGCCGTGTTACCGGTGGTATGAAGGTCAAGGCCGACCGTGACGAGTCTTCTCCCTACGCTGCCATGTTGGCTGCCCAGGACGTCGCTGCCCGCTGCAAGGAGCTCGGCATCACTGCCCTCCACATCAAGATCCGAGCCACCGGTGGTAAGTAAAAATCTTGAACCAGGCGACACAGGGAAGAAAGCCAGGATTCTAATCCGATTTGTGAATAGGTACTGGTACCAAGACCCCCGGCCCCGGTGCCCAGTCTGCCCTCCGTGCCCTCGCTCGTGCCGGTATGAAGATTGGCCGCATTGAGGACGTCACCCCCACTCCCTCCGATTCTACTCGCAGGAAGGGTGGTCGCCGTGGTCGTCGTCTGTGATTTCCTTATATCACTTTTCTGGGCGTTCGTATCACGTGTGGATGTTCGGTTCTGGACCGTTTGCAATGGTTATTCAA
This sequence comes from Lomentospora prolificans, assembly GCA_029532625.1. Classification (NCBI taxonomy): domain Eukaryota; kingdom Fungi; phylum Ascomycota; class Sordariomycetes; order Microascales; family Microascaceae; genus Lomentospora; species Lomentospora prolificans. Next base: position 1,003,736 of record JARFXM010000008.1, on the reverse strand, counting down.
AAGTTCGGACCTTCTTTTTGGTACTGTCGGGGCCATGATGGGGAACAAAGACGCGGGGAACGGCCTTGCTGCCTGGTCCCCATTCTTCTGCAAAGCTGTGATCACGTATTTAGGTCATTTATAGGTAGATCAAAACATCAGCTGCAGCTCAGGCTCCCGGAATCATTGCACTTGAACATCCGTAGTTGTGGCACCGTGATATCGCACATCAGTATAGAGGTTCCTGGAAATGTGATGAACTAATTCACGTAATATTTATCAAAAGCGGGTATCAAGACTCTTAAGTGCGCCCTGGTTAAAAGCGCCAAGTTCTATATAGATAGCTTACTGTCCCGGCTTCAGCTTCCACACTGATCGCCCCCTCACACCTGACTCATCCTCGACGCAAACGGCATACAAAGCCCTCTTGAATACATCCGACGAAATCCCACGGTGCTCCCTATTGAAGTAAGTGACAAGGTCCTTCGTCTGCGTCTTACCACCCCTCCTCTTGACGAAGTTGACAATGTGCGTCTTTACCTTGTCAACTTTCCAGTTGGACTTATCCGGTCCCATCGACATGGCCGCGACCGGCATCTCCCTCGGCTTTATGTCCCCCGGTCGGCCGGCCGACCGCGCCGCGTGGGTCCTCGTAGACTGCTGGCGTAAGAACTGCACCGTCCGCTCGTTGAGCCGGTGGGCCTCCTGTTCAGTGAGTCGCTTTTCAGGAGGCTGGCGGTTGCGCGCGTTGACGACGTCGTCGTGGTTATATACAGCCTCAGCATTGCTGGTGACCACAGCATCAAGTAGGTTGTCCTCCTCTGCACCAGGATCCTTGTACTCCTCTAAGCCGCCAAACTTCTGAACTGCATTGAGGGCGCGACTCTCGGATTCTTTGGGTTCGCCAGCTTTTGCTCTCGCGCCACGATGAGGTAGAGTTTGGGATTGAGATTCAGGATTGGATGTCCGTGCGGCTGGCTGTATATCATCGAAAAGAGGCGCCTCGGGGGCATCGTACCCATAGTCAAAGAGGTCCTGGAGGTTTGTCGTATCGAAATACCGATTTGTGTTTCCATCCTTCAGCATGTTGTCCGCAACAAATTGTTTGTATAGCTGCTTTCGATACATCTTCTCCTCAATAGTCCCAGGAGTAAGCAGCCGATAGATCTTGACAGACTTTGTCTGACCCAATCTCCACGCACGTTCGATGGCTTGTCGGTCCACCGCAGGGTTCCACGCCGGATCATAGAGAATCACTCGGTCGGCTCCGGTAAGGTTCAGTCCGACGCCCCCAGTTTGTGGGGTCAGTAGGAAAACGTCTAGGTCCGGGGAACCGTTAAATTCATCAACCATATGAGGTCGCTCCGTGTTGGGAGTATTGCCATCCATGCGGATGAAAGAGATGTTTTGCGATCGAAGAAGGGTCTGGATCATATCCAATATATCAAGACTCTGGCTAAAGACCAAAGTCTTGTGGCCGAATCGCTTAGAGATTTTTAGCAGCTCGGAAAGCACTTGCATCTTCACCGAGCGTTCAACATGCCCGTAGTCGGGCAACTGAGACCTGTTCCTCTTGTGGAGAAGGTCGGGATGGTTACAGACTTTCCTTAGGGTCTCAATTGCTGAGAAAAGCGCCCTACGCTGAGTTTCAGCAGTTGAGCCAAAGTTAAAGGCCCTTTTGACCTCCGGTGCTTCCAGCGCCTCCCGGTAAACGTGTTCTTGCCGTGGGGTCAGCTTGCAGAAGAAGACCTGCTCAGTCTTGGGGGGTAAGCTGTTGGCAACATCAGCCTTGATTCGGCGAAGCATATAAGGCTTTATAGTATCACGCAAGGTCTTGGAACACTTTTCGCCAGTGGCGATAGCTAGTGTGCTTGCGCCTCTGTGGTGGCCGTTCTTGATAGGCGTTTCGAAGAATTCCATAAATTGCCGCAGGTCGCCGAGTAGCCCGGGGTTGACGAACTCGAAGAGTGAATACAACTCTCGCAGATTATTCTGAATGGGGGTTCCTGAAAGGATGATTCTATGCCAAGTGTTGAGTTGCTTACAAGCCTTCGCGGCGTCAGTGGTCCGATTGCGAATGTGATGGCCTTCATCGAGAACAGCATAACCCCAATTGATTTCCGAAAGCTCGTCCAAGTAGGTGTCCAAGCCTCTGTAGGTAGTCAACAGGACATGGCCATCCTTGACCACGTCATTGATGATCTTGCGCGCAGCAGCGGTTTTCGTGACGGGCTTAGACGAGAAGCTTTCATCATCCTCAAGCTTCGGATTCAACATGCCAGTTCCCGTGGAGTGAAGAATGGACACTCTGAGGGGAGGCCACCATTGATGGAAATGCCTGACCCATTGCGCAATTAGAGTGGTGGTAGCAAGAATGATGACGGGACCATCAAGCTTTTTGCTGAAATGGAGCGTTGCAATGAAAGAAATGAGTTGGACTAGGCACTTTGGTTAGAATATGGCTGTTACATAGGATCATCCCATCCAACAAATAAGGCGGCCTTACCTGTCTTGCCGAGTCCCATCTCGTCGCAGAGAATCCCGCCTTCTTTTCGGGAGTGCAATTCCGCAAGCCACTGAATACCAACTCTTTGAAAAGGGAATAGAAAATCATAGACTTCTTCTGGGAGATAATAGTCTTCGAATATTCTCTTATTCGGCTTCCCCGGCGTCGGCTTGAACCACTCTTCTTCATCTTCGTCATCCTGGCGATCGCCTTCGAGGTTGGCACGCAATTTCTTTCGCTCGTCGACCCATTTCGTTACTCGTGCCTTGTAAACAGAGGCTTTGGCGTCGTCTATGACGGACAATTTGATAAGATGTTGCTTCGCACCATCTTCGGTAGAGGACTCTACACCCTCAGATTCGTGACTTGTGCTGGCAGAATAATCTTCATCCTCATCCGCCTGCCTACGACTTCCCCGCTTGACTTTCTTCGAAGGAGTATCTTCGCGCACACCCTCACCATCCCGGTCGACGGCCGTAGCTGATGGGCGTTGTCGCTTCCGGGGTCTCAAGCCAAATTCTGTCTCTAGATTGGTCGTGACTGGGTCTCCCGTAATACCGTCATCATCGATAGGAGGCCTTATTAGCTGAGGGCCAAACCCAGGTTGGCGGAGGACTTGATGGGAGGTTTGAAGTTGAGGCTCATCCCCATCAGCGGCCTCCGCTTCAAGAGCCAGAGCGACAGCTTCACCTTCTTGTTCTTCTTCATCATCATGTTCGGGGACGGCAGCAAACGGGGTGATTTTTCCCGTTCTTATCAGGAAAGCTCTCCTGTCCTCTCCTTCCCCCCGAGTCGGACCGCCACGGCGGGTGTCCTTGGTAGCCGTCTGAGATGCCTCGGCCTCGGCCGCCGCCGCAGCAGCAGCAGCCGCTTCCTTCTCGCGCTGTCGAATGCGCTCCTCAAAGGCAGAAATCTCATCAGTGTGATCTGCGATCCTCTCATTGCAACTGAGAATCTTGTCGACAATACCGTTTATCTGGCCTTTGGGGGCTCGTATCCGCTCCTTAGTCGCCTTCTCGATAGTAAGGGCCCTCTTCTGCTCCTCTAGCTTCTCGATCTTGGACCGGAGGTTTGCAATACGGTTTTCGTCCTTTGCGTTTTCTTCAGCAAAGGCCGCCGCCTGCGCCTTTTTAGATACATCTCGTTCGATGTCTGTATGATCTTGGATGTCGACCAACCCTTGCAGCGCGGAGCTCACATCGTCGGCTTCGCCCCCCCGGGCAGGCTGCTGCGGGTCAAGAATTGGTCGATCCTCCACATAATTTTGCTTTTGCTGCTTTCTCTGTTCTTCAGTCTCGGACATTGTTGGGGTAAATAGGGAAGATCGTGATCGCTGCCTCTAGGTTCACGTGGAGGAGGAGGGGGGGCAGAAAACTCGCAGAGTATGAGGATATGAAGTTGGGACTTTGGAACTAGGATTCGGCCTTTTGGTTCCGGCCTGTTGATTCTAGGTTTCGTAGCTGTGATGGATCTGTGAATCAGAGCAAGGGAGGCAAACAGAAGGGCAATACAGATCCACCCACTTTCACAACCCAGTGGCTCTCCAGGGCTTAAAAGTGACCACCACCTACCACAATACTAGGTAGACTTCAAAATGAACACAATATCATGATTATTATGAGATCAGGGTATCCGAGTATATGATTTTGAAACAGCCCGATTGACCTTTAGGAGGAGTATCGACCGCCTTAATATCTAAGGCAAGTTCAAAATCGTGAAAGCGATCTCGACGCCTTCCGCATCACTCATGACGGTGCTTCAGGTGGCAACTTGTGTGGCGGTGTGGCTAATCTGTTTCTAGAAAATTTCCGATCACGTGCAGTTCAAATACAGAGCTTGTCCCCCGAGGGAAGACAAATACCGCCAGCACGAGACGAGTACTATTACTCTGAGCACATTTTAGGGATTACAGCGCCTAACCTCCCACTAAATTATGCCCCTCCCTTAAAGTGGCCAGGTCGAGGCACGTCCATCCATCCCATGCATGATGCAAAGCAATTTTGAGTCAGGTGGGGTCAGCGGCCACCTGGCTTAGCCGCCGTTGAGATCCGGCCCGTGCTTCGGACAAACATCTCAGAGAACCTCTGGCCGCTTCCATCGGCGCCGGACCCCGAGTCTCCAAAATGTAGATCTACAACGCCACTATCCTTGGATCGAGATCAAAAGCCTTTTCGAGTGATAGCTGGGCCAGCAGCGAAAACGTCAGTTTCCGTGCTCAGACCAAAGGGAGGAAAACGGCCAGGATAGCTTGCTCAGCTGCAGTCTCTAACAAGACCATCCCTGCCTCATCAGCAATGCAAGGGAGTCGGTCGGACACTGAATGCGATGCCTTGTTTTATCTGCCGCTTCACTTACGTGACAAAGCCAAACGCGCAATCCCTTCTTACATGGGCGGCCGTGGTCACATGGTCGTAATACCACCTCCTCTCGTCTCCGGAATTGAATTCGAAAAAAAGAGAGCAAAAGGAAAGAGAAATATCTCCAGTGTAAAGTCAAGACTGTCCCCCGCCTTGAATTGAGAAATGACTCGGCCATAATTCCGCACCGCCGGCTTCACCTCGCCAACTTTACGGCGAACACTGTACGAAGGTAGACCTTCGAAACCGACAAAGGTTCTAAGTTCAGCCCAAGTATATCTACCCACGTGGTATTACGAGGTAGATTGAAAGGGAAGCAAATTCCATGTCCATCCGCTTTCCTAGGTGGCGTGTAGTGAAAGGGGAAGGTCAACCCTGGAGACTCGACTGTATACCTCGGTAGTGGTCCCGTCCCATCCATGAATCGCCGGCCATGTCTCCCTTGAATCCAGGGCCGGAGATCATGATCCCATCCAGCCATTGAACACCCTCCCCTGCATATAAATCAAGCCATGGCGGACGCCGAGAAGACGACGAGGCACGAGGCTGACCGGAGAATACACCGACAATAGGGAAGAAGAGTGGATAAAAGCCCCGAAAATTGCTGGCTAGAGGAGTGGAAGGATCTTCCCAGCAGCTGATGGCGTCGGTGATCTCCCTACTACCCAATCTAGTGCCGAGCCTAACCAAGTGGTCGGGTCTAGTGGCGCTGCTGTTCTCTACTTCCTACCACGACTGTAAATCGCTGATTCTAATGGTAACGGGTAGAGGCCGCGAGCAGAGGGAGGAATGTCCGAAAACTCTTTGGTGGAGAGGAGACGCTGGCGATTAGTGGGTTAGTTCGACGTTATGTAAGTTGCTTTTGAGGCTTATATATATATATATATATACATGGTCCTCGCTCGCTTATCATGATGCTGAGATGTTGCTTCTTACCCTTCCTTTTGTTCTTTTTGAGTTCCTTTTTTTTTCGTTGGCCATCATAGCCCGGGATCCCTGGATGTTGCCCCCGCTCCCCCTTCGCCCCCGACGTTGTCTCTTTGCAAACTAAACTCGATGAAAGCAGGCCACTCTCAGCTCTCTCGCTACGGTGCTGACTTCTGCGTGGATTCGTCCGTATAATGACTATTCGACATTCATGAGAGTAGAGCCAACCCGGGCAAGCTGAGGATCCCAGATCAGTTAAACTGAAAGGCATCAAGTCACGCACGTAATATCAAAGCGAGAGGCGCCTGACGATTCGCAATCCCGGCCAGATACTCCCGATTAACCCGGCCCTGATCGTTCCGTACCGCCGAGACTCCCATGGCAGGGGGGCTAAGTGAGCAACAATCGACAAAAGTTTATCCTTGCGGACTGATACCTACCGCGTTCTTCCACGCTCTGGACTGCGGCCCCCGTGGCTTCGATCCGACGCAATTCGAAGAGCCCGAGCTATTTGTGTCATCTACTTGGTAAACAGGTGGGTGCCTCCCTTTTCCCCCCTAAATTCTTCTAGGTTTTAAACGCCCTGCCTCGTGGTTAATGCACAGTTGTTGAGATATAAGTCGAGAGTTCCAACTCGAGATTCCCTGGAAATCCCGTCACCGACTTTTCCTTGCGAGCACTCCAACGTATAATGTCGTTGATATCAGTCTTCTTGACCAGGATTCAAGCCAGCATATCCCTCCCTTCCGCTCGGTAACTTCGGTGTTACATCGCTACCCGGGCCACATCCACTAACACCAGACTAGCCAGCTGGTCGGTGATCCGCCCTCTTTCAAACTCGAATATACGCGCGATGAAAAGGAAAGTGCGCGAACCAGAAACGCGAACCGCCAACACCACGTCTCCCAATGCAAACCTATAGCACAAGCTCATATAGGGTATCGTATACTGCCACGAGACCTTATTCTCGGTGCAGGGCCCCAGTAAACATCATCACCCAATCAAGGGACATCGTACCCTCCATGAACATGAGCCGAAATCCATGCAAATTTTCCGACTGCTGCATCTCCTCTCCGCTTCCGCGCTCCAATGCCAACCCTCTCAAGCCGCAATCTCTCCTTGTTGCCCAACTCCTTTGGCCTATTAGGCGACAACGCAGTACCCTGGCATATCCTGCACCCACTTGGCTCGTCGCGTCATCAACTGCCGCCAGGCACCTGAAACTTCATGTAGGCACTGCAACCCTCTATGGGGCGCAGAAGCTTACTCGCTCGAGGGTGCAATGAAACTTCTCAATGAATGATGAAAATGCACTGAATATAAAAAGGTTTTCTAGCATCGCATTATAGGCAGAGTGAGGAGCAGAAGTCTATACAAATAGAAAAACCGAAAAGAAAAATAAAACGAAAGGAAGCCAAAAGAAAAGAAAAAATAGTTAGTGGAGGACGCAAAACAATAAGCCCTAAACCGTATGGTGAGCCAGCGTAAGACGCGAGCAAAGCAGCCGGAGTTCTGAATCCCTCGGGAATTACTGAGAGTCGACCCGCCGTAAAAGCAAGAACGGTAAGAAAAGTAAAAGAAAAGCGAAGCCAAACAACAATGCAGCAAACCATCCTTCTTAATCCGTTGAAAGCAGAAGCGGACGGCGAGGACTCGTGTGCCACACCCATCTTAACGCCCTCAAAAAGATCTTGTTATGCCTGCGCATATAACGAATCGAAAGCCGACATCCTCGCAACGCCGATTCTCCGTCCTCGATAACCAGCCTTCTATTTAATTTCCAACCCTCCACCATCGTCATATACCGTTACTTGGTGTCATCAACATTATGCTTGCAAGCGCATAGCTTGCTCCATCCCAAACCCCGCACCGAGGAGCCTCCAGGTGATGGTTCTCTTCTTCGCCACCATCTATGCCGTATATTAATGACAACGCATCCCTAGCTGGCTGCTGCCAGAAGAAAGTTGGCAGAAAAAATAAGGCGAATCAACTCAAGTGAGCACCGCTCATGGACACCAAGAGAGTGTAAGTCGACCCAAGTTCGGCCAGGTCTAGTCCGCCAACCTGCAGCACATAATCAATCCGATTCAAGGGAGGTGGGGGTTCCATCATCTGGTCAACAGAGTGCCGAGTCGCTTCCGCCCACCCCCCTGCAATATCAGAGTGATCTGTGCCGTAGCCGGGAAAAGGACAACAGGCTGCGTTGACCACGTCATTGGTCGTTATTATCCGAGAGAAAGACTTGCGGTGTTTCGATTCGGTTTGTACGTCGAATTTTATTCGACATGTCCCGGCCCGGCAGTCGATGCTGAATTTGACATTATTATCCCTATTATGCGTCGCCCCTCACATTGATATTGCCCTTTTGGCACAAGTGAGGTTGCCAAAGGCTTCTGTCCAGCGCGATCCAGATATTTCTTGTGAAGTGCTTTCGGTTCGGGTGGTACCGGGTGGAGGAGATACATGAAATAATGAAAAATACAAGACAAGAAAAAATAAACCTCTATTGTTTATCGCATAGCATAGCATAGCATAGCGCAGATAGGAAAGACAAAGGGGATAAAAGAATCAGAGGTTGTTCGTCGGAGTTCATGTACATTTGCGCCATGCCTCGGAAGTTGTGTTCACATAGGCTCAAGCTCCGAGGGTTTTATGTCCTGGCTGAGTCTAGTCGTAAACAGAGCGTGAGAGAGGACTTGAACCGGCCGCAACTGGTAAAGTCCAGTTTGCCATTCTTCTTTTTCTGTTTGGCGAGGAGCGAAGAGAACAAAGCCCCTCGCATCCTAGCGCAATATTTAGTATCACAGTCGCTCTAATGAGCAATAACGAACCCCAGCCTGGCACCGTAGAGCACGGTGGGCTAAAGTTTTTATATATCAGTTGAAAGATCTCTCTCGTTCGTTTCACGAGAGAAGCGGAGCAGCTTTCTAGGCGAGAACTGCTAGCTTGGGATGAAGTACTGAAGGACCGCAACGAGCGTGGTCTCTGCTGTTGGGTTTATGGGGCGCGACACACACTCTGTAAGTAGAGGAACGGATAAAATCCTCATAAAACAGCCGAAGAGCAGTACTTGGATATCGTGAATTTCAGCATCGCATCGCAAGCTCGAAGGGTAGGTCTTGATTCGCCGGACGACCAAGGAGGACAGCTCATAGGGTTTGGCTTCTGTGCTAACTCTGCACCAGTTCCCACAGGGTTGGGCTGCCGTCGAGACTCCCGCAAGACCTGTCGTCTGGCGCCGCGTGATGGAGATTCTCCGCTTTCTTATCTCGCTGCTCCCACCCCATCAATGGAGCTGCTGCGGGTATACTGTGTCCCCTGACTCAGGAGCTGAGACTCCCGGAGGGGACATTGAATGCTATAAGTTCTCTCCCATCAGCTGGGCAGCCCGCTCTCTGCATGCAACAGGAGTGAACCCGGTTCCGACCTTATTCGCAACGATGCGCCATTTCTCGTTCTCGTAATCTTGGAGGGCCGCGCGTAGCTTTTGGTCCTAGTATCTATTAGTAATTTGAACGGTCTCGCCACCATCGCCAGTCATGGATAGGCTCGATAAGTCGGGTGGAGTAGGGTAGGTCGCTTACCGTTTCGTCCGTCCACTGGGTGGTCTTTGCTTTGAGCTTTGTGCAGTACCGCACCTGTAGAGTCCCCGAAGACCTGCCGGGAAAGAAATCCGCAATTTGTTTCCAGGTTAAGCTCTTGTTCTCCTTGAGGTCAATTAGGAGTTGATCATCCTCTGGGGTGAACTTGAGTTTTGGACCTCGTGGCCGGGGGGCTGGTGCCGGCATTCCAGCCTGGCCCACCATACTGGGCGCTCCTCCACCGCCATCACCGTCGCGCCTCATCATCTTAGATGGAGGGCCCGTATCAGGGAGCCTATGGTGGTGATGAGTCGGCGGTGCTCCTGGCTGCGGAGGCTGTTGTTGCTGTTGCTGTTGCTGGTGGGCTGCTGCTGCGTACGCGGCTCCCATGCCGCCTTGTGGCATTCCGTCTAGATCCGGTTGCTCGAGATCCGGAATGCCGGGGACCAGGTCTAGGTCGTCGGGCCGCGGTCGCTTCACTCCGGCTCCGTGCGACGGGTGTGTCTGCTGGGTTGGCGTTGACATGGAAGGATAGAGGGGTGCAACAACAGGACCCGGCGCACCAAAGTGCGGAGGACCCAAAGGATGCCTGGGATGGCTCATATGGGACGGGTCCATCAGCACCTGGTGCGGATGGTGGGGATGATGTTGCGACATGGCTGGGTGGTGAGGATGGTGAGTCGGTGTGTGCTGTTCGGGGGTGTCATGTAATCCGCTAGGCGGAGCTCTCGGGTGGTGGAGAGTGTTCTGGTGGTGTGTAGGAGTCTCGTATGCGTGCTGCTGCTGGTTCTGCTCGCCCGGATGCGACTCCTGGGTAGAGTAATCGACATTGTAGTCTCCTACACGATAGTTGCCCGCCAGTGTGCCTCCGATGCATGGGTCCCGCCAGAGCGAACCGCTCTGGACGGCCGCCGGGCTCTGGATGGAAAGAATTTGATTTGAGGGGGCCCTTTGGGGCAGCGTCGGCAAGCCGGGAGACTGATGCTTCTGCGAAGAGAGATGTGTAGGATTCGGTGGTACCCCTATGGCTGCCGTGGTTGTGGTTGCTTCGTAGGCTCGGGAGGTAATCTAGGGCAGATATTAAGCGTCGGCCAGCCAAGTACATAGATTTATACTTGGAGAGCTGACGAGAGATTGAAAGAATTCAGAAGTGAAATGCTGGTTACAGCCAACGGACTGTATATATGTAAGTGATTTCAACGCGCGGGCTAGCGTCACTTGCGTCGCTGTAATGTCTTGTATAGGGTAGGATGATTGGATGCCTGAGGGGAACGGGTGGGTGTGTATGGTGGTAATGCTTTCGCTGTGGATGGCCATGTCAGTAGGGTATCCTTTCCATGGTTCATATCCCACGCACTAAAAGTGATACGGCACCTTTTCACCCAAGTCTCCTGTACCTTTTCGTAATATGAGGTTGCTGGTGGCTCGTAGGCTCGAAATCTGAGAGAAAGAGGTTCGAGGTAAAATGCAGGCTGGGGTGGTAGCAAACTGATGTGCTTTTTAACAGACAATCAAGTTGTTTGGCCAAGCACCATATCAGGAATAAGCTTCCGGGATCTTCTCTGCTGGAAGTCGAGTCCCCTTTTTCTTAACTTTGGTTTCTTATATGGTGACAGAAAATTTGAAGCAAGGACGATCAATAAGTGAATGCTTATGAATGCTTATAAGTGGGAGGTGGGCCGCATTTTATCGTCTGATCTGCTACAGAGCGGACGGTGTGAGCTTCGGATGTATATAGAAAGGACTAGGTCACCCTGGACTGCTTCTCCTTTCATCCTAGAAGTTAAAGCACATAAACGATTCAAACGATTCCTCGAAGGACGAGACGTATTTTGTTCCCTAGTTCCCTATGGGGGGTGTGCGGTGGAGACCGAGAGGGCCTTGGCCAGCGATGACGGTAGCATAATTTGGAGATCTTATGCTATCGGCTCTTTTCTTGCATCCAGTTATAGAAACAACAGGGTGCTAACATCCCCCGGGCTCAAAGTTCCAGACGCTACCTGGCAGCAGGGGAAGGGGGAAGGGGAGGGGGGGGTTTGCGCGCCCCCGGCGGGGGGGGGGGGGTTGACTATCTCTGGACTGAAATGGAAGAGCACAGGGTGGAGCGCCAGATTGCACTAATCGAGTTGGCGTGTCCCTTGACCACCAGCTCCCGTTATTTCTTCTTTGACAGTTACCCAGAGATACTACAATAAGGATACGGTGGTAACGGCGAACTGGCCGTGAAATCCCGCCACCTAGAAAATGTTTTGAGGAATAACCTACTTGTAAGCGAGGGGGGATGGCCTAATGGAGAATATAGAAGCTGAAACAAGCTTTACCATGCGGATGCCGATGATGGAGGTGAGAGGGCGTGCGGTTGCTGGATTGCATTTTCAAGCAGATTTTTGGAAAAGGAGGGGGTGAGTAAAGAAGCCCGAGTCCTCTTTTTCGCTTCGCACCTACTTCTCTTTCATAGTGAGAAAGCGGCCACACTTCGACGCCAGAAGATATGCCTCTCGAATTCCGCCTGGCGAGTCGTGCCATTTAGCGCTCTACGGGCACACACACGCGCCGCGCGCACACCCAGACGCCCAAGTCCAGCCTTTGCATTCCCGTGCCTTATTCCGAGACGGGACAGCATGAGGAATAGATTGGCATTGAGAGGGAGGGGCTAACTGGATACTCTCTGCTGGCTTCCTTCAACCTCGGCCACAGTGATGTGTTGTACCAGTCTCGAAAGAAAAAATTCGCCGGTAGAGGAGCAGGGGGATGCTGGGAGAGCAGGGTTGCAATGTACCGAGTACTTTTAGAGTACTGCGTCAATGGAGATGTCCTCTCTGTACTGGACACAAGACATACTTTGGCACAGAGGAAATTGTGAGGTAGGCTCGTGATGGAGGTTATATCAGGATAGGGTAGGGTATAACAGACGCGCGAGGAAAATCTTATTAGTTCTCGCCCGTTGTCGCCTAGGACCATGCGGGCTCCCAACAACTCAGTGGAGGTGGGTCAGGGCTGACTGCCACACCTACATCACAGATTGCCGAAGGTAGGTAACAAATGAGTAGCGAGGGGAACAATATAAATGAGCTGCAGAGATAAGCCAAAATCGAGAGGTTGGATCGAAGTGCTATGTTTCCAAGAACTTTAGAGTACTGAGTTGAACCGGCTATTTCGCATCGATGCGTACATAGTATCTGGACTGGGCTAATCTTGATGCGGCTCACTCGAGCTCATGTCACTGGATTGTGGTCCCCGGCTCTGATTCGGATAAATATTCGACAACACCGAACAACGGCATTTGCAATTTTAGACACTTGTCGAGGTGTAAGAGGGGACATCCAATAACCACGGCCTAACGGTGTCATTCTCTAAATGAAAGGCTTCCAAATATGCTTGGCCGAGTCGCAAGGAAATTGTGCGAGGGCTACATTATCTAGAAACACAAGATCAAGGCCCCAAGAGTGTTTCGTCGCCATTCGACCCCTCCACACACAAGCTCCTCCTCGAGAACATGAATGCTGGAGAGGAGACCAGCAATGGAGGCAAAAATACTCGCATCAGCCTGGCCAGGGCCGACGCACGACAAACGTTGTCAAAATGGTCGGTCTCTCTTCCTCGTCTTGTCGTACTTGGTACCGACAGATGGTGGGGGACAAAAACCCTTGTTCTTGCGACTTTGCAATTGTCCGAGTCCCTTGCCCCGAAGAATCTGGGGATGCAGCAAGGTACCCGGCATGACCGAACTCAACACTGCCCAGTATTCTGTCAAGCTCCTTGGGGGGTGCCATTTCCCCCCTCCCCTCGTTCGTAGCTTAGCTCCCGGCCAACCTTGTCAGATACCCCCGCCATTTCCTATCCTCTTGTGCTCACCTGTGAGAAAGGAAGGAGACACCTGGGAGACGAGCACGGAGTGTATTCATGATGCTTTGGTTTAGTGTGTTAGTTATCGCCGCAGACTTCTTTAGGGTAGTGCCAAGTATCAATTGATATCGACGGATGATGAGGCTGTGGCCTGGCCTGCTGAAACCAAACGATTCGTGCGGACTGCCAATATCGAGACAGCTATTAGAATTTGACTTTATTCTTTTTTTCTTTTCTTTTCTTTTTCCCTTTTTTTTTTTTTTTTTTTTTTTTTTTTTTTTAGGGGGGGGGGGGGGGGGGGGTACGCTCCCGACTTCCAGGAGCCTAGGTTGACCTTGCCATGACGATGCCGAGTCGGATTCGAACTCGGCCAGCTTGCTGTTGGAGAAGCTAATGAAAAAAAAGAGGTAATTGGCAATTCTGCTTGTTCAGGGATGCGCATGAAGCAAATTTGTTTCATAGGACCTGGTAATAAAATGCGGATTATGCTTTCTGGGCGGTTAGCAGGGACATGGCATGAGCTGAAGCTAGGATAAACACCGGCCGGCAGGGAAAATGGAAACCCCCCAGTCCAGATGCTGGGAACTATTGCTTGGGGCTTCTAGAAGCGTTTCCGTCACTTCTAGCGCCTCGCTCTGGGTTGCTTCTCGACCGAGATGAACGAACAGACCTCGCGCAGAAGGGTAATGGAATGCTGGAGGAACAAAGCGTAAGTCTGTGTGCCCGTTCGCTAGGGGTAATCAGGGGCGTTCTGGTTTTCCTCGACAAAAACAGATTTCAACATGGTTCCGAGAAATGTGTAGCATTCTGCTCGTGTGAGTGCGAAGACACATGTCATGACGTCTCACTGTCTGGAAATGGATCTATGCACGAGTAGTTGCGTATTCCTGGAAGGTGTATTTTGACTAAGTTGGGAAAGTACACCACTGGCTCCGATGCAATTATCAAGGTACACACACCTCCTTAAGTACCATGGGTGAACTGATCATCTTCTTTAGAGATGCCGCTGCACTACGTGTGGATGGCAGCCCCAGCAGGTACAAAGGTAGGAGGAAGTGGGCAGCCATTACCAACTGGATTGGGGGTTGGACGTGGAGCCGAACCTCGAATTCGGGCAAGTACCGAGATTATCACTTTCTATTTTGGGTTGACAGGCCGTCCGGGGCACTGTCCTTGCTCACTGGGACACTAACGGCTGGCGGCTGAAAGACCGGTTCGATTAACTCTGGATACGAAGTGTCGCTGGCCAACACCCTGAAAATGAAAAACAAACGAGGTTGGTAACTTGGTTTCTGGGAATTCGACCTAATTACGCCAGAGCCAACGCCCTGATTAGGAAGTGCTTTAGCATGGTAAAGCTCACGTCATTGCACGGGGAACCCTTCAGCTTAGACTGTACAATTATCATCTGGATGTTACACGTCCTTGGGAATCCTGTAGACGGAAGCCTCCTGAAGGGAAGGCGCTTCCTAGCGCATCCACGCGCCTTATGATCAAGTGAATAGGTGCCAATTGTATTAGCATGACAAGCGAAACGGCAAAAGCAGCAGTATCCCTCGTGTCGGGAGCTCGCATGACATAAAACCACAGCCTGTGAATCACTCAAGCCTTGCGACCCTCACGCTCAACTCAAGTGTATACCTCAAGCCCATAAATGGTTTCTCATCAACTCACAGCCAGGTAAGAATTCAGCAATTCGGCTTCTACGTCCTTTTAAGGAGCGGTGTAACCCTCCAAATGCTCTTCCTCTTGTGCAACCCTAACCAGAACCGTAACCTGCAGTGTCTGGGGAAGTATTCCCTGACCCGCATGTTTCTAATGAACCCAGCAGCTCCAAGTGTAGAATATGTCGTGGTACCAGGTTTGGCAGGGATCAAGTGTAGGACAGCGAATATTGGAATGGCACGTAAAATTTGGGGCCAGCTACGACCGCCAACTGGGTAATGACCATAAAGCGCCAGGCCACTGCATTTGACGTACTATCCGTGCCTGCCTGTTTTAGGAGGATATGGCCTGGCTGTGCCTTCATCCATGTATGCTCTACTGGTGATTTGGTGTGGAAGGCGGGGTATGCCGGGCGGGCCATGTTTAGTACTTGCCCCGATGATGTGCATGGAAGTAAAAGGAGGAGGAGCCTCGAATGAAAGAGCGTGGAGCGAAGATGCACGCACAAGTATAAGGCAAGACGGCGAGGCGGTTTCTTACGAGTAGACTATATTTGGTGCTGGTTCGCGATGATCCCTATTAACCTGTTTAGCGGTCTTTGCCAGCATGTCAGGGGCTCAAGCTGCGCGGCGACTAAACTAGCCGTTGACATCCCTGGTAGCTGGCCCCTGGACGGAAATGCCAGCTGGCTTGGTGCTGCTGTAATTAGCTCTAATCCATCTTAGACCCGGACATTAGGTGCCTGTTTTTCTACAAATCCGGCTTCTGCGAAAGGCAAGGTTGGAGCTCTTAGGGGCAAGTGGATCTGATATCAATGATCTGAATGCGGCTAACAGCCAGGCTAGTGTCCTCAATTATAAACATGCGGGGCCCTGTCGCCACACCTTATATTAATAAGGATTGGACGGAGTGGCGTAGTTCCGCTGAGTCTCAGTACCCGCGGGCATGGCCAGCTGGCTAGTCGAAACTCGGAATCGTAGTCAAGCAGTCCGAGATCCCCGCGTCCCCCTTCCCCAGCAGGCGAGGGATGCGACGGCGACGCTATTCCCGAGATACCGGACACAGGATCCTCGACCAGGCTCAAAGGGCTATCAAACCTATCATAAGAACAAGCATGAGTTCCTCTTGATGAACCATAAGAGGGGCTTGTTTGAGTGCACCAAGGCGTCGAACCTTGATGAGCGGCCGCAACATTGGGGCCACTCGGCCCGGACACCATGTGAACAATTAAGAACTCTGCGTCGACCGAGTCCTAAATTCGCGCCACAAAGAAACCTTTTTCAGATAACTTCAGACGAATGCGGCGACTGGCTGTTCTCTGGCGTACCTTGTGGAAGAGGAGGAGCTGGGGTAATTTAATGACTTCATGCTTGGAGTGGGACCCTCCCAAGATGGTTAGAGCGACTGCAAGATCGAACCTCATCTGACCAACAATCGCTACCGTCGACTAATTTATTGTTTTGTCCACAGGGAAAAGTTTCTCCAAAAAAAAAAAAAAAAATTGAGAGCTA
Organism: Lomentospora prolificans; assembly: GCA_029532625.1. Lineage (NCBI taxonomy): Eukaryota > Fungi > Ascomycota > Sordariomycetes > Microascales > Microascaceae > Lomentospora > Lomentospora prolificans. The sequence continues at coordinate 987,364 of JARFXM010000008.1, read as the reverse complement.
AATGTCCGATTATGCGTATGGATACAGCCCGGGAGGTAGGGTCTGTTTGCAGGAAGAGGGTGGGATCTTATTTCTTCGAGGTGCCGTCATATGCAGTTCCCGCCCGCTGATCATCCACTTATAGCCAGCGGTCAAGGTATATTCGACAAGAATGGTGACCCAGAAATAGGGAAGGGGGGCTGAAGAAGAAGAGAACAAATTCTTGGGTAGCTTTTAGGGATCTCGACCGATGATGCTTGTCTATATCAGGGTTATTAAATTGCATCGATATGCGCCAACCCACTGGGTCAGCCCAGGTGCACTCACCAGCTGGCACTTGAGGCTTCGGACAGGGTGCTGAGGAACCATGGAATTTTCGACCCCGGTTCCAACGCCCAAAGGCTCTGCAGCACGTCAACCCAGGCGCGACAGGTTTTCCAAGGGCCAATACCGCTAGGAGCGACATATTTAGGAAGGGGTGATGCGAGGTGCACGCCTCCATGATGGTGGAAGACTGGGTAAGTGGGCGATGGCCAGCGGGAGCCAGTGCCCAGTCAAGGCAGCCGAATGAAGACTTTGTTGCCAATCATGAGCGAACAAGCGAGATTTGGCACGTACTTTCCACACGTACCTACATGTGGGACATATAAAGCACAAACCTCTTGATGTGGAAGCTGCGCGCGTGGACTCTCCAGGCTTGGCTCGATGCCACTGAGTGAAGAGGAAGGCGCATGCAAAGCTTTGAGTGTATGTCCGCTGGCTTGCCGTGAGCTTGGTGTGCCAGGCAAGTAGGCCTCCCCAGGCTGGCTGAGGAAGGCAGCCTCAGAGGTCCGTAAATATTTATTATCCTTTGGACCTGCTGAAGATTCATCCCAGAATAATTTAGTTTCTTGGATACCAAGGCTATGGCAAGCACATCGGTTTCCAGTTCTGCATTCTAGACTTCGGGGCAACTACCCATCCAGGGCATGGTAGCATGCCGAATTTTCTGATCTTCAATCTCATTTCTCATCCCAGCAAATTCGGCTTATGGTGGTTAGCCAATACGAGACCAGACGTTAAGTGATAGGGAGACCACACGGCTAACACCACGGCTCGCCCTTTAATTGTGGGCCAAGGGCGTACAAACCGCTCCTGGAGCCCACCACTTTGGTTTGCTAGTTGGACTGGCGAGCCATGAGAATTAGGCGTGTGCATACCATCCCCAAATCCGGGGTCTCCGAACCCCCCCCCTAGCCCGAGGAGAAGACTTCGATAACTTCCTTACCGGGGTAGGTAAGCATGTGCGAGCGAAGAATTGCGACATTATTGAAATCACACCTTGGCCTCTAGTAAACCCCTTGCCAGCAGAGAGATAGCAGGTTATTCCCCAACATCTCAGCGGAGAGGCAAACTAGCCGCAATCCATGCGCGGGCTGGCTGAGACCCTGGGCCAGCTGCCAGGCTTGTTATGTTGATGGGTCCCGAATGTACAGGGCTGGCCCCTTGCCAGGACGGGTGACTAGCACTGTCTTGGCTAGCAACAGACGCCACACGAAAACGGTTGCTGGCTATCTGAAGAGAGTGTATTGAGAGCTCAGCCCCGCCATAAAACAAAATCCGCCCATCGGCCGAAACACCAAACTCCTGATCGACGCCCCCGTCCCAAATCTCCTTCAAATCTTTCGATGGCTGGGCAATGCGACGTAACACTATCCGTCGTGGGCGCTTGATCTTAGCAACAAGGTCATGTTGGGCGAAGGAATCCGAATATCAAGCCGCACCGATGGGGCCTAGGTACGACGGAACAGCTCTGTTCCGTGTTTCTTGAAGGGATCCTAGTCGTTCGTCGTGGCTGAATTCTCCTGGTTTGGCTATCTCACGGCCTCTCTACTTTGAAGAGAGAAACCCTTGAGGAGCTTCCTCTTACAATTTCTCCTTGCGTCCAGCCCCAGGAGAGGGTGGGCTGTGACATTTGATCTCTTTGTGTTGTTGGATTATGGTGGAGTAAAACACCAGATCCCGCATACCTGGTCTACGGCCAGCTGGTGATAGCCAGCGTTCCTAAGCGCAGCATTTTGACCCTCTATGCTCTCTCCCTCTCTCCGGCTCTTCCCTGCCCCGAAACTTGACTTGGGTTTGTTACCCGTTCTGAACTTCCACTTGCCAGTGTTAGGTTTGATGCATTAGAGAGGCGTCAGCCACCTCCAGGTTTGGTTATTCGCCAATCTCAGGGCTAAGCCCCAAAGCCCTGTTCAGTTGGTCAAACTGGGCAATACATGCTTCAACTCCGCTAATATCATCTGAGCGGGCGTCTTGAATTTCGCTTTTGGTCAATCGCCGACGGGATGTATATCCGTTCTCTGTAACTTTCCCATCAGCTCAATCTAACCCCTGGTCAATAGTATGGGAGCCATGCCGAAATATCGTGACCAGTTCACAGGGTCCACCAAACCTCGGGATCCCTGCTCTCGATTAGTTCATGTCGGCCGTCTCCAAGAGCAGACAGTCCATAAGGCTTGGGCACCGACTGTGGCTTCTCCCCCGGGGGGGTCCCGACGTCATTTTGACAGCCAGCACTCTTCGCCAACATCCATGACCATGACTCCGGGCCAACACTAAGTATTCCCGCGGGGTGTCCTACACCCTTCACACCCCCACCCTTACAACTAGGTGTCACTAGTCCGAGTTCTGAAGAGGGCACGCCCTATTACTGTATCGGTAAGGTCCTCCCTCGAGGTACCAATGGTGCATTAATGCATGAACAAATCTAATATTGCTCCCCCCAATCCCGCCTCATCCGCGCGTCAGTGAGCTGAATCAGCCCTTATTTCTCGTGACTGGTGCCTCATCGACAACGGTGAGGGCCAGCGGGTTTTAGGAACTACCAGAAGCCTGAATGACCCTACCCTGACAGACAACGTCTGCGCAGCTTGTCCGGGCTAATCCTTCGCTACTCTTCCTCGAATCAGTCGCTCCCCCGGCATGGACTCGGTGTGAATGCGAAAAAATATCGTCACAACCAGCCCGGTATTTCCCTGTCAATTCCGCTCCTCAAGGTTGGAGGATAAGGCGATGAAAACTGGTTCCGTGCCCGTGGTTAATTGAGATCACCTCGTCCCGAAGCCGTCCTTGCAGGAGCCCACCATCCACCCATGCGCTTTTCATCTACGACCCGCTCCTTGTCCTTCCGGACATGGAGCGCAGTGCTCGCTGGCGGTGGCGTAGCCAGCTGTCGACGGTATTGCTCCTTGAAGTGACTTGTGCTATTTGTCACCTCCTACTATAGCCCTCCAGCATCTGTTATTCACCTCTGATATTATAAACGGTCCTAAGATCAACCTGAACTATCTGTCGTTCCGCCTGTAACCCTGGGCCTGTACGTCGTTATAAAGTACCGTACCATGGAAATGACCTGCATTTTCCATGCGCGGTTCATCTGAACACCCTGATTGTCCAGATATCTGTACGATTTCTGGTTCTTGGGGTGATAAATGAGAGAAATCCAAGGCACTCACCTCCCTTTGACAGGCAGAACAGGAACACTCCCCCGTTAAGCCGCGGATGGACATGGCAAGTCCGGGTCGGGATGCTACCCTGCATCTGTTTCCCTTCCGTGTCGGTTGGCCAATGCCCGGAGATTCTCTCTTGTTGTTTTGTGATCTCTTTCTCCCTCTCTTTCTTTTCTAGGCAGCCCTCTCTCTCCGATCCGACTCCGCATCTAGATCTTCGACGCTCATCACACATGGCGAGAATAGGCACGTCGTAAAAAGTAGGTGAAAAGTAAATAAGAAAACAAAGAGGATAGTCACTCGCTGTCGTGTCGGATTCCCTTCTTCCTCTTAAGGCTGGCGATCCGCTGAGGTCCCCCTCTAAATTATCAATACATGAAATGCCATCTCCTCCTTCCTAGCCTTTCTTCACCGTTCTCGCATGTATATTCCATATCTCCATCCCCACAGGTGTCCGCTCTCCTTTCCTTTGCACCTTTATCTTCAAGCTTGTGTAAATGTCGGGCCATCCGCATCTCTCTCGACTTACAAGAGACGGACTGGAAACATCAGGTCTCGGCCCGGCGTCATCTCCCTGTGTGTGACCTCATCCCTCCCCTCATAGCCGCGGATGAAGATTCAAAACGGGAAACTGGATCGAGATTTCCCCTACTTCCCACCCCCACCCCTTTTCTTTCTTTCTGGTTTGATTTCATTTCACTTGCGGTAAATCGTTTTCGAATCTGCCATGTGCTTCGCTCGCGCTGTAGTTGCTTCCCTTGCTTCTTTCACGCCCTCAACACCATCATTGCCTCATGATCATGATACACACTCGGGCACAGAAGGTGTCCACGCTCGTAAACATCCGCGGTTCAGTTTCCGACCGCGGCACAAAGAAACAAAGATCTAGCTGTCCATACCGACGATACAATTACAACACGTCAATGAAAAATGTAGTCTGAAATATTCTGTACAATGTAAATACACGCGCGCCCACATCCCTCCGCTCAGGAGAACCTCGAACCTAAACAAACTCCCAATTGATGTTTACCCCTTTTTGTTCTTCTTTTTCTTTTCTTCTTCTTCCTGATTCCTTTTACTCGTAGCCCTCGCTCACAATACACCTATTAAATTTCTTTGCTCGTTTTCCCTAGTCTCCCTCTCAACCATCGTGACGATCAAACACGCCTTATTCGCGTTATATGCCGGTCTCGGCAGTCCGTAAACGGGAAAAATAAAAAAGAACGGATGAAGGCGGCAGAAGGAAAACACTGACTAAACCCCATTGAAGGGATTTCTCAGCAGCTTCTTGTCAACCAAGCTCGCCTCTCTTTCTTTGCTCGGCATCGACATATACCGCCTTTTCCTGCCTCTCTGTCTCCGACTTTGTTTCACTCTTGACAGATGACAGGCACATCTTGCCCACACCCCACACCCTCCATCGTTCCTTTCTGCTTGGCCTACGGATTTCGCTTGTTGCCTAGAGCAGTGTTTCCCGCATTCATCCCGTAAAAGAAAAGAGACAAGGTCCCCATAGCGGTCGGCGGTATGCCGGGTCCATCACGAAATAGCCTTAACTCTGTCGAGGAGCGTGACCAGAAAAGCGAGGAACGCCAAGACGAAAAGATGCGGGAGAGCATCTATTTGTGCCCGAGAAACACAAACGAAACCCCGACGTGTTCCCTTGAACGCTATTTAAGCGCCCTTGCTTTATGCGAAGTTGTCTGATCGGTCGATACCGACATCTTCCATCTCAGCAAAGCCCTGGAAGTGGATGGGACGGTGCTGGTCGCTGTAGAAGGGCTGCGGTGTGTCAACCTTGCAACGGATGGGCCTCTTTTCTAGCCTCGTGAAGGCGCTACCCATGAAGCTGTAGTTCCACTGACCGGCCTCAGGCACGAGGAAGAAGCCGTTGAACCGTGGGCTGAGCAAAAGCTTGCGCTTCTCGCCCATGGACGTCGTGAAGCCCTGGGGTTGGTCGCTCTGCGTGTCCTTGTTCTCGACACCCCACTTGAAGCCCTGGGGGGTGATTCCCCAAGCCGAGAGTGAGACGGAGCCAGGAGTAAAGGCCACGGTCACCGTGATCGTCTGGTTCTCCTTGGCCCACGATGGATGTGCGTCTCGTAACTTGGCGTGCTCCGTCACGTCCATCGCTGACATGTATGGTAGCTCGTTCCCGGACATGGTGTGGATTATGCCGAGAGGCTCCATAGACTGGAGAAGAGGATGCTGGGGTAGTTGCTGAGGAAGCTGAACGTTTCGAAGGCCGCCAATCTGCGGGACGAGCACGATACACTTAATCTCCTTCACCATATCGTTGTCCGCCGGCGAGGCACCGTAGAGGTATCCGGCGACCTGGACGCGGAGATCCGCAATCTTGATGAAACGCTTGAGTATGTTGTTCGGCATGACGTAAGTGATATCGTCAAGGTCATTATCAACCGACGATACGTAAATATTGTTTGAACGAGTACGCAAGTTGGAGGTCGCAATCGCACGGGTCCGCCATTCCGTCCTTGACGCAAAGGTCTGCTGCTCGAATTGTGAGGTCGTCGTTACGACGATCTCCTCGCCGCGCACGTTCTGTGTCTTAGTGGTCACAGCCGTGAGCTGCTTCTGTTCCTGCTGCTGCTTCTCGATCTCGGCAGCCTGTTGTCTCTGCATAGACGGTGCAGATATCTCCATACCCAAAATGATGTCACGGACTTCGCTGCTCGTCAAGCTGGATACGTTGACGTTGTTCTTCTTTCCGTAGTCGTGAAGGATGAGATCACGCAATTGCGTTTCAACCTTGATCCAATCTTCATCCGAGAGTGTAGGCCAAATCTGATGATCCTGGGTGATAACTGTCTTGTCAGGTCGCAGAATGAGCTTGGTCTTGTCCATATTGACGTGTAGGGCACGCAGAATGAGAATGAGACGAGAAAAGGCAGTGTAAGATGAGATGGTCTTTAGCCACTCATCGTAAAGGTTGAACAGAACCATCTGGGGTTCAGTCGCTCGCAGAATCATGTCACCAAGCTTCTCGACCTTCATTGCCGCCTGGAAGGGCAGCTGAAGCTCGGATGCCCGAATCGAGATGTTTGGGAAGTCGAGTAAGTGTACCTCAAGAGGGTCGAGTAGACCCTTTCGGGTGACGATGAGCTGCTTGGGCTGTTCTTCGGCCGGCAGCGATCGAATCAGTGCTGCCACTTCTTCAGCAGTCTTCCACTTTGCCAACTGTCCAAGACGCTTCTGACCAGCCCAAACGCTCGTGTGAATAATCTTGAGGAAGAGCTGGCCCGTCCTGGGGTTGAAGATGAAGATGGCACCGTTGATGGGCTTGGTCGTCAAGTTACCCTCGAAGGTCTTGTGGATAGTGACACGATACACGTTGGTGTCATCGATGAAGAGCTGGGTCTGGTTGCTAAAGAGCTCAGAGTAGTTCTGAGAGTTGAGGAACTCTTGGTTGCTCTCCGAAGCATAGAGTTGTAGACCCTTTCGGATACGCTCGCGAAGAACGTACAAGGCAGGGTTGGCTTTCATGATCTTTGCCATGGCTTGTTGAATGAGAATCTTCAAACCAGGGAAGTACATGCCGTAAGCCGAGTAGAGATTGTAGGCGAGATCGATACCGACCATCAATCCAGTCGCCGAGGGGTAGATACTGGAGCTATCAGTCGTGTAGTCAAGATACTTCGCCCTGGTGTATCGTTCAATGTTGTGCGAGTCGTAGTCACCATATCGAAGTTGGACATCGATCCAGAACTTATTGGTTGTCGTTGGCTCAATGGCATCCTTGGTATCGAACAGGAGAGACGGTCGAGTTACGTTCCACTTGTGACTCGCGAAGAGGAGAATATCGGCACAAGAACTGTTCATCTTGTATGACTTTCGGGGGTGGATCGTCTCCTTTTGCACAGTCTCAATGCCCAAGGATTCTAGTTCCTGATCGAACACTTGACAGAGATCCATAACTACGGATTCATGGATCTTCTGCCACAAGTGAGCACGGAAGATTTGAATAAGCGAAATCTTCAGGGTGGGGATCTTGCCGTGGAGGAAGATGCCCGTAAGATCAAGCTGGACCTGGAAACCGACGTAGACGTTGGCTCGGTTGATAGTGGGTGACCACCATAGCGTGAACCGACGGTTGGGGATCTGGTTGAGACCGGAACGCTGGGCGTTGGTCAGTTTCTTGAATTTCATGGATTCTTCGAAACCGCTGTTATGAAGTACAAGATAATCGTGCCTCAGATACAGCTGGTCTTGATCAACTCTGAAGCCAGCCCACTCAGTCGCCGTGGATTCCAGTGTAATGTCTTCGATCTTGAAACTGTGGGCTTGTGGAATCAAGCGTTCGCAGGTCGGTTTGCGCAGAAGCTGGCAAGGAACTTCAGCCAAGTTTCCACTGATGTGGGCGACAAGTTGAGGGAACTGTTGCGTGCGAGTTGGATTCCACATCATTCTTTCCTTGGTCCACACGTCGAAGCCCAATGATCGTGCCAAAGAGACAGCATCCCAGAAGAGGGCCGAATGCCAACGTTTGTTTTGAGCGAAACCAAACATATTCTCCGGATAGACGTACCAGCCATCCGAATCGAGTAGTCCTGCAAGCACGGCGAGACGAACAGACCGCGTATTCTTCATGTAAACAGACGGAATTCGCTTGCGATCAGCTTCGGGCCCAGCCTCATTGTGTGTAAGAAGATGGTCGTGTTCCTCCACTAAGGTGTCACCGTAGACCTTGCGGCCAATGTCAACGCGGGCTGCGGCTTGCTCAGAGTGCTGTTCTTGAGCGTGGCCCTCGTCGGAATCAGAATCGACGTCAATCCCACTGTCGGTGTCCTCATCCTTGAACTCGATCAAATCTGCCTCTAGGTCATCTGTATCCCCTGATTCGGATACACCATAGATGGCGGCACCGCTGCGGTTTCCACCTCCAAGTCCAAGTCCCAAGGAGTATGGATTAACTGGCACTGGTTGTTCAGGTAGCTCGAAACCAGGGGATCGGAAGACCCGATACTTGTGCCAATCTTTCGGACCAAGCGCAGCAAACTCGGCTGCTGTCATTTCAACAGTATCGTAGCGTTCTGCTGCCGAAACATCATCCTGTTCCAGATCCTGATACATCGCCTTATCCTTCTCTCGATGAAGAACCAAGATATGATTCGGGGTCACGACGAGATCTTCTTTGTGGCCATCGACTCGGATGCGGTAAAGACGATCCTTCCCACTGACGATGTTGAAAGCACGACGCGGTCCACCGTCCGGTCCGAGGAGTAGATCACCCTCTTTCACGTCCTCAACTGCAACCTTGGTACTATCATATCGAAGTAGAATCGTTCCTTTAGCAAGACAAGCCTTCTCCCAGAAGAGACCCTCCCAAGAGGGGAAGCCGGTAGCCTTGAAGAGAGTGTGTTCCAGAATAGTTTCCACACCACCAAGTGCTTGAATAACATCAGTTCGGTAGGCGTTGAGATTCCAAAGTTTTCCGTCGTGCCTCTGACTAGTCCACCAGAAGGGGTTACTCTTCATGAGCTGGTATACCTTGAACTCAGCTCGAGCACGGTAACCCTTGTCGAAGCTAATTGTGCTTCGATCCTTCTGGAAGAGGGTATTGATACGAGGCAGACCACGGTCCCAGCTGTCCTCAAGGTCCTCGAGGGTGAGGCGACGATTGTTCTGGTTGGCTTCCATACGCTTTTGGGCGTACTCGGCCCATACGCGTTGAGAGTCGATAAATTCAGCCTCCCAAGGGATGATATAACGGAAGATGTTGGGAATCAAAGTCTCTTCGTCGTGTGTCATACCAGACCGATAATGTGTAACACCAGTATCTGTCTGCTTCGACCATCGCTTGTCGCTGGCAGGGATGAGAATGTGCGAGCCAGAGATCATACCAAGACCACCAAGCTCCTTCGGCGTGTAGAACACAGCGGGAGGGAAACGGGAAGGCATCTTCGAGTTGAGACCAATCTTTACACGAGTCTGAATCTTTGTCTCACACTTGACAATGGTATCGAGAAGGGGAACCGTCGAGACAGCGGCCTCACGGTAGTACGTGAAAAGGGCAATCAATGCTGTGTTCCATTTGTTGGCAATCTTGGTGAAGGTAGTAGATCCCGAAGACATGAGAATTTGTCGGATACGATTATTGAACTTCTGGATGTCTTCCTCGGTCACCTGTAGGAACGCATGTGCCGTGCGTTCCTTGGTGCTATTTTCAACCAAAGACCAGACGCTGTCCGCCTCGGAGAACTCGTCGTTCTTGTTGCGACACTTGGGAAGAATGCGAACTTCGAAGCCGCACATCGAGTAGAGGAGGTTAGGATTGTCCTTGCTGTAAACACTGACAAAGCTGTCATCCCAATCAATGGTTGTAACGGATCGAGGAAGGCGGTTCTTCAGATCCCAGAAGACAGCGCGACCTAAATTGACGTCATGTCTCATGAGTCGCATTCTGCAATCTCGAGGCCAGCATTTCTTGCTCTTGTATCCGATAACGTTCTCGAAGTTGGGATCAGGCTGCTCGGTGAGGTACCGTTGTATAAGGTCTCGCGCTTCTTCGGCTGTGAACCGAAGGAATACCCAGACTCTGTCGATATATCTGGTATAAAGGCGAATGGGGTGTCTTGTCTCCACTTCCTTGCTGCTGAACTGAAGGAAATCGTTGGGTTTCTGAGGAGGACCGTCAATCTCGCTCGCTCGCTGGGGACCGAGGAGAAGGAGATCGAGGATGAGACCATAGTATTGGAAAACGAAGGCCGAGAATTGCAAGCCTCGAATCATTCCGTAACTGTTGGTGTGGTTCATATCCTTGTAGGTGAGCTGGACGTTGTTCTTGGCCGTGATATAATCCGCCAGGTTGTGATCCATAATCAGCCTCAACAGCGAGTTGAGCAAGGTAAGTTCGACCTTCTCGTAGACCTTGGCAAAGGAAGTCTCGACCAAGACATTGCATTCGCCATCTTCTGTCACCCAGACACGGTCCAGGTTGTTGATACCCTGTGCCCATTTGTAGACCAAGAGGGGAGGGACCTCGGTGTCAGATGGCTTTATCCAGGCGGGGAAGAGATTCCGTTGATCAGCCTGATACCAAAGGTACTGGTCGAGGTAAGCATCGCTGATCTTCTCCATCGGCTCGATATCGTAAACAGGGTTGATGGTGCTGTAGTTATCGTTCATGTCGATGCTGACTTCCTTGAATGCTCTTTGCGTGAGCAGGAATCGCTTGATCCTCTCCAGCGTAGTTCCGGGACTATCATACGCCTGCTCGATCAAAGCCAACTCCTCTCTCTGGCTCTGGTTAAGCCTACCCTTGACGGAATACGCCTCCCGCAACCTCTCAAGCGCGAGAATGAGAATCTTGGTGTCGTGCTTATAAGAGACGCTGGGGAAGGGGATAGGCGAGAACTTGCGAGACTCGAGCCAGTGGACGGTGGTAGTATAAATGGCAACGGCCTCTTCTGAAGAAACGTAAGGTCCATCCTTCATGTGGTTGTGCTGCCTCTCTTGCTCAGCCTTGAGCCAAAGTCGCGTGAGGCGGCCGACGTTCTTCTTCGCTACAGTCTTATCGACCGTCGCACCGCGTCGAATTCGCTCACGGTTGTAGTGTGCAACAGAGATCCACCAATCGGCCTTGGCCTTGACGTAACGAAGGATAATATTCTCAATGGGAGCTGGGAGGCCAGGCACCTTCCAGGGAATGTTACTCTTCCAGCATCTCCAAGCCTCAGATAAATGTTGCAAAACGGTATTAACCTTATTCTGCTTAATACCCTCGGGCATCATGTCCATAAGATCAGCCATAACTGAGGCCCTGAGTTCCAAGTCGTAGTGAGACTCGACCCGCTGCTTGGTGACAGTCTTGGCTACGCTCTTGCTGTGTCGTCCCTCGAACTGACGGGACAATAGGTTGCCTAGCCACCGCTCGAGAAGTGGAATGATACCTCGCATGAAGAAGAGCCACACCCTCCATGAAGGGGCCCAGAAGCCACAGCCAGGGCCTTTACCGACGCCATTGGTATTGAATCGGTAGTAGATGAGATGCTTTAAATCCTTACAGGAGCGGATCTGGTGCATAAGCTTATACTTGTAACGGTACATACCCGTAAGCTGTCCAACGTGATTGAAGGCATAGTGGATACCGTCGGCAAGGACGAAGGCATCGATGTTGCCCAGTCGGAACTGGCAGTGAGCGTCAACAATCAGTTTTACCAAGCGCAGAATTTCTCGCATGAGGTGGAAAGCATTGCCGAAACGCGACTTCTTGCGCTCCTTGGTGGTCAACGTCTTGACAGGCTTAAGGTTGAAGTTGTAGTCGAGATGGAGGTACGTTAGGTTCTTGCGGTGGATCAGGAGATTAAGCATGTTGAAGCCCTGCCGACACACCTGGAGACCGGCCTCGACCCAGTCAATCGTAGTCTGCTGGAAGAACTTGGTCTGCTTCAAAGACTTGAGCAGGTCTTGCCTATTCTGCGACTTGGGTGGTTTCTGGTGTAGCTCGTTCAAGACGTAGGTCTTGAGAAGCTTCTGGTAAGATACTCGCACTTTGACAGGGCATTTACCTTGCATAGGCGGGTGCTCAAGATACCACTGCTTAATTAACGGGACATCTTGGGCTCGAACCATCTTTCCGGAACGATGGTTGAACGGGTAAGGTGCCCACCATAACTCGATGGCGGCAGCAGCCTGCTCTGGTGCAAGCTCCTCCTCAGCGAGGAATGGCTCAACCTCCTTGGGTAGCGTGAACGCGTCCTCCTCAGGCTCATCATCATTTCCGACACCGAAGATCTCATCTTCGTGGCTAACATGACCCTCAGTAGGCTTGAGGGGGGGGATAATGTGGATACCCTTGTCGATGTGGAAAGCGGGCAAGTCGGGGCTTTCGGCTCGAGCAAAGACTGTCTGGGGGTGTGAATGCCACGACAAGTGGACACCTCGCGGTAAGGAGTTGTAGAGATATGGGTACGCGACGCGGAACTCGGTTCGATTTTCGCCACGGAAGATGATGCGATCGATGGCATTGAATTCGCCGATATCCTCGTCGTTAGGGTCGATATCCTTGTACAGAGGCTCGAATCGCGGGCCACCAGGGAGCGCCACATTGAGCGCTTTGGCGGCCAGGAAACTCTTCAAGTCAAAGAGATAGAAGTAGTTCTTGTCTACTACATCGGACACGAGGGGTTTGCTAAGACGGAAGAGCGCGGCCATCTGCTCAAGGGACAAGTTCCACGTCTTGTAGCTCGGACCGTTCACGTGGTCGGTGTCAAGTAGTGCGCGATGGTCGTAGAACCACTCGAAAACGGCGGCATCTTCATCTTCGTCTAGGTCGAACTGAATAGGGGGAAGAGGTTCGACTTCTTCGATATTCTCCGACCAGGAAAGAGGCGGTTCCTCGTCATCAAAGGGGGGAAATCGCATTCGCTTAAACAGGGCTCGATCCTGCTTTTCTCTCCTCATCGCGATCCACATCATCGCCCATTGCGCGAAGAAAACCGGCTCGATGACTCGGGGGATTTCGTTGACAAGTGTCAGGCACCCGTTCACATGGTATAGGACTTTGACTTCGCGTGTGGACTCCCAGGGCATGGGCATGTTCTCAAGCAACTTTAACACAGCGTGAGGCATGAATTTGAGGGCACCGAGATAGCTGCGCTTGTCGCTCGTGTACTTCTTCTGGGAAACGTCGCCAATATCGCGGACAATCTTGCGCAAGTGCTCAGGGGGCATGTCGGCCTTTTGTGTTTCGACGAAGCCAGCTTTGCGTTTCTCGCCGAATCGGTTCCGTTGGTTCCGAAGCCATTCCTTCTTCTTCTCGGCAAACTTTGCCATTCGTAGGTCGGCAGGCGGCCGGTATCCTGGGGGAGGAGGAGCAGGGACGGCGGGTGGCGGGGGGAGAGAACCCCCAGGCGGCGGAGGAGGAGGAGTAGCGGGGGGAGGGGGGGGACCCCAGCCTGGAGGCGGAGGCGGTAATGAAGACATTATTAGATGGCTACGGGCGTTGTTGAAGCTTCAACGGGGGAATTGTCCAGCTGTAAAGGACGCGCGACCTGGCCAGTCGCTATCAGCCGCGCCAGCACGGGAGCGACGCAAAAACGTATTCTCCACTCCAGTAATCTGGCGTGTAGATTAAACGCGCCGCTAACAGTGTTATACTGGGGATAGATTGGATCAGATGTCGCGAGGTTGATGCCGCGACGATGGGTGAGGTTTTGTGTGATGGGATGGATTTTCGTGATGCAGGTCTCGTCACGTCGCCCCAAGTAGATTTTTTGCCCGCTTGAGATGCAGGTTGCCTTCGGACGCGGGTGCGCATGGGGTGCTTAGTCATTGTTTGATTAGTCACCCGGCCGCTGATGATGCATGTAACTTTGTATGCTGGAGTGAAGTGGGGCATCCCACTTTTCGGGCCCTGCCAATTCTCTGAGCTTTTTTGGGATTGGGGATCAAGAAAAAAAAAAAATACTTGGGAGAGAGCTCCGTCTGATACGCCGCATTCACACATGATAACTCTCTCAACCAGGTTGCAACTCTACCTATTACACCACTTTTTTTTTTCTCCTCTCCCTTTTCTTCCCACCAAGTGATCCATCACTGCATCGGCGATTCTGTAGTTTGCTTCTCTTAGCCTTGCCACTTAGCCTTGCCAACTATGGCGGACGTAAAAAAGAGGAAGAGGGCTTCTTTGTCTGCAAATGACCCGCCAAAGTCGAAGAGGCAAGCAACCGAGAACCCTTTCGCCTGGGTTGAAGCCGATGTACAGGAAACCGCGAACCCGCCATTTATCCGTGAGTACCTATCCATATCATCCCATCTTTTCGAGGACTGTTGTCTAACTGGCGTTCTTGTTCGTAGTCGAGCCCGCTGGCTGCCTTCTCCCAGAAGATCTCAAATTCAAGGTCTACACGAGGCAGCGCAAGCCAACGGAGATAGCCAAGGACGCAACTCAGCTCGAGCGTCGGGAGTACTTGCTCTTCTCCAACAACCACCCGGTATACGAGTTTACTGCACGAGAGGATCCCGCGACCAAATGGACGAGGTTATATGTCGGGTATGAGGACCCTAAGACAGGGAAGAAGGATGTGGTGCAGACGAGGAAACTTATCGTGAGGGCGGTACCCCGAGAGCAGAAGGCTCTCGAATCAGCGACCACTGGCCGTGTTGCCCAAGAGGTACGTCACATCCCGAGTTTCCCTACGCCCGCGGCGCGCATTGCGAGTATATTAATAGTTTCTACAGAAGCACAGCGAACTCATGAACGACCTTGGCCGTCTCTTCGGATCAAAACGGGCGAAGAAGGCGATCGAGGAGAAGGCGAGAAACGAAATCGCGATACCGGTGGTCAACGCCGACGGTACACCGAAGAAACTCAACACCGCGACGAATGCCACCCTAGACGCGATCAGGGAGGCATCTGCTAGCATGGCTACCCGCGACGAGCTTCAGGCAAGCGTTGACGCCACGAAACCGATCCCCAAGCCCAACCTGGAAGCGACAGAAATCCAGGATGTGTACGACCCCGCCGAGATCATTGGATCGGAGATACTCAACAGTATTCGCATTAAGGATTGGCAGGAAGCGTGCGAAAAGGGAGAGGGCGTGCAACTCATGTCCAAGTTTGTCGCCAGCCGACTCAACAACGTGGCTCGCGGGCCCAATAGCGCCACCCGGTTGCGCCTGCTCCGATACATTTACTACCTCATCGTCTACTACACCAATGCGACCAGGAAGCGGGGTGCTCGTACAGCAATGCAAAAGAAGGATTTCAAGTCGATCGCCGGTGCTTCGGATATCATCTCGGACCACTTTCTCAGGACATTTACGAATGGACGCGGAGAAATCAATAGCTACTTTGACTCCCTCATGCTCACGCACATTCTCGCGTTTGCCAGCGTACTCGACGGTTTCACGTTTGACGTCCAGTTCCTCCGAGAAGATCTCAAGATTGACCAGGAGAAATTCTCGATGCACTTCAACGAGATTGGTGGCCGTGTGAAGGAATTGAAGGAGAAATCGACGGGCAGAGTGAAGCACATCGCGACCTTGGCGCTTCCCCTGCAATTCCCGCGTCAGCGCAAGATCCGGCAGCGTCGCAGGTAGAATCCTCGGCCTGGACACTCTTGGAGCTACAAGCGAATTTAAATGGAAGGATAGCTGTAGCTGAGGTGGTGCGAGTCGCCAGTCGAGGCGGGCAATATTATGTCTAATTGTTACGGCTCAGCCGTGAAGTTGCAGAGGTGGTGGCTCATGACGAGCCGATCAGCATTTACTAGTAGAATTATGCGTGCATTTTAAGATTGATGAGAAGCCGCTGGGTTGGAATTGAGGGCCGTTACCGGTGGGCGGGCGTGCAAGCAACGCAACGGATAAAAGAACAATGAAGCTGTTTTAACGACCTGGTAGCGACCACCGTGCCTATTTGAGGCTACACTGTCATCTTGAGCGAATCCCACGAACCTGGCCAGCATTTACTCCGATTTGTTCAACAAGCCCGGCAGACTGGCCGTTTACAAGCTTGGTAATAATAATAGTAACGCTCCTTCAAGGTCACCCTCCTGGCCACCACCTCCCGGCTACCCCTGTTGGGGCTAGACCCGGACGGACGAGCGCAGGAAGCCGAGGCATCTTGTCGCGCGGTGGAGCCAGACCAAAACCTCCCCGCCTTCAGATCTCCGGCGCCATACCGAGCTTCAGCGCCTCGCCCACCAACCAAGCCAGCCATCGGAGGAAGTCCAATCCCGTCTAGCTAGCCATCCCCAGACCGCGGGTTTTTACCCCAGTTTTTTCTTTTCCTTTTTCTCTTTCTTCCCCTCTGCCGTGGATGCTACGAGGAAATGGTGCTTTAAATGGTACCCTCTTCTTCTTCCTTGCCTTCACCAAGCTCTCGTCGCAGTAACTCTCTATTATAGAAAAATTCCATCCTAGCTTTGAAAACAAGCCGGAAGACTAGCAGAGTTGCCTGAAGCAGCAGCCCACCATGTCTGTTATCAACGTCGAGTACAAGGGCCGTGTCGCCATCATCACCATCGACAACGAGAAGAAGCTCGGTGCTCTCAACCAGGGCCAATACTATGAGCTCGCAACGAAGCTGAACGAGGTCGCCGGCCACGACGAAGTCTACGTCACCGTCCTCATTGGCAAAGGCCGATTCTTCTCCGCGTACGTTCCCCAGACACATTTCCTTCCTCACTCCGACTAGCACGCCGAGCTCTCCCAAAGCTCCAGCTATCTTGGCGGCGACGTCGTCAAAAAAGTCACTAACACTGGAGATCAGCGGTGCCGACGTCACATCCGCCCTCGCCGGCCCCCAAGACGGCGACAACACCCCCCAGCACCGCCATCTCCTCAACACCTTCCTCGTCAACAACCTGAACCTCACCCGCGCCTTCTACACCCACCCCAAGGTCCTCGTCGCCGCCCTCAACGGCCCCGTCATCGGCCTCTCCGCCGCCATCGTCTCCCTCGCCGACTTCATCTACGCTACTCCCTCCACCTTCCTCCTTACCCCCTTCGCCTCCCTCGGTCTCGTTGCCGAGGGGGTGGCCTCCAAGGCCCTCGTCAAGAGGCTGGGCCCCGCCAAGGCTAACGAGGCTCTTCTCATGAGCAAGAAAATCACCATTGACGCTCTCCAGCAGTGTGGCTATGTCAACGAGGTGTTCGATGTTGGCACCGGGCCTGGCGCCGACCTTAGGTTCAGGGAGAGGGTACTCAAGGAGATTGATGATAGGCTTGGCGACCACTTGGTCGGCGATAGTCTTCTTGGTATTAAGAAACTTCTTCGGGATCCTGAGATTAAGGAACTCGATGTCCAGAACGTGGCCGAGGTCTTTGCTGGTGTTGATAGGTTGATGAAGGGTATACCCCAAGAGGAGTTCAGGAAGATTGCGCGGGGTGAGAAGAGGCACAAGCTGTAAATACGATTGATGTAATGATAACTTGGACGAGATCAAGCTCGATCATCATTGGTGTATGTATGAGAACAAGAGTCCATTCCGCGTCATAACTCACGGAGACGGGATTTTTGCCTGAGCCGAGCTTTCTAATCCCATTGTTGCTCCGTCAAACGAGCGAAGATCTAAGTGTTCATCTGTATATTCTTTTCTCTTTCTCTATAGAAGACCAAACAATAAGTTTGTGCGCTTCCAATAATCCTCGGACGACTTGGTGATTCGTTGTTTCAACTCCTCATCCCCAAGCCCCGATTTCTCATACACCTTCTTCGCCAGATTCTGGAAGTCTTCCTTGGACTTTTCCACTGATTCAAAGAACCAACTGAAATACATGACATCAAAGAACCATTGTGTAAGAAGCTCCTTACGTTCCTCGTCTGTGAGTATCTCGTTCTCAGTGGCCTTCGTCGGCTCACCACTTTCCTTGTTGTCTTCAGTGCCCTTGCCTTCTTGTTTGTCGACGTCTTCTTCTTTTCCTTTCTTCGCTTCTCCATCATCTTCTTCGTCATTCGCTTCCTCGACTTTCTCCCTTCCTTCCCCCGGTTTCGCGGGCTTCCCTTCCGTCAACTTATCCACAGCGTCATTCCAAACCTCACAAACCTGCTTCGAAACGAGGCCCTTGAGCACATTAACAGCAGTTGGACTCCAGAGATCCATCCCAGCATCCGACATGGAAGTACACAGGTCCCGTAGGAACATAGACATCGCCGGCGTAGGCTGTGTTGGTAATTCGGGGTTGCCTTCCCAAAGGGGTCGACTAGGTATCGTCGTTCTTGTCACGGCCTTGGACGCGAACTCATCAATCGCCGAAACCGATACTTCGTGACATATCTTTTGATGCAGCGACGGGACCATTTCTAGGCCAAAGCCTCGTATACTCTCCATCGCGGGTAGCCCTCGCCTGATGTCGCGCACCACGCGTACGAAGAACATGGCTATGCGACCGCTATTCGGACTGTCTTGTTTCTCTTTCCATAAAGTGGCGAGTCTGTCATCTAGCATCTTAAACGCCTTCTCGAGAGTGGTGTTCAGCTTTTCTTGTAGCGCAGCCGGATCTGTTTTGGCAAGGGCTTCTTGTCTCGCCTCGATTACATCGTCGTCCTCGAGGTCATCGATATCATCGCCCCAGCGCTGCTTCCGTAGGCGCTCCACGACATGGTTGACATCCTCAATGACATGCCTCCATGAGTTGTACGAATTCACGGCCTTGGACACGGCATCGTTTCTCCCATTAAGTCGAGCCATGACTTCCATTAAGAAGGCCGAAACGCCGTTTGCCATGTCCATATCGTAAGTTGATTCATCCCACAGCTTATCCTGCGTATTGTCCGTTATTCCCTCGCGCCAATTCTCCAGTGTGGCAGAAACCTCCGAACCAACGAGATTTAATTTGTTAACCTTGGTCTCGAGTAGGGTCAAAAGGCGGTTGTTGATGGCTTCTCGTAGTCTGTCAAGCATCTCCTTCGGATTGAAACCGCGCGCCCGAGGGCCGTCAGCGACCCACATTTTGACCACATCCGTCCTCAAGTCCACAATGCTCTTAAACTCAGACATGGTATCGAGCGTCCTCACGAGTCCTTTGATAAGTACCTCGGAGGCCTTCTTGGCCCAAGCACCAAGCATATCCTTAGCCTGCTTGACGTCGAGGTCATTGTGCTGAATGAACGGCGTAAAGGTTTGCACCTCATCGCTGCACCATCGCTGGTACACGTCAAGCCTCAAAATCTCGAGCTTTCGCAGGCTAGCATCGTCTAGCAGCGCATGCTTCTTCAGCTCCAACAACGCGTCGGAAAGCTTGTACGGAGCGAGAGCCTGCACGTCAATAAGTGTCCTCGTATAGAGGTTCAATGCAGTCGAGACATCCTTCATGCTGCGCTCACGTTCGCTCTCTTCAATCTCGAAAGCCGACCCCAAAGCCTTGCCCCTAACCCGGAGGAAATGGGAGAGGACGTCGCGCGCGCCAGAATTCGTCACGAGGCCATAGGCAGCCAGGGCTCTCAGGATATTCCCTTGTTCCGAATCAGTCCCGCATTGCTTGACCAACCGGTTCACTCGCCCGATGAGCTTCTGGCGCAGCGCGTCGAGGTTTTTGTTCGCCGCCTCGACCGTAATCTTAGCACGCTCATCAGCAACTCCCTCGCCAAAGGTCTTGACGAGCAGACGACCCAGAACAGAGATCTTAGCCGCTAAAACAAGGCGGTCTCCGTTGCTCATTTCCTGAACTGCATCGCCAACAGCACCACCCCTCAATACCCTGGCAACGCTCAAAATACACGCATCGATGAGCTTCAGCCGGCCAACCTCTTTCGGCGCAAGTTTAGCACCAGGAACCCTGCTTTCTCCCTCTAGGAAGTTCGAAAATGCAGCCATGCCATTGATCTTGTCCCCTACGACGCCCCGCCCGCACCGCGAACCCATACTGCCCAGCACAACTTGCACGGCATCGTTGTCGCTCTTCATAGCAACAATGGTGTCAGCAGTGCCGAGAAGTTCACGATAAGAGCCGCCCACTTGACTTCGTAGGCGGCTCGCCTTCTCCTCCAGTTGCTCATGGATAGTTTTATGGATGGCACGGATTTGGGGGAGAGTGTGGTTGGGTGCGAAGACGTCGTCGGCTGACGTAAACGTTGATATATCTGGAGCCGACATCTTAAATGGCCTGGAATGGTATCATTGATGAGAACAAACTTTCTATAATTTCTTCATCAATTCTATGAATTCGGTGGGTGAATTGGGCCAGGTGGCCAGTCTAGACACCTCGAGAATGTGGAACATATAGACGTGTGTATCTTAGCCAGGAAGCTTGTGAGCGAGACGTAGCTTGTGTTGAGGTGGGGGCTTACATAAGGCCCACAAGTCGCAACGCAGACCGCCAAAGACCGTGGACAGTGGCGAGAACAATTCCCGAGGAGCACTCTCACGCGGAGATGGTAGGTAATATCTATCCCCTTTCTAAGTTGCGCATAATACAAGATTTCATATTTGTATCTAGAACTTTGTACTCTTGATCAAGCCGGCCTTGATACCCGTCTCCACGCCTCTGTAACCGCCCTTTGGCTCCGCCTTGAATGTAGGCTTCATGCTCTTCAGCTTCTTCATCTTTGATTCGTACATCATCCTCTTCTTCACGCGAGGGTTTCTGTTCTCCTTCTTCCTCCTTGGCGTTAGGCCCTTGTTCTTCTCGATCGCGTATGTCACCTTCCTCTTGCCGTCTTCGCCAATTTCTTCCATCTCCACAACACGATCCGTAGCACTAGCAGCGGCAAGGGCTGCCTTGCGATCAGCCTTTTCGGTCTTCTTCCTGTTCGAGATAGCCGCTACCATGTCGTAGTACTCATCTTCATTATCGCGCATGGATGCAGCCTTGGTATTGTCCTCGTCGTCACTGTCTTCGCCGCCCAGGGCCTCACCGGGCTTCAAGTCCTTCTTACCCCGGCGCTCGGCCTCGGCGTTAAGACGAGCTTGGCGGTCCCTGAGACGCTCGCGGTAAGGGATATCCATGTCACCACCAGCGTCTCGACCGGCACCGGCACGCTTGTTGGCCTTCTGGACAATTTGAGAAGTGTAGAACCGAAGACTCTTCTTGCGCTGAGCCTTCTCCGCTGCTTCCTTTGCGTCAAGGGATTCTTCCTCGCCGAAGTCGGAGAGGTCATCAGCAGCAGCGGCGTCCTCTGTCTTGATGGCCTTCGATTTCTTGGCCTTCTTAAGGGTGAGCGGAAGGTTGTACAAGTCTTCGAGAGATTTTTCGACCTTTTCAGCGGCCTTTACAGCTTCGAGCTGCTTCTTCGTGGGCTTGGTCCTCTTCTTCTGCGTCTTGGGTTTCGTCAGGGATACACCGTCTGAGGACTCATTGATACGCTCCTCGGTGATGGATCCCGCCTCCGACTCAGCTGCCGCGTCAGGAAGTGATGAAAATTTCAAGCCCTTGACCCTATTCCATTGCTCCCTGCACGTCATCAGAGTCTCCATGATCTCATGGTCTCGTAGCTCGGCAGGATCCATGGTCTTTTGAACGCCAGCCTCATCCCTGGCCGGCGACGTAAGAAGGGCAAAGTAGCTGGCGAGAGCAGCAATGTAACAACCCAAGATCCAGTACTTGACCGCAGCAAGAGACTTGCTCGGCTTGCCTTCCGCCTCTTTTTGTAGAGCGGATAGTTGGGGATGTAGGTTTTGAAATTCGCTGACAAGGGGTTCGAACTCGGGGTATCTTTGTTTTAAGAGAGTATATCGATCGTCGGGAGTCATGTCTTCGGCGATCTCGATGTCGCCAAGGACCTCAGTCACCACGTCAGCACCCTCTTCAGGATTCTCGGCCTGGAGCCACTCGTCTTGGTCGAAGACAAAATCCTCTTCTGCCATTTTAGACAGCTTCTTTTGTTGCAGGCGTTTTGCTTCCGCCTCCTCCTCGAGAGCGTCGGCCTCGGTTTCTATGTTATCTGCATCGTAGTATTCCTTCCGTGAAGAACCCCACCAGTTGGAGTCTCCCTCCTCGTCTTCTCCCTCCTCCTCCTCCTCTTCTTCTTCCGATTCTACCGGTCGCTTCTTGGCCTTCTTCTTCTTCTTGGATTTCTGAGCAGCAATTAGGTCGGCATCGGAATCGTCAGAGTCGTCCACGGCCATCACCTCCTCTTCAGAATCCGAAAGGAAGGCCTCTTCCTCTTCCAGCTTTCTTTGCCTCTTCGACTGTGGTTCATCATCGAAGCGAATTTCGTCCTGTTTCATGAAATACTCATCTTCAGAGTCCGCAACGTCGGCGTAGGTAGAGATAGGGCCTAGTCGGGCATCGGCGGGGTCGAGCTCCCGAGGACCCTTGGCCTCCTGGGGACCACGGGACTTTCTCTTCTTGCCCATTCTGCCGTGCAGATTTGTTGGCTCTAGGGGGGGCTCGATTTAGTGGTGTCTTTGAGAGTTCGTAGAAGAGGGTGGGCGGAAACGCGATTGTGGAGTTGGCCTTCTTTCTTCAAGGCTTACCCTCTTATCTCCAAGATTGATCAACTTGAATTTTTTTTTTTCCTCCAGCCAAATTCTTATCGATAAGATGGCGTACAAAGGTACACGGTTAGTTACATAAATGTGGTTGGGTAGTTGCACCCCACCAGAGGAGCCCCACCAAGAACATCCTCGACCATCACGGACGCCTCAACATAGTGACCGAGATCAGTCTAGGTATATTTCTATTTTTATTCTGAAATCACTTCGCATTCGTACGGATCTGGTCTCTTCTAAGCCAGTCAATCCAGAGACCCTATGGTTAAAGCCTGGTGTTCTCCGTTCATTTCATGGTACGGTTTAGCGGAAAAGGCATGATGGAGTAGGCAGGGCCGCGCCGTGTAACACATGAGGCGAACATATGTCTCGCTACCACCGCTGAGGCTTATACTCAGCTAGCCTTAGACACCATTGTTATAATAAGTCCATATCACCCGCCTCCACATCACGATGACCTCGGAAAATTCCAAGGCTCCTTTCCAAATCTCGAAGTAAGTCTTCCATATTTTCCTCGTGGTTCCGCCTTTCTTGGAGGAGTACGAGTATTCTCATCTAAGTGCGGCAGCTGCGACTCCATTGAAGATGACGATTCGGAGCTAGTCGTCGACACTCAACCCCAGTTTGAGATTATAATATCCGACTACTTCGACTCGTGGTTTCCACATGGGCCCGAAGGCGGAAAAGAAGTCGCCGGAAGTCAAGAGGCGCCCAAAGTCCGCCATCTCTGTCGGCTCCCAGGTGTCAGACGAAGCATTCTGCCCACGCCAGATTCCTTATTCGACGTTCAAGGACATGCAAGATCAGGCGCAACTTCATCTTTGCGCCGCACGTTACAGTCCTGCAAGCTAACGTGATATGTCTCTATTTTATCCAAAGAGAGCCGTGGGTGACGATGTCTACAAGTCTCTCGTCGTCACGTACGATGACTTGAGGACTTGCTGCCGTCTATACAACAATGGGATCGCTATCGGGGACAAGAAGTAAGCCACTGTTGCGGTTTCCGAAAGCCTGGCTAAGATCGGTGTTGATCTTGATCGCATCCTCATACCAATGCTCTCTGCAGACACCATCAGCGCAATTATGACAGACGACCCTCATATCGTTGCGACTCCACAAGACTCCTAGTTATTTTATGTGCAAAATCTTGGGCTGAGTCCCCGTAGAAAGAAATTCCCAGGACTATATGAAGACTACCATGCTCTTCCTGCTCTTCATATATCTCGTAGGAACTTTGTTGGTTCATCAATGCCAACAATAAGATTCGCAGGTAGTAAATGCCCGACTCGCCTACCTCACGAAAATGACGACTGTTTCGGTCG
The DNA here is from genome assembly GCA_029532625.1 of Lomentospora prolificans. NCBI lineage: Eukaryota > Fungi > Ascomycota > Sordariomycetes > Microascales > Microascaceae > Lomentospora > Lomentospora prolificans. The sequence continues at coordinate 963,673 of JARFXM010000008.1, read as the reverse complement.
TCCTGAAAAGATCTGGATAGTAATATGCCTCGTTTTTTTTTATATTTTTGGCAGTCCCCCCGCGCGGACCTGTCCGAGCTGCAGTTCTGGCTGCCCCCGTGCCTCCTCCCCCACGTCTGAGTGCCTCGCGCCCAGTCACAGATTGACCTCACCGTCAAACTTGAACCCCAAACACCGGATCAGGAAGTTCATAAACGTGCGGGCCCCTTAAGCCGTAAGGCCCAGGTTCCTATGGTCCATAGCTTGATTCCCACCAGCTCAGCTCAGCCCAGCCTGCGAAGACTTATAAAAGTCGCGGCATACCAAATCCCACATTCTGATCCCGCCAACGGCTTTTTCGAAGGAGGCGTTTCCTGCATCGCTCAAAAAAGCTCACACGTAGATCCCCTTGATTATAAAATAGCCCGTCTAACACCCTTTTTGCATAGCAGGTCCAAAAGCCACCATCAACATGCCTCCCCCACCGGACCTCGCATCCTACATCCTCTCCGAGTCCGAATCCCACAAAATCTTCATCTCCTCCATCCTCCCCTCTGAATTCCCGCCAACAACCCCCCTCCTAACCAACCCCGCCGACAAAACCCCGCTCGCCGTCCTCCTCGTCGGCCAAACCGGCGCCGGCAAAACCCGCACCGCCCCCGCCCTCTTCTCCGCCCTCGCCCGCCTCCGGTCCCGCCCAGGCCCTGACCGCCAACCCGCCCACTTCATAGCCGACACCTACAAGACCTTCCACCCGGCCTACGCCGCACTTGCCAAGCAGGACTCCTTCGTCGCCTCGCGCGCCGCCAGCTTCGACGCCCGGAGATGGCTCGCCATGGCCTGCGACGAGGCCGTTTCTCGTCGCGTCGACGTCCTCCTCGAGAGCGCGTGCCGGCACCCCGATGATTTTATCGATCTCGCCAAGACGTTTCATCGCGGCGGCTATCGCGTCGAGGTCGCTGTGCTAGCCGTGCCGGAGGGTCTGAGCCGCCTGGGCATCTTGACAAGGTTTCATCGCAGGTTGCCGGAAGCCGGGTCGAAGGGGCTGCCGTTACGGTTGACACCGAAGAAGATTCACGATGTTTCATATGCGGGGCTGATTGCTTCGGCGGAGTGGATTGATCGAGAGGAAGGCGTGGATCAGGTCCTCGTGGTGCGGAGGGGGAACCTCGTCGCGTTTGGGTCGGAAAGAAGTAACGGGAAGCTGGAGGGTTCGGTAGTAGAAGCGGTGGTGAGGGAAAGGAGACGGCCGCTAAGTGACGAGGAGAGGAGATGGGCCGCGGAAGATGTCAAATTCTTGGAGGATATGGATATAGAGGCCGCGATGGAAGGTCTGTCGGAGGTAAAGGCGCTTCTGGAACCATTATTAGTGGATGAAGCAAGGGATAAGTTCCCGCCGCTCTTGCCTTTGCGATTCCTTGACCCTGCAGATGATGCCGTCGACGGCTTCAATGTAATGAAGCTTGGCGTAATACGATAACAAGCAATAAAAGAGCATTTTACGCCGCGCGCTCACTTTACCACCCACTGCGAAGATTGTGGATGATGACGATGACGAATTAGGGTATCTCTCTTCTGATGCTATTCATGCTTATTAAACTTACAGCTCACCTTTCGTCTCCTCCTCCTCATTACTTATACTATACGGATACATACTAGTTTCGCGCAACTCGCTACGCCATTACGCCCCCGTCTTCTTCTTATACGTGCTCGGGTGCCCATTCTCCCTCGCAAACTTCCTCACCGTGCCCAGGATAACAGGCTGCGCAATAATCCACGCAAACGCCGTTACAATCATCATAAACGTATCAATCACCCAGCTGTTCCTCAGCGAGCCTCCCATGACACCCCACTTCATCAAGTGACCCAGCCACGACACAGTAATGAAGAAATCGCCCCTCTCTAGCCCGGCAATCGCCCTGCTCGCGACTTCCTCCGCGCTCTGCACAGGGTCGTCTTTCTCGAGCAGCAGCGTGATCTCCGGCTTAAGCTTGTTCTCTCTCTCCAGTCCGGGTGAGTCGATGGTTCCGGGGTAGACGACATGTACCGCCACTTTTTGCGGGTAGAGCATAACCTCTTGCGAAATTGTATCCGCGAGGGCACGCACTGCGCTCTTGGCGGGGGCGTAGCCGCCGTAGCCGGCGACGGTATAGAAGGCGACGACGCTGGATGTGAGGACGAGGTGCTTGGGCTGTTCTTCGATGGGGCTGTCGGGGGCGAGCCACTCGCGAAGGATGACGTGCGACATCTCGGCCATGCCGTAGAAGTTGAGGTCCATGTGCTCGCGGAGGTTGGAGAAGGGGGTTTCGACGAAGAGACCGGGTGCGCACATGCCAGCAATGCACCAGACGATATCGGGGGCGCGGCCAGAGTTCCAGGCGATGGCCTCGGCGATGAGGGGACCGGCGTGGTTGGGGACGGAAACGTCGGCGGAGATGTAGTGGAATCGTTGGGTCTTTGGGTTCTTTGCTACTGCCTATCGTATCATCGAAGTGTAAGCAACGGGCTCGAGAGATTGGTCTAAGAAGGATTTGTGTCGACGAACCTTGAGTGCCAGGAGAGCTTCCTCAAGCTTGCCCACGCTGCGGGCGACGAGAATGAGGTTCGCTCCCTTTGCCGCGAGCTGCTTCGCGACAGCAAGACCCATACCCTCGGATGCTCCGGTGAGGAGAACTGTCTAAAACAAGGACGTTAGCGACGGGTGAGCGGAAGAGCAGAGGCTTCAATTGAGGAGCTCGAGGAATCGCCAAGAAACACTCGAACTGTAGCCTCCGCAACAAGGGCTGCGCCGTACCTTGCCATCCACAGGCATCTGATTGCGAGTAAAAAGGCCCATGATAAAGGCTGAGAAAACGGCTACTGCTGTTGAGACGACGATCCAAAGCGTGTGCGAGTTCTCCATAAGGGAGGTATTTGGATTATTTTGTTCTTTCTCTCAGGGCGTTCGAGCGGGGGTGGTAAATGGAAGATTAGTAGGACGTTTAGTCGGATGCTAGGAGGTGGCGTCCAGCCAGCAGAGAAATATATCAGGAATATTACAATGTGGTAGAAATGTGCTGGAGCGATCGGTTTTAGGATTTTAGTGATGCTGTTTTGATGCACGTCCTTGGTGGATCAAATGTAACAGTAAGAACTGAAATTGAAATTCGCGTTTAGGGGCCAACTTGAGGTTTCGTGACGCAAAGTGGGATGGATCAATATTGATCAGTCAATCAATGCAATTCAACAGTTATGGATCAGATCAGTGGCACGCAGCGCCAGCAGCCACTGGAGGTGTGCTGTCAACATGGAAATCTTGTTTTGGGTATTACTGAGTGCACTATACTATTACTGGGGTACTTGGCGGATTCTTCTGCTTGGTGCTGGCCAGGTAGATGCTGGCTCTCTGTCTCAGTTGCTCCTGCAGCTGCCGAAAATCACTAATCCGTCGACAAGGAAGTCATGACCCAGCGTGACAGACATCAATTGATCAATTATTCATTTGGTGCGAGGATTGGGTTTGGCCCTGCGATATTGCCCGCTTCGCCGAAGTGTTTCTAGAGTTTAGCAGCGAACATCCTCATCGGTATCATCTGTTGCATCCGTATCGCACAGCTTTTTGGCCAATGACGAGGGCAGTATTAGCATATTCACCGGATATGAAGATTTTTGAGGAGCCGTTTGTCAAAAAACTCAAAAAAGATATCAACCCATGCTGAAAATTTCTATAATATCGGGATTGGAGCATTGGGGCTATCCCGTCTAATCTACTTACCCGTCCACTTGCCGAACATTCTGTACCTCTTATACAGATCCCCTAGAATCTCCCTACCTGCCTTATCTAGCCCATCATTCATCACCTTCCTCACCTCGCCCGGTGTCACATCAAATATCGTGTTGACACCGGGCTCCAGGCTCTCCCGAACCGATCTGGGAACACCCACCTCCATCTGGAGCCGCACATAGGCCATGAGCACGAGGTACATCTGCCTACCTGCCGACCTCTTCGCTACGTCCGCAGCCGCGTCGAGCGCCCCGCCGTGGTGCGAGCGTGTAACCGATCCAACCGTCGGTTCGCAAATGAGCGTAAGTAGCCGGTTATACGCCGCCGCGTCGTCTTCCCAAACGGGGTACGAAGCCGAAACTCCACTGCTAGTATCGAGAGGGGGGTTTGCCCAAGCTTTACTCGACGCGTCGTAAGGGTGGAGGAGTAAAGCCTTGAGGAGGGCCTGCATTGCCGTGATAAGCAGGTGGAAGTGGCCCTCCAGACGGAGACGGTATTTTTTCAAAATCACCTCCACAAGCTTGCAGAGGTGTTGGAAGGTCTTGTCAGAGTCCTTGACATTGGATCCGTTGTTACCACACACGACGGATACGAGTGAGAGCGTCTCCTCTACGTTCCATTGCGCAACGTGACCCATGTTGGCGTCGAAGATGATGTGTAGAATCTCACAAACCTTGCCAAACCTGACACCGCTGTTGGCTTGGATTGATTTTTGAGCTAGCATGGTATACGCAGCGGCAAGGTCGTAATCTTTGAAGTTGCTCGATGGCGGGAGTCCTATTGCCGACGTGTGAGCGAACGCGACACCCGCCGATATTTTGGAATTGAACTTACCAGCAAGCGTCTGAACCACGCACCGGATAGCCGTCAGTTGGGTCTCGGCATCCGCCTTAAACTCGAGCTTCGCGATTAGGTCTTTTAGGTAGAGGAGACGGTCACTGTCCTGCCTAAGCGACTGCAGCGCCACCTTGGTGCACTCTAGTACAAGGGGAGGTAGGTCTTCATCGTCTAGCCGGTCCAACACCTTTGGCGCCTCCTCTTGGGTACTCGGCTCCGCAGGTGCCGGTACTAGGGTCTTATCGACCGAATCAGGGTAGTGTCTAAGAAGAAACGCTCGTAGTTTCCATCCGTACAAGCGCCGCGATTTGATACCACGCATACTGGCTTTCACAAGCTCACCCACCGAGAACGACTTGCTGTCGAGTTGTGCTGCTTGAATTACATCTGAGCAGTCAAGGGCTGCAAGCATGGTATAAATATAGCTACCGGTCTCCATTTCTCCCGACTGCTTTCTCAGATACCGAGCATATTTCTTGAGTGTGGCGGAGATGGCTTCGGCGAGCTTTTTCTTCACCTCTTCTGGCGTAAGTGGCGATGATGAACCAGTGAGATACGAAGATCCGGATAGCACCATAACTAGGGCCTTGAAGAGATGCAGTCGCAATCGAGATTGTTGCGTAGACTTGTCGTCGACAGGGCACTCCTTGACGTAAGAAGCAGCCTCTTCGAAAAATAACTTACCACGGTTGTCGAAGTCGTTTGCCATCAGCCTATTCCAATTAGAAAAAAAAAACTTGCTATACATGTGAGGAGTGTGGACATACGTGATAACGTGTACTGCGAGCTCTTGATAGAGCGGAGAAAGTCCACGAGTCTCACTGAGACCTCGAGGCCCTGTATCAGATTCGAACGACCGAGATACCTGTTCAGCAAGTGCTACGAGGAAGTTGAAGTCAAGTCCCTAAAACTCGGTTAGCATTGATTAAGTATGGAACAGGTCCAATGGGTGCGCCTTTACCTCGCAGAAAGTAGGCCTTTTCATCAACTTCGTCAATATCGCCAGTACAAGCTGCCATTGAGACGGGCTGATGTTCTTCTTGCTTTCAAACGCCGTGATTCGCTCCAGGATCACAGTAGCCAGAATTTCCCTTTGAGATCTCGTAAAGCACTCGTCCGGAACCTCTAAGAAGAGCGAGGAGAGGCTAGGATCCAAAATCTCGTCTTCGGCCTTCTTAAACTTGCCACGAACAGTCATCGCTATGCGGTTCACTAGCTGGTCTAAACGGCGGGTTAGGCCTTATTTTAGCGTTGAAAAGGGAGTTCAAATGCTTACCGACGAAAGGCCTGCTGTTCAGCAAGTTTTCGTTGGATAAAAGAGCCCGGAAGAGCTCCCTGGTTGCGTAGGCTGGCGTAGTAACCTCGTCGCTCTCAGCTTTAGATTTTTGCTTCTTATCTTTGCTAAGCAAGAGTTTAAGTACAGCATCGGTGTATTCAGGGAATGGGCTCTCCGTAGACGCGTGAGAGAGGAGCCTATCGAAAGTTAGATTTACTTTCATTAAAAAAGCTTCTCAAGTAAACATACGGCAAAAAGCGCGATGAGCCACCAAGAGTATAATCTAGATACCAGGCGAGATAAGCCTCGGGGTTTGCGTCTTGCGAATTTGACGGAGTATATTTGGTGGTGTGCTGAAGCGTCCAATTGTGCAGTGTCTTCTTTCCAGCTTTAGCCGGTATCTCCTTTGTAAGTCTGTCGACGGCGCCCTTCGCAATGGACGAAACCTCCTCCTGATGGTCCCCGTCAGGTGTCATTAGGGACCATGTAGTGAAAATAAACTTGAAGGCCTCCAGCGTATGCTGGTCAGAGAGCCGGCTTCGTTGCAGTTCCTCCGAAATGGCCCCTTTAACCTGTTTCCAGAGATCATCCCTTTCCTGAGGAGCAAGCCAGGCAACGGATCGGTTTAGGATGGACCAGCGCAGGGAAGAGACAGCGCTTGACGAGACCTGCGGCGAAAAGGTACCCAGAACGATACTCGAGATCTTTGTTCCCACCACATCCGTAAACTCTGGGGAGCCGATACCGTGGGCTATCGAGTCGACAATAACAAGAAGTGGTGCGGGGTTTCCGTGGCGTTGACACTCCAACCAGGCAAGAATGTCAAGTAATTGATTAACTGTAATCGTGAGCTCAAGTTTCGATTGGGAGAAGATGGACTCGTTGTAGCGGACAGAGTGTTGCAACCAAGGAGCCGAGCTCGAGCTTGCGTCGGCCCCAACCTTGGAGAGTTGACCATACCAAAGCTTCAAAAATGCAGGGAACTCTTTGGCGTTGGTAAATGCCTTGATGATAGCATTGAGGATATGTATGACATGTTGAGAGTCGTCCTCCCTTAGGTCGTCAAGACTCGGTAAATTCTCGACAATTCCGTCAAGAAGGGCATTGGCTTGATCATGGTCGAACAAGATGTCGGGGTCGAGGCGTAGAGACGCCGACAAGATACTCCATCGTACAGCACCGTCTTCAAACCCGTACTTCGAGCATATATCCCTTAATACTTCTTCACTAATCCTCGTCCCATTTGACCGCGCCTCATCTAGGATGCCCTCGACAACACGGGACCGGATATCGGGGGTGACGTGCCGGAGTGACCCGTCAATAGCCTTCACTACCTCATTGATCCAATCCGGTATTTTCTCTTTGGACTTCTCATCAAACGGCTTTGGCGAATTCTGAGCAAGCAAGAAAATAGCTGGGGCGGTTACTGTAGAATAATTCTGGGTCATAAGGACGGCCATGTTCAATGGCTCCAGATCCGTCGAGTTGATATATGCCGTCCGCGCGGGAAGAAACAAATTCCGTTGCAGAAAGTCTTTAAGGTCGGTCGTCCATGAACGACGGATGTGCGCCGGAAAATGAGAGTACTTTGCCTGCTTTCCGCTAATTCTGCCAACGCACTCATCCAAGTTGCTAAACATGGTGAGCGTGGTCTGAGCAGTCCGAGTAGCAACCTCGAGTACGTCGGTTCCACTACGGAGGCGAAGATCCCAGATATCAGACGCCACCTTGACCCACGAGACGTTAATTTCAAAGTCACTGTCTAAAACTTCCAAAGAATTGTAGCAAATAGCTAGCATGGGCGCAACAAGCTCGAGTGATTCAGCTGCGGGTAACGCAAACAGGGATTTAACGTGTTCTGCGCCCACCGTCTCTCGTGTAGAGGCTTCAGCGGCTTGAGCCAAACGAGATATGAGAGAATGAAGGGCTTCAAAGAGAGCATCGGCGGATCTGAGGCATCCGGAGGGTTTCCTCAAAACCTCGACGTCGAAGATAGCTGGCTGCGACCGCTTACGCTTTCGATCGAGGGACGGAACGGTGTCTTCTTCTCCAGAGGGGGTCGACAGGTCCTTGACAGCCTGACGAAGCACAGTAATGAACCTCCTATCGGCGAGGGCTTTTGCGAGAGAGAAGAGGGGAATGCGCTGGAAGACACAGTTTAGAATGTTCCAGGTCAAAGGGTACCGTCTCAAAGTCTCGCTGTCGGTAGACGATTTTGTCGACGGGTTCATCATTTTCAACAGCCATCTTAAACTGCTCTGTTCAGCGGCATAGAATTGCCCTGAGGCGTTGCGTGATAAGGCCTTCCATAACTCTACCAAGTTTTCAGCACCCTCGCCGGGACCCTCCTTGTCCAGAGTTCTCACAGCCTTGATGAGAGCATGGCCGTCCTGCAAATTTGTTAATATGGAACAAACCTACTTCCTCGGGGGGAAAACATACCACAAAATCATTTTCGACTCCGGCCGGGGCATCTGGCATCTCCGAATCCGAACTCATTGTGACTCTGTTTGACTTTGCAATCTCAAGCCGTTGTTCTTCTTCATCACAAGCTGAGGCGGGTGAAAATTATAGCGGGAAAAGATATTCTGCCGGCAAAGTCCAAAACGGAAAATTCATGTTCACCGCCCTCGGCTCGAACATGTTTCTTGAATCCCGGACCCGAGCAGCACGAGAATAAACCTCAATCGAAAGCTCGACAACACCATCACTGTACCGCCACGCCGTCAATTGAGCAAGCTCTCGCTAGCTGCGCAATTCTACGAAACGCAATCCCTACAGAATAATTATTCCGCGCCAGCTCCCGGACCAATTCTCTAGCTACCACCGCAGCAATGTCGAGCTCTACCCAGCCCTCTACCTCGGTCGTCTCGCGACCCGTCAGCGAGGCTCTTCTCAACGAGAAGGTACGCAATGATTTCTATCGCAAAGACTCTCGTCTTTCTTGAAGAGATGCATATCTCAGTGGCTGTGATAATTGTATAGCTAACAAAGACCCGATGCCGGACGTGTAGTGGGATCGTTGCCTCTCGAACCTCCTTGTCAAGTCCACCCTCGGTCTCGGATTCGGCGTCGTTTTCTCCGTCCTCCTCTTCAAGCGCCGCGCGTGGCCCGCTTTCGTCGGTGTCGGTTTCGGAGCTGGCAGGGCGTACGAGGAGTGTAATTGGAACCTCAAGCAGGCGTCCAGGACCCTCAAGACCCAGTCGTAAGACGTCATAGATGAACGGCGACGGGTGCCAGGATGCGATTATGGTGGGATCTTCAGCCTCGAGAGGTTGTATATACTGTGAAAGATACAGATTTGTGGGCATGGGAGTTATATCTCGCAGGGTTACGGGGCCGCACTGGGAAGAGTTCCGGCCGCGTGACCCTCGACGGAGATGAATTGTTCGAGTTCCATATGATTTCTTTTTTCTGGCAGGCTTAGAATAGAGGCATTTCCTATGTTCATACGCTATACTGGCACACTCAAACGCTACTTATGTGCTATTTCTAGATGTGACTCGGTCCTCCCGAGTATCTATCTCCAAAGCCATGATATCCAGTGCGTTGGTTGCTGGAAGGGTATGGTCTACTTTGGGTTGTATTGGCCAGGAACTTCCTTTCTGCCCCCAGCAAAAACGCCCGGCCTTTGCTCTTCGTAGCTATTCGTTTGGTCCGCTTGTGAGAGAACGGACACTCTCAAGGCATTCTGGTCATGGTATTAGTATATCAGAGCACTCGGACCAGCTCGCCACTGAACATTGTATGTTACCCAGTCCTCGTAGCTGTAAATCATCCATCGGCATGTCTTAAGCCGTGCCTCCTTCTCTCTTCCCTTCACACCCTCAAGGTTCCACCTTCCTCTCAAAGGGAGAGCAGTCCCCTTCGCGCTTTCCTTTCTACCCCTTCGGCCACATGAATCTATTTGATATGGTGAATCCCGAGAAGATGCCAGTCCCGATCACGGCGGACCACGTTGTGCCCCTTATCCACTCTCTGAGGTCATTCGAGAGGCGGAAAAGCGAAGCGGTGATGATCGGTCCCAGACCAGCCGAAAGCAAAGGGTGTTTTTTCTATTTTCTTTTTTTTTCTTTTAATCCATTTTATACTTTTTTAGCACCATGCCCTAAGCAATTGATTTCCCTTCCCTTGAGCTGCATTTATACTCTTCGATGGATACCGAGAGAAGAGATATCTGACCAGAGTAAACCAGTCCAATGAAATAGAAGTCTCCCAATCATAACGCCTAGCAGCCATCTTGCGCGGGTCAGTCTCTGCCTGACTTCCTCACTGGGATGTCGAAAGAGGGACAAGCCACACTGCAGGATGGGAGCGATAGCACACTTCTCCGAGTCAGTACTCTCGTTGTAGCATCGGATTTGCGTAGCCATGACGGGACACCCCCATATATATCTCTAGATGAATCACATATAGGAAGAGCTGGTCTCGAGCTAGAGCTAACCGCCTCTTGTCCCAATTGGGCAGGGAAGCTACCTCACTTCACGCAATAAAGTTTAAGAGCTTCATGAGAGTTCCTCTGCAAGACCGAAGAAACGAAGAAGACCAGTAATGAAATGCGTGATCCGTTGCCAAGTCGAACACCTTCCCCCAGTGTGTGCCCGTCAACCGAAGTCCAGATTTTCCACCCTAGTGGGGTCGAAGCTACCCTTCGATATGGGGCCTCATGGGTTAAGTTTTCCACAGTTGTGCCCACACAAACCGCAGGCACAGAGAAATAGAATGAGATGGAAAATATCTGCGGAAGGGATTTCCAGGTGCGGTGCGCCGCGCCATATGGCCTCCCAGGCTTGTGCCGTATTGGCAGCAACAAGACCAGGGAAGCGAGGGTCTATAGAAGCAGGAAGACGATTGTCACAAGAAAGCACAATTTAGAAAAATATGTTGTACTGAAATCAGATGCCCAGTGTGATTAACTATCTGTAACGGGCTATCGCAGGCTCCAAGACTGCCCGCCTCGACTGGGCTCTGACATCTTTGCCTGACCATAAAGCATCCTGGGTATCTCTCCAACCAGCTGAAATGACCGTTCCATCTCAATCTTGTTGCTGTTCAATCGCGATGTAGCTCGCCCCCTGTAGTCGCCCAATTTTCCCTTCCGTGGCCGTGGTTCAGGTCCTTCTTTCGAGGCGAGGCCCTCGGTCGCGTGTCAAGGTTGATGTGGGCGCAAGGACGTTTCGAAAGCTCCATTGTAGGGTTTGCCAATCTAATTTGTACAGAGACTAAGGCGGACTTGGTCGGGGAGCTTCAGAATGCATTTATTTGCTGTAGGCCAAAGTTAGCAGTTGAGGCGCGAAGACCAAAAGTTTCTGCTTTGGAGCACTTACGATCTGGCTCTCATCTTTCTTCTCTTGCGCTTGAGGCGTCGGACTCTCTTCTTTCTCCACTTGGCTCTCATCTTGAACTTGGCTACAGGCAAATAGTTAGCATCGAACAGCTCGGAAGCTCTTGAGGCCGAATCCTGCCAGGCGAAGCTGCTACCACCTCGCAGCGAGGAAGCTCGGGAAACGAAATTCTTTTCTCCAAAGCTCCTCAAGGCAAGGTATAGCACCCATGAGGCAGGGAAGCCATGGAATTGAGGGGTTTTGCCCTCCAATGTGCACTTACTTCTGTTGATGAGAGATTGTTGTGATGATGTTTGTGTCAGGTTAGAGTGGGGAAATTTGGTGCAGCAGTTAAAAGGAATAAATTCTTGAGGGAGAGAAAGCCCTTAGTCACATGACCTCCCAGCTTTGTGTGGGGCCAATGAAAAGCTGCCCGGTGAGGACAGGAAAAGATCCGGGAAAAGTGGGGCATCGCCGGTGAGGCTCCGGGTCTAGCCGGAAGCTCAGAGAAGATCACGATAAGTCACACTTCTATGGAATACAGTCGGGAGAGTAGTGATAGAATTTCCTAAATGTATATATAATGAGTAAACAGTAGATGGCAACAAGCACCTTCCCATTCAACTATAGACTCTGCTCATACTCTATTCCTTTATTCTCTTTCCTATCTCTCCATTCTTCAGTCATTCCACCATCCATCAAAGATGCAACTCTCTGTCAACCAACTCTATTCACTCCTCCATTGTTTCCCTAGTTTTTCCCTTTATTCTCTGGTTTTACCTTGATTCTCTCTGTTTTCCTTCTCCGTGCCGTCGAGTTTGATACCACGAGACCTCAGGTCGGCTCAGGCCATTGTTTTCTTTCTCGACGCGTCTTCTGTTACCCGTAACACAAGAGCTACCGATCGCGGGAATCTCCACCCTCAGAATTTCTGTAAGGGTGTCTATACCCGGATAAATATCCGAGGTAAACTTAGCTCCCACTCGTTACCCTGAGTCGCTTTGCGTCCGCCTGACCAGATATTGTCGGAACCAGGGTTTCTAGCAAGGCGCCTCTAACGCCGAGGTCATCAGTCTAATCCTTTCGCACACGGAAGGTTGTCTAACCTTCCACCTAGAACTTTCCAGGTAGACCCCAGACGGAGTCACGTCAGATATCTCCCCACAAGGTAATGTTGTTCACCTATAGCTGGTGCATGTCAACAATGCTGAACTCGAGACAGGAAAGAAACATAAGTTTTGTCAACGCTTCTACCGGCTTGGCCGTGGTCCCTCAACATGGACGAGAACTTCCCTCCCAATGGCCCCGTCGCGACCATTTATGTTTACCATAGAGATCATCCGCTGCCCGGTAAGTGATATGCCGCTTAGCCTCAATACCGAGATGCGTGTTTCGATCCCCTGCTAACAGTTCCAGTCCACAAGAGAACCCTGGTGAAAGGAGATGAGATCAAGATCGGAAGCTCCGACAAAAAGTAAGTCCAACGAAGCCCCCAACACTTTTTCTCCTCTGTCCAATTTCTCGGGCGGCAGCAAACTCATCATGGTATATCTTGACTAGCGATATTCGATTGGAAGATCCGGAGGTCGAGGGCCACCAGTGCCATTTCTGGGGTATCCAGTACGACCAAGACCAGGTTCCCCTTTATTACGTTCGCAACATGAGCTTGCATGGTACAACCTACGTGCTTCGGAAAGGCAAGCGCATTAACCTACCGGCGTATTCTCCCGCGGCTTGCGGCTGGCTCTTGGAGCGTGAGACTAGCGTCGAATTTGGAAAATATTCTGTCAAGGTTGAGTATCGATTCTGGCGTCCTCGGACATCGGACCTCGACCCGATCCAAGAAAAGGAAGCCCAAGTAAGCCAACTCATCTATTATGCAGACTATCTCTACTTCGGGATATGGGCAGCTGTGCCTCGAGCCGCTATCCACAATTCCGGAGGTCCAGAGAGCCCTCTTCTTCCTTCCCCATGCTCTGTCGCCAAGTTTCTTCTCGTTTTGCTTTCTCTACCGGAGGGCGTACACTTTCCGTTCTTTTCAACCCAATTTAACACAGCGTCACTGTCCTCGGCCATTTTCACTTGACTCTTGCCAATGCGATATACCCCAGGATGCAGTGACAGCGGATGGCTAATTACGTCATGTGTAGCAATTCGCCGATGATTTCGAGATTACCCGCATCATCCTCGGTGCTGGGGGACAAGGCGAAGTTCGTCTCGCGCTAAATGTCAAGACCCAAGAGCAATGCGTCGTCAAGATCATCAACCTGGTAAGAATCGTGGCCAGCGCCGGACCCAACGGCCACCAATGGGTTGCACGATGCCGTCGCGAAGCTGAAGTACTTAGCCAGCTCGACCACGTAAGTTTTCACCTTTCTCACCTACCTCCAGATTGCAGTTTTCAAACAGATGTTGGTAGAGTCGGCTAACAACGTGTCTTTAGCACAACGTGGTCAAGCTAATCACGCACTATCGCTCGCCATACACGGTGTACGCCTTCCCATCCCTCTGGTCCATCCAACTCCCCCCCTTCACCCTCCACTAACATGCTACTCTTTAGATACCTCTTCCTGGAGTTGGCATCCGGGGGCGATCTCACCTCTTACCTGGAGCGATTTGTGCCGCGAGAGGGCGATACACAGCGAATCCTCCGACAGGTTGTCACGGGGCTGAAATACATTCATGATCGAGGTCTAATTCACCGAGATGTGAAGCCGTGCAATATCCTTCTGGCTTGCATTCCACGAGGCACTCATCGCGTTTGTATATCCGATTTCGGATGCGCAGCTATCCACGCCTCCAGTCGACTGATGTCCGGCGTGGGCACCCGAGGCTACCAGGCGCCAGAAGTTCATCACAGCACCATCCCTCAGCAGCCGAGCGCCGATGTATGGTCTCTTGGCTTACTCGTGCTCGAAGTTTATAGCCGCGAGATAAAGATGCCGCACGGCAGTCATTACGCATTCCGATTCCCAGAGGAGAAAATGCCAACCCAAGAGGATGTTGACCTTCGCATCAGGACCTTCTTTAGGAAAGGGGAGGGACAACGCGTCCGACTAGCCAAGGATTTCGTCAGTCGGTGTCTTCGTGTTCACCCTGAGGAGAGGATGACGGCCCAGCAAGCGGCCGACCACCCTTTCCTGCGGAGCAACGATGGAGTATGGAGTGTCGTGGAGCGCATCCACGAGGAAGGCATTCCCAAGGTTACACCCATCACCACGCTTGGGGGTGAGCTCGACGACGTGGCGCCGAAAAGCCGCCTCGGACTAAAGGCCTTGCCTTCCTCCGACAGCGGCTCGAATGTTGGGCGTTTCGGAGTTCCGCAAGGAGTAGCAGAGGATATTGCCCATGGAGCCCGTTCGCAGAGCCAGTTGTCGTCAAACCAGACTGTAGAGCTGCAGGCACGAGTCGGTCGACGCGTATACCCCGCCTCTCACCGGGACAGAGCCAACAGGTTCATAACGATGCCGTTTAAATTCCCCTCGACTGCCGACGTGGACAACTTTTCCGGGTTCTTCTCGAGAAGGGATGCTCTATTGAATCCAGAGACCAAAGAAGAGCAAGCGTCTGTTACACGAGCTCAGCGAGCTCACTCGATCGAGGCCACGGTTGCTCAACCTCAAGAGCATATGCACGGCCAGGATTCGGAGGGCTCTGAGGAAGGGTCAAGGGGCGCACCGTCTAAGTCAAGTTCCTAGGCTAATATCGCCAGAGTCCTCGGTAAATGGGTATAAACAGAATACTATGAGATACATCATGATGCTTTTGTGGTGTTGGGCGTCTGATCCAAAGTTCTACCACAGATTATCTTGTAGTGCTAGTAACCCCACGGTCAAATCTTAAGAGAAAAACGACGCAGTGGAATGAAATTGGCTGGCCTCTCTAAGAGAATACATCTAGTCAACCAGTTCACACTTTGAGAATCACCAATAGTGCTTATGTGTAGTAGTTACCTGAACAACCAAAACGGAATCCTTGCGCTGACCGTAATACTCTCTTGCCTCGCAACATTGTAGGTGCAGCTGGAAACAACCCCCAGTCCAAGTTCATGCTGGGTCTCACTCTCTCCAGCTTGCTAGCCCAGCGCAAGCGCAGCACCGAATCCCTGTTAACTATGACGTCTGGTTAGCTTCCCCGCGCCAACCACCTCCCATCATGGGTATGAGCCGCGATGGTCAATTCGCTGGAAGCTAGTTTAAAGCAAGGAACCAAAAAGGCTCTGGCCCATCGCAGAAAGTCGATTCCTGCTGTGTTAACTCGAGTCAAAGCACGCGCGACTAGCGAGTTGTTGAACCAACAAAAGCCACTTACGACTGGTAGCTCTCACACGCACACGCTACCCCATGACGAGAATGGCAACCACTTCCTGTCATGGTATAGTGTAACTCGCATTTTGGGAACCAACCTTCAAGTCTGTTTCTAATAACCTCTCAATTTATTTTATCTTTTCCCCATTTCCCTTTCTCGGGGGTGGATGTGTGCATCCTCATCCCGGGGCGGGGCTTCAAAGGGTCTCCCTCTCCGGAGGTCGACAGCTCTCTTCGGCGCCACAGGCCGGTCCTCGAGCGTCGGTACGTCCCAAGTACGAAACTAATGGATCAATATCAATCTCACTCATACACAATAGCCACCCTCGGAGAAAACCGTACGTTGTACACCCCCACACACATACACATTGAAAAGACGAAAAGAAAGAAGGGAGACCAACTAGCCACCTGAGTGTTCTGTGATGTCCACACCATTGGTAACCATCATCATGACCGTTATGAATCCCCGTGCGCCCCATTTCCTCACTTAAACCCTATAGGTATGATGCGGGAAGGATGACTTTGAAGACAAGAGAGTAGAGTCGTAACTTGAACACAAGCAAGAAAGAATAAACTGAGCAAAACGCCGATGGATGAGGCCTGTCGCCATGTTCCGTATGTACCAACCGGTTGGATAAAAAAAAAAAAAGAAAAAGAAAAAGAAAAACAACTCAAAGATGGAGCACGCACCAGGAGACTCCACCCGAAACTCCCGAGTACAACCTTGAATCTTCACAATTCAAAATCTCCACACGTGGAGAGATCGCCGACTGACTGTCGATGAAAAGAACTGTAACGAAAAGAACAAGACAAGAAAGGATTTGTTGAAAAAACAAGCCCCCTTAAAAAGACAAAACAGCCGCGGGGCTTCGACGATGGTATCGTAATGTCGTTGTAAAGATTGTTCGTCAAGTCGTCAAAACTCCATGCCAAAATTGCGCCGGCTTCCTTATGATGATGCATGAGAACGTACGCTCTTCGGCGTCATATCACCACTCCGCCGCCGCCCTACGGTAAGCTGCGCCTTTTCCGCCTCGGCAATCATGTTCCTCTTCTTCCTCACCATCGTTAGTCTACCGCTAATCAAGTTGATCACTGCGAAGGCGAATGTTAGTCGCGCTATTATTCCCCAATTTGGACCTTAGGCATCATTTGTGCGGTGACTTACTCTTCTTGACAACCTTGCGATCATCGTTGTCAAGGTCACCAGCTACTTCACGTCCGCTGTCACCCTTCATATCTTTGGAAGTTGACCCGGACCTTGATCGGCAAGACTCATCATCCACATCTAAAACAGCTTCGAGCATTCGAATGGCGGTAATATAATAAGCCTCGCAGTCGGCCAAGCGTTCATTGGCAATCTCGTCGATTGCCGCCGTTCGACTCATGTCGATAGCTCGATCGTACATCAGCTTCTCCGCGCTGATTCCGGGCGTCAAATATACTTGCTTCTCGCCCGCATCAAAATTAGAATCCGTCCCATGGTTGCTAGGGTGGCTCGGGTGATCCTGTGGAAGCTGCTTCTGAGCATCAACGAGTTTCAATCGAACCATTTCCGTCTTCTCCAACACCTCGTTGAACCTCGTCCGGACCCATTGCACGGCCGAGTTGATGCGCATAGAAAGAATCTGGGACCCTTGGTTGTCGCGTGTGTTCGGGCTAGGCTCGCGTTGAGTTTTGCGTTGCCACCATAGGCTAGCAATGTCCATGGCTTTTGCAAGCATTGACAGCGCCTTCACATACAGCACTAGAGCCTCTTCAGACACTGTGACTACAGCATCCGTAGTAAGGCCCTCCTCTTGGGCGTCCAAGTCATCGGCAGATACCCCTCCCAAACCGTGCTCCATTGAGGGTGCTAATGGGAAGAGCTGCTTGAACTTTACTTCTGCAAAACCGTAGACGCAATCACTTCGATTAGCATAGTCCTCAATTGTCTGGGCCACTCGAGTATCTTCATCTAGTGTCGCTCCGCGTTTGCCGTCTTCAAGAAGGCCTGTTTGATTTGTAGGTATCGGGTAGGCGGGGAACGGGCTATACAGGGGCGGCGACTGTCCCTTTCCAACGCGAGCGGGAGGTACCTTGAACCCGAAGAGGCGGAGACTTGCGTCCTGAATCGCCTTAGAGATTGCGCTGCTGGCTGAAATGGGGCTGCTCCCCGCTGCAGAAGCTCCTTTGTCGTAGGAGCCTTGATGGGCGTGATGGCCCTTGCCCTGCGCAATTTGGATAGCTCGAGATTGCTGATTCGGTCCGGCAGCCGTTGAGCTTGTTTGAGTACCACGCCTGACCACCTGGCCTGACTTCGGCGAAGTCCCGCCGTTTCCATGACTAGCTAGGCGTGGGTTCGCTGCCATTTCGTCAGCAAAGGCGTTTACTTCAACCTGACGCTTTTCGACAACAACATAGTCTCGCTCAAACGCAATCTCGTGGGCTGCCTTCTCTTGTTCTTCCGTCGGGAGCGGGCTAGTTTGGACACGGCCACGTCTCTTAAGGCCATTTTCGTCAAGTAGAGATGAGGGAGGGGAGGATGCATTGTCTCGAACCCGGGCTGAAGTTACGTCAGATAGCCTGCGTGGTGTATTAGAGGATCCCGTTTGGGCAGTAGGGTGCTGGCGGATACCGAGTCCAGCACCAACGTCGCGCGGGCTCGGATTTGGTCTCGAAGGACGAGTGCTAGGACTCGCCGACAGTGGAGATCTGGAGCCAGGCTCATTTGGCGAGCTTTGGGTAGCTGATTCCCGGGATATGTCCGATGACCGTCTAGGCTTCTCCAAGTGAGGTAGAGGAATCTTCGGTTCATTTGATGTGGGCTTTGGGATGTCATCCTCAACCAGACCTGGGATAGGGCCAGTGATGACTTCATCAGAAAAGAACTTTTCAAAACTCATTCTCTCAACAGGATTGCGCTTCAAAAGACCTCGAATTACCGCCTTTAGATCGGGGCTGATTATCGTTTCCCGAGGGAATTTTATGACGTCCTCGTTTGCCTCAATCTTTCGCAGGAGCTCAACATGATTTCGCGCTCTAAAGGGAGGCTTTCCCGTGGCCATTTCGAATGCAACTGTACCCACGGACCAAAGGTCCGCCTTCGCGTCGTACCGTTCATAGCGGAGAATTTCAGGCGCCATGTATAGGGGTGAACCGCAGAGCGTATCGGCTAGGGATGTCGAAGGCAAAACTCGGGCAAAGCCAAAATCGGCGAGCTTCAGCATAGGGAGAGAAAGCAGTCCCGCTACGGGGATCAAAGAGTCTTGGCTCGCCTCGAGAATGTCCCGGGGGTGCACCTTTCGATACTCAGGAGACGGAAGAAGTAGCAGGTTCTGGGGCTTCACATCCCGGTGGACATAGTTCATTTCCCTGAGGAACTTAAGCGCACTGGCTAGTTGCTTGAGGAAATGCCGAATGACAACCTCGTTGAGGCCTGAATTAGGAGGACATGGATACTTTCGTGCAAGATCGTAGGTTGCAGGGTGAGTGGCGTGCTTGTCTCGCTTCTTAATGAAGAAGGATAAATCACCAAGCTCGCAGTACTCCATCACTAGATTTATATGCGTTTTCGACTCAACACAATCGTGGAGCGCTACGATGTGCGGGTGGCGGAGGGTCTTGAGGATTTGAATTTCCCCATATAGATTCTCCTTAAGCTTCTTGTTAAGTCTGTCCATTTCAACAGACTTGATTGCTACGGCTGCTCGAGAGACCTGTATTTAGAGGCAAATTAGCATGACTGTTCCTTCGTAACTAGGCCGAGCCGCAAGAGCCTGGTTGAGAAGAGGATATAGGGGGCAACATGAAGAGGTGAAAAGGGTGCTTGGTTCCAGGCGAGTCTGTGGGCAAGGCTGTGAGCGGGGAAAAGACATTCTATCAAGGGCTGTGCACAGAGGCAAGGTGCTATGGCATCAGAATTACCTTATGCCATCCCATGTAAACCTGGGCGAAACTGCCTTTGCCAATTTCCGCGCCGACGACGAAGTTTCCTATTTGGGCATGTTTCTCTCGCCCGGATGACGACGAGCCCTTTCGTAAATCCGCCATGGTGTGTAAGTCGATGTGTTGTGAGCGCGGGAAGAGGGGAAGAGGGGAGAAGGTCGAGGGAGCAGCCCGGAGGCCTAATCTATTCGAAAAACGTCGGCCGCGGTGGGACTCATGTACACGATGCTGTGGGTAGAAAGTCTATATGCCCAAGAGGTTCAAAAGAGACAGGCCCTAGAGAATCGGCTGCGGATAAGAGTCGAGAGTTGCCCGAGGCAGAAGCGGTTCAGTGGGGAGAGCAAGCTAGGCAATACTATTCGAGGTGCAGAAAGGGGTACAGTAAGGCAGCAACCCGGAAGTTGTGAGGAAGAACGAAGGAGGAACGGTTGCTCGTGGAACAGACGAGCGGCAAAGGTTCTGTCTGCGGAGAGGGCTAACACGGCGTGTGTGAGTGTAACTGAAGGACCAACTGAGGTAAATGGGATATCGGCGATCGAAGGAGCCATCCAACAGTCTGGAATCTCTTGTTAGCTGTACAGAAGAGTTGGATCGTAAGTCGCGAGAAGCTGGGCTCTGGGCGAGGAGGACGGAAAAGGGCGAGTGACTAGACGTGACTAATACATATTTGACGTACTTAGAGCACTAAGCTCGCGAATGCAAGAGCAGAGTGGGAGAATGTCTTGAAAGACGTGTGGGTACAAGGTACTTGAAGGCGGTGGATGTGAGTGGGTAAGGAAGTACTTGGGGAGAAGGCGGGAATAAGTACCCTTTTAGTCACCTGCCAGGCAGAAAACGGGTCCGGGTACAGGCGCAGCGCCCGTCACGCTCAGTAGCCTGATGGACAGCGCGAGCTCACCGCCTTGTGCCAAAAAGTCTCAAGAAGACCAAAGGTGGCAAAGGATTTTACAATTCTGAGTGGACACTGGTAAGAAAGGGAGGATGAGGGAGCTCGCACCCTTTGGAAGGACCCTAAAGCCAGAGAATACTGTTGAGAGTGAGGAAGAATGGACTGGTAAAGGAGCGTGACTCGAAGGTCGAGTTGGGGGATTTTGATGGGACAGACCAGCAAGCTTCTCTGAATTGTTGGACAACAGTGGTAATGAGGCGGGGCCATGCACTGTACTATAGCGTGGACCAACGGTTTGTAGTGGAATAATACTCCGGAAACGCCTCCGCTGGCTGGAACCGCTCATGTACTCTCAGGGTAGAAGCACTAACAAATAGAATTGTATCAGGGGTACCCGCACAGTTCCAGCACCAACTTCCAGTACAGAACTTAGCATATTATGAGACCTCGACTGTTGCTATGGATTACACTCTAGCCAGCTGTGGGCAGGAACAATAGGTGTAAGCGCCCAGTTCTTATTCGCTTATGGAACGTTGGTGAATCGCCGGCACTGGGCGGTTGCGAAGATGGGCCCCTCGGAGCCTCTGTTAGCCCATGCTCAAAAGGTATCTTGGTTCTCGAAAAGATATGCTGCGGATGGTGACCAGGGGGCCCTGGGCGGAGCGCCGTGTCATGTTGTTTGGGTTCATGTGACCCCGAGCTCTGTGTCCTATTTTCCTTCATTTGGTTCCAACTGTCCAACCCCATTGTCACTCCTGCAGCCTCACAGGGGGAACTTCATCCGGTGCAGGAGGAATGAGGTAATGAATGAGCTATTATGTGTGGGAAATGGACTTTGGTTTCCGTCGTCGTACTCCAAATACGTCTTAGTTCACGGAGCCTGGCTAACTTGAGCCGTTGCTTCATCCAACATGGGAATCGATCCATGGATGTTGAAACTCATTTGCCGTCACTTTAGGTCTGCGCTATATTATGGCTGTATGGTGCTTCCTCTTTGGTAGAATCAACTCGACAAATGATTTGGCCAAGAGCATGTCGTATGCAAAACATCAAGGCCGATGAGATGGCGTTCACAAGACTAGAGAGGGGAAATCAGTGTTCTTCGATCCCCGCTTCTCCAAAGTTTGGGGTTCAGATGTCGCCTATTGGCTCTGAGATTGTTTAAGCATCCCAAAGCACGGGGTTCCAAGGGTTTTCGTTGCCAAGGAAGATTTATTCCTTTTCCGTCTTCAGGAATATTACGATAACCCAGATTGACAATTCGAACCTTCCTGTCTCAGATGAAGTGTAGATACGACTCTACTAACCAGATGTGCTCTACCTTCGTACAAGTACTAATATTGGTTAACTGCGTATGGCACAAGATTGTGAGTTTGGACGAATATGGACGCACGGGAAGCCCATTCCCATTCCTATCACCAAGACGCGGGTTGGGCTAACACCTGGCCTCGCACCGTCCGAGTCTCCTTGGTCCAGGATCGCCTATCACAACCAAAACTGACACCCTCAGTTTCCTCGGTGTACTTGTTGACCATTCCGATCATAATACGCTCCCGGAAGACATCGGCGAGTTAGGGGTAGAATGCTTGGGATGTACAAGGAAGAAAACCTTAATGTCTTCCCTGCATCCATTTCGTACCCAAGCCGGATGTCTTGACCGATTGCATTCAAACAGAGAGGGAAAAGCCTCTTTCTTCCGATTCGAAACGTTAACTTCGGCAGACTAATGCACTTCGATCTGTGACGACATTCTAACCGATTACAGTACGAAGTACGAACTAACAGTTATCTTGTCGTTCGCCATGTCTTGGTTACAAGTAAACAACGCATGCGCTGTCCCAGATCTCAGCTAGTGGGACTAGGAAGTGAAACACACCATTCCCCTATTGCCTGAGGTTTGTTGACTGTTAGCCCATGTCCCTAAATGGCTTTCTGCAGGCACTGGGAAGCTTCTCTATCCCTTTGGTTGTGAGTGTAGTAGCATCCTGATGAAAGCAAAACACTGTCAATGCATATGGCCCCGAGTCGAGGAATATATGCGAACGTGAGTGCGGTGCATATGGAATTGTAAGCTAATGAACCAGGAACGTGGAAACAACTTCAAGATGCTGAGTAGCGATATTCCTGATTTTCGATGTTACTATCCTCACTATTAACAGCCCCGGAACATTGGGCTGGCGATATGCTAGGGTTTCTTGGGCCAGAGTAGTGATATACTCTTCTCTGCCAGCCTGTAGAGATCATGTGTGCTCTGGCTGGGAAGTCGCATTTGGCTGTTTGGACACTACAGAACGATGGAATCAAGGATTGGCCGGGATAGAATTGACTGCCAGTGACGTACCCGAGTGCTAGCTACCATTTAGTTGGTAAGGGTTACAAGAGTTTTAGGTGTCAAGCACGTGCTCCTTCGGTAGAAGTCAACGCAATTTTGTACCCAGTGCAATCATTTAGCCACGAACTGTTTATGCTTCCCTCATGTTGGGTGCTTGAGGCGTATTCTCTCTCATGATGAGATCCGAGGAAGATCGAGAGCTGGGGGATGATCCTGTTCTGCCTATTTCATTTTCTCTCAAGTCTGAAGGACGTGGCGTCATCACCACCGAATGGTGCCGAGTTTCCTTATCGGCTGTTCTCAGACAATGTCATTCATGATCCGTGACCGATAACGAGTATAGCCAGCCCCAGCACATCTTCTTGACTAGAATCCTGCTTCTCCCGAAAAGAACAACAGAGTGTAGTGGTGCACCCATAGCTTTTGAGCTTCCACATAGGTAAAGGTAGCTCCCGAGAACAGTTTAGAGAGGTTGGTTGCATTCTCCGCCCCACCAGGATGCATTATCACGATAAGAGCCGGGGTTACATGATGCCTTACAGCGCATCCGACAGCGGGTAAGCATATTCAACAGTGAAGCACAGAGAGAAAAGAATGATAGCATGTGCTTTCGGCGCTGGCCATGGAGCTGCCCATGCCCTCTTCTCTTGCTTATCGGATAGACAAACCAAGATCCCCAAGGCTTCCGGTGAGCATGTGGGAAAAAGGGAGAGGGGAAGAGGGGCAAAGCTGCGCCCCGGCAAGGCTTATTCGCCCATTGACATTTCCACTCTGTCGAATCATGGTCCCGTTTTGAGGGTCCATCCACCCTGATAACCTGGAATCTCCAGGCTTCTGAGCAGCTCAGCACCCTGTTGGGCCAGCCATTCTGAAGGGGTGCCTTGCACTCCTGCATCCGTGGAAGGAGTGGGTGAGTCCGGTACCATCCGCTGGCCCTGTGAAACATCTTTCACTCGAAGGCTGGCAGGAGGGCCTTGCAGCCCGCTCCTGGGGACTGTGTTCTTACCACGGGCTGCCGCTACAGCCTTTGCTCGGCGAGTACTGGTCGAATCCGCACAGTCTCGGTTTGCACTGTGTTCCGGGAGGCAGGCAATCGTCACTCTGAAATGGGAGGTTTGGAGTTCTATTGCCGGTCTCGGAATGGGTTTCTAGAACGTGGGTCTAGAATTACCCGTGCTCGACAACCCTTTACATTTCAATCCCAAAGCCAGTAGTGCCGTTTATTAGCCTCTGGGCGAGCAGTAAAGGATCCATGGGTGATGGCGGATAGTGGGTGTGCAGGTACACCCTCAATGCGGGTGGGGTTCCCCGTTCCTTTCGCCGTCACAGTGGTGTTCTGTGCTAATTGGTGTTGATGGACTTCAAATGATCGATGAGTTCCCATCTATTGATACCAATCTCAAAAGCGTCAACTTTATCCAAGTATCCGGCTCGTACTGGGCCTGTACTCATGTACACGTCGTCTACTTGTACTTTTTCCAGTTCGTCCCTTCCATCAAAAAACGATCCCATTTGCCCATCCCTTCATGCGCCAAATCCAGCACCGCAGAGATTCAAGTCACCTGTCGACGCTGCGTCGTATCAGAATCGCGCATCACTAGCTTGGCCGGCAGAAAGCCACGTCCCATTTACCTTTTTATCCACAGATACCAGTGAGCGAGGAGGGAGGGTGGGAGACCCAACCCCGTACGACCGTCAGCGGGTTGACAGCACCTTTGCAACGCCAGCAACGGGCCTTCGCTCTGTTGGGGGATTGATGGGAGTTTCTCGTTACCTGGGAGGTTGCCTGAGAAAGTTGTCTGCCCCTCACTGCTGGCCTTTTGAGAGGAGGGAGAGAGCCCCACGTCCGGGTCTTATCCTCTGTAGTTGCTCATGTTGGTGTTGTATGGGCAAATACGTGGGTGGACTTGATTGAGCATACAAGGCATCAAACAAGTTCACACCATCCATCGTGGATCTTGTCAATATTGTCCGCCCTTTGCTTGACTCTTGTCATTGACAACGGCGGGGAGTTGAATCCTGCAATTTTCTTCCTACTCCCCACCCTGGCAGGTCCTACGAAGCCAAGTAGTGTTTAGGACCAAGCCAGCGGCAACATCAGGTCCCTGACATCTGACTCCCCGACAATTGCTCCATGCTGTCAAGCTGTCGCCACCCCTTTCGGCCCCGGTTCTAGTCGTCGCCATCCACTACGAGGAAAATGTCATCCATTGCGCCATCACCTGACAGATAGAGCTCACTTGCCACGACGGCAAACTCACGATTACACAGCAACTTCAGTCCTGGCGGGCTTTTCAATCAAATTAGTGCTAGATCTAGCTAATGAGATAAATAAAAAAAAAAGCGTAATACACGAGGTATGCATTTTCACTGGTGCCAGGCCGACGAGCCGCCAAAGGCACCTTGATAACATTCCCAATGTCCCTTGGCTGCCGCTGACACTCCACACCGAGCGAGCCGGCACACCTTTCTAACCACATCCCGATATCAAGCTCGTAGCTCGACGAGCCAATCCCGTTTTCATCCGACAGCACTTTCCTTTTCCTCCAAGGATTCTTTATCGGGCTCCCTCTCCAAGTTACTTGAATTGTGAAGAGGTGGGAAGATCCCCTTGAACGACATGTGCACAACCTCCGTAGAGATTATCTCAGTTGGTTTATGTTTCCCTCACCCAAGTGGCCTGACCTGCATTGCCCTTTGGAACCAGGTTGTCTTGTCGCACACTTGCGCCTCACCGGAAAAAACGGCGCGGACTGAGCTGCCTGCGCTCTGGGAGGCGCACACGCTCGTGATTGTCTCCTCCATCCCTGAGCAGGGACATGCAGCTCCGGGACCGCCATCCACTCAGCTTGCCTCAGAGTCCTAGCCAGCCGGTCTACTTGTAAAAGCTCAACGACGAGATTTGAGCCTACAGTTGGCCTCCTACAGTGCTTGCCCGCCAGTCTCAACTTTTCCCCAGCCTGTCCGGAGCTTGACACCCCTGCCGGCATTGCATAGTCGGAGCAGCCTTTCTTGTATCCTTAATCCTTATTAGTTTAGAAGCCCACATTAAAACGGAAAGTGCATCCGGCACGCCCCCATGCACGCCGTGCTGTTTCTAATTTATGATCCTGCTAGGCAGAACCTCGCTATCCTTCTGTCCGCGACCTTGATGGGGTAGTTTAGGAATCCGATATTTCTACTGTGAGCTCGCGTATGTCAGGGGGAGCGGGAGGCCGTACTGTTGCCTAAGTATCGAAAACCCGTGCGTTCGAGCAGGCTCTAACCGACATCACCCGTGCGGCCCTCAAAATCCCTTTTTGCGGCGCTTGACCGCCGGCCTCGGTTCAAAGCTCTTCCGTCTCGATCTCTTCAGAGCAGGATTCCTTTAGTGAGATCGGCACATGTTGGGTTGAACCCGGGTGCTTGGGCGAGGACACGGAGCGGATGGCGTGTTCGTAACCCGAGATCGGCAAGGACCACTCGATTTGGCCCTGCGAAGACCACCTCTCTTTTCTTGACTCCCCTTCATTGGAACGGGCCGAAATGATGAGGCGAGAATTGCATTGGGCCCTCTCCATTCTCCGATCCTGTGTCGGTGAGTCGATCCGGCTCAGCAACTTCATTATTGCTGCGATTGTACCATCGCACATGGAGGTGGGGATGCGAGATGACCGCTCGGTTCGGCCAGTCTTTCATCGGGGCGGCGTATGTCCCGAGGTGATGAACCAATAGGTCAAAAAGTCGCCAGAGATCGAAAAGGGAGTGACATACAACATCAGCTATTCGCTCGTCGCCGCCGAAACCGCCTCAGAATCGGGGACTCTGTGGTCCTCGGCTCGAAGTGACCGACGAAGCGTCCTGGTTACGGGGCATTGCCGCTCGCCCGCCCCCGTTTCCTTCTCTAGTGACGCGTACATTTGTTAATCGTCTCTAATATTGTGAATAGTCCGAAACACACGACATCGCCAACAAACACGTTGAGAATTCGTCTCGAAGGTCCCAAGGTAGGGAAAACGAATGCTTTAGTCAAATCATTCGCCCTGCTGTCTCTCTATATTTGCCGCCGATTCCAACTCTCGAGACCCTGTGCCCTGGCCAACGGTAACCAGTCCACAAATGTCATCTCTCATAACCTGCTGTTCGTGCCGCTGGTACCAGCCTCCTGCCCCCCAGGCGGTGAGGCACCGCACGGGTGCAGTCCGCCACCATCGCCCTTAGTGCATACATCGTCTCGGGAAGTGCTGGATGCAAACAAAGCTGGAGTTTCCCGGCTTCGAGTAGACTGACAGGTATCTCGGTATCTCTGATCCCGACTCTTTAGGACAGGAACCAGTCATGAACGTCGAAACAGTCAGGTCACATGGGCAGGACTTGAACAAGACTCAAGTCGGTTTATACTTGTAGGTCATAGAATTGTGGTATCTGTATCGGTATCCTGTCAAGAGGCGGGCTTAAAAGCCACATGCAAGCCTGCGGGAAATCGCCTCTCGCGCCATGGTTCCATTCTCTAGTGCTGCAAGACTGGTATCTCCGTCTCCTAGAACCAAAAAGACAAATCCCAGGTAGAACTCCCGTTACCCACCTAAGGGAACACTAGTTCGCGCTTCTTCTATCCCAATGCATAGTCGTGAAAAAAAAAAAAAAAAAAAAAAATTTGAAAAGAAAAAAAAAAAAAAAAAAAAAAAAAAAAACAACCAAGCCAGACCATTACAGGATTGAACAAAACCGATACGTCAAAGGCAGAAGTGGGTCATGCAGGCTTGTGTTCGCATGTCGCGCCCCCAATTGTTGTGGAACCGTATCAAGGCGCCGCCTTTTCCGCATTGGGGAGTATCTTAATGGCCTCCGCAATAAGAGCCAGGGCCTTCTTAAGCTCTTCCTCGGTGATGACAAGGGGTGGTGCGAACCGGATAATGTTTCCATGAGTTGGTTTGGCTAGGACACCCCTGTCCTTCAGCAAGATGCATAGATCCCAGGCGGTCCTTCCGTTTGTCTTAGACTCATCGATCACAATGGCGTTGAGAAGGCCCTTTCCACGGACGGTTTGAACGATAGGCGAGTTGAGAGCAGCAATGCTGTCACGGAAGAGCCTGCCAAGCTTGTCCGCCTTATCTGCCATGTCCTCCTCCTTAATGAGCTCAAGTGCGCGGATAGATACTGCCGCACCGAGGGGATTGCCGCCAAAGGTGGACCCATGAGTACCGGGCTCGACGACAAGCATGATCTCCTTGCGGCTGAGGACGGCGCTGACGGGATACATGCCGCCTGCAATGGCTTTACCAAGGGTAACGATATCGGGCTTGATGCCGGACCACTCGGAGCAAAGCATCCGTCCTGTTCGGGCAATGCCTGTCTGAATCTCATCACATATCAGAAGGACGTTATGCTTCTTGCAGAGCTCGTGGACGCGAGAGAGATAGTCGTCATCAGGAACTACAACGCCAGCTTCTCCTTGAATAGGCTCGATTATGAACGCCGCAGTGTCTTTTCCGTGGCTCTCTAGAGCTTCCTCGATATCCGCGACACTATTGAAGCGGATGGTCTTGCCGCTAGCCGGGATTTGACAGCCGATGTTGGGCACGTACGGGCCGTAGTTGTTACGTGATTCAGGGTCATTTGAGAGTGAGATTGCAGTCATCTGTCATGTGTTAGCAGCAATGTGTGGCAAGGCGCACTAAATAGGCTGATAGACTCACAGTTCGGCCGTGGAAGTTGCCATCGACGGAGAAAACCAAAGCCTTTCCTTGACTGACGCCCTTGACCTTATACGCCCACTTCCTCGCGATCTTAATGGCTGTCTCGACCGCCTCAGCACCAGTATTCATGGGCAAGACCATATCATAGCCAAACACATCCTTCACAAGCTCTGCCCACTTCGGGAATACATCGTTGTAGAAAGCCCTTGAGCTGAGGGTGAGCCTACCAGCCTGGTCGCACAGAGCCTTGACAAGCTCAGGATGACAATGGCCCTGATTTACGGCGCTATAGGCGGAGAGGAAGTCATAGTATTTCTTGCCCTCGGGATCCCACACGTGGACACCCTGGGCGCGAGAGAACACGACAGGGAGGGGATGGTAGTTGTGGGCCGCGTATTCATTCTCAGTGGAAATGGCAGCGTTTGTTGAGGCGGCATGGTATCGAGAGTCGCCGGTAGAGGCGTTGGAGCCGCTTGCACGGTCATCTGCGTGTGGTGCCATGATGGACGTGTTTAGTTGTTGTATCCGAAGTGAATCGAACCACCTCGTGACAAGTAATAGATAGAAATGTGCAGTCTCGAGATCGAGATAAGAAATCTAAGAGTGGAACGATCTGTGGAGAGGGAAGAGCAGTTGAGTTCAAGAGTAGAGACGGATGAGAGAAAAGCGGCGAGCAATTGGACCGGGAAGAAGGCTGCTTAAAGACCAAGAAGTATAAAGCTGGATTGGAGAGGAAATGGATTTAGTTTTGTATTGCCAATGACTGCTTCTCGAACTAGGGCGCCGGTAAAGAGCGGATGCTAGCAAGGGGCAATAACGATGTGCTCACCTCAGTTTGGCCCGGGTTGTCTGCCGAGAGTTCCCCTAAGCGCAGGTCTAAGCGGCTCTTGAGCTAAAGTGTGGGAATGGAGGGGCAAAGGTGGTAGAGAAGTACGGCTCTCGGCCGGTGACATCAATGGCCCCTCAATCCTCCTGCCTTTAGAGGGAAAACGGGGTCCCACAAAGGTGGAGGCGACTGCGCTTGTACAGGGTAGCAACGATGTCACTTGGGGTTTGGAGTCGCTTATTGTTGGAGTTTGGGTCGTTCTTTCCCCCCGATGAGAGCCACTGCCGAAGCAAAGCGACTATTACGGAGACTCTTATTTGCTTAGGTCATTGTACCCAATCGTGATCCGTCCATCCCGCTTAATACTACTCCGGGAGGGTGCTAGTTTGCATCTCACCAATTGGGTCTTGTATTTCCCATTCCAGAATCTGGGGAGATCTAGCAGTGATTTGGTCCAGTGTCTTGGCTAGGAAAACTTTTATTGTATATTGATAAAGAGGCCAACAAAAACGTATGTCAACTTTAAGAATATTATGGATCTAGGCTTGTCGTTGGTGTTCTCCCGACTCCAAAAGACCAAACTTGGTCACACCTCAGAGAGCATTGTACCCTGCCCAGATATGTACGAAGGTATGATGCATGTACTCACAGCCAGCTAGCATCCCGTCTTACCCACCAATTAACCAATTAAAACTGGCCTATTATTCGACCAACAGAACACACTGAGTCTACGGTCCCAACCAGTCACAGGTGGTAGATTCGGCACCCCGGGGAGGTTACGGGATGCCGTCGGGTATTTGCCGGTGCCGTTCGAGGCCCCGTTTCCTTGCCCCAACTTGGCTGTAATATCAGACGCACAGGATGGTCAACTTGAATGCTGGTTCTAAGGTACATGCTCGGGAGTTTGCCGATGATTCGTTCCGTTAAGAGTCGTTGGCCATGGTGATGTGGAAGCCAACATCCACATTTTTTTTTTCTCTTTTTACCTAGAGCGCTTGCAGGATGGGGCTCAACGAATTAGGGGGTTTGTGCCTGTCTGTAACTGATACCCCTTCTGCTTTCTTTCGTGCTATTGTTGGTGATATGCTTCTCGCCCTAGCTAGTTAGTTGTCAGCCATCAATCCATCCCGTCTAACAATCGCCTGCAGAATAAACTTGATGGAAACTGGTACCCTAATCGTCCCGTCGTACAAGCATGTCCACGTGTCTCTTGCAAGATAGACTCAACGGAATCTGCGTCCGCCTTCAGGTTTCTAGATTATTAGTCTGAACGCAGCAGCCAGTGATCTCTGAGGGGTGTTTGTCGGGCCTAGAGTGACCTTTTAGCATCCAGTTCTAGATTGCCTGCATTGGATCATTTCACAAAGTCATTTTGCGAATGGAGGGTCATAAACCTCGCCTCACTTCTCGATTAGCTTCTCATCCGCTGACACTGGCTCCCTTGTCTTGATTTCGTCCCTGATGCGAGGTGACACGTGCAAGATGTCCGTTCCTGGGAAGAGCCATTCTTATATCGGGGTTATTGTATCAATCCATTTTGCCATTGTAATTGGCTCTGGAACCTTAAATACGCACTGTGTAAGGGTTCCATCGACAATCTTGGTGCGCGCGTCAAGCTTTGAACGACGCGCAACATTCTATGCGACGCATCTGCATGTAACTAGCAATTGCAAAGGGATAAGATCTGGACGGAGGAGCATATCTTGACCACTCCACGCTCTCCTCTAGAGGGTTGACTCGTGATGGCTTCGAGTATATCTCCCCAAGCCAGGGCATACTCCACCACTCATGTCTTCGGGGCTTTGCTCTTGTTAAGACTCGTCAATGTTGCCCTTGTCCAGACTTTCTTCCAGCCCGATGAGTATTTCCAGTGTCTTGAACCTGCCTGGCAAGCTGCTTTTGGAGAAGGAAGTGGAGCATATATTACCTGGGTTTGTTACTTCATATTTGGACTGGGATGGAACAATTCGACTGACCTGAGACCAGGAATGGCAACATCAGCTTCGCTCCTCTCTGCACCCCACGCTGTTTGCCCTTGTCTACAAGTTCGCTGACCTGCTTGGGCAATACGTCGTGCCAGGACTGCGGACGACCCTTCTCCTCTGGGCACCAAAGGTTACGCAGGCTACTATTGCCGCTCTAGGTGACTTCTACACCTGGGAGTTAGCCCGGAAGCTCTACAGGCATGATTCTATGGCGTCAACCACAGCGGTAAGAACATGGCGCTTCTTGCATAGTATTTGAAGTGCATCCTAACTTCTCGTAGCTTTGGATGACGGTACTCAACCCATGGCAGTTTTACGTCTCAGTGAGGACGTTTTCCAACTCGTTGGAGACGACTCTCACGATTGCCGCACTTAACTATTGGCCATGGGAGGTGTTTCAACCCCCTCTGAAGGACAAAATCCGAACTTTTGGTTCCATAATCCGTAGTCGAGAGGGTGCAAAAAGGTGAGGGATATGTCTCCCCTCTGGTTGATAACTCCTGGCTAAGTCTCGTATGTAGCCTTCGCATCTCACTCATCTTGGCCGCGACCGCAGTCCTCCTGCGCCCCACAAACATCCTAATTTGGAGTCCCGTCCTCTTCTTCACTCTCATGCCCAGGCGCCTCTCACAAGCACTTCTCAATCCTACACTAAAGGAGACAGTCGTCTTCCTAACTGAGATCCTCTTCTGTGGCCTCCTCACCCTTGCCACCTCTGTCGTCGCCGACCGCCTCTACTTTGGCGTCTGGGCCTTCCCTCCATACAAATGGCTCTACTTCAACCTTTCCCAGGACCTCGCTGTATTTTACGGCGAAAACGCCGGTCATTATTACCTCACCCAGGGTCTCCCCTTGCTTTGCACCACCCTTCTCCCCTTCGTCGTTCTCTCCCTCTGGCGTTCCAACCCAAATCCCTACGCATCCAAGGGCTTTACTGTCCTGAAATGGGCCGTCTTCGTAACGCTCGCCGTCCTCTCGCAAATTTCCCACAAGGAGGCCCGCTTTATCTACCCCCTCCTGCCTCTGTTGCACATCATCTCTGCCAAAATGGTCTCTTCGTTCTTCCTTTACTCGTCGGATCACTACGCTACCCCTGGCCAATTCAGGAACAAGCGCTATCTCATCCCGGGACTCCTCATCAATCTCGTCATCGCGTCTTACCTCGGCATCGCCCACCAGCGCGCTGTCATCTCCGTGATGGACTTCCTCAGGACAGAGTACGCGGCCGGGGCTGACCGTCCAAGCCCCGACGTGATCGACGAGGGCCGCTTCGCCGTGTTCTTGATGCCATGCCATTCTACGCCATGGCGCTCGCATCTCATCTATCCCAACCTCTCCGTTAGAGCCCTCACGTGCGAACCTCCGCTCCACACGGCGCCATTTTCATACGAGCGGGTTTTCTATAGGGATGAGGCTGATCGGTTCTACGACGACCCTATCAGCTTCCTTTCCGAGGAGCTCTGGCCCTCCAAGAGCGCTTTTGGGGAGAAGGGAGAGCGAGTTCCGCCGTATATCGTGGGGTTCGAAGGCATCGAGCCCGTCTTAACGGAATACTTTGCTGGTACTGGTTCGGGGCACGGTGTGGGCGAGTTGAGGCGTGTCTGGGAGGGATGGAATGGCCTCTTCACGGACGATTGGAGGAGGGCCGGCAAGCTGGTCGTTTGGGAGACTGGGGCGTAGAGCATAGGCTTTTTTGCAATTAATAGATGATGATAGACGGTAAAGTGTAGATATGTGGGATAGAAAAAAAAGTCGTCTCCCTGTGTTCATTAAATATCACCCGACGGGTGTAGCGACCTAATTTACAAACTTTCTCATCCATTAATCAGCAACGGTGAAAGGAAAATGCCGAATTCCCAAGAGAGAAGAGGGAATCAAACGTGGTATCAGTGGGTATCCTCAACCCTCCAGCTGTTCCTCTAGAGCTCCTGTAGCGACTGTTCTCCCCTATCGTGTACCATAGGCATTGGCATTTATATAGTAGGGAGAGGCGCATCAGGTTCAATGCTTTGTAGATCGCGCACACAATAGCAGCCACGTGGACCTAGTTTTCCTCTTTGAGAAACAAAGAGGATACAAAAGAAGCACGAGGGTATCCCAGCACGAAACAGAAGCTAATCTCGGATGCGCAAACAGATGCCCCCCAACCCTATGGGGATTCAGAAAACACTAAAATTGCACCTCATTGACGAGGACCTTCTGGCAAAGGTCCTTTGTATCCGAGCGTGCTTGTATACAAGAGCAAACCATGGAAGGAAAAATAAGAAAGAAAAAGAGAGAGCTAAAGCTCAGAAAGCCTGATGAAACATAGAAATGTTTTCTCTTGCGCCCCCGACGATCGTATATCACTTACAAAAAGGAGCCCACGACAGAGAGGGCTTTCCACCAGAAGGCAAACCTGAACGAGCCAATATACCCAATCAATAAAACCACTAAGGGGTGAGTGAAGGAAAACATTGCCTCAGCTCCAACGTCTTTTTGAGACCCGAAACTTCCGACAACCGTTCAAAAACCACCAGCGCCTCGCCATGGGGGAAGAAAGCAAGAGAAAAAATAAGATCAAAATGGCCAAATTAGGGGGAGCATGGGTATCAGGGATCGCGCGAAATACATCATTCCGGACGAGCGGCAGGAGTGCCTGTCACGTCTTGCTCCAGTACAGTTTGATGCTGTGGTTGAGCCTCTGCTTGAGTCTGTGGCGGCTCTGGTTGTGGCTGCGGAGCTGGGGCAGCTTGTATCTGAGGTTGGTAAGGCTGCGCTACCTGTTTCTCGATAGCCACGACGGGTGACTGCGTGCTCTGTTGATGGGCCGCCTGCCTCTCTTCCTCACGCTTTAGATCAAGGCTCTTGCCACGGAGGGAAAGCCTGCTCGTACTGGATGATGCTTGCTTGTTGTCTGCCGGCGGTGACTTGTTCCGGCGCTGCTCGTGCGTCTCCTTAGCTTCTCGGTATTTATTCCTAATCCAACCAATCGGATTCTTTGTAGATTCTTCCTTCCCAGATTCGGACCGCTCCTTCTGGCTGCTACCGGACTCCTGCGTCAACTGAGTCTCTACTATGGACGATGCGGGATCGGAACTGTCATTTGTGAAGCTCTTACGAGGTTTACCGCTGCCGCTGGCGAGAGATAAAGAGCTATCCTCAGCCTGAAGATTTGTTCCCATGCTGGGACGGGGCGAAGCAAGCGCGGCCTGGTGTGGAGCGGCGGTCTCTTCCTTCTTGGTCGTTCGAGAGAGCCTCCATCGCTTCTTTTTCTCCTTCTCAGGGGCCTCAATATTCGATGGGGGTGGTACTGGTTCGTCGACCAATTGGTCAAGTTCGGAACCTTCGTTGAAAGAAGAGTGAAGGGAGGTCGATGGTGACTTTTTGGGTTTCAGGCTATTTTCCGGCTGAAGAGTAGGAGGAGAGGCAGGCAGTTGCGAGCCGCGCGGCGTAGGCTCCGAGGAGTCATCATTAGGCGACGGGGAGGCCTGTTGGGCTTCTCTGAGAGGCGCCGGCGCGACTACTTGGTCTTCTGGTGGGGGGTCGAGAGGATTGTTGGATTCCCGACCAGGAGAGACGGCGGCCGAGTGGGGAAGTGATGCAGTAGAGCTGTGCGCGCTGAGGTTCAAGGTTCCGCCAGTAGGGATCCTCTTCTTGAGCTTGTTACGTTGACGCTTGTCGCCTTCGCTGGTGGGAGACCTCTGGAAAAGGCTTTGGAGATTTCTTTCTTTGGTAGGTGTAGACACGGCTTCAGAAGGTGGCTCCAGGAGTCTTTCTTGACTCCGTCCGGCAGCGGCCGCGGACGCAGGAGAAAGAGTCGAGGTGCCCGCCCCGGAAGGAGTGATTGTAGATGCAGCCGGGGAATCGCTTGCAAGGTCCTCGGGGGCGGTGGTGAAATTGGGCTGTCTGATAGCCATCGGGGACGACTCTTTGTTGAACCGGCCGGATGCAAGGGCTGGCGACTTCTTCGAGGGGACGGTGTTACTCCTCGCCAATCCGCCCGTGGGCGTTGTAACAACGATGGGGCTTACTGGGGTGGCGCCACCTTCATTTCGGGAGTGTCTAGAGGACGTTGAGCGATTGCGTCGTATCTTGCCGTCCCGCCGGACACTCTCGGCCCCCGCACTAGCATTTGACGCGGACCTACCCAGGTTTGAGTCCCGACCACCGGGTGTCGGGGTCGATGGGGAGCGTGGCGCGGCGAGAACCGGGGTTCCCTGCTCAACCTCTTGCATCGTTTTCTCGTCAGCAGCGGTGCCTTGCATCCCGATGAGGAAATGGTCCTGGTTTTCGATGAGGAAAATCAAAACGCATTGGTTCAATCGATATTCCTCCGGCGCCATCGCATGGTCGGGGTGTGACAACATTCCCGGTTGGAAGATGGCTGCGAGGTTCTGCGAGTTCATTCGATTCTGCTCCGATTTGGCCGCAAACACGGCGAGCAGGTCGAGGATATAGAGTAGCAGCTGCCTGTTAAGGGGCGGTAATTCCGTAATGAGCTGTTGGTACTTCTCAATAGCCGCCTGTTCGTCGAAGTCCTCGACAAACTGTGGCCCCTCTGCATCGCCAGATGCTTGCTTCGTCGCGCCTCGTAAAGGTTCGCGGAACTTTTCGTAGAGATCTAGGGGAACGACGGGCTCGGGGAGGTCGTTGAGATACCGTCGGAACACATTGGAGGCATCGTGAACAGTGTATCCCTCCCAAACCAGGCCCTTTCCGTATCGGTCGGGCGAGTCGAAAATGGTTTTCAATTCTTTTATACGTTTTTCCGATCCGTTCAATCGGAAAATACCCTCAACCTCCGTAGCTACGAACGTCGAGGAAAGGTCAGTTGCCGAGATCGCTACAAACAGTGCGAACGTCAAGTGCGCCACGACTGGAGATTGACAGGCGTCTAGGAGAAACGTACCTTTTTCTTTCAAGAACACTCCGCATTTCGCCACGACGATTGGCACATATCCGTATATATAGCTGCTACCGTTCTCATCGACGAGGGAGATGGCAACATTCGCGTACGTGATGCTCTGTCGAAGGGGAACACCGAAAATGCCCTGCGGTCTCGTTTCTGGTGCTGTGCACGGTTTAGTATCTTGCGGACGCATACGAATCAGAGGGGGTGATGATAGATTGAGTGGAGGCTTGCTTGTTAGGCAGGCAAAGGGCGCGAAAAGACCCGCCGCGAAGCGACCGAATTTTCGGCTGTCTCGATCGCGGCGGGCGGATGTCGCATCGCTAGAAATAAAGACTGTAGGCGATGACGGAGGGAATTGGGTCGAGGTGCAGGCATCGTGCTGCGCTAGCATGAGGTGTAGAAGCTTGGGGTGGGTGTAGGGAGCATCTTCACTGAAGTGCGAAACGCCGGAACATCGCGACGAGGAGGAAATGAACTGGGACTGGGTATGAAAATCGATACCATTTGTCTCTTGATGCTTGCCCGTGGGCAGCTTGAAGCCCTTCCACCACGATTTTAAATCTCGCTTGCTGGGAGGTGACGCAGCATTTTCGGCAGCAATCGGCTGCTGTGGTTGCTGAGGACCCGACCGAATCGCAGACCCAGACGGCATATGCATGGTTTAGAGGACGTCGTCGAGGACCTGGGAAATCGGTCGATAAATAGCCGCGTCGGCTAGGTGATTCGACGAAGGGATTCGGATGGCTTCGATAAGTCGGGGTCAGTTCTGAGGATGAGAAATTCGAGAAATGAGCTAGGGAGAGACCCGGCGGCAGTCACGAGGGGGGTTAACAGTCGCAGGGAGGGACAGCTGGTGTGAAGGGTGATCTGCATGGGGTAACTCGGTGGGAAAAGAGAGCCACGATGGGAGGAAGAGTGTGTGGAGGCGTGTGTGGCCGAACCAGAACATGAAAGAGTTGTCAACCAGGACAGAATGCAGGAAAAGGAAAATAATTTTTGTTCCTTTTTTCCCTCTTCTTGTCTTGTATATACTTTTTTTGTGACTTCTCGCTGAAGAGTTTGTGTGCCTTGTCAAAAACTGTCCAGGTTGGGGACAGTGTCGGCTCGTTACCCGTGATGTTTCGCTCAGCGAATGGCTATGCGCTGGGAGTTTGTAGGCGGTAGTTGATTGGATATCAGGCAGTTGCTGGAGAAAGGGGGCTCGTTAAGCGTTATAAATTGCTCGCGGAATGAATGTTCTTGCAGGCCGGGATTGGATGGGTTTAATTTGCAGCCTGCTAAACTGGCCCTGGAGAAACAACCAAGGCAAGCCAGATTCATGTGTGGGTGTATGTATTCGACCAAGAGTGTGTGTGAACGCCGACGCGAATGAGGAACCTGGAGAGGTAGAGAGCCAAGGCAAGGAAGGATTGAGGCGAGGAGAGCTGTCGTTGCAACTGGAATGGAGTCCAGCGAGTAGCTTGTTTTGGGGAACCCAGAGCGCCGGGTGATGGGACTGGGAATGGTCAATGTTGTTGTTGGACTGGATCGAACCGATTGGGACCCCGCTGAGACTGGGATTGATGACTGTCCCGGGGGTTGAGAAGCGTGCTGGAACCAGCACGGCCTAGGATGGGCAGACTAGGAGACTAGGACCAGTGCTGGGCTAAACTAGCACAGGACCGACTCTCACTTGGACTTGGTGAGCTTGGACCTGATCGCGTTGCCGTCGGCAGCTGATGTTGCTCTAGCCTGAGACCCAGTGCAACTTGTAACAAAGCTTTTTCGTAGCTGGAGCCCGTGTTGGACTAAAGCCACGCTTCCAAGCAACCAAGCTCGTACTTTATTGTTTTTCGCTCTTTGTGCCTGGATGTGGAGCCTAGTTCTGTCCAGGATCAGGACAGGTACGGACGAAAAGGGAAAGAAAATGAGATCTCCAGGAGTGGGTATTATTCTCGTGCAGATACGCTGGTCTAAGAGGACTGGGTTGCTGGGGCTGGCCATGTACTCCTCATCCGGTCCAGGTCAAATATGCGTCTGAGGATCTGAACCAGAACTCTTGAAAGTGAACACTTGATTCTTCCGTCGCCCTGCAACTGTTGGCAAGGGAGGGGAAATAGTAAGCCAGAATCCCCACTAACAGACGGCAGGGCGGAGCAACGGGCGCCCAAATCAGGCATTAGCGCTCACGGTCGCAGTGGGGAAAAGCGTCAGCGAAACGATGCACTCTTGGAACGTTGAAGCTTGGTCTAATTGCCCGAGGAGGAGCTACGTCAGGTATTATTAATAGTTTCAATATACTGCTGTGCACCGCGCAAATCAACTATTGATACCATCGCAGGCCCGACCGCGTGTACGCGAGGCCAGTCACGGAGGAGAAACGGGTTGGGTCTGCCTGGGGGAAACGTCGTGTTATTCTGTAAAACGGTTGTGGTGGGGCCTGAATCCAGCCGAGACTTGAGAGCAGCACAGAGCTTACCAGAGCTATGGTGGTGGGTCTGTCCTCCTCAGGTGTTGGGATGGCCCAGCAGACTCCGCTGGCGAAGCATGGATCCTCGTAGCCTCCCAATTGATCCTCTGGGGGAACGGTCGGACGCGGACGCTGGCATTGAAGGGACGGTAGGATGAGTGTACTTGGGCCAGCCCGTCATTCTGGTACTAGATACAAAGGGTACCAGCCGAATAGTTAGCTTACATGTTGCTCGGGAAGTACATGGACTTCATGACCCGGATTATTCATTCTTGCACATCAGCCAGCTGCAACAGGTGTATTAATTATTCTCCCCTCTCGTCACCCAAATAGCCAACGATCAGCTTAGGACTGCCAGCTGGTAAATACTGGGCGGCGATAATCCGGGATGCCAGCGGTTATAATGCGACGAGACTGAGGAAATACTAAATACCAAATAACTTCAAATCCCGGAACCGGGAGGAGTCCAGCACTGTTGACGTAGTGCCACATCCCCTGCCCTGCTGCCGATTCTCAGCCTCAGGCGAGAGGCAGATTAAGGTCCGCATTCCCGGCGACTATTCCAGCCCTGACAAGACCAGCCTAGCGAGCTGCCTGGCTAGGTCATTGGCGTAGCGTCTCGATGCAGACATATGTATGTCTCCCAAACAAATCAAGGCCCGTCGGTCGAGCGTGGGATTGTTATGCTGGCCCTACTACGTACCCTGAGCCATGAGATGGGGCTACCCAGGAGCGCGTCAAAGGTCCAAAAGGCTCGAGGGAAGAGGGCCGGAGAAGTCTGGAATCGCCTTCTTCCGAAGTATCACTAGGTTGAAAGAAAGTATAAACTCGGTCCTTTCACTTGACAGATTGGCTCGATTGCGTCAGGCATCGTCGGACTATGCAGGTCTCAGTAAGGTCCAGTACATTTACGAGCTGTTGTTCAAGGATTCTCACTTCCCACATTCCTTCCACCACCCTTCTTACTGATAGAGCTAATGATGCTGGCACATGGGTGGTATTCTATCTACAGCTTGCAGCTCTTTTACCGTGAACCCTGCTCGTAATTGGGAACCCGCGAGATGCGAATACCTGGCATAGCATATCCCCGAACCAGGTTTCTCCGTTCTCTCCCACCACCTTTTGTCCAGCTTCCATAGCAGCCGGATGCAACGACAACCAATTCCGTCTGTGGCGTCCATAGCGCGAATTCTCATTGCATGAAGATGAGGCAACGAAGAGGCGGAGGGAGCAGCAGGCAACAGGCCAATGGCCTGAGCTGGCGGTTACCGAGCCATCAATTGGGACATATTGCCAGCGTTGGCACCAGCCCTCACCAGGTATGTTCTTTCCGAACCCATGCCACATTCAACACGACGCCAACGAGGCGTTTCTAAGTCTCTCAGCTCAAGCTCTGAGGCCGTTCCTTCGGTAAGAGCTCTGAGAATCCGGAGCTATGTTCATGGACTACCCAGTATATTGGATGACATTTGTAATTCTGCAATACCTATCCGGTGAGTGGGCCCGAGAGGGCGTTTCATCAGTTTACTTGCAAACCCGAACGTTCTTTCAATTTCTGTGAGAAGGTTTACAGGAATAGGCGAAAAGACATTGAGTACATATCCAGCCCACGTCATAGTTTTGCGCTTTTGTCTTGAGCTTCAGTTATTTCAAAGAGCCAATGGCCTAGCCTTCGTGACGCTTGTTTCAAGCCGAGTCGGTTTCAAGCTTTATCAGGCATGGCATTAGGTTGGCCCAACGAAAGCGCGCATGAGTGACCGCAGCAACCGAGACCCTATTTGGTCAATCAATACATGCAGTGATTCGATGTGGAAGTCAATGCAAAAAACAAGCGCATTAGTCAAAAATCGACCAGCATCTAGGAGTAGAGTGGTTGATCGCCATACGAACGGAAGTCGATTTGAAGTCCAATATTCTTATTCCCGTTAGGCTTATAGCGGACACATTTCCTTCACCCATTCACATGGCAAGACTTCACAGAGAGTATGATACGTCGCTCTCACTTCTAGCTGGCAGTCTCATCATCATCATGTGGGCGACCGCCTGAAGTAGCAGAGACGCGAGACATCGGCTGGCCATGAAGGGTGCAATACGAAGGGCGAGCTGTACTGAGTCAATAGTTAAGCGTCGAGATGAGCCATTTCATACTCACTCCCTACTGGAAGGGTTAAGAGAGGAGCCTAGTGACATTGATTTCAATCACTCCATCGAATTAATTCTCGGTGATTGTAGACAGCGTTCAGGCGTACTTGCGTGGTTTCATTACATAATCAAGACGATGACATGGAAGTGAGCTGTGAAGCGACAACTAGCAACATATGGACACAGCTGGCGCAGCCAGTAGCGCCCAAAATACAAAAATAGAGAGCTTCGGTTTCTTGACTGCATTTCTGGTTGCTTGGGAGAAGAGCTCCTGTCGCGACAAATTTCTTTCAGCCACTACCACAAGATTCGGCTCGCCAGTAATAGGAAAGAAACACGTCTCTACAGTGGCGAGGATAGCAAATGAACCTCGTTGACGCCTAAGTGCTCTCCGGCGAGCCTTTACGGTGATGGCGCAAGCAATGGATCGCGTCTACCTCCCTCCTTTGGAGGACTGCCTGAAGGGAGATAGACACATTCTGTATGTGCCACATGCACTCACCCACCCACCCACCCAATCCAAAGTTCACGTACTTATCCTTGAATGCTGCTAACTCGTTGACTCAGATCATGGAAGCTTGTTGCAACTGCTCTTTCAGACTCTACGGGCACGCGCCAGACGACCGACGCCATATCCGAGTTTCTCAAAGATCCCTATGTTCAGGACCTCTTCAAAAATCCTACCAAGACATTCGCTGCTCACGACGATGTCACTAGCGCCGAATTCGAGACGAGAACATCAGCTATACACGTCACGCCAAAATCCAATGGCAAGTACGATGTCAAGACGGTCAAGGAGGATGCACAGTGGTTAAGCAAGAACGCGAGGATCAACCTCCTCGCCGCCCTCCGAATCGTCGCAATCGAGCTGCAGTCCCGTGCCACGTTTCATCTTGCAGGACCTCTTTCCCTCCAGGACTCTCTCAACTTACAGGACGCAGCTGGCGGCAACGAGGTCCAATCAACAAGTATAGTCGCTACCCTAGCAACACCAGGCTCA
This sequence comes from Lomentospora prolificans, assembly GCA_029532625.1. Taxonomy (NCBI): domain Eukaryota; kingdom Fungi; phylum Ascomycota; class Sordariomycetes; order Microascales; family Microascaceae; genus Lomentospora; species Lomentospora prolificans. Next base: position 922,065 of record JARFXM010000008.1, on the reverse strand, counting down.
GTTGATGCCGATGCCCTCTGGGATGAATTCCAGAAGGAAGAATCGAGGAGGGCGCGCATTTACGTAACATACCTCTACGAACGGCGATTCTTCTTGATGGTGGCCAACTATATCCATTCCATCATCTTCTACGAAAGGCTCCCGATCGCCACAGAAACACCCCTCCTCAACCTGCGCGAGTTGTACGGCCTACCACGGCCCATGTCCCGAGAAGATGACACAACCGGAAGGCGCGGATTTGTGGAAAAAACAGTTGCAGTCTACCTAGATCTGCTTGGCGAGCTCACAAATTCGCTGGATGGCGGACTAGAAGCTACGACGGACGATCCGCTCGTTATCCAAGACGATGTAGCGATTGACTGGCTGCGGACTGAAGTGGACCAGGCGGTACACGCAACTCTGGTTGTTTTCCAGGCTTTGGATTATATGCGAGGTGCTCTTGTCAACCCCAAGATTGTCAGCCGGTGGTTCTCGATGATGAAGATTCACTGCTTCTTCGAACAGCTCTCCGTAAGTGGTCTTGTACCTTGTGTCCGGTTCTACCATCTCCTGATCCCAAACTAAATGTCTCTTTAGACTCAAGATCCTGTTGCACAAGAACTCCAGGCCGCTCTCCAGACTGCTACCTGTGCAGTCTCATTAGTATTACTTAGCCCCACCAAGGCCCTCAGACATGTAAACCCAGATGGAGAGACGCCAAGCGAAGACATGCTCTACCTTTCCTTTCCCCAGGTTATGGAGGATATTCATAGCACTGTTGAAGCCGCTTCGAGTCTAGATTCAGCTGCAGCGTATCCCACAATTTTCGTTTGGAGCATCATCTTGTTCCAGCTCCACCTATCCCTCACGGACCGGTCTGAGAGGCGTGACGTCTTATTGCAACAAAAGTCCGCCGAACTTATTCAGGACAACCCTATACGGCCAGGAACCACTCGGAGGTCGTCCGTTGGTAGTATTATCTCGATTGATGAGCTACCGCGGGATGTGTTTTTGCGGTCGACTGGTCTCGACAAAGAAAGTCAGGCCATTGAAGTTCTTGCGAATCAGACGACTTCTAATGGAGCTGCATTTACCGTTATTGATCAGATGGCGACTTCAAGCGAAAAGTCATTTCCCTCTCTACAAAGCTCCCGGGTCAGGTCCGTTTTCCTGGACTTCTTTAACTGGACACAGCCCATTGTACCCTACCAGGCTGATCCAGTCGTTGCCCTCGTGAATAACCTCTCCGGAGGTGCGTCATATTGGGATATGCCCTTGAAACAAGCCGTCACTTCAAAGACGGATATCCTGGCCGCTGCGCTGAACAACGAGTTGTTCCTCGAGAACTACCTCTACACCGCCCTCAACCGATTCCCATTCGAGTTTTCTCCGTTCCTCCACATCTGCTCCGCGCTGGGTAAATGTACTACTCTCCTCGGCGAGGGATCGGACGAGGTTCTCAGCCTCCTTCGACGGACATCGACACTTACTTTTAACCTTCCGGATGAATTCCAGGCTTACGAACTAGTCTTTGAGGACGAAAACACGAACTCTTTCCGTATTTTAGAGCCGCTGCCTCTCTTTATCCCACGCCCACGAACCAGAAGGCACGTGGCTGTCGACGACTTCTGCATTCCTGCCGGATCATACGGTCGTTTCGTCACAGATTCCGGTCGTGTCGTTCAGATGGACTTTGAATACTCACTCCTCGCGTTTCTTGGTAGCTGCCTTCAACTATCACTTTCTCAATCAGACTATCGCTTGGTCTTGAGCGGCACAGCACAGGGTGAGGTTGCGGAAAGCATTGGCCTTCTTGCGATTCTGATCCGAGCCGAGTGCTTGAAGGCATCGCTCACGGGTGCGACTGACCAACACCAGTCCGCCATTGAAGTTATCGAGGAAGCAAGCAAGAGCATCGACAATAACAAGGATGTAATATCCATTGTCTGTGACATCCTCGACTCCGCCATGCAAGACGATGCCGCCATGGGGGATGATCAAGACCTTGCCGTCCTGACGTCTTGTGTCCAGTTTCTCCACGCCACCCTTCCCGTCTATCCAAGTCGTATCCTTTCGTACATGGCTCGCTGTGACTTACTCAGTTCTGACTCCCGTGCAGGCAGGCTAGCGAGGCTGACAGGGAATCTTGACATGGCTGATAATCAATTCGATTTCCTGGCGTCCACGATCCGCCTCCTTTCTGCCGTAGTCGACACCATCATGAGCAGCAGCGTTCAAAGAAAGTGCGGGAGCAAACTGAAAGGCCGCCTACGCATCGAGACCGATAGTTGGCTCGGAACGTCAGAGAAGACGCTCAGCAGGCTTGGGCATGCCATTTCTGTGGCGGCGGTTGATGTGTTCGAGAACTGGTCTACCTGGAAGCTTAGATCCGACGTGTCCTATACAGTCCTCCTGAAGGAGGTGGTACCGTTGATGAAGAATCTCATTCTGTACGCATACGGCCTAGATGACTCTGAAGGCTCTTCTCGGCCTACAGAATGCCTCGAGGCCGGTGCAGAGTACATCATCGACAGTTTCCTTTCTCCTTCCGCTGGCTCGCTTCGTTTCCGACCCCTTCAATCCACGCTATACATGGGATTCCGATATCGCTCATCGACCCTCTTCCACTCGAGAAATGTGGCCCTGAAGAGCCAGGTTGCCGCCGTCCTCGACTTTAGCACAATCCTGCTGAGGGTAGCGAACATCTACAACCGGCCGGTTGGTACATTTGAGACCCACCTTTTCAAGAGTTCCGGTCTTCTAGCGCGAGTAAGCGCCGTTAACGAATGCTTCCAGCGCCCAACCCTTCTCCTCTTTATTGCGCTGGTGGAGAGTGCTGGGCGAGGAACAAACGAACCCCCATCCCTTTTAGGCTATCTTGGTCCCCAAGTTGCCAAGTCGTTCCTAGATGTTCTGGCCAAGATTGGCAGGCCATTTTCAACACCCTCGGAAGTGACTACCATCTGGAAGTTCTTCTCATCCATTATTCGCAATAGACAACAATGGATGTCTAACTGCTTGATCTCGGGTAAAACACCTCGAGAGGTTTCCGAGGCTTCCAAGGCTAAAGATTTTGCCTCGGAATCCGTGTTCTCTACCGCCCTCGGAAAGATTAAAAGCTTAGACTCTGCGTCACGACTTGAGGTGTTGTGTATCCTTGATTTTGTCACATCGGCCCAGAATTATTGGCCCTGGACGGTATTTACGATCCTCAAGGACCCGGCTTGCCTCGACGGACTGCGTACTCGCATCCGTGGTATGTCGTCTTCCGCTACCACTAGCAAGTCAGATCCCCTCACCTCCGCCTATGACGCGAAGGAGGCTGCCTATATCGCGGAGGCATTCGCGATGCAACTCTACCACCTCCGTCATATGGGGGGTGCCAAACCAGCCGCAGAGAACCTGCTTAAAGACCTTGACTACTATCTTCGAGATGGCGCGGTCATTGCCGGCTACAACGGGTCGCTACACTCTAACTTTCGCAAGAACTTTGCGACCAAGTACCCTACCTGCTCAGTCGAGAAGTTCAAGCGTACGATGCTTGAGCCTAGAGATCTCGGAGACAATTACTACTACGACCTTACGAGGGCGGACGAGATGCTTCGGTTCGACCCTGGATGGCGAGGACCTAAGGGTAATGGCTTTAAGACAGAGATGGAGCGGGCAAACTTGAACCTCTCTCTTGTCGATGCTCAAATAGTAAGTTTTATATCCGACCTCTTCGACCCTGAGCAGTGATTAATCCTATTACAGTCTCTCTACCACTCCTGGGAATTTCTCCTGCTAGAACTGAATAGTAGCCTTCCAGGCAACGCAATTGTCGCCCGGTATATGCAACAGGTCGCTCTTCAATGCCTGGAAGCCAATCGTGAGGGACAAGGCCCCGAGAACATCTTTGTTAGGATAATTGAATCGCGGTCAAACTTCGCGTTGATGCTCATCCAAGGACTTATTGGCGTCAAGATCGCTCCTCAGGATGTCAATCAACTACTTCAAGCGCTCTACGGTGCTATCGCAACGATCGAGGAGCCCTTCGAGAAGGAATCTGCGCCTCTGTATCGCACACTTCTCAAGGCTCTTTATATCATTTTGAAGTCGCATGCTGGGCAGGCGAGTTCAGCCGGCTCCGATGGTGACGAGATCTCTGGTGACGCTCTCGTGTCGAGGATACAGATGGTGTTGGACATCCTCGATAGGGTTGTTGGCAAGGGATTCAGGACACTAGTCACCCTAATTCATGACAAGAACACGGCGGTGTCGCCCGAAGACCTCGGCCTTATCACTGCCGTCCTTCAAGCTTGCCTCGGCGTGCCAGATATGGCACAGCAGCAGACTCAAGTCCTCAATATTATGGCCGCCCACGATGCCATGCACGTCGCTTGCTCCCTCTTCTCGTGGTCAGACAAGATCACCGACAACGGCGACCCCGTGTATGGCGAACTTAGCCTCCTCTTCCTCCTCGAGTTGTCTAAACTCCCCATGGTAGCCGAACAGCTAGCATGCAACGGCGTCATCAGCCAGCTCACGTCCGCCAACCTCACGCGATTCATGCGGCGCGGCGTCATCTCCCCGTTCGCGGACAACGTAGGTGCGCAGAGATGCTACAGCATCTGGGCCAAGGCCATGCTCCCCCTCCTCCTCAACCTCCTCACAGCCATGGGCACGACCGTGGCGCCCGAGGTCAGCTACGTGCTCAACCAGTTCCCGTCGCTCCTCAAGTCGAGCGTCGAGCGCTTCGAGGCGCCTGGTACGAGCCGCACTGCATCCAAAGAGGCGATGCACTATGTTACCCTCCTCACGGCCATGGAGGTCCACTCTCTGGCGCTGCTCACGCGCGTCATCAGTGCGTTGCGGCAGAATAACAACCGCGACATCCCCGAGGTGCAATGGGACGGGCCTTCGCTGCTGGAGTACGTTGAGTTCTGGCTCAACAGCCGCCGGCTGCTGAGGGAGAGGCTTCTGCCCCTCGGGCAGAGGGAGGTAGAGTGGAAGAGTATGAGGGCGCCCTCGTTGGCTGCTGCTGGCGCTACGGAGGGAGGGGAGAGCGTGCTGGAGGAAAAGGTAGTCGTGCAGTTAGAGGCGGTCAGGGATGTGTTAGCAGAAGAGGCATAAAGAAGAGTGTAATTACGGGCAGTGCTGATTCGACGGACAGAGTTAGACGGGATACCACGAAGAAGAAAAAAGTCACCATACATGTACAGAAAGCAAGGGAGGATGTCGGGCCAGAATCGTAATTCAGGAGTTGCTTGTCCAGTTTTATACATTTTCGAGAACCGAGTCTTTGGTTTCTTTTTCATGCCAAGAGCCGAGTCACTTAAACTAAAATACGCGCCAGCAACATTAAACTGCCATGGCATTACCAGCAAAAGTCCGTAGAGTAGAATTTATTCCCGTAACCCCCCAGAAAAGCTGTTATCGACCCTTGTTCTACACGCTATACCCGCCTCTATAACCCTCCGTTAGCAGAAAGCCATTTCCACAGAATAATGTACATTTGGTTGCCCCTTCAGATTCCGCAACAAAAAAGATACAGACAAAATCCGCGCGCCGCGTTCCTGCAGTTGTAAACACTACAACACACGAGTCTCGCTATCCATTATGCAACAGCTAGACCAAAGCTCAATCCATTCCCCAAACCATGCCCTCGGCATTCTTGAGAACGACGAGGAGAGGAGAGAAGGACTAGAGTGCCCCGACAGTCTATCACCATCACCTAGGTCGTTCCGTAGACAAAAAGGAAAAGACCTTGTCCATAATATCATTACAACTCTTTTCTGTTCTCGTCTATTGGTTCTGGTTCATCATCGTCGTCTGGCTGTGCTCCTGGAAGCGCTCGCCGAGGCGCTGCTGCATGGCGAGGGTCTTTTGCACGCAGCGGGAGATGCAACCGTTCTCGCGGGAGGAGAGGGCCTTGGAGGTGAACTCGTCGACACAGGAGCTGAAGCAGTTCTCGAACATGTTGTGGAACATCTATCGCCGTCGGGTCATGTCAGTGTCTAAGATGCGAACGAAACCGCGAGTAGCCTTTCTCATTTGGCATATAAAGGAGAGCCATCGCGGTCGGAGAGACGGAAACATACGCCCATGAAGTCTTGCATCTGGCGCTTGGCAAGGCGCTCCTCGAGCTGGCGTTGCTCGGTCGAGTTAAGTCCGAAGCTGGAGAAGGGGTTAGTTTTCTACTCGCGCCCGGGAGCAGACGTGCACGAGGACGAAACCCACTTGCTCATTTTGGGCGAGGAGGTGTGTTTAGCGGGGGAGGAAGATATTAGAGGGAATCGAGATGATGATGGTTGGTCTGGCGGTGCGAAATCGTGGAAGTACGGAAAAGTTATGATGGTAGCTTTTGAGGTAGTTTGAAAATTCGGGAGCGCTGACATAGAAAGCTTCAATCTTGATTTGACCACTGTTTACATAATCCGGGTGCCGTTGCCGGAGCGGAAATTAAAGACATATGTTACCAGCTGCTGGCACTGCCACACATTGCCGCGCTCATACATACTGCATGACATTGTATCTGATCCATCGTGAGAAGAGCCAAGCTAGCCAATCAACGTCGTCGACATAGAGAGGGATCCGTGTAAGTGTTTCTTTGAGTGGACGTCAGTCCAGGAGACAGGCTGGTGTATTTAAGCGTATTCCATGGACTCGGCGAATATCTCTTCAAGAGATTTTCGTCAGTTTGTATCATCAGTCTCTCGTAGATCTAGTAAGCTCTTCAATATCGCTGTATCATCTATAGCTACTCATGGGATATTACTTGCAGGATGAAGTGCCTTTGCTCCTTACTACTTATTTAAAGATGTAATAACGATATTTGTTACTATCTTTGTCTTAAGCAACCTTGTACACGAGGACACGGTGCAGTGGGTGGAGGAGACGGCGCAGCGCCGTGACTTTGAGCGGGAAGATGCGCAGCTTGCACTCTCCATGGCCGCGATCATTACAACATCCGGGCTGTTTCAGCAAACTCTTATCGAGATTTCCAAGAAGCCAGAACTAATACAGCCTCTGAGGAAGGAAATTGAATCGGCGCTAGAAGGCAATGGCTGGTCAGCAGCGGAGGGCGAGAACAAGGGCTCTGGAGACCATGATGTACAGCAACAAGGGAGAAGGGCTTGGCTAAGTATCCGGGCATAAGCGTCTCAGGTGACTACAACTTATGAAGAAGCAAATACTGCCCTTCAATATTGTCGTGGTATTCCAGTCGAAGCATATATGCAATGTAATGAGCGATCGCTGGCTAATACAATGAGGCGAACTTATGATTTCTCACTCAGTTGGCCTTGCTGCCGAGGAATCCGTACATAGCCCAGAGGTTGCCACTTAGGCTGACATAATTTGTGGATTTTGAAATGCAAAATTTCCCGCTCGGCTCCGATATTTCGCTACGTCCTTTTTTCTTGTTTGGTTTACAGCGATTTGGCTGCAATGTCAATGTACCGTTTAAATGAATATTTCCCTCTTGGCTACCGGCAAAGTCTTGATTGCTCATCGAGACACCAGCTGGCGTTGCAGAGCTTGACTCACCACGCCCTTCCTCCCGATCCCACTGCTCGTCCTTGACGGAGAGATCTTGTATAACAGTCCTCTCTTTCTTTTCGTCTTCTCGCTTTTTCCCACTCCGGGCGCTTTTACGAGCTCGAAAGTCAAGATGCCGGCCCTGGAGATCATCGACCACTCACCCCACCATCCTGACCCTTCCCCGCCAATTCCTACCGCCTCCAATGTCATCTTGATAGACAACTATGACTCCTTCACCTGGAACATTTACCAGTATCTCATCCTCGAGGGCGCCACCGTGACCGTCTTCAGAAACGATAAGATCACGCTCGAGGAACTTGTCAAGAAAAACCCCACGCAATTGATTATTAGCCCTGGCCCGGGTCATCCCCACACAGATTCCGGAATCAGCCGTGATGCGATAAGGCATTACGCTGGCAAGATCCCCATTTTCGGAGTGTGCATGGGACAGTAAGTTAATGCTATCGAAAGCTATCCTGACGACTGTGTGATTGCCGCTACTAACGATCAAAAAATAGACAGTGCATCTTCGATGTCTATGGTGGCGAAGTGAGCTCCGCTGGAGAATGGCTTCATGGCAAGACGTCCCCATTGACCCACGACGGTAAGGGGGTCTATGCCGGCTTGAAGCAAGGCCTCCCTGTCACTCGTTACCACTCACTTGCCGGTGCTCGTGTCACTCTTCCCGAATGCCTCGAGGTCACCTCGTGGGTCGCTCTCCCTGATGGAACTCAGGGTGTCATTCAGGGAGTGCGACACAAGAACCTGACCGTTGAGGGTGTCCAGTTCCACCCTGAGAGTATTCTCACCGCTGACGGCCGAGTGATGCTCCGAAACTTCCTTCACCTACAAGGCGGAACCTGGGAGGAGAACGCCCGTCTTCAAAAGGAATCGGCGCAAAACGGCTCATCAGCCACCGCCATCCCGGCAAAGTCTAAGAAAAACAACATTCTCCAGGAAATCTATGCGCGCCGCAAGACTCTGATCGAGGCTCAGAAACAGGTCCCCTCTCTCCGACCTAGTGACCTTCAAGCTGCATACGACCTCAATGCAGCCCCTCCTCTCGTCCCCTTCGTCGATCGACTTCGCCAGTCGCCCTTCGATATCTCTTTAATGGCGGAGATCAAGAGAGCCTCCCCTTCGAAGGGCGTCTTTGCTCTTGACATCAACGCTGCCGTTCAGGCCCGAAAGTACGCCCTTGCAGGCGCGAGTGTGATTTCCGTCTTGACCGAACCTGACTGGTTCAAGGGTAGCATTGAAGATCTGAGAGCTGTTAGGCAGGTTCTTGACGGTGTGGCCAACAGGCCAGCCATTCTCCGAAAGGAGTTCATCTTTGATGAGTATCAGATCCTTGAGGCGAGACTTGCTGGTGCCGATACCGTTCTCCTAATTGTAAAGATGTTGGATACTCCCCTTCTCGAACGCTTATACAAGTACTCCGTCTCTCTCGGCATGGAACCACTAGTAGAGGTCCAGAATGCGCAGGAGATGGAAATTGCCGTGAGACTCGGCTCCAAGGTTATCGGAGTCAACAACAGAAACCTCGAAAGCTTTGAGGTCGACCTCGATACCACCGGTCGCCTGCGCAGCATGGTACCCGAGACCACCATTCTCTGCGCGCTGAGTGGCATCAATACCCACAAGGATGTCATCATGTGCATGAATGATGGAGTCAATGCAATCTTGGTCGGCGAGGCGATCATGAGAGCCCCCGATGCGAGCGTCTTCATCCACCAACTCTGTGCCGGCAATTACAACGTGCCTGCAACCCCCAAGCCGTCCCCTCTTCTCGTCAAGATTTGCGGAACTAGGAGTGCGGAGGCTGCGAAGGCTGCTGTCGAGACAGGTGCGGACTTCGTTGGTGTATGTTTAGTACCCAAAGCGAAGCGGTGCATTTCCCATGAGACCGCCCTCGAAATTTCTGAAGCGGTCCACTCCTTCCGTGGAAAATCGCCCACACCAGTCGCTCAGAACAGCCAAGCAAAGGACTTCTTCGCCGGCTCCGTCGAGCGCCTCACAAATTCCGGCCCCAAGCTAGTAGGAATTTTCCAGAACCAGCCCCTCTCAGAGGTCCTAGAGAAACAGAGGGCGTACAGCCTCGATGTGGTTCAGTTCCACGGTGATGAGCCCATCGAGTGGGCGAGACATGTGCCCGTCCCCGTCATCCGCTGCTTCAAGCCTGGCCAGGTTGGTGTTGGTACCCGCGGCTACCACTCCATACCCCTTCTCGATTCCGGCTCCGGCTCCGGAAAGCTTCTCGATGTTTCCAGCGTCAAGACGACGCTTGAGAAGGATGCCGATCTTCGTGTAATCCTTGCCGGTGGTCTCAACCCCGACAACGTAGTGGAGGCAGTCAAGGCTGTTGGTGAGCTCTCTGGTAGGGTGGTTGGTGTTGATGTGAGCAGCGGGGTAGAGGTAGATGGAAAGCAGGATCTGGACAAAATCCGTGCCTTTATCAAGGCGGCGAAGGACTTTAGGTAACGAACGGGTTTGTCGCAACCCGATGAACACTTTTGATGTATGAATTCAAATCACCGACCGCATTTGTCACATGCAAGGGCTTCTTGGTGCCGTGCCCATCCAGAAGGCAGGGCCTTCCTCGCCTCTTCCGCTCCTCGCATCGTGATATCTCTTCCTTCTATTCCGTGCCGTTCTGGCTCTCCCTGATTCAGCAAAAGGTACCTAACATCTCTAATTCGAACCTAACTAACTCTGACCCGCTCAAAACGTCTCGTCGTCTTCTTCCATTGCCCCTACGGAAGTTCAAAGCTCATGCTTTTGGCTAGTGACAGCTCTGCCTCCTTAAAAAAGAAAAAAAGGAAACAAAACACCGTAGCCGCCTAGACCTTGCTCATTCACAAGTAGCTTTCCCTGCACTTCAGGAATAGAGACAACGCGAAGAAAAATGGTGAAAGCCATATTCAAGGGCAAGATCCTGGCCACAGCCGGGTCAATGCCAGGCCAGTTCACCGAAGACAACCTCCTCAAGTGGGCCGAACTCCGAGGCGGGAGTTTCTCTAGGGAACTCGACGAGCGGGTGACGCACTTGCTCTGCACTAAGGAGCAGCTGGAGAAACGGGGACCCCGTGGTAAGGGAACACGACTCTCTCTTTCACTAATATCACGCATATTTCGCTAACTGAGTGTCGTGACCGTCCCCCACTCGTTAGTCAAAGCGGCCTTGGAGACGTACAAGAAAGTGCATCTCGTCGACATCGACTGGTTCGACCTCTCGTGTCAGACGAACAAGCGGCAGAAGGAGCGGGAGTACAACCTCCGCGCGTTCCTCAAGGATAAGAGGAAGAAGAAAAGGCGACTGGAGCGGTTTCGGAAGGCGGAAGACCGCGAAGACAAGTTTGTAAATACCAGTGCGCGGTCCCGGAACTGGTGGCTTTTGGGGGGGAACCGGGGTTGTCTGCTAACTTTGATTCTAGATCTTTTTCACATCTACCGGGACGAAACGGGGTTTCGGTACGAGGTTACCATCACGAGAGACGACGAGGAAGCCGGCAACATTGGCCAGAAATACATTCTCTACGTAAGGGAACCACATCAGCCTCATCATCTCTATCGCCACGTATACCACAACCCATATCACACCAAGCTCAGGCTAGATACAAAAGTCGTACACCATTCCACTTCCCCGCAAAAAAAGAAAACCCTCCTCCCTCCTCGAACCCTGGCGGATGTTCCAAGACTACGGTTGAGTCCGCTAACCCCTCCTCCACCTTTAGTTCTTCGAATCAAACGCAAAGCCACGCCTGTACTGGTTCGCGGCAAAGTTCTGGAGGCGCCCGCGCGACCGCAAGCCGAGCTTCCACCGCCCCACGACGTGCTCGGGTTTAAAGCTCGATCAGTTCCATCTGTTCGCCTCCTTTTTCCTGGCCAAAACTGGGATCCGCTGGGCCGACCGCGCGGTGAAGGCCGGGACGACTCCGAAGAGCTTGTTTCAGTATGCCCCTGTTGGAAATGCGTCGTGATCTCTGGGTGGGAACCTGGCGAGCCACGTTCTATGCACACACGGCTGCTGATGGAATTATCAACCTGGTGAAAGAGCCACAAGACGAATTCTAGACGGGGCTGAGCAAGCTCTCAGTTCGCCTGGTGAGGGACGCATGGTCTCCAAGTTGTCCTCCGTAAACCCAGGTCAAGCACAAGCAGCAACCTATGCCCCCGGCCGTCAATAGCTGGTCTCTGCCTGGCGGCTGTGCGACGGAGCAGGGCCTGGAGCCTCCAACGCCCAGCATCGTATCGTAGAACACTTGAACCCGTCACGGAGGGACTGTAGTTGTCTGAGATGGGGGTGGATCCTTTTCCGTAGAGTGTAGCATTGGTCTTCAATGCTTCATACCGATTCATTAGTCGTATTATTCCCGAGAATATCAGCTCCAAATATGATACACAACATATTCTAACGTGCCCTCGTGTTTCTTTGCGTGTGCCCTGCTCGTGAATCCATCTCGTACAAATCATTATGGAAAGCAAGCCTACATGGGTAGGTGTAAGAAGCTGCCTCCGGTATCCCACCCTAAAACCTAAGCTTGGGCAGCACAAACACTACCAATATCAACACAACCATAAGACCGTACACCCAAGCAAAGAGTAACATCCTTCCCCACCAACCCTTTCCCTCTGTCATCTTCGTCAAGACGTTCATCCTCCGTCTGGCCGCCTCGATGCCTGTTTCTGCACGATTCATGCCTTCCGCCGCACGGTCTAGCACGGCCTTATCCTTCTCAAGGGTATCATTGAAACGCTGGGACGAATCGCGCAGGGCAGAGGCGTACTGGAGGATATTGTCAACGAGGGCCTCTTGCTCAGCACGCTGATGGTCAAGGATGGCTTCAGCTGTAGCCGTGGAGGTCTTCGTGGTAGGAAGAGCGGCGCCGGCACCTTTGCGGCGGGAGAGAAGGGTGTCGCGGGCGGTAGTGTAGGAATCGGATTGGTCGGCACGACGAGGGCGGAGGGAAGATTCGGTAGTGGTTTGGTTGGCGTCGAGGGAGGCGGGCGCCGTGGTATTGGTGGGAGAAGATGACGGGGTGAATTGGGCATCGGAGGAGTCGGGGGATTGTATGCTTGTAACCTCTGGTTTAGGCTGCTTCTCTTGGGTGAGGACAGAGGGTGGCGGAGGTATGTCGTCTTCCTCATCGGGCTGTTGTTCTGTGGAGTGGTCCGCCGACTGCGAGTCCATGCTCTCGCTAGGCGTGGGTATTATATCGGCGAGAATGCCTTCCTCGTCCAAGTCCGAATCGTCTTCATCGTCCTCAATCTCCAGCTGAGAAAAAGTTAGGACTACGTCGACGTATGCCACCGAGGGAGGGATTCCGTACCTGGCTCAAATCCTCTAGTCTATCCACCAACACGTCGAGCATTTCCTTCTTCTGGTTTAAATCCACTTGTAGATCGTGCTTCAGTATATGCGCCTTTAAACCCATCGAGTCCTGTTCGAGCTTCGTAAGGACTGATCGCGCATATTGCAGATTCTAGAAGAGAACACGTTAGCACCCAACAACCCCCTCCTGAGCTCCGTTACCGCTGGAATCGCATCCGTACCTTGTCTAATTTCGCCCTCTCCAGCTCACTGGACCGTATCCTCTTCTCTCGGGCCGGGTCCACGAATAAAATCTCGTTCTGGAGGCGTCGCAGGAGCTGGCTGAGCTCTGCGTTGGTCTGTTCGGTGGAGCTCGCCACTGGCGAGCCGAGCCTGGAGGGCGTCGTTAATATGGCCATGGCCAGGGGTGGAGAGCGGCTCCTCTGATCTGAGCGAGATATTGTGGGTGAATTGGGTTGATATCGACTCGGTATATGAGCGGGCAACGGGAGTTTTCGCGTGCGACGGTATTTGTCGATGGCATAGAGTTAAGGGAAAATGTTGGATGAGGCCAGCGCAGCTTCGTCGGAACATTATTGTAGCCTGACTAAAAGACAGGGCTAGCCATGTTCCCACTGGCTGGGCGCTGAAGGGAGCCAGCCAGCTGGCAGGATGGTGCATCAATTATTAGGGATAGCCCACTGTAGGGGGGCTCTCTACACCCGCTGTAAGACGGGAAGGGCGTCCGAAGTTGCACCAAACGGCCTATGACGACATTGCATTTCCGCCGCCAGCAAACCCACGATCTCCAAAGTGTAATTTCGTATCAATGCGTCACATTTATGTTGAGCGAAGAGCAGAGCATGATATCTCGGGCGCGAATGGGAATAAAAATTGGGTGTCATATTTCCAACCCCTTCTGCAAACCCGAAGTCGTTATTCAATACCCATGAAACCCAAACGCCAGCAAACAATGCCTGTAGACCCTGTCATCTCTAAATCACAAGACGTAAGCCCCCGCCGTAACCTCGTCCGCAATGGAAGAGAAAACATTAACGGAGCACTATTACTCCCTCTTCCGCGACTCCTTCTCTTCGCTCGCAGCCCCAATAGCCGACGATCCAGCATTCCTCATCCTCTCCTCCTGTCTCCTCCAGTGGTCGCCCTCTTCGTAGTCCTTGCTAATCTTGAGCGCGTTCCTCAGCCTCTCGCTCTCCTTAATCTTGGCGTCCGCCATGCCATGTACCTCGTGGGTCTTGAACCCTCGTCGGGCCTGCTTGCCGCCCTTCTTGCGCTCTTCCTGTAGCTTCTCCCTAAGGGCATCGCACCTGTCGTCGATCTCGTCTTCGTCAACCCTACACAATACGTGCGTTAGCTCGGACCTTTACGGCAAAAATATCAAAAAGAACAAGGAGGTACGGAAACAGTCTTACCCCTCGTCCTCGAGCTGATCGCGGAGTTCCAGAACCTTGACTTCAATGTCCCTCTTGGCCTCGTGCTCCAGAATCTCCTTGTCCGGCTGCCTTTGCTTGTGTCGTAGACGGTCTACGTCTTGAGGATATGGGACGCCGTAGTCGCGCGGCTTTACGTGCGCGAGGTTGCGCTGGACGTAGCCTGATGTGCCGCTGCCGCGGGGCGTGTCGAGCCCGACGTTGCTAGACATGGTGGGGGTGTCGAGGAGGGGATGTCTTTCTTAGAGTTTCGTGGAAGATGGAGAATCTACAAGGCGTATTGTCGATCGAAGATGTCGAATCGTCTTGGAATAGCAGCTGCTGTGTACAGGTTTGCTGACCGTTCGCTGGGATGCTGGAGATGGCATGTGGAGGAGAGTGGTCTGGATCAATGATACAAATCGAGGTACAAGAGCGCTAACGATGGCGGTGTGTCATGGCAGAAATTATTCTTCAGCGAGTTGACTTAACGCAGCAGGCCAACGATGGAGGGGCAAACTGAGTCAAACGTCTGATGAACCTTGTCCCAGAGAGAGACCCTGACCTTTGGAGGAGTCATCCACGTTTTTAGACCCCCAACGACACTTCAAATTCTGTTCGTCTATTCCTTTCTTATTTACTCTGGAATAAACCATACTATACTTCTCAAGTGATAGAAATTCGAATTTCCTTAATATGCCTTCACTAGACACTCTGGCGCAAGCGCAAGCGTCCGCAAACGACCCTGCCGATGGCACAGAAGCTATCGCCTTCCCACCAGTGACCCGAGAACATATTCTCAACTGCTCATACGATAACTGGTTTCCCAAGTACGGTTATTCCTTCAATTCATGAACAAAAATCATATATCTAGAGCAAAGATTAACTTATTATTTTGTTCCAGATACAAGTCTTCGTGTATCAAAACTAGAATTATCCCACTTCCACCAGATTTTGTCGCCTACCTGCGCGAAGACGGAATAATACTCGCAGACGACGATGAAGACGGTGACGACGCCGCACAATCCGATGAAGAATGGCACCAACCCACGCTCTCCGCACCTCAAAACCCTCCCCAACATGACGGTGACGACTCGGACTCGGACAACGACGGCCCGCCGCCGGTCCCGCCGAACCGTCGCTTTCCCGACCTGCACAAGAGCATAGCCGACGCCATCCAGGAGCTCGGCGGCAGCGTGGTCCCAAAGCTGAACTGGTCGTCTCCCAAGGACGCCACCTGGATTTCACCCTTCAATACCCTCAAGTGCACAACGCCGAATGACGTTTACCTCCTGCTCAAGAGCTCCAGCTTCGTCAGCCACGACCTTGAGCATCCCTTTGACGGATGCGTTCCAGTCTCCCAACCCCAATCCTTCACACCCGTCCTTGTTCTTCGGCCTCACTTTCCCATTCAGCCATCGCTCGAGTTCAGGTGCTTTGTCAAGCAGCGAACCCTAATCGGAATATCACAGCGAGATATTAACCACTTCGAGTTCCTGGGAAAGCTCCAACCCATCATAATCTCCCGCATTCAAAAGTTCTTCTCCGAGAAGCTACAGACCTCGTTTCCCGACCCATGCTTCGTCTTTGACGTTTACATCCCGGAGGATGCATACGCCACCGATGATCTAGGCAAGGTGAGGTTGATGGACATCAACCCATGGGCGCCTCGAACTGACACGCTCCTCTTTGGCTGGGGAGAGCTCCTCGACATGCGTATACCCAGCCCAATGCTCGGTTCCGTCACCCAAGATCCCAACGTGCCCGAACCGAGCAGTGCCGGAGAGACTACCGACGAGGATGACGCTGACTCCTTCGAGCCGGAGCTGCGCCTAATTGAAAAGGACGATCCGGCCGCTTTCAACTTTAGCTCGGCGCAGTATTCGGCGCACAAGCTACCAAAGGAAGTCGTGGATGCAAGCATGGCAGGCGAGGGAGGGCTCGCCGAGTTCGCAAAAATGTGGAATGAGGCGACGGGCAATCAAGGAGGCAGTATGTGGCAACAACCACGCAGGTAGCGCAGAATACGTCGTAGAAAGTGTAATGTGTTATGAATAACAGGACGCATTCTACGCATCCCAAACAAACCCATAAAAAAAAAAAAAAGAAAAGAAAAGGAAAAATAACCTTAGATAATGCCGCCTAAAACACCCTTCCATGACATTCGTGACATCGTGATCTAGTTATACGCTCCTTGCAAGGCGAGAACCTTCTAGGTTTCATACATGATCCACCCAGTCTCTGGCTGAAGAGTATCAAGCCGGCTATGCTGCCCACCAGTTCCAGGCGCCTTTGTGGAATCCGACGCTCTGAAACTCAAAGAGCCCGCAACTATTTCAACAGGTATAACTGTAAGACCGAGAAGAAGATTCACAGGCACCTTCGTGAATCCGATGGGAAGCTCATTATACTTGAGTTTTGTGTCATGGGCGAGAGCGTTCTTTGATGGGTGCAAGCACGCGCCGTCTTCATTCCAGTAGCAAAATGACGTGATCCAGCCAGAGTAGGTCGTTGTGCCGCTTCCGTTCGGAAGATGAACGTTGACAATATGCTGCCAGAAAGAAACCGTCTTCTCCGACTCGGGCTCCTTGAAACTCTGCACAAAGCCGTCGAGGGCGGGCTCCAGGACTGAGAGCCACTCTCGACACTGCCGGCCGAGCAGGGGGAGATGAGACTTGCATTTGTCCCGTATCCTCCTCCAGTCCTGAACCGTGCCTAGGAGGGTAACAGAGGGGAGACCGCACCTCGTGCCCCAGGCATAGGTGAAGTAGTTCTGAAGCGTGCCCATAAAAATCACACTCGCCACCGCCTGATCCACTTTGGTGGTTGTGGAAAATTGAGGCAAGATCCAGTCCCTCCACTCGGGATCATGGATAGCGCCGGCTATCAGCTTGGTCATCCGGTAAGCGAGCTCACCGTGGTCCCACTTGGTGTAATCCAGCCCCAAAGTGTCGTCGAGAATTTCCAGTTTTTTCTGCCCCTCATGACTCACAAAGATGTGCCTGAGCTCTTCGGCGTTGGCATTGACATATATGCTTAGCTGTGTGAGTATAGCGAACCACACATCCTCTGGGCGGATGTGTAGGTGTAGGTGTTGGTTGTAGGCCTCGATACAAGCGTGGACGAATCCGTTCTTGGACGAGAAGCTTGGCGGGAAGTTAGAAGACAGTTCTGTGTAGGTGCTCTTGATGATCTTTTTGGGCCGGGACGAGGTGTTCTCGTTGTCATCGGCAAGGGTGTGTTGGAGGAGGCGCTCAGCAGAGGAGACGGATTTATGGCGGCGGGGTTGGGCGTTGTAAGTCGATGCGGCGTGCGCCGATGGTTTGATGGTGACGGGCATCTTGCGGTCAAATACTTCTCGTGTACAAAGAGAATCGAGCGAGATTTCCTGTCTCTTGGAGGGAATGGGGAGAGATCGGGAGAACTCGATGGCCAACTCCCAAGGTCAGATGCGAAAGGAGAGGGATATAAGCAACTTCGTTGCCAGGCTGACCTAGCTGATTGCGCAAGGACAGTGCTGTCGGTCTTTATAAAGGAAAAGAACAAGAGAAAAAAAAATTCAGCCGCCCATCAGGGATGCCCAATATTGTTTTCAAGTCTCGGAGATTTCATGCGTCCCCAGAACCATATTTCACGGATGTACAGCTTCATCTAAATACCGATGGAAGATTGATTTTGCTTGGCTTCGACAATCGAGACTTCGGGTGGGTGTCGAGCCATGCCAGATTGGTTCACCGAAGGCGGTCCCAAACCCAAGGGGCGTCTGTCGATAGGGTCCCGACGGCGGGTTTCCAACGAAGGAAACAGAGGGAAAATGAACTGGTCAACGGGGGACACTGGTCTCGCCGATCCAAAACTCGGAGCCCTGGAAAGGTAATATTTTCGTGCCGTGTAACCCTACTTTTCCGATTTACGACTATCTGATTGCTGATTGCAGTTGGGCGCGAGTCTGCTTCCGTTGGTCGGCCATCACGAGATCAACTACTCTTCGCAGCTACAACGCGGTAACCTGGACTTGCGAAAGGGAGCTTCTTGCATATAGAGTAGCGCCAGACCGGCGCTATTGCTGCGAGTCTTTAAATGGACTGATCGTTTAATGTTGGATCCAGTCTTGCCAGTCTGGTCAGAGTGCTGGTTGAGCTGGCTCCAAGGACCTTCCAATGTCAAGGTTGAGGGAACACTGAAGACTGCCCGACCGCCCCATTGACCGCTGCTTCCTTATCCACGCCACCAAGGGGAAGGGGAACAAGGGACACCGCTGGCAGGCTCCCAGTCCGTCCCTGCTCATGACGTAAACTTGGCTTACCAAAGACTGCAGCTCTGCAGCCAGCAGGGAAGCTGGAAGGGGCAACAAGGCAAAAAGTTACTTGGCTCCCCCCATCTTCGTAGTTTGTGACAAGAGTCGTGCAGGAGGGCCTGCTTGCCTACTGCCTGGCTTGCCTGGAGCGGTGTGCTGACTCATCACGGTGGCTGGTATCAAAACATTGGCCCATGCGTTTTAGGTAAGGGGGAGGGGGCATGGGAACATATGAAAGAAAACTCCCCATCACCCATCACCTCAGGCCAGCTGGCAGACTCTTTTTTCATCTGTATGTTCCCGCCATCTCCTACCACTTGCAAGGGAAAGAAAAAAAAAGAGGGCCAAAATAGAGAGGTGACGGAGCAAAGAGATCGAGCTATCCCTGAGCTTTTACTCTTTCTTTGCCTTTGCGCTGTTCCTTTTTCCTTTTCACCCCCTTTTCCCTCCTGGCCCTCGAGGCGGGCCAATGCGAACCTCAATGCGATCTTCAATGCGCGGCCGCGCCAACAAAGTCACGAAACCCAACAAGCAACGACCTCCGAGTCGACCCGACTCCGTAATCCAGGAAGCTGTCGACCATCTCACGGCAGCTGCCCACGCCCTGCAACACCACCCGCAGGACGAGGACCTCGCTGATCCCGACCAGCACCACAACGACCACGAGGAGCCACACCCCCAGCCCCACGACGGTGAGCACCAACCACAACCGGCCGATTTGAAGCACGAGCAGCTCTACGACGCGCCCCCTTCCACCGAGGAGGACGGCAGCAACCACCACGTCGACGACGCGCACGAACTCCATCGCGTCCAGCAACACCAGAGACAGCTGGGTCTCGTGTCCGACGTGGCCACCGGCTCTGCCGTCCCCCCGACGCCCGACCCAACCATCCATCCGGCCCTGCAGGCCTTCAGCACCGCTGCCCAGTTCGCCTCCCTCGCACAGCAAGACATGGACGCGCAGATGCAGGACGCCGTTGGCGCCGCGGCTGCCGCAAGCGCGGCTGCTGCCGCTGGCTCACCTGGCCCCATCCAGACCGCCGCCGAGTTCGCCCGGGAGAGTGGTTACGATAAGCTCGATCTGGACCAGACGGCCAGTACCCTCTCTCGGAGACTCATGAGTCAGCCCGGTCGTCGTCTCGCCGTGCAAAGACGCAAGGAGCAGAATCTCAACCTCGTCAGGCGTAGCAATGTCGAGGCCCTTCTCGCTCACGTCTCCGGACAGCAGGCGGCGAGCGCTTGCAAGAATTGCCACAAGGGACACGGCCCCTGGACCGTCTGTGTTGTTGTCGACGGCCAAATGTGCGGTAGCTGTGCCAATTGTTGGTATAACGCTAGCGGTGCACGATGCTCATTCCACGGTAAGTTTCTTTCTAATGACGATGATTCGGTGATTGGGTTTCCCGCTAATACCTTGTCGTCACTCCGCAGAAACGAACAATCCCCAGGCTCATCAGCCGGCCGTGCTACCACCTGCTCCCAACCCCACCGCCAGCTTCGGACTGCCTCAGCTGGCACCTGCTGGCGCCATTCAGTTGCCGCCGGGCGTCCTAGCCCATGACCCTCAGCTCGCCCACATCGCCTACGACTCCGAAGCCAAGGTAGTCATGGATCGCGCCATGGCCGCAGCTCGCGAGGCTACCACCAGGAAGGCGCGTCAGCTTCTCAAGGTCGAGATTGCGGCCAAGCAGCTCGTCCTCAGTATGCTTGAATACGAGGACGTCGTACAGACGGAGAACCAGCTCCAGCAGCAACACCATCAGCTTCAGCAGCAACAGCAGCAGCAGCAACACCACCAGAGGACTCAGGATATGAGAGCTACCTCCCACCCAGGTGTACAGGTCCGCCAGCAGATTGAGCCCGGACCCGTGCCCGATGCCACAATGGAGGGAGGAGACGAAGACGGAACATAGAATCGTTATCCTGACGACTATTTTCTTTACTCTGGGGGCATCGACGAGCTTTCTTAAAACATCCTTTCTGGCCTTTTTCTTTTCTTCTTCACGAGAAAAACACCCATCCTTTACTTTATGAGGTTGGCGTTGTGGCGTTGGCCCTCCATTCTCATGCTCACTGCTGGAGCCTTTCCTCTTACATTAGGACTAGGCTTATATAACACTTACTTGGCCCTTGCGTGGCATGACTATTATCTCTTTAAGGTCATTTTCATCTTGTATGCCATCCTCGCGCGCATCTTTTACTCATCTTGTATCGGGGAGTAGGGACTACCATATTTAGGTGACCATTGGCCTAGTTTCATGAGATGGAAAACTCTAAGGGAGTGAAGAGATACTATGAGGTGGTCTGGGGGATTATGGTTAGACTTTAGTTGAATGGAATTAGTGGGGTTTCTCAACATCTATCTTTTATTAAATCATTACTCTAGCTTCATTGATCAAGTGTTGTGTCTCTGGAATGAGCCTGGTGACAAATTGGTTCTCTACCTGGCCAAATTAGAGTCTCCCTGGACCTCGCCTGGATAGCATCAATTGGCGTTGATAACAAAGCCAAATATGCTCCTCCAAGTCCCTCCTGTAAACATTCCTACATCTGCCCGTCGTGGTCCGTTCCTGCATTCCATTCAATTCCAAACTCAAAGATCCCCCATTCCCTAAAAATGCCCAAGTGCTCGTATATAGCCGCATTAATCTCATTGCCCGTCGATCCCGCATTCCGCCCCATCCCATCTTCCCGCCCTCCCGGTCCCTTCGACGGTTGGCAATTTCGTCTCATCCGCAGGGAGGAAAACCAGCAAACTTTAAAAAAAGTTAAGAATGGCAAATTCTCCGGGAGGATCGGGAAACGGCAGTAACTGGAGCGAGCGATTGAGACGCAGGATCCCCCCAGCATCTTTCAGCTGTGGCATCCGTTTCTCTCAATGCCGGGCATCTCTGCCCGTACACGAACCGGGATGAAACGAATGCGCAAGAGGGGCGCAACCAGAAGGAATATAGGGGCGACATGGAGTCTCAACGACGTTCTGCTTGAGTTCTGGAACATGGCAGGTAAGAAGATTCCTTGAGATATCTGCCATCACTTTCTCAAGTTGGGTACAACCGGGGATTTGGGGTCCAGTGAGTGGTTGATATCCAGGAATTGGTGTACCCTACACAAGCCTCAAGTTTGCTACAACAATACAAAAGATGCGAGAACCACATCTGACAGGGCAGGCAGGATTGCAACATCTTATGACTGCAACAGCATCTGGGACACCGACCAGCCCTCATTGGCCGACGCGATCTGACTCCAAATGCATCGTTTATGTCACGAAGCAAGGAATGAATCGATGGTACACTTGTATCCAAAACGAGGAATCAATAGTCTACCCAAAGAATTCCACACACATAAAAGAGCGTATGACCTTACAATACAAAAAAAAAAAAAAAAAAAAAGGAAGGGAAAAAAGGAAAATAGAGATGGAAGTAAAAGCCTGTCATAATTAAACAAAATAGGTAACCGCTCTTGTTTCCTCATACACACACCCCTTACGCGCGCTCTGGGATGCGATGCCTGCCTTTCTTCCTCCTTCGTTTTGCCAACGTTATTCGCCCTGCAAGCCAACCCCAAGTATCGCGCCATGCACCTGGGTCCCAGGCCACTCTTTGTCCTCAACGCCGCAGGTTGTCCGTGTGAGGAACTCTCAGGCAATCTGGCAGGTACATGCACGAACCCTCCCTGTTCTGGCCTAACCTCCTTCACTTCAGCTGAAAAGATTGCACAGAAAAGAAAAAAAAAATAGAGATGTGAAAAACAGGAATAAAATAGACACAAAAAGAAAAATATGCTTTAAGACGACCTAGTTCTAACCAGGACCAAGGTATATTCTTAACCCCACTGGCGACTGTATTCCGCATAACACACACACATTGAATCTGGAAAATGATAACAAAGGATAAACGGATTCGCCGGAAGCATGATCAAGCACGGGTATTCGGGGAATCGTCGAGGTTTTTCGGTACAAGGAAGTGGTGGGTTTCGTAGGCTAGCGGGTGCCCCCAGACTCATCCAGCCTGTTCATAATTAAGGAAACGCGAGTATAGCGAACTGTATTTTCCATCCTCCGTCGGGTATCAAGAGGGCGCCGATTTTAGATTAGACCACAGAGTCGGAGGTTCTCTTGGATGATGATGTCTGTTTATGTCGGTTAGTACCGGGCAACTTGCCGGATAAAGCAGAGTGCGATTTCGGTTTAGCTTACCATTAACAGCGGCCATGACAAACCGAATTTGAGTGGTGTCTGTCGCGCACGTAAAGTGCGTATAAATCTGCTTGGTCTCGTGCTGGTTAAGGCTGACGAAACGGTTGAGGATGTAGTCGCACGCCGCGGCGTAGTCGTCACCACCCTCGTAGTCGGGGAAGTAGTTCTTCATGGGACTCGTGGGAAGCTTCTCCTTGAACCTGTCGATCTTATTCAGGAAGAGAATGATTGAGGTCTTGATGAACCATCGCGAGTTGCAGATGGAGTCGAATAGCGTGAGGGCCTCTTGCATACGGTTGACCGTCTCATCTTCGAAAAGGAGCTGATCGTACTCAGAGATGGCGACGAGGAAGAGAATGGTGGTCACGTTCTCAAAGCAGTGGATCCACTTCTTTCGCTCAGATCGCTGGCCACCGACGTCGAACATGCGGTAGGTGAGGTCACCGATAATGAAAGTCGTCTCGGTGATGCCGGTCGTCTTTACACGAGATCGGAGGACATCCTGGTCGTTGGGCATGTAGTCGGGGGCCGCAATCCTCGCAATGTTATCGAAGTAACTAGAGAGAGCAGGTTAGCTAGGCGAACAGATAACAGAATCCCCGGAGGCTAGAGGCTAGGGTCGATGCATGCAAGTACATAGTGGTCACGAAATTGGCTAGGGGATGGAGAACATACTATCTCGCCGAGTCGTTAAGCTGGTACTCCCTAGACCTCTTGAAGCACTCCTGGACACCGCGGTCCTTCCATAGCGCCTCAATAGCGTTGCCAACCTCGGGAGGAAGAACGTCTCCCTCGATCTGCGCGGGTTGCATGAAGATGGTCTGAACGTGGTACTCGGTGCGCTTCTCGTCGAGGGGAAGCTCCAGAGTCTCCATAGCCTCGAGGATGACGCGCATGGATTGAACGGTATTGCTAAAGATGATTTCCTTGAAGGATTCTCGCTCGTCGCGGGAGTAGCCACCCTCGTGGATGAGCTTCATCTGCTTAAGAATTGTAGACTTTCCGGATTCACCAGCACCTAAGAGCGTCGAACAGGGTTAGTCAAGCTCAGCCATTGCCTCGTGGATGTAGTAATCGAGATCAGCCCTGCTTTAGGCCAAGTTGTCCCAATGAAAAAAAGGGGTACCGAATAAAGAGAATCTGGCAGACATCGTACCCAAAAGAAGCATCTTAATCTCGTTACGCTGCATCAACTTGTCCTTCTTGAGCTGGTTCTCGATCTCCTCGTTGCGGGCCTTGCCCTCCTTCTCTTCCGTGCTCATTCCGCAACCCATTTTGTCGGTGTTGTTGTGGCTGTCGGCGTTCTCAGGCTAAGTCGAATTTTGGGATAAGTGGTGTCGAATGGGCCGTAGTAAGGCTATTCGAAGGGTATTAAATCGTGCTTAGATGCCGCCTAGTAGTCGCTATCCGTCAATTGACCTGAGGGAACACGGCGTTAGATTTCAGGTTGCTCGGCCTATAGCGAACAGAAGTGTTTTGCGATTTCGACGCGAAAAAGGGGGGACGAAGAGGGGAGAAGAAGGGTTTGTCAGGATGCCGCCGGTTGCGAAACGAAATACACGGAGACGAACCACACGCTGCAATGACGAACAGTTTCAAGTGGGAAAGATGGATGGGGAAATAGCTTTACAGAAAAAGCCGGGTGCAGAGTTGAGGAAGAAACTGGCTGCCGTGTCGGGGGTGGCGGCGGAAACAAAAGAGCGGGAAATTAGCCAGGGACGAATCGCACCACACACAACACGCTCGCAGAAGATGTTGTAAAGGAGACACTCAGGATTTTGAGAGTTTCCCCAGTCGAGTGCGGAGAGGAAGGGGAGGAGGAAGATAGGAGATAGACAAAGGAACAGGAACTTGTTCTTTCGCAACACTCACCTGCAACAAAAATTGTCGCTCCTTAGGCAAAACGAAGATGCGAGGATGCAATTGACTTCGCGGGAAAGTTTCACCGTCAGATAGATTGTTCGAGGAAGAAGGTGAAGGGAAGGCGAACGCAGGAAGCGAGAAGGGAGGTTTTTCGGGTCGGGGTTGGCGACGGGCCTGATTATTGGAGGGTATTATTGGAGGTGGAGAAGGGAAACGAGACTTGCCAGAGGGAGAATGAGAGGGAGGAGACTGGCAGCCGACCATGCCCAGGCTCAGGGTACTTGGTAGGTGCGAGAAAAAGGAAGATTAGGGAATAGGCTTCAAATGGTACGGAAGTACCTTCGCCAGGCTGTGCGACGCCTCCAGACTCTCACTCCGGCTCTCACTCCTGCCCGCGACAACGAAATATTGCCAGTAATACACTACGCGCCAGAACCATCCCAGAGAGGAAAAGAAAATGACATTAGCTTGGCTAGGGGCCCGCTACTTGCAAGCCCGGCAAGCGTGGTATTGTCGCTGGGAACGGGATAGGGCAGGTACTCCTTAGCTCGAGGGACCAGTGTACCTAAAGCTATTTCCAGGGGCTCGCCTGCATTGAAGGGACCCTCGTACCAGAGCAGCATCGTGCCGTCTCTTTCGTCTTCTCCAGGAGTATTCCAGCATAAGAGAGGACGAGAGGTATTACCTCAATACAGACCAATGATACTGGTACAATGCAGCGAAGGGAGGGTACATCTGCCTTGGTCGAGAAGCGTCTATCAAATGAAAAGGAACGCTGAGGGGAGATGAGGATAAAGGTAGTTAAGGTACAAGCTGTCTCCACAATATGGGTCTGTGTGTAAGTGACTAGTGCCGAGGTGTATAATAACACTGTATTATGAGATTATTGCGCTGTGTTTCCAATAGGAGTAACAGCCTAATCTAAGTATACAGTATCAGATGGGTTACCTTTAGGCCTGCAAGGAACGGCGCGCTTCGATCATCATGGTATCGACCACCCCTAAGATGGACGACCCCTGCGTTGTGAAGTCTCTCCGAGGAGCAGTAATCTCCTACATTCCTCGACAAAAGCTCAGGGATGCACCTGGTATTTCTGAAGATCATGCTCCTTGGTCCAGTACTTCGTTCTTTCTTCCCCAATTCGCACCTGATGTAACACCTTCATCGCTGGCTATGTTGACCCGTCTCATTTTCACTTCCACAGGCAATCAATACAGACGGCTTACAGCTGCGAGTTTCCCCAGGTACGGCACTGTTGAATAAGTGATGCTGGAGATTTATGTTCCAGCCACCGCTGGCGCTACGGGTCGCAGCACATCTCCTGATCTCTTCTCCGTTTCTCACAGCAGTGCCAATCCAGGTCCAGTGGTATGGAGGCGTCCGGGTGTGTAAAGAATCCTGTGCGTAAGACTCTACTATCCAGACCCTGAAATGAAGCCAGATTACTCTCATCGCTCCGCATCTCCCGTCGAGACAACGACGAATTCCGGCAGCCTGCACCAGTAAAAGAAGTCTTCGCTTGCAAGTACTGAGGTGGACTCCCACTATCAGCCCCAGAGAAGCCAATGCCGAGCAGCACCTGCAGCAGCCGCCACGGCAGGGCGGGGGAAGATGTACATCACCAAGTTCGTCAACAGACACATTTCCGTACTGCAGCAAAGCAGAGACAGCCCACGCCTTGTTTCGCGAGTGCTCGCCCGCTTCTCGCGAGAATGGAAGAAAAGAAAAAACGGGGTCATGACCATTCCCATTTGCGAACAGATGCAGCGGCGCTGAGAGGCGAGCCAGATGCACCACACAAACGGGCGACTTCCGGCTCCGTTGAACCCACCCCCATGCTGGCCATCATCCCCACGGAGTATTTGAGTCTTGGGTATCGTGTCGATGGGTGTGTGGGTATGCTCGAGGGAGTGCTGGGGCCTTCGTGCGTGCAGATGCGCAGAAGTTTGGGTGGATTAACCTACCAACGTTGAGAATTGCGGTGACTCCGTCCCTGTTTTTCTCCCCTTCCACCCTCCTGGAGACGAAACAAGTGTGTGCCGTGCTCAGGTTTCAATTGCACCCCCTTCCCAAAGAATGAGAATCTAAAGCGCTCGGGAAAATTCAATGATCTTCAACTGCCGGTTTACCCTTGGGTCGTCTGGTCGTGCCGTGTGGTAGGGCACAGGGCAAACGTCCGTGTCTGTGGAGGAAAATCAGGACCGGATGAAGACGCAACATACTCGATAATGGTCCCGTCATCTGCATGTAGGCATCGAGATGGTCCAATGTTCCATCAGATAAACAAACATCGCCAGGTGCCCGGAAGAGGTTTTCAGTGCATCCTGTTGATCAACTCGCGTACTTCGTACAACCAGGACGGAAACGAACAGCTCCCGGCCTCAGCACACCTACAAGTACAACACATTCGTCTAAATACCATTCATGGAGACGAGTCGCAGTGTAAGTGGGCAAAGGCAATTATTACATTCGCCACTGGGGAATGGTGCCACCAGTCCATATTCTACCATTCCCTTTCGACCATGCGACTACGGATGAGTAAAATCCTGCCTCGATTTCATTGATTTCTTGCCGGGGAATGCACCGCCAGGCTCTACCCATATGCCCATACCTGTAACCTGGCGACGTTGTTTCATTTGGTGGTATTATAATCCTGCACTCCGGGGCATAAATTAGCCCCATCTTCCTCTGCTTCCACCGCCCACAGACTTTCGCACACTAGGCCTGCCCCAGCACAGGGTGCAAGGCCCATCCCGGCTTAGTCGCGCTTTCAACAGGGCCCCTGGTGTAGTTCAAGGGGTTTCTTTCGAATGGGGCGCTCAATGTTTTGTATTAAAATGTACAAGGCAAGGTGCTCAAAAGCCCCTCTAGCTGGCGTTGGACCGTCTTCAAAGTTCCAAGTCAGTTGTAATGGATTCGCAGGGCGGCTCGCTGACAGCTCCCACAGGGGTGATTTGGGGAGCGTCTGACTCGCACTGAGAACCACCAAGACCACAGTAGCCAGCCTGGCAGGAGTATATTTCGCGTGGATTTTTGCCTTCAACGCACACTATCACACTATAGGTAACGGCTCACCCGCTAAACAAAGGCGTGGGAAAAAGTGTCCGGTGGCTGAGAATAGATCCTCGCCGAATCTGGCCACTGGTTCGCTACCCATCATGTCCACGAGGCGTGCCTGTGGGTGGAAGTGAACGATGACTGACAACAGCATGGTGCCTCTAAGACCGAGTAAGCTCCTGGCATCAACGTCGTGTATCCACATGCGGTGGAGATCGACTCCGTGAGTGTTTCTAGGCGTGTCCAGGAGAGCCATGCGATGTTGTAGTCGCACCCTTGTGCATGGAGGAGGGAAGTGGTTCTTGATCTGATACTGTGTTCTTGAGATCATGGGTATTACACTGTTCGTCTCAGTGAAGCCGGGTATTCCAAGGCCAGCAATGAGAAACGCGACGTTGATTTCCGGGGTCGTGATGGCTGGTAATTGATCAGACACTGTATGTAATCTCCCCCAAATTTACTGGAGTTCAACAGTATCGTCTGCCACTGATATGCACCGTGTTACGGAGGCCCGTTTCTGATCAACACTCGGAAAAGGGACAAGCAAATTTAATTTTCCGCCCGCCCATGTCCTCCGCAAAGTCTTAAAAAGGGGCTTTCAAAACCAACTGTGATGGGCCAAGTTCGAATTCAAGTTCGCGACTTTCCTGAGGCAAGATCGACAGTGGCCCCCGCAATCCACCCCAGGGGAAAGGTGGGAATCCATTATTACTGGCAGTCTCCATGGATCGGTGCAAGAAATAGGGTGGTTGGCTCTAAGCTACGAAGTACATGCACATCCCCCATTCCAGCGAAGACGCCTAGAACCAATGGCCTTGGAGATTGCCACTTTCTTTTTTCTTCTTTCCCTTCCTAGTCTTTTACTATGTCTCTATCCTTGCTTTCGTCCTGCCGCCTGAATCCACATTCGTTTGACCATCCCACACCTTCCTACATATTACAAGTGCAGTGGTAGGGGAGTGGAGAAGTGCATTAGTGAGCAGCGAGCAGCCCAGTGCACTCTATTATCCTGCTCGGAAGCCAGCCAGCGTGAAAGCTTAACAGAGTGATTCGGCAGAAATAGGGGCTGCCAGGACCATCTATATTTGTCATGTCCTGAACATATGGCCAGACTGGAAATGACCAGCCTTGTTGTCTCGGGGTGCATTAAAGCCATTAGCTAATAGCGAAGAATTCGAAATGTTCTACATGAAGATGTCAATCTTCCAGTGCCATCAATGATTGCGCAAGTGGCCGGGAACGCTGCAGTCCACCTGTCCAAATGGTGTTTATTGTCTGTATGCCAACACCAAGTTTTCTCTCCGTGGCCAGCAACACGCACGTGTTGCGTCGCCAGCAGTAAATAACATAAAATAAAAAAAATAAAAAGCCCCTGTCAAAAGATGATCACTGGCTGACCCCGCATCGGAAAACGCCTCCGAGCCTCGAGTCCAGGATGGAGCACTTGTAGGTATGGTCAGCGCACGTATGTGCGATCTTGCAGATCAGCGTGGAACCCGAGGAGGTGACCAGGGAGAGCTGGAAGCGAAGACGCCAGCCCACAGACTGAACAGAGACGGGCATGACCAGTGATGGACTCCAAGCTAGTGCCTTATCCCGCGCCGTGTTGGTCTTTTGGAGAGATACAGATACAAAGACGGTGTCCTTTTATCCCTTCCGGTTCGCTGAATGTCACCCTCGCTGAGTTATCCGCGGATACCTGTCCTGCCCTGTACTGGGCCGTTTCCCGCCCTAATCAAGGAGAATGCGTGGCGCCAAGTCAGACCACATCAAACCAAGACTAACATTTAAAGCGAACGCCAGAGATCTCCTTCCTTCTCATGACCAGGATTCCATCTTAGCTTCGGATATCTGTGTGTGTTAGCTGATAATGTACGGGCGGCTCGTGAACGTTTCGATTCCAGTGTCATGGTTCGCCCGGATAAAGGTTGGATAGTCTAGCCAATGGTGGGGATTGGATGTGTGTCTGAGCCCGATACCACCCACAGACAAGAACCCAAGAATCCCAGGCGGCTGGTTCATGGACCTCGACGTCCGCTGTGAAATCTCCAGGTTTTTCGGACGCGGGAAGACGGCCGAGATTGACTATCAGCATCTACCAACTATACTGTTCCGTTGTGCTTGGCCGCATATGACCGCAGTGGAGCTCTCACGCCTGTGCGAGGGAAACACACAGCCCTCGTTATTGAGCACTAGTATTCAGTTCCCTTTCATGTTTCTTTTCGTTTCTCGGATTCGATATTCGATGCGGAGGTCCTGCGAGGTAGTCGCCCCCGACAACCCAAATACCAATGCTTCGGACGAACCTATGGGTAAGATAGTACTATGGTGTAGGCCAGTCGCGGCTGCCATCCTCAACCAAGCTTGAATTCGTACACAAGACTAGACAGCTCGTTCTTTGTGGTGATGTAGCTTCCTTGATGATTCTCCTCCATCAAGGGCGCCAGAACAACACTTGACTACGGACTCGAGGGTCGGATGAGCGATGCTAAGTCATCCGTCGGCGATCGCCCTCCCCGGATTAGGCGCTAATGCTCAGAGGAGAATAGCTTCATTATATCGTCCGTCTTCTTGCATTTACGAGTTGAGGACAGTGGCGACTTTGGTGCACCACTCTCGACGAAGTGGCCCTTGGAGTGTGCCTCACTAGCCTAGCCCAGCCTTGACCCGAAGGGACAAGGGGCAGAGCACACTGACAAACCTCTTTCTTCCAGCCAGATCCTAGACGATTTGATGTTCATCACCGGCATGCGCACCAAGAACAGACCTAGCCTAACCTTCCATATTGGGCAGCACAAATTTCGCTTCTCATCAACGAGAGCGCAGCCCTCGCCAACCCGGCCAAGTGATCCGTCGCCGCTCACGACACACGATGGAACAGTAGCCCAGAGGGACAGAGCAGAGATGCTAATAGAAGGATAATAGAAGGTGCACTACGATGTACCTTGCACATCCACATAACCAGCTTCCTCTTCTCCACCCACCAAATCCGTTGTCCCCAATGGTGCTCTCCTCGACTGTGGAGTTGATGGTAGGAAATAGCGTTCTTTGATGAGGCCTAGCCATTCTGGAGAGGCAGGGTTGCCACATGGCTGGCCTCTTCATTACCACAACGAGACAATGCAGCGACATGCATGTCCTGAGGTACTATAGCTAATCTGCTCGGACCAAGTGGTTTGATGGGCGAATGGTGCTTAATTAGATTACTACGGAGAGTACCTTCGTATATTAGTCCATTGGTCGCTTTACTTGGAGTCAGGCCCACTTCTCATCACGTTTAATCGTCCAGTCCATTCCTTCCCAGTGGTCTGGTCATTTTCCAGACCTGCTGGGTCCCCCTTCCCATCCTTATTTCATCACGGGAATCTTGCCTTGGCCCCATCCAGGTCCACACGCTGGCCGCAGCCCTCAGGCGACGCGCGATCTTTGGATTGGAAGCCTGGAAATATCTTTTACCCGGTTGGAACAAGAGAAGGGGTACTTGTATAATGTTTATATCAATAGGTGCACGCACCCGTTTTTGGCAAATCTTGTAAACTAGAA
This sequence comes from Lomentospora prolificans, assembly GCA_029532625.1. Classification (NCBI taxonomy): domain Eukaryota; kingdom Fungi; phylum Ascomycota; class Sordariomycetes; order Microascales; family Microascaceae; genus Lomentospora; species Lomentospora prolificans. The sequence continues at coordinate 890,866 of JARFXM010000008.1, read as the reverse complement.
ATCCAGGAACCACGTTTTCTCGGCGAGCAGTTCAAACCTCATTTGCTTCAAACTTTCTCAATCAACATCAAGAGATGAGCAGAGAGCCATCCCCTTAACAACGACATTGGTATTCTCGGAGTGGCCGCTGAAAGAGCGCCCCTGCGTTGGCGTCGATGCCTGGCTAGGCTAGGTCCAAAATTTTTTAGCGCATTTTAAGGGTCTATTAGAATGGGTCTCGATGGCGTTAGGGACAGCCTCCAAACCGTACCACTTGCAGCAGAACACCGCATCCCTTATACCTCGAAAACGGAAATGCACGTGTAGGACGAGCATACCTTTTCCCTATTACTCGCCGAACAGATACGAAGTATATGAGCGACAGATAATGTTGACGACAGTGGTACGTGCAGCGTAGAGTCGCAAGCTGGCGTGCCTGTTGCAACTCTAGCGTGGTATAATGGAAAGTTCTGCAATCTCCCGGACCCGGGTGGTACTTCGGGACCAGGTTTGCCTGTCGGAGAGACTCTGCAAGTCCCCTCAAAATGCAGGGCCAAGTTGGGGGCCATCACGACTCATCCAATCTTTTCGCCGCGGCCCCATGCGCTCCTCCCTTTCACGGCGTGACTTTTTTTGGCTGGGCTCAGGCTTGGCATCACTCGGCTAGAATGAGTGAGTATTATGCATCACCAGGCTGCGCTAGATGCGAAGGCGAAAGCAAACCGTTCGGACAGGAAATCCAAATCACCAATCAAGGCTCTTGGTGTCCAAATCACCGATGAATTCGCCGCCAAGGAAACTAGCTGCCCCTGGTTCACCGAGGCGCAGGCCCGGGTTCACAAGCCTGTCATCCATCACTGATGCCAGCCTGGCAGTGTGCCTGGCCAGGGCCAATTGGCAGCCCGAGGGATATTAAAGCCAGCCACTCCGCCACGCCACACCCATCAAAGCAGAGGGCACTACCTTGGTACTGGGCAAGAAGCTGGCTGGCAAGCCTGGCAAGCCTGGCAAGGCCAGCGATGATCGCTGGCGACTTGTAAAATGTTAGTAGCCGCCAGCCATCGAAATCCCGCGGCGGGTCCGTCGGTGCAATCCCGATAGATCGTAGAACCTCGCAAACAATGAGCATCGCACCTTCCTTTCGTTTCGTATCGTGACCGTAAAGAACAGCCGGCTCTCCTCCTGTGCACACTCTCTAAGGGCATTCTCCAATTCGCAATCAAAAACTCAAACAAAATGTCCATTCCCTTGACTACTAGGTTAGGCGGGAACGGTACGTCTTATTCCCTCCACTCTCCAGTCCCTTGTCGCGTGCACCCCGTCCTCCACGGTCCCCAAGCCCTCCAACGCTGTGGAGATTGAGTGGCCGGGTCCGATGGGATGGGATGGTTGGCATGGAACCGAAAGAAAACGGTGCTCCATCGTGAAAAAAACAACCCGGCCGATAGACTAACGCGCGACTCGGAACCGGCCCTCGATAGCCTTCAACCACCGCACCAGCGTAGATATCGAGGCCGAGTATGACCGCCTCCGAGATCAAGCCCGCGACGAGGCCAAGAAGCGCAATGACTGCTTCTCGCGCGTACGTATCCCAGCTCCTCTTCCTCGCACTCACCGTTCTTTTCTTGGCGGGTGGACCATGCCGAGAGCACCATTGCAAAACAAAGAAGCCAGAAGCTAACCCGCGCCCGGACAACTACGGCTGAGAGCTCCACAGTCCCGCCAGGCATATGAGAATGGTGATGGTGCCAAGGCCAAGGAGCTCTCCAACGAGGGCAAGCGCCACGCCGCCAAGATGAATGAGTACAATCGCCAGGCCTCGGAGTTCATCTTCCGTGAGAACAACGCCGCGGGTCGTGTTGATGAGGACTGCATTGATTTACATGGTCAATTCGTTGAGGAGGCTGAGAACATTCTCGAGGATCGTATCCGGGCGGAGCGCTCGAGGGGTGCGAGCCACCTGCACGTCATTGTCGGCAAGGGAAACCATTCGGCCGATCATGTTCAGAAGATCAAGCCTAGGGTCGAGCAGATTTGCCGAGAGATGGGACTGGACTATAGGACTGAGGAAAATGAGGGAAGAATCTACATTGATCTGAAGGGAGGCTCTCATGGGGGCGGTTCTGCGTACCACCCGCCCCAACATGGTGGTCAGCAACATCATGGTGGCCAACAGCATCACGGCGGACACCAGCAGCACGGAAAGCCCCACGGTGGGCAACAACATGGCCACCAACAACAAGAGGAGGACACAGATCTCGTCGGCCTCCTTTTCAAAAAGCTGGAGAAGGCCTGTTGTATTGTCATGTGATCCGGTCGCTTGTCGTGCGGGTGCGGGTGCGCTGTTTTGGATGCTTCATCACGCTTGGTGAGATAGGATGGATGTAGAGACGTACGTGCTTGCTTTGGTCAACTTTGACGAGGTCTATAACTTGGGAAGGGTTGCACAATCGGTTGTTCTTTTTCGTTCGCGACGATGAATGTTATATGAAGGATATCTGGAGCGTGGCGGAGATAGACAGTAAGAGGCTATATCATTGAAACGAAAGCGTAAACCTTGAGTGAGTGTGATGAGGAGAACGTGTCTCGACTCTAAGGGCCCAGGTAGTAGAAGACACGCGCGGTGTAGCATACCGGTGGGAACAGTTCTGGTCGTCTATTCAAAGACTAAGAGATTGAATAGATGTCATGTAATATTCCTTTCAGTAATGAGAAGGCGTCTGGTCGCATGGAGGGAATCCTAGACTAATAGTTGGCGAATGCGACGAGCATCGAAAGAGGTATCATAAAACATCTAACTCCATACATTTTATAAACATAACTTTTGACCGGTTTTCCGAAACCTTTCATCATCCCTCTCTCTCAAAAGTATCATTCAAATACCCGACAAAGCTCTCCCGTATCCTATCCGGCCCCAGGTTCACCACACCCTCCAGCCCGATGCCACCCCTCGTCAACCCAATAAACGCCCTCCTCATCCTCTGCAGCTGCGGGAAGCCGACCTTCTCCCCAGGCAGCTCCACCACGAGGGCGTCGTCCCGGTCTGATCCTCCAGAGGACCTCGCGATTTTCACCGCCGCCCCTCCGTCCTCCCCTTGATTCTCTAGGACCGTCCTGATAATCTCCTGGGTCTCCCGGTCGAGAACGTAGAGGTAATCGGCCGAGGCGTCCCGGCCTCTTTGTACCGTGGCCTGGTTGGGCTTCACCATCTTGCGTCCTTCACCAGCGATGGCATCCCACAGCTGGTCAAAGACCTGTTTCGTCCTCTCCTCATCGTCATCCCATACGAGCGCGAACAGTGGGCTGTCCCACCTTGTCATGGGATTTGGCTCCTCGTATCTGAAGACTAGGTTCTCCCAATTGGCGGGTGCGTACGCCTCCGGCAGGTCCTCGCTCTCCGGTGTGTCCGACGAAGATGTATCCCGCTCCATATTTCTCTTCAACCGCTCGTTGTTCACGCTCTTCGCTTTCTCCGGATCACACCCAATCTGAAGGACGACGCTCGGTGTCCTCGCAGCCTTGGCATCGCAATACAATTGATACCTCCAACCCTTGATATAGTTCAACCCGTCTAAAATAACGATATCCTTATCGGACAGGACCCTGTTCACAGCGCCATACAGAGCTGCACGTGCATTCTTCTCGGAGGCGTTCGCCGAGCGCGCGTGGGCCGGGACGGACGAGAGATCATACACACTGCGCGATATGGAGAGAGAGTCATCGGATATCAAATGAACACGGTACTTCGGCGCTGCATCTCTTGCGCCGTTTTCGTCGCCACTGATACGCGAGCGTAGATAGGATTCGAGTTGTTTCGCGCGGGTGGATTTGCCGGACGTTGGCAACCCAGATATTATTATAAGCTGGCGGCGAGGAACCAGTTAGCATCTATTTAAGTAGATGAGAGACTTAAGGGCATGCAGCCCTCTTCGACATATGCACTTACCGGCATTGTGGAGGCTGGTATGGTATGTGGTCTACTTGAGATTGTTCCAACAAAGTTCGATTTCTCGGTTGAGGTTCAATGTGGGGGCGGGGCAGCAAGAGAAAATCGAGGTGCGTCACCAGCTGAGCACACCTAAGCATCACCGGCAACATTTGCATAGTATATCCTTCACAATGGGTAGTAAAGCTGGCGAAAACAGGACCATCGTAACCTCTGGCATATCTAGGATATCAAAAGCATAACACACAATCAAAATTTCACACGCAAGTGAAGCGCGACGGAAATCAAGGTCATTTTGAACCGAAATTCTTGAAAAACTTGAATCTACCTGTACAGCCATCCCTGCGTCTAAGTCCGCCGTCCGTCCTCCGAAAAGACAAGAAAAGCATGCTCTTGACCGCGAGCCACCTTGTGCCTCTAAATGATATTACTTGCCAGCGCCCTTTTACTCGTAGAGATCATCGTCGTTTCCGGCATCGCCAAAGTTGTTGCCACCGCTGCCGGCAGCATCAACACCACCCTCAGGGAACTTGAAATACGCGCCGGGACCGGCGTTCTTCATCTGCTGGGCGAACGCCTCGTAGCGGCGGATCTCAACATCGCTGACGGACCTGCGAGCCATTTGCATCGCCTCCTCGAAGTGACGACGAGTCAGCTCAGGCACGGGGTCTTCGCCGTTTTCTTCGTCGTCAACCTCCATACCGGCCTCCTCAAGCTCCTTAGTGCGCTTGATATCAGCCGTGATTGACTCCTTGATAGCCAGCTTGACGGCTCGCTGCGTGATGAAACCGAGATCGGCACCAGAGAATCCGTGGGTCTTGGAGGCTATAAACCCAAGGTCGACGTCCGAGGCGACAGGGGTCTTGCGAAGCTGCGCAGAGAGAATGCTGCGGCGGCCCTCCTCGTCAGGCAGAGGGACGTAGATGAGAGAGTCAAGACGACCGGGACGGCAGAGAGCGGGGTCAAGCTGCTCGGGCCTGTTCGTCGCGCCAATGACGAAAACGTTCTTCTTTGAGGTCATACCATCCATTTCTGTAGATAGAGTTAGCTTAAGTTAACTTTGAATTGTGTTCAGATAGCCGTGTAAAGACTTACCGGTAAGAAGCTGGTTGACCACACGGTCAGAGGCGCCGCCAGCATCACCAACACTTCCACCACGAGCCTTCGCAATCGAGTCCAGCTCGTCGAGGAAGACGATGCAGGGCGCGGCAGCACGGGCCTTGTCGAAGATGTCACGAATATTGCTCTCGGACTCACCAAACCACATGCTCAGAAGCTCGGGACCCTTGACGGAGATGAAGTTGGCAGCGCACTCGTTGGCGACAGCCTTTGCCAACATGGTCTTACCGGTACCAGGAGGACCGTAAAAGAGCACACCACGCGAAGGAGACATGCCAAATTTGAGGAACTTCTCGGGATGGTCGACGGGATACTGGACGCTCTCCATGAGCTCTTGCTTGACATTGGTGAGACCACCAATATCCTCCCAGCGCACGTTAGGAACCTCGACAACGGCAACCTCACGAAGGGCAGAGGGGTTGGAGACGCCAAGGGCATATCGGAAGTTCTCCATAGTGACGCCGAGAGAGTCGAGCACCTCGGCGTCGATGGTGTCCTCATCAAGATCGATGAGATCCATCTTCTCACGAATTTGCTGCATGGCAGCCTCCGAACAGAGAGCGGCAATATCGGAACCGACATAACCGTGAGTCTCGGCAGCGATCTGCTCCAAATCAACGTCATCGCCAAGCTTCATGTTCTTGGTGTGGATCTGAAGGATTTCGAGACGGCCGGTCGGGTCGGGGACGCCAATATCGACCTCACGATCGAAACGGCCGAATCGACGAAGAGCAGGGTCGATAGAGTTGGGACGGTTGGTGGCAGCCATAACGACTACGTTGGAGCGGGCCTTCATACCATCCATGAGGGTGAGAAGCTGGGAGACGACACGGCGCTCAACTTCACCGTTGGTCTTCTCACGCTTGGGAGCAATTGAGTCGATCTCGTCGATGAAGATGATGGCTGGGGAATTCTTCTCGGCCTCCTCGAAAGCCTTTCGGAGGTTGGACTCCGACTCACCCGCCATCTTACTCATGATCTCAGGACCGTTGATGAGGAAAAAGAAAGCACCAGTCTCGTTAGCGACAGCACGAGCCATGAGAGTCTTACCGGTACCAGGAGGGCCGTAGAGAAGGACACCTCGAGGTGGCTTGATACCAATAGACTTGAAGAGCTGGGGATGCCTCAGGGGCAGCTCAACCATCTCACGGATTTGAGCCATTTGCTTCCTGCATCCACCAATGTCATCGTAACCAACCTCGTTAAGGTTGTTCTCTTCGTCCTCTCGTTGTATGGGCTCGCCTTCACAATGGATAATCGTGTCCTGAGCAACGATACCGTACTCGGGAGGATCCACTTCGACAACCTTGAACTCAACTTGCCTCATACCACCACGGACGATGAAGAGATCGCCTTGGCGAACGGGCCTGTACGCCTCTCGGAAGTAGGGAGCAAGGAAAACGTCGAACAGGGAGCCGGTGATACCTTCTACGGTGTCGGCAATGGGGAGGACAGCGATCCTCTTGGCCTATAGAATGCGTTAGTAGCTGTTCCATCTACGCTACCGGGCTTCAGGATTGGTAACACTCACATATTTGATATCGGGGCAAGGCTGGATGGTGATCATGTCGCCATGCTTGACTCGGAGGTTGTGACGGACGACACGGTTAATGCGGGCACTGCCATCATCCAGGTCCTCATCGGCGAGGACGATGAGAACAGTGTCCTTCCTCTTCTTTCCGCGGACAAGGACGGTATCACCACGGAAAAGCTGCAGGCTCTCCATGGTCGCCTCAGAAAGAGCGATGATGGAGTTATCGTCGTTGGTGGCATCGGTGACCCTGTTGAAATGATTGCGTCAGTATGGAGATGCCGGAGACAGGAGAGACTAAGACGAACATCAACTGGTTGGGCTTCTTCTTCTTCTTGAGAATAGCGGTGGCAGTATCATTTTCCTGATTCGGCGGGTTAGTCTGGATAAGGTCGAGGCGATTCACTGCAGCGAGGAGGTGTAGGACTGCGGAGACGAACCTGCTTGACTTCGGCGCCCGAGGCATCGCTGTTGATAGGAAACCACGTCAGTAAAACGTTTCGCCCAGCTTGGAATTCCCAAGCGACGATTTGGAAGAAGAAACGTACGTCAGGTTGACCTTCTTCTTGTGTTCGGGGTGATCTGACATCTTAGCGGCTTGATGTCTGTTTGTCGGGGAAAAGGTAGGTCAGGTCAGGAACCGGCGGATACGATGACGTTTTTGGATACGCCGAGAGCACGGCAGAAGGGGTAGGAAGATCTCGTGCGAAAATACAACAAAAGAAGAGGGACAATGGGTGACGATGAATTTATATCTCGTCGCCCGCGGGTAGGTTGGGATAGGAAATAGGTAGAGGGTTTGGAAGTTGTGACGGGAAGTTGGAGGCGAATGTTAGGTCGAGCCTGGCTTTGGTCACTTGGGAAGGCACCACAGCTCTGACCTTCGGCCTTGAGGGCGAAACAAGCACCAGCTGCGCGGCTGGCCAATCAATAGCTGCCTACGGGCCTGCTGGTGCTAGCTTATTAAGCAGAGGGTGGCCAATTCTGAGGGTGGAAGTTTCCAATGTGTTCCACTCCAGAGCAGGCAGCTGAGGGTACGTAACAGAATAGCGTACAAAATACCAGCTAAAGCCAGCTTAGTCAATCCGAACAGCTGTCATTTTCAGCCACTATTTAGCACATTCACTCGTCGAACCCCCCTCCGCCACTCTCGAGCAAAAAAGCGATTGCTGCTGCGAGAAGCACCTGGAAGGCTAGCACGATTGGCAAGTCGCTTAATTATAGGAGCTCGTTGAAAGGGAGGCGAGAAATTCTCTCGTACGCCATTTGTGCCTTGCAATTGGGGATGGAGTGACTCTCGAGTCTTGAGAGAAGACGATCACTCCGACCGGAGCAGGCTCGAGCCTTGAGTCAACCCCCGAGGAAACTTCGAAGGTTAGCCTCCCCCGTCCGCCTCTGGATCCTGACGCGGGTCAGGCACTCACAAGGGGCAAAGTGGTTCCTCTAAAGCCAGCTATGGAAACAAATCGGATGTGCAGGCCAGCATGGTCGTAGATCGTCCTTCCAGAAATCCTGGCAGGCAATCGGCCCTCTGTTTATAGCAATATAATTGGAGCATCTGCTGTTAGTTTGCAAGGTTGTCGGTTCACCGCATAGATTTATAACTGTACAAATTGGGTCCCAACAAACAGGGTTTCTGTGCCTCTTGTCATAACAGTTTCGGAGGGGCTGCCAATTATAAGTGTCTGGGCCCCAAACTTATTCCTATCCTCACAGGCGAGGAAAGTATGTTCCGGTAAACAAAAACCTAAAGTCATCTGTTCTCAAGAGTTTCCCGTTTTTCGTCGAGCCTTGAGGAGAGCTATGTTCGGCTTCCAAGCAAGAGGCAGGGTATGATTAGTCAGAAGCCACATCACCGTTCCTCTAATGGTAGAGGTTGATAAGGTCACTTTAGGGAGAGTTGTCTAACAAGGACCCATGGCGCAACGGTAGCGCGTCTGATTCCAGCACCAGTTGGAGTATGCACTCCCGGAGTCTCCAGAAGGTTGAGCGTTCAAATCGCTCTGGGTTCATGTCTTTTTTTCCTTTTTTTGCGGTTTCCCATCCACCCTCGCCTTTATATATCTATCTCCCAACCCTATTTTTTGTATTCTTATTATTCAATTTTTTTTTCCTCCAAACTGAGGTCTCGCCCTTTCATAATTACCGCTACCGGCTAGACTTTCAGCAATAGAAAAAGGACCCATGGCGCAACGGTAGCGCGTCTGATTCCAGTAATGGTTGGAGTGTCCAATCTAGTAGGAGCTTCCAGAAGGTTGAGCGTTCAAATCGCTCTGGGTTCAATTCTTTTTTTATCTCACAGCTCAACACGGAGATTGCCAGCACATACACTTTTTGGGGGCTTGCGTCGCTTTAGAAATGTAATATTGTGAAGCATGATTGATGCACGCTGTTGTCATATTCAATCTAGTCATCTGTATCAAGGGCTACGAAGGTATTCACCGTCTACAATCTTGCTTCAAGCAACACATGCAAGAGCAACTGCTGTCATGACATCTCGAAGGATGCTGTCTGTGACGATACCCACCATCGCCGCTGCGGCTGTCGTTGCCGTCGTCGCGATGACTGTCGTCAAGTGTGCGAGTCATTGGAGCATCTCGCCTTCCCTCTAGACAAATAGATCCTGTATTATATAGATATCTCTGCAGGGGCGATTTAGAGCCTCTTCTCTTCTTCCTTTTCTCCATCTTTGCATCTTCATATCCGTGTCAATCATCGCAGCTCCGCCTCGAACCGTGCCACGGACGTCACACTGTCATTCTTGCGTCGACGTGCTCTTCCTCACCAGCACATGATGGCTTGGTCTATGTCCGAAACAAGACTGTGTAGATTATGTAGACAACGGTCATTCTCGCATTAAAACGACGTGTGTATCTCGACGCTCTCTAGGTGGGACCAGAACAGGAGCGTGGGGTCTGGAGAACGGCGTAGATCCCATGGTGAAAGCGCGATGGTGAATGTAAGCTACTGGTGGCCCAACCTGCCCCCTTGGTCCCCTAAAACGGGTGATATGGGGGACGATCTGGTGACGAACCGCTTCTAAGTCACGGTGGATGGTGGGCGGTATGGAGCCCAAAGTTCAAGTTGCACAACGATGAAGTCGATGCAAGTAACAGTTTGTGCCTGGAGAGACGGGAGCGGGGAGTGCCTCGCTTCCCCGCGAAACGGAGATGAACAAACAAGTTAAAAATACGGGACTCGATACGTATACACGCCATGTACCATATGTCAAGGGTACCATGGTTCATAGAGATGTTAACTGTACTGCTACATACCCCATGCTAAATCATAAACCCATCCTCCGTAGACGCCGGGGAGTTTCCAGGCGAGTACCGGTGAGAGCAACATCAATCGACCATCTGCGATTGCCAGTAAAGGGCTATGCGCCCGAACCCCATCCCTCATCAGTCCGACGAGAGCTCTTGCTTTCGTAGCTTCCCCCCGACTCCTTCGTGAGCGTCGACTGATCAGAACCAACTCTTATTATTCAAGATAGGCAATCTCTTCCAGACACTCTCTCGTAATCTGCAAAGCCTCATCTACGACAGCCTGTGGGACCGCCAGGTTAGGCATCTGATCAGCGCCATTCACGGCTTTCTTGTTTGCATCGCCATTCGCTTTGCTATCGGCTCCGTTGGTTGAGGTCTCGCCGCTCTTGCCGAGTTGTGTATCTTGGCGTACGTCTTCTAATACGCGGCGTAGGAGGGCTGGGAAAGATGTTACCTCGCCGGATCGAAGAAGCTGGAGAGCATGGTTTTGGATATTCGTCGGCCAATTAGCCTGGTGGGCGTTGAGGGTATGAATAAGGCGATCCTGGATTCTAGTTATGAGACGGACACGGGTTAGCCCTCGCGTTACTTTGACTCGAAGTGGCAGCAGCAATGTCATGGTATAATTAAATAGCGAAAAGAGAGTGCCGGGTCATCGTTAGGCGTGGGTAGGGTCTGCCTTACCGCCTGACATGACCCTCCTGGAGAAGGAGGCCGTTTATCGTAGACCTTAGCTCAGGGTCTATGGTCGCTTGTGTGTAGTTGGCCGCGCCTGTTGGTATTTTGACAGAGGGAGAAGGGGATTGGCCCGTCATTATGGCGAGGATGGATGTGGGTTAAAGGTGGGAGATGATGGGATGGAATGCTCGCAGCGGCTAGGACTGCTTGTCCGCTCCCACAGAAAGTGAGGTCTGCGAGAGCCTTTGTATCTAGCGCCCCGAGCAGCACGTATCGAATCTTAGTACGCCTAGTATTCCTTATACACCACGATTGGGTCTTTGACTCTCGTGATTGAACGTGATCCTAGGTCGAGGTAGGTCGAGGGAAAGGGTGGGCGACAAACGAGGCTTCGTTGCGCCTTGTGGCTAATTGTTCTTTTGGTTGCGGCCCCAACATCAGCTCGATCCGCCCTTTGAAGAAAAGGTGGTGGGATTTTATCCGCTATATTTACTTACCCTGGTTTCAACCAAGATAAAGGCGATAGTCTCGCTGTGTCGTTGATGGAACAAGTTTTTGCCCCCACCCCCTTCGCGTAAAAGGAGGTTCGATCACCAGTTCACTTTTCATTGACGAGGCTGAGTGTGCCCCACAGTTTTTTTCTCGGTAGCCTTTGGTGGATTGGAGGGCATTGGTGGCAACGACACCGGACAAGGCTGAACAACCATGCTGGGCTTGGGCTCCGGCGCTGGCGTGCTGTTTCCTGGCGCTTTCTGGGGTTGTTCAGTGGGGTTTCCCCAGTACCCGGAACAGCCAGCTGGCCGGTTGGAGCCCTAGTCAGCTGGCTGTGGCGGGGAAAGCTCCAGCGCTGGCACATGACAACGGATATTTCGCCCCACCACAAAAATCAAGTCCAAGAGGCCCAGGCTCTAACTTCCAGCAGGTTGGTAAGCCCACATCTTGACCATACTGCACCACAAGTCGATCCACTCCACTCGGTACCAGGCGCGATACTAATCCTGCACCTCCGGAGTCGGCATGGGTGCGCAGGCGGCGGGTACTAGGCGAAAGGAGAAGGTACGGGAGAGCAGGGAGCATGCTTGAAGCTCTACTTCTAATACCCTGCTCGAAGCTCCCCCCCCTCGCCTCACACACACAATGCACGAGGGTGAACCGACCAGGGGAGATCATATTTCCGCCTTCGCTCTCGTACATGGCATATTTCGATTCTTGTGCAATCAGTCGTGAACTGGACGACGGCAATGTTTGCTACGATATGTAACCCATGATGGAACCTTGCTGCCCCCCTTTCTCCCCCTTGCGAGCCCAGCTCTCTGGTCCGGCTCGTGGCTTTGTTGGGTTACAAGACAGAGGAATGAAATCACGAGTGCATAGCTTTCCGCACCCACCCACCCCAAACTAAGGCCGGAGGAGCAAAGGGCCAGACACACACAGACGCAGACACAGACGGAAAAAGAAGAAGGCTGGCCACAAAGGCCTTGCCGCGCTTGAGAATCTGGCCTGACCTCGGGTTCCTTCCCCCCTTGCTACTCACCTTCCACTTTGCGCTTTTATAAACCCTTGCGGCATCTAGCCCCTGCTTTCGGTAGCTGAGTAGTTACTGTGAGCTACGCCGAGGACGCCAATCCATTATCTCGGCCCATGAGCAAGCTCTCCCGAGGCGCAAAATCAGGACCAATCGAGACCCAACTATCTAGCGCATGGTCGGGATGTGTGGTCTTGCCAGGGCTGCTTGATGTGTTGGCGCCTCGTCATCGTTCCTCTGTCCCTTCCCGCAGGCCGAGAACAACGGGGGAGACCGGGGAAGAAAGAAGAAAAAAGGAATGTAAAATTAAAAATAAAAAATAAAATAAAATGAAAAAATGAAAAAAACCAAGGAGGCACCGTCCAATCCGTCCATCGCGGCTTCATGCCAGAGTGCTTTTTCATCATGGGCTCCCCCTCAGGCTAGGGGCCCTAGTGCTTCACCGCCGGGTCACCAAACCGACAGGATTCTCCCACTTTCCTCCTTCGTACTGCCACCGGCTAGAACCGTCCGTCTCAGCCCCATGGTTGCCCTTGCCGTTTCGCTTCTATTCAATTTTGTCAATTAATCCCGCTCGTGCAGGACAGACGAACGGACGCTCTCCCGAGTTTAGGCCCCAATGTCCATCCTTTTTCAGGTGAGCTTTGCCGGCATCCACATCAGATAAGTCGACCCTGACGACTTACATGGGCCGAGCTAAGGCACCATGGAAGTTGGTCGCGTCGCCTTCGCCCCTCTTCTTGCCGCGCTTCGGAAGATCGAAACGGAGCCACCGCAGAAGAGGGGGGAGCCATTGAGAAGAAGGAGCAGCAAAAAAGAGAGACTTGGAAAGAAGGAAAAAACAAAATCCCCAGACAGTTGTGGCGCTGGCGAGATATCAGGGCCACGCACAGCTGGCTCAGGCCCCGCCGGTTAGCAGAATGCTACCATGACTCTCAAGCTCCCTCTTTTCCCTGTCTTTGATTCTTTCTTTTCTTTTTTTTTTTTTTTTTTTTTTCTTTTTTCTTTTTGTTTTTTTGCGACCCTTTTCCCACCTGTAGGCGTAACCCTTCTTTCCCGCAAGCACACTCCCCTCCCGCCCTTTTACTCCCCTTTTTCCTTCGCCGTCCAACCCGTTCAAGCCTCTCCCGCTGTTCCCACGGGCCCCATCACGATGCACATGGCTTTAGTTTGCACGCGCAGCGTTTTCCGATCTGCCGGCCGCCGGTTGGCGGGTAGTTGGAGCTATTTTATGTGGAGCGTGGGTTGCGTGTATGTGCGTGTGTGACTGATAAGCACCCCTCCTTTTTTTTTTTCTTTTTTTTTTTTTTTTTTTTTTTTTTTTTTTTTTGGTTTTTATTTTTTCCCTCTCAGTGCTCTCGTTCCCGGAGGTACTGCTCGTTCTCCCTGCACTGCATTCAACATCCAGCATTCCGCCAATCCCCTTGTATCACACTGGTCATCAGCTACGGGCAGACGGATTGGGAACGCGAACCAAGGATCACACGTCGGCAGAAGCTCTTTTGAGGCCATGTCTCAGTTCTAGGGCCGATAAAATCCTCCACCCAAGGTTTTCCAAGCAGGAAACAGTGGAGAGAGCAACGGCCCAGGACGCGCGAGCTCAACAAGAAGTCGTCAAGCGGCATGGATTCCTGTCACTCGTCGACCCCAACTCGACGCCATTGTATGCTTTTTTTTCCTGGCCCCCTCCCTCAAAACCCACCCCTGCTCCAGAAACGTCATTGAATCTGCATGGCAGGGGGGCGCGGGTGGTCGGACAGACAGTTTCCAAGCGTTAATGGCCTAAAAATCTTCAGAGAAACTGAAACTGGACTGATTGGCGTCCCAAAAAGCACAGCACCTGAGAACTATGCATACGCTTCAACCTTTCCCTTCTTGTAGAATGACACCATGTTCAAATCGGCCAAGCGTGTTTTCTCTTCATTTATCCTCTCTCTTCAAAGAGAAAGGCGGTAAGCGGGGAGAAAACGCATGGACAGGATATACGTGGAAGTCACAGCAAGGGCAACAGAACAAGAACGAGATTGGGAAGGGATAAAAGTAAGGAAAGTCATGCACGAACAGCGCGCCGGTAACTGTTCGAGAAGGAAGGGTAGAATCAAGAAAAGAAGGGCGTGTTGAAGCGAGCCCACCCATTACCCCCCCCCCCCCCTTCAACTCCGCCTTTCGGTCTTCTCCTAATGGCTGCTTCTCTCTATTCTTCTTGGTCCCAGAATTCTTCGCATTCTTGTTCGGTGCTGTGCCCTGCGTGTCGCGAACCCAACCACCCCCATTACCTTTTGTCTTCCCATCCTCGATGACACAAGTGTACAGGGGATACAGCTTCGGCAGACAAGGGAGGGGGAGCGTGCTTCCTACCCACCATGTTGGGCTCGGTAGATTCTTGATGTGTGTGTGTGTTCGTGCGCGCGCCTGTATGTATATATGTGTGGTGTGAAGGCTAAAGGCTAGATAGAGAAAAGTGTTATGTGTGGTGCGGATGTCACCGGTCCAGATCCTTGGAGAAGGTCAAGAAGGATAGCCAAGACTGTCTCTATGTGTGCGTTTGATGCTAATTCCGGACACCGCTAGTTGCGGGTATTATGCTATCCTGTTAGATCCCTGACTTCGGACTGTGTCTTGAATACATATCTCGCACCTTGGCAAGCATATAAGCAACATGTGTATAGCGATGCGGAGCTTCCAAGGAATGTGCTAGGATGATAGGGTACATACAAAGGACAAACAAAAGAAGAAATCAAGATGAAAAGGAAAAACCCAATATCATGGACTTGTCGAACCGCCTCTAGAGTTGAAAGCGGCAAGGGAATCTCTTAGCTCAGAGAGGGATGGCATAGATGACCCATCAAGATTTTCAGCTCAAAATGAGTAGGTATCCGTCTATCAAGTTCCTATCACTGGTTGGAAGCCAACACGTAAGCCAGTCACCCGGTTCCCGAGTCAGGGAATACATCTCCCGTTCCGAGACCGACCCACTCTGATCCCCGAAGCTGAAAGAGGAAGAAGAGGAAGAAGATGGGGAAAAATCCCTCTTCGCGAGCCAGGGAAGTCTAGGTGCCATGGCAAAACGCCGCTGAAACGTCGTTGATGCCATTGCTGCCCTGCGCAATGAGTAAGCCAGCACAGGGTAAATGAGAGGGGAAAGAAAAGGACAAGAGGAAGGGAAAAGATAGAGCGTAGGAACCAAGCCGGCAAGCAATGCCAGTCCTCCCTTTTCCTCAATGGTACCCAGGTCTCCCAAACCATGGGATGTGGCGGGAAGCCCTCATCGGTCCGTACATGTTGGATGCTAATAAGCGGCAGCGGCCCGGTAGTGGGAAGACCAGCGTCCCTCTCTTCAGACCATACCGAGCTAGGAAAGGTCTCAGTGCTGGGATCTTTGACCTGGGCTCCGGGCGACGCACTACGTACGGGTTGACTTACACCATCACCTCTCCTTTGTTTTTTTTTTTTTCCTTTTTTTTGTCTCCCTCTCTATTTTGATCCATCCAGTATCCTGCAAGATGACTCGGGAACCCAAGTATCAACTCGAAAAGAAGGTGTGACGGCAAACGAAGGAATGATGGGTGGGAGCCATCCATGGCGATGTCAAGTATCCATGTAAGAAAGTGCTTGAGGAGAATGGTAACACCCGGGAAAGGGTCAAAGGTGCCGCTGCAAGTAAGCCAGCTCGAGCCGTTCATTATAAGAGCACAATATAAAGCTGCCTTCTACGGAGCTTCTTGCGTACAGTAATAGCAGACCGTTAACACATCTCAACGAGAGGGGGAAAAAAAAGAAAAGAAAAAAAGAATGGGAAAACGGAGGTTAGACGAGAGATCTCTTGCATGGGTGTGTGGGGTGGCATGGGATGGGCCGGGTTTGGGAGCATACATGGGGCCTTCTTGGACCGATTGCCGTTGATCTCAAACCCCGGTTCGGCCCAACCTTGTCCTCCTTTCACACATTTTTTTTCTTTTTTCTTTTTGGTCCTCATCACACTCCAAGTTGTATTAGGGCTTAAGGCTGTGGATCACGAAGACGAAACTACGATGCAGGGAACATCATCCGTCTTCGTCCAATTTCCTTACCTTGTTTTATCAGACGACGCGGCACGCCCCGTAGAAGCTCCATCCGTTGGAGCTGAACCAGACATCGAGGCCTGGCGCTGCTTGGTTCTTATTTAGCTCTTCAGGGATCCGAGACGTTCTCTGATGCGTTCTACTACATGTATTCTCAACAAAACGAGTAACAAATACTTGGAAGATGAGGTCCTCTACGTACATGTGGCACTTACACAAACGAGCATGGGTAGATCTACTCAGACGCCCCTACACCCCCCTCGATATTATCCAAGATCCCCTGATTGAGACAGTCGGTGAGGGCCAGATATCCCATCTTGTTTTTTTTTTTTTTTTCCACTATTTTCCCCTCCCCCCTCTGTTCCTACCCCACGATGAGAGCCTCCACTTTTCCCCGGTTTACCGTCAAAGCACGTTTTGCATATCGGGTCGCATGGGTTTACGTGCCATGATAACGGCCCTGGGGAGGTGTCGTGAAACCAGGTCGCCTTCTCTGACACGACTTACAAGCACGGCCCAAACCTGTTTGTTGAGGAGGGTCGCCGCATATTACTCGGTCTTCTCAGTCCTTACCCCATGGGCCATTGAAGCTACACAACGCCATGGGGGCAAAGGAAGGGCCATCGTCGATAGCGACTGGCAGGGGCGTGCCCTTCCTTGTGTTACCTGGCCAGAAGTGTAGCAAGGTGGACGGAGTGCATAGGCCGGATGCGAAGAGGTGGATAGACACGAAAAGGTGGTGGCAATCCCGCCGTTCCGCCCAACTACCGAATCATGTCGCAGTATTGTTGCACAAAAAGCTGTCGCCCGCCGACCGCGAGCACGGAACCTTGCTCAGCCGGGGGGAGGGAAAGAGAGGAGAGGCGAGCTGTAGCAGAGAAGATAGCATCGCGCCGTAGAACCTACCAGAGAGTTCTGGCCCATCCGCCGCCTGGTGTGAATGGGAATGCTCTGTACACTAACAGAAAACTGCCGATTCGCCAGCTTCGGCCTCGGTCTGCGTTCGCGGACTGGGCCCGTCAATGACCCTCGCCAACTCTCAGATCACGCGCACACACACACACACACACACACACACACAAATAGTAGCAGAGTCATGCAGGAATGGGCGAGAAACTGGACAGGTAGCAAGAGCGCCCGAATTCTGGACCATTCCACGATCTTGTCCTGTGGCGTTCCCCCTCCCCCCGCATCTTCAGGTCGAAAAACCGTCATCTTGAAATATCAGTGACTGAGTGTGATACATCATAAGAGACGCCAAGCTCTGTCTCATCCGCTACGAGGTAAAGGACCGTGGCCTCGGTGTTTGGGCGTCACTTCCGATTCGACGTCCACGCCCCGACGGAGGGCTCCTCCCGAGGCCATCCCATGGGTCCGCCACCTTCCTTCCCCGGCCCCGGGGAAGGAGAGGAAGAGGCACACCACGCAGACCTTGGCACTAAATCCGACTCTGGGGGTGTGAGGGAAGGTTACTCCCCGCCAAAGCCCAGGCTCAAGCCCGCTGTGCTCTGCGCGCTCAATCAACCTTGCAACCACCTTCGGGCTAAGCTGATGTGAATTCTAGTGATGTGCCAGTCGCGTCTCAGTAGTTGTACGTACGGGAGAGGAGGGCTGACACGTTGCGCCCCAAGTACCTCCAACTGGAGTATGCAGGGAGGGTTGGGCTAAGCTGCGGATGTGGTCACGGAGGAATGAGAACTTTTTTCCTTGGACCTGCTCTTTCACTTATTTACCTCAGATGCACACCTTTTCCCTGCCTTTTTTCGTGTCATCCGGCACATAACTGAGGTACAATTGGATACTGGTAGAGGCGGTCAAGCAAACTCGGTCAGGGGGCACCACCGGTTTTGACAGCGGATCACAGGTTGATGGTGGAGGTTGGGCCGGGGTTTGGGCAGGCTTCTCGCTGCAACTCGCAGCTCAAGCAGTTCCCAAGACAAGGGACCACCTCGGCCCTGGGCTTCATTTTCAGGGCTACCCGATCGTCACGGGAACGGACTCGCAGGAAAGGGAAAACAGCAAGGGAAGCTTGACGCCCACGGAGGGCCGGATAGAGCATTTCGTGCTCGGACATCCCCTGATATGTGCGTATTCGGGCAACAGGGGGTTGAGAGCACCTGGAAACGTCGGACAGCGGGGATTCGTGATGGAGCGCAGCAAGACTTTTCTGCTTTCGCCTTCCTGACCAGGAAAGGGGATAACCATATTAGCTAGGTTAGCTCACCCCTCACCTCACTCACACCTCTCCCCATCGAGGGGCGCGCGCAGGGGAACGCAAGCGTTGTTGGATGATAAGGATAATCACGTTCGGCGGTTGCCGTTTGTGTGGAGCAAGCTCCCATGCGACAAGTCGCCCAAAGGCCGAAGACGGATCCACTAGATCCGAATGAGCAAGGAAGGGAGCGAGAAGAATAATGGAACCTAGAAAAAAAAGGTTTCGAGATTATCGACAGCGGCAGGGCACTCCCGGAAAGAAAAAGAAAGAAAAAATGGGTGTGTGGTATCACCGCAAATAAGCCAGTAGGATACACCCAAAATGGTGAATTGCTCGGGGTATCGCTCAGCACTAAGTAGCTCCACTTCTTCACCGGTCCGCGGGACGGACCCTGATGATAAACGGAAAATGAGGGGGAAAAGGGACGGGTGATAATAAAGTCCGTGGTTGTCCTGTTCCATGGACGAGCCAAGAAGAGGTTTACCCTAGCCTCTCGAGGCGGTAAGGAGCCGCATCCGAGAAGAGATGGATTCGAGGTGTGACCAGGACTCATTGGCCAGGTCTTACCAAATGCGGAAGCCTTGATCCGGTGGAACGGCCTAATCCTTCCTTAATTCTTCGCTGTTCAGACACTTCCCGCAGTGCAAAGACCCGTGGGCGGTCGCATCCGCTTCGCTCGATACTGCGTTTGGGGTCGCCGTCACGGATAACGGCCTGGGCCTGGCCAGGGGTTCGTCCCGGGAGCGGGGATTGGGAGATTGGGATTAGGTGTGGCGGCTGGGCTAGCTGGCCCTCGTTCACAGCTGGCTGTGATAATGTAGGAGACGTCAATTACTGGAATGAGAATGCAATCAATGGCTGAACTGCATAAGAAAAGAGCAACGTTGAATCGGTGGGTGTACAACAGTGGAGAGAGCGCAAAAGGCAAGAGCGACACAGAGAGGGAGAGGGAGAGAGAGAAAGGGAGAAAGGGCGGGCTCGCAAGTACCCCAGCCAGCTGGCAGTCACTCCCTCTGTCCTCCATCGCGCTCTGGCTTGGGCCTGGCCGGAAGAACCCGGTCCCGTCTGGATATCCATGGTCCAGCTTCGGCCAGATCACCCAGTCCAATCTGCTCTTGGCCCAGCCGAAGGGATGCAAAAATAGGTCAAGGATTAAACGAGATGGAACATGCTGCTGCAGAGCATTGATCATGACTCTATCCTGTTACCAGAGATGGATGGTCCGTAATTACGCGGACGCGTACGGCCTCGAGAACCGGAGGAATACTGCGAGGCGGATCTCCTTCTACCTTGACATGCCGATTCTAGGTTTCTCCTTCCAGGCTCTCGGAGGGAATAGATGAATACGCACATTTGCAGCAGTTCGATAATGGGAAACGGGCGGTTTTACGTCGATCTCGGTTAGATGTCTTCCACGAGGTCAAGGTTGAGTCGCCGATTAGCGAGAAGTAGATGAACGGAAACAGAAAAGCAAAAAGCGAAACAAGCAATGCTCCTCTACCTGAAGAGAATGCGTATTCGATAACATGAGCGTAGGCGACGGCGTTCTAACCTCTAGAGTTACATGTAAGCTGTCTGTAGTCATTGGCAAGACGAATGGTGCGGTTGCTTATGGCGCGCGCTGCACTACCTCAATGAGAGACGAGGGTCATAATCATGGTAGCGAGAATCGGGCGAGAATAAAAAGTGCGAGAGTATTACGATAATACTCGATTCTCGCCCGCTCTTACGAGGAAACATGGCGTAGTAGGGACCGAGATAATCGCCAATACGAACCATACATTGACACGCATCACACCATTGACATAATTGTATCCAGTGAAGTAGTTGGAAAGTTTTTATCTTAGTGTGGTGCAGTCCAGCTCGGCGCACATTGCAAATGACGGCCTTGGAAATGATCCCGCCGCATTCTGCTAATATCAGAGCTGCAGGTTGCATCATTGAAAGGACCCGGCCTCATGCGGTGAATGGTCAGACTTCAACGCCCAGGACGCATTTGGTCGGTTTCGTTTCGTTTTGCTAGCGACGGTTTCCCTCCACTACCAACGCGCCTTTCATTCTACCCGGCTTTAGTTTATATATATATATATATGTTCGGATTGGCGAGTTTGGGGGGTTGGGGTTTGGGTCGGGCGAGGGCAGGGGGTTTTCTTTTTTTTTTTTTTTTTTTCCCTTCTTCACGAACAGCCAGCTGGCGAGATGACTGTTCCACTAGGGTCAGGAGATTCAAACCCAGTTTTGATTAGGCCTGCCAGACCGTTAGGCGGCCCCTCTCTCACACTTTTCTATTCCTGGGACAGGGATCGATCAGAAAAGAGGAGAAAAAAAAAAAAAAAAAAAAAAGCAACGTCAGACCCAAAAACCATGGGTGGGATGGATGGGAAGGTCTTAGTGGATAGAGGGGGAGGGGTTAGTGGGATGTGTGTTTTTGTCAAGTTGCCAGCCAGCGTGTGTGCGTCCACGGGTGTCTGGTGTGTGTGCATGTGCTTCCAGCCCGTCCTGTCCACCGCTGTACCACACACACTGGATCGCACATTGAATACATCACTTGCGTCGACAACGGAAATGCGTTCTGTACCAAGCGTCCCCGGTGCCAGCGGTTGGTTGATCAAATCAATGTAGCCGGGTTGGCCAGCGTCACTAGGGATTGGCGTGCCAGTGCCTGCCACCTACACTTCACTCCTGCAGGTTGCACTCTGAGGGAAAGGGTGTGGTAAGTGAGGGGCAGTCGGGTGGGCCGGTGCGACCGCGAGTTGGACATCTGCCAGGCAAGTCGACGACGTCCTTTGACATGACAGGCGCAACTCTCCTGAATTAAGGTAGTATGGACGTGTGTGATGGTGACGAGCAGCACTCCAATCACATAGGCGGGCGAACCTTGGTGTTGGTAATCGATAGAGGCGTCGCTATCGTACTAGTAGTAAGCGCTTGGTGTCTTGGTCGAGTCGTTAAGGGGCCACAGGCGAGGACCAACTGTCATATGGCCAGGCCACCTAGCTGGCATTGCGGGTAGAATAGGGGCGGGTCAATACTTGCTTTCATGCGTACTCGCTCTCGTGTCGGCCGACAATTCCCCTAAGTTGGCGCGCATGTCTTAACAACCCAGACAATTCGATTGAATCTTCATCGAGGAGGTCTCCCATGATGGACCACACACATCTTTTGCTGGGCTGCAACTGCTCGCGAGTCATGGGTTAGCCCTCGCCCAAGGATTACACCAGCTGGAACATTTGAAATGGCACTCCTGATAATGCAACTGGTGTTCTCCTGATTCTGCTTCTTCCTCCGCCTCAGCCCCAGTCTCTGCTCCTGTTGCTCTTCTCTCACATTACTTTTTCTTCCTGCCCGACCTGCAGAAGCACGATAGCAGCGGGTGCTCAATCTCGCTGGCTGCCGCGTAGGCCGGCGGCCCAAACGGTAGCCGCAAGTATCATACCTTGTGTGCTCCCAGATCCCGCTTTTATGCCTCTCCATCCATATAGACAGATATATATGTTCGTTTTGGGCGACGCCTCCGCCGTCCTCGCTTTGGCCATCCTCGCCGCCCTTGTCCCCATCTCGCCGCTGCCGAAACTTTCGAAAAGAGGCAGAGGATGATATTTGTTGCGGAGGGATTTTAAGCTAGTATAACCCTGCAGGTATGCAGCCGCTTTAGTGCAACAACGAGTGGTACAGACTGAGACGCTGAGTGCGTGCCGCTCCAAAAAAAGTCTAGCTGAGGCCGGCGCGACCGGGCGACCTCCGGCTGCCAACGGAACCAAGTTTGGCAAGCAAATAGGAACTCGTTCATTGGGTCAACTAGAAGCTGACGTCGCTAGAGACACCCAAGGTCTAGACTTCCTACTAATAATAATGTATGTCGAAATCGGAAGCATTAAGCCTGGCTTGTCGTGTGTGTAGGAGGTGGAATCAGTAGGTAGTAGGAGCAGGGGCGGTGGCTCCTTCTTCACGATCCTGTGAGCAGAATGTCTCTGCAATCTAAATGAATTACTTGGGACGGCCACGAACTTGGAAGTGTATTAATCTACATTACTGGACTGCAATACACATGTGCCCCAATCTTGGCAACTCGTGGAGGCAACCTGGGGACTTAGCGGCCAGTCCCTGTTCTTCCATTGAGCGCTCCTTCTTCCTTCTCGCCTATGCACTGGAGCATGGAGAGACTCACGGTACGTACCTCGACGGCCAGTCTAGAAGATTGACTGGAACACAAGCGTGGCCCCAGTGTGGCGAGCTTTAGCTTCGTGGTAAAAGGGCAACATTAGAGTGGATGCCGGTTGCAGTTGGCAATCGGGGATGCAGTCGCTTTCGGCCGGTCAACAAAGGACCTCAGTTGGCTGAAAAGAATCCATTGTCATAAGCGCCTGGCGCTAGTTAGGGCCAGCGCCCGGAGTCACTTCTTAGATAGTTGGTTCAGACCGCCTCGTCACCCTCAAGATGCGTGGCCTAGCCTGCTTGGTCGGATGCCTGGGCTGGCGTCGAAGAGAGGGAGCGATCTACAACAGACATCAGCTCATCAAAACCAAGGTGCTCTATGTTTATCGTGGATCGCCCGTCCCGAGGTCCTTTTATTAATTCTCAGTAGCAACGAACCCAGAGAGTGCCGCGTTGGCAGAAGTATCGATCGTGCTTTGCTTCTCTTCTTGGGCCTTCGAAAGTGAAGATTCGGCTGGCGCCACGAGGGGACAGAGGACAAGAACTATTCTGAATCTTCGAAGCTTCTTAGCAATCGTGAGGGAGGATCAATCGACTTCCCTCACAGACGAGGGCGATTCCCAAGGTGGCAATTTATTTAATGGCTCACTACTTCTCGGGACGGTTTAAGATCCTGTCAGCGGTAGCCTTACCTGGCGAATATCGCGTTGAGATTGGCACTTGAACTATTATTTAGTTGACGATTAGCCCCCTTGACTAGCTGGGGGCCCAAAGCTGCATCCTTGCGAGCCGAAGCCCTGTCATAACGGTTGCATTTCTTCACCTGTACCGTACCTTTTTCGAATTTCTCGGATGAGCCCAGGAAACTATTAGTCGTCGTGTCTACTAATAAGAGGAGAGCACCCCAGTTGCAGGATCGTAGCATCCGGCGCCAAACTTGGAAGAGACGGGATGCCACGGATGGGACAAGACGTGCTTGAGCCGGTAATATCGCCGTGGCGTTCGAATCTGGGCTCATATCTCCACAGCCGGAATTCACCCCATCAAATAATAGTCGAACGGCCAGTCAACGTTCATTTGGAACCCTGCTGCGGTGTAGTCCAATGTGGGTTAGCATGAGTTCTGAGGGACCCATCATTACGGCCCCCATGACTGCCAGCCCACGCCCCCGCGGACCATGCAAGTGCAGGCATTTAGACAGCGGACATCCCACTCTTTCTCCCCACTCAATCGGCAACCTCGAAGGAAGCTGAAATGGGGTCGATTCTTATTCGTACAAGAGCTGGAGAAGAGGCGAGAGGCGAATCCATCACGGAGGGACGACAGCCCTACGTTCTCGGATTCCTTCACACTTTCTGTCTTGCCTGGTTTCGGTGCTCTGACCCTCGTCTCTCGTTGGTGCTGGGGCAGGTGCTGTTGTAGTGGTATCAGTCTGAGTCCCTGTTAAGACTACTGGTTAGTAAGAGCGAGAAATAGCAATGTTCTCAGTATTCACCCTGCAACTTGCAGGTATTGCAGTCCGCTTGCAGGCGGTGAGAGGGACGATGGGTACAAGCCGTTTGGCTGGAGTTAAAGATGGACAAGCTAAAAAGGCCACCATCAACCCACCATCTATCCCCCCATGCCTCCCATGCCTCCCATGCTCCCAAAGGGATTTCTCAAGGGGTCAGGTGCTAAAACTTTACGCGAGGCTTGACCCGTGCTCTCTCATTTCGGCCGGAGGTATTTCCCCACAGCTACAAGGAACAATGCGGGCTGGGATACACCAAGGTACATGTCGCCGGAGCTTTCTTCCTCAGGGTCGAGCCAGCCCCGTTCTTTCCGAGGGCAACAAAGTTGGAGCGTATCAATATTCCCTTAACGAAACGGTCCCCTTGGCCCCTTGGTCGCTGTTAAATCCCGATGCCGTAGGGCAAGGCGTCATGCATCCAGCCCGTTCCCACATGCTCATGACTAGAATCTCATGTGGGAACGACAAAAATCATATGCAGAGGGACCGGTCGCTGGCCGCGAGCTGACTTTCCTTGTCCTTTTCTCATTGGGGAAATTGTGGTACATTTCACCCGGCTACGTGCCGGCGTCGTCCTGTATCTCGCCTGGCGTCCTCACCATTCCGTTGTATTGATGTCGACGACAAAATGGTAACAACAAACTCGGCCCCTGTTGGATTGCTTCTACTTTTGTTAGTTTTCCCAATTCTGGAATACGGCCTGGTCAATGGATGTGATGAAGGGACCGTCTATATTGATGCTTAAGGGTCATTCCTTGTGCGCACATCAAACGGCCACGCGTATTCCTCAGCCATTTTCGAAGATCTCCCAACATTGACGAGCCCCAAAACGCCGCTATTGAAACTCGGGTAAGAGATAGACGAGCTCATCCAAACGACCTATCCAGTGGGGCGTCCAGATCAAGACGGCTATTATTTCTTGCCTGGAGGATCCTGGTGCGCGGGCCCGGCAGTCGATGTTCAACCCAACGTGCCGGTTGGCCCAACTGGAGCTTTGTCACACCCTTGCGAGGGCAAATTTATGGGAGAACCCTATAATATGACAGGATAACTGCCAATAGCCTATCGGATTCCGCGACGTGCGGAGAACGGCTTGTGCCAATATGGTCCACGCAAGTTAATGCTTCGCCGCTCGTGATCTGCCTCACGACGTCCTGAACATCCGGATTAGTAGGTCACCACGGTTCCACTTCGAGAAAAGGCCCTGCGGCTGGTAGTTTTGCCCGCCCCAACCAAACGCATGGCTGAACTCATCTGATGGCACGGCTTTGCGGCGCGTCGCTGTCATTCCTGCTCGCCCGCGAAACTCGCGCTACGCCTGGTAAGGACAAGCCGAAGGGACATTGTCAGCGACAGGCGGTGGTTCTCTGACAGGCGCCTGTGCTCCCAACTTTTTCTTGAAGCAGTATGAAGCGAATGCATCGTGAGACTTTCGCACTACGTGACTCGCGATTCTGGGGCAAGCCAACGGCGGGATCAAGCGAGGACCGGGCGAGCCAGGTGGGCAATTCTGGATGCGCTGTATCACCACGATATATCCCATGTCACAATCTCGCCGTAGATTCTAGATGACGAGTCATTTCACTCGGAATATGCTGGCATTAGCCGTGTTACATCCCGGGAGACGTCTTCCCTATCATTTCCGTAATTATCTGATAATCGATTGCAGAAAGTGAGAATTTACCCAAGATCTATGATAATCGACATTGAAAACGCTATTCTTTAAGCCCAGGGTTCTCCGAGGCAACGAGGGCCTTCATTGGCTCCTCAAGCCCCCACCTAGCAGTCAATCCGAACTAAGGGTTCTAAAGGGGCGAGGCGATGTTACTTCCTCAGACATGTGCTTCGATATCTAATGGATGGATCTCTATTCGAGGTGGCGGAGACACTGCTTCAATGTTGCGTTGCGGCCTTCCCGCGCACCCGTAACCGGCGTAGGTACATGGTATTGCTGAGCAAGTCTAGGCATGGAACATGGATGGAGCCGCCGGTGCCCGACGGATGAGCTGGTAGCCACTGAAAGGTGTTTCCGGCATCGCTCTAAACTGCCCGACGTTTGGCAACTCGATGAATCTGTCAACGGCGACATGAGACAACTCTGAAAGAGAGCCATTTGGGAATCTACTGCCGTAGGCCTCCCGCAGCTGTTCTTGAAAAGCGATTTTTGCCATCAATGGAGATATCAAACCCAAAGACACGCGTCTACCCAGTGACGGTGGTTAGCGGACACGCACTGCCATTTATCCACTTACTACTTAGTATCAGCCTGTGGAGATATGTTTGCAGTGGGTAATGGAGCTAGCATTGAGGCGGATCAGAGGACTTGCAGAGCTGGAGATGGTAGCCAGCTGGCAGGGAGGCAGAAGCTACCCCATGCGTCTCTAACAGAAAGACGGAAAGGCGCTAACCTTGACAGTGGAGTTGCCCTTGGGCGGTGAGAATTATCGAATGTTGCTGGCTGGCTCCTCGAATCGACTGCACCCTAAAAGACGAAGCAACTCTTGTGCGCCGGACTCGGATTCTCCACCGACGCTCGTTGCAGCAGCTCGGGTTGTCCTTCTCTGGCACAATCTAAGATATATTAACGGCCGAGAAGAGCTGGCATTCAAGTTCTCGTGAATTGATCGCGAATACCGTTCTTCGGAAGGTACGTATCTCTAAGGCCCCCAAAAGGTTTCTGGCAGCTCCTTTCTATGGTTCCACGACTATAGAGGAGAACCCGACGGCGAGCTGGCCCTTGGGCCGTTCTCGACTGTGCCTTCCATCGCTACATGCATCATACAATTGTCCTACCATCTACACCCCAAGCTTCGCCCAAACACACCCCTCTCTTTTCTTTCCGATCTTCGTTCTCCTTTCTTCCTGATTTTTTTTTTCTTTTCTTTTCCTTTTTTTTTTTTTTTTTTGTTTTCTCTATTTTATTTTACCCCTTCCCCCTATTTCTTACTCAGTCCTGTAACTGCTGGGATGGGTTCCGTTACCCCCGCTCTCCGTAGTTCGCTTCGTTTGAGTCCCGTCTTTGCGCCATGCCATAAAAAGTCCTGTTCTGGAAGCCGCTTGCCCAAACCCTGACCCGGCTGCTGTGTCAATTGATAATAAATGCAAGACGACCAGCCGGGGCCAAGTAGTAGTTCGGAGTGGTCGTATCAATGGATGTTGGGGCAAGTCTCACCTCTCCGTTCTGGTAGCTGCTGCACTTCAGGCATATATATCTATTGCCGGTTCCCACACTTTTTATCCTCCGGCAACTGGAGAGTTTTCCCTTTGAGATTTCAGCGCTTCTCAAATTTATGAAACTTGAGTTCTGGGAACTGCGCGCCCCATCTCGTCAGCCAGGACACTCTTGGATAACACAAGCTGATCTGGCCTCACGGGCCCGGATTCCCTCGAACGACTGCCCCGCGCACTTAGCCCGAGACAAACACAGGAGCAAACCGATACTTCATTCAGCTGTAGTGTCCAGATGCTCTCTAATAACATCTTCTCATATTTGAGTTCCCTATGACATCTTGTCAAAAGCCATGACGCTCGTTCTCACACTCTTAAGCCATCCAGCACATCTCTAACTCTCTGACATTCCTTGTCCCGTCGCTCTTTCCTAATATACATCTAGCTTCAAGGAAGGAGCACCCCAATCAGTTCTGCATTGCTGTTCCTTCTCCTACTTCTTCCATACAAGCCTCTGCACCTCTTCTCTTCAATCTTCTCTTTTACCATAAACCCAATCAAAGAAGCTGGAGGACGCAACAGATTTCTTCCCCAGACGCAATTTCCAGCTCGAACCCAGCATTCACCAAGTCTATCCATCACCCATAAATCATTCAAGAGCAGTTCCCCACACTACTCACCAGTCAGTATTCATCAGGCCCCACCAAACTGTCTTCTATATCAAGCAAGCAGGACGGGTGTCTATTAAGCCCCACAGCTCTAGGGATACAATCAAGCTGAAAACCTATACTATCCATCATCGCTCTGCGACAACAAACTTCGTTTACTACTCAAATCCTGCCAGCACTTCACTTTCTGCGACGGCAGCGACGGGCCTTAGTGAAATAATTTACATGAAAGCCATCGAGAATCGACAGCAGACCTAACGATCCCTGGCATCGGCGATCAAGGCTAGACTTTGTCTTAGCTCTTGTGCGCACACTCCATACACATCCTCTCTACAATCTACATACACGAGAGAGCCTCAGTGTGCAGATTCATTCCTCCACCCAATCAATCTAGGCGTCTCAAAGTACCTAGTTCCGGTACGTGCTGCAGGACACTAAGCACTGCCCTGTTAAGCCCCACCCCCCTCTTCACGCCCGGTCCGCCTGTTATTCCTACGCCCTCCCTAAAGCTCAATCCGCTCGTGTCCAGCCACTCATTCAGAGGTTATAGCGGTAGCGTTATTGTGCTCCACTAATAGGTACCATCGCCAGCTGCACACGTTCTGCACCACGCTGGTGTTGCATGCAACTGTACCAAGGAGCAGGGGTACCCAGTACAAGAGCAATAGTACTTGTACAAACCCTCCTGTTCCCATTATTGCCGTCTTATTGATCCACCACAACCTCAACGTACGGGTTCAGTCGAGCACCTCCAACGAGACGAATTGAAAAGAAAAGACCAAGGGACTCGGAGGCGAAACTACCCTCACGAACCTTCGTATCCTGTAAGTGTTATCCCAGGAACTCAACAGCTATATCTTCCGCTGTCCCTCATCGCGGTCGGCCGCGGCCGTTTCCCTATTTCTCATCGTCGCTCCGAACTGGTGAAAGTGGTTCAAACTTGGCTCCCTCATCCTCTCGACTATTTACTTGTCCATCACGAGCTGGCGCTGCGCTTCACTCAAACAAATACACTAAAACTGATCTCGTACCGGTGGCTCCGCCCAGTGTTTCCGAACACACTAGCTCTCTTTTCGGACGACCTACCAAGCGGCAATTTCTCAACCTCTCCGTGTCTCATTCAGCAGGGGACCTTGCAAGCGATTCTCGCCACTGACCAAGTCACCTGCCCCACCACTGAAAAGGGTCTACCGACAATATCCTCGCGTGGATCCGACCATCACAGCCTAGATCTTCAACGCTCTCTCCTTCTTCCCCCAACTTCGCTAGGCTGGGCAATGGTTGCCAGCCAGTAACTATTTCAATACCTCCCCCTCGTGAGTCAACACACGTCATCATTATTCTCTGTTTTACCACCCTTTGCTTTATTCTTATCCCCCGATACCCTCCTGGCATCTTCTCGATCCATGCCGTGTTTTCCTTCTCCTGTTCTCTGCTAACAACACTTCACAGCCGAGAATGGCGGCTGTCGAAAGCGAGAGTCGGTCCGTCGAGGCCGTCCCCATAATGGTTTTATTAGCGGAAAGCGAAGGCTTTCTGGAATACATCTACCGGTCGTATCACATCGTCCTCGGCGCGGTCTTCATCCTAACCGCCTTGATTTGCAGTATCCGCTCCTCAAAAACGGAGGAAGATGCTGTTACCCCCTCCGTCAGAGGACCTGGTGGAAAGCCTCTCCCAGTAACAAAGAGGAAAAAGAGAAACGACTTTTCCAGCCAATCCAACAGATCAGACCTCCCCAAATTTGGACCCTGCGCGAAAACAGTTTTTCAATTTCTCTCAAGTATACTCACTCTGACCTTCTTTACTAATGGAGCTGCAATCGGCTTTCATGCATGGAAGGCAAACCGTGATCTGCCTGCTGGTGAAGTTAACTGGTGGTGTGGTGAGCCAATGGTGGTAAGTCCTTATTCTCTCTTTACTGTCTTTACTCTCTTAAACTAGGTTAAACATGATTATACAAGCCCTGAGATGTTGAACCTTCGTGTTTTGTTCCTTCGAATTCCCGTTGTTCATTAGCTAATAGTACTTCGACTTCTTTATAGGTGTATGTTCTCGGAAGTTCCTGCGTATACCTCTACTTCACAGTCACCTTATTCGAATGGAAGGACAGCCCTGGACTTGCCCATATCCTAACATGGTCCCTTGCCTTTATAGCAGAGGCTATACTCTTTCTGTGCAGCTTCCGCTATGCAGAGAGGTGTAAGACTCTACTAATTGATACGGGTAGTAGTTCTGGGGGCAGGTGCTTGGATCACTGGGAACAGATCGACGTTATGCTATCTCTTACTCGTGTCGCTCTTCTGTTTGGCGTTTGCTGTATCTATGCTTGCATGTGGAGCAGGGTTCGTCATGATGAACCTTCAAAGGAAGAAGGATTCGAAAGCCGTACTGTTCGACACTCCCTTCATCGGATGCCATCGACCGACTCTGCAGATACGATCGCCGAGGAGTCGACGCCACTTTTGGCAGCTAACGGTCGTTCTTACCACACACGCGAGACCGCCGGTAGCCATGAGCGCGACCTTGGCGGAGCCGAGACCATGGCCAATTATGCTGCAACTACAGCAGGCCCTTACCGAGACGACCAGGCCGCTTTCTATCGACCGGAGAAACTACCCAAGAGGAATTGGTTTGAGTATCTGCGCGGATACACTCTCTTCTGGCCCTATCTCTGGCCTCGCGACTCCTTCTGGCTGAAGTTCCGCGTCTTCATCTGTTTTGTGCTCCTTGTGCTTCAGAGAGGCATAAACATTCTTCTTCCTTACCAAATCGGCCAGGTTACCAACCGACTTGCGAACGCGAACCACGACGGTAATATGGCCACAATGATGAGCGACATGCCCTGGGTCATGCTCTGGAGCGTCAATCTCCTCATGCTCTTGCAAGGTCAGGCGGGTCTGCTTGGCTCGATTCGCTCTATTATCTGGGTCAAGGTCTCTCAGTATTCGTACAAGGCGCTCGAGACCGCGGCTTTTGAGCACGTTCATTCGTTAAGCTTGGATTTCCACCTTGGCAAGAGGACCGGCGAGGTACTATCAGCCCTGAACAAGGGCGGAGCCATCAACACTTTCCTGGAACAAGTCACCTTCCAGCTTCTGCCGTTGATTGTTGATCTCTTCCTCGCCATCTACTTCTTCACCCGCATGTTCGATTCTACGTACGGCACGATAGTGAGTGTCAACGTTTTCTGGTATCTCTACCTGACCGTCAAGATGGCCCAGACCCGGGCCGATCAGCGTCGCGAAATGACGAATGCGGATCGTGAAGAAGAGGCGGTAAAGAATGATTCAATTACCAGCTACGAGACCGTCAAATATTTCAACGCAGAGCAGTACGAGTTTAGGCGATACCGGGCCGCGATTGACAACTATCAACGAGCAGAGGCTAAGGTCTCGTATGGCACGAACCTAATGGTCATTGTTCAGACGACGGTTTTCATCTCTGGGCTAACTGTTGCCCTTACCGTCGGTGCCTTCCAGGTCTGGAATGGCTTCCGCACCGTCGGCGACTTCGTTACCCTAATGGCGTACCTGCAGCAAATGCAAGGGCCTCTTAACTTTTTCAGCCAATTTTACCGCGTCATTCAGCAGGCGTTGATCTCCGGTGAGAGACTCCTGGAGCTTTTCAAGATCCAGCCGAGTGTGGAGGATCTTCCGAACGCCAAGGACCTACTCAAATGCAATGGCCATATTCGCTGGAGCGGCGTCAAATTTTCTTATGGCAACCAGCCAGCTTTGAAGAATTTGGAATTCGAATGCAAACCTGGTACCACGACTGCTTTCGTTGGCGAGTCTGGTGGTGGCAAATCGACCGTCTTCCGTCTCATGTTCCGATATTACAATTGCTCCGAAGGTAGCATCGAAATTGATGGCCAGGATGTCAAGGACCTTACAATCGATTCGGTTCGCCGCTACATAGGAGTAGTGCCACAGGATACGATACTTTTTAACGAGACGCTCATGTACAATTTGAAGTACGCTCGACCCGGGTGCACTGATGAGGAAGTCTACGAAGCATGCAGGGCCGCGAGTATACACGACAAAATTATGGCGTTCCCCGACCGGTACAACACTAAAGTTGGCGAGCGAGGTCTTCGCCTAAGCGGTGGTGAAAAGCAGCGCGTAGCTATTGCCCGAACAATCCTGAAGAACCCAAAGATAATCATGCTTGACGAAGCTACGTCAGCCCTCGATTCTCGAACGGAGCAGCAGATTCAGCGAGGCGTCTTGAGTGTTGGACAAGGCCGTACAGTGCTTATTATTGCGTAAGTCTCGATGTCCCATGCGTCAAATACTTTACTTCTCCGGAATATGCTGCTAATAGGTTTTGCTCCAGGCATCGACTGTCGACCATCACTCATGCCGACCAGATCATCGTGCTGAACCAGGGCGAAATTGTTGAGCGCGGAACCCACGAGCAGCTTCTTCAGAAGGGAGGCTACTACACGTCCATGTGGGAGAAGCAGGCTCAGGCAACGCGTGCGGCGAATCGAGAGTGCCTTAAGCTTTTAAAGCAGGCCGATCTCTCGTCGATGAAGCATTTTGATTCCCAATCAGAGGGTTACAGCAGCATGGCATCTTCTTCGATCCTTCCAGACCCGTCACCAATGAGCGAGTCGAAGCCAGACAGCCGGATCGATTACGAGCCTTCGTCTGA
Source organism: Lomentospora prolificans (assembly GCA_029532625.1). Classification (NCBI taxonomy): domain Eukaryota; kingdom Fungi; phylum Ascomycota; class Sordariomycetes; order Microascales; family Microascaceae; genus Lomentospora; species Lomentospora prolificans. Next base: position 858,383 of record JARFXM010000008.1, on the reverse strand, counting down.
TGGCGAATCGAGTGACAGTTTCCATAGCGAGCTCGGCCGACGCTGAACAGAAGAACAGATGCCACGACGGATCAGGCAAAGGAGGGTATCGGCGAAGTCCATACCACCCCGCCTGGGAGATTTAACAGTCTCTCATCGGACAGCAAATTCTTTTTCGTTCTTTTGTCTTTTCTCCTTTTCGCATATTCATTTTTTCTCGCCTCTATACGACACGGACCGCCCACTCTTAAACGATGTAACGAGTCGCCTAATCTCTCACTCAACCTTCATACTCTCGATGGTTTTCGTTGCGTCGATTGACGGATCTCGATCTCGAGCCACTCCCATCTCCCGACTGCGCCCCCAACGCGACTCGTAGATGTCGTTACGACCATACATTTCTCATCGGTTTTCAGTTCTTTTTTATATTCGGAATAAGCATATACACTGCAGCACATTGTGGAAAGCATTTGGGTTGGCGTTTCGGCAGGCTTCTAGGGCTAATATTACATTACTAGGTATGGCAGGAGGGACGTTGTTTTATGTGTCAAGATGTCTTTTTCCACGTTTGATGAGGTCTTTTTCACTTGGCTTGTGCATCTGAGGAGCACCGGACCTTTGACTCTGGTAGCGCTAAATTTGCACCTATGCTCAAAAGGCCGAAATAACTATAACAAACCTTGCCCAGAAGTGTCTGGCTATCTCCCTTGTTTCCCAGCTGAGGAGTCGACAGTGCAACATGTGGTGCATTGGGGGTGCCTACCTTTTTCGTCTTTTTTATTCAGTGAAGGAAGTCATTATGGCAACCTTGAGATCCGAGTTCAGCTACTGATGGGCTGGTATAATGAGATGATGAGACGCCTCGGCTTTCCTTACGTTACTACAATCTTGTTTCCTCGTCTATTTTCTCCCCTTATTCCTGGATCCCATTGTCTACATACCATATCTATGTGGACTAATTGCTTCGCCCCTCTTTCATTGTCTTTTTAGAGATGGACGTCGGATATGGCTTTAAAGGAGCTTCGAGCGGAATCTTTGACTTAAAATGCTTTGATTCAAATCGGGAGCGCCGGAGAATTATACCATTTCATGCTTCTTTTTTTTTTTTTTTTTTTTTTTTCTTGATTTATTTTTTCCCTTGTGTGTTGGTGGCTCTATGGAGGGTCCTGGTGGAGGCGAATGGGAAGAAACATATACGCTGCAGTGCTGGTCTTCACAGAAACATTATGGTCCTTTCTGCTGGCTTCCATCTTGACAACTCACTCTTCATTATTATAATTTTTTGATGTTCATTCCCATGACAGTTTGCGCCTCCACCATTGACGGAGGAGGATATACTCCTTTGTTAGGAGGCAGATTAGTGCTAGCATTGGAGTGCCAACAAACACGGAAAAGCGTGGTTCCCCTGTTCGGGCTCGAAGCTTTTCCCGATCTTCTCTCCGAATGACACTCTCGGTGACAATCCATTGCAACCGGGCCTCCACCTCGGCACCTGTTGACCGTGATAGGGGCGCGTATAGCCTCTATAGGCTAAATGACTCCGACCACCTCATATACCTGACTATTCTAATCCGTCCACAACGAGTTTAGAATTGGAGTACTTGTCCAGGGTATATAAAATAACTCTTCTGGAGCGAGACGGCGAATGGCTCAGAATCGTAGTCCATGGTTGTTCTCTCTCAGTCATTAGGCAACAACGTTTGTAAACAATTCAAATCAGTGAAGATGCAGCGACGGGCATTTTCTTGGGCGACACTCTCTCTCCTGTTGGGTTCAGCGGTCGCACAGCCTTTGAACTCGACATACCACAATCCCGTCTTGCCGGGATGGCACTCTGACCCTTCGTGCGTTCACGTGAACGGAACATTTTACTGCGCGACGTCGACGTTTATCGCCTTTCCGGGTCTCCCCGTCTACGCGTCCAGGGATCTGGTGAATTGGAAGCTGGCCAGCCACGCATGGAGCCGGGAGAGCCAGCTTCCGGGTCTGAGCTGGAGGACGGTGGGGCAGCAAGAGGGCATGTTCGCGCCGACGCTCAGGTACCGCGACGGGGAATTCTACCTCGTGTGCGAATACCTAGGCATGGAGGAGGGCATCGTGGGAGTGGTGTTTAAGACGGCAGACATTTTCGAAGATGCGGGGTGGAGCGACCCGGTGACCTTTAGTCCCACGCGCATCGACCCGGACCTATTCTGGGATGACGAGGAGGGCAAGGTGTACGCGGCGACTCAGGGGATCATCTTGCAAGAGCTGGACCTGGAGACGGGGGAGCTGAGTGAGCCGCCAATCGAGCTCTGGAACGGAACCGGGGGGGTGTGGCCGGAAGGGCCGCACTTTTACAAGAAGGACGGGTGGTACTACCTGATGATTGCCGAGGGCGGCACGGCGACGGACCACGCTGTCACCATTGCGCGATCCCGAAACATTACGGGCCCGTACGAATCGAACCCGGCCAACCCCATCCTGACGAACCGTGGGACCGACGAGTACTTCCAGACGGTGGGGCACGCGGACCTATTCCAGGACGGCGACGGGAACTGGTGGGGCATGTCGCTCGCCACGCGTTCAGGGCCCAAGTACCAGATCTACCCGATGGGCCGCGAGGCCGTTCTCTTCCCCGTCACGTGGGAGGAAGGCGAGTGGCCAGTGATGGCGCCGGTGCGGGGTGAGATGTCTGGGTGGGCGCTGCCGCCGGCGACGCGCGAGGTGCCGGGACACGGGCCGTTCAACTCCGACCCTGACGCGTATGACTTCGACGAGGCGGGCTCGGGGCTTCCCAGGCATTTCATGCACTGGCGCGTCCCGAAGGAAGGGACCTTCTCCGTCACGAAGGAGGGGCTGGAGATTGTGGCGAGCAGGAACAACTTGACGGGTGTGCTCGGACTCGGGGAGACGGATGAGCTGAGCGGCCGACGTGGGCTTGCGTTTGTAGGACGCAGGCAGACGCACACGCTGTTTGACTTTACCGTAGACCTTGTGGCTCGTCCTAAGGGGGACAACGTGGAGGCAGGCGTCACGGTCTTCCTTACGCAGCTGAACCACATCGACCTCGGCGTCGTGCGCTTACCGGGAGAACCGCCCCGCCGCAAGAAGTCCAAGAGGCAGGTACAGGACGGACAGTCTTCACTCTCGCTCCGCTTCAGGGCCGAAGGAACCGGGACTCATCCCCAAGACGAGATCGTGCCCGTGCCGGATTCCTGGGCCGAGGCGGAGGGTGCTATCCGTCTGCGGATCCGGGCCGTGAGCCCTGTCGAGTACGAATTGTCAGCTCTGCTGGCGGACGATCCCGAGAGCGAGATCGTGGTGGCTAGGGCGTCGGGTGAGCTTTTGAGCGGTGGGACGGGGTCGTTTGTGGGGGAGTCTGGTTGGGGTGTATGCTACATGTAATGGGGAGGGGAGCGGCGGAGAGTGTCCTGGGGATGCGAAGGCTACGTTCCGGCGGTGGAGGTATGATGGGGAGGCTCAATATATCTCTGCTACCGAGAGCGTGGCGGCGGAGCCTGCTGAGGGTTGATTAGGGCGGGAAAACTGTAGATAGGATAGTGAAGTTTCGGATCGGCATGGAATGCGAATGTTGGGTTGCTCTCCGCCTGGCCGGCTTAGCTGTCTCCACGGGCCTAAAAAATCCCCTAAAACTCTAGTAACGCCAACAACCTCCCTGGTCAGTGAGCAAGCCAGGCGAGAAACAGCCCGCCAGCTGGCCAGCTGTAAGTTTGCTTCAGTGCTCGTGCTCACCTGGAACCTAGCCCTCCCCGGTGTTCCCCGGACCGGCACCCCTTTCAGCATGCCGAGACAATCTGCCACCCACATCGGCATCGCAGAAACCAAGGAGAGGAAAGAAGCAAAGGCCGGATCCTCATACAGCAAGTCATGTGTAGATCCTTAGCGTGCTCAAGCGATGCTAGCGGGGTTGACACAGAATTTGGGCCGGTTGCTCGTGTCTCTCGGCAAGCTGGAGGTGTGGCGGGGTGCAAATTGAGGGTACCTTCGCATGGCTGGCTGGGAATCGGACGGATATGTAGCCAGCCAGGCCAGCCAGGCCAGCCAGCACGACCAAACCACTGGGCAGCCCAAGAACCCCAATTCAGGGTCCTGCTCGCTTTACTACACGCCCCCTCCTTGGACAGCAGTCACGCCCCACCAAAACTCCCCTTTCGGTCTCTGGTTCCTTCCCTGTTCCCACCCTTCTTCTATGATTTCAGCTGGCCACAGGCAAGCGCAAGCCAGATCCGCCTGCTGGCTGGGCCCCCCCTTACGTCATGGTCAACAATCGTAGGAATCACAAGACGCAAGAGAGGGAGAGTGAAAGTGGAAAGTGAAGAGAGCCGCGGGTCACGAGCTGAATCCTGTCGACTTTCGAGTCCGCTTCTTCTTTTGGCCTTTTTTTTTTTTTTTTTTTTTTTTTTTTTCGAGGGATCCCGATCAACTAGGATAAACAGATACGAAAACCAACTGGAAAAAAAAAGGCGACAGCTGGAGGGAAAGAGGACAAAGTAAAAAGTGAAGCCAAGTCCACTACTTGGAGACCAACGTAGGACAAACGCCACGGTGCGCCTCGAATTGCAGCCCACCGCCGAGGCTCGCATGGGTAAGAAAGGCTCACCCACCCCAGACGTCAATTGATCCATACCTTTTTCTTTTCTTTTTTTTTCCGTTAGGCTTGCCCGGGGACCCGGGATTTCGGGCGCTGCAACCACTTTACTTGGCACAGCGAATGTCAAGTGATCGACAATGAGCGCTGACAGGTGGAAAACGAAGCGACGACGACAACTGAAGGCAACGGCTCTCGTGTCTTTCTTTTCCTCGTCTCTCATTTGAGTGTTCGCTTAATATCCATAGACGAGGCAAGCAACTCGGCGCGGGGAACGGCGGGTTTCATCCCCTTTTCTTCTTTTCTTTCTTGTCCTCTTGCTGGCTCCGGTAGAGAAAGTTGCCCTAAAACAAGTTTACAGAGCACTGGGGTGTGGCTGTGGCTCTTCTTTCCTCCTTCCCTTCTGCCTTCCTCCCTCTGCCTATGGAGAAGTCGAACAGTGTCTCCATGGGACAATGTCAGAACTACGTCGACTACACCAATGAAAACTTAATAACCGCAAAACACGCGAGCTGCCAAGAGAGAAAAAAAAAGAAACATATCAGAAAAGAAAAGAAACAAGCTTGTTTTGTACTTGGTTTCCTTTGTTCTTGAGACGCGCGCCCCTCCCCTTCTTCGGCATTCCTTTGCATAGGCATGAACAGAAGGGAGGGGGACTACCTCGGATTGATCGATTCGTTGTTACTCTGCGTTCGGGGGTGGGCGTTCACTGCACTTGATGCATCTAGATCGGCGTTTGTGCAGGTACAAGTAGCCACCTCTGTCTAAAGGTATCTCTACCCTCTGACTCGTCCACCTCGTACTGTTGACCTTTTTCAGAAGAGTGTGTGGGTGAGACTTGAGAAGAGGAGAAAGCTCGAGAGATCCGAGACAAATCGACGAAAGAAAAACTCGAGTCCCACGTACCGGGCCATTGCCGTGTCTTTTTCCCGTCGCCGCTCTGTCCCTGTCTTGTTACATAAAAGAGGGCGATTCCACTACTTTCGATCGGTTTTTTAATCGATGCTGTCTCGGATATCTTTTGTCTCACACAGCATACGTCAACAGCCGCCTCTGGGAATTGCGGGGATCGATCGACCAATTGGCACCATGTCATAATGTCCCATCATTGATGAGTTATTAGTATTAAAATACTTCTATAGTGTGAGTATGAGGAATATACTAGCGATGGAAGAGAAAGGAAGATAACACAAGGGTAACGCGCGGGAAAAGGGTACTGCGGCTGAGTGACAGGACCGGGCACTCCGATGCATAGCAGCCTTTTCTCGCCTTTTCCCGGCTTCCGCCAAGAAGTACGTAAGGTAAATCATACCGTAGGAAGGATACACACACCAGCCTTGTCCGCCAGCTTTCCGAAATCCACTAGGCTGCCGGAGAAGAGTTGGTGTTGTGTTTTCTGGACTCACTCGCCGTCGTCGAGAAGCCATCTAGCCAGAGATATCTCGCCGAACCAGACTGCGTGTACGCACTGCCCCCTTTCCCTCTCCTTCCCCATCTCCGTCCCCAATGACGAAAAAAGATGCCTTGCAGGGAAGATGTCGTGCATCTGATCTCCGGCCAGCCCCGACATGCTGTAGCATCCCCGTTGCCATCCGATTAAAAAAAGGAAAAAGAAAGAAAAAAGAAAAAAACCGAGCTTTGCCATCCAAAAAAAGAAAAGCAAAAAAAAAAGCGAGTGTATCCGTCAACGCCATCAACAAGCTATGAAGAATCCGTAGAGCCGTCCAGCTCCAAGTAACCAGGTGAGCGGGGGGACGACGACGCCAGACGCATGATGGCGAACTCAAGCCGGTCAGGTCGATAATTCAGCGCCCAACTTTACCACCCTTTCCCCCTTTGGCCTCGTGCCAGTCCCTTCGCCCTTATCACCCTCCTGCTCCTTTCTCTCTGCGGTCCTAGATATTAATGATATTCTTTTTTTGTTTCCCCCTTTACTCATCATGCCTCCTCCTCAGGTTGTTTCATGCGCGCTCGCTTCGTTCCACTAGTCGACAATGCTCCCTAAAACAAGAAAAGAAAAAAAGAAAAGAAAATCAAGAAATGACGTTCCCAAATCATACGCCTCGGACGAACCAATCAACAACTCGTCATGACTGCATCAGTTTACCCAAAGAAAAACGAAAAGAGGACCTAGGCTGCCCTCGCTTCAGTTAGCCTTGGCAGCGTATCCGTTTCCTTCAATGGTCTTCTTAGGGGAAAGCTCCTCAATGACGGGTTCATCATCCTCACCCTCATCGTCCGACCTCTCGTCCGTAGCGTGCTTGTCGCGAACGAATCGGTAGGCGATTCGGATAATGTAGTAGAGCCAGAAGAGGTTGAGAGCCTGAAGGGAGGACAAGAGGATGAGAGTGATCCAGAACGCCATCTCGCACTTGAACTGGCCACCAGCCCAGTCAAGCTCGTAGGGACCGATAGTCTTGAACTCGGTGAAGAGCGAGAAGATGACCTTGAGGTTAAGGTAGTGACGCATGTAAATCCAGACTCCCATGAAAAGAGCATAATACGGCCCGACTATGGGCGAATCGAGATAGTTGAGCGTCTTGGAAGTCTACAAGTTGGATCAGTTAGCAAGATATGCCGGTGCGGGCACCACGAGTCTGTAGGTGGCAGGAACAAGCTTAGCGGTTGGGGTAACAACAACTCACGGCAAGGAAGAAGTCACTGATGTCATGGGTCGTGTAGATGGCGAGACCAATGTAGGTGAAGTGGAAACGATAGCTGCAGCCGATCAAGGCGAGGCTGACAATGTGGTGCGCGACGAGCTCACGGAAATCCTTGCGGGGCTTCTCCATACCGAGGACAAGGACAATAGCCTGCTGAGCCCAGTAGGCGGCCTGGAAGAGGTAGTAAAACTTGACGACGCCCTCCTGATACCAGTGAGGGGAGCCCTCGTACATGCCGCGCGTGTTGTAGTACCAGACGGGTGTCTTGCTCATGACGTACATGCCAGCGGGGCCCAGGATTCCAAAGTAGAGTGCCGTGTACGTCTGTTCCATGAACCGAGGTTGCTTGCGACGGGGAAGGCCGGCATAGCGAGCGATGGGGCGGAAGACCTCCTGCATGAAGAACTCGCGGGTGAAGGTGAGGACGACGGTATAAAAGGCGACGAAAGCGATATCCCAGTAGCCCTTGCCGTAGAGCTGAGCCTTGCCAGGCTCGGTGGGCATCGGGTAGGAGAGGAACATGAAGCGGTGGATAGGGTTCGACTCGGTGGGGTTGAAGGCGTAGAGAGTGAAGAAGGTCAAGAGGATGCAGGCGGGAAGAATGCAGTTGTGACGGGACATGGCATGTCGGAAACGAGAAAGAAGGCCCCTAGCCCTGCGACGCTTCGAAAGTCGCTTTGGCGCATCGGTCTACAGTCGTGTGTCAAGCACATGTCAGCTAAGGTTCGTGGCCACTGGGAGGAAAAAAAAAAAAAAAAAACAATTGACAGCTTCGCCGCTCTCGACCACGAGAATCCGAGCAACGGCCAGTTGCACGCAGACACGTGCGTAGCGCGGCGACACACGAGCACTCGGTAAATTGGAACACGAGGCCGAGCGCAGTCAAAGGGAAAAAGAAAACGAACAAGTCAAAAACGTGAGCAAACGAACCTGAGTGCCATCGGCAGCAGCCCTCGACTTTCCATCATCTATCCTGTCTAAAACACTAGACTTCCTCCTCCTTCTCGGCGCATCCCCCGCGGCGGTGTGCAGCTGGTCTGCTGAGGTATTAAGGATTGGAAAGGGTTCGCTGGCCGCCATGGTGTTTGTTTGCGGACAGAGCAGGATGAGATGGGAAGGACCCAACTTCAAGGGAAAGGGACGGAGGCGTTAGTGGGCGAAAGACACCGACAGTCTTGTTGAAATCCGGAGTGGGCGGAACTGCTTCGAGAATACGACGAGGTTGAGAGAAAACGAGTCAATTCTGTAGGGCGGTGGGGGAAAAGCAGGTTCGTTCAAGGAAGCGAGAATATTAAAGGGTTAAAATGCCCAAAAGGGGGGGAGGTTTGGTGGAGTTTAGAATGGGGACAGGAGCTGAGGCGGAAAGCGGACCAGAAAATATTAAAAAAATATCGAGAGCGGAATATACCCAGGGAAATTATGGATGAAGGGGGTGCCCCAAGGGAGGGCGGGGAAGGGGCCCCGGTCACAACCGCCGAGGAACCCGCGATTTGATTATTAGATGTTCCAAGCAAGTAAGATAGCGGGCGAGAAAAATGACCCTCTGGATTTTCTCAATTCAAGCAGCCAGGCCAACCTTTGGGGTGCACTGAACAAAAAGTACACTCACAACCCGGAATATGTCCATTACTCGGCGTTTCGTCTGCTCATACGGGTCTGCAGGTGATCTGAGATTTCGGGGATAACGCAACTGGTCTAGATCCTTTCCAGACAGGGGGGAGACAGCGCATTCCTTCAACTTCCAATCAGTCCCATCGGTCATCCTGCGGATACTTGTAGATGTAGTTCGACTTCTATATAGGAGGAAGGCGCGCTAGACGGCATCGCAAAGTCCCACCTCCCATTCCCAGGCCAAATTAGCGGGACCCTGCAGGAACGAAGGGAAGTCCAACGAAACCAGCGGGTCAGCTCAACGCCAGCTCCTCGGTCCCATTCCTTTTCTTGAGCGTTTAGGCTCAGGATTTCGAGGCAACGCTGGCGAAGAGACGAGGGATGCGAGAGCGAGCGCATCCAGGATCTGAGCCCGTCGCGTTCGAACCGAGGCCAGGAATCAGGGGACCAGTAGCGAGCGAGATTTCTTTTTTTTTTGTTCTCTGGTACCCACGGTTTAGTTCAGGGGGTGACGTTATGATGTTTGCCTGTGAAAATCCTCGCTTGGGGTGGATCCCCAAATGAACATCAAAGCTATTACTGTAATAATCCTTGTAATACCGCGTTGACGGGCGGGCCAATACTTCCACTCTCCAAAGAACTTTGAGTACAGCAGCTCGCGCACTGGCTGGGCAGCTACTAGTTTACTGAAGTCTGCACGACGAGTCAGGGGCATCTCTTCCCTTTTCCCCTTCCCCCTGCACTCCACTCCCAGAGATTGGTTCGCTGGCCCATCTCCCGGCAGCGGGTGTCACCAAGCCCCCACCAGTTTAAATTTCTCCAGCACTATTTCCTGGTCGCTGGCCATCGGTCAAGTGCTGATCCTCTTGTCCTTGGCTTCCATAGATACTTTTTTTTTTTCTCTTCGGACGTGTCCATGTCCTAAGAACGCGGACTTGCGGATAAAGAATTACCGCGGTCAATCCTTCGAGTCCCCCAGCTGGCGCCAGGACTCTCTACCGCAAGCATCCGGGATGGTTATCTCGACGTGCATTGCATCAATGATGTGTACCGACAGGTCATCCCATCTGGAGGCAGCCCGCTAGCGACACCGCCGGCAACGCAGGATTGCACAAGACGGCCAACTATCCCTCGGACATTGATGTCTGATAGGTAGCTGTGTGGTGCCTCGTGACCTGATTCTGAGATCATCAACCGCTTTGGGAAGCTTACATTACTTCAGAATCATACGAAATCTGCAAGTCGAGCACTCCCAAGGTTCGAGAAGCGCGGAAGCGCCGGACGAGTTTATCATTGTCCAACAGGCTTACTCGCTTTCTCCCTTGACGAAGGACGCCGTTCCGTATGAATCAACCTCAAAAGAAGCGCATAAAGGCCCACCAACCCCCCAAACCACAAAAAAAACTAGAAAAAACTGTGTCGTTTGCTCAGGATCATGATTTCATTCCAAATCCAGATATCTCTACCAAATATGACTCTCCGTCCAAGAGAATTGCCAATCCTCCACCCCTCGAAACCAGTCGTTGTCGACTAAAGTATAAGAAAACGGGTATAAGGTACAATAAATACAGCTTCCGTTTGGCCACGAAACAAGTAGTAGTGATTATCAACGTATAAATAGCCCAAAGGCGGTTCCTCCCCTTTCCCCCCTTAACCCAATAGAAAGATGGTCCCAATACGGAATTCCTATGTCCTCATGAAGGCAAATATTGGAAAAAGAAAAGGTGAGCGCCTGTCCAATCATGAGTTTTTTTTAGATGCCCCTGGTGAAATAAAATGCAACAAAAAACACCTCCTCCACGGTGCCGCCGTGAAACGCCAGGCCTGATACGTCTAGTAAAGAAGAAAGGCTTCGAGATCATTTCCGATCTGAAGAAAAGTGCAGGAGAGAAAAAGCGTAGACGGGTTATCTACCCGGTGATGGCCTAGAACCGGACCTCGACGGCGCCACAGAATCTATTGAGCCGGCTCGCGACGACTCGGCGTACTGGATTTGCGGATAGACTCCGGGCCACATGGGCGGCGCAACAAAATTCGGGTCTTGAGCGCCATTCGGGCTATCTACCCGCTGAGACTCCGGGGTGTCCCTCGTCCGCGTCGGATCGAGGTCGTCGCTGCTCCGCTCCTCCTCCTCAAGAAGCTGCTCCAACGCAGCACCCCGACGAGGCGGCGCAGGTATGACCATGACACGCATATTGTCGGTGTCGGTCGGGGGCCGCATTTTTTCCCGGAACTTCTCCGCTTGCGTCGCGGCAAAGTCCTCCAGCTTGGAACGCCAGTCAAATCGCGTGAGGTCTTCGCGACGGTGTTGCACAGAACCGGGGAGCTCGGGGTCGTCGTGGGTAGACTGACTCCCTCCTCGGTGGAAGAGCGGTTTTGCCATCTGCACTAGCCTCGGCCATCTACTATCCCTTCCTTGGTCATCGGCGTCATCGAACTCGGTGGACGGTCGTCGATGGTGTTGTTGAATGGGCTGGACAACGACGGCGCCCGGGGCACCGTTAGATCCTCCAGCTCCCTCAGTATTGCCGGCAGCCTGGCCCATTTCCAAACTGTGGCTGCGAGTTACTGCCGACCTACCGGCACCACCGGCAGCCTCGCGATTTCCTGTTCCCGGGCTGGTCCTTGGGTCTGGATCTGGAGTCCGTCCAGTCCCGTCCGAGTGTGGTTGATATCTTACCGTATAAACGGTGCTCGCCGCGCTAGTCGTGTCGGTCCGGCTGATTGGCGTCACCGTCGGCGGCGGGTGGGTCGGCCACGGGGGCGGCCTCAAGTTTTCCGTAGTCTCCTGCCCTCTCGCTCGGTCTCTCTCTCCGCCTTCAACCGAATTCGCGGCCACCGAGCCACCATTGTGCCGATATCGGCTCGCGAGTGATGCTATTATACTTCCCCGGCCCGATAATAAGGGGCCGTATCCCCTTCCACTCCCATCACCACTTTCGTCGGAATCTTGTTTCCTCAACCTGCGGGACCAGGAAGTGTCTGATGACGCTGTTGCTCCCACTATGTCGTCACCATCAAATACCTGACGGCCTAATATGCCGTCCTTCTTCTCTTCTCTCTCCAGCGCTTCTATGCGCTCCACCCACTCCCACACAACGACGCTGGCCGCCGCAGCGCCTACCCACCTAACGTAATCACCCCAACCAGTGAACTCGGGCTTCGAAATGTCAATGATGAAGAACACGACGGGAATAAGGATGGAAAATAGGGATATCGTGGCGACGAGAGGCATGTTCTTCATTAGAGGGTGGTAAAAAGAATAGCGCTTTTTGAGAATCGCATAATAGATGACCCAGGCGGCGTATAGGAGGCCCAGGGATAGTTGGAAGAGATAACTCAGGGCGGGGATCGCATCAACAAAGCTCTGGGGTCGCATGCTGCCCTGGGTAGTCTGATCGGAATTTTGGAAGCTGTTGAGCGCGCTGAAGATGACGTCAAGGGTAATGAGGGCAAACGCGGCCCACTTGATAATGATCTTCTCGCGCTGGCGCTGGAAAAGGCGTATAAGCGTTTGGGCTTGGGCAAGCCAAAGAAATGTGTCTGAGATGAGTCGGATGACTTTAAGAGCGGTGCTGTCCATGACGGAGACCTGCAACTGGTGAGCATCCTGCATACCCCACTGGTATTGCAGCTCGGCGTGATGGAAGGTTAGGCCGCTCGCAACAGTGAGGGATATTGCCACGCTCAAGGCGGCGACTTTTTGTAGCCACGGACGACCACCAAGGGTAACCGTGCTAGGAGAGCTGTTGGTGAATCGGTTATGACGGCCCAGATAAACGACGCCGCCGTTGACAAAAGCACGGGGTGTTATGAAGAGCATGATGACGAGCATGTACGCGGTAACGGTCGTGGCAGCAAGAGCGTAGAACACAGGAAAGAGCGACGCGTAAAAAGGATCGCGGAGGTCGGCAAACCCGGCGTTATCCCCTATTAAGCCACCGTCGAGATTTATTGAACCCTCGTCCGTTAAGAGCGGGGACCCGCTATCCTCTCGCGGAAGGAGGAAACCACCTCCACCGGGGCAGTGGGCAAAGTAGACGGCATCACGGGAGAGCCTAAGGAGACGGCCGCCGTTTTCGAGGAGTAGAGCGCCGCCGTTCGCGGCAAGGAGGGTGGCCGAGCATAAATCGGGGGGAATGGCGGCGTCCCAGCGTGGGAAGAGCTGTCTTGTCTCCATCATAAAAGCGCCCGCCAGGATGCGTTGCCCTCCCTCAGTTAAGACAAGACTAGGAAGAGGGGCCGTGAGGACGCGACCAGGCCGAGGCGGCTTTGCTAGGCAAAAGCATTCGATGCTGTTAGACGTCCGCCATCGAGATGAGGAGCCGAGAGCGTGCGGTGCAAACGGCGGCAGGGATAGGGGCGCGAAGGAACTCGAATGGACTCGACAGTTCCGCGAGTCTTCGCCGTCCGCTACCGAGGTGTAAATCCGAATGAATTATTGCCGTTCAACTGGGAAAGCAGTATAGACGGGAGGGAAAAGGGCTAAAATGCGGGAATTATGTCAATCGTATTGTCGACGTCGAGCGCTTCGAATCAAGTCGGTCGGGTCGCTCCAAGGCCAAAAGGGGCGGGTGGAATACGAGTGTTGGTACCGCCGATCAACGTGGAGTCGAATTCGCTCTCGTTTCCTAAATTCACAAAGTGCTGGAGCATGCACCACTCGACACGTCCCTGTGTCTGTCCTTGCTGGCGCGATCGTGCAAAGGAAATAAAGGCAACGTATAGAGAGAAGCTCCGGATAGTCCTCAGGAGAAAACCGGCGGCTTGGTAAAGCACGGGTGCGGTGCGGTGCGGTGCGGCAGACGTTGGGGGAAGATCGAAGGCTCGGCGCCCAGGGATAAAAAAAACAAGGTTGGAAAGGGTACGAAGTAGGCCGTGACACAATATGGAAAGTCGCACAGCGTCAGTCCGCGTAAAGGCTCTCGAAGACCCAATTAGCCGTCGAGGGTAAGGACGAGAATCGACGGGTATCGGTGAATTATGGAAATTGGCCAAAAAGAATAAAGATAAAAGAGCGACTCGGGAGCTTCGGTGGTGGAGAGTGGTTGCATAGACCGGATCAAAGGCGACAGATGGGGTAGAAGGGTAGGAAGAGTAGGCGTTGCTGGCGGAGGTGGTTTGAAGACAGAACCAACGTTTACTACTCTAAATCAGTAGTGCTAAAGTGGTGGTGGGCGCATTGAAATTTTGGGAAGCCAGATAAGGGATGGATGAGTCGAGGTGAGCGGGACAGGACAATGCTGGCGAGGACTCGACTCGAGGGATCGGAACCGACATGGGCCAAACGTCGAAGTATTGCTTGGGGATCCATCGAGAGAAGAACATGGGTACATTGGGTGGTGTGGTACAGAAGGAGGGGCAGCTAGTAATACGGTGCCAAATATGTTTGAGCACTGGTATCCGAGTGGCGCTACCACGGATCGGGCATACCGATGGAGACTTTCTTGACACGCTAAAAGTCCTAGGCTTAGCGTGTCAGTGCCAGTCTCGAGACAGTGCGATAAACGCACGTGGGTTGAGACTCCCCATGACAATCCAGACCCATGGATGGCATCAATCAATCAATCCACCAGACCCTTTCTCCCCTACGAAGGTAAACCCCTCTCCACTAGATCATGCCGCCACAAGGCCAGGCCCTATTCAAGATCGCTGGTACCCATCAATACAACCTCAGGATCAATACTTTCTCGAGCACCACACCTCTCACACGATCCATTTCCAACCCATCAATTCGTCGCCACCAACCTTCATAACATAGGTTGCGCACATGCCGTGCACGAGCTCGCGAGCTTCGATAATTTATATTTATGCCTCAGGTGTATCCGACGGGTTTAGAGTTTCACGTGCGCGCTTGATCGTAGCTTCGTTCAACAAAGAAATGGCCAATCCGACCAGCCAGGCTGTCCATTCAATTTGCTGTGGTAATTTGGAAATTCAGGCTACTGTCCTAAAGTACCAGGTTGGGACAGAACACTATCGCGTATTCGAGGCTGTGCAAGCAGGTGAACACAAACTTTGGGCCAGCCATTTGCATCCATTTCGAGGCAGAGTGGGCCGGGCCAAAAGGGTGTGAGGTTAAGAGCAGATCAAGAAATTGGGGGAAGATTTTTGCCAACCTCCCGCCCGCTTCGAAGGCCCATCAATTAATTCATTGATGCTGTACTAAAGTAGTCGTCACGAACCTCTGTTTGTCCATGCCACCATTGATGCTTCAGACCCGTTCTCTCCCTGGGGCTTTCCGCGCACATCCGCAACGTCCCGGAAGAGCTCTAAAGTAGCCCCGAGCTTTACTTTATTCAACACTCGCGCCCCCCATTTCTTTCCTCGTTTTGGCCAGCGTCCCCGGAATTTGGGGGGGGAGGGAACGGCAGAAGGCATGATTAGTGTCGTTGCTGTCACGGAGTATTATCTCCCGGATAGTTTCCGCCTCTGAACAGCCAGCAAGGCCTCCAGAATGGCCGCTGAAAAGATTACTTGCTGGCGACTTGAAACGCCTGAGGGCATCTTGCCCCTTCATTTGCCTCCGAGTCAAAGGCGACACAATAGCTGCAAGTTCAAGCCATGTACCGCTAACGTCGGGTAACACTGCGGCATGCGTCCAGTGCCGTCGAGTATCGTTCGTTCGGAGACCATCTCAACGGTCGAAAAAAGAAAAGAAAAATAATACGATATCCACTCCCACCACTAAATCAAGTCTGGACCCTAGCCCAACGACCGCTTTCGGGAGCCTACATAATATTTGATGGGCTCAGTGCTTGTGTCCACAAGGTGGGAATCTGGCCAGACCGTCCTGCGCTAGAACCAGAAAGGGTTACCATCATGCATACTTCGTAAGCCGCATATTATTACGCGTACGAAGTAGTTCCCATATTGGGAACGTGATAATAGATTGCTTTCACACAGGACCCCTTCCCGCTCTGGCTGAAACTGAGGATGAAGAGCATGACAAAGTCGCCCCAGACAAGATGCCGCTTTTTAGGATCGATGACGACTTCAATCCGCCCATTGGAACGTCGTCAAGGCCCTCATCTTCAAGAGGAATGCTCCAAGAGCGGAAAACCGTTCTGCCTCAAGCTGCCAAGGTGGCCCTGCCCATCAACCTTCACGCGTCTTGGCAATCATCTCTTGGCAAAGCTTATTCCCCCATGGTAGAAGGCTTGGCACAGCAGCCGCCCGTGGTTCTTTTGCTTCCTTCTTCAGTGACACACGCGCACAAAGAAACATCCCGGCGCAGAAAACTTTTGGTGATTCCAACGGTCTCCCCCCTGGCTTGCTCCAGGGGGTTTATTTCTCCTTTGTCAAACGTTCCCAAACCCTCGGATCGGTGTGTATATACGTCACCAGTGGCGGACTTTTCTTTTCTTTGCCTTTGGCCAACCAACGCCGCCAAAGCCAGCGCCTGGCGAGCAAAGGTGATGCGGGGTTCTGCACGCCCCGGAACCAAGCAATGGCAATGGATTGAGCCGAGCCTTGGAACATTGAAGCTTCCGTTCGCTGGCGAGGCAGTCATTCTTTGGGTCTATGCACCACTGCGGAACCATGCCGTTGAGGGTCGCTGCGTATCTCCCACCGTTGGCTTTAAGAGGGGGTATTATTCGTTCCGTTTATCGGTCTACTAGAATCCCACAAGGAAGAGAGAAAATCGTAATATCACTGCAAGCTGCCTTGCTGGAGAGTCTTGATTTATTAAATGGTATTATAGACGAGTGATCCCTGACTAGGAAGCCAAACCCCAATATACCAGACCAAGCCAATCATTGAGAAGACCAGTCTCACTGTCGCCATCACGAAACAGAAACGCCAGCAACACTGCCCAGGATTCAAACTCATGCGAGCGCCTGCAGGTGATCCATTAGCTCCACCCGAGACTTTGGCAGGCGAGAAGCCGCAGCACGTCCCGTTCCGCGATGCTCATTCATACTTCAGAGGAACATCGACCAGGGAAGCAGACCACAACACTTTGGACGCGCCCGGCTCGAGAAGCACGGCATTAGGTGTGACGACTGTGCCGTTGTCGTAGGTCGTGTTGGACCACTGGCAGAGAGGGCCTCGGAGCTTGAGAGGGGAGAGGGTGACTGTGCTTTGGCGAGGGCCCAGGATAAGCGATGCATTGGTGAACGGCTCCAGCGAAGAACCGATGGCCGAGGACACGAGGAGGGAAAGGGGAAGTATTAGGTGCATTTTCAAGGTTCAAGAATTGAGTCTTGGGCGGTGTTTTGGTCGGGTCAAATAGCTGAAAGTGAATGGCGATACTGAAAGTGTCTCCGAACTGATAAAGAGTGTAGTATAGCGCCGTGAAGTGAAATGAACGTGAGTCGACTTTGGCTGTAGAGCCGGTGTTCGTGTTAATGGGGCGGGTGATAGCCCAGACAATGGGAATGATCGACTCGGGTTGGATTTCAGAGATCTGCAGTAAAGACTGGTTGTGCCTTGTTGTAAGACTATCTCTTGAGAGAAACCATATAGGACTGTATATCCAAGATTGTTGCAACGTTCTCCGGTATAAATGAAGATCACCGGGACGTTGGCTTGATAGGAACGAGTCGATATGAGATGAGATTGGATCCGTGTAAATGGCAGGCTCAAAGGAGTGGCAGCAGCAGAAAAAAAAAGGAAGGAAACTAGAGAAAACACCAAAGTAAACTCCGATAGATGCAGTTAATGATTGTGGTCGAATATTTCAACGGGGCGGGAAAGACTCGAGAAGTGAATTCAAGCCCAGGTTCTTGCCCTGCTCGCTTCAACTTCCTTTGATCTCGAGGCTAGAGCAAGCTTCCTTTATATATCCATTCAGCTCCCCTATTTGAATGAATTGTGGCTCCTCATGGAAGAGACTGAAGTCATCTTCTAGCCCACAGCGGTCTTCTATCCCGTTGGCACTGACATCTCAACGAAGCCCAAGCCCTTGTGCCAATCTATTCACAACCTCTTCCCGCTCATCTCCCACGACTCGCTTAAGCCGTCTCCGCCCACCGAAACGCTGCCCCGTCCGTGTAGACGCTCTCGCGATTGAATGAGCCAGTTATAGAGAAGGCCTCCTCCCGTGTCCAGAAACTAGGACTCGGTCTTAGCAACTGGCTATTGTCGTAGCGTTTCGAAACCACACCCATGAAACACCTCTTTTTCCGTTTCATATCGCTCTCGTGTTTCTTTCTTCTTTTCCTACACATACCTATCTTTAAACAATATTGGCCCTTGAAACATTCTCCCCTCACCCCTCACTGCGCACGCGAGAAACTTCCCTACCCTACCAGGTGCGACTATACGTTTCACGACTTAATTTCAGTCGAGAGCTTTCATGAAATCCCCAACTGCCTCTTCGGCGACGACCTTGCATGCTCGGAGCTGCATTTTGGGCATCGTCGAGAGCGAGGCCAAAATGACAGAGCGCTTGCAGGTGATCGGCAGATCAGTGCCGGGATAGTATGGTCAAAACAGGATGAATTTTCATAACTTCCCTTCTTTGCCTTCCAGTCATCCCAGCAGAGACTCGAAGCTTGTGCATGCAAGAATTCCCGAGACGAACATTCCGATCCTTCGCAGGCCGGTCAACAAGACACATATACCACCGACAATCTGGGAGCATCTGGGAATTGTGTTTATGAGTTTTTTTGCGTTTTGAATGGATATCATCTTACTTGTACATGACGAACTCCCCGATAAAATAGCTTTTTCTCCCCCTTGGCCCGGACACGTCGACCAAAATAAACGATGAACGGCGTAAGAAGAAGGACAAGAACAAGAAAAAGGAAAGAAGGCGATGCTGCAACATCTAGAACCCGCGTTTCCCCGTAAAATCAAAAATGTGTAAACTTTTTGTACGCGTAGTACCAACGCCTCATCATGCTGCCGTGAAACTCCGCAGCCCAACGAAGGAAACCAAAAAGAATATGTAAGTTAAATGTAACGATAGAAGACGGACAAGAGAACGTGGCGTCTGCTTATCCGTTACTCATCCTCCTCATCGTCCAAATCTCCCTGGTACCGCATCTCCAGCACCCACTGGGCATCAAAGTCGATGCCTCGTCGCATCTTGGTCCCTGCCTTCTTCCAAACTCCCAGGCCAAGACCAATGTCAGCAATGTACAATTTCCAAGGGTCCTCATCTGTCAAGACTATGCCGTCGGGGCCCGGTATGGCCGTCAAGACTCCGTCTTCATTGTCAGGTGAGATGGCCTCCAGCAGCCCTCGTTTTGGTGCTCCCATAGCCACCACATATCTAGGCTTGACAAATAGACGGCTTCCATCGATGATGTTCACCTTGCCGCTCGTCGGGTCGATTCCGGTAGGAACATCGATAGAGAGAACGAATGCCTCGTTGCGGTTAGCCCATTCCATAAGCTCGTAAACAGAGGCTTGATCTCCAGTCCTGAGTTCCTCGAAAGATATCGTAAGACCCAAGAGAGCGTCAATGATCAAACTGACATCGACTGGCGAGCTCCCAGAAGTCAGCTTTCGGAGATGTTCAAAGAACTCTTGCTTGTTAAAGATGCGCCCTCCAAAGTTGCGATAAATACGAATCTGCTGTCGTATGTCCTCGAGGAGGTCCCTTTCCCGCTCAATGCCAACTAAGCAAATCACCACGTTCGCTCCCTTGCTGCGGAGGTGGCGACCCGCAGCAATGGCCCTGATACCCGACTTGTTATTTCCTGCGAGAATGATAATGGTCGCGTGCGATGCAATGTTGAGGATAGGGGTTGATCTTCCCGATGTACCCATACGTATGCCGATGGCAGGGTCGGTCAACGCTTTGAGAGCTACTTCAGCGATGCCACGGCCGGCGTTCTCTGTCATAATCTCTTCGGTAAGCCCAACCTCGTTGGCCGCGATGTTCTCCAAGTTGAGCATCTGGAGAGCCGAAACGGGCTCGACACGGCGGTCTGAGGGTACTAGATACAGACCCGGTGGATGAACCTGCTGCTTTGGCGTGTGGGGTCTCTGTAGAATCTGGTATTTCGGTCCATCACCTGCGCTTAGTTGTCGTGCGGCCGAGTTAACTCGACTAAGTGGCTGGCCGGGGCCCGTAGCAGATGCTTTGCGGGACTGAGACCGGCGTACAACCGATACTTTACTATCTGCCCGCCGGGTGTTTTGGGCAGCCCTTGGGTTTCTATCCTCGACGTGCGTGGCATCGTCTGCTTCGCTATTCCAAAAATCGTCTGCCCTGACGACCTTGGACAATGAAGACGGCATATCAAGCACGTTTTCCGTATAATGCAGATTCTTTCCGCCAGCCGTGCCCGGTTTAGGACGCCGGTTATGCGAGACTAACCGCTGTGAGTCGTCGATTTGGTCCTGCTTACGCATTTGGTCGAATAGTGTGCGCTTGTCAAACTTTGCCAGACTCCCTTCAAAATCGAACTCTCCCATCTCCTCCGTAACATCTTCGGAAGCCCATCCATTGTCTGCAGCCCCCTTCCTACCCTTGGCCCCATTTCGTTTCAACGCTGTAAAAGGCTGGAATGATGCGGTACTTTCCAATATCGGGGTCTGTCTCCAACCCTTTCCACGATTGCCAGGGACGGCGGCGGCGGGTGAGGTATCAAGGTGACCCGCTGCTCCCTGCACATGCGTCTGTTTGTGAGACACCTTCTTTCTCTCACGCCGCTTTTTCTTTGCTGCCTGAGTCGGGTGCTCAGGGGCAGTCCCGTCGAGCTCCACGGCTATCGCCTGGACTGAAGTCGGGCTACCGATCTGCAGGCTATCCAGAGCCGTAGGAAGCTCGGGTGTCTTGTTCGAAGTAATGTTGAGGCCAGAGATAGCCGACTGGACCACGACTTCGGGCTGAGGTTCCCACTCAGAGGCGTGACTAGCAGCCCGAGGACCATCGCTTTGCTGCGGCGTTAGGCTGGGTTTTGTCAGGCCGACGCTAAGGATGGCGGGGTCTCCAAAAACTGGCTGAGCTGCCTGAGTAGGCTGGAGGTAGACGGGAGCGGACACTCCACTGACGCTCGGTGCCGTGAATGTAGCAGGTGGAGGCTGGTGCTCGGACGGCACCTCGGCGAGATCGACGATGTTTTCAGAGCGTACCTCTAGGCGTGGGTACCATTGGCCTTCCCCACCAACGACGAATACTACGAGAACGAGATTAGTTAATAAGATAATCGATGAAGAGGAGGGGTCGGCGAGAGAAGCAATGGCGTACCGTTGCTCAGGATGATGGCCCTTTCTCCCGAATCGCCACCGGATATGGAAATGTCGCTGATCGTTCCTTTGAGCTGCACCCCAGCCGGCTCCCTCAGGGAGACCAGCATATGGAGGCCGATGAACTCGCTCGCCATGATGCCGGTTCGTTTGCCCTTGGGCTGATTGAACACCGAGTCGCGTGCCCCCGTCTCTAAGTGTCGTAATCGTCAAATTGCAGCGGCGGACGGTTTGGTAGAGGTATATCGGGAGTCGCTAGGCTGGCGACGTACGGCGACCAGGCCAAAGTGGTCGGAAGACGGCGACGAAGGGTTCTAGGGAGGGGGAGAAGGTCGAATGGCTTCGCTGCCTGTCTCAGAGGGGAACAAGCATGGGCCTGTCCATGTGAGGAGCTGGCTGCACTATGATTCAAAGCTGAGGAATCTCGGATGCTTTGCACCAAACCCACTCCCAAATCTAGGGCAGACCGCAGGAGAGTAGAGAAAGTGGATGTCGTGGATAATTGGAGATGTCGGGTTGGGAATTGAGTGCACAAGGATGTTCACAAGAAGCAGGTACAATACTGTAAGGGGTCGCCACTTGGTGGAATTAACTTTCTCAAGGTATCTGATAATGATAATTTAGTGGCGGTGGTACTCCTAAACACGCTGGCTTATCGATAAAACATCCGACGCCAACACCACAGAACCGTATCCATTTATTAATAGACGGCTTTCCAAATTTGTTTCCGGCTCTCGAGCGATGTAGGAGTTATGTAATCAAAACGCCCTTCAAAACTGAGTGACAAGCTGGCAAATATTACTACCATTATTCTTCAATCATGGATGGGAATCAAATTGGTATTCACGCCTCTATACCATGTATAGTGGCATAATGAACCGCCGAGCCCTCTGGAACGCCATTTGCTCACGTGGGCTCCGATGCCAGTGTGAATGCGACCCGAACCTAAACGCCGCTTTATCCATTTACATAAAAGATCCCGCTGAACTTGATCCTTCCACCTCGACCCTTACAAGCATCCATAGTCCTCGTACTCTTCTGTGCCAAATGTCTCGAGAAATTCGATATTATCCGTAGTCAAGTCAATTGCCGAACTTTTAGACTTTTTGGTTGTAGGAGCAGGTACAGGAGGTGGGAGGTGAGGAGAGGCCTTGCTCTCAAGCATGCCCTGAATGGTCGGCTGCACCACAGGCTTGTTGCCACCCAGCGCTTGCTCGGCGCTGTAAAGGCGGTTGTAGAATCCAACAACCTTGGGATGCGCCATGACCTTGGACTTGTCAAATTTGAGGACCTGTAGACCTTGCTGGTTAGTCGCACGGCTGAGGGCGACGTAGGCCTGGCCCTTTTCGAAAATACGTGTCAAGTCGACCTTGACGCGCTCTAGAGTTTGTCCCTGAGCCTTGTGGATAGACAGAGCCCAGGCAAGAATGAGAGGCAACTGTGAGCGCTTGGCCTGGACTTCTCCGTTGGGAAGTTCAACCTTCCACTCGTCGTAAACACACTGCAGAGTACGCCGGCTCCCGTCCGGGCACAGGAACTCGACAATGGGGAACTCGACCGATGATTTAGTGGCATCTGCGCTCGCGAACTTCTTGATCTTTTTCACCGCCTGAGCGAGGTCGATCGGCCCATCCTCGGTAGTCTCTCCCAGGCCTCCACACTCCCACTCGGCCCGAGTCCTGAACTCTTTCACTTTGCCAATTGTTCCGTTCACGAGCTGTTCGTCGATGTTTTTGATGAGCATAACCTGGGCGCCCTCCTTGAGCTCCATGGATTTAGGCGCCATCATATTCTGTAGAAGTTTATCGCGTATCTCAGGTACACCAGTGTCAAGCGCCTCAAAACGATGAGATCGGCCCGGCAGGTCCTGAAGACGCTTCTGATTCGATCGCTCTACCTCGAGACGTGTTGGGAATAGTTCTGTTGTTTCGATACCGTCATCAAATTGCAGAGGTCTTGCGAGAGCTCGGAACGCACGGACGGTGTCCTCGCTGATCTTTCCCAGGCGCATCTCGTTCAGCATCTGAGCGAATTGGGGGTCTCGCTGACGGAAAACTTGCGTTAGACCAATGGTGTGGGGTATTGATGTACTCCACGTTGCCGCATCGAACGCGAATTTGGCCGTCCGAGTCTGGCCATCGGGAACGGGCGGCAACTGGAAAAAGTCACCAGTAATGACAAGCTGAATACCTCCCCATGGGCGCCCGTTATTCCGGATGGTACGGCCAATCTCGCACAGCTTATCAAACAGCTCGCCGTCGACCATAGAGATTTCGTCGATAATCAGACATTTTGTCCTGAGCCATCGACCTTTGGCCTTAGGGTTGCGTCTAATCTTCTTGACTAGACTTTGGACGTCTTCCTTTCCTAGGCCAATTCCTGTTCATAATGTTAGCATTTCTGACTTGAGGGCTAGTGGTGTGTGTTGGACGGGAAGACATGCCGGAAAAGCTATGGAGGGTGATGCCCCCAATATTGCACGCAGCCAGACCTGTAGAAGCTGTCACAGCCAACCTTTCAGGGTCCTTGGCCCACTTCTTTTTCAGCTCCCTGATTATGGCTCTCATGAGAACCGACTTTCCGGTTCCCGCAGGGCCTGTGAAGAAGACGCTCTGGTTCTTGTTGGTCACAAGGTCGAGAATTTGGCGCTGTTCTTGGCTCAGGAAGACGGGTTCGAGAGTCTTGGGAGAGCTAGTAATTTCTTGAATTTCTGCCCTCGACAAGTTCTTCGTGCCCTTGGTACCCGAGCTGGCTGAAGCTTCAGAAGTGGTGTCTGTAGACGTAGAGTTCATACGCTGAAGGCGGTGCGATTTTCGCTGTTCTTTGATAGCGCTTGCGGTGAACTCAAGAAGATTGCTTTTTCCTTTTGCCGTAGGTGTAGTAGAAGAGGCCTCGCAATCAGGGTAATCGGCTGTAGCGCCGGAGCCGGATAATTTTGACTTTGATGGAAAAGGCAAGCTGCGCCTCTTCGGAGCGGCGGTAGGGGAGGCATTGTTATCTAGCTTCCTTTTAGAAGAGTTGGCTGTCAAGACGTCGGTTGCATTCGAAGCCTCGGGCCGTCTGAGGCTGTGGTAGTCCGGGGATGAGCTCCAGGGGATTGCTGTGCCTTGCGAAGACAAAACTTTATCATTTCCAAGTCGCTCAGTGATAGAGGTGCCAACCTTGTTGTCAACGGTTGGAACCTTTGATTGAGCGACGGGTGGTTCCCCAGTCTTAGCATGAACAGGCGATGTGTTGTTTGTCTTCCGCGGAGTGACAGACGCGGAGGCAGTGGGCTTCTGAACTGGGGCCACCTTGGCGGCTGGCAGACACATTATATCATCGTCGAACTCGTCATCGTTCATATTATCGGCAAACCATTCCAAGTCTTCAGCGATTGAAAAGTTCTCGTTATTCCAAGCTTTTCCGTGAACCTCATCTTTGAAAGGGTCGTCGCTTGAAGTACAGACAGACTGAAGCCGAGGGGGCGGATTCGATTGCACATTGGTAGACTTGGCGACAAGCGGTTTCGATCGGTTGGGGTCAGCTAGCGCAGCAAAGAGAGGGCCCTGGGAAGGCCTTGTAACATCCTTCTTGCGAAAAGCGTCCTTGATATTCCCGTCCTGGCTAGGTGTTGGCTGCTGTGGACTACTCGAGGGGAACAATGACTTTGCTAGCCTAGGGTTCCCTTTCGCTTGTTGGTGGAGTGTACGAGACACAATGGCCTCTTCGGCTGCATATTTTCTGTCACCCTTTCGAAGCATGGCTGCTGCTCCTCCAACCGACTCGACGTCGGTTTCAATCTCAAGACAGGCTGATCCGAGATTGGAGGAGTAACGTATACCTAGGAACGAGAGACGAACACGGGGGAGTAAGTGTGGTCGAAAGGGTGACGGTAGATGGCGGAAGGCTGCTTGCATGTAGGTAAACAGAGATGCGTTCCAACCATTGAGGCAGCTTGGGGGAGAATAAAGAGCGTATGTGTGTATTTTCACAGAGAGCAGGTGGTGAGGTTATGTACCTTATAGAGTATATTTGATTGGAGAAGCACGGTCAATCAAGACGTGAGACGCGTCTTGCTAAATCACGGTCAAGGAGATGTGGGGTGAATGCAGGGGCAGCCAAGCAGCCAGTTCAGTGCTTAGTCATTCAACAGATCCTCAAGTGTGGCGTGGACTCGAGCTCAAATCCAGCATCCACCACCTTCTCTGGTTTCTCAACTGTTCTTATGTTCTTGTCCATGAGTGCCCGTCTTAACGGTCAATTTTTCTTCTCAAATAAAAAATGAATGTAAACTGGATTCGCGTGCCAACTAATCATTGGACTTCAATAATCACAGGATATGCTGGTGGAAGGATCTCTTGTCGGCTCTGACGACATCCACTGAATTCATCCTCCCCCACATCGATCTAAATAACCCCTTCCCCGGTCTTTGAAGATGAGGTAGACGTGGATCGTCTAGAACATCGGTACCTGGACGTCGGTAATCTGGGAAAATAGGTTGCAATCCGCCACATATCCCTCTGCTGGAATGTATTTCTTTGCGTCCTTGTCAGTGGGCTGTTCCGAATCCTCTGCTGCATCTTCTTTACGCTCCTTTCTGGTGTAGGGGATTTCGGAGTGAGATATTCAGGAAATGCTCGCGATGGTGTGAAGGATTGTCTGCAACGCCCAAATACATTTATGGATCCTGTCTTCGAAGGCCGCAATGTGTCCACAATAGGTGTTTAGATTCATCGCCGTCTTTGTGTGCTATACGAAACGCATTACGCTGATGGTTTCCTTAATCTTCTTTACAAGCTGGGTGAGTTCACTGAGGGTCATCTGGCAGTCCATCATTTATCTGCCGCCACAATTCGCCCTCCTCGCGAGCCAGATCTGGTACCTTGCAATCCTTTCACAGTCTGGCTTGACGCTTTGGAGAAAACCCGTGAGGTTGGCTGGTTTGTCGCATAGGCCCAACATATGGGAATCGACCGTTCGGAACGATTGTGCCAGTAGTTAAACCACTAGTCCCGCCACAACGGGTTGAGAGACCTGCGCCAAAGCTCGAGGCGACCTTGAATCATTGATGAATTGATGGTTACACTGCCGAATGTGGTATGTAGGCTCCAGCCAATTGACTATGGATGTACACTCAACAGATGCTTTTTGCGACTGTAAGAAGTAGGCCCGAACCAATCCCCTTAGTGCGGGAGGGCCTAAGTTCTAGGAGAGAACGGCCCGTTGACGACAGTATGCGGCGCTGCGACGTGAAGCAAATTCTCAAAGTGTAGAAATGGATGCCAAGATCGAGCACCACATTTGATAACGCAGACCGAGATGATTCATTCGCAGTCGTATATAAAGTACGCGCTCTCCACTCCGTGTCCATACAGAGTACGCGTCCCTAACCGAACCGAGAGACCATGATAAGATCGAAACAAGAATTTCAAACGATGATAGCGTTGGGGAAAATGCTGGTTATCAGGCTGTGGGAGCGTCAGATTGGTGATATTCTCGACGTGTTCAGTGACACTCGGATCAAACGAAACGCACCATTTCTAGTGTGGTAGCTATGTGATCGATAGCCTCGTCAGCGGGCCTCGACGGTTAGTATGGATAGAATGCATCGGGGAATGATGGGAAAATGCATCGGGGAATGAAGGCACCAAATTCTGCCTTGGTGGAGGTTCCTCGATTCCCTTCGATTAGTTTCCTTCCCATATTCTGGTTGCAGCGTATGTTACAGCGTGCACAGGTTAGAGCTTGTCAGCCGTCTTCCCGTTTACCGAATACCACTCCTGGTATCGTTTTCGGAGCGAGGGTGTTTCCCCCAAAGGTCAGCCAAATTGGGGATGGGTGTGGGGGCAGTGTTTTTGTCACCCGCGAAGGAGGCCTCTACAGCCTGACCGGGGCTTGCATCCAATTGATACCGGTAGGCCGAGTTTTAGTGGGGCCTACCGCCGATTGCCGGATCCGGCACCATACCGGCGTTGCTACAGCATCCATGTAGCAGGATCAGGTCATTACTTGAGCGAAAGCTATTTGCTGGATAGATCCTGTAGCCATTCTCGTATTGTGGGGAGAAACTACCGATGCTCGAGCTGTTGCCAATCTTGGAGCCCGAGTTACGGACAAGAAAGCAATTTAAAACAACATAGTAGGCAGCCACGTACATAGAAGGAAAGTGAAAAAGACGATGGAGGCTAGAATTAATATTCAAGAAGCCCATTCCAAACCAAACCAAATGCCAGACTCCCTCAATCGCGATCCTTAACAAGGAATAATATAGTGATGTCTCGATAGATGTGCTCCGCCCCACCCCAGTAAACTAGTGTACACACACACACAGCAATTGAACAAGTATTTAGAGAGAGAAGGAAGAGAAAGGAAAATGTTACACTCAATTCGCTCTACGACCTCGTGTAAGGCCGGCCCTCATAATGTCTTCCGTTCTTCATGTGCGCCTGGGTTGCGCGCTGGTAGGAAATCCCTTGGGCAGCCTCAGGGGCCCACTTGTCAGCAGGATATCCAGCTTGCGGGCGGCCGTTCCTATTCCGGTAACCAGGACCTTGAGCTGGCGTCACAACGGGACGCTCCAAATCGTGTGACTCGTCGTCAAACTCATCGTCATCCCTGTCGTGACGGAGTTTGCCAAGCCTGTACCGGATATTGTCTTCGTACTCTAGCGAGGATGCTTCCTCAACAGACATGGGGGGCTGCTCCCTAAAGAGTCTAGGAGACTGGTGGATTGTGGTCCTCTCGGGCTTCTGCCGGGCCGCCGCCTGGCACCTTTTCTCAAGATTTATCGCCTCGTTGAGCCGCGCCTGGTCCTGCAGGCGGTTTTTGGTCTCCTGCTCACCCGCGAGCTTTCCAAGCTGGAACAATGTCTCATCACTAAATCCCCGAGCGCCATCAATCGTAGACGGCGGACTTGGAGGCGGAACGCCGGCCGCCGGAACTTGGGGGGGAGGGGATACCATGGTAGCAGGATTCTTGCCCGCGGACCATGCTGATTTTGAGCTGTAGGCCTGCTTAGCACTCCCGATGCCGTAAACCTGAGGGTTGTCGGATATTCTAGGAATCTTTGTTGCCGTGGAGCCTCGATGTTGGCTGCGACTGCGAGCTCTCATTCGAGAGTTCTCACGACCCCTCTTTTCATCGCCATCGCGAGAATCCGCAATAGAGGAGGGAGGAGTGTGGTCGCCATCATCGAACTCGGAGTCGCTGTTACTACAGGAGCTGTTGCGGGAGCAGGACTCGTAATACCGAGCCTTGGACCGACTCCTGCTGTTATCTGCAGGCACCCTTGTGACTTGTTGCTTCTGAATAGTCGCCTTAGGCTTGTTGACTGGTTGGCATTGGGCGACGCCAGTCTTTAAATGTTCCTGTTTGATGACGGGTAGAGGGCCACTGCGTTGCTGCAGAGGAGGCTGGGGAGTATGGGATCGTGGTATTATCGGCATGACAGCCTGGCCGGGTTGCTGAAAAGTTTGGGTCTGCTGCTGTGCATATGGTTGCTGCTGCATATACGGCGCGCGGCCCATGCCGCCTTGCATCATCTGGTGGTGTTGCTGAGGCAAGTTCTGGCCTTGATTTGGTAGC
Organism: Lomentospora prolificans; assembly: GCA_029532625.1. NCBI lineage: Eukaryota > Fungi > Ascomycota > Sordariomycetes > Microascales > Microascaceae > Lomentospora > Lomentospora prolificans. The sequence goes on along the minus strand of JARFXM010000008.1, from coordinate 829,826 downwards.
TGGTGGAGCGTCACGTTCTGAACCGGCCGGAAGTTCTGAGGCACGCCGCCGAGTCTGTTTGGTGCACCTTGCTTGAGCTCGTAGTACATGGCCTCGATGGACTCAGTACTCTTCGGGACCCGCTTGAAGTAAGCCTTGATGCTCTTCGTCGTCTTGATCGACTTATGCTTCTCGCTTTCTTTACGATTACTCAGGGACCAAGTGTCCGTGTTGTTGCGCCTCTTCTTGCTTTCCCTGTCCTTTTCTCTCTTCTCGAGCTTTCCATCCGACTTGCTTGGCATGCTGGCAATGATGAGTCGACCATTCTTATTGTAGTATCCATCTTTTTGCCAGTACAGCTTCTCAGTCTCCTGCTCAAACTGCGCAAGGAAGTAGCGGTATCTCTGATCCACCTCCAACTCGTCTAAACCACAAAGTGCTTTCTTCAGTTGTCTCCTTTGGGCTTCCGAGAGCTTCGACTCTTTCTTGGCGACAGGGGCCTTGGCGTCGAGTTTCTGAACATTCCGGGTTGCTTCGGATTTGGTTAGGTCTTCCTGACGGCGGTAGACATTCTGCCAAGTTGGCAGGATTTCGTTGCCTTCTTCGTCTTTATTCTCGTCATCGACTTTTGTGAATACCAGGCAAACGTAGCTGGAAAGCTCTTCTGCCATTGTGGCTTCGGTAAGTCGCTCTTCACGGATGTCGCACTTCTCGACAAGGCGCCGTTGCCGTAGTGGACTCGGGATCGTGGAGAGGGGCGGTGCAGGGGCGGCCATGTTGCCATTCTGATTGTGCATAGCGTTGGTAGGCATGTTAGCAGCAAACTGAGTTTGCCCTTGGGGATATCCTTGGTGTATCGGCACATCACGGCCCAGACCCACACCGTTGTCACGGCCGGGGTTGTACGCAGGATTCATCTTAAAGATGAAGAGTGTTTTGGTTGTGATAGTAGTGATTGGGTGGAAATAGCAGTTTCGGTAAAGGGGAAAGATGGGAAGAGCTTTGGTCTATCACAAGGTAGGGGTTACCGAGGAGAGAAAGCGCAAGGGGAAATGGCAAAGGTCCTTGGGGCGAAGCCTCATTGTTATATCCATATCCATTGATGTTAGAAGGAAGGGGGTCTCTCCTACAGCGAGTGACAGCGAATGAGGGCGCATGAAACTGGCCAAAGCCGGTCAATGTATGACAACGCGACCGAATGCCAACTTCGGAACTAGGCCATTCGCTGAACGAGGCGAACACAATATGGCATTATTAACAGTCCCTAGAGACGTCTGAAAGATGGAGGGTGAGTTAACTGCGGCAGAGGGAGAGCCAGCGAGGCATCGCTCCGCTAGTGCTGCTCTCTGGACCGCTGGCTCTCAGTCTATTAAGACGGAACTCAATCCACCGTCCCACCCTCCACGGCGAGCCATGTCTCCGGGGATGGTCATCGCAATCCGATGCGACGCACGACTGTGTATTCTACAAGATACGTACGATGATGTCCCACCCCTGTCAAAGAGCCTGTATATTACAGTGGCGATGCACAGGAGCTATCCGCTAATCATGCCTCGGCCGCTGGCCCTCGTGTGATGGCTGTGCTGGTTCCACTGGGGGTTCAGTGTGAGAGGGAAACAAGGGGAACCAGGCCAGGCCATGGATCCCAACATGCAGCCTTGTGCTGCACAACTGTTCTCACCATCACTACGGATCCGGCACCGCTTCATCTGCTGTCCCTTTATTTGCTTTGTGCGGGTTCCCTTTTGCTTCCTTCTTTTACACGGCGACGACGCGGCGACGGGAGAGCAGACCCGAGCCTGATAACTTGTTTTGAGCCAGGCGCGGTGTCTTGTTCTCCCACGTCAACGTCAACAAGGCTGAGCTGCCAGAAAAGAAAAAGGGTACAAGTGACCGGAATAACCCCGCCAGCTGCAGGTGGGGGATTTAAAGAGTGTCGCCCTGTTTTTTTCGGGGTCCAGGTGACAACATTCTCCTGGCTCGCCTTAAGGCAACCCAGCAGGGCCAGGCCCATGCACTTTAGACAACCCTAAGCCGAGGATGGACGGTTATGAAGATTTGAAATGGTACGCTCGGCGTGTCTGCTAATTGAAGCAAGGGGGTGGGCCTACATTCGTAGATGGATTAACTGATATGTTCCACAACCAAACGTACTTGACTGAGCTCAAAGTCGATGAGAAGAGGAAGCCGGAAACACGAAAAACCCCAAGGTTAGGGCTTCCTCCTCCCCGGTCCTGGATGCCTATGGCTCCTCCACGCCGGGAAGCTGCATAGCATTACATGCCCGAAGGAGTGCAGCGAGTCCTGCTGACTTGGGCTCCTCGGTGGCGACGTAACATTGAACGATCTGTAATACAGAGCTATATTCTTTCCGATTTCCTGGAGGTTTCGGAAATGCATGGGGGAAGACGGCGCAAATCATTTTTGGTGAAGCCAGGCCGACTTGGAGGGAAAAGAAAAAATCAGCATCTTAAGCTTGTTCCAGAGCCGCCTCCTGATGACTGCTATTGATTGCTGCACACCATTCGGACAAGAATCCTTGCCTTCCGACTGGCCTCTTCAGAGCCTTTGGGTTGACGTTTCGGACGGAGACTTGAGCAATTGAGGTGCAGTATGTCCTAATATTCTCTCTCGTGTGCAGCCAGTTTGATTCTTGACCGAGGCTGAATCGAGATACCCTCCACCACATCCAAAGCAAAGTAGAAAAAGCTGCACCTCCTGGTTGGATGGACACTAGAATGTCGCAAGCTGCAGCTCGACACAACGAGGCGGACAGGAGCGCACCCAACTTCCAACCCAGCCAGCCAGCATTCAAGGCACTAATGTGGCGCCCGCGGACACACAGGGTGCCGCAGAAGGGCATTCTAGGCCAGCCAGGCTAGCCAAACGGGCGGCGCGTCATATCTGTCTGTGTGTGTTGGCCAGGTACGGAAGCCTGTAGCGAATTTGTAACTTTTGAAATTTTTCAGCCTCAACCCCTCTATATACACATACTATTTATATAAATACTTATACTTCTAGTTAAATAAAATTTAATATTATTTAATATTATTATATTATTCAAGCCTTAATTATTACAGGCTAGCCGCAAAGTATAGTCTGCAACACAGGGCCTAGATATATCTATTATAAAATAACTAAGGAGCAAAAGGAAAGAATAGAAAAAAAAAAGATCTTCTACTATAGTAGCAGTTATATAGGAGCTGTTTATAAGGGTACATACCCTTATAGGAGTAGGCCCACAGTATAGTCATAGAGCAGTCTTACTATAGTAGGCCTACTAGGAGATTACTTATAAGTCTCCTAATAGAGGGTATATAGGCAGTCCTATACTAGTAGATCTACTAGGAGATTACTAGTAGACCTCCTATTAGGGAGGTATATAGGGTTCTGATTATAGTAGGCCTATAGAGAGGGTATAGTAGGTACTAGTATTACTAATACTTATATTCCAGGGTTTAACCTATTATAATACCCCCCTCCTCCTACTAGAGGGCCCTTATTAGGGGCCTATTATATCTCTATATAATCTCTAGAGATTATTATATTCTTCTATAAGCCTATCTACTTTAATAATAAGTTTATAATATACTTTATAAGTATCTAGTACTACTATATCCTATATATTCTCTAATAGCTCCTAAGTAGGAGCTATATAGCCTTCCTAGTATACTAGGGCTTTATAGAAATAGCCTCTTCCTCACTTCTTCCACCTAGTATAAAGGATTTATACTACTTAGTATTCATCTTCCCTACTATTATAGAGTAGTAGGGGTTATATATTATTAGTCTACTAACTAGATAGTGGATTACTATGTACTTAGTATAGGAGGTCTATATAGAAGTACTTATAGATATTACTAGGGATATCTAGCTCTATAATATTAGTACTTAATATTACTATTACTATATATTTATAGTAGAGCTAGTCTAACTTCTTTAATAAATATAGTAAGCTATAGTTCTTTACCTAGAGCTAGACTTTATTACTAACCTTAAACCTCTTAGCTAGGTAGTACTATATATTTACTACTTCTTCTTATTAGAGTTAGGTAGTAGCTATTACTACCTAAATAAACCTAGTAGCTTTATAAAAGTAGGTATAAAATTTATTAACTTATTTCTCCTCTATATTATAAGGAGTAGAGGGAGTACTCTCTATAATACTAAGCAGGTCTATATTATAACTATATTCTAGGAAGAATAGGCTTATCCTAATAGTAGTATTTACCCTATTATTTAGAGCTAACTATATAAGTAGGATATACTTACCCTAATCTAACTAGGAGTAATAGATAAATACCTATAGGTAGTATTATACTTCCTAGTTTATCTATTCAAGGCTACTATTAGTTTATAAGTAATAGGCTAAACTTAGTTAGTATTTGATCCCTAGGTATTTATAGAACCTTCTCTAGAAATAGCTTATCTAGTTACTACTTCTATTACTTATAATTAAGTTAGGGATTCTATAATACTAGTAGTAGATAGTAAGGAAGCACTTAGTATAGGCTTCTATAGCTATAGTTATTATTAGTTCTAATATTATATTCTTTAAGAGGTAGTTAATAATAACCTATAAAAAAGTTACTCTATCTAGACTAGTAGAAGAAAGGTTAGTTATAAAGTCTATAGTAAACTTACTCTAGGTCCTCTCTAGGATAAGGAGTAGTTTAAGAAGGCTATATTTAGTCTATCTCTAAATAATTCCTCTTCTATAGATATTATAGTTCCTTATAAACTAGTAAATATCCTATATTAACCTAGGCTAATAGAACTAGTAAGTTACTATAGTAATAGTTCCTTTATAGCCTAGGTGGCTAGTAGTGCTTATATTATGGATAGCTTAGACTATATAGCCCTATAGGGGATAGCTTATACCCTTACTAGGTACCCAAAGTCAATCTCTAAAGGTGAGCCAGTTATTTGCATCAATATATGTTACAGGCTAGCCACGAAGTATAGTCTGCAATGCAGGGCCTAGATATATCTATTATAAAATAACTAAGGAGTAAAAGGAAAGAATAGAAAAAAAAAGGATCTTCTACTATAGTAGCAGTTATATAGGAGCTGCTTATAAGGGTATATACCCTTATAGGAGTAGGCCTATAGTATAGTCATAGAGCAGTCTTACTATAGTAGGCCTACTAGGAGATTACTTATAGGTCTCCTAATAGGGGGTATATAGATAGTCCTATACTAGTAGATCCACTAGGAGATTACTAGTAGACCTCCTATTAGGGAGGTATACAGGGTTCTAATTATAGTAGGCCTATAGAGAGGGTATAGTAAGTACTAGTATTACTAGTACTTATATTCCAGGGTTTAACTTATTATAGTACCCCCCTCCTCCTACTAGAGGGCCCTTATTAAGGGCCTATTATATCTCTATATAGTCTCTAGAGATTATTATATTCTTCTATAGGCCTATCTACTTTAGTAATAGGTCTATAATATACTTTATAAATATCTAATACTACTATATCCTATATATTCTCTAATAGCTCCTAAGTAGGAGCTATATAGCCTTCCTAGTATACTAGGGCTTTATAGAAATAGCCTCTTCCTCACTTCTTCCACCTAGTATAAAGGATTTATACTACTTAGTATTCATCTTCCCTACTATTATAGAGTAGTAGGGGTTATATATTATTAATCTGCTGACCAGGTAGTAGATTACTATATACTTAGTATAGGAAGTCTATATAGAAGTACTTATAGATATTACTAAGGATATCTAGCTCTATAATATTAATACTTAGTACTACTATTACTATATATTTATAGTAGAGCTAATCTAACTTCTTTAATAAGTATAGTAAGCTATAATTCTTTACCTAGAGCTAGACCTTATTACTAACTTTAAACCTCTTAGCTAGGTAGTACTATATATTCACTACTTCTTCTTATTAGAATTAGGTAGTAGCTATTACTACCTAAATAAACCTAGTAACTTTATAAAAGTAGGTATAAAACTTATTAGCTTATTTCTCCTCTATATTATAAGGAGCAGAGGGAGTACTCTTTATAATACTAAGTAGGTCCATATTATAACTATATTCTAGGAAGAATAGGCTTATCCTAATAGTAGTATTCACTCTATTATTTAGAGTTAACTATATAAGTAGGATATACTTACCCTAATCTAACTAGGAGTAATAGATAAATGCCTATAGGTAGTATTATACTTCCTAGTTTATCTATTCAGGGCTACTATTAATCTATAGGTAATAGGCTAAGCTTAGTTAGTATTTAATCCCTAGGTATTTATAGAACCTTCTCTAGAAATAGCTTATCTAGTTACTACCTCTATTACTTATAATTAAGTTAGGGATTCTATAATACTAGTAGTAGATAGTAAGGAAGCACTTAGTATAGGCTTCTATAGCTATAGTTATTATTAGTTCTAATATTATATTCTTTAAGAGGTAGTTAATAATAACCTATAAGAAAGTTACTCTATCTAGACTAGTAGGGGGAAGGTTAGTTATAAAGTCTATAGTAAGCTTACTCTAAGTCCTCTCTAGGATAGGGAGTAGTTTAAAAAGGCTATATTTAGTCTATCTCTAAATAGTTCCTCTTCTATAGATATTATAATTCCTTACAAACTGGCAAACATCCTATATTAACCCAGGCTAATAGAACTAGCAAGTTACCATAGCAATAGTTCCTTTACAGCCTAGGTAGCCAGTAGTACTTACATTATAGATAGCTTAGACTATATAGCCCTATAGGGGATAGCTCATACCCTTACTAGGTACCTAAAGTCAATCTCTAAAGGTGAGCCAGTTATTCACATCAATACAGCATTCTAATATTTATAGTTTAAGGTTTAGTATCAGGGGAAAACTCTAGTCCCCCTAGGAGACTATAGCAAACACTCTCCAATAGGTAGTATCTTCTAGTAGGGTATTATTCCAGAGCTACTATAGTTCCAGTTCTATTTAGAAAACATCTATAGGGCTAATTACTAGAGTCCTTTCTATAGGTTCACTCTATACTATCTAAGGCAGCTCTAGCAGGACGATAGTAGGTTCTATAAAAAGTATAGAGGCAGGGATCAGCTAGATAAAATATCCTATTTCTCAGTTATCTAAGTTATCATAGGGGATATCTTACTCTTAGCAGGATAGGGTATTAGCTATACTATTTAGGCTCCCTAGGTAGTAGTATAGGATAAAGTAGTAATAGGATAGAAGTTCAGCTTAGTAGCTTTGCTATTCTATTAGCTACTACCTTATTATAAAGTAGGTGAGATTCTAATAGTCTATAAGTATAGTGAAGGTACTATAGCTAGTTAGTTCCACAGACTATTCAGAGAGGCATCATACAATCACTAGCATCTCTTTATCATGGATAGGGTAGTTATACTCAGTAGGGCTGAGCCACTATAAGTAGTAGGCTATAACATAGCACTGCCTACTCCTATCTTCCTATAAGAGGATACTACCTAGGGCAGATCCAGAGCAGTCTATCTTAACCTAGGTAGGCTATTTAGGGTCCTACTAGTAAAGTATTAGTTTCTTTATAAAGGCTACCTTCAAGGTATTAAAGGCCTCTTACTACTCCTAGTCCTACTAGAATAGGATCCCTTTCCTTATTAGCTAAGTTAGTAGTTAGGTTACCTTAGTAAAGTTATAGATAAATACTTAGTAATAGTTAGCAAAACTAAGAAAACTTTAGATACCCCTTATAGAAGTTAATAGGGCCTATTTATAGATAGCTCTTAGTTTCTCTAGGTTATAGAAAACATTTTTTCTAGTGGTTATCATGAACCCTAAGTACTTAACTATTTTCATACTGAATTCACACTTCTTCAAGTCTAGGTGCAAGCCTATATCAGAGAGCGCTCAGAGTACCTTCCACACCCCAGTGAACTTAGGGGGGTCTAGTAGGAGTTTCAGTTTAACCACTCCTTAGTAAACAGTAGAGGGCATCTCCTCAGCAGGGGGCTCAGAGGGCCAGTTAGAGAGGGGCGTTTATACGCCCAGAGTGGAACCAGCAAATAGGGCCAGGTTCATCATCACAGCCTACATCATTTACAGGGTAGCAGTCAGCTAGGCTAGCTATTCCTATATTAGTCAAGTGGCCTAGTTTATAGCCTACTCAACTAAATAGTTTACCCAGTTAGGGTTTAAAGAGGTCTTTCCTTCTAGTAAAGGGGGGTCAATTATAAAGGGAATACTCAGAGACACCATAACAACTAACTATCACTTCTAAGAGTTCTTTTACAAAGAGTTATTTTATAATATATTACAGGCTAGCTATAAAGTATAGTCTATAATACAGGGCCTAGATATATTTATTATAAAATAACTAAGGAGTAAAAGGAAAGAATAGAAAAAAAAAGGATCTTCTACTATAGTAGCAGTTATATAGGAGCTGCTTATAAGGGTGTACACCCTTATAGGAGTAGGCCCATAATATAATTATAGAGCAGTCTTACTATAGTAGGCCTACTAGGAGATTACTTATAGGTCTCCTAATAGGGGGTATATAGGCAGTCCCATACTAGTAGATCCACTAGGAGATTACTAGTGGACCTCCTATTAGGGAGGTGTACAGGGTTCTAATCATAGTAGGCCTATAGAGAGGGTGTAGTAGGTGCCAGCATCACTAGCACTCATATTCCAGGGTTCAACCTGTTACAATATAGCATTCTAATATTTATAGTTTAAGGTTTAGCATTAGGGGAAAACTCCAGTCCCCCTAAGAGACTATAGTAAATACTCTCTAATAGGTAATATCTTCTAGTAGAGTATTATTCTAAAGCTACTATAGTTCTAGTTCTATTTAGAAAATATCTATAGGGCTAATTACTAGAGTCCTTTCTATAAGTTCATTCTACACTATCTAAGGTAGCTCTAGCAGGATAATAGTAGGTTCTATAGGGAGTATAAAGGTAGGGATTAGCTAGATAAAATATCCTATTTCTCAGTTATCTAAGTTATCATAGAGAACATCTTACTCTTAGCAAGATAGGGTATTAGCTATACTATTTAGGCTCCCTAGGTAGTAGTATAGGGTAAAATAGTAATAGGATAGAAGTTCAGCCTAGTAGCTTTACTATTCTATTAGCTACTACCTCATCATAAAGTAAATAAGATTCTAATAGTCTATAAGTATAGTGAAAGTACCACAGCTAGTTAGTTCTACAGACTATTCAGAGAGGCATCATACAATCACTAGCATCTCTTTATTATAGATAGGGTAGTTATATTCAGTAAGGCTAAGCTACTATAAGTAGTAGGCTATAATATAGCACTACCCACTCCTATCTTCCTATAAGAGGATATCACCTAGGGTAGATCCAGAGTAATCTATCTTAACCTAGGTAGGCTATTCAGGGTCCTACTAGTAAAGCATTAGTTTCTTTATAAAAGCTACCTTCAAGGTATTAAAAACCTCTTACTACTCCTAGTCCTACTAGAATAGGATCCCTTTCCTTATTAGCTAAGTTAGTAGTTAGATTACCTTAGTAAAGTTATAGATAAATACTTAGTAATAATTAGTAAAACTAAAGAAACTTCAGACACCCCTTATAGAAGTTAATAGGGCCTATTTATAGATAACTCTTAGTTTCTCTAGGTTATAGAAAACACCTTTTCTAGTAGTTATTATAAACCCTAAGTACTTAACTATTTTCATACTAAATTCATACTTCTTTAAATTTAAATATAAGCCTATATTAGAGAGTACTTAGAGTACCTTCTACACTTTTACTTTATAGTCACTCTAGGACCCTCTTAAGTAAATAAGTATATTATCAATATAAGTAGTAATAAAATTAGTAAACTTATATAAGGTTATATTAATAAGCTACTAAAAGGTCATAGGAGTATTAGATAGTCTGAATAAGTATACTAGCTATTTAAAGAGTCTATATCAGGTATAGAAAGTAGTCTTTTCCTTATAGCCCTTCACTATATAGATCTTATAGAAGGTAGTATAGATATCTAGCTTAGTAAACCATCAAATGCTAGCTAGGTTGCAAAGGGTCTCTATAATCAGTAGGAGAGGGTAGCAGTCCTTTTTTAATATAGTATTAAGTACTTAGTAGTTAATGTAGAAGTAGAGGCCACCTCCCAGTTTCCACACGAAAAGCACCAAAGCCACTACTAGCAAGCTGCTAGCCTAGATAAACCCTTTATTAAGTAGCTTAAAGAGTATCTAGTAGAGAACTAGTAGTTCCTCTCTGGATATATAGTATAATAGACCCTATAGCAAAGGTGGTTCTATACTATCCTTATCTAGGACTAGGTTAATCTTATAGTCTACTCCTAGTTAGTAAAAAGGTAGTCTATTTATAAAGTCTTTAGAGAAGAGTTTAGAGAACTTTTTAAAGATATATTATAGGATATAGTTTTCTAGGTTCATAGGAGCCTTCCTTTTAAGTACTTTATCTATATCTATAATACTTACTACTCTTAGCTATATAGATATAGGCAGTTTCTTATAGTAGAAGCACCTATAAAGCATAGTAAAGGAGTATATAGGGAGAAGGGCTACTACCTAGATCTCTTAGAGTCTTATAGGCTCTTCCTTACTTATAAGATAGATAGTGATCCCTACCTTTCTATAGAAGAAGCACTACTAATCTATATAGAAGATAATAGTATTTCTTTCCAACTAGAGTTTACCTAGGAATAAGTCCTCACTTAGGCTAGGGATAATATAGGTAAAGAAGTATTCCATAAAACCTCCTATCTCTACATCTAGTATAGCTATACCTATAATACATATAGCTAGAGAGTCATTAGAGAACCCTCATACTACTTAGGGGGAGTAATTAATAAGGGGGAGGTAGAGTAACTTAGTAAAGGATTTACTAATAGCTATATAGGAGTTATACCTAATATCTACTAATACTTTAATAATTTTTTTATTAACTTAAGTAGTAATTAGTATAGGATTCCTATCTATTCTTAGCTTAAAAGCTTCCTAATCTTACTTCTTAGTTACTAAAGGCTCTAATACCTAACTTTATATTAGAGCTAGCCTTTTTCCAACTCACTCTCCTTATCTAAGGATTCTAGAGTACTCTCTACATCTTCTTTCACTTACCTAATAGGGACCTCCTTTAATAGTATAGATAAGTATTTAGAGTTACTATAGAGGGAGCTAGCATCAAGATAGGAGGGCTGTATTAGTTCCTTCCTATTTTTTAGCAAGTACCCATAATTCTATTTTTACTTAGCACACCTATCTATATAGGTATAGTTTACTCCTATTATCCTTATATCCTTATCTCTATTAAGTTAGGGGTAATAGTCCAGAGTATACTAAGAGCTAGGTTTCTTTTCTAGTCTTTTAATTAGGTTAGGGCTCTAATAGAAGGCTAGGTACAAGCTCTATTCTAGCTACTTAAGCTTACTTATAATCTCTCTAATATAGTTAATCTACTAGAAGTACTTAGAGGGGAGGTTTACACTAATTAGCTTTTTATAGATCTCTTAGTAAAGGCCCTTCTTAAGGAGGGAGATCTTAGTATTATCTACCTAACTAGCTACACCTACTTCCACTATTAGCTATTCATACCTAGGTAGGTAAGATGAATAGAGTTCATTAACCCCCTATTTCAGGGCATAAAGTTCATCATATATACAGGCTCTCTAGTTCCTATCAGTATAGGTCCAGTCTAGATAGTCTATAAAGGTATTAGGGTCTTAGAGACTATTTAGACTACCTTTAGCTAAGAAAGTCAAAACTATAGCTTAGAGTATCAGTCCTAAGTAGGAGTTAATAATATACTATATCCTCCTATTATCCCTAATAAGCAGGCTATTATAATAGATCTTATCATATATCTACTACACTTATATATTATAGTCCTTCTACTTCCTAGTAAACTTAGAGGGGTCTAGTAGGAGTTTTAGTTTAACTGCTCCTTAGTGAGCAGTAGAGGGCATCTCCTTAGCAGGGGGCTTAGAGAGCTAGTTAGAGAGGGGCATTTATATACCCAGAGTAGAACTAGTAAATAGGGCTAGGTTTATCATTACAGCCTATATTATTTACAGGGTAGTAGTTAGCTAGGCTAGCTATTCCTATATTAGTTAAGTAGCCTAGTTTATAGCCTACTTAACTAAATAGTTTACCTAGTTAGGGTTTAAAGAGGTCTTTCCTTCTAGTAAAGGGGGGTTAATTATAAAAGGAATACTTAGAGACACTATAGTAACTAACTATCACTTCTAAGGGTTCTTTTATAGAGAGTTATTTTATAATATATTATAGGCTAGCCATAAAGTATAGTCTATAATACAGGGCCTAGATATATCTATTATAAAATAACTAAGGAGTAAAAGGAAAGAATAGAAAAAAAAAGGATCTTCTACTATAGTAGTAGTTATATAGGAGCTACTTATAAGGGTATACACCCTTATAGGAGTAGGCCTATAGTATAGTCATAGAGTAGTCTTACTATAATAGGCCTACTAGGAGATTACTTATAGGTCTCCTAATAGGGGGTATATAGGCAGTCCTATACTAGTAGATCCACTAGGAGATTACTAGTAGACCTCCTATTAGGGAGGTGCACAGGGTTCTAATTATAGTAGGCCCATAGAGAGGGTGTAGTAGGTGCCAGCATTACTAGCACTTGTATTCCAGGGTTCAACCTGTTATATTAATTCTCTTAATATAAAAAGAAAAATTTAATAGTAAACTATAAACTTATATAATACTACCTCTACTAGGTTAAAAACTAGCTAACTATAGTACTACTAATACTAAAGTATTACTAGTTAGGTTAAACTAGTCTTATATATACTAAGATTTAGTATAAAGCTCTATTATAAGATTTCTATAGCTTCTATAAGAAGTAACTACTAATTTTTAAAGAAAGTCTTATAGAGTTAGGTAATCCTATTTTTAATCTTACCTACTTACTTAATATATTATTAACTTACTTAATAATAATATTATTAACTTCCTCTATATTATATATCTTATAGTAAAGATAGCTAAATACTATTAACTTCTTCTAAGCTTTAGAAATTACTATATAAACTTAAATAACTAGTATTATTTAGAATTAAGAACTAAAGAGAGAGTTATTATAAATTTTCTTATCTCTTTAGCTTTATATATTAGAATATATTTCTAAAGGAGTTATATAATTTATTTTAAAGTAGTATTTAAAAATACTAGCTTTATATAAAGGCTTCCTAATCCTAAAAGCTTTTAATTAATACTAATAATACTTAAGCTATTATAAAATACTTAAATTAATTATTTATAAGTTTAATCTAGAAATTAGTTTTTAAGATCTTTTATAAGAAACTTACCTAATTCTTTAGTATAATACCTCTTTTTAGATTAGATTATATATATTAATAGTTACTTAAACCTAAATTATTTATAAACTTATTATAATAACCTAAACTAAAGATAAAGTTAAATTAAGTATATATTATATCTTACTTCTTTTTTTTATAGAAATTAAATAGAATAAGTTAGCTCTTAGTAAAGCTATATAAAGCTAGTAAATATTAAAAAAGAAGAAGAGTAACTTAGAAGAATCTACTTAAGATCTTAGTAAATATATTATTCTTTTTTTTTTTTTTTTTTTTTTTATAAAGAAATTTTTATACTAATTATTTTTTTTTTTTAAAGTTATAGAAGCCCTTAAAATATCTATCTTCTAAAAGTATCTTAACTAAAATAGAATTAAAATAAAAGAAGTTAAACTAAGTTAAAAAAAGGAAGCTAAATTTAAATACTAAGATCTAGATTTAAATATTACTAATTAAGTTAAGTATAAAACTATACTAATTATAATAAATTTATATATATCTACTTAAGTATAACTAGCTTAAGGTTATAGGTTAAATAGTATAGTAATTTAAAAGTATATATAGAAAGAAGATTAAGCTAGTTTTAAAGTATCTCTTCTAAATTATTTAAACTTAAAATATCTTATTCTAAATAATTAATATTAAATCCTTTTTTTTCTAATACTTATTTAATTTAAGTAATTCTATTAATTAGGTTCTCTAACTTATCTAAAACTAATATATCTAGATCTACTTTATACTAGTATAGCCTATTCTATAAGAATTAGTATATAGTAAAGAAAGGGTAATCTTCTTTATAAATAAAAAGCTTTATATCTCTAAAATATTTTATTATTAATTTATAAACTTCTATTATTAGTTTAGGTAAATATATATTAAGATTATATAAATCTAACTTTACTATCTCTTATAAAGCTTAAAGTTAACTAGTATTTAGTATAATATTATAGTTAGATATATAAGATTAGTTAAAAAAGTAATAAAGTATCTATAGTTACCCTAGAATAATATATAGCTAGTTTTTCTATACTTAGATATAGTAATAGTTCTAGACTTAGATAAATCTAGTAAACTCCTCTTAAATAATAGGAATATAAAGGTAATATAAAGTAATTTAATTAATCTTACTTAATAAGTTAAAGAGGTTTTCTAATATAAGCTATATAAAGTATTTCTATCTTATAAATATCTAAAATAATATCTTATAAAGAAGTTTACTTACTTACTAGAAATAAGATTAAGCTTAAGAAAGCTAGTTCTACTAGCTTTTAATCTTAATATTATAAATACTTTTACCTTAAAGTTAGTAGTCTTAAAACTTAATTAGAATAGAATTATTTATTTTTAGATCTAGTTTTATTTAATCTTAAGATAAAAAGAAATAAATAGTAATAATAAGGTTTAGCTTAATACCATAATCTAAATAAATTAATATAGGAATAATCTAGTATTATATAATTATTTTAATATATTAATTAAATATTCTTTATTATATATAAGCTAAGATCTTAATATAAAACTAAGTAATATATTAAGAATAAATATTAATATAAATATAGATTTCTATCCTATATAGTATTAGTTTATTATATATATTAAAAAACTAGATAAAGTTTAGTCTAGTATAAATATAACCTAATTATTTATAGTATAATTTATTTAGTCTTACTTAAATTATTTTAGGATAAATATTATAATAAATAGAATAGAATAAGTCTTAACTAATAATATATTATTTTTATTAAAACTATATATAAAAGTAGTTTCTCTTAAAACCTTTAATTAGACTACTTTTTTCTATTTAATTAGAAAATACTAATCTTATATATTCTTAAGTAATCTTATCTTATTCTAGTATAAGCTAGTAGTAAAGGCCTATCTCTTTATAAATATTAGTAAGCTAGAATTTCAAGATTATATATCCTTTATATAAAAGTATTTAGAATAGTATTAGTTCTTATAGTCCTTAATAAAATAATTCTTAGATAAGTAGGTAGAGAGAGTCTAAAATCTCTATAGAATTATACTTTTATATAAGGTTCTATAATTATAATTACTAATATAAAATTATTCTTATATAAGAGATATTATATTTAGTTAAAAGTTATTAAAGTATTTCTTTTTAAAGTTTTTTTTAGAATAACTATTCTTTAATATTTAAGTATAAGTATTTAAGATTAATTATTAGGTAAACTATATTAACTATAACTATTTAAGATTAAAAAGTAAAAAAGAAAGAAAAAATAAAGATAAATAGATTTTATTAAGCCCTAATATCTAAAATACTAAGATAAATTCTAATCTACTTTATATAAACTAGTATATTTCTACTTATTTCCTTAATATAGATTCTTTATATATAAACTAGTATATTTCTATTTATATTTCCTTCTAACTAATTTTTTAATTCTAGGAAAAAAAAAATATCTTTTATATTAAAGTAAGTTTAATTAAACTTACTTTATATTAGTTAAATTAATATTAATATTATCTTCTTTATCTTAGCTCTAAGTTCTAATAAGAGTAATTAGAGTAGACTTAGCTATTTCTATCTAAAAGTTAATCTTATTAGTAATTTATATAAATATAATTACTAGAGTTTATAATTAAATAGCTAAGATTATTAAACTTAGATCTATAAGAGTACTTTTAATTAAAGCTAAAATTATTTAGCTAACTTTAATAAATATCTTTAGTAGTTTCTTTTAATATTTATTAGGAGTTAAATTAATAGTATTTAATTTATTAAAATCTAATATATATAATAATAGAAAGAATTAAATATACTACCTTACTTATATCTTTACTTAGATTTAAGTAAGTAGCTAACTATCTAGTAGATATAGTATATATAAGCTTAGCTAAATTTAGTCTAAACTATATAATATAAGAACTTTCCTTAGGCCTTTAAGTATTTATTATATAGCTCTACTATAACTTAGCTAAATATATAGATAATTATTATATCTATATATAATAGTTAACTATAACTACTATAGCTAATAAGTAATTCTAGATAAGTTTAAATATTATTACTAGAATAGTTAGGCTTCTCCTAAATAATAAGAAGTTACTTAAGCTCCTATTAAATTAATTAATAATAGTCTATCTAGCCTAGAGTTAAATAAAAGTATATAGACCTTCTTCTAAAGAGTAAAAGTTAAAATACCTTTACTCTAAATTAATTCTATTTAAGCTAAAGCTTAGGCTATATATTCTAGGGTACTATTATTAAACTCTTTAGAGCTCTTTTAAATAAATAAAAGTAGCTCTCTATTAAAGATAAAAGGAGTAACTAGCTCTTTAGCTAGTTTATAAGCTTTAGAGTAAAAGGGTACTATTATACCTAAAGCTAAGTAGAATTATTTAAAACTATTAAATAATATTAGAAACTATTATAAGTTTAGGAGGATTTAGCTAAGATTAAGTAATTAGGTAATTTATAAGTAAGATAAGGGATAATAAAAGAGGGAAAAAAAAAAAAGGAAAGGAAGAAAGGATTTTTAAAGATATAAAAAAAAAGGTACTTATTAGAAGATAGCTCTTTCTATTACTATTTCCTTCTATTATTATTTTACTAGTTATACCTACTTATTATAATTCTTAAAATATTATAAACTTTATACCTTCCTTAAGAAGTTATAACTTTCCTTAAGAGGAGGAATTATACCTTCTAAACTTGAAGTATAACTTTAGTTATAAAAATATTATTTTACTAAAGTCCTTCTAATATTCTTATTACTTAAGGAAACTATATAGGTTAGGGTAGTTCTAGTAAAAATTCGAGGGGTCGAGGTTGAAAAATTTCAAAAGTTACAAATTCGCTACAGGCTTCCATAGCCAGGCCTAGCGGGCCAGCGTTTATCCAGTCCCATTCTCGAAGACTCCGCCGCCCAAGAGGAGCTAAAAAGCACTGAGGACTTCCCGAACTTCTGGCTCCGCCCCTAGCCCTGCTTGTCATAGTGGGATGTCACCAAGAGCTTGTAACTGGGCGGTGCACCTGGGGGAGATTGGAGAATCATCAATATTGTGGGGAGAGATTTTCCGTGGAACCACGCGGTCACAGAAAGAAAGTGCTTAGCAAATTCATGACTTAAAAAATTCTTGAGCTGGGAGGTGTGCCACGCTACAGAAACGAATGTGCGATTTTCTCGTTTGTGCCAATCTCTTCTCAAAGCGGATCGAAAGTGCCGGAGCGGCCAGCTTGCTCACTTTCCAGGACGGCCAAATACGAGTAGAGCCTGCGAGACATCGGCGCTGTTCTGCGCTTCGCACATCGGCGACCCATTTCCTGCCGGATGCGAGTGTTTTTGCGTGAATGCTGGCTAGTGTCGGAAAATTAGAACCTGGATGCAAGCATCCGGCAGTGCTGCCTCTGTTCTTCTCTCGACGGTCCTTATTCGGTGACAACGCTGGATGCAGATAATGTATGAGGGACCTTACTTTCGACTGATCCAGGCACGTGGCAGCAAGGTACGTCGGCAATAACGAGACGTGATGTGCACCTTGGTAGAGATGACATGGCCACCCTCCGAAAGCTGTCCTCGCTTTTTTTTTTTTTTCTTTTTTTGTTCTTTTTTTTTTTTTCCTTCTGATATCGATAGGTCACCGAGCTATATGTGTAGTACTTTCGGGAAACAGCAAGGTCTAGAACGTGGTACCCCGAGAATAACAAGATACACACGCATACAAGATGATTCCTTACGGTGTTTTGCCCAATTGTGCACCTGGGAGTGTGTCCAAGATCACGTTGGGCTGATTTTCAAGGCCCATCTAATCCCGAAACAGACGAGAGATCAATACACAAACTTGATCGAGGCTATAGTGGTACCCATTTCAGTTACAGAAACGACCCCTAGTGAGAAAGCATCATTCCGCAATCGCACGTGGTTTTTGCTCCCAATATGCCTCTGCAACACTGATATCTACAGTGGGGGTTGATGGCTCGTCTGCATGGTCATGATTGCTTTTCTCTCTGCCTCGGCGGCATGTTCCATCGACCATGCCAGCCATGATTTTCTATGATTTTGGGCTGTATGTTTGTCTCCGTGTCCTTCGATTCGAACAAACCACCAAACCCAAGTGGAACGCAAACGCAAACGCAACAAGACCAGCTGATGACTAGGCAACTCACCATGTTCCATAAAGCGGGCAACCAAGTTTGCGCAGCCCTCGAAACTGATCGTACATAGCTTCATGTACGAAGACACCCATTATGTGGTGCCAGGTGCTCAACGCCTACAAGCCGGTAAATTGGTCACGAGACGCTGGCCTCTATGGCCGCCCCTGTCCCTGGAGGACGCGTCATACCTATGAAAGGCTTTGAGTGCGCCATAGTTTGTTGTCGAGGCTGTGCTGGGCGAGTGGTTTCCTTTTTCTTTCGTATCTTAAGGTCAGGCAGAGCGAGGTCGGTGTTCGCTTTGTCCGTCTTCCTTCGGCTCTGGTCAAATCCAGAAGGCGAGCTGCGCGTGACGGCCCTTACTTACTGTCGTGGAACCCCAGAGCCTTCTATCCAAGTGATGTGGTGGCCAGCGATATACCAAAAAAATGCGCCGTTATCACAGTCGACTCCTTCGTTGTGTGTGAAGAGGGGGGTACGCCTGGCCGGCTGTGTAAGCCAGCGATGGACCGTCTTCCTTCAGCTTCTCTTATAAATGTTGCTGCTCTCATGCTGAAGACGAGGCTGTCAGGTCCAGCCACAGAAGGTCGGTGTGGCTGCTCCAATTGTTGAAGCCAGCCAGCGAGGCGCTTCCAAGCCCACTCTTGGGAGTCGGCGTATTTTGAGCAGGCTCGAGACAACCCCGTCATGGGTGCGTGAAGTCCGATTCGCTCCCAGATGGCCAATTCGCGGTTGACAACTCAGCACTCGCAGCAGGTGACATTGGGCGGCGGACTTCCTTGGGGAGAGCTGCGTCGTCAATAGACGAATCACCCTAGAAACCAGGATCAAGAGCCGTTTGTCTGAATCGACTTCAAATACCAAGGTATTAAACGCCTGTAATGAGTCCTCGGTGAGTCAGAGGATTCAGATCATGAAGCCCTTCCGTGCTGCATATGCTGCTGCATGATGGGTTACCTCGCCTATAAAACCAGCCACGTCCGCAGTACCACACACCAACTTTGCAAAAAGAGGGTGCCTCCATCATTTATATAATCCAGGGCGAGATCTTCCGGATTTGCACGAGAGGTTGAGGCTGCCTAAGAGAAGACTGCACAATTGCGCTCTTCGGGCCAAGCAAGCTGTTGTCATCATTGATCCAATACGAATCGGCAATTGCAGCTTGAGATCCTGTATCATACGCCTGGTGCTGCCACAGTTGAGCTAGGAGGCCTGCTCCAGGGGTTTTTGAGCCACGCTCCTCCCTGTGCCCCAGAACCAATTGATTGAACATTGACGATGGCTTTGTTTATTTGGAGAATTTAGTTAGTACTCGTTAATACTCGTGGATGAGGCCAGCAAGACGGCGGGCCATACCACTACCGCCCACACATTGAATTAATCCATTATTTCCGCCGTTCCTTCGAGCTCCTTTCGGATCCCGCAATCCGGCAACACAAGCTACTATAATCCCATATAGTGTAGAAGTCATCATGATGCCCTCTCATTGAAAGGCCAGGCATAGACCCCGGTTCGATTCCGGGTATGGGAGCTCAGTTTCTTTTTGGCATTTTCTGCCTTGACCAACACACAAGCTTTCGATCCAGGTCGACACACATGTTGTCACTGTAATGAAGTTTTTTGTCCCCTTCATTCTCCAGCGAATGAGGAGAAGTAACGTGGGCTGATTAAATCAAGTCCTAAAGATACCAAGGAAAAAAAGTGCTCGACTGACGACCGCATTCCACTACCCACTCACCATCCTGAACGATTGCAACCACCTCAACTTAGCTTAGGGAGGGCCCGAGATGCCCCATGTTACCTCCCTCTCACAAGTAATAATCCAATCCCAACTCTAACCACTCGCACTGCTCCAAGCTCCTGAAGCCCTCCATCTGGCTACCCTCCTCTACTGGCCAGTCGAGAGCCCTGAGTTTGAGATCACCATCAACGGCCGGCTCCCACTTACCGGCTCTCTCAATGGCGCCAAGCGTGCTCTCAAAGCCACGTGCCTTGAGGAAGGCCACGTCAGGGTTGGGATTGTAGGTGCGTGCGAACGACGCAAAGATGTCGAGCGTGAGCTGCTCGAAGGCGAGGTCGACGTCGTCTCTGAGAGGGAGGCCCTCGCGCTCAATGTTGCCAAAGATGTAGAGGAGCTCACCGCTATGGCAGCGGAGATAGCCTGGAGGGGCGGATGGATCACCGTCGGGACGGCCCTCGGGCTCGCAAAGATCCATCGTTGGCCAGCCTGGTATCTGGTAGGTACGATCGAATTCGTAGTAGTAGATGTGGGGCACGAGGGAGTTGGCGAGGGCGGCGGCGGCCGTGGCTTGGTCGACGCAGCGGAACTCGGCGTCGGTGGCGAGGCGAGCGCCCATCCAGTCGATGGCCATGGTGGCGTTGTCGAGCTCGGGGAGCGGGTAGAGGTCGGGGTTGGACGGGTAGGGAAAGCCTTGCGAGGTGATCCACTCCTCTTGTTCCTCGAGGGTAATGTCTCGTTGGTAAGAAATGAATGGACCGCCGTCTTCGGCCGTGATTCCCATCATCAGGTTGATGTCGAGTTTGTCTCCACTCAGAGGCAGCTCGTCCGAAGTAAGATACTTTCCGTCCACAACGAGGTAACGGATGTCACCAGCAAGGTTGTCGACCTTGTCAACAGGCAAATCACGTAGACATTCTACGGGAGAAGCGGCATTAGTGCAGTTAGCAGCCTCGGCGAAATCGTTTCCTCCCCTCTCCGCGGCCTCGGGGATGGTCAAGTACTTGGAGTACGTTGTGCCGTAACTTAGACCGCCGAGGTTACTGAGGGGAATGGCGGCTGCGAACTTGCCCTTGGCTTCAGGAGAAGCGATAAGAGCACGCGTGGCACCGGCACCGGCGCTCTGGCCAAAGACGGTGATTCTGTCAGGGTCGCCGCCGAAGTTCTTGATGTTCTCGCGGACCCAGTCAAGAGCCAGAATGATATCAGCGAGGCCGTAGTTCCCATTGGTCTCGCCGTCATCAAGGGCAAGGAAACCAAACTTTCCAACACGGTAGTTGATCGCAACGAGAATAACATCGCCACGGGAGACGATGTTGGAGCCGTCAAATGTTTGGTCATTGGCGGTCCCTCCTATAAAGGCACCCCCATGGATCCAGAACATGACGGGCTTGAGATTGCTTTTCTTGGTGCATCCCGGTCGGGGGAGGTAAGGTGTCCAGATATTGAGGAACAAGCAATCCTCTGAACCAGATCCAGACTGGTAGCATTGCGACCCATACTCTAGGGCCGAGACGTCGCCGCCATTGCCTTTGTAGGCCTTAGAGTAGCCAAATCTCTGGGCCTCGGGGGCATAGCGAACGCCAAGGAACCGAAAGGCGTTCCTGTCGCGGAAGCTGCGAAAGGTTTGCATGTTAACCTTTGGAAATCATCATACGAAAAGAAAAGACGTACCCGATGAGGTTCTCGTTGTTGGCCTCGACTGAGACCTGCCACTGCTCGGCCGTGTCTTGGGCGGTGTTGTTCGAGAAAGGCGCCGTCTGGGTGCAGAGCACAGGCAGCTCGACGGAGCCATCCTCTTGGGCAACACCATTGGAAACAGAGAGACTGCGGGCAACGCTGCTGTGGGGAGCAACCCAGAATTTGGACGACTTCTTGGCCCGCTTTTGGTAGACAAGATAGTCTAGGCTCGACTGGATGTTGGCATCCGAGTCAGGAGACCAAAGAGACTCGCCCAAGGTCTCACATGCCTCTTGAGCTTGATCAAAGGTCTTCTTCGCGCCAAGGAAGAGCACGCCCGAGTTTGCAAGGGGGCTGTCCGCACCTGTACTTCAGTGTTAGTAGCCTTGAATCTTGACTCCATATCACTCGTAGGACTGACTCTCCGTCGGGCATAGTCACTCACCTTGCAAGTCATTGTCGATAAGAATCGAGACATCCGACTTCAGCTGGGCAATGGAAGCAGCTCCAAGCACAACCGGAGCCAAGGCGGCCCACAGAGCGATGAGCCGGGGTGTCATGGTGATCAAATAATACCGGTGCAAACGAGTGACAGGGCTGATCCGGGGAAGAAGGGGAGAGGGTCAAGCAGAGCCAAGTTCTCGGGGCGAGATCCTACTATGATCTATATACGTAAATAAACGCATCGCGGCAACTACAACCATCGCGTCTTCCCTGACATTACACGTCCCTAAACTCTCCGAGGTTGGAACCGACAGGCGAGACCAATGGGCGGACTCAATTCCTCTGCGACTTTAATCTTATTAGCTACCTGACGTGTCCGCTTCCGCCCCAATGGTATTTGTTTTCTGCCACTTTGCCAATCCCGGGCTCTTCATCCGGGAACGCGCGCACTATGAATAGCGAAGCGAGCCACTGCTACGTGTTGGCGGGAAAATAGGCCACGCTTATTTCCGCGACTTCATTACCCGCAAGAACCGGAGCCAGAGCGGGAGAAGCGCAAAAGCTTAACTTCCCCAAGGGTGGTTCGACGATGTCGTCGTCTGCTCCACCGTCAAGGCGTCAATGCGTCGTTGATTTAACCGGATGGTAATACCAAACATGGGGTAGACTGTCGTACACTCTTACGGGGAAACCAACCCATCGCCGTCGTATGCCCGGGCCATCGCCGTGTTTGCCGGTTCGGGGGTAGTAATCTCATTTCTTGTGATTTGCAAGGCCGCCAATCCCACGCATTTCGCTTCCGCGAATCTTGAACCCTCTCGTGTTGTAAATGCTCAAGCACAACCATACCGATTTCAATCTCCGTTGCTCCCAAATTACGGTCCTCCAATCCATTGGCGAGCGTAATCGTGGAATCCCACATATCCCACGCAAGACACCACCCACATATTACCCTTTGCCAAAATCCTGCCGCGAAGCTGAAAGTAGCCACGACCCCATAAACAACCTTAGCCTGGCGATATCCGCCGTAGAAATCGCAGCGCCCCACGGCAAGCCCCTCAAATACTCCTCCCCAAAGTAGCAGGAGCGATTTGCCGCCACATCGTGTCACGCGGTGTGTGAGGCGGCGCGTAGAGTAGACCCAATGCTGCGTGCTATGTGGTTGATAGAAAGATCTGGATAACCAAGAATCTGGTCTCAAGCTTTGAGCTTCGGGGCGGGGGGAAGGAAGCACACCCTATCGACGAAGGCGCAACTCGAGTTTGACGGGCAGAGTTCGTTGAACGGCAAGCTCAGGCCCGCATACAACTCGAACCTGATAAGAAAAAACATTGCATACAAATGTAGATTTCATTAATATTTATGGTATCATGATCTCTTCTCATATGATCGTACAAAAATAGTTCTTACAGAGACCCCCAATCATCTCTTCTATCCAACGCCGCGATATACACCTTTGTTTTATGCCCCTGCCCGTCCCCGTGTAACTATACAGCGATAATTGGATAAACAAAAGAAAAGATGGCGTAAACGAGTGGGGGAAAATATGTAAACGCAGCTCCCTTGGACTCCTTACAAGTCCCACGCGTATGCGTGTGTCGACTTCTTGATGCCCTTCTCCCACTCGGGCTTTCCACTCTGATATCCGTTCTTATACCTTGCCCCCATGGCTTCGCTAACGGATATGGGCTCGTCCATGGGCATGAGCTTCGGCTGCGAATAGTACGGAAGCACGCCCTTGAGCGAAACCGGTCTACCCCTGCGCCCACCGGAGGATGTGGGAGTGGACGGTTTCTTCTGACTCTTGATGAGCTCCTTCAACTCCTCGTCGTCGGCCGTGATTTGAGCCTTGATAAAGGCTACGGGGTCCTTGACATCTTTCTGGATCGAGTTCATGATCGGCACACGAGGCGTGTAGGTAATGTTGTCGAGGTTGGGTGCGTGCTTCTCAGGAACTATAGCGGGATCAAGGAACGCCTCTGGGCCCTTCTCAAGCAACGCGACGATATCGATGCTTTCGCCGTGGGGAATTGGCTCAGTGTGACTGGGCGTTATGCAATCCATGTCGACCTCCTTCCTAAGCACGTGGTCAATGTCTACGGCTGAGAAGAAGGCGACTGCTTGCGGAAGGTCGTTGATGCCGATCTGCTGGGAGAACATGGCACGAGTCCACAGATTAGCTACCTGTAGTGCCATGGCGGCACGGTATCGGTCGTAGTCCTTGACGAGGTAACGGATTTCGTCGTGGACGGTAATGGCGAGGCGAGCGTCAATGTTGAAACGCCTTGTGAGATAGTCCATGGATACGATCAAAAGATGAAGATAGTCTTGACCGGAGGACTGAATGGCCCAGTTTATACGAGAGGTCAAGTAACCGCCTTTGTTGATAAACCTGCTCATGAGAGCCTCAGTAATCCCGGCACCGAGGACAGGGGTACGGGGGCGTTCTTGGTCGGCGAACTCTTCGAGCGCGTTAAAGACGAAAGACTCAGTGCCACCGCGCCAAAATGGTCTCTTGTACAACGTCTTCCGGTTTGTCCTAGTACCCTTCGTCGTAGCATAGAGTTTCGAGGCAATCTCCAGAGTCTCTTTCTCGGAAAGGTTGGGGTTGAATTGTCGAAGAAGCGTAGCTGCGAATTTGAGACCGGCTCCGTAGATACGGCCATAGTTGAATACCTTGGCATCATTCCTCGAAATTCCCAGGATGCTGGCCGTCCGCGAATGAAGATCTGTCCCTGCGGCTTTGCTTCCCTCAAGTGTCATGAAACCAAGGGCGTTGCCTCCGTGTAATTTGAATGTCGCGTCCCCACAAATGCTGGCAATCCATAACTCTTCCGAATCAACGTCGGCACCGACGAAACTGTACCCTGGCGGTGCCTTGACCATGGCCTTCAGTTCAGAGCCGACTCTGTTCTTTTTAGCATTGCTTGCTGTTAACCACGTGTTTTCCACGGCGCGCCGGGTGATGGTTCCCATAGGTATAATTTGAGGAAGGATAAACCCATATTCGTCTCGTTGTTTCGTCGTCTCGCCAACCTCGCTTTGGTAGACGACTAACTGCGACATGATCCTATCTCTGGCGCTTATCCAATAGGAACAAGACGCATTCATCTCGAGAGCCTCCTTCGCATAGGGATATTCGGACGACAAGGTCCCGTTTTCAAAGTAGCTCAGATAGCCTTTTGCCATGGGGTTCACGCATCGCGCGGTCGGGCCGTCCTTGTGCGGGAGCTTGAAATATACGCCCTCTGTGTCTTCCCTGAGGGCCTCTATCTTCTCGTCGGTAAAGTCGCACTGCACCATCTGCTTGTTCAAGTAGGTACTCGCCTCGTTCTGCGACACGCGGAATGTCCATCCATACGTGTCTGACCACACCAACGGATGGCCGTCCCAGGCTAGCCTAAGGAGCAAAGGCGCGATCCGCGTACGCACAGTAAGACTTATAGGTGCGTCATTATTCGTGAATAGATCTTTGTACCACTTGGGCATGCCCGGCTTCTTCTGTCGGGCCGCGGGTCTTGGTGGGTCACTCTTCTTCTTACCCTTGACCATCTTGATTTCCTGACCAGACCAGTCGAGCTGCTTGAGCCAAGGATCCGTGCTCCATTTCTCTGCATCCTCTTTAATTTCGAGTGCCTTGTCCGTAAGGGCGATTAGCCGCTCCTGGACAGCGTCGTTGAGCTTTTGATAGGTTGCTTCTGCGCTAGCAATATACCGCTCCCAGGACTTGTCAACCGGGAGGATTACTGATGATAGATGCCGAAGGGCCGCAAAGCTGACGGGGTGGGGACAAGTTTCTAGGAAGTTAGGGAAGACAACCTGGTAGACACGATGTGTGATCGCAACATCAGCGGCGCAGTAATCCATTAGCTCGTCTAGTTTCGCAAGCACTTCAGACCTGTCAAGCCCACCAAAGTCGTCGCGAATTGCCTTGTCGATAGTAACATTAAGGTGAAACTTCGCAACGTCGCGCAACGAATTTATGGAACTTCGTTCCACCCAAAGCTCTTCTTCCTCGTGGCGCATTGCCGAGTTGCTGAGGAGCTCGGCGAGAGCAAGGTCTTCGGTTTGGCTCGCTATGCGTTCGCGAAGTTCCCGGTTCTTCTTGTGCTTCATCCACGTTGGGCGCTGCTGGGAACACATGCCATTCACAGCCACATGAAGGGACATGGTGTCGATGAATGAGTTGCGTGATTGTTTCAGACTGTACTCTTCCAGTATTCTCGCACGGTCGTAGCCAACGTTGTGTCCAACGACAACCCTATCTTTTGCTGGGTCCCCGAGGGGGACAAGATGCCGGGGTGATTGTGACTCGCCAAGCAACCAAGGGGATAGCCACATATACCAGGCTGTAGGACTGGCGGCGCTTGCGATGACTGCAAATGGGCTTTCGTTCCACATGACCTCAGTATCGAAACATAGCATATCCTCGTCGGGGGATTCTACTGGCTCTGACGTTCCGTCCGGCAAGTATTTTGTCCAACCACTACGATGTACCCATTTTCGGGGCTTCGGTGGGAAGCTTGAGAGGGCGAATTTCTTTGCGAGACTCAGGTAGGGTTCGGCGCAGTCGACGCCAAGCTTATAGAAATGTTCATCGAGAGTCCGACCCTGCAGGGCTGGAAGATTGAATGCAATGGGGTCGCCACTGTCAGTGTTCTTTCCAAGCAGGTCATGGCGGCGCAAATGGTCTCTTGCTAGTTCGACAAGTTTCGGAGGGGGCGGTTCGCATCCATCGGGGAAAATCTGGCGGTGGATATGACTGCTGACATGTTGGACGCCTATATCGCTGAATCTAGCTTGTGACGGCACTGGCGGAGATGGTTAGGATAAAGCCCCAAAGATAAAGGACCTCGCACAAGGAAGGAGATTGGAGATTGGCGGGCTTAGCAATACATACGAGCTAGACTTGGGCGAATGGAGTCTGTCGAGCTGGTAGGGGAAGAGGTGGAGGCGGAGGCGGAGGCGGAAGCAACTGAACGCCAGCGAACATGCCATGTGTAGACCGGAAGGTGTGATAGTTTTCGCGAAACCTTGAAGGCTGCTGTCGCCGGATGGCGAGCATGCCTAGTGGCAGGATGTAACATCTTTCCCTACAGTAGGACATTACCGCTCAGATTATGGATGAAGCCAGGCCTGTACGGAGCAGGATAAAATCTCCATCCACTTGCGAGCCTCGCTAGGATGGCATGTTGTGATATGAGACGCTTGAGGTGAAGTGGATGACTGACGTCTCTCACGCAGAGCTAAGGTTCAAGGTCTGTCATGGCGAGGGAGCGTGACGAAGAACCGCGACGGGCAATTTGACATGCGCCCCACAATTTATTTATAGCCAATCAAATTATGCCTATATACTATCGAAGCTCATTGGTAGAAAATGTAGCGTTTCGAGTTACTGGAGATGCGGGGCCTTCCTGCCTTCTCCCTAACTGGCTCTATTAACCCTGACAGCGAGACAGACGAGCCTGTCTCGTCTCTGGTTACGGTTGTTCTTGTATGTCTGCATCCTAAATCAATTCTATACAGCTAAACGAGGGAAGTGCTTTGGTCTATACGTAGTTGCCATTGACACCTAGGCCCATTAGCTGTCGCGCATGGCTGCCTTGAGCCCGGCAGATTTAATATTGGTGATCCTCAGCGTCCAAACTCACGAGCATCCGCCCCAGCAGAGAATCGCCCCTCTTCAGCGCCGTGGCAGTTTCGTCATTTCTGCTGCTCTCTCGAGCTACAGGGAGCCTGGCGTCTTATGGAAATAAACTCCAGCATTTTGTATCCTTTCCACTCCGTTCTCAAGCACGAGGCTAATAGAGGGCTGATCTGCGGATTGATACCTCGGCGAAGTGTAGCCGGAGACATGCTCTATTCATAATTGAATTGCACTTTTTTCGAGCGGTAATCCAAAGCTCAGTCACGCATTGCTTGATTTGGTACCTGGCATCATCCCACAATTTACAGGGACATCACCCGAGTCTGTGTCGCTCGGGGTGCTCTGCGCTATGATGTCTGTCCCTGTCCAAGTCCCATCCCCGCTCGATCTACCAAGGTAGAGTGGGAGCGAAGAACGACCCTCTCAAAAAGTAAAGTGAGGGCTGTACGAACTACCCCTGCTTCATCATTTCCAAGACCCCAGGGTCACCTCCTCATCGTGTGGTGGTGTTTAAGCTATGCCGACGAGTACTCATGAGTGGCGACGCGTCTATTTGACTCGTCCCAGGACCTCGCTGGCAAAGAACGCCATGCCTGACAGAGCTCACATATCACCGGCTTTTGCCGTAATGAGACATAAGAACGACCCCACTGATGGTTGCAGAGTGTCGACCCAGGTGCGATGAGGTAAAGATAGGATCTAGGCTGAATACAACTAGTCGTCCCACATTAGTTTCTCGAGATGGAGGAGGGGAAAAACGAGGGAAGGGTAGCCTGGCGCAGGAAATTAGAAAGTTGGATCGCCAACTGCGGAAGCCCCAGCTCTCTTCTTGCCACAACAGTCCCCTTTTGGTCAACACAACACTTGTCGAGGGAAATTTCTTCGGTACTTCGTACGTCTTTGCATGCATCACTGGGGTATCATGAATCATGGACAGGCGAATCCTACGGACCGCTCAGCAAATGTCATGGGGTTGAAGACAGGGGAGCAGACGGGCCCGGGGGTAAGAGTGACACTCCTGCAACCACTCTAACGCCGGAAAGAGTGCGTTCCAGGTCCAGTCATGGTCCCTGCTGAGAAAAGCACACGGCAACGACGGATGGCCAGCTTTGTACGTTCGCTTAGTCCGTTCATGGCAGCCAAAGAAAGGCAGGTTTTGCAGTACTAAAGACAAGAAAAGGGAAAAGACATTAGGAAAGAAATCTAACCTGATCCAACACAATACTGGCTGGGTTGGGGTATTAATTGACTGGACACCCTAAGTCTCAACGGAGAGTCGAATAAAGCAAGTACAGTGACTTGCTGGTTGTTATCACTCTCAGGCTACCGCTGGGCCTATCTCGGTATGAAGGGGAAGAGTGGCGGCTGACACCAGTGAAAGGAACATTGATGCCAGCGGAATGCGCACCCGCCACCGCCGGTGGTATGAGCCAACCTGGCATCAAATCATTTGGGTTCCGGTGGGACTCTATCTACCTTTTCTCTGCTCATATCACTTGCCTCCGCTCCGCTCAGGTACCAGGCAGGACAGGTTGGTCGGTCAGGTTGCCTGCACCAGGCGGGTAGGCAATATTGTGAAGGGACGCCTATGTTCCACACCAGCCGCCTGGCCCAAAGTTCGGGCGGCCTCGATCTCGGCGGTCTTGGTTGAGGGGTCGGCTGGCCAAGCCAGGCGCTACTCGTAGGGCAGGTCGTATAATAATGGACGTCTCCCCTCTCCTTTCATAGAGTTTTTAACGCTACGGTCCTATTCGACTTTCTGATTAAGCCCTCTGCTCCTTCCCTCATTTTAGCTGGAATTATCGCACTCTTCTACTGATCTGGCGCTGAATCGATCTTGCTTCTCCTACACTTACAAGTGATTCCTGGGCCTGACGCAGCCAAAGACGGCGAATTCAGATTGCGAATTACGAAGTGTGCATGCATCTCTAGTCACGATACCACAAACCTCACGCTTTGACCTCGACTCCGAGAAGAGGCCATTGGAACGAACGAGTTCGATTTCGAGATACCCTCCAGAAATTCACCTCCATCCACCATCTTCGTATTTTAACCTAGCTTTTTTCCTCAATTTCCCTTTTTACTGCAGGCTCTACACGGAAAAGCGGAAGCAAAAAGAACATCAAGCGACAATCCACTAGTCCACGGCTGCACTCAACTGGCAACAGCTGCAAGCCGCTGAATCCCGATCAGTCCATGCTAATGTTATGCCATATGCTGTTGTATTAGGCGGCCAACTCGGGCATATCAGTGGGAGCCTCCCAAGGGAATCGACATCCACAGTGCCAGCTACTATGGAAAATAACAGTGAGAGAGCCCATCATCGCGTCCCCATAAGCCCAATCATCAACTATCACCAGCTAGGTAAAACCTCAGAGCCAAATCGCCACGATTACTAATTTTCCTCCTGCTCTCTCCCATCGAGTTTCACTTGCCTCTATGCAATAATTTACACTTTGCCTCTCATCTCTTCCTTTGGATTCCTTTCTGCCAGCTTCAGCCGGAGAGTTTCTGCTGCTTTTTTGGTTTGAGGCTTCCTTGCAGGTTGACTTTGAGAGTGTCAATGATCTGTTTATTTTGCACCCCACGCCCAAACTCCTAATCTTACCCACACCTCATCCCCACAACGCTCATTTCTCACTTCAAACCTACCTCTGCTTGGCGTCGACACTCGCATCCTTCATAAGATAATTCATGTATCCTTGGATTACTTAATAACTGTATTGGATTAGGCCAGGGCCATCCTTTTCTCCAGTACCATCTCTCAGCTTTCTCCTCTCGATCTCTCGAATCGGCCGACGTTTTCAACTCCGAGTCGGCGTTCTTCCACCAATCCCTCCCAAGTGATTCGTCTGTCGATACGACATTTTCGACGCCCACGCTGCCTTCGATAGTAGCACCGATCTCGAGTCCTCCCTATCGCCTGTCAGGTTTGGCAGGTCTCCCACTTCCACCTTTTATCGAACAATTTGAGTGCCGCACACGACGAAACGTTGGATTTGGCTCCGACCATCGTGCTATTTCCACCACTCCCAGGAGGGAGACATCTTCCCAAGCAATCACAGGCCAGGGTGGAACCTTCTACGCCACCTTTAGCTCTGTCATACCCAACATAACATCTTCTTCCGCTGCTTCCTTCGTTCGCCATTTCTCTCCATTTTCGGACAGCCCCTCAGCGAATCTCAACCAGGTAACCTCCCCCTGGCCTAGTGTAGCGAATTTTGCCGCACCTACGACGCCGACACCGACGCCGACGCCTCAAGGACTGGCAACCAATCCGCACGTCCCCGGCCTCTCCCTTCCCCCAAAGAGAGAAGGCCTTCCAGCACACTCAACAGATATACAGCGGTCTGAGGAATCGTCACACACCATGTCCTCGAGGAAGCGAAGTAGCGCGGCTGCCGGCCTAAATGGCATGGCCATACCTAGCTCAAGTCCCGCGCCCACCCCCAAAAGGAGGAGGCCCGCTTCCGCTTCAAGCTCTGCGAAACGACAAAGAGCTGGCCATGGCCCGCCAGACGAGGACACTCTACTCTGGTCAGACTCGGACAACGATTCAGATATAATCGATCTGCGAGACCCAACGAAAGTGCCCGAGATCTTGTTACAACGACAGCAAAAGAAAGCGGACCGTGTTAAGCTGGGCGGGTTTCAGTGCGCAATTTGCATGGACCATGCGACATCGCTCACGGTTACACATTGTGGTACGTCGGAGACCATTTTAAATTGCGCGCCCAAGTTACTCACGTTTTATCTAGGTCACCTCTTCTGCGGCGATTGCCTAGTATCGGCTCTGAATATAGAAAATCAGAAGAACAAGTGCCCAATCTGCCGCCAGAAGATTGAGAACAAACCTCGCGATTCGTACAAACAGAACACCAAGGGTCTCTGGCCGTTGGAACTCAAGCTCATGACGACAAGTCGGAAGGGGAAGCGGTTAGGTGGCTAGACGGCAGCCGATCCTTCCAAGAGATTCTGGTTTATGCTTTTTTGACTTCTGTTGGTACGTGTACCTTGTGGGCTGTGGATGTATTTATGGTGGTTCCCGTGCGCTTCATGGAGTTGCACATAAGAAGACTTTCAGGTGGAAAGGTATCTGCCGTATATACCCTAGAGGGTCTTGTTTGGTGTTGTGGTTCAGGGCTGGCTTTTTTATGACTCTTAGAGAAACTCTCCTTTGTCGCAAGAGGTGCATTGGAAACGGGAGTTTACGTGATACGAGCATCTTTGCATGAAGGGGGCATCCGGCGCTAGCGTTACATCTCATTGTTTTTTCTTTGCGTGTTCCTCCGTCTTGTATACCAGGTATCCGTGGGCATATTTCCCATGTGTTGTGTATATTGTACGGCTTTATCGGTTGCTCTCGAAATTCTCGTTGCATCTGCCTGGACTATGTCCGCTTTACGTGTTAGGAGATGACAGGGAAGACTGACGAGTAGTAGAACCTACTGCTCAGGCTTCTTGACTTCGGCATTCACCTCGGTTAGGCATCTGTCGCCCTCTACCTAAGGTCTCTACGCATACGGAATCTCTCGACTTCGACTCAAAATAAGGTGAAGCGCTAGGCAACCTTGTCTGCGACGGCGGGCTGCGAACTGATTTGAGAAGGCGGGGAGCCACGACTTTGATTCCTCATTCTCAACATGGTATGTTCCATTAAGTATCTATCCTTCACTCGGCCCATGGCCTCCTCTTCTTTCATCGAGTACATCTATGCCTACACCCTATAGACTACCATGCTAGGTGGGTTTATTTCTCTTTGCATCCTAAACCTTCTTTAATGGAATAATATCGAAGAATTCCTCTTCGGCTCAGGCAGAGCCTCGTTTTCAAACTAGACGAAAAGATAACAAGTTAGCATCCCTGGTTTTCCCGGAAAGGGCCGGAAAAGTAGACATGGACGGGCAAAGACAACGTACCTCCAGGAAACCAGTAGCAATGATCATGACAACAAAAGAATCCGCCAACTCCGCGATCCTCTCCGCCAGTACGTCCTCGCCGCCAACGTGCCCGATGCCCGCCGAGCGCTTGAGCGTGTGCGCGACGAGCATGCGGTGGTCCGTTAGGAAGCGGCGGCCCTGAGGTAGGTTGTGGGAGCCGCGGCTGACGAGGGCCGCGCCGATGATGCGGGCCACCTTGGCGAGCAGGGCATAGTGGTTCGTGAGGGATTGGGGATTGTTCGGATCTGCATACAGAAGTTAGCCAAGTTCGTGTTAGAGGTTAGCTAGTCTGTGGGGACGGGACAAGTCAGATGAGGATTGGCGGGGGACCCCGTACCGATTTGAAGCTCTGGGTCGACTGAGAACAGTCCCGAGGACTCGATGGCGCGGAAGAGATTTGCGTGCAAGACGTACTTGGCTCCCTCCCTCGTTTGGCAGAGCTGCAGGAGGAGCGCAAGCTTAGCGTCGTGATAGTGCTGCTGCTCTGGTTTCCCGGAATGCAAAATCTCTTGGCTCTCCTGCATGATATTCCTCAGCGAGTCCACGAGGACACCGATGAAATTGAGCCTGTTGAGCGTATCCACAACATGGCTCTCGTTCTCCTGGCTGCCGAGGTTGACGAGGGCGGAGAGGAGGATAAGCGCCGCTGTCTGGCAGGCGGGCTCACCGCCGTAGGCGTCATCGCAAATGACGTTCGCTAGCCTATCCCCATATACCTGGATGGTCTTCATTGTCTTCTGCCGCTCGGAGAAGGCAGCGCCTTCGTCGGCCATGCCGGTCAAATAGCGGTAGCAGATGCTGTAGTAGACGGTTCTAAGCTCGCTCTGATCGGCCCATTTGCCGATAGCTTGCAGACAGGTTTGGAAGAGCTGGTACAGCTTGTCGCCCACAAGATGGCTCATCTCGGCGGCCTTGCTATTAGCGCCGTCACCACTGGCTGGTGGTGTGAGGTCGAGCTTGAAAAGTAGCACCTTGGCGAGCTTAGCCAACTCGTACGCTAGCGGCTGGCGCTCTGACGCGCATGATTCGAGGTTAGGCAAGATAGTCTGCAGGGTCTGCAGGTAGAACGATGTCCGCGCGCTGCCCTGCAAGTCGTTGGACTCGATCATGATAAGTACGAGATTGACCCATGCCTTTAGGAGCTTGAGGCTCTGCGACACCATCTGCACCTGTCTATTAGACGACAGAAGATACTCAACGAGATAAGCCTCTTCTCGGTTCATAAGTGCTAGATCTTGCGGGGATATGAGCGACGCGCTATCTCTGGCCTCGCTTCTCCTCAAAAGCAAAATCTCCTTAACTTGCTCGACATTGTAGACCTGATTACCATCGCCGTCCTCGACAATACAAACGCTAACGTCGATCCCGTTGTAGAACTCTAACGGGGGAGGAGAAATTGCCCATGATTCGAAGGGTAGGATGAAGTCGAAGAGCTCGAAAACGGAGCAGGCTGGCATTACTTCCTGGGAGTTCTGGGGTATCTCGCCTCGCAGCGCGTCGAATATCCTCCGCTTGTAGGTTGGCAGGTTGGCTTGCGATACATTGCATAGCTCAATGGCGGTATAGTCAAAAACAGCTGCGCGATGGGACATGAAATCCATGAGCGTGACGGCCCCGTCAGTGAGCGGGAACTCCATTGCCAACATAGAAGCACCTTCCCACAGAAGCTCCGCCGACATTGTTTGCTCTTCTCGCGAGAGAGCAAAGACGAAGTCGATGTTTCTTAGTTCGTCTATCACTAGGGGCGCGGTTAGAGGCGAGCTCCACAGGATCTGTAGAATCCGTAGTGCCTTGTATTTGAGGGTCATAAGCCACTGCCGCACGCCCTGCTCGTCGATAGTAGCAATCCCGTTCCAAAGAGTGATCAAACTGTGGAAAACCGACGCGCCGTTGTAAAATGGACTGTTGGGTTCAATCGAGAGGCGGTCGACCTCGCATTGGAAGCCGAGTAAAAGATGCGCGATGGATGGCTTTCTGGACGACTCGCGCAGGCATGCGTATAAAAAGTCTAGAATGTAGACCTTGATCATGTAGCTTGGTGAATCCATCTCCCGGCCTGGTTCAAGGGGGGCATCCAAGTCTGCCATGAAGGAGCGGGCAATCGCTTCGTTATCGCCATCGGCCTCAAGGGCAACGATGGCCTTGTTACGGCGAGTGTGGGGCCCGCCGGTGGAAGACCAAGCCGATATGACCCGGGGAGAAACAGATATTCGCTCAAGAAGCTTGAGACAGGACAGTGTGAGATCGGGTAATCCAAGGCCACAGAAAGTGCCGAGATCGACTATCAAGTTTAGGTGGCCGACTAACCCATCTTCGAAAGAAGAGTATAGAGATGTAGAGCCAGGAAGTCTTTGATATGTCGATTGATTTCGAATAATGGGTCGTATGATGTCGAGGTATGTGGCTTGAAGATCCAAGATTCGGGAGACGAGTGAAATTGCCTGAAGTATACCGAGAATCAAGGGGGAGTCGGGGGACGAGTTGCTGACTTCTGCCGCAGGCTGGTGAATTGCGGCGAAAACGGCGGCGACGGCTTTCTCTGTGAGCATCCATTCCATGACGCGGGCAAACGGATGAAGCCGTACGTAAGTAGCGAGATCGGTTGCCGCTATGGCGGAATCGATCGGAAGGTTTGTCGAATTTGCGAGAATGATGAGATCTTCGTTGAATGAATCCAGACAGACTAGAGCAAAGTCCAGACATCGCAACCTAAGCATCCGCGCTTGGTTCTTATCTGTAAGCTCGTCAATCTTTCGTGATAGGACGTGCCCTAGTACATAGTCCACGAAGCCGTCAATTCCAGGCATTCGATAAGATGATCCTAGGTTCTCGGGAAAGGGCAGAGAGTCATTCAAAGGGCTAGCTCCCTCTACAGGGGTAAGTAGCGACGTGAGAAGGAGGATGAAAGCGTATGGCTCCTCAAAGCCGTTGCTAATCTCCTCCAAAACTCGCTCGGGAGAGACAGTAGGGCCTAACTGAGAGAGTTTTGTATACCCCGTAGGGTGGCCAGACGGTGGGAGACTATATGCCCCAGTTGTCCAGTTATCAACGTGGGTCCACATGGCATGGCATTCCTCGATTGACTTTCTTGTCATTAGAGCTCCCAAAGCCCAGAATGTGCAAGCACGAAGACGCGGCGGAATTTGACTGCTTGCGAGTTGAAACAGTGTGTCGGCTAGGTTGAATTTCTGCTCGTGGAGTAGGTATAGGCGGGCAGTTTCACTTTCGGTCGCTAGTTTCGTGATCAGTCGCAAGTAGCACTCTAGCATCATTGCTGACTCGGGCTCGGTCTCGATCACCATCGGACTGGGCTTTCCTGGGCGGAATGTTGTCTGAGGGGTAGGTGCTGGCTTCTCCCTTATTTTTTCCGAGAAGAAGTTGAGCTCCTTGAAGATTTGAGCCCACGTTAAGGACAGAGACTTCCTGAGTTTTCCAGAAGCATGGTGCCCCTCGTCCATGAGGAATTCATGAGCAGATGTCGCGCATTCCTCATTCTCGGAGATCGCCTGCAGCATTTCGCAGAAAGCGGTCACCAGCGGGGTGGATGCTCGTCGAGAAGCCCACTGCATAAAACCAGCCAGGTTTGAATCTGGGTCAGACCAGAAATTGGCTGCCGCTTCGGGTCTTCCCTCGTAAGAGTAAGCGATAATGATCAGGAATCTCTCGAGGCTAAGGTCATGCTCGTGCGTCTGGCTCAGTTGCCTTTGTTCATCTTGTTCGATTCGCAGACGCCTTAGAACATCGGGTAGGTTGGTAATAAAGCCATCGATGAACACCTCGAGACGGGACATGAGTGCTGTCTGGAAAAACTCTGAAAACTGGACCGAGTCAGAGGATAGATGAGGTGATTTGCGCTGCAACCAGGACCTCATGCCCATACGCGCTGGATCTTGCCATTCCACAGACTTGACATCAGCGGCAACGGAGAGTAAAAAGTCGAAAGCGCCATCCTTGAGGGAGTCTAAGAATTGTCTCGCCCTTTCGCGGTCCTCTGTATAATAGCGCACAAGTTAATAATTGGAAATAAGGGATGGATGAGGGAGGTCACATACCTTCATCGAGATCTATAGGTGGATTAATAGTGCCTTCTTCGATATCGTCGATGTAATAGCCGCTGTACTCGGCAAGCCACCATACTCGGAAGGCCGCCTGTAGGTAGGGTAGTGCCCATTGCTCAGGCTCCTTTGGGCATACGGCGGCGTTGAGCTTGCGGGCCTGGTTAAGACCGCTGCTGGATTCGACGGACCCTAGATGCGTGATGAATGCCCCTAGCGGGGGAATCCTATGCACTATACATAGTTTGTTAGCAGTTGGGTCTGAGACTGTAAATGAGCGACAGTGGCATATGGGCATACCCAGCAAAGAGTCATATTTGTCGGTGGCCTTGAGCTCGGCAAGCAGCGTCTTGAAATCCTCCTCTTGTCCAAGGTTCGTTTCAATAGCCCTACACATAATGATAGCCATGAGTTCGTGTTGCTGTATGAGGCTGACACGGGAGAATTCGACGGTTTCAAGCTCCCCAGCAAGTTGTGGTGTCTGCCCTCCGGCCAGGACAGCGGCTGCAGTTATTTTGTCGTTGAGCTTTTGAATCCAGGCCCTCGCGTCTTTCATGGCAGCCATGCAGCGGGGCACGATGCGTAGTGAATCCTTCACCGAAAAAATGCCTTCGCGTAGGTACTGGGTGGCGTAGTCATATGCGGGGCCACTTTCTGTTTCTGCCTCTCGATCGAGATCGACGAGTAAGCGTATGATGTCGAGGACATACTTTCGGTGCTGGTGGAAGCGAATTATAGAGCATTCGAGTAGGGACCGCCCAAGGATTCCAGGGTCATCCTGCGAGTCCAAAACGATCGCGGCAGCCTCGATTTCGTTTATTTCCACCTCGTCGGCTAGGTTCAAGACGCTCTGCTTGAACTCGTCATTGATAGAATACTCCTCTCCGTTTATAGTGATCTTGCCTGTTGACAAGGAAGTATTAGGGTAGTTCGGGATAGTAACGTGCTCTTAACATACCACTATTCACTGCAGTACGGCTTTCGGCACTCCTCGCAGGGCGACTCCACACTTTCTTTAGCTCTTCCTCAAAGACGTCGAGGACGGAACCGTCTTCCCGAAGGAGGTCCAGATTCTCATGACGGCCCTCAAGGATAGATAGAAAAATCCTGTCCAGGGTCTGGAGGGCAATCAGGGTTGTCTGTTCGGCCATTTTTGTCTAAGGGAGCTATCGCATCGTTGCTGCGACCAACTCTCTTCGGGAGTACGGGGGAGGGACTCCAGTATGGATGCGGCGGGGATGTGCGAGGCCGACCAATTGGGGTATCAATCCAAGCGAAGAGGTGTGTCGGCCAAATTGGCAGCGCCTCTTGACTTTGTGCTTCGGCAAGGCTGGATTGTGAGCCCTGAGCGCGAGGTTAGAAAAGCGGTAACGTTGCTGGGCGGCGTTTGTTGACCTTGGGATACAAGGCTGATCAATGTTTCGACCATCGCGACTCTTTTTTTCGTCTTCTTTGGGAGCTTGCGAAGCTCTACCAGTGCGAAACCAAGAGTTCCTCCTGTAATACACTGTGGTAAATCGCTGGGCCATTCTCCCGGCTGCGTACAGTGCTGGCTACAGTGTATGCTTGACAGGGCGGTGAGGATTCTGCCACCCTACAAACGCGTTAACCCGCGACGACCTGGAAAAGCCCAGCTGGTATTCCATCATGCGAATGAGTTCATTCTCCGTACTTTTTCTATTTCTACTTCAAATCTTTTGATTTAATTTGAAAAAGACGTCCTCTGGAATTAATCCATAGTTTATGCAAATCCTGGCTCATTTCGAGTCACCTTTCGGGGTTTAATTGTGGCAGTATTTAGGCAGCATCGGCCTCCTTGCAAGCCCCGGATGCTGGAGCTCTGCCTCAGACTTCATTCTCGTGAGCCATTTCATAGCATGCCGATTAATCGCCAAAGACTCGACTAGAAAGCATCCCTACTCCGCCATGGGCTTCTGTCTCACCGTTGATCAAGATGTCTTCTGCAAAGAATGTTACTAAGCACTCGGTGACGAGTCTCTTGAGTGAGCAAGCTCCATTCTCTTTCAGAAAACCAATGAAGACTAACCCGAATTTTAATAGATAATATTGGGAGCGGCGGCGTCAAGGCTCGCGGAGCCGCTCTGGATGGTAAGCTCAATATCTGTTGTTCTGATGTGCCTACTTTCTAATCTCGGCGATAGACTTGGTCTTCCTGCTCGACAGAAAAGGGAGGAACGCTAATTTGTATGGAAAGAACCGAGTCTATCCCAGTCTATACTTTTGTAACCACTAACAAGATTTCCCAGTTCTGTTCTGGAGGATAAGACCTATCATCAAATTCTGGAGTCTCTATTTAGATGTGCTTTGACTGAAAAGTCGCTCTCACTCGGCGGAACTCAGAAAGCCGTAGCGTCTGCCACTCAGCGATTATCCAAATGCGCGAAGGCAGTGAGAACAGTCGTCGAACATGGTCTAGGAAAGCTTCGACGGAAGACTACTCTGGCCATAGTGGACCACATCACGCAGACATTGCCAGGCCCCGATGAGGAACTAATCCAACCCTTGGTTCAAGACTATGTCAAAGCTCTTCTTGTTCTTCTTTCCCGGCCTGCAAATGTGGAACAGCTGGCAAAGCAGTCTGCAGATGGTTGGGAATCGACTGTTAACTTCTGCATAGATGCAGTCACTGGCTATCTAAGTTACGTGGATCAAGATGCCGGTGCCCTCGCACGCGCATCTCCCGCACCAGGGAGTGCACCTCTCACAAGATCCTCTGGAAGGACTAGTTCGGATACCGGGTACAAAGCACCAGGGTACATTAGCCAAACTACCCTTCTGGATCTCCTGGAATGCCTGCATTACTTAGTGCTTACGCCCAATGCACCCGTACATAGGGTGGCACAAGCTGTA
Source organism: Lomentospora prolificans (assembly GCA_029532625.1). NCBI lineage: Eukaryota > Fungi > Ascomycota > Sordariomycetes > Microascales > Microascaceae > Lomentospora > Lomentospora prolificans. The sequence goes on along the minus strand of JARFXM010000008.1, from coordinate 790,061 downwards.
TCGCGGCCGATATTGCGAATCCTGCGAATAAAACAGATGAAACTCAGTCGTATTCAGCAGTTCTCATTTGCAACACTCAACACAGTTCTGACGCGCATACAATTGGATAATCTCGACTTGGCGAGAAGCTTGACAACCGATCTGCTTGCAATTGTGTCTCACTGGTGGTACGTACAAAAGGTGGCGAAGGATGAAATGTTGAAGGCTGTGAGAGACGAAATGATACGCACCATGTTCGCTATGTTCCTTCATCTTGAAAATTTATCTGGATCAAACTCCCGCGAGCCGATCCAGAGAGAAGCTGAAGATCTCCTTGATGTTCTTTGGTCTGAGTACGCTAGGCGAGATGCATCGGACCAGCTACAATTAGGAGATATAAACTTGGGGTCCATCCCTACGCCGGCCGACTACTTCAAGACCCCCATTTTCAGTCTCCAGCCCCATGACAAAGAAGGAGAACGCAAATGGGGTGTCCTACAAAGCATCGCGATACTTGAGGGCATACTTTCAAGGTTCAACAAAAAGGATCAGACTCAATCGGTAGGGGGTGATGAGCAGCCTAGGAAGCGCCGTCGAATGGCTCATGGGCCCAATCGACTCCGACAGAAACTGAAGTCACCAGACCCAGCAACTCAGCTTACTGCGCTCCAACTCATACCCTTTCTGGTTTGTGGTAGCCTTTTCCCCGGTGACGATGCCTGGGACCTCCTTTGTGATTTGCTCGGCTTGGTGTCAGCAAAGCAGGCTTCACTAGCGTCTTGGGCAATGTTGTCCGCTGCAAGGTGAGTTCAGCTTGATCCTTCTACAACCCTGTGCTCTGTATGTTAACTTCAATTAGCTGTGCCCTCAGGTCAGATGCTGCTAATCCGGCATTGAGCTCAACGTGGAAACAGCTATGGCAGACCGTTGCGCGCAGTGTCAGCCTTCCTGGCGTCAGTCGCGCGGCATGCGTTCTCCTCCATACCCTGCTCGAAGCTGACCTCGTCAGTTACCACGTCATTTCCAACGATATTAATGATATGGTCACTACCGCGGATATCAACGGGCCTGCTATCCTCACAGACTCTTCCTTGCTACTCATGTTGCACCTGCTCCAGCTGCGAAACTTGAAATTGCCAAGCGCAAGCCAGGCAACTTGCAATCATGTGACACGCTGGGTTTTTCTCAAGTGGAATCCGGGTATGTTGAAGCAATCTCGGCATATTGCTATTATGGGCGATGAATTACTAACCTAATGTAGCGGATCTCTCTTTTGCGTCGCTTCATACACCCTATATCGCTGCTGTTGACTTAGTGAACCTCCTGCGTGTGGCTTGCGGCGCCGGTCTTCTTCGACCATCTGGATCGCATCCCGTCCCGGGTGGTCTCATCAGTCAGGCATGGAGATCTTATCGCGCCTCAATAGAGGTTGGGCGGTATCTCCTTCTCTTAGATGATACGGAACTTGAGCCGCCTTCCCTCCTATCCTGCACCCATCCCGCCCTCTCCGATGGTGGCGTACAGAAGGCGGATCCCTCGAGTTTTTTTACTTCGAGAAAACTAGTGCTGGAACTCCTTTACCCAAAAATAGAGGAACTGCAAACGTTATGTGATACTTGGAACAAAAAGTCTACCGACGGGTTTTCACAAATCTCCTCTGAGCGCCTTCAGAGCCTCTTTATGGCATGTATTTGTGGAACGATGATCCTACCTCAGCTAATGGATTTGAACACGAGGCAATCGCGAGACATTGAGCCTGCTCTCTTTAAACTGCTTGATGATGCTCTCCTTGCAGCCCTTGACTCACTAGAATCTCAATCATTCCTGGACAATCTACTACGAGCAATTCGGCCCATCCTACCTCCTATCTCAGCCTCGCATTTCAATTACCTGCTCGCAGAACACAGGCCACTTCTCTCATTGCTTTCAAGGCTGTCTCGTACCTTGAAAGAATATACTTCACGACAGTCCTCGGGCCAAAATGTGGACTACATGGACATCGACGACGATGATTTCGACTCCCAGGGTAGCAGATCAACATCGACCACTCGATTCACCGACGTTCCTAGGCAGGTCCTAAGCCTTAGCCTTGATTCGAGTGCGTACTATTTGGAAACTAGCATACGACTCCATCTTTTCGAGATAATATCCAACGATGAGGGCCAGGTTGGTCTCGTCCCTGAGGCGTTCCTTGACCAGGTAGTAGCGCTAAGTGACGAGGAGCTTCTCCTTGGTCAAAACGCTATCCTCGAAGTCTTCCGGGCGGATCTAATCACCAACCCAAACGATGCTTTCCGGGTTGTTGAGAGGATTGGGAGCATCATTGGCGTTGTCCCGGAATACGATTGTTGCGAGGTCGCCCTCGCCTGTTGTGTCAATCTTATAGAGGCTCTTCTCTCGACCTGGATCGATATCAAGCACCAGGTGGCAGATATGGTTGGGGATCTCTATCATCATTTCGTTAAGACATGCTTATTGAGCAATCAGCTATCCCCGGATGTTCAGATCGCACTAACGAGGCTACTTCTATCAATCATGAAAGTCGATACGCAGTACGCTGATAAAATTGGCCTTTCGTCATGCCGATCGACGCTGTTATCCATCGAGCGACAAGGAATAATGCCGGTGAAATTCTTCGTAGGTGCGAACATATCTGATGTATTCGGTCTTTATGTCCTCAAAGTACATGATGATATTTTCATCGACGTCCTCAGCAGTCTTCCTGCTGATCCAGAGAGCATGGAGGGAATCGCATACCGGCTTTTTGCCTTGGCTGAACTCGCGTGCGCCTGGCCTACTCTTCTTCGACGCTGTATTTATCACATATTCGAGACCCCTGGGAATATTCCAAACTCGGCAAGCTACGCTACGCGTTGCCTACAAAAGGTGTCCGTTGCACTCAAACTAAAATCACCCTCTGAACTTTTCCGTCTCTTCGCCCCCCAGCTTCTTTACACTTGGCTACTGGACAATTCCATAGACGATATTCCGTATTCTATTTTTGGGTTTGCTTCCCTTCGGGAGCTTATCCAAGCTTCTGGGAGCGAAGCCCCGGCGTTGATGATTATGCGTGGACCAGGTGATTCGATAGAACGCCTAGCTGGCTACCTTGGGAAGAGCCCTGAAGATGTGGTGACGGAAAACTTCTCCAAAATCATGGCTTATGCAGTTGCTCATGGAATCGCGAGGTCAAAGAACCGGGCCGATCCTAGCAGTCATGATAGTGGATCCAGGGACGCGAGCCGAAATTTTGATGAGCGCGGTGAAGGATGGGTCAAGAAGTTGCTTGGTTCTCAATCTTTCATCGAAGCTGTCTACACTAATTTTGCCGATTTGGTTGGCCATTTCATGGACCTTTTTGACCAAGAGGACCCTATTGAACAGTACTTCGTGGGCCCTCTATCCTACGCTGCTGATATTCTAGCCGAGATCAAGAGATCATGTCATTCCGAGGTCGGATTGCCGCCGAACCAACAGCCAGTCTTCAAGGGACGCCACCTTGTCCGCCAACTAAGCCATCTTTGCAATCTTGCTCCTAAATACGAGCTGACGACACTTTGGACACCCGCTCTCGTTGTATTTGTTGCCCGAAAACTTATAAACACTGTCCATCCTGCTCTTGGATCTCTTCATGCCTGTTCCGTTCTCAGAAAGCTTAGAATTCTCATTTGCTTAGCTGGCCCCGTTGCCCTAAGTTCATATCCACTCGAGATGTTGCTGCACTCTATTCGGGCATTCATTGTTGACTCCGAATGCGCAGATGATGCGATGGGAATTAGCCAGTATCTAATTACCAAAGGGACACCTCACCTGGAGCAGAGCCCATCCTTCCTGGCTGGGTACGCCCTATCAACTCTGGCGTCATTGAGAGTTTTTCTCGAATCTAGCCAGTCAAGCACGACCCAAGAGAGTCAGTTCAAGGCAACCATGAGTAAAGCCAAACAATTCCATTCGTGGTTTAGCAAATATCTCACCGGATATGCCTCACCTGCGTTCAAAACTGATGCCAAACAGGAAGCCGTGTTCAAGTCCATTACTCAGTCGGCAGCACATATAAGATCTTCTGGAAATGCTCATAGGGGAACCCACGAGAGTAATTTACTCCTCGAGATTTTACGGGATGAAGGTCAGACGGACCAGCTACTCAATGACTCCGCTCGAGACCTTGCGCTTGGTCTCCTATGTGGAGATTTTAAAGTGCCTTCATCGACACAGGAAGATATAGTAGAAACAGACCAGGAAGCTACTGTACAAGCTCCAGTCGTTTGGAAGAGCTGTGTGACACAGCCTCTGAGCGACCAGTATCTGGCCTGGGCCGGTCGGGTGGCTGGAAGATCCTTTGCTGCATCGGGAATAATACCAGAGGAGCTTCTTCAAGAGTCGCGCCTTTCTCAATACCTTCGAATCGCGCCTGGTACAAACGGCTCACAGCGCGGTTTGTTGCACCTTCTGCAAGGACTAACAATGAATAAGAGCCCAGCTACAGCAGGTCTTGCAGAGTCTGCTCTTCGGTCGATCGTATCGGAGGCTAGGGCTGCCCAAGATGACCCACTTACCGTGGCTTGCCAGGAATCTCTGAGCGAAACGATGTTTCTCGCCTCGGACTGGGGAGAATACTACCCGCCTCCCTCAGAGTGCCCATCCCTAGAGCCTCCCATCGAAGGTCGGTTGTTTGTGAAAGAAAACATCGAAAAAGAAAACTGGGTGCAGCGACTCTGCCTGTACCTTGCACGAGGCGCGTCAACCCATGTCATCGTACTTGCCGTTATCTCACCCCTTCTCGAAGAAGTTAAGGGGTTTGCAGAACAGGCTTTCCCTTACATCCTACATTTGGCGCTCTTAGCGCAGATCGATCAGCAGCAAGTTGTGAAGCGCAAAGTGTCTGAAGCGTTTAAGGACTGGCTATCCGTGAGCAGCGCGAACGCAAAAGAGAATCAGAAACTCGCAATTAACGTCCTCTTATACCTGAGAACACAGCGGTTACCTAATGAGACCTCGATTGCAGATCGCGCCAATTGGCTAGATATTGATGTTTTATCGGTAGCAGCTGCGGCATCAAGGTGCGGAATGCACAAGACGGCACTCTTGTTTGTGGAATCCTCTCCAACCGACAGCCGCCAATCTAGGCGCGCCTCTGCTGCACGAGAAAACGACTCTAGCGACCTTCTGCTAGCAATTTACGAGAATATTGATGACCCTGATGCCTACTACGGCTTGTCACAAAACTCGAGCCTCGCAAGCGTTCTGGCGCGTTTGGAATATGAGAAAGATGGTGCGAAGAGCCTTGCCTTCCGCGGTGCTCAATATGATAGCCACATTCGTATGCGTGACTCGAGTTCCGAGCAGGACGGCAAGTCGCTTGTCCGTGCTTTGACGACTCTGGGTCTTACCGGTCTATCGCATTCGCTGCTACAAACTCAGCAGAGTCTTGACGGCGCACCCACGTCTCTGGAGACTACTTTTCAGACAGCCCGGCGCCTCGAGCAATGGAATCTTCCAGTTCCCGCATCCACCACAAACTACGCCGTTACAGTATATAAGGCATATCAGACAATCAGCCAGGCTAGCGAGATCGTTGCCATCCGGAAGACTATTCATGAAGGGTTCGGGGAGACCATGCGAGCTCTCTCCACTCGAGACTACAATGTCGCAAACCTTCGTCAACTCCTCGGTGCGCTTGCGGTATTATCCGAACTTGACGACATCCTTAATGCTGCCACCCTACACGATCTTGAGGCAGTCCTGGACAAATTCGAGACTCGATCTCGATGGATGCGTAGCGGACGATATGACGATGTCAGTCACATCCTTTCCTGCAGAGCAACAACAATGAGCATGTTGAGCCAGCAGACCATCCTGAGAGCGAAAGCGAGCCTTTCCCCTGCAGATGCCCGTCGAATGGAGATACGGTCCATGCTCATGTCATCAGATATCTATCGATTCCACCAAGCCACACAAGAATGTTTGAATCTATCTACGACACTCACAGACATGATCAAGCCATGCGAGAAGCTAGGGCTAGTTGTAGATGCTGCCGTGAGAATGGAGGCTGCGAATTCTTTATGGGATCACGGAGAGATGACATCATCAATTGGCATACTTCTCAGTATCGATCAAGAGTCCTCTCTCAAAAAGCAGACTGTGCCGGTCAGTCGGTCTGAGCTGCTTTCAAAAATTGGCCACAGGGTCTCTGTTGCCCGCTTGGAGAAACCTCACAATATCCAGAAGAAGTATCTGGAGCCTGCTCTCAAGGAACTGAAGGGCAACAGCAGAGGCAAGGAGGCCGGTAAGGTGTTCCATCAGTTTGCCATGTTCTGCGATGAGCAACTTCAGAGCGCGGACGGTCTCGAGGACCTTGCAAGACTGCAAAACCTGCGGCAGGGCAAGAGCGATGAGGTGATGCAACTCAAAGATTTGATCGCTAGCACGAAAGAGACGCAGCTCAAGAACAGATATACGAGCCATCTCGCGAAGGCGAGGCAGTGGTTGGAACTCGACGAGCAGGAACTGCGTAGAGTTGAACAGACGCGCAACGAGTTCGTGCGTCTCAGTTTGGAGAATTATTTGCTTTCTCTCATAGCGTCAGACTCATACAACAACGATGCATTGCGGTTCACGGCCCTTTGGCTTGAAAAGGCCGAGGATGAAGCAACGAATGAAGCCGTCAAGAAATACTTTGACAAGGTTCCGACGAGAAAATTCGCACCCCTTATGAACCAACTAACTTCAAGATTACAAGATGATGCGAGCCTGTTCCAACGACTGTTATTTGGGATGGTTCTCAATATCTGTATCGACCACCCATACCATGGCATGTACCATATCTGGGCAGGGATGAACTCTAGGCTCAACAAGAGAGACGATGTGGCGGTGTCTCGCCATAGAGCGACGGAGAAGGTCGCGAAGCACCTGGCCACCACTCGGGAGGTCGCCGGGACATGGCAGGCAATCGACAAGACCAGTAAATACTACCATACGCTGGCCGCGGACCGGAATCCTGAAAGATACAAAAACGGAGCTCGACTACGACTGAAGGATTGCCCGGCCGCCCACAACCTCTTGAGCTGTCTGGTCCGATACCCTATTCCGCCGCCGACGATGCAGATGGAGTTGTCGATGGACAAGGACTACTCGAAGGTGCCGATTATTGCAACGCTTGAACCTACCATGTCTATAGCGTCGGGTATCAGTGCGCCCAAAATCATCACAGCTCTAGGTAGTGACGGCGTCAGATACAAGCAGCTCGTCAAAGGTGGTAATGACGACTTGCGGCAAGACGCAATCATGGAGCAGGTGTTTGCTGCAGTTTCATCTCTGCTCAAACTCCATCGCTCAACGCAGCAGCGGAATCTAGGAATTAGAACGTACAAGGTTCTTCCATTGACTGCGTCATCCGGTTTAATCGAATTCGTGCCGAATACGATTCCACTCCACGAGTTCCTCATGCCGGCACATGAACGCTACTACCCCAAGGACTACAAGGGTGGGCAGTGCAGGAGGGAAATCACCAATGTTCAGGGCAAATCAGTAGAAGTCAGGGTGGCTACTTATCGCAAGGTCACTGATCGGTTCCGGCCGGTGATGCGATACTTCTTCATGGAGTATTTTGTGGACCCTGACGAGTGGTATGCCAAGCGACTCGCATACACTCGCACCACGGCCGCCATCTCCATGCTTGGTCATATTTTGGGTTTAGGAGACAGACACGGGCATAATATCCTCCTCGATACAAAGACTGGTGAGGTGGTGCATATTGATTTGGGTGTTGCTTTCGAGATGGGCCGTGTCCTTCCAGTTCCCGAGCTCGTCCCGTTCCGGTTGACGCGGGATATTGTGGATGGCATGGGCATAACCAAGACTGAGGGAGTTTTCCGACGTTGCTGCGAGTTCACACTGGATGCCTTGCGAGAAGAGACTTACTCGATCATGACGATCCTCGACGTGCTGCGGTACGATCCTCTATACTCGTGGTCCATCTCGCCGGTGCGGCTTGCCAAACTTCAAGACGCGCGAAGAGACGATGAGGGGAGAGAAGAACTTGATGAGCAGGAAGTAGAGAAGAACCGGCGCAAGGGTTCTCGAGTAAATGAGCCCTCCGAGGCAGATCGAGCTTTAGAGGTGGTTAGGAAGAAGCTATCCAAGACGTTGAGCGTGACTGCAACAGTGAACGATCTCATCAATCAGGCTACAGATGAGAGGAACCTAGCTGTTCTATATTCAGGTAAGCCATATCTCAAAACCAGTCAGCATCCATTTGACACCAGCGTATTAACACCTCACTTTATCAGGTTGGGCGGCATACGCTTGAAAGGATCTCGGGGATTTAGAGCGGTTCGTGTATGATGTGTGTTCGAAAGTGTTACTTTTAAAGATATAGAATACCGGACACTGTCTGTAATATATTTCAATACGTATTGCGCGAACGGTCTGCAGACTCTGGACATCCATTTTTACCTCTTGGCGAGCGACTGACGTTGCCAGTGGACAAGAAGTGAAATGAGAAGGTGCCCGCTGCTATTTTCGGTGAGTGTCGGTGAGTGCAGCGGGTCCCACTCTGAGCAGGCCAGTGGCTGTGGGATTATTACTTGTATTAATATTTCGTAGTACCAAGCCAGTTCTGTCCGTTAAGTCCCTTAAGTCCACCATGTGGATGCAGCCAGCACTGGAATAAGTCTAATTACTAAGATGGGCTCCGCGTCCAAATGGACTTTCCGGCCTTTCTCCACGCGCCCGCCGCTGAAGTCATCGGCGACATTCTTCTCCCACCTACCACTACCAACCGTCTGTTGTAACGTCAACCGGGAATTGATATAGTAGCCTGGTTGTCCTCACAGCCAGCTTGTCACTCTTCAACTCAGCCCAACGTTGACACTGATCAGAAGGACATCCTCAAGCCGCGTCACTGCCTTGTCCTCGTCAGCCGCCAATCCTCAACCCGCCCGCCCTCGACTTTCGTCCTTTTTTTTTGTAACGCTGTCGTCCACGAGGGTCAATCGATTTTATTCGACACAGCAGCCACGAAGCACAAGCTACTGATGATCTAAGAGCTTTCTTCCGACTCTCGCATCACCCATCCCAGCAGGGAAAGCCCGCTTATCTCTCGCTGGGGACGTTGAGCCTTTCCCTATGCCGTCCTCCAACGCCGCTAAACCCACCTCGACAGCTTCCGACCTGGCGACTTCCGGCAGCGCACAACCGACTCCCCAGGATTCCAAGCGACGACGGACCATCGGCTCCGAATCACGCCCGCCCTCCTCTGCCCCTGCGATGAAACGACCAAAAATGTCCGATGCACCCACCCAGCTGCAGCGGCCGATCCCCATGGGCACGGGAAAGGAACCTATGAGTGGTTTGGGGCCGAAGACCATGAGGACTACCGTCAAGAAGCTCGTGATCAAAAACCGGCGCATCGACGGCTCCGATCAGCAGGCTGAGATTGAAAAATATTTCGAGTCCATCTGGAGCGAGATTTCCGATGCTCTCGGAGATATTCTACGGAACAAGAGACCTAAGGTCCCTTTCGACAGGATGTTTAGAGATGTCGAGGATCTTTGTAGGAATAAAAAGGAGCAGGAAGTTTACAAGAAGCTCATCACTACCTGCGAATTGTACCTCGCCGAGGTTGTGCTGGCCACCATCAAGTCCTCTCGCAAAAGAAGCGATACGGAGGTTCTGGCGTCTGTTCTTTCGGAGTGGAAGTCATGGAATGAGAAATCTGTTTGTTCATCCTTGCCCTTCTCTTGTATGTATGAAAAGAGAGAAAGAAGGCAGCTACTAACTTTGTCAACCTGCAGAAAATAATCCGGTCCACATTTGCCTATCTCGACGCTAGTTACCTTGCTAGACAGAAAGAGCTCCCACAGATTAACGACGCTTTAATTTCCAGGTTCAGGAAGGTGCTATCGAGCGGCCCAGGGGCCAAGCTCACAGACGGACGAAGTGTGGCGCAGGTTGTTGCAGACGGCATGTGTGAGCTCATCCACTTCGATCGAGTCAGCGATGATAGGTTCAAGCCATCACTACTAAGAGACGCGGTGTCGATGCTTCATATTTTCGGCGTCTACACCAGATGGTTCGAACCAAGGCTCCTCGAAGTTTCCGCCGCATACTTCACGGAGTTTGCGAGCGAGCGCAGCATGACCAGCTTACGAGATTACATCCGGCAGTGCCGAACACTCTTGGATGACGAAACCCACCGTTGCGACGCCTACAATCTTGACAGCTCATCCAAGCAACAAATGCTGGGTCTTTTGCACAAACATCTAATCCACGACCACCTACAAAAGCTCCTTGATTTGACCAGCATTTCGAGGTTGATTGAAGGAGGTGAGATTGAGTCGGTCGGTGCCCTCTATCAACTTTTGAAGCTTTCTGGCGTTCACGAGAAGCTGAAAGAACCCTGGGGCAAATATATCCGGGATACCGGCTCCGGCATTGTACAAGATACCGAGAGGGGAGACGAAATGGTAACAAGATTGCTAAGTCTCAGACGGTCCCTTGACTTGATTCTGAGGGAGGCGTTGGAGAAAGACGATGGCTTTCTGTGGACCCTTCGGGAAGCTTTTAACGATTTCATGAACGACCGGAAGAATGCCCAGGCGTGGGAGTCGGGCCAGGCCAAGATTGGGGAGCTGATCGCTAAGCATATTGACCTGCTCTTGCGTGGGGGCCTCAAGGCCCTCCCACGAGCACTCTATACTAATAACACGGACCGCTTAGAAGCAGAATCAAGGGGCAAGTCAACTGCGGCGGATGAAGATGGCGAGTTGGAGCATCAGGTCGACCAGGCCATTGCGCTCTTCCGGTTCGTCGAAGGAAAGGACGCTTTCGAGGCCTTTTACAAGCGTGATCTGGCTCGCCGACTCCTCATGGATAAGAGCGCAAGCCAAGATGCTGAACGCATGACGTTGAGTAAACTGAGAGGCGAGTGTGGTGCCAACTTTACACACAACTTGGAGCAGATGTTCAAGGACAAAGCCCTCGCCAAAGACGAAATGGAAACATACAGGCAGGCGTGTCAGGCTAGCGAGTACAAATTGCCGTTCGACCTCCAAGTCATGGTTCTCTCCTCCGCAGCCTGGCCTAGTTATAACGACCTCAAGGTCAACATGCCCCACGACATCGCGAACCAGATTGAGCGATTCGACACATACTACAAGCGCAAGCATAACGGGCGCGTCTTGACCTGGAAACACGGCCTCGGCCACTGTACCATCACCGCCCGCTTCAAGAGGGGCGAAAAGGAACTGAATGTGTCTTTCCTGCAGGCCGTCGTCCTGCTCACCTTCAACGATGTCGAGGATGCGGAAGCGCTGACGTATCAGCAAATATCTCAGATGACGAACCTTTCCGGCGGTGACCTGGATCGCACGCTCCAATCCCTAGCCTGCGGTAAGACAAGGGTCCTTACCAAACACCCCAAGGGCAGGGACATCAACCAATCGGATACATTTACCTTCAACCGGGGATTTTGGGATGATCGGTATAGGATCAAGATTAACCAGATCCAGATGAAGGAGACCAAGGCAGAAAACAAGGCGACACACGAGCGTATTGTGCAAGACAGGCGGCTTGAGACTCAGGCTGCCATTGTCCGCATCATGAAATCGCGCAAGACCATGACGCACGCGTTGCTGGTGGCAGAAGTGATTGATATGACCAAGAGTCGTGGCCCAGTAGACGCGGCACAGATTAAGAAGGAAATAGAAAGGTAGGCACACGTTTTCGTTGAAGCCGTATCCGGTTAAGGCCTTTGCTAACATTTTTCATCTAGTCTTATCGAAAAAGATTACATGGAGAGAGAAGGTACCTCGTACAAATACCTCGCCTAGAAGATTTCCATCCCACATGTCAAACGCCGGCAGGCGGCCGGATGTATATGAAACGACGACGTTAATGACGAATGGACATGATTCTTTCTTTACGTGAGGCATCCGATCCCAAGGTGGCATGCATATGTTGGAGCAGACATTCAGGGCGACGGGAGGAGCAATTGATAGTTGATTCCGTATGGTTCTGGGCGGCTTGTGGCGCCTCTACACCCACGATCACGGACATTTTATTTTACACTTTAGCTAGATGTACGGATAAACACAGACGCTCATCGGCTCGTTAATACATGTAACGACCCGTTTTTCGATATCCAAGCCCGTTAGCGATGTCGGGAGGCTGCGTGGCGATGCCGTCGTCCTCCGTCTTCCTCCGTCTTCAACCTATTATTATTATCTAAGCATGGGCCAAGACTTTTTCCTTCGAGTTTGGACCCCGAAGACGGTGGAAGGATGGCGGGGCAAGGTATGTACTAAGGCAATGAGGGGCAGTTTCGGGTTTTTTTTTGGTATTAATTGAAGGAGCTCCCACAGCTGGCTGGCAACCCCCTCCGTGGGCGGAAACGGGTCGCTGATAGCCCCAGTCTCAACGCATTCTCCTTTTTCCCTGATGGCGAGCCTGAGTCGATTGGGGTTTCCAAGAGATAGCTAAGACTTTCTAACCATTGCGCGCATCCTCAGCTCTCAACTCCATCCCTCCTTAGCCTCTCCCACCTATACCTCGCCTCGCCAGTTTCCCCTAGATAAAGACGAGAACGGGCTATCTCTCTCTCCCTCTCTCTCTCTCTCTCAAATAATAAAAAAAAAAAGGGGAGAAAAACGAAACCCGGGATGAGCCATTATAAATTCACCGCCGTCCCCGGCATCTTCAAAAGCTTCGCAGCCGAATGCGCGGCGGACCCAGGCCTAAAAATCACCACGCAACCCGACCTCGCCATCCTCGAGCGCGCCTACGAGACGGACGCGCCCGGCGACGCCGAAAACCTCACGCAGTGGCAGCGGCTGGCCAAGTACGTCGATGGGCTGAACAGGACCGCGCCCGAGGGGACGAGCTATAAGCTTTTGTACCTGACGCGGCATGGGCAGGGAGTTCATAATGTTATGCATGAGAAAGTTGGGACGGAGGCGTGGGATGTAAGTCTATATGTCGAGGCGGGAAAAAAATGTTGAAAATGCGTATATATATATATATATATATATACACATAATACGTGAGAGGCCGGTGGACCGCCCTTCTGCTAACATTGGGCGAAACAGAGCCACTGGAGTCTCCTCGACGGCGACGGAACGGTAACCTGGTCCGACGCCCACCTCACCCCCGAAGGCGTCTCGCAAGCAACCACGCTCTCGGCCTTTTGGTCCGCCCTGATCGAAAAGGGCGCGCCCTTCCCCCTCAACCCTCTACACCTCCCCACTCACGCGCTGCCTCCAGACGACGAAGCACATCTGGGCGCCCATCTGCCACGCCCGCAACGCCCCCTTCCACCCCACCATCAAGGAGCTCCTCCGCGAGCAAATCACCGACCATACCTGCGACAGGCGCAGCCCGCGCGCCTACATCGCCGAGAACTTCCCCGAGTACCTCTTCGAGGACGGTTTCGCCGAGACCGACCAGATGTGGAGGGCCGACCGGTGGGAGCCGCTGCCGGAGCACTGCGCGAGGAAGCAAAAGGTGCTCGAGGATATCTTCGAGAATGATGCGGGTACGTGCTTGTCGCTGTCGGTGCACTCGTTCGCCATCGCCGTCATTATGGCGGTGTGCGGGGCTGAAATGTATAGGGTGAGGGAGGGAACGTCGCTTGGCTTGTTGGTTAAGGCCGAGAAGGTCGACGACGCTCCCGTTTTCGACGTCGCTGAGAGGCTTATCGGATATTAAAGGGGGCTCGTTGAGGGTATATAGATCGATGTTGGCACCGTCATAGTTTCCAATGAGCATGAACAGATTCAAGAAATAGCAGCAGCGGGAAGCAAGACTATTGGGTATTGGTATCAAACTTCGTATGAAATAGAACAAATGGCCTAAATGATCCGATGGAAAAAGACAAAAAAAAAAAAAAAAAAAAAAAAAAAAAAAAAAGTGTTTCCTTGATGCGCCATGCCGTTATACACCTGTAAACGATCCCGTCCCAATCTCATGACCCCGTCATAACCACTTGCAAATACTCATTCCGATGCGCCCCATTCTTTTTTATGTGCTGGCCCGTCGCACCATCAATCTCTGTGCCTCTGATCGATGCGGACCCTCCATGTATACTTATTGCGATCCGCGTGCACATCCACAAACTCCCCATACGTATCTGGCAGAGGAGAAAATCGCGGAAGCGTTAGTTCGTTAGGTCGTTTGCCAACGTTGACAAAGGGCGTCTCCCCTACGGCAGGTCCTTCGAGCTCCGAGGGCTCATCCTCCCAGTCCGAGTCGTGACGATCCATCGGTGCCGGGCTCTCGATAGACTCCCCGCGTTCCGCCGACTCTATAGAATCGTTGATCGTTTGGGCCCACCAACGATCTTTGTCGTCCGAACTTTGGTCGCGGGTCGTTGAAGCATCATCATCTGGCCCATACCCAAACACGTCGTCAAAGTCTAAGCCTACCAGATGGGCTCGCCGAACTCTACTCGAAATATTGCTCCTGTTTTCCGCCGGGACAGACCCCACCTCTGTACGCGCAGACTCATCCTGGGTCGCGGCAGGTAGCTGCCTCGAGGCTTGGCTAGAAGGTCCCTTGGTGGCTCGCGAGCTAACTTCGGCGACTTCTTCTGTAGTCTCCGTTATATTACGGTCTTTAGACTCTTCAGAGCTTTCCTGGCCTTGCCGGTCTTCGTCATTATCGCTATTTTCGATCGTCATCCTGGCCAACTGGAGCTGGTTGGGCGTAGGCCATCGTGTCTTGGCATTTTCCATCCTTCGAGCGGCACAGGTAGTCGCGGCATGTCGAAAAAGTTCGAGCGCATAGTCCAGCTGGCCCATGAGGTGGAACATCTTCCCTCTATACCAACTACACTTGACAACCGCCAGAGTCTCGCTCGAGGACCGAGCAAGATATTCCCTATGCAGGAGATCATAGGCGACAATCGCCTCGCCGGCGTCGCCGCTCTCTTCGTATAAATGCGCGAGAGACTTGAGAATGCCACATCTCGCCTTACGGTCCGTGATAAAGCCAGAGGTGTCACCCTCTAGAGCTTTACGGTATTCAAAAATAGACTCGTCAGTCCGACCCGCTAGACGCAGCGCATGAGCCAGGCTTTTCCTAGCGTCCCCGACAAGAGTGGAGAGCTCTAAAGGCGCGTCGACAGGAGCTGCGAGTTCGTCGCCATCCCAATCTACAAGCGTCCTCACGAGCTGGAGCAGCGCGCGGTATTCTGGTATAGCAGCCTCATAGTTGCCTGCCTTTTTGAGCGAACGCGCCAAATAATACCTGTTAATCACCGATACCAAGTTATCGGGCTTGAATTTATCGTCGCAAAGAGGTTGAATGCGTTTGCATAGGGTAATGAGCTCGGTGTACATCTCTTTTCGAAAGAGTAGTCGCCGAACGAGATAGAGAAGCACCTGGCCGTGATCGTAGTGGATCAGGCTGTGTGCAACATCTGTCGTCGCGTACTCCTTCATAGTTTCTTCTCCTACGTCATCAATGACGATGAGACAGGCAAGGAGCCGGAATCTGATTGCATCCTCCTCCTCATCCCGGGGCTTGACTGGCTTATCTTTCCAACGAATCAGCCTTCGCCAGATGAGCACTGCTTCGTCGACGAATCCGGATATACTAAGGGCAAGCGCAAACTCTTTCTCAACGTTGTAAAGTAGCGCGGGGCCTTCTGCTGGCCGACTGACGAGGAGTTCGACAACATTTGCGTAGAATGGGTCGCCTAGAGGTGGCCGCAATCCGAGATACACCAGAGTCAGTTCTACCAGATCATACAAGCAGCGCGCATGCCAAATTTCGGGAGGGTGGACAAGTTTGAAGAGAGCATTGTCGGCTGTGTCCTCATAGTGGCCCGGGATCGAATCTCGGCCATTCAGAGCCTTGAAGGTTTGAAGGAGGTCTACGGTGTCGGCAGAAATCTCCATTGCGCGATCCACAGGACCGCGAAAAGTGTAGCATTGTAGCAGTAAACACAGGCAGCGACCCAGATAGAATTGTTTCACAGGACTATCCTGCAAAGAGCGGAAAAACTGTCGCGCCAGCTCGAGGTCGCGAATCGCAGAGGCAAAGTCCCGCTGTTCAAGATGGGCGTGGCCGCGGGCGAGAAACGAAATAGGAACAACAACGCGATTTCTCTCGTCGTCTGCCGCCAAAGTTCGTGAGATTATGATAGTGGCCCAATTTCCGGCAAGTTTCGTCAGCCGACGTTTGCCCCCAATCTTTAAGACTTCACCTGCAAGTAGCAGAATGTAGTGGTGGAAATCCTGCACAAGCACGGCCCCAGGCCGCCGCTTCTCGATCAATTTTCGGAGGGACGGCATGGCGAGGATGCGCTTCTCGCACAAGCGCGAAACAACCAATTTGAAATCGACTCGGCGATCGTCGCGGAAGATGGTGAAGCTAGCAGTACGAGAGAGACGATTGGGTCGAGGGAGGGTAGGATTCGACAGGAGCAGTTGCGACTGGTAGGATGGGGTTCATCGGCAAACAACGGAACAACGGTCGTAGAAGGGTATAAGTCGTTCGGAATCAAGGACAGTGTCAAACATTGACAGCTCCCCTAGACGAGGCGACCAAAGGGACCAGGCGAGCCCAACTGATCAACTCATAAAACTTTACGCTAAGAGGAATGGGCAGGATGGAGGGTGTCTGGGCTGGGGCATCGCGCACGCGGAGCCAAACCTCGTTTTGCTTGCTGAACCACCTTTGAAAGCACGACACGCCTGGTGTGTTTTCCAACCGTCCGAGTGTCGATAAAATGGCGCAGAAATAGTGAAATGAGCTATGATTTCGTAGGAGTGTCGGTGTCGCTTCGAAGGCGGTCACAAGATGGGGGCCAGTCTGGGTTTCGGCTCCCGTCGTAAAATGGCGGGGTTCGTCCTCGTGAGCGTATGCACTGCGGGAACCGGGACAGAATTAGTCGAGTAACGGCGGCGCGGAGATATATGCCCGAAGAGATGTTCAGTCGCCAGCAACCCTTCCCAGGATGTGAGAGGAAGCCAGGCGAGGCAGTCTTGATTCGAGCCTAGCTTAGTCAGTGTTGGCGAGATCTCCTGAACCCGGCAGGCAACCACAGATGAGGCGGTGCCAACCACTGTCTCACTCGCCAAAACCACCACTTGGACAGGAGAAGCAGCGGCTGCGGTTCCAAGGAGAGTTTAAACCCAGAGTGAGAGAATTCTCCTGAACCAGGCTTCCTGGGACGGATATAAGTGAAATAATCCTACCATCTACAGAGTAATATCTCATTCCTCTCAGCCGCCTGTGGCCAGAGCGGCGCTGCGCAGTGGCATCACTTCCTGAGTTGGGTGTGGGGCCAGCTGACCTTCATTTGAGCCCAAGGGAGTTTACAGTACCGCCGGCCATCAAGACAATTTGCTTCTTCCTTCTACTTCTTCGGAACTAACTAGCTTCCACTATTTTCCACGGTGAGATAAGCATGGTAGGCGAGGGACTTCATCATTGTGTTCGCCCGGATCCGGCTGCTGCGCCTTTTGTCCATAGGGTGTTGAAGGTGGAATCGTCAGCTGAAGGTGCTCAAACCCAGTTGCGGATATAAAAATGACACCTACTCATTGATACGCTATCTGAATAATCTGGAGGGGGTTTCCCTTGCATTCCGGTTTTCATAAATATACCTTCTCTAGACCTCTAAGAACTAGATATAATGCGCAAAAACGAACCAGCTTATATTAGTGTTTTTAGTAGGCACCATAAAGCTTTATCGCGCAGTCAAGGGGTATGGTATCATCAGCCGGCGAAAGTCCTCCCAACTGGCACTGAGGTAAGCAAGGACAGCCAGGCGGATAGATTCACTCTGTCGCTGGCTGGCTGGCTGTCTCTCAGTATAGATGGTAATCCCTAATACCTAATATTAAAAGTGTAGAAATCAAGTAGACATGTAGACATTTGTATGGTATAATTAGTATCACTAATATTCTCTATCAAAGCTTATTCACTCAGTAGCCATTCTGAATCTAGGAGGGCTCTAGCATCAAGCCGCTCTCCTGGTGAAACCTTAAGCATAGATTCCAAGAATGCTAAAAATCTTCGCCTCTCAGGGCTTCCGGGCTGAAAGCTTCGGCAAAACCCATCTAATCCATGGATGTACAAGACGGAAAAGGGCTTGAGTTTAATGGCTGGCCTGAGCATATAGGACTCAAATTAGTGTACGGTACGTATGAACTTAGTATAGATATAACGGATATACCTTCTAGATCAAAGTATTTTAACGCTTGGCTAGAGCGATGTATCAAGTCCTCAGGTACAGGTCCTAACACAGCTGATATCAGTGCAAGATGGGCCTCCGCGGTATATGGGGCGTTCGGCGTTCGCTGGCCGTCAAAGAGAAATTGCGCTTCTGCAAGCTCCCATATCTAGAGTAGAAAAGTTAGTATATATTGCGAAGCTTAGAGTCGTCATTCTAGGAGCGGATGGATAGCTAGGTACCTACAATTAGTCCTAGGTTCCAGATATCAACCTTGTAGTCCCATTGAGCCCCGAGTATCACCTCGGGGGCGCGAAGTTTCTCCGGCTGGATCCACTCCGTCAAGTGTTTATGATACCAGCTTGCTAATATTGTATTTGATAAGTTTTCATTATCATAATATAAAATCATCAAAAGGAGAAAGGGTGGATACCTGTGCCGAAGTCACTCAATTTTACACTAAGGTTCTGAGGCCGCGTTATATCCTCCGTAGCAGAGGTTATTTGCTCAGATTTCATATAGAAGTCGTTCGGTGAGGCAGAGGGCGTATCGATAGGCTTAAACACTTCAGGCGGGGCTTTCTCAAACATTTCGTTCTGGTGTCTCAAGTAAGATATTTTGTGGTTTGATGTCTGCGTGAATTAGTATATGCGAGTACCTGAAGAAAGACCTGCTAGTATTGTCACAAACCTGTATGGATAACATTGCAAGTATCGTGTAGGTAGGTAAGCGCGAGAAGTAGCTGTCTCGTTATACTCTTTAGCAGAGGGTGTGGGATCCTGTACTCTGGAAAGAGACTGCGGTAATGTGACATGTCCGGTCCCATAGCCTTGAAGACTAGGCAGACGTGGATTCCATTGGGTCCCTGTATCCTGAACTTGTCAATTAGACCAAGGATATGGATTGGCCTATAAGACCGAAACTCGGAGGTCTTCGTACATTCATTGATGTGTTTCAATATCTCAAGCTCAAAGATATCTTTGGAAGCCCCGAAACAATCAGCTGTGAGGATTTTAAGGGCAACATGCTTGTTTTCTCTGCCTGCTTGTTAGCACTAGATCAGATTTAAAGGGCATATACGTGCGCACGCTTTATGTCATGAACCAACCAGACAGTGGAATAGCGGCCATATCCAAGCTTGCTGACGACGACATATCTATCGTTAAACACATCCTGCAAACGGACAGGGTGATAGCCACCGGGACAGTATCGTGAGATGCTCTCTTCGGAAAATGATGAAATGGTGTTTTGGATGCTTCCGGACATGTTACGCTGCCCAAACATCGCTTGGACGCGCAGTGAACTAGCCTTAAGAACTCCACGCAAGCGCGCCGTCATTTTCGCAAAGAACATGTCTCAATAATTGGATGAGAAATGGAAAGGCATTCATCTCCCGCACCCATCTCTTCTGATGTCCACAGCCAGGAGCTTCCTGAATTAAAGGGAGCCAATGAGCTCACAGGCAGCATGATCGAGTTACTACTATCAGCAAGCCTATTCACGTGTGGTGGGATAATCAATCCAGACGCCACCCGGCGCTTTATGTCATTCCGTGTCCGACACGCCAGCAAGTGCCCTTGCACTAGACTAATACTATTTTAACATCAATTAAGCTCTCTGACGAGGGTTCCTGGACACCATCACCACTATCGCGTATTGTGTGGCCATCATTTGTTGGTCCGTTTATCTTACATCAATTTATGTTTCAGGAGAGGTTGGATTACATGAAGGATAGGCCTATGGCAAAAGGAGCCGCAGGATTTGAGCTATTAAGTTAGGGGTTCCCTAGACGATCTTTTTACGGCGGCCGTCGGCAGAAGCTTGAGAAGTCAAATGATAATTGAAGAGTGAGAGTGAAGTCCGGGTCAATTATATGTATGAAGTCGGAAGTATGGTGAAGTATTTACTAGATTTCCCAACTCTGCTGGCTATTGAACAATACTTGCACCCGCCAGAACGCCGCCTGCAGCCTCACCTTTTACATACCTATTCCACTTGGACAATGAAGGGCTCGGATATCTTGAGGGCTTTGCGCACAATCAAATGGCGATATCCTACTCACCACTCAAAATATGGACGTCGCCCTGAGGCGGAAGCTCTCGTCAAGGAACACTATGAGGCGAAGAAGTTAGAAAACAGAGGTGCGGAGGAGGCTATAATCGTGTAAGTAGTAGGCACTACCATCATCGCGAGAGCACGGTTAGCTACAGAACGAACATGTAACCGTCGAATTCAAAACTGCGGAGGGAGATCATGTTACTACCCATCACGTCTATGGTCCAAAAGATGTCCAATGAGCAACTCTTGATATTTGTTTTTCCTTTCATAGTCCTCCCAAATTATTAGGGAGCACTCGAAGACATTTAGAGAGAAAATCCAAAGCCACTCCATGATAGATGGATGCTTTGCGCCGTCTAATATTTTTTCCTCCTGGATCGGGTCGGTCCGAGTCCTTGCTTCGATCAGGATCCGAGTCTACCTGGAAGCCTGGCAAGTTTCGTGCGTCCAGGCCGAGAATTGCGCCAATCAGCTAAAGCATCTACAGGTCAAGCTATCCCTTTGGCCAGTTCTAAGGGCCTTGGCGCTGCATTACTCCAACGGTCAGCTCAGTCACTCGGTGAGACCTACTCCAGACGCTGCAACAGCTCAACTCATGGAAAACGAGGAATGCGAGAAACCCTCGCGATGAGCCCCGGCGACAATATAGGTCGCCGCTGCCCACGAGGGCTTCCACCTGCGATTGCGGTCCATAACAAGTAACTCTTCTGTAAAATATACTCCTTCAACCGTCTTCTTCATTTCAAGAAAGTGTGTCAATCATGAGCCAATCTCCCATGTCAAAGGCGGCCATTGTGGTGCCCATCGGGCCAAAGGAGGCCCCCTCGGTCCTCCAGCCGCAGCCTAACGGTTCTTCTGCGCCAAAGGGAAAAGGAAACCCGCTAAATGACAAGTTCAAGGAGTTTGTAAACGTCAGTCGCGAGCGTTACAACATTCCTGGCATTGCAGTCGGTGTTGTTCACGGCGATGAGACATATTCTTCTGTATATGCCCCTCCATCGCATTGGCCGCAACCCACACCAGACTTACTGATGAAGACCGCAGGCATACGGATATCTAAAGCCGGGCTCAGAGGAAGAAGTGACACCAGACACGCTCTTTAACATTGGCTCCATGACCAAGGGCATCTGCGCAGCCACCCTACTTCACGTAATGGAAACGACCGCCAAGTCTGAGAAGCCCATCACACTGGACACCAAGATCCAAGATATTATCCCCGATGACTTTGTCCTCTCTGACGAATATGCAACCTCGCATGCTACACTCAAAGATGCCCTCGCTCATCGGCTCGGCTATTCCCGCCATGACTTTAGCTACGGTGGCCCGGGCTACACCGTCGAGGATGCTGTCCGTTCCCTCAGGCATCTGCCTATGACTGCCGAGTTCCGGGAGAAATTCCAGTACTTCAATATTGGCTACATGACTATTCAGCACGCTATCGAAACCATTACGGGTAAATCTTGCGGCGATATGTACGAAGAGGTCGTCTTTAAGCCGCTGGGTATGAATTCTAGCACTGTTGATGTCAAACAGGCACAGGCAATGTCTTGCCCCTTGGCTACCGGAGCTGCGTATTTTAACGAGGCTTTCGAGACACACCCATGTCGGGAGAGCCAACTCGTGGGCCAGGGAGGTGTCATTAGCAATGTGGCTGACATGACGAAATATATCCGGGCCATGATCAATAAGGAATTGCTCCTCTCGAAGGAGTCTCAGGCGTCTCTTCTCACGCCACTTAGTATTGGAAACACGATGCACACAAAGCACCAGTCGAACGAATTATACGCCGCGGGGTGGATGATTTCCAGCTATAGGGGTAAGCTCCTTGCCCACCACACCGGCGGAGTCCCCGGCTATTTCGGTATCGCAGGATTCTTCCCAGAACTCCAATGGGGCGCCGTTGTTATGACCAATGGGGACCTTCCAGGGATGTGCGCATCCGGGGCCCTATTCTATAGGCTTATGGATGATTATCTCGAAATCCCTGAAAGCGATCGAATAGACCAAGGCGCAAAATTGGAGGGCTTCATCACGATGAAGGACCAGGGCTACTTGAAGGCACGAGAAACGCATCTTACGCAGCTCTCCGATCCTCAAAAGCCACACTCCTTGCCTCTGGAAGAGTATGCCGGCACCTATACCCATCCTGCTTACCGCGATATCACCTTTGTCGTTGCTGAACCAGAAGCCGACCTCCCGGTCGCGGAGAAGACGACAAAAGTTTTACATGCGCTTAAGGAGAAATCAGAGTGGGATGTCGTCTTCGATCTTGAACACCTTTCAGGAGAGCATTTCATATGCTATATCAATACTCTCGTCAGATCCCCGATGGTCCACGAGGCTTGTCCCGCCGAATTCAATGTTGGGCCGGATGGAAAAGTGAGGCGGCTTGGAATTCAGTTCTCCCAATTCTTAAGTTCCTCAAAAGAAACAATATGGTTTGATAGGATTGGGTAACCTCTGAAAGCGTCGGCTGCGGTGGATTTGAAGCAAAAAAGCACGCCGGCTAAGCGGCTTATCCCGTAGAGGGATTAGCCTTTTATGCCGCAATTCTGCTTTTTTGGGGCCGGGTATCTGTTCGTGTACCAACACAACACGCGCGTAATCCCTAGATGTTTATAATCATTGAAACAAGATAAGGGGCAATATGGCCTAGTTGGAAAAGTGACCGTCTGGGTGTAACCGCCAGCCTTGGAATAATCGGACATGTCTCCCCATACATCTAGATCATCGCTGGCTAGTAGTGAGGCTAGGCTCCTGTGGGCGCTGCCTTTTTCACCTGCAAGTTCTGACAACTTGCTCCTAGGCATGACAATCAAATGGTAGTGAAGATAGGAAGCGCCTTGTTCGGCCGCATGCTAGCACCCACTTAATTTTAGTTATATTTAACCATTTCCCTACACAGGACTCCATGACTCTTACCTCGATTGCGGATATGAAATGATTCTGTGGCAAGCGAGTCTTTGACTCTCTACCCTCGCTTGAGGGCTCCGTTAGTCACTCTCAACAACCCGGGTTTACTAAGACGTTGAACAGAAACGACAACCCATCAGGTACCGTCAACAAGTATAGTTCGAGGGAAGGAGAGAACACCAAGCTTCAGCAACATCCAGGGAGAGCAGGAAGTTCCAAGTCGTGGATGGAACGGACCACGCAGTTGATTGTGTCCCCATCTGATCCCATGGATTCCACGAATGCCAACGTCGGTGGGTTGGCAGCCAACAGACGCAATCCCGAAGTTTACCCAAAGAGTTGCAGTGACTGGAGGGGTTGCCTAGCACCAACGTTAAATGTAGGGCTCACCATGATCAGATAAGTGCATCAATTGTCAGCGATGCGGACATGTTCCACTGTGCGCGAGCTGGGGATTATGAGCCATGCCTACAGTCTAGACTCAATGAGTTAATGGGTTGCTCATATACTTCCTCGTGCAAAATTGCTCGCTATTGCTGTAGGCACCAGTCGATGACATGGATCTCACCACCTGCATTTACTCACCACCGAACTCCTGCCTGACTCACTCGCCGGGGCGGTGTTTGCCTGGACTTAGGCTTCAGTGCTGAGAGGAGCCCAGCCCCTGGCAAGGAGCCAGCTGGCTGGCAGAGCTGGCTGGCCAGGAGCACGGGTTTGTGGTACACTAAACCTAATCCTGGGCCTGGCGTATATGTTTTCAGCTGGCTGTTGCTACTTACACCGTACAGGTACAGACACGCGGGCTAGCTCCCTGTCAGCCAGCCCGTTGGGTAATTGATGTTGAGTTCAAGCACCCCAGAAATTAATAAGTACCTGGATGTTTCGCGCTGTCAGTCTCGTCAGTTTTCTTTCAATTCTCGTCCACGAAAGACAAACCACTGGCTCAATTGTGCTTGTGGACCGTCAGACTTTGTGCCGATCCCACCTTCGTCCATCACCATGACCAACGAAGACGTTCAATCCCCAGAGCCTTGGTTCCTCAAGTCTGGGTTTGCGGTTCGCTTCCCAACCCATCCGGCTCTAACCATGCCTGATGATGAGTTCATAAAATTCATCGAGGATGAGGTTATCGCCGCTGTGGTAGATGAGGACTTGGAGAAAATGTGGTTGACAGAAGCGCAGGAGGATATGCCCTCAAAGAAGGGCCAACCCTTCATGGATGCTCTTCTATCTCGTAACGGACCTCCACAACTAGGCCCCAACATGACTCTCACTGAGAACCAGGATCTGACCCATATTTCGACCAAGAACCCCCTCGTCGACCTTTTCTATGACCTGGAGAGCACGGTTCAAGGGCCGCGTTTGAAGGAACTTCTCGATGCCGCATGGACTCATGATCCTCTTGCCACCTTAAAGATCATTTTCAACGCCCGGTCCATACACCTCGGCAAAGGATCGAGGACAGCCTTTTACATGGCTGCGGGTTGGCTCGCGAAGTACCATCCTCGCACTCTTCTGAAGAATCTTGGATGGCTTAGCCGGCCCATCATAGAGAAGAAAGTTTCCAAAGAAGAGTCCACCCCCCGCCAGAGTGGAGAAGATGCCATGGTCATCGTGACTACTGAAGACATCTCCAGCGAGGGAGATGAGTCCATGGCTCATGATGTCCCAAATGGGGTGGCACATGGCTACTGGAAGGACCTCTTGAATCTTCTGGCGTTGAGCGCAAATGACCTCCTCGATGTGCTGGCACAGCCTAAGGATATTTTAAATATAACTAGTAAGGGACCCCGTGTTACCCAGGAAGAAGCTCGGGAAAGGAGGCACAAAATTCGAGACGAACGCCATAGTCGTGCTATTGAGAAGTTTAATAACGATAGCTTCCACCGCGGACTACACCTATCAATAGCAAGACTGTTTGCCGCGCAACTGAAGCGGGATTTAACGGCGCTTCACGGCTCTGATCCCCGAGCCAAAAGAAGCATCTCCCTATGCGCGAAGTGGGCACCATCTCACGAAAGATTCCACGACAGGCACACCATTATCGTATCTTCTATTGCCGAGATTCTTCATCCAATGCCCAATATTCAAGCCCTGGTCGACAGCGATCCTTCCCTAACTGGAAACCCCGACAGGCAACGGGAAGTCTATCTGCGGCACGTACGCGAGGAGTATCGCAAGTCAATCTCCGCTCTCCGGCAGCACCTGAATGTCGTCGAACGAAACTTGTCGGCCAAAACATACGGGAAGATCGAGTACGATTGTGTTCCATCCACCGCTATGAACAGGTACACAGACACATTTATTAAGCGTGACGAGGAACGATTTTTTGCCTATGCTGAAGATGTCGCTGGGGGGAAATCCAGAATCAGTGGCGCAACACTACTACCCAGCACGCTCACAAAAGAGGTGCTGAGTATGGGCGGCCCACTCAAGCGAAACCAAATTGAGCGTGCAGTCAGGGACAAGATCACGGATGGCCAGTGGAGGGCTCTAGTACAGCGTATCAAGGATTCCGGTTCCCTTGAGTCGTCCATAGCTGTCTGCGACGTGAGCGGTAGCATGTACAGCCCTACCCTGCAAGACGGCACCACACCCATGCATTCATCAATCGGTCTATCGCTGCTCATCGCCGAGGTTGCCCAACCACCCTTTCGAGGAGCGTTCATCACCTTCAGCGAGAAGCCTGAGGTCGTCGAGATCGACCTTTCGGAACCACTGACTGAAAAAATCAAATCCATCTCTCAGGCAGACTGGGGTTATTCCACGAATTTCGTCAGCGTCTTTGAAGACCTCATTTTACCCATGGCTCAACGCCATCACCTTAAACAAGATGATATGGTAAAAAGAGTGTTTGTTTTCAGCGACATGCACTTCGACCAAGCCTGCTCGTCTGAGAACGCGTTGACGACTTCGTATGAGCGCATTGTGCAGAAGTACAAGGAGGCCGGCTATGAGGTGCCGGAGCTAGTATTTTGGAACCTGGCTGGTGGTCGGGGAGGAGGAACACCCAAGCCGGTTACCGCGGATGAGAATGGAACCACCTTGGTTTCGGGATACTCTCAGGGAATGCTGAAAGTATTCCTGGATGGCGGGGGCTTTGAGGATCCAGAGGCAGAAGATTCGGCTGTTGCCATGGAAGAGACGGAGGACGGTGTCGAGATCGTGAAAGTCGCCAAGGAGAAGATGGACCCTCTAGTGTTGGTAAAGAAGGCGATTAGCCACAAAGCTTACTCGATGTTGCAAGTTGTTGATTAGTCGGTGCATTGGTCATGTTGGAGTTGAGGGACAAAAGTAAAATCATGAGTGAAATGAAAAAAGCTACGAAATTGTTATAAAGTAATTCCCGGATCACCATCTATCCCAATCCAAATACGATTCCCTATTGAATATCTGTTCGAATATCCGTGGTGATCGTTTTGGGCCATACACGTACTAGTCGTCCAATAGCCCTCCTAGTTCATGTCATCAGCCAGCGACCCGTAGGCAATCCGTCGTTGCTGGCTGGCGTTCGCTGGACAGACCTAAACTACCTGAGAGTGGGGACTCTGTGGGGCGAAGGGGTCGTGGGGATGTTATCGATAAGGAATCCCTGCAAACGATGTCAAAGCAAAAACGGAAGGCGGGGTTGGTTCACGCCTCGCCGCTTCACTTCGTAAACCCAGCTCCGAGCAGGCAGCATCCACATCGCACGGACAGCTCCCAACCAGCTCTTCGGTTATTGCCTGGAACACCTCCCCTCATGACATTCAACTAATCTCGCCCTGAGAAGCTGGATGAGGAGGCAAATCCATTCACGATGGATGTTGCTCTGAAGTCATGGGGTAAGGACTCCGTCTCCGCACTAACTTGCGCACCAGCGCCCGCTAACTATAATTATCATGGTTCTTCTAGAGCTCGACAACAATGTCAAGCTAATCGACCCGAAGCGAGATGCCCTCTACATCCACGATCCCGCCGCTGAAAAGGAGTTGACGGATGCCAAGCCTTGGAAAAAGGATATCAACTACTTCAAGCATGTCCGCATAAGCGCTGTTGCCCTCATCAAGATGGTGATGCACGCCCGTTCTGGGGGTTCCCTGGAAGTCATGGGCTTAATGCAAGGATACATTACGGGTGACACCTTTGTCGTCACCGATGCCTTCCGCCTTCCCGTTGAGGGCACGGAGACACGAGTCAACGCGCAGGCCGACGCCAATGAGTACCTTATCGAATACACCGAGGCTTCGAGAGCTCAGGGAAGAACGGAAAACGTGGTTGGATGGTACCACAGTCACCCTGGATACGGATGCTGGCTCAGTGGTATCGATGTCGAGACTCAGATGATGCAGCAACAGTATACCGATCCGTTCCTGGCCGTCGTCATCGACCCCGATCGAACCATCAACGCCGGCAAGGTGGAGATTGGTGCCTTCCGGACATACCCTGCTAATCACAAAGCTTCTGGTGGCGCCTCCCCCGGAAGCAAGTCTGAAAGTGAAGCTGTACCCCTCGCCAAGATCGCAGAGTTTGGTGCTCACGCGAGCAAGTACTATAACCTTGAAATTTCCCACTTCAAGAGCTCGCTTGACAGCCATCTTCTTGATCTCTTGTGGCAAAAGTATTGGGTCCAGACTCTGAGCGCCAATCCTCTCTTAACCAACCGGGACTACGGTAACAAGCAAGTCTTAGACCTTAGCTCCAAGATTGCCGAGGCTACGAGAAACATGGTTAGGGCCAGGCCTCAAGCCGGCTTCTATTCCGGTAAGACAGGTGTAGACAAGGCTCTCGACAAGGTGGTGAAGGATAGCGATATGATAGCTACCAGGGAGAAGACGGGGTTATTGGCGGCCGATGTCAAAGTGAAGGTATTTAACGATCCCACATCGAAAACCGAATAAGGAGATCTGAAATCATGATGGGCCTCCCGGTGATCCCCACTGTATCCGGTTGTCTCTGTTTCGTCTTCA
Source organism: Lomentospora prolificans (assembly GCA_029532625.1). NCBI lineage: Eukaryota > Fungi > Ascomycota > Sordariomycetes > Microascales > Microascaceae > Lomentospora > Lomentospora prolificans. Next base: position 761,984 of record JARFXM010000008.1, on the reverse strand, counting down.
CTCCACAATCATTGCAGGCGTCGGGTTTATGTAGAGTGGAACCAAACGGAATTAAGCGGTTTATCAATATAAAAATATTCAAACATTGAATCATCATTACCTCCCTCTTTTCCTCATCTCCCTTCCGAATCCCCCAAGCCGTAGTTGTCAGAGATAATATCTCTCGTCATACAACGTGTAGGCCTAGGATCTCCATTCTTTACACCGACACCCAAAGGACACATAACACAGTTAGCCATACTCTTGTAGTATTTATACTGCTTCCTCCCCTTCTATACTTGTATTCCAGTGTCTACTGGCCATGTTGATAAATCCCGGCCATTGCTCCAGAGCTAAGGATTATATCTCCATAGCTCCTTCCGCACTTATGACCTACGCAGCCCCCCAAAATGGAAGGAAAGAACGACCAGAAGATCGCAATTTTTCATGCCTATAATATCAAGGCTTTTCTTCTTTATGTGCTCACTTTTATCCTAACCCTCTCCCACAACCTCTCCCTAAAACCCCGCTTCCAATACCTGGAAACATCATCACCAGTTTTACCCTATTCCTATCACCCATTAGTATTGACCTTATTGTGTACAGACATCTACTCACTTCCATCATGGCTAAGTTGAAAGCCAAAAAGAACAAAGGCAAGAAGAAGAAGAAGGGTGGCCAGCGTGACAAGACCATCAACCCCCCAGAGATCACTCAGCACGGTAGCCCTACCGATGAAGGCGACAAACCCATCAGCCCCCTAGAGACCACTCCACAGGGGAACCCCATTGATGAAGGTGCCACAGACTCTAGAGATGGAAACAGCAACCACTTAAGTGAGTTGCTCACTATTAGAAGTAGTGAAGATGAATCCTCGACGTTACTTGATAATCCAAACACCCTCAACGTTGCCGCATCTATAAGCGGTACTAGAGGTACACAGGACAACGGCAACACCGAATCGAGCGTAAGTTTCGAACGCTCAACATCGAGTTACCTTTCTAATAACCGTCTGTTAAGGTCCACGACGACGCCAGTATGCTCGATCAGATGCCCAGCCAAGTCGACTTGGATCCAGTCGGGGATTTTGTCTCTCCGTCCGAAGCGAACCAAGCGGTCAAATTCAACAGCAGCGCCGATGAGCATGAACCAGGAGCCAAGACGTTTGATGCTTCGGACAATACTGAAGGCAGCGTTGATGTTCCGCTGCATTGGATAACCGGGGTCTCTGATCACGACAAGAGTATCTATGCCCAGCTTTGCATTCGGTCCTCAGAATTTGATAAGGATTGTACCTTCTGTTGGACAACCACAAATCTCAAGTGCGAGGGCTGTGGTGCTCGGTTTTGCAGACGCGGTTGCCGTGACTTGGACTGGAAGTTTCACAAACGAGTGTGCAGCAAGTTCGGGGGTTTGGATCCCGGCGATCGTCCATCCCGGGATCATTTTCTTGCCATTTTACTCCCTATGAAAACCCGGGAGCCTGAGTTGATCTGGTGCCGTTTATTAACGAACAATACGAAGCTCCGGGTTATTCACCCAGAAATCTCGGACCTTTATAAGCAAGGAACACCTCCTGTCGGTAATACCATACACGCCAACGGAAGCCGAGGAACAGCTCGCGCTATTCTTGGACACGGGTTGGCCATGGTCGATGCCTATGCTCTTATACACACCTCTGTTGGCCTGAAACAACTAAATCGCTGCATCCACTCTCTTACAGCCCCCGGCGCTCTCGCCTTTCACAAGGGTCCATGGATTGCTTTCGCGTTTGAGCCTGACGAATTCGGAAGACCTCGCAAGGGAATTGATGTTATTCCAAGGGACTGGCGCCATGTGGTAGATCACATTATTTACGATCCATCAAACCCGTTTTTTGGGGAGCCCCCACGAACTCGTAGGAAGGATATGACCTTCGGCGTGAAACTCAGCAATACCGACAATGTAGCGATTTCTATTGTGATGGGCATTGAGAAGCCTCTCGAAGACGTCTATGTTCCTGTTTTCGACTGGCCCAATACTGGCCCATCGGTTCTGGCCTTCCAACTTGGGCTTCCTTGGAAGGTTCGCTATATCAGAGGCGGAAAATCGATGAATGTTGCCCCTCACATGCGTTACCTAAAGCAATACTTCCGACGAGAGTACGGCGCAGATGCCTCTCAATGGGCTGCCATGGAGGAGGATAACGTTGTCACCTTCGTTATTTTCTCCATTGGCGTCAACCGCATAGTTCACTCAGAACACGTAACCGCATTCAACAAGTATCTGGACTTCTCTCTAAAGAAGAAGATTGTCCCGTCCCGGGACGGCTTCATGGCTTACTGGGAACGGCATCGCCAAGTCCTAGAGGCCAAAACCAACCGGAATGTTATCGCCACCCCCTACCACGGTCCTCCCAATCTCAAGGATCTCATTCGTTTCGACGCTGAGGATGACGAATATCGAAGGGGTGTGATGAACCTCATGGGTCACTTTGCGTCTCAGGGTTTCAAGATGGCTGTTCGCGAGGAGAATGGTGTTTTCGTTCCTGATAACATTGTTGTGCGTTTCAACGCCGAGGGCAGCTGGAACTTTGGCCCAGAGCTTCATGCCCAAAAGGACGTAAATTTCCTTGTCTGAACGATTAGGGAAAATATAAGCTCTAACAGGTGGGAGCTTTATTCCACACAATCTCTGATAGACTCCAAAATCCTTCGAAAAAGGATAGCCAGCCTGTTTTAGCGCCGCTTCTCAACATGATACAACGTCGCCCAACATAGTCAGCGGTTTCGAATGGTTTTCATCTTTGCTGAATAGAAGCCATCACTTAGGGCATATTCATGGTAGTAGCGGGAAGTTATGCAGGGCTATAGGTAGAGAAGCAGCCTTTTTTTTCTTTCAGAAGATAATTGATTTAACACACTTAAAACTATGATACCTTGGTCGTGGTCACCTCTTTAGAGTCTTTTGTTTCGTAGCACTTGTAGCCATGTTCCTGCCCTCAACCAGTAATCCTTTCCTCTTCCTCACGCCGTCCATATACTTCTTGGCCAGAAGCTCCCTATCAGCAAGCTCGCCTAAGTCTTCAAGGTCGTCTTCCGTGAAGGGTTGCCACAGAGGATCCTCGTCTAATACTTCAAAGCCTGCAAAGATGAGTTGAGGCTGCGCGGCGCCGCTGGTACGCTTACGCATCTCGTCCGCGAAGCCAAAGGATTCAGCGGCAGGTAACATGGCCTGGATGGTGAAGAAGGGCGTCCCTTCCTTCATGGCCTCATCGACGACGCGGCCGCGGCGACGAGTCAGCACGTCGTTGACACGGCCGAGAACGTCCATCGAGGCCTGGATCTCGACAGTGTACATGGCTAGCATGAGGCGTGGCGACCAATCAAGGAAGCCGGAGTGGATCGACTTCTGCACCATCTTGATGATTTCGCCGGTCAAACGGCCGATGTTTGCGGATTGATCCTCCTCGCCGGTTGCGCTGGGGGTGTTAGTAACGGTGACTTCGTCGATAAAGACGGCTACGCCTTGCATGGGCTCGTTACAAAGGGGACCCTGGGATGTAGCTAGCTGGAAGGCGTGACCGATTCTGTCGCTGAAGGGGTGTTCTGAGCTGTCGCGGCTCTTGTCGGTGGTTAAGAGGTGGGTGAGGGCGTTGTCCTTAGTGGCATCAATGAGAATGTTGGGCCCTGTCCGCCGCGGACCAAAGGCGGATATTTGGTCTACTACTCCCTTCCAGGACCTTTCTCTCGCTCTGTCCTTCTCGAGACTTGTTTGAAGTTTTTGCTTGAACTCTTCGAGAGAGAGACCCTTATCCGTGATTATTTCATCGTCTACATCTTGGTCATCGCTCTGGTCGTCTTCCTTCTCCTCTCTAGACTTGAGTCTAGAGTATAGTTGACGAATCGTCGGGGCGTTCTTTACGAGGAACTCGGAAGCATCTTGTGGTACCGGGCGGACGTGTAGACGGATAGTCACCTTCTTTGTGCCAGTCGAGGTCACGACTGTACCACGGCCAAGCTCCTTATTTACCGGTGGTCGCATTTCCTCTGCTCTCACAATAGTCTCCCTATACGGCACAATGGGGGCGCCGACTTGGATCTGGCAGTGCGCAAATCTCTCCTGTAGGTCCTTGATACAGCGCTCGAGATGCAATTCTCCCGCCGTCAGAAGCACGTGCTCACCACTTTCAAACTGCTCGTATTCGGCACAGGGGTCACTCTGTACCAGAAGACGGAGGCCGTGAATCATCTTGTCAAGATCACCAGGGTTTTCGGGCTCGAGTGCAACTCGGACAATAGGCTTGCCAGCGAGATTCACACCAGCCAGATTGACGGCACCCTTCGCGACGCTACACAGCGTTCCAGACTTGAGGACTCGCCCTTCGAGGCCGCCGATTCCGAATACCACGCCCGCCGGCACCGAGTCAAGAGCTTCCAGGTTGCGGCCCATGAACATGTATAGGCTGGTAACTGTGACTTTCTGCAATTCCCCAAAGTTCCCGCTCTCCGGTGACCATTTAGGCGGAATCACGTAGAGCTCATCGCCGATGGATAGGGTACCAGAGTAAATGCGAGAAAAGCCGATTAAATGCTCAGGGTCAATCTTGATTTCCTCTGTTTGTTCTTCGGGGGTGGTATGGAGATTCATCGAGTCAAGCGCTATTGACAGGTCGTTCTGGGTGCTTGACTCCGCGGCTAGGGCCCTCGCCGCTTCAGCCCGCTTCTTCTTGGCGAGTTCTCTCGCCTCTTCGCTACTCATTTGGCCAGGTCGACGCTTGTTTTGTGGCAATTCACTTTCAGGAATTGAAACCATCTTACTGACAAACGCGACGACGGGATCTGACTTCTCCTTCTTGAAAGAGGTCATGGCATCCCGTACAGTAGGGTTAATGCTAGCGGCACCGGGGGAGTTGTCGAGTAGATCGGGTACTCGTTGAGCCTGAGCAGAATTCGGTGAAGGGAGGGATTCGATGACAGAAACAAGAAGAGCCGTCGACAGCGGAAGCCAGGACGCGAAGACCGTCATCAATAAGAGGCGAGGATCTCGGGAACGGAGAATGTGAGGCGCGATAGTGACGTTGAGAGTCTTCGTAATCTTCTCTAGGAGCTCAGGATCTCCCTTGCCGTTGGGCCCTCCCGTTGTCGCCTTGTACACAGTCCAGATGGGTTCCAAGACCAACTGTACAAAGAGTGGCTTCAGTGCCCTCCCTCTGAGGTGTTTTGCTCCAAGGAGCTTCTTCGTTTTGGGATCGAGATAGAAGCTTCCCCAAAGCACCTTCTGCAAGTTTGCACGGTTGATACCAAGCTTTTTCTCGTAGAGACCCGAGAACTGCCTCACCGTGAAGGCCCACCCGTCAATTGCGCTGCTGAAAATGACATTGTTCTTCTCGGGAGCAAAATAGAGATCTTCATCATTCGTCTCCTCGTATTGGGAGTCGAGTGGATCGCCTGACTGAGCCGCAGTCTGCGCGCCTTTTGCTGCGACTCTCCTCTCCATATTTTCCCGCCAATTCAAATCCTCTTCCATTCGGTCACCCTGGAAGAAGCTACCCAGAACAGCGTTTACTTGTTCTAGTAATCGGCTCAGATGCTGGTAGGCCTCCTCTGGGGTCATTTGAAGCTCTGTCACCAACCGATCCATCTTGTTGATGACGAGGAGAGGCTTCAGCTTCTCGATCCATACTTGTCTCAGGACGGTAACTGTTTGGCTACACACTCCTTCAACGGCGTCCACAAGCACGATCGCTCCATCACACAATCGGGATGCGGTCGATACTTCGCTGCTGAAGTCGATATGCCCAGGAGAGTCGATCAAGTTAACCAAGTACTCTTTCGGTATCGGCTCAGCCTCAGGGCTTGTCCTCTTGAGCATAGAAAAGTAGAGGGAAATCGCAGATGATTCCATCGTAATACCCCGGAGCTGTTCGTCTGGCCGGGAATCCAGATACCGGATCTTACCGGCCAATTTGGGAGAGATGATGCCATTTGTAGCGAGAAGAGCATCAGTCAAAGATGTTTTTCCATGGTCAACGTGAGCTAAGATACAGATCTATGAGAATTTCAGCCAATGTTAAGCTAAAACGTCCGGGATACAAATGGAATGAACTCACGTTTCTGACATCATCTGCATTATTTTGTAGACTTGCCAGTTTCTCTGGCGTGACGACCGGCATTTTGGGCAAATGAATTGTGAAAACGAGAATGAGAGGCTCGGAAATACAAGATGCGAATGGTAGACAGGGTATAGAAGATCTATTTGTTGAATGAAGTCCGGCTCGAATGCTCACAGTTCAAGAATTCATCGTTCGAGTCATTCGGTGGCCGAAAAGTACCCCGCCATAAAAATCTGAGTTGACAAAGCCACCATGATCATCCCACCATTAACTTGAGGAGCCGATTTGTTCGAAACAGGCAGAAGAGGAAGCCTAGAAGAACCTGTTGAAACCTCTTGCCATTGATGGATTCGATAGACCTCCATGCATGATATATTATGAATCATCGCTGTATTGCCTCGCCATAGAGCCGTTCTAGAAGGTAGGTCTGGCGTTCCTGCTTCTGGCAAGAGACCCCGCTATTCTCGAAAGTGGCATATGCCCCGCATTTTCGCATAAATCATGCATTAAAGCCCAACAACCTGAATAACGGGCCGTTGAACCTGACTGGAGCCCACAATCGAGGGAAAGAAAAATTATTCACACAAAATCCACCCCGCCCGTTGTATCGCCCACGACACGAAGAAGCAGTCGAGCCACCGAAGCCAAGACACCTCGCTTCGCACCCTCGATTTTCATCGAATTTGATTCGAAAAAAAAGGCAGGAGCATCGATCCTTCTCCGATATACCCGCGATCATGAGTTCCTACGCCAACGGTGCGCCCCGCGCACGCGACGATGACAGTGACGTTGAGGAGGAAGTTCTCGTCGCCGAGTACAAAGAGCAGCAGCAACAGTACGAAGATGGTCTTGACGATATTGATCAGGCCTCTGTTGGTATGACCCAGCAGCCTGATGATATCCAGGCCCGCCTCGCCGCTGCCGCCCAACCCCTTGACTACTCTGCCCCCCTCGATGTAAAGTTTCAGAGCTATGATGCCTACTGCTCGCTCTTCCATTTCATTCTCAACTCCGAGGGTCCCGTCGACCTCGAGCCCCCTTCGGTTAGTTAATGTTCCTCCCTCACTTTGGGCTTTGCAAACAATATGACGGATTCGAGTCGGAGGGTAACGCTTGGCTAACATCAAGGGTACATATAGTACTATTGGGCGTGGGATGTTATCGACGAGTTCATCTACCAGTTCAACTCCTTCTCTTCTTACCGTATGCGAATTGCTAGGCAAGCGTCGTCTTCGAATGAAGAGGAGCTTCAACTTCTCCGTGAGAATCCAAACACCTGGGGCTGCTACAGTGTTCTCAACGTTCTCTACTCCCTTATCCAACGATCCCAGATCACCGAGCAACTCGCCGCCATGAAACGTAACGAGGACCCCGCCCTGTTTGCCGGCGAGTATGGCTCCAAGAACATGTATAAGATGTTGGGTTATTTCTCCATCATCGGCCTCCTTCGCGTTCACTGTTTGTTGGGTGATTTCGGTCTTGCCCTCAAGACCCTCGATGACATAGAGCTCAACAAGAAGGCCATGTTTGCTAGGGTTATGGCTGCTCACTTCACGACATACTACTATGTCGGCTTCTCCTACATGATGATGCGTCGCTACGCCGACGCTATCCGAATGTTCAGCCACATTCTTATCTACGTGTCTCGTACCAAAAACTTCCACAAGAACGCTCAGTACGATTCCATCACCAAAAAGAACGAGCAGATGTACGCTCTTATTGCCATCTGCGTCGCCTTCCATCCTACTCGCCTCGACGATACTATCCACACCGCTCTCCGTGAGAAGTACGGAGACCAGCTCCTCAAGCTTCAGCGTGGTGGCCCCGAGTCCCTCCCCATCTTTGAGGAGCTCTTCAGGACTGCCTGTCCCAAGTTCATCTCCCCTGTGCCTCCGGATTTCGACAAGCCGGAGTCTAACATTGACCCTATCGAGCACCACTTGGCCATCTTCATGGAGGAGGTCAAGAGCAACATGTGGAGCCCCACCGTCAAGTCCTACCTTCGCCTCTACACCACTATGGACTTGAACAAGCTCTCAGGTTTCCTCGATGTTAAGCCCGACGAGCTTCGATCCTGGCTTCTTGTCAACAAGCAACGAACCAAGCAGCTTCGCTGGAATGACGCCAGCTTGTTGGATGGTGACTTGGTCAACGTGAGCGACCTCGACTATGCCATGCAGGGTGTAAGTATTGAGACATCATCAAACGCAACGTCCCGATTTCGTAGAGCTAAACATGGTATAACAGGACCTCATCCACATCTCGGAAGCCAAGGTTGGAAGGAAGCTGGTAGACTGGTATCTCCGCAACCTCTCCAGGACATACAACTAAATATAGACGAGTATGGGGAAGATGTCTATCAAGGTGCTACCAACTACAGAGTGAAGAAGGTGACAGCCTAGAGCTGTAGGAGTTGGTTTCGACCTTTTTGATGAAGCATGAAGTTGGCGTCTCGGAGTCCAGGATTTGATTCGGTCATTTAGATCCTTGATACGTTTGTATGAAGGAGGACTGGAAATCGGAGGAATAAAAAGTACGGAATAAGGCACTTGAGACGAGACCATCTTTTTGCTATTACTTGGCCATGGTGGGTTAAAGTCGGTAGATTATGGCAACCACACGTCAGCCAAGAGCTCATTAGGAGGCCATTTGTACACATTCGGGAGGGATTTCCGTCGTAAACTAGGAATCGGGGGTTATTCAATGCCAAGACTTAATCGTCCAGTTGTTGATCGGACATCGTGTGCCCACAAAGCCATTCGGCCTCAAATATACCGGCAAAGCATTATCGTTGTCCCCTCCATCTGGTGGCACTTTGACGGCACTTGCCCTCGTGGTTAGGCTCACTAGGCCCAATAAAATGCTGAAGAGCTCTCTCAGTGCGAACAATGGTTGCATGCCAAGCGCGCAGACGGCTGGAGAGCGCGATGTCTTTGCAGAGCCAAGTGACGGGAGAATGAGCGATGGTGGGGCAGCGAGTGAGCGCGGCGGAGAGCTGACCGTAAGAGAGGGAGGGAGGGAGGCCAAGTGCGCCGACCACGCACAATTTCCCACTCTGCTGCCTCCTGCTGCTCTTTTCGACGAGTCATATTCTACTGCGGTGTCGCAGGTAGTACAGTAAAATGGTAACCCGCTTGTTACTGCCGGGATTGAAAAGTCATCGACCTGTATCCCTAGAAAATGAGGAGCTGGTGGTGTTGTCACGGAGCGCTGCGAGTGGCCAAGAAACTTAAACCTGTCCCGTTGGCGTGGGCGACTTGGGTTTCGGACGGCCTTGTAGGTGTTACGTGGACGGCCTGGCGGGATGGCTATTTTCTTATTCTCGTAGTGGGGATTGAGTCTTGGCTCGCCTTGTCACCAAAGTGCCAGTTCCCGGCTTGGCCACGATTCCCTCCTAATAGGGAAGGCTCCCCGTTTCTTACACGGGGCCTGCCGGAAGGAAGGAAGGGGGAGGCGGGGGGGACCGCCACGACCGGAAGCCGGGCTTGAGAATCGAGCCCACTGATACCTGCGCATGCGAGAGTGAGCACCGGGGATGGATGTGGACCACTTTAACTGGATTGCAGAGAGAGTAATTGAGGGAGGATGCGAAGCTAACCGGGGCGAGCCAAGCTTCCGATGCTGAAGATGATGTTAGTGGCGGTGAAGATAAAGAAGCCAGAGAAAAAAAAAAGCAGGTGTTCCATTCCGTGGCTGGGTTAGCAGTTGTTTCCCTTCCTTTTCCTTTCCTTTCTCTCATCTTAAGGACCGCAGGTTCACACGGCCCTGCATGGGAAGACTTGGCCAATGAACTAGCCGTCATCGGCTGTTAGGTTGGACCTGCTGTCTGGGATTGGATACTGCTGGCTCGATTCCCTTACAGAACGCGAGGAGCTTGGGCCCCTGCCTAAGTCGGCGGTGTCGACGACCTCTGCTGTTCCCTCGTTTGTGTCCAAGACAGGAGCTGCCTGAGAAGTGAGAGAATTGTCCAGCCAGCCTGTAGAAAGAAACAGTCACAGATTGGCGGGAAGCTGGGGCCCTCCCCCACTAGAGCCCCTCGAGTCAAGTCTTGGCCATGGCTTGGCAACAATTTGTGATTGGAGATGACGAAGCGGGAGTGATAGAGAGGGAGGACGTTTGTGTTCCAGGTGCTAGGGCCGAGGCCAGATTGGAGCATTGCCCGCTCCCTGCTGCGTTGGCGGCCTCCCGGAGAGATGAAGTGGCTCCTTGCCGGCTCTGAGTCCTCTGAAACGCGTTGACAGACATCGCTAGGTCACCGACCGGCATGGAGTCTTCTTTTGTTGCTGATGTTTATTCGTCATCTTCATTTTCGGAATTCTTCGCTTGCTTGAGGGGCCAAGGAGGCTTAAACGGAGGGCCAGCCAACTGTATGGTATTCTTCAATGGGGGATACAGTGCTTGGGCCTGGCGAATTGGTATTATGTGGCGGCGTGACGGCGTTAACATCCCTCGTGCGGTCGTCACAATATCATATGAGTAACAGGACCCTGCCCAGTTGGAGTACCCTGTCACGGGAGGTTGCGCGTACAACTCGTAAACTACATGACGGCGACCCATGGAATCAGCTTTTGGCCGATTTTGTTACGCGACACCGATAAAAGCAATTTCAAATGTGCTGTTGCCGTTCTTCGGTTTATTAGGCAGCACTGGCCTGGCAACTCAACGGGGTGTTTCTTCTGTTCTGGGGTTACTTGCGCCTTTCCTCTCTATTTGCTGAAGCTCTCAAGTTGACAATTGTGAGTTGTTCCGAACATGTGCATGTCACTATTGGATGGTAGTGAAGTATCTGCAGTTTGTCCCCCGTAGTCTCAAGTACTTGTCCACTGACCAAAGAAAGACGTTGTGCGTACCTGGTACTCGGAACAAACTCTACATACCGGTACTAGGAGCGGTATAGTCTACAAAATTTGCAAGGACCCTGGAAGAGTAAGAATTCAGTGCTGTACTAACCGCTACATGGCGCAGCCCAACGTTCACACCATCTGTATCAGATCTCGAGGTTATCTTGCATGCGGTACCTTAGTACTCTAATAACGAACGAACTTCGTCATCCGCCAGCTATCTGCGGCGCTGTACCAAGGTACTGGGGTAGTCAAGAGGTGCTCAGTGCGAAACAGTTCTGAGCTATCTTGGCTTGTAACATCCCGCTCGAGAGGTTGCGCCTCGCCCAGTCAGCTTGAAATTGAGAAGGCGCGGATTCTTGTCACCGAAGACCCAGCTCCTTCCTGGTCAGGCACCTTCCTTCCTCGTTGCCATCTTCGCATTCTGCCTCTTCCCAACGTGTTCTTTCTGTGGAAGGATACGGACGATAGAGAAATTAGAGCGGGTAGAATTTTTGTTAATCGCCCGAGGCCTTCTGTTTCTTCTGACCTTCCTGAACCCAGTCTGTCGGTTCGCTACTTCTAATTTTTTTCTTGTCCCTCCATCTTTGTCTAGCCGAAACAAAGCTCGAAAGCTAGGCCAGAGCTGCGTCTGCACTGCATATTACGACTCCTTACGTATCGAACCATTCTCCTCCTCGTCGAACCCGTGGCCTCTTAAAAAGATCTTTTTTGGAATGAGACGCTGATATCTCGACCCACTTTGCAACTTGGGGTTGTTAACGCACCTCTTGCTTGTGGGCCCATTTGACTTCGGCCGACATACCCACTCCTTCCTCAGACCCATCAGTGGCCAGATCAAATAAGCCTTTTCCCATTCATGCCCACAGCGTCCGCTTTGCCTGTTCTAGTCTCCATTTGAGGCGACGGGAGCCAGCAAGTTTGGCATCAGAACAAACCCTGATTTCATCCGCACCGACGACTCTCGAGCCGAATATCGCTGCGATCCGTCCCATAACTCATCCGCGCTTGCACATCACCAACGACGCGCTGCTGACCCTGTTCGATGTCTGGCTCCGCCTCAACATCGATGGCAGACCCAGCAGATACCACCAGTCCAGAACCTGTTAAACCCAATTCCGCCCTACGAACTTCTGGCGCGCCCGACGACCTCTTGACCACTACAGCCCTCCCAGCAGACCAGAAGATTTCCGAACCTGAGCCCAACTCTGAGCCGAACCTGTCGACTACATACGAGAACACCGAACCGGTTCAACCTGCCGTGGACGGTGACGGGGCAAGCTCTCCATCCATATCAGAAAGGCGAAGGAACTCGGTCAAGTTCGCTGAGGTCCCCGGCATTGAATCTGCATCACGTCGAAGTTCAACAGCCTCCTCCCTCCGCTTCGAAACGCCCCAGCATCCGGGGCTTCCCCAGGGGAGGTGTAGAGGAATTACGGGCAGTAGAATTCGGAATGCTAGCCCCCCACACTCAAAGTAAGTTCGTTGGCACCGCGCCGTTCCTTGTTTGGTTTAATCGGGTGTGCATACCGTGCTTTGTGCATGCCGATGGTGTCGTTTGCGCGGCCTTTTTTTAGCCCTCAAACGCTCTTGTGTTTTGCCAGTGACCGACCGTACGCGAAAAGCAAGGATTAGGCCGTATCATCAACAGCCACAATAGTTGTCTCCAGCGTCCCCTCTCCTGATTCTCTCGGGAGTGACCCCGCGCGCTGAATGCCATTGATGCTGTTGATTCATTTGCTCGTTGGCATCGCGCTGCTAGTCTCTGACTTCGGTGTCTGGACGGATACGATTGCTAGGCATCTTGCTGCCAGCTCGGGATGCTTTGGGTCTCAAGTGAGAAGTGAGCAAAGATGGTGATTGTTGCTAAAGCTTGACAATCTCGGCCGCCGGGCGGTTGGGGGCTGAGTCGGGTTCTTTAGTTCTGAAATCTCGGGAGTTGGATTTAGCCCCGCCTAATCCTCCCTGCCCTGTGACCCTTCCCTCTTTCGTCGCATCGCATCGATTCGCTATGGTGCATTGAGAGCCGATCGCATTCCGACTTGTCAGGTTCTTCAATTATCGAGCCGAAGCCGTGCTCTTCCCCCCTTTCGGTGGTTCCTACTGCCTATAATTCCTGCTGTCGCCTCCCTAATTGTCAGGTGGTCATCTCACGCCACTACTTCTTGGTTCGGAGCTGGGCCAGAGCGTCAGGGTAGTTTTGGCCGCACAAGTGCAGCGCACCACACAAAGTACAGAGGAGCTTCGACGCTGGAGGATTTGACGTCGTCTAAACACCACTGCTTCTATTTCCCCATTATATTTTCTGGCACTCCCAGTCCCCTCCCTGTTCCAACTAGTCCTATTTGGAACCACAGCCCCGAGACCAAACCTTTCCCTGGCGTTTTTGTTGCATGTGCTTGATTATTGTTACCATCGTGAATCATCGCCTCATCCCCCCCCGGGCCCAGCTGTTATAATCACTGACCAGCCCCTCCACCCCGCTTGTTTGCGCGCAATCAGTCGCAATCACACAAAACTCCGTCTTGCAGTGCCACTCGCTCCCCAAAATGGTTACCTCAGCCCTGTCTAATACTGACACGCTTGGCGGCAGATTCCACTCCCACGTCGCCTTTGACACCATCAATCCAGATATTCCCAAAAATCCAGGCATCACGTTGTCCGCTAGGCATAATGGCTTCCACGCCGAGCGACGGTCAAAGACCTTCATGGTCGGAGTCGACGAGAACAAGTACTCGGAGGAGGCTCTGGAGTGGCTCCTGACGTCAATGGTCGACGACCACGACACCGTGGTATGCGTGCGCGTGATTGAAAAAGACGTCAAGCACAGTCAAAATGCCGCGTATAAACAAAGTGCGAAACAGTTAATGCAATCCATCATCAAAAAAAACAAACTTGATAAGGCTATCTGCATCATCCTTGAATACCAGTTTGGCCGACTCGGGCACACCTTTGACACTATGGTATGTATTACTCCCGAAACGGTCACCGGGGCGTTCGTGAGGACGAGTTACCCCTAGTGCTATCGTAGAATGGGCGGGATCTCTTTTCTCCGCGTAAGCTGAGGTGCTGACTGTAAGGCGTTCTAGGTTAACGTCCACTTGCCGTCCATGCTTGTCGTTGGAACCAAGGGCAAATCGAATCAGGGTATGCAGGGCATGTGGAACACGAGGCACAGTTTCTCCAAGTACTGTCTGGAAAGGTCCCCTATTCCTGTAGTCGTCGTCCGACCCGAAGAGGTTCGACAGAAAAAGAAGGACAAGCGCTCCCGCGACCCCAATCGAGCATCGTACGGTCAAATATTAGCTGCAACAAACGGTATCCACGAATCCGATATTATGGATGACACAGTAATGCTAGCGACGGCGACACAGTTGTCGTCGGCTGATGAGGCGAGCCAAGTCGCTAAAGCGTTGGCTCTGCCGGCCGAATTCGACCCGACTATTAAGGGAATTGCGCTCAAACCCTATTCTTCAAGCCGGCCATCTATCGTCTTAACTGAGGGTTCTGGGGATTCTATAACGAGTAACATGGACGCTCATGCGGAGAAGACTGGTGGAAACGAAAGTGGAGCCGATAGTGGAGGGGAGGATGACGATGACGACGACGACGATGAGGATACTCACGATCTACGACCCGGTGGGCCGCCTCAGGTTCCAGATCCTGTTAAGAAGGAGAAACTCCACAAGATGGAAGTCGGCGAAGCAGCGGCGCTAAAGAAACGGAACACAGGAGAGTTGGAGGACGAGGATGGCTCTTAAGCCTTCTCCTCTGGGTGGTATTCTTTTCCCTTTTCCCGCCTCTCTGCCCTCTGTTCTACTTTGTCGCCTCTAAACGGCCTGTATGCTATGCCATAGACTGGAACGCCGTCCAGGGGAGGATACTAGCGGGCAACCGCGAGTCAAGGATCGGCGAGCACCCTGGATGGGCCAAATGCTCTAGTGCCAAGTGTGTTGCGATTATCGGCCATGGCCGCCGGAATGCTTGGAGTCCGTTTACTGCCTCTTCTTTTTTTTTTTCTCCCTATTTTTCGACACAGACAAATCTTGAAAGCGTTTTGCTTGTATTCTTAGTATTTCCTTTCTACTCTGGCGGTCCGAGTTCTAGATGAGAACCTACTATACAGGATGATGATACCTGGGGTAAGAAGACAATATCCAGAAGGGTGTACTTCCCCCGTCTCTTTTTTCGCCGCTGTCCCATCCCTCGCCCATGCACGTAGCCAGCTGTGAAGACCGTAACCCATCTCGGTCCATTGACATCTCCCATCCCGTCGCCCGATGAGAGGCGATGCCGCAGCGCCGGGATTGGAAGGTAGCTTGCTTCGGCATTCGGCGTTAATTCGCTCCTCAATAATAATCAGGCTGTTGTTATACGAGGACATATGGTTCGCTCAGCGAGTAAAACAGGATGATCCAGGGCGGAGTCTTGTGACTAAAAGCACGGGTTTCTCCATTCGGCTGTACCACGGGTTGGGGTACCTGAAAAAATCATGATCCATTCACAGATTCCAAAATAAAACTCGGGGGAGGTGTCAGAAGTGCCGCTTTTGGCTGGCAGGTGGGTGCCATTCTCGGAACCCTCGACACCTTGGTGTAGTACCGACTTTAGGTACCTGCCTTCGTCCACATGGACTGACTCGGTCCCAGTTTTGTGGTTCGACTTTAAGCCAGGCGCTGGAGGCCAGGAAGCTGGCTAGACGATAGAAGACACTTGGACGATTAGTAGAGTGCTCTAAGAGTGATAGAACAAAAATATAAAATAGTCAGAATCTTCTATTTAGCAGCGCTATTCCTGAAGGTGAAGAAGGCGAAAAGAAACCCCATCACTGATCACCGATAAAGCAAGAGCCAGTCAATCGAACGATTCCTTCCCATGATGGGTAGTCTGGGTGCGCCTGAACAACGCCAGGCTCGATGAGGGTCAGTTACATCATCAATGATGGGCATGGGCGGTTGTGCCCTGAAGGGACGGGTGTTGACAGGTCCGAGGGAGCCAATCAACAAAGCCTGGCACTCCTTGGCTAGCCATGGGTGGGGCGGTGCATCTCCCGCAACGGTGAAACCTCCATTGAACGAAATGGATGCAGTAATTGGAACACGAAGGGTTGGGGCAGTTTGACGACTAGTATGACTGTACCATACTGACGACTGACTGACAAGCGCGGACGCATCAATCGATCCAATTCCATGCATGGGAGACCCAGACTAGCCCACTGTACTCGTCATCAACATCCCAACAGTCAACGACGATCTCACAATTCTTTACCCTTTCGCCGGGCCTGCCATGTTGCAGCTTTCTATTTTGAACAATCCACTCCTCGACAAACCATCTATTTCTAGAATCCGCCCCGCGACGCACGAACATCTTTCCCGGCCTTCACCAAGCAGCAGCCGCCTTATCTCGATGATAAGGGCTGGATAATGCTGATCGATCCGGCCCTTGCCTCGCCCCAATAACGCGACTTCCCACACGACCCCGCCATCCGATACCCGAATCATTCCTTCCATCACCATGTTTCCCTTCGACTTTTTCCTCTCGTTGTGCTCATCGCACTCCGAGGCCGGCTCCTGCGACGCCAAGCCGCCGCCTCCGCCCCTCATCTCCCTCGTCCCGTTTGTCGCCGTATTCTTCCTTTCTTTCATCGTTGCCCACCGCCGCGTGCTCCCCGCGCTGTCTGCCCTCGTGCCCTCCTCGCACGACGGCGACGACTACATATTACCGACACATGCCCCTGGGGCGCTTCGGGCCGCCCACTCTGATTACACGCGCAAGACACCAAGGCGGCGCGCCGCGGCCCTAGCCTTCTCATCGACCGTGGCATTGGCCTTCGTTCTGGGCGTGCTGATTGTTGGAGAGGTGGCCGATATCTTTCACCCAAGGGCTAGAAGCTTCGCTCTCAGCTTTGTTGTCCCAGGCTTGGTGATATGCCTGGTACTCGTCGCCCCCTGGCTTGAAATAATGAGCATCGTTGTCGGAAGCGGGCGATCGTTTTCGAGGGATGCCAAGGGTCGCGCACCGAGATTCACCTGGATTCTTCAACTATCGTTGTTCCTCGGCTGGCTCTTCACCTTTTGGTCCGTGGGGGGCGCGCTTCGTCGTGTTGAAATCGATAGTTCCGAGAGCAGCGTTATGCGAGCGTCCCTCGACAGGATTGGAATTGCCGGCGTGTGCATTATGGCGCTCCTTTCGGGTTTCGCCGCAGTCTCTGCGCCGTGGCATGCGTTTGGGTCGCCGACTTCGCGACGGGGCGTTTCGGATGCCGACATTGCGCGGAAGGAGGCGGGGCTCGAGGCCGCCGCCGACATGCTTATCTCGAAGCGCCACCGGCTGCAGATTCTGGAACACAAGGCTGCAGAGTCTAGCTCCGCGGCGCCGTCCATTGGGCTTGTTGGCAAAATGTTTGGCTCGCTTCGCGGCATGTCGGGTGATGAGGCCGAGATTCGGTCCCTTAAGCTTGAAATTTCAGGACTCGAGACAATGTACGCTTCCCTTGGCGCCGGCCTCTCTTCTATGCGCGCTCGAAAGGCCGCCAAAGCCCACGCAGCGAGCCTCACCGGTCGTCTCTTCTCCGTACCAAACTACGTCTTCAGCATCTACTGCATCTTCCGTATCCTCACGACACTCCTCGCTACCATGCGCCGCTTCGTTTCCCCCTCATCTGACATCACACCCGCGGACCCCATCACCCGCACCCTCTCCCTCCTCTCGAACCACTACGACCCCAGTCTCGACCGCGACGCCCTCGCCCGCCAAATCTCCTTCCTTCTCTCCGGAATCATCCTCCTGCTTTCCCTCACCTCCGTTCTCCAGACCCTCACTCTCATCTCCCGCTTCGCCCCCGCCGTCCTCCGCCTTGCGCACGCCAACCTTCCGCTCCTGCTCGCCCAGACGCTGGCCACCTACGTCTTCTCCTCCGCTCTGCTCCTCCGCAGCAATCTCCCCAGCGGGATGCGCAGCGCCGTTGGCGACGCCCTACGGTCCTCCCTCGAGCCCGCCGTCGTAGAGGCTTGGTTCCAAGGCTGGTTCCTCGTCGGCTGTGGCGCTACGGCTGCGGCGATATGGGTTGGTAGGCGGATTGCCGGAGAAGATGAGGATGCGTGGGAGGATAACCTTGCTGGGGAGGAGATGGGACAGAAGAGATCGTAGCTTGTTTTGACGATATTGATGTTGCTGTAGGAATAGTGTATAGCTTTTTATGTCTTTTATGGAGTTGGCGAGTTTAGGAGCCACGACGAGAGGAATTGAATTTGGTCGGCAATGGATGGACCTGCAACATATTAGTGTTTTCTTTGTCGTATTATTGGCCACCTTTAGAGGATACAAGGGTAATTAACATATGGATGTCAAGAAATCTTGCTAAAGCCTACTGGACGTGGTCTGCCTGTGTCATTTATGATGTGTCCTCCTAGCAGAGTTTCGATGGACCGGCAAACAAGAGCAGCGATTTCAAACACAGTGATTGAACGAAAAAAACTCTTTATATTCCTACGGTCTTTTGGCGCCCCATCCCACCCAGGCTCGAACCAAACACAAAGGAACCAGGACTCCCGGAACATTGCCCAACGACCTCACCATCGTGGGTGGCCATAATCCCCAAACCACAGTCCAGCATCCTTCAACCCCTCGTGCGAGTACTCTGTTTCGTGGGCGAGAGAAAACATGACAAAGGAAGAAAGTCAAGCATACGTTTTCGTTGCGCCGAGCGTCCATAGGAGAAAACAACACATTCTTTGAGATCACAGCCGGTTTTTGCTACCTCGGGCCACCGCTCCCTTCTCTTTCTGCCGGGAAACGAAAAGTAAGAGGTAGTAGAGGCATATACCAACTTGATATAGTGGAAATCAGGCCAACGTCGAAAGCGATGACCCTTGTAAAGCTGGAATCGAAAATGAAGAGATAACGACGAATTCACAACCCAGTATTTTTTTCTTAGCCGTGCAGAACGAGAACAGAGACGAAGGGAAAGGGGATAGCTCGAGACGGGATAGAGAGGGGAGAATAGGACACTGAAGGGAGGAGAGGCATGGGATGAGATGGAGAACAGGAAGACATGGGACCGAAGAAAAAATGGCAAGAAATGACTAAACGTAAAAAAGTGGCAAAACTACCGAGTGTTACACCTTGCCAGCCTCGCTGACATCGAGAATTCTTCTCCCCATTTTTGCTCCCATTCACTTTTGATTTGAAAATTCGACCGTCTGGTGACCACAAACCGCCCTGCGTTCCATTAAAACCAGCGGTGTCCTCCATCTGCTGAACATGCTTGCGCAGAGATATACTAAGTATTGGACTAGAAGACCACCTGTATTCGCATACTAGGACGTCAATCGATAGAGGCGCCGGGCGTTCTGGCCAGTCCTGGAGATCCTCAGTATACTTCGGGGATCCTATCCATATAAAAGAACAATAAGCTGGGGGTTGCGGCGATGCAGGCGGCAAGGGTCATGTACTGCCACTCGTCATGCTGGGAGAGGGATTATAAGTGCGACCTAAGAGAAGACTAGGATTGAGCGAGTGCAACATCCTTATGCGCTCGTGGTATCCCAGAGCAGGCTTCTTCAAACCTAAACTCAGAAATGCGCGAGAAACGACGAGGGGCATTGGCGGGGTCATTTTTTTAGGCAACCCTGCCTTGGCCACGACGACTGCCCCTAGGGATAGTAACAGTAGTCCATCCATCTTCATCCTGCGTAGGGGTGGCCGGCTCTGCAGTCACGGGGGTAGCAGGGGGCTGTTGGGCACTGTTACCATTGGCCCGCGATCCGCGGGCACCATCATTTCGTCCACCACGGCCGCCACCACCACGACGAGGACCGCTGGGGGCACCACGAGGAGCCCTGTGCTCACCGGAGGGCTGGCGCCAGTTACCACTCTCTGTAGCCCTGGACTTGATTTCGGGGCGACCTTCCTTGGGCTCCTTGGGCTCCCTAGGCTCCCTTGGCTCCCGAGGACGGGCAGGAAGCTTCTGCTCCTTCGATGTACCGTTTCCGGCCTTCTCGTCGGACGTAGTAGCATCAGCAGACTCTTTGGAGGCGCCAACGCTCTCGATTGTAACGCTCTCTGGTTTAGCCTCTTCCTCTGCTAGGGAAGCGGCAGCAGAGGCCTCAGCCTCAGCCTTGGCGGCAGCTTCTTTGGCGGCGGCTTCTTTAGCAAGCCTGCGCTCTTCCTTCGCCTTCTCCTCAGCCTCGCGCCTCTCTTTGATTGCCTGCTGTCTCTTCTCCTCGATTTCACGCTCGCGAGCCATGGTATCGATTGGTCGTGCCCCACCAAAGGGGTTGGACTTCGAATCACCGGTGGTGGCGGGTGATGCGGCGTCGGGGGCTTCAGAGACGGTTCTCTTTGCCAGATTTAGCTTAGGCCTGGTAGCGGGAGCGGCTGGCGCCTGAGAGGGCGAGGCTGGGGTCTCGCTACCTTCACGGGACTGCGAAGGGGACGCATTTTGAGGATTGGGGCGCATATTGCTACGCCATTGCATGTCGCGCTCCGCGGCACTAGGAACCCTCTCGGGCTTTTCACGGAACTCACGCTGGGGAGGACGAGATCCCTCCGGCCGACCCTCACCCCAAGAAGGAGACTGGTGTCGGTTACGTAGAGGGTCGGCATTGTTCCGGGCGCGACTACCTTCACGAGACATGGGGGGGGCCTCAGGTTGTGGCAAAGGGGAGAGCGGTCCTTTCCGCTCCCAGTTTCCGAAGTCGCGAACCTTGCCGTCGTCCGCGGGCTCTCGGGGTGCACGTCGCTCACTGAAATCGACCTGGCGACGCTCGCCAAACTCACGCCTATCGTTTCCTCGAGGCAGATCAGCAAGGGGACCTTTCCTGGTCCAGTCGCTCAAATCACGTCCGGAATCACCGCCGCCTCGGTCTCGAGCTGTGTTCACGATTTGTTAACCGGGGTAATGAGCACTGTTTGCACTAGCCTGTTTTTGACTTACGAGGATCGGCAATCTTCACTTTAATGTATCGACCGTTGAAAGATTGACCATCAAGCTCAAGAGCCTTCTTTAGGCCATCCAATTCCTGAAATTCAACGTAGGCAAAACCCTTGGGGCGCTGGAGCTCTCGATCTTCGATGATACGAACGCTCACAACTCCACAGTCGGCGAAAAAGTCGTTGACGGCCTCCATGGTCGCGTCATAAGGCAAATTACCGAGATGGGCAGTATAAGGAGGCCTCGTAGGGAGTTGCTGGGGGCCAGATTCACGGGCATATCCTTGGAAAAAGTCAGTACGGAGCCAAATAAAGCCTTGAATGGAGCCTGGCTCAAAACTCCGGGAGCCAAATAAAGCCCTGAATGGAGCCTGGCTCAAAACTCACCTCGATCGCCGCGGTCTCCACGGTCTCCTCCATAACCGCCGTATCCCCCCATACCCATGCCGCCGCGAGGGTGCTCAGGAGCAGGCAATGGCTGAGTGCCTTGAGTAACGTCAGCCTTTCGAACTTGAAATCAGTCGAGTAGCCACCCCCAAAGTACCGCACTTCGGGTGGGAATAGCAGACTCTGATACTCACCAATGGTGTCCTCCACTTCATCAGCCCAGGATCCACCGAATGCTATATAACCGTTAGCTGTCTCTATACCTACAAGGCCGGGAAGGCAAGAAGTTTGCATGTTTGGTGGGAGCACGACTCGGCAGTGGTCGAGGAGCTTGCATGAGAGCCGGGGTGGTATCGCGGGAGGTGAACATCTTACATGAATCGTTGAGGAAGTCTCCCAGAGACATCTTCTGGGCATCCTTCTTTTTGGGCGCTACGGAAGTGTCATGTCAGTAACTATGTCATCCCGCATCGATAGATGCTATAGCCAATAGCTGCGCCAGATGAGGACTGCCGGCCAACTCACCCATGTTTGCGGTGTTAAGTGCTCCACGCGCAACGACGTTCCTATCGATGCGCGTAGACGAGGTCGAAGGAAGCCGAACAGCGGTAGGCGGTTGGCTTCTGGAAGGAACCGGCGATGTGCGGTCCGGCGAAAAGAAAGAGGCGGGACACTTGAGTTTGCAAGAGTTTATGTTAACTCCGCAGTCAATCAAGTATAGGAATTGAGTATCAAGTATTGGTATGAAGCCGATGGCGGAGTAGTTAACTACGCCTCGACGATCTCGGTTCCCTTCCTTGTGGTGGAATGTGGAGTGGTTGATGTTGGCGAGAGTTTTTGAAATTCCTTGTATGTAGAAAGGGGAAAAAAATTTGGTTGTGAGAGCCACATTTGGCTGGGTAAAGGTGGACAAGGCCAGGCTGGGAACGGGTGTATGTGGTTTGTACCTTTTCAGGGTGCGTAAGGATAATGGTGACTTTGATCTACTTTGCAGCCCACCTTGTCCTGTTGCCGTTGCCGCCTTCCTCTTGCCTGTGAAATTTAGTGGACTTTGGAAGCTAAAGGTAGGTCGGGCATGTACCCAGGCATTGCAATTGCTGTAATAGTGTACAGCCCCAGGCCTCCACCAGACAATTACAGTTTGAAGGACGTGAATGGCAGGAGCTAGGTGGGGACCGCCCACAACATTCAATCAATGATGTCCCTCAGGGCCGTGCAAGGCACGTGGCACGGACCAGTTCACAAGGTAAAACCATCAAACCGTCAATTGAAACGAATATTCGCCGACGGTACATAGGGAAAGTCCTGCCCACAAGGATAGAGACAGCAATTTGTCAGGGCACTTGGTGTCCCTCGTGAATCCACGTCCTAGCGCGCTCCCCCATTTTGCCAAATCGGGGTTAGCCTTGTTGAAGCTTGGCGTTTCTGGTCCTCATCGAGTGAAGATTTGAATCTCACTTCTCAAAAGATATCTGTATCAATTCCTATCGTTTTCTACATTCAGTATTACCCACTATCCAGGCTGCGAGACTGCCTCCTCAGCCTGTCGCCCGTTTGTCCACTCATAAATTCGGCCCGTTTGCCGGTGGACGTGGCGCCTCTGTTTATTGCATCGCTCATTTTATTCCTGAATGCCGAACCCCCGGTGATAAGAGGCTACTGGCCCTCGACATATCAGAAAGCTTCATCTTCAGAGTAACGAGCATTCAACCTTGAGTTCCAGTCATGGGCGAACCGTACAGACCAACTTCCCGGGATGCCGAACAGCCGAAGCATCCTAGACGTGGCCTTCTGCCTCCCGAGCTGATAGACGTCCTAACCCCAGCCTTGAAGGTGGGCGCTTTAGCTGGTTTGTTCCCCATGCAGAGTCTTCTGTCTGTATTCGATGGGAAATAGAAATGTCTAACATGGTCATTTAGGAGGCGCGGGCGCGGTAAGTGGCGTTGCCGCCGGTATCATTCGTGATGCACCTCCCGTCTTGTTTGGGTTGGTGTCGAGCATACAGTGGTTTGCCTTGGGCTCAAGTTATTGGCGTATGTTTCCCGAAGGGTCTGGTTGGAGAGGCATTAACATCATTACAGTTTCAAGATCCGTCATCTCTCGCTCCTGGGGAGGCGAGAGATCATTGAGCATGAACGATAAGATAAAAGCTAGTGCTTTGGCTGGAGGAACTGCTGGCATGGTTGGTGGATTACTCCGTATGTCACTCCCCCTTAACCCACAGTAGTGTCGTCTTCTGTCACATTTCGGGTTGCTAACACATGTTATAGGTGGTCCGCGTAATATTGTGCCTGGTGCAATAGTTTTTACCATTTTCGGTGCAGCCGGACAAGGTATCGCCAACAAGCTTACCCAGTGGAAGACGGCCGAGGAAGGCGCGGAGGGATCGAATTGGTTGAGGTCAAAGTATAGTCCTCTCCGAAAGCTTACGGACGAGGAGTACGAAGCGTTTATTGGCGAAAAAATGCTCAAAATAGAAGCAGAGATTGCGCTTATCGACGACAAGATTTCAGAATTAAGGGCTGAGGCAGTGGCTAAGACAGAGATAGAAAACGATATCGAGAGCCTCAGGCCGTCGCTTAGTGCTGACCCAGAGCAGTCTGCCACCAGTAACTCCAATATGGCGCCACAGGCGAAAAGCTGGTGGAAGCGCTGGTGAGAAGCCGCGAGCAAAAGGAGCACAGAGCCAGCTGAAAGAGGCACATCAGATGGGGACAGACTGCCAGTCCTGTGTACTATAAAATTGTACAATACTAAAATATTGACGATCGAAACTGGAATGCAATACGATCATGATATATATCTCATATTATTTCCTGGTGTATGCCCTGCACTGTACCTACGGGGTAGTCACACATTTCATTCCATAACAAGATGGCGATTGCCACTTGTGTGATAAGGAAGCAGCTTCTGAAGCCTGTTTTCAATCTTTAAGCACAGGTCTGCAAGATGTAGGATGTTGTATAATTCAATGCATTGTTCACACAATGTTTGTAACGTAATGTTGTTGAGCAAGTACCTCGCTACGTTGTGACAGCTGGACTCAGTTGGCCAAGGTACTCTCATGTCGATATCCCTGTGCCAGGAAACCGGAAGTAACCGAAGAGTTTCCCTGCTTGCTAATATCATCGTATCTTCTGGTGTTGACGCTCCAGCTCCCCACCCTTACTTAACTCAACAAGTCAGGTACGAGTCCCTGGTTGCTTTCCAATTGTGTTGTACCACATTCAGCTTCACGGCGAGCTTCCATCCGGCCCACGGCGCATATTTCACCTCCCCTTCGACGAGCCGGGCTAGCCGTGCTACGCTGGCAATTCCAACTCTTCCCCTTCTCACCACGCTCCTCTTCGACGGCGCCACCCCTCCAGCCCTTGGACGAGTCGAGTGTTTCTCTCGAACCCCATTTCCGCTGATACTAGTGCGGCCGAACGCAGATCTTTACGCCGCGACGTGCGCGATACTTGCGCCCACATTGAGACGACTAGTGTGCTCCCAGTCGGTCCTTTGCAGCACTGTCAGAACTGCCAACGAATGTCCAGAGGTATCTGGGCTGACGACAACGTCTTCATACGCAATTTCCAGGTTCTGGATCCCATACCACGACTGGTAGCGAATCCAGCCCTTTTGATCTCAACCATCGCCCCATCGGCGAACTTATAAAAGTCCTTACCTCGCGAAAAATGGAGCGCAGTGATCTAATCGTTTTACCGGTCACCGAGTGAATCCGGTCATCTTCTTCGTTGCATACGCGAGATCTTAGGTTCCGACCACCGATAAGAATTTAGTCCGCTATTAAGGTCCATTATTTTCGGGAGCAGCACACCAGGCGAGACGTGCCTCATCATTGGCAGGACGTCCCGAAGCAATGGCCCTACTCAACCCTACTTTCCTCTTGGCTATCATTGTACTCATTTACCTGTCAACTTTTGTTTTGTTTGCTATATTGAGAATTCTTACTGGTATCTCTATCCAACGTATAGGCTACTTCTCTCTTCGGCGGCTTGCCTATACACCCCGAGATGGCCTCAAGATCGAGATCCGAGGTCTCGGACTCAACCTCCACCGGCCCAACTTCGCGCAACCGACATGGATCAGCATTGTAATCAACGAGCTTGTCGCCACGGTCGACGTGAAGGACTTGGACAATGCCCATAAAATTCGCGAGGAGGACTCCGAGGCCGAGGATGCAGCAGCGTCTGCTGGAGATGAGTACGATTCGAGGCCTGAGGATTCCGCCTCACAAACCCCACTGCCAACGATACGTACGAATATGAGGGATACTGCCTCTCAAAGCGAGGCGGTGAATCGCTTCGTGAATAAGATGAAGGGTCGGCTGAAGACATTACAGAAAAATGTGAATTGGTTACGGATGGTCGATATTGTTGCCACGAATACCACGATCAATGTCGTCAAAGTTGGCAGTGTCCAGGTGGGCAGTTTGACTGTCGCTGTGGACACTCGTCGCAAGATGGTAGATCGAGCTCGTTTCTTCTTTGCTGCGAGAGCCGATAGGAAGAAGCAGGATCAGCAAGCCGAGTGGATATTGACGTTGAAAAGCGTCCTGTTTACTGCGGAAAGCAGGGAACCGCTCGAGATTCTCGACAATGCCACTTTCAACGTCAATGCCTATCTTTCCGAGAACCTAGGCAGCCTTCGGGACATGAGTATTGCCCTCAAATTGGGCCGCGTGCACATTCCCTACGACGACCTTGCACTTTCCCTTAAACATTATAAGCGGTGTCGCAATGCGTCACCAAAGGTGTCTAGTCCTGTCATAAACCAAGATGCTTCGATGAGGTCTGGTTTCGGCGACTTCCAGGATTTCCGCACTAATAATGATTTTATGGAGACACTTGCCAATTCCAAAGAGTTCATCACAGCACTTGTTAAGGGAATCAAGGAAGTACAATTCGCAGTAAGCTTTGTTGGGCTCTCCAAGAAGATAGATTCCGACGGTACACCACTGCAGTTAACTGCCTCCATGAAGGAGGTCGGTATCGATCTTCACCGTCTGGACCCAAAGTCCCCTGTCCATCAAATGTATTTTCCCTCTCAGGATGTCGCACATGAGGCCCTAGCTGCTGCCTTATCCGTGTCGATTGGCTTAGATGATGGGCAGGGTAAGCCCGAAAGAATTCTCTATATTCCAATGGCAACGACGACTGTTCGAACAACTCTTCCCTCGAAGACGGTTAAGCTGGCAAAGGACGGAAGCCCCGAAGAGCGAAACGCTAACATCTTGTTTGCTAATTCCGTGGTTACCTCGCCCTCTATCGACCTTGATCCACGCCATCTCGCCCTTGTGCTCACTCTTTTAAAAACGAAACCACGAAACTCTCGAACCCGGCAACCGCGGGAGTCTAGGCGACATGTCCTCATGTCACGGCTTCTACCCAAGGCTACTATCAAGTTTTCCATGCATGAGCCCGTGATGAGAATAGCGTTGCCTCCGGTTGACAAGACTGCCGAACCCGATGATTTTGATATGATCATCTCGTCTATATCCTCCGTATCTTTAGATATGGAGTCCTACCATTCGACCTACGAAGAGATGCATTATTCGCTCGTTGCCACTACGAGACTTCAGTGCCATGATCTCTACTATCAGACGTCAACCGGCAACCGATTTGACCTCTTACAAACGGAAGCATTCGACCTTAAAGTTCAAATTAGTGCTGCTCCGGATGTCTGTGTTGTGGCAAACGGAAACATACAATCTTTCGCCGCCAAGCTAGTGCGTCCCGAAATCACAGACGGGCTCCAAGAGATTTTTCAGCAACTACGGCTGAACTCGGCCTCTGAGCGGGTGGTTGAGACACGACCACTCTCTCAGCGCAACTTTTTACGAGATATGCCACCCTGGTTGTTGCATTTCCAGATACAGACTAATGACTTCAGCTTGGAAGTAGCTGGTATCGATGAACACCTCTCTGACGACAGGCGGGGTGTATCACTGCAGCTCGATTCGGTGGGTGTGGAGTACCGAGCGCAAAGGCTCGATGGACTACAACGACGGCCATCTCGAAGGAGGGCGAGCAACCGGTCTCTCACCCCGGATGCAGACTTCGCGAGGCCTCCAATTTCCCCGTCCCCGCGCAAGAAGCAACAGACGCTGGGAGACGGGCGGCGTTTAGCATTTTATGTCAGGGGTCTTGAAACATATATGGTGGAAGCTGCGGACAAGATGGAGATGGACCCTTTCCTGCGGATGCCAAGATTTGACGTCGCTCTATCAGCTGTGAGTGATGGCCAGGGCCCGCTCTTTCAACTTCAGGCGAATTTCCGCTCAATCCTAATCAACTACTCCTTATACCGTCACTATGCCGTAGGCCTTGCCATCTTAGTCCTCAGGAAGGCTTTCCTAGGATCCAGAAGGCAGCTAACTCCATCAACGAAGCCTGCCATGTCGTCCAAGATCACAACTGTTATGGACCATTTAGCTCCGCCGGATTCACCATCTCTCGCTCCCCGAGGTACCTCGTTACCCGAGTTGTTTACCGTCGACCTAAAAGTCGCGTTAGTCCAGATCAAAGGCGAGATGCCCAATGAACCCTCCCTCATGCTTCAAGTCCACGGCTTTGAAGCCGGCCGTCATCGTTGGTCACCACCCTACCTCACTTCGAGACTGGCTCGCCTTTATGTCGCAGCACCGCGCATGCATAAAGTATGGGCAAGGGTGATAAGCGTCAAAGCCTGGCGAATAGACTATCGTAGATCCCGCCATAAGCTCTCATCGGGAAACTGCATCGAGGAGAAGCTTTTTGACATTGCCGCTGAAGCTACTCGAATTGCTGTGCCTCATGAGACGATAGTGTACCACATCACCGACAATATCGTCAATGTCTTCAAGTCGGTTCAACAACTCCATCACAGGTTCAAGACTGGGACGAATGAGTACATCCTAGAAAAGGGTCCCGAGGGGCCCAAAAAAGTGCCCAAAGTCTCGCTTCGGACGCGGAGCTTCCTCTTCGAGCTTGAAGATGGCGCATTTGAGTGGAAGCTTGGGATGATCTATCGAGTGGGCCTTACCGAACAGATTCAGAGGCTGGCTCGTGAAGATGCTTTCAAACTCAAGATGAAACGCATCCGAGAGCAAGAGTCGCGTATCGAATCTACCAAGTTGCGCACTCGCTCGACTTTCCACCCCAAGGCATCCAACACCTCAATACCCACATCTAATCAGGGTTACAGCACGGATGGACACTCGAGGCATGGGAGAAGTAACGAAGCCCCTCGATACGACCCTGAAAGCAACCCTCCAACCCTAACGGGAAACACACAGCTATCTGAGAGGGAAGCAAGAGAGAAGCTCAACATCTACAACGCGCAAAGCTGGAAGAAGAGGATTAACCAGGCCTACACTAGATCATCTCGAGCTATTCGAGAAATGCGAGGCCTATTCTGGGGTCCGGATCACGTTCCAGAGGACCTTGAGGATGCCGAGAATATCTTGGAGGTCCCAGAGCGACCGGCCTTGGTATCAGCACTTATCTCTGACCTGCATATTGTTCTTGATAAGCCCTCCTTCCCTCTTCAGGAACTACCCAACTTCTTACACTCCGTCGGCAAAGGAATGCCCCGCGATATGCAGTACAGCCTCCTCGTTCCCATGAACATATCTATTGACTTAAACGAGGCCAGAATAAGTCTTCGGGACTATCCGCTCCCCTTTATTCATGTCCCAGCACTGAAGGTCGGGCAATCCACTCGTCTCAACTCGCTCTCACTTAAGGCGAATTTTGTTATTGCAGAAGAATTCAGAGGCCCTGAGTCCGCGCGCAAAGTCCGCGTGCAGGTCATCCCCCCGAGTGCGTCAGGACCGCATCATGACCATGGTTTCGCTATTGATGTCCGGCGTACCATTGGGCCTGTGAAATCCTATTCTGATATATCTGTTGACATCAATACTGCGCTACCAACGCGGATAACATGGGGGCCCTGCTACCAGCCAGCCATGCAAGACATGATGATGGTCATCGAATCTTTTACAAAGCCGCAATTAGATCCATCCGAGCGAGTGGGTTTCTGGGATAAGCTCCGACTCAACTTCCACTCACGTATTCACATTGCGTGGAAAGGCCATGGTGACGTACATTTAGCACTAAAGGGCACCCGTGATCCTTATCTCATGACAGGCTACGGCGCCGGCTTCCTCATGTGCTGGAGGCATGATGTCCGTCTCGCATTGAATGCAAAGGACGACCCCAAGAAATTTATGACTGTCGACAGCGGTGAGTATGTGCTCGCGGTTCCCGATTATAGCCACGAAGTTCGAGAGGAAGCGAGACGACGGAACCTGTACCACGGTCCAGGCGGAGACGATATGACCAAATCCAGTGCTGCATTCAAGAAGGTCGCCATGAAGCTATCTGGCGAGGTTCAGTGGATGATTGGCCTTGTATTTGAGCGGGCAATAGAAAAGGGCAAGAGGAGCTTCGATTTTCGGCCTCATTACGACATTGTGCTGAAGTCACCACTCTATGCCAAGTCCCAAGATGGCCTTCCGTACGATGCGCTTCGAGGCTTCCGCAGCCAACATATTCATCTTTCAATCGATATTAGAGCACCCGCAAGCCGTGACTGGTCCGCGCCGGAACCGGGGCCTTCCAAGAGCTATAACACCGTCCATTTTACACCACGCTTCTTCACGCACTTTTTTGCATGGTGGGCTCTTTTTGGAAGCCCCCTCTCCTTGCCAATTCGCCAGGGTCGCCTTTTCCCTGGCAGGGAAATGAATAGCAAGAAGTTTGGTCGGCATCTGGCTACCGTCAAGTATAACCTCCTTCTTGCCCCCTTGTTCCTCAGTCATATCTATAAGCACAAAAACGTGGAAGCGGCAGCCGCCGAAAGTGCTGTTTCTGCAACGGGGCTCAAGGTTCGCTTCGATAGCTTTATGCTCGACATCCATCAGCGGCGAGAAGAATTTAATACGCGAGACCGAGGACGCAAGTCTAAAGCACGTACAACCGGTATCAAGATTCATGCTGCACAGCTTGATCTCGTTTCCGCTGATGTGCGAGCTGTTTCCGCGACTATGGACAGTAACGCCGAATCCCTCAAGAACGGCGGCTTTCCTCCGTCTGATGACCAAGATGATGATTCCCCCGACTACTCGAGATTCACCATTCCCGACAACGACCCCAGCTGGATTGATATGGATGATTTTGTCGAACTCGAAAGTGCTACGCCTGCACAAAGAAACCCAGACGTTAAAATTTTACCTCTTGCCTGTGCCCCACGCTTGACTTATTTCCGCCAAACCGATATTGGAGGGATGATTTCTGGCGATCCTGATCGCACTAGTCCGTTCGGACAAGAGCCTACTCACTTTTGCATGATGAGCCATGATGATGACCCTCGGCACGTTCAAGCACAGCTCATTCGAGACCGACTCGCGCAACTAGAAGACCAGATGGAAGCTCATGCGCAAACCCTTGGCGATGCCGAGTTCCGTGTCATGCGAGATGAGGGACGAGACGTCCAAATGTTAGCCGAGCTCGAGGCGCTCCGTCACCACACGACCCTGCTCTGTCGGAAGAGAATGTTTCTCGACCACATGCTCCAACAGATGACAATTGAAGCCTCGTCTAGTGGCAATTCAACTAGTTCAAACGGTAGCCGTGAAGACAACCACGGGGATACTTCCCTAGAACTAGCTGGAGGGTCGATGACCTTGCCGTCTGGTGCGGAGTTCGACAGCGATTATACCAATCGATTCGTGGTCCATAATATGCAGCTGAAGTGGAACAATTTACTACGAAATATCGTTTTGCGATATATTCACCAGAATAGCCAGCGGCGTGGTTTCGTCTACTACTTATCTCGGCCTGCAGTCAAGTTTATCCTCGATATTGTGGACGAGCAGACAAAGGCTAAGTCGACACAAGACGGAAAGGGATCTGCACGCCCGTTTCCAAGCAAAACCAAGACAACAACCCCCGGAGAACCTGCCTCTTCGACGAAGAAGGTCCGAAAGGATATCGAGGATCGGATTAAGAGTATCCTACAAGACGGCAAAAACATGGTCGATGCGGAAGAAAACGATCCTTCGGGTCAGACGGGCACCATTATATCCGACCTTGCTAGTGGAATTGCGGCAGAGTTTACTCCTCGCAGCAGTTATCACGTACGATTGATTGCGCCTCAGATCCAGCTTCAAAGTGATAAAAATAAGAAGCACGTTGTCCTCGTGACAGCAAAAGGTATGGATTTGAAAGTCGTCGAAGTCATGGATAAGGCTCGCATATCCGATACTGTCAGTGGTCTCGTTCAACGACGTTTCTTGCTCAACATGGACAGCGCACAGTTCTTCGTGACCCACCAGAAATGGTTCCAAACAGGACTCGTGTCCATGTATGCCGGTAGCAGGTACGGTGCGCCGGCAGGGTCAGCTTGGCCCCCTTGGGTGCCGGTCGAAGTGATCTTCGACTTTCAAGCCGACCCGTTCGGATTCAGGCGCGTTGTCCAAAAAACATCCGCCATGTTACGTTACGATAAGTACAACAACCTCCGTCTGAAGTATAACGACGATGTCAATACCGAGGGTGTCAACATGGACTCAGCCGATAACGCTGAGAGCAGGATTGATAACCTCTGGGTCGAATTCCCCCAAGCCAGGGCACTCTGCAATTCTTCTCAATACTACGCCATGTACGTCATTGTACTAGACCTTTTAATGTACAGTGAGCCGGCGGAGAAGACCAGGAACGAGAGGCTGGAAAAAATTATGCTCGCTTCCGATTTTAGTGACTTGAGTGGTGCTCCGGAGATGATACAGAATCTGCAGGAACGTGTCAGGCAACTCGAGTCCATCAAGTCACATTTACAGATCTACGCCAAAACGATGAACAAGAAATGGTGGGAGGACCACATAGTGTTGGAAAAGGACCTTGCCGCCTGTGAGGACGAGCTTTTCTTCCTGATGAAAGCAATCACTACGTCGCAGCGGAAACATGAGACAACAGGAGAGGCAAGCCAATCCAACGCCCTCCTTAAGTGGACAATTTCGGCGAGAGATATCGTCTGGCACCTCATTAAGGACTCAATGGAACCCTTGGTGGAATTACAACTCCGCGATGTCGAATACGACCGTACTGATAACGCTGATGGCTCCCATATCAACCTCGTCCGGGTCGGCAAGATCCTCGGCCTCAATCTGCTACCTAATGCCACATACCCTGAAATTGTTGCGCCCTATGTTGACGGCGAACGGGGCACGTTCAATGATGTGGGGAATCGACACATGATACGTGTCTGTTGGCACATGCTTGAGGATATTGCCGGTATCCCTGTTATGGACCATTTCGAGGTGGACCTTTTCCCAATGAAGATCCAACTCGAACGCGATGTTGGAAAACAGCTGTTCGAGTACATATTTCCCCATGTCGAGGGTGGCACAGAGTCGGGACCCCGTGATGACTCGCCGTTCTTGCTGAAGCAGCAATTGCCTGGTCAGAATGATGATGACGACGACGCCTCTATCACAAGTTCTTCCCAGGCGACACCATTGACTGACAAGGGCTCGAGCTTCAGCACCCGTCCCGGATCTCTAGAACTTAGGCTGCAGCCAACTCTTAATTCCAACACTCTAAATGCAGGAAACCAGAGTCCCAAGAAAGACCTTAGTGTTCACACCACAGACGGCAATTCTTTCCGTTTGTTCAAGTCATCTGCCGCCAACACACCGCGAGGGCTGAGCAGGAAGACGTCAAGAGAGTCACTCGCACACAATAAAACCGTCATCCGAACGGGGACCGGGCTTTCCACCAAGGACGGGGTGTCATCTTCCTCAAATCACGAGGGCCGGAAGATGTCGCGGTTCGTGTTGCGTAGTAAAGCGCCGCTCGAGGAGAAGCAACAAGCATCAGACGATCTCACCAAGATGATAGAGCGTGCAAGTAGTTACATGGGCTTCGCTTACATCAAGATGCCGTCTGTTGAACTCTGCCTTAGTTACAAGGGCAAAGACAACCGCAACTTTGAAGACGTCCACGACTTTGTGTTCCGCATGCCGACAATCGAGTGGCGAAACAAGACTTGGTCGAACCTGGACCTCGCACTAGCGTTGAAGAAAGCAGTCATCAAGGCTCTTATATCACATACGGGGGCTATCATCGGTAACAAGTTCTCAAAACACCGGCCCAACACGGCACAACAAAGCAAACTTCGCGAACTTGCTAGCAATTCTGCCATTATCGGAGCGTCACACTCATCAATGGGGTCTCCTTATACGGACAGCATCCATAGCGATGACTCATCTAGCCTCTTTGGAACCTCACCCATGGACTTTTCACGGTCGCCGCCTCGGTCCCTAAGAAGTGTCCATCATGAGAGCAGTCAACAAGCACGGTCTACCAGTCGAAGCTCTAGTGTGGCCAGTGCAAGATCGTTCAGGACTGGCGGTTCCAGCTCGCATGCAAGTTCCGGTATCGGCGCGCCTGCAGTTCCCAGCTTCCTCATGATGACACCGCCAACACCACAGGATACGCAAGGGCCTGGGTTTGGAGAGGAGCTACCGCGACCGGCTTCAAGGCATAGCCTCAACCCTCTAAGTGGACTCCTTTCCGTAGACCACCGGTCCAACTCGAGCCCAAATATTGCTGGAGGCGAGAGGAGAAGACCGGCAGGTATCAAGGGCAAGTTGAGCGCGTTGACGAGCAAGTTGGGAAGGGAGAGCACACTCAAGGCTAGCGAAAACGGGGTCGGGGACAATGAAGGAGAGGGTATCTCGAGCTCACGCCGATCAAG
Organism: Lomentospora prolificans; assembly: GCA_029532625.1. Lineage (NCBI taxonomy): Eukaryota > Fungi > Ascomycota > Sordariomycetes > Microascales > Microascaceae > Lomentospora > Lomentospora prolificans. Next base: position 728,003 of record JARFXM010000008.1, on the reverse strand, counting down.
CATTGCCTCCAACAAGGGTCAAACCGCGGCATTATGAGGCAAAGATTTCTGTCTGTTGGCATGGCACGGTGATTTTCTTTTGTCCTTTCCTCATTTTTAACCAAGCATTGAAGGAAAGGGGACCCTTCACAATGCATATATACCCTGTAGCCTCGATACATTCACTTATCCATTCTCCTTCTCTTTATATCCAATCAAGGGGCCTTCATAAGTATTCCAACTCGTTTCGAACCTCTCGCCCTTGTTATTATTTTTCCTGGCTAGATGGCATCTAGCCCAAAAAACATTTCAGCCGGTACTTAGATTTTTTCCATCTCCCAGGAGTTCCTCGGGTGGTATTTTGCGTTTCGACTGCTTGGCGCGTCCAGACTTTTCTCTCTTCTTTTCTTTTTCTTTTTTTCCTTTTTTTTTCTGGTCTCTTCTGTTAGCTGGTGACTTTGTGTGAAGAGTCGAAAAGAAAAAGCCTATTTGAGAGCCGCGTAGCCTGTGAGCTGTTCGAATCATCGGCGAGTACCGTTTCCTACTTAGTGTACCTGTGAAACCTCCTCAAGTCTCACTCTTAGACCATGGCCATGGCAGAAATGAGCAGACTTGCGTTTTGAGATGCCCATGGCCGAGCTAATGAAAGTGGAGGAATGGCCATCGATGCCGCTTGTTTCTCGACAGTCGTATCTCTAGAATCTCTAAGCGGTTTTCGCGTATTGATAGCATTTTCTTTTTTTGGATTCACGTAATGGGATGAGTAACTTGACTGCTTTTTCAACATTCAAGATGATCGTAGTATCTTCAGAAGTCTGATGCGTCGGTCGCTATCAAGATCAGTCTACAACCCCATATCCAAGATAGCTCTAGAAATGAAGCAAGAGCGTCACGTAAGAGAATCGGATTCTCCATAGCATAGATATGTATATATATCTAGGTAGGACACGTTTAGAAATTCAAGATAGCACTTTAATCAATGTATCGGAGGCCTTATCATCTACGGCGACGATACCAAAGGTATTGCTAAAGTTTGACAAACCTATCCGTAGTAAGAACACATAAAGGCATCGTAAAAGGGTGACGCTATCTTGTACGAGATAACGTAGGATGCGAGACGAGTATGAATCTGGTTATAGTGTACATGTCTTTGCTTGAATCAGACTCTCGCAGCGAGTCGAGGCGACATGTAATGTAAGGTGCAGCTCCAGCGGCCGCAAGAGATTTGGGATGTGTTCCACAGCCATGTACCAGCATGGTGTAGTCTCTATCGCATGGTACTTTGTGCGCCGACGAGCCTGGCTAAGCGGGGGCTTGGTTCGTCGTCGGACACAAGGACGAGAGCGGCAGGGTATCAGGCAGGCCAAAGGACCATGGGCCTCATGGACGCTTGCGAGCGCAAGATCCGCGGAGAAACACAATCAAACTTTCCCGTGGGAGCATCATCGCACAATTGTTTCTATAGTCTGCTATCAAAGACAAGCATACGATCAGCATGAGAAATAGGAGGAATTGAGCATTTGCAACTTGGATCTGTCGAATCAGGCGCGGAGCACGATGATTATATCATGGTCTTGCGGGCGCTCGTTATCTTTCGAGCTGGGGAGGAGAAGCTGGGGTGTGTAGCGACTTTCATTTATCGGCGATTACTATTATCAAATAAGGGCGAAGGAGTGTCTCTGGTGGCACAACGTCATCGGCAAGCAAGCTCCCTTCTTGGGTCATGGCGAGGCTTATCAGCTGGAGCTGGGGCTGGAGCCGGACAGATAGGTTGTGATAGATAGCCGCAGCTATTATTCCCTGCAAGACGCTTTATCGGAGAGATCTTATCTAAGCTTCGAGATCCACTGTGTCATTGATGATTATTTAGCACGGTGACCCTGGAATTGGTTCCTACCTTTCTTTGCCCGCTTTGCATCTTCCAGGACAGCGCGCGCAACGCAGTTTGCTGGGTCAACTGTTTGGTACGGTTTAAATCGGTTATATGTACATCAATAGAGTTCGAGATAGGAAGCACACACGATTTCTCCAAATCTTTGCATCTTTTTGCTCTTCTTTTCCTCAGGTGAGGATGACGTTGGTTGCTGCTTCGATGGCTGTGGCTGAAGTCGTTCGCGGAGAGGACTCGACTCTCTCACCATCGCCGCCTCTTGGCGCCATATCTTCCCCTCCAAGATTAGGCCTAATACAGGGAGGACGGATGCTTGATTCCTGTTGAAATGAGGGGTCGAGGGCAGACAGAAATGCCCGCGCCATTTCCGAACAGGCGACGAGCGACCTGACCAAACGAGAGGGACAACGAGATGCCTCTCGTAGTAATATCAGCTCCGAAGACGACACAAAGGTCCAGACTTGTTTGCTACAGGCCGTCTCAACTGGAGAAGATACGCGCCCGGACCAATAAAAAGAAGCCAAGGCCCCGTTACGATGAAGTCTCGAGGCCAGGTCAACGTGACATACCACCTACCACGCTTGTACTAAGTCGGTCTCGAGGCACGCCACTAATAAGTCGCCCTATGTCACTTGTCCCGATATCCGAGCGAGGAAAGTGTGCGGGCACTAACGACGTCACACACCACTTGAGACTTGCACCCCAGCTCACTCACTACTTTCGAATAATAATACTCCCGACGCAGATTGGGGTAGGTCATCGTGCGCTGGCGTCAGCGGAATGACACGGACGTAATTCACACCATCGCCTTGGAAGGAGCAAAAAAGGGAAGGATAGACCTCCAGAAATTTTACGTCTTTCGCAAGGACTCCGTACAGGCGGGTTATGATGTCTTCCTGAGCAGGCCTGCGTGCCAAATCACAACTCCCATCACTTACTCAAGAATCTGCCCTAATTTAAATTTTAGACCCTTTGGTTCAGATGGCGGAACCGGAGCGGGAAAAAACTTTTCTCCCGTGCTTCTCCCGCATCTGTTACGTACTGGAAAAAGCTTCCAGCGGGGGTCTCTCGTGTCCTTTGGTACTGCCAATTTCTTTTCTGTGGTCTTGCTGCGCTGCTCCCACGCCCTCGGGTCCTTTGAGAAAGGAAAAACGGGTCGGGTCGGGATGCGTAATGCGCGCAAACCCCGGACGAACAAGAAAAAATATGTGTCTTGATGTTGGGGAGGTTGCAATGGCTGGGACGAATCACCCGTTTTAATTGTTGGCATTCACCAGGGACGAATCGTGGGCGGACAGTTTGCAATTATTAATTGGCGGAGAGCGAATTATTGCCGCACCGGCACCCATCAATCCTTCGTAATCGTAGTCCGGTCGGGGTCTCAACCCAGGCAAGGCAGGTCCCCTCATCTCCAGGAGCACTTGAGAGTTCCTTCCCAAAAGGCCCCGATGTTCTTTCCTGATCCCCACAACACTCCTACTTTCTGTGTACCTGATCACTGCCAGCGCCCACCAGGCCCCAATTAGTTTCGTCGAGTACCAGCTGGCCAGTACCAGCCCGGTACCTTGAACTACCCGCCTGGCCACGCCCTCCTTCATCTTCCCTCACCGTCCGGGGTCACTTTGGATCCTGCCGGCTCATAACGCCAGCTGGTTGTGTCCCTTGTCTCCTGTGGTCGCATCCACTCTTGCCGCATTCGTCCACCATTCTCTCATTCACCCCATCGCGCTGTTCAACTTTGGCCGGCCATTTCTCTCAAGACTAGCACCGCCCGCCGCCACCACCATCTCAGCCCAACGATTCCTTCCCCTTTGCCCTACCTACACTCAAGCGTTGCCACCGTCAGCAGGCAGTCAAAACCTAAACACTCCCGTCCCTTTCGTCTCACCGCGGGAAAAAAGTATGAAGACAGAAGAGACCAAGCAAACGTGGGAACAGTTCAAGTTATTCGCACCTTGATTGTCACCGCCATCATGGGCAAGTCGCTCAGAGGCGGCAAGGACGCCAAGTTAATGGTCGTATCCACGTGCACTTCCTGTCCTCCTCCACATGGCACGACAACAACGGCATCGACGGCCATGACGCCCGTGACCACTAGACACAACGTCGCCGCCGTACCCTTGCAAATCCCCACGAAATCGAAACGAGAGTCGAGTGCATTTGCAACTAAATACCACCATCAGGGCCGACACCAATCCCAGCGACCACGAGATGTGTGCTCTCCCGATGCTGTGCCGCCCTCGATCCATGCCTTGCTAGCCGTCACTACCATTCCCCGGCCCAAAGGCGGCCGTGGAACCATACGGAGGAAGCAACTCAATGAAGATGCAAATACACTGGTCCCCATGATTGAGGGTGAGCAGGTACCGGAGAAGGAGTTGAGCATTTCGTTCTCCAGGAGCCCGATGGACGTGCTGCTCGCGGACCCGGCGGATCTCACAGATAGTCGGGATGACGATGCTTCATCGTTTAATGACGGCCTCATGGGTTCGTTTTCGTCGACTAGGACTGTTTCTTTAGAATCCGTACCCTCCTTGTCAGGCGCCTCGTCGCCGTTAGATGCTAGTCTCTCTACCGGGTTCTCGCCAGTAACCCCACCTTACCGAGGCCGCCGCAGGCCATCACAGCCCACACGACGGTCTCTCCAGCCTGTTTCTTCATCCTCGACTGGCGAGCCCGTTGCTCACCCGCTCTCGTCCACTATCGCTATCGAAGAACTCGATTTCCGGGTTTTCGATCCCTCACCAGCTGCTAGTGCGAAGCGAGGGAATGCTTTCTCACAACTGCCTCTCAAGTCAGCCTTCAAGTCCAACCTCACGGCGTCGTTACGAGCCATCCGTTCGGCGGCGAAATCCTTTTCCTCTCTTACCTTGGTTTCCATTCCACCTGAAGACCTCCTCACCCGGTCTATCCTCACTATTGATCCGAAAGTTCCGTACACCGATGAACGCCGTCCCCCCGTCCTCGACGAAGAGCCGTCCGCTGCCCTGCGGCGGTATCTTAACCCGACCACTGGATCACCTATGGAGCCTAACTCTAGGAACCTATCACGGTCACTCACGCGGTCTTTCGCTGCTTCTATCCAAATGCAGACGTACAGAGTCCAGCGATCGCAGGGTCCGATGAGTGCGTCGACCCCATCACCTGGCATATCTCGCTCCTCATCATCATCCTCCTCTTGCTCATCCCAGTCATACCCACCTCAACCACAATCACCGAATCAGACTTCATTTTCCTCTCCACCGGGCGCCATGCGGCAGCGCGAGATGCGTGAGAACCCGGACTTCATTCGCATAGCCGTCCTCGAGATGGCCATGCGCAAACGGGGTAAGCTAGACGACCAACGCCCCGGCCGTGCGAGATGGGCACTGCCGCCCAGGAAGCCGATTACGAAGCCGTATGAGGTTCGATCTGATGGGATCCCCACACGATGGGTGCCTGTCAATTGCTGAAGTATCGGCGGTGGTGTCGTGCGTCTGGCTCGACTGGACTCGATCACACGATATATTTCTAACCTGGGAGTTACCACGTGTTGGCTAAATTACGCCATCCCCCCTACGACTTGATACATATTTTTCTATGCACAGGATGCACGACCCATGACGTTATGATGTTTACTCGAACATCCTGTGGATTGTTCTCCCATCCTTGCACCCGGATGCCAGGACGCATTGCGACTAATCGAAGCCCGTGAGCCGGGGCTTTACGATAACGATGGGTTTTTTTTGGTCTCTGTTTTTTATCCTTTTTGCCTCTATTGGGCCGCGCCCATCTCATGTCGGTAAATGAATCGGGTCTGGCCCCAAGCGATATCGCTAACCCCACCGTCGGAGTCCCCACGATGCCGAACGGCCCAGTAAATTGGCTCAAGCACATCCATCGCTGGCAACGCATACCACCGAGCATGCAGAACGACGTTATCCCAGAGGCCCTATTGCATTGCAATACTGATCACGAGACCTCGACTCGACTTACCCATCTGAGGGATTTTATCCCTCTCCACGGTGGATCCGTCTAGAACGAGAAGGAAACCTAAGGACTTTTGAAATTATTGCTTCTAATATGGCATTTACGTGGCGTGGATTAAAGCATTTCAGGAATCGTTCTTTTGTCCTCTTTTTTTTTCCTTATGTTTTCCCTCATCAGCGGAGCACGTTGAACCTCCCCGCGTGCGATTGAAGAACCTTGCATTTACCAGAGTGGGAGGCATTGGCATTTGGTGCGAGGGCATTGATGATTTTTTTTTTTTTTTTTATGATGAGCTAGAATTAGCGATGTCGGACCTCCTCGCAGGAGCTTTATATATCCATCTCTTTTGGAATGTTTGTTTTTCTTTTTTATATAAATTTTGAACTTGTTCCGAGACTCCTGTGCGTGCGGGTTCCGTCTTCTCCATAACCCCCTCATGTAGTGAGGCGAACCCAGCACCGGGTTATCCCCGAAATGCTTGCTCCCGAGCTCGAGGGCTGGAACGCGTGGATCACCTGCATATGCGGGCCTTGTCAGGGCGCAAAGTTTGCCACCTCACGATGTGGGTACGGTACTGCGGGAGCCTAATTCAATCCGATCTAGGCCCGACCGTGCTATTTTTTCACAGCACAACGGTGTCGAAAATCTTTCAAACACACCGAAGAAGCCCGGTCTGCCGAGACCAAACTAAGATGCCCTTATGACAGGGAGTTAACGCTCAGCAATCGGAGCTACGTCGGATATCCTTTCAGGTGCCTTGGTTGTGCGGCCTAGCCTGCTATTCCGTTGGGGGCCGGGTTAGCCTACCTAGGCGCGGAAGGTATGCGGCAGTTTCGGGGTTCAGCGCTGGAAATGGCCTTTTTGGATGGCAGACCCGAAGTGGATCTCACGCGCACTTGATGCTTGGGCCGAAAGATACGCATCGTGACTAAAGGGTGCTAACTCGCCTTCACAGGCTTCAAGACGCGATTTCACCAGACTAGAAGTTCGCTCCAAGTATTCCCCACGCAAACCACCTAAATCATGACCCTAGCTTCCGCAAGGAGCGAGCGTCGTCGGTAAGACGGCGCATCGCGCACATAAACGAGGGCCATGATGAGACACTCGGTCGTCGGGGGATTATCTGTCGCCCGCAGTCTACGTCCTTGTTTATTCTCTTCGCCCATGATGTTATATGTTCACGCAGCTATCAAGTTCTAGCTAAGGGTTCCTACAAGACTACTTTGACTACTTTGACGCGGACGCCAAGGCTTAATGAAGAGACAAACAAGCCGTAAGAAAAGGCAATATCTAGAAGAATCTACCGAGTCAACTCGAAGGGACAACATGTCTATCGGCTCAAGTGGCAATACTACCGCCCCGAACCGGGGCAATGCCAACTGTCGACAGTTTCCGCGCCTGGATAGCATCTCCTATCTAAATCTCCATCGACAGAACCCGAAGATTCAGCACGGGAGCTACCCAGAGCCGTCCCGGAGACAACGACACTCGGGTTCCTAACACCTCTAACATGGAAAAACGGCGAAGCAGAACTCATGACGCGGAAGCTCTAGGCCTTGGAGTAGAAGATGGATCCGCTCGTAGCCCGGATGTGTTACAATGCCCACCTTGGCCCCTTATCTCGCTTCTCCGACGAGATCTTAGGGCAGATTATCTCAAGCCTCGAGCCCTTGCCGGTCCCGTACCTCGTCCTCCGGCACATTCTAGACAGTGCCGAGTTTCGAGACCACATTTACACCATGTCGTGTATCATTCTTGCGAGAAAGAATGCGGGGGCCATTCTTTTACCTGCCCAGACTTCTTCTGTGGTTATGGCGCTCGCGGTACGCTGCTGGAGCGTACGCGCTGGGGCAGTGACCCTAGACGCGTGCTCTCGAGGTACATTCTCGCCGATCACGGCTGTTTGAAATGCACCGAGGCGGTTGATCCGCCCTACCGGCCGCTGCGATATTGGGCCGCCGAAAGATTGAGACAGACGGCCTATCTCAAGGAAAGGAAACTGCATTGCTCCAAATGTTTCACGGACCAACCGGCGCGCCTGTTCTCTCTAGCAGAGAGGAGAAAGACTAGTGGAAGAACCGGGTGTGCCTCACATACCAGGGCTACCTGAGCCTCTGCTCGCATGTCAAAATAAAATGGGAAGACGTCACGGCGTGGACACGGGGAAAGCTCCGAGAGACGGCCTATGTGGCAGTAGAGGGTGTTCTCGCGCAGTGCAGCCATCCAAGTCACGATACACTATGCTCCGTGTGCTGACGGTACTATCCCGAGGAAATGCCGCGGCCAACGGCTCGGCTGAGGTACTGTGTCGACTACAAACTGGAGCTCGTCCTGGAGTGGAGCGGGGAGACCGATCTTCTTTTGAAGTCCGACTTCCCTGAGGGTCCTAGGCTCAGGGCGTCAGACGTGAGGAGTGCGGTAGGAAAGCCCAGGGAGAATGCGGCCAAGTATATTGTTCTGGCTGGACCCGGTGAGGTCCCTGAGATGCTCAATTACAGCCCAACAGGGTGCAACTGCTTGTAGTATACCGTCCCTCGCGAGCCTAAAGGCGTGGAAAACGACGACAACAAGGAAGAGTATGATACTCCGGGGGCTATCATTAACGACCCGATCTCAGAAAATCTCCTGCGCCTGCATTCTCACACGGCGTCGTATCACCGGAAACAAGCTCGAGTATGAGGTGCCTTGCCGAGAGAGGTCGCGACCAAACCGTAGGCTTCCGCATCTGCTGGGACCGAACCATCTCTTTCGGCCGCGTGGCGATGTGGTCCAATGTGGCTCCTTTCCGGGCCCGGTGTCACGCTATGGATTCCAACTCAATTCGCTGGGACGCCACGGACTACTGTAAGGATACTGCGAGCGGTAGTTGGGCTGGTGATCGGGGAGGTGAGGGTAGGAATAGAGCGTGTGGGGGCAGCCGTGGTATTCCTATAGTAAAGTTCTGGACATGCTGTCGGAATGTTTGCAGGCCCACTTGTGCCGCCGCAGTACCCGCGGGGAAGGCAGGGATTCCGGAGGAATATTCCACATATTATTCATTCCTTGTACTTCAACGTTGGCATTTTGGCCTCCAGGAGGTCGCGATATCGTTCTTTGCTAGAAATTGGCTTCACGAATCCACCATATACTAGACGCGTCCGTGTTTTAACGTTTAGCCAGCTTTGAACTCGAGCCTCCCACCTTGCGCCTCGGGGCCATACGGCCATACCCTAGGGAGTGAAAACTTTCAAGCAGCAGTCCACATAGTACAATGGATACGGTTCCATATTCTGAGACCCCGGTTCAAAGCGGACGCAGGACTTGAGAGCGGGCATAACCCGGACTCTTCTCTGTGCTAGCGAGGCCGCCTTGAAGACACTACCGAGACGACTCGAGCTCGTCTTCCATGATTTGTATGCTTCTGCTCGAAAGAACCGGAAGCTCACAAGCTGTAACACCCCAACTAGGTAAAAGACCATTTTAAGTTCCGGCTTTACGGTTGCATATATCTCGCGACGCCTATCCGTTCGGATGCCCGTAAGAGATTAATTAGCGTTAACCGAGACCTCAGGCCTCCTTGTTGACGTATTTTATTCCCAGGAACTCCCCAATATCTCGGCTTAATCAACCAACATTGGTCAAATCCGGGTAGGAATCGAGTCATGACAGTTCGCCCTCCACTCAGTAGTGCATCGAAGATCCGCGCTCAGCAACTCGAGGAAGGAAGCTCTCCCTTGCGCTCCTTCCCTCTCAATCCTCACACGCCGAACGTAGACCCCGACCGTAACTTTATATATGAGGCTAAGATACCAAATGATCAGCCGAGTTGTTCAAGTGATCCTGCAATCACGATGGTTTGGCGGGCCAGGGCCAGCGACTCATTGGTTAGAAAACACTCCGGACGGTTTTCGTAGGTAGTACGGGTTCGCCCCCGAAACCGAGCTTTTTTTGCCAATTATTTTTTTTAACCCTGTTTATTTATTTTATTTGCTTCACCTCTCGTCTCTATTTCTCCCTCCAAAAGTTCCCCCGTCTCTTCTTCCTCCATCTCTCCTTCGACTAACCACCGTCACACTATTGTAGAACCCATGGCCGAGCCGTTCAACAAGGTGTGCCACTAATGACAACGCTATATCCGTTATCTTTGTCGTCGCAAATCGCAATGAGCTTAGAGCCATGACACTGGTCAATCATATCCTGAGCCAGAGTGCCCACAGCCGAGCAGGCAGGGTTGGGGCGCCTATCGTCGCTCATGTTACCATCACAGAGGAAAATGGCCGAGTCCCAGCTGCAACTGACTCGGGCGCACTGGTTACCCTTTGGAACACCACAGTGGGCATCGAGTTTGTTGAGGTAACCGATGCCGATAAGGATTTTTGAGCGGACTGCGCGCATTATTGTCTTGTCATTGATGCATTCGATGGTCGGGGGCCAAAGGCTGTTGGCGGCCTGATAGTGAGGTTTGTTAGAGCTTTCCACAGTCCACAATCCATAGTCTTAGAGGGGATGGTAGTGTTTGGGAACCAATCCGGGAACAGGGACGTACGTTGGATCGGTCCGTAGCAGGAGTGCTACCACCGTTAACGGCGTCGAGAACCTGATTCTCGTTGAGATCAGGCTTGGCCTCCTTCACGTGGGCCATGGCCTCCTATAAGGTCATACAGTTAGAGCTGTTGATACAGTGTTCTAGTCGAAAGGGTGACGTACCTCGATGGTTCCGTTGACGGTGATGACCTCGCCATCGAAATTGAAGTGCCACGACATGGGGACCTCAACATAACCCTCAGGAAGGCCGTTTGAGCTGATTTCCTGAGCTTGAATTGCTGGGACGAGGTTCAACTAGTTTATGCCGAATAGTCAGAATGCTCGAGTGTCTTCTCTCCGAGAGAGAGAGAGAGAGGGAGTGAGGGTAATTCTCCAATTCCGGGTAGATGGACTCACGCTAGAGACTGCAACAGCTCCGAGGATAGCCAAATAGGCAAAAGCGCCATGAATATGCATGATGACTGAGGTTTAGGAAAGAAAATAGAGGACTTCAAGGTGTTATTGTAAGGAAGGGCAGACACAGACACTTGCATGCGTGTTCGGGTTTGGTTGGGTTTTGGTGATCGCGTGGAGTGTGGAGAGGAGAAGGATCTGAAAGGTGTTGGGTGATGGGAGGGGGCTTTAAATAGTTTTTGCAGCAGTGATTTACGCGATCAGTGAATAGGATTGGGCTCAAGGGGATAGTAGTAAATAGCATCGTGAATCAAGTGGCCTCCAGTGCTCTTTCCCTTCTAGTATTCATGGTGCTGATATTCCTCTAAGCCCATTCCAATTTCGGAAGGGGCAACGCATCCCGAGAGGTAAGTCCAAGATTCTGTCATATCTCCTTAGTAACTTCCTCCTATGAGTAGGTGAAAATCTTCCTATTTAACGAACTGACAGAGAGTATACACTGATGGATGAGAAAAACACCAAGGGAGGGCAGAGATAGAGATGCCCAGCCTGAATGGAGCGAAGTTAGAGTGTGTGTAGCAGACTTGCTCTTATTCCTAGAGAAATACCATCCTAAATTGACCTAAGAATAGCGCAGGTTCATAGGGCTAGATGGATAGATATGATCCCTCATGTATTGCAGGGGAAATAATATATCGATGGTAATGACTTTGTTCCACATCATAGTTGAGATATCCTTCCTCCCATGACCCCACTGGTTCGCTAAGACCCTCTTTCCCGTTTTGGTATCGACAAAATCGCAGTTGTGGAGTGTATGACCAAACACCCATAACTGAACGGACAGGCTAATCCAATACTCGTGCTCCCTTGTTAAGTTTGTGGCGAACGCGCTGACAACGCCCCGATCGTCCTCCAGGTAGAGTGTCGCTAGCCTCCGGCTGAAGCGTTGGGCTACAGTGCCCGAAGATTGGTGTAACTCCGGTGCGGCTCGGGCATCGCAATAGCCTTTACTTGATTGTTAAGCTGGTCTATATCTCTTCGGTGGAGCATATTGTGCCTCTCAACGCTCCAGCCATGGGTGTTAGAAAAGTCCGAGTTGAATAGAGAGATTGTGGCTTTCTGGTCTTCAGTAATGTTCGAAAACAGCGTACAGCCGATTGCACTTTGCTTCAATAGCAAATCGAGATACATGGGAAGAGGGCGTGGCGTCTCTAAAAGCAGATCCGACATGATGTGGATCTCCAAGATGCGATTGTCTTTCCCATCCAGCGACGGCGGTTTAAAACTCGGCTCCGACAAGGCGGCCATTTTTAGAGGTTCCCATCCAATCATTGGAGATTCAGGCCCTATAATCTCGAGTAATAAGGGGAAAAGAGCCAGCAAACTAGAAGCTGTAGACGACCAGTCATAAAACTGTGACTAGGCAATTTTGTGCTTGTTGTTCTCAGTTGTTCTCCGTCATTCGGGGGCCATACGAAACACACATCTTAGGCCACAGTGGTCGCTCCAAGATACGCCTTGCAACTGGCCACCGTCATTGGTCGCCTCGTTTTGCTCTGATAAGTTACCTGCAACTTCCGTAGTTGACAGCTGCCTAGCAACACCCGGCTCTATCACCTCTATCGACACGGGTTGCAATCCTAGGGTAGCAACTTTGTCGAGTCGGCCGGGCGGGAAGTGCTGCTTCCCATCAATTCCCCAGGTAAACCCTGGTTCGTCGGGGTGAAGCTGGAGCCAAGCGTCAAGAAGGCCGTTATTAGCAACAAGACTGGCGTCCTCCTCGAGAACAGGGTTGAAGTCGCCGGCGACTAACCCTCGGCCTACACTTTGGAGGAAACTAGCAGCAATTGCAATCTGCCTCGGGCGCTGGGATGGATTGAGGGCGAGTGAGTCTAGGTGCACGTTGATAAGGCGGACCTGGCTTTTTGGTTCCTCTGGTTTGCTCGCGGCTGAGGGAAGGAAGATATCGCAGCAGAGTGCATCCCGCCCAAAGCGACTAGGGTACTGTACTCTCCACACGGGACCAAGAGCTGCTCTTTCCGGTGTCGTGTCCTGCGGGTGCCCGAAACGTGCCCTAGATAAGAGCGTGACTGTTGAAAATCCAGAGTTTTGCCAGGCGGCGGTATCACCCTCGCTCAGAAACCAATTTTGTCTGATACGCTGATCAGTTAACAGAGTGTCGAAGGCGGGTTCTGTGAGTTCCTGGAGGAAAATGATGTCCGCCGTGGGCGTGGAATTTAGGAGATGAGATATTATTGCGGCAATCCGTAGTTGTGGCCAGCGCGCACCTGCGTCAACATTCCAGGTATACAGGGTTAGATCAGAGCCTCGGTCTTGTTGGGAGCGTTGACTGCCAGCGCTCTCATGGTTAGTCGGCTTCACAACGACCCATTGGCCGCACGATTCGTCAAAGCGATGCCACCTCCTGAACTGCGAAGGCGCCTCAGGGTCTTCAGCCGGTAGCGGAGTAGCCCTCCACCAGGAAATCGCTGGGCTGCGGATATTGGCTAAAAATGACATTTGTAGCTTGGTGTTGGCGAGATGAGAAAGAAGGCTAGGACACGAGGTTGAGAGGGCGGGGCGAGACCGTCGTTGACTCCTAAAGTCTGAGGTTAGGTAATCGCCAGCCCTTTAGGCGCCCACAGCTGGCCAACGGTCCTTTTGCTCCTTCTCCGGCCGGCCCATTATATTGGCCGACGATTTGTAGAAGCCAAGCCAGGGAGAGCGCCAGCTCAATTGCCAGCCAGCCAGCCAGCGATATTAATCCCGGTACCGCCTGGCTGGCCTAAGCATCGCCCGCTTATATACGACGTTAATACAAGTCCGAGCCAGGCAGAAGATCTGACCTCACTCGACATTTCGTATTGAAATTCCTGTTTCGAGATCTAAAAGCCCTATCCTGGAAAGACGTGAAATCAAGGGGTGGTCACGTATTGTTTTTACTTCGACGAACGTATAGAGAGTAGTTCACAACTTTCTTGGAAATTCTCGAGTCCATACCTTGGATAAAAGAAGGCATTTGGGTTGCTTCTCAACACTCTCAATCTTTGAACTTTGGCATTTTCCTTTTTAAACATCTTTCAGACAAAGTATACCAGGGGCTTCAAAGGATGTTTATGACCAAGTAAACAAACATTACGGCGGCGTCGCATCTAGCACCTCCGGCGGGTATGAAAACGCTGGGGCTATAGCTTTTGGCTTCTCAAGAGAAGAGTTAGCGGCGATTCCCAAGTGTCCAAACCTAGGACTGAGCTGCGGTAATTCAATTGCACTCGCAAAATTGGATGAAGTGAGTCGCGTGGACCTTATGAAAGAAGAAATCTTTGCCGAATGGGTAGGACGAAACCGGCACTGACCTAGGTTCGAGCGCCGGGTTTGACGTCTCTACGGCCTCTCCAAAGGCAGGGCCTAAGGGAGGGTAATTGGCGTTGACATCAACGAGTTGGGACCAACTGGTCCTCTAGGACATTTTACTCTCACTCAACTCAAAATATTGATGCGAAAGGCGACGCAAACGAAGCCAAAACGGGAGACTCTAACGTCGAGTTCATCTGAAGCGATATCAACAGGTATACCTCTACCGGATGGCATAGCGGACTGCATTATCAGCAGCTGCTAGAGGCGAGAAGCACGGGGTGTTTTCTGAAATATTTCGACCGCTAGTCCCGGTGGGATGATGGCTGTGAGAGATATTCTTACTTGAGAGGAGTTTGGTTGATGGAGGAGGTCCCTGGCAACCCTTGCACTCATCCACTCGTTCCACAGACAACACAGCGCTGGCATACATAAGGGCAGCCAGGTTCCGGGTAATTTCAACAGGACATAACCCCCAAAAAGCTTAACGCCAAGGGGTGAGGGAATAGATGTCTTGATCATCAATGCGCAGAATGGCCTCAGCACGTACTTTACTGCCCTGAAGAGTGGATCGTGTTGTGCTGCTGGCCGGCGATAATCCGGTCTCGGATGATATAATCAATGAGTCGGCCTGAAGCAATCCGGCAACTTCGGTGGCCATTCCCTGTAGAGCGGCCTCTTGCACCCCTACGGGCAAACCTGACGACGCCTGGCGTTGACGGAAGCTTTGGCCAAGGCAATGTCAGCCACAAATCCCGGATTATAATCGATGGGTAGGTATTGGGCGTAACCCAAGAGAGCCTGTAAATAGAGGCTTTCCGCCAATCCACTACCAGGGTCATTCAAGGTTTCCCCTCGACAATTAGTGGGATTGGTGTTTGGTGGTGAGAGCTTCGGTTGGGAGAAATCTGGGTTGAGATATACTGCCTGGCCAGCCTCTGGTTGGACTTGCCTATTTTAGCGCTATCAGCGGTTCTGATTGGCGCAGTTACTCCGCTCTCACCTGCACACAATGTTCAGCTTGCAACTTCAAATTCCTCTCAATTGTTGCCGGGATACGATCTTAAGTATAAGTGATTATAGCTATACATGCGTACTATTTTTGCATCCTTATACTCCAAACGGCCATGTCTCCTCAAGCTCCAGTGACGTCGGTGGTTGATGCTTCTCAAACGCCCTAACGGCCTTGGTCTGGTCGAACCACACATACGCGTCGAATTCCCTCGCCAGCATCGAAGGGGCGTAGTGAGCCCTCATCTCGTTGTTGCGTTTATAAATGACCCCAATATATCTTTCGAATCGTTTCTTAGACAACTCATCCCGGACAGCCTCGTCGCACTGACTCTTCCGCAAATCGAGCAGGAAGCTCGGTAGGCCGGTGGCATGCATCAACTCCTCGTAGGTCCCTTTCATCCCGGGCCTCACCTCCATAATGTTCATGTCGCCGCCCCATTCGTGGGCCGCGGCCACGGTCCCGGTATACGTGCCCATGCCGATGTTCAGGGCTGCATCCTGGAAAGTTTCCTTGCATAGCTGCCCGATGTTGAGCTCTTCACGGGAGCTGCCCATGTCCGTCGCGCGGGCATCCCCAATGTGGCTATTATGAGCCCAAACGATAGCCTTGGCATCAGGTCCACGATGCTTCATGATGCGCACCAGAGTTTGGAACATGTGCCCATCGCGAAGGTTCCAGCTCTCGTCGCGGCCGTGGTACATGGCCTTGTAATACTTCTCAGCATCGGCCACCAATCGTGCATTCTGCTCTGCACTGTGGAATTCGTCTCCGTCTCCGACATGTGCAGAGTACTCTAGCCTTTTGGCCAGTAGATCTTTGAGCATCTCCACGACCTCCGCCTCATATCCGGCGAATGTCGTCATGAGAACCTCGAGCCCATATTCGTGCGGATCGTCGGCCCAGCCCATGAGTTTTCCGTATCGTTGCCTCGCCACTTTGGCCATCTGCGGATCAACCCCTTCAAGGTACTGAATCACCGCCCTCATCGATGCTCCCATGGAATACAAATCTAGCCCATAAAAGCCCGTCGCGTTCTTCGGATTCTTCCCCTTATTGAACTCTCTCAGCCACGCCACGAAATCATGCACCTCCATGTTCCGCCACATCCACTCGGGAAACCTCTGAAACGGTGCGTCGTCGTTCTTCGGGACTCGATCCACACCACTTGACGGACCCACACCGGGCCTGTGGCGCACGTGCCGATCTATAGCTTCGGCATCCGGCCAATCTGCCTCGACAGCCACAATGTTAAAGCCATGATTTTCTACCATGTACTCTGTTATGGCGGCGCGGGCGGCATAGAATTCGGAAGTCCCGTGAGATGCATCGCCAATGAGAAGGACTTTGCAGTCTGAAAACCCATCGAAATGCTTTACAAAGCGATCCGGGGCTTGGGCCAGGGGAGGGAGGGCCTTGGCGTGATCGCGGACAAGTCGGGCGGCGGATTCAAGGGTTCTCAAGGGTTGTGGACTCCTGCGAAGCGTAGCTGCCATTTTAAAAAGATGGAAAAATAGTCTTCTGATAAAAGAAAAAAAGGCTATGTGCCTTGGGAATTTAGAAAAAGGAAACAAAAGGAAAAAAAGAGGCTATTGTCAGACAAAATGAGCAAGGCATCGCGTATTGAAATAGACGTTTCGCTGGCTGTGGCTACTCACTGGTGTTCAGGTGCAGAAAGGTACGGTGACGTCGATGATGCTCGCACTAACTTTAGTGGCGGTGGTGGTGGCCATTTTGGCTGCATTTTGCCATCCTATGATAGTGGATGATATGATGTCCAAGGTGTTGCCTGCAACCAGAATCCTCTTAAGCCGCATGCACAGCACAATTAAGATTCATGTCAATTTAGGTCATGAGACGGGATGCGTTATGGCGTTGCCACTTCCTCGACCTTTTCATAGGAGGTATCACGGCAGCGATGACGGAGCTGGTCGTTCGACTGGGTTCCACAATGGACTCAGTTAGCCCTTCCCTTCGCGCTGTGTTGTGATTAGCCTTTCTGGTACCATCATAGAGGATCATGACAGGGCTAGGGCCACACACAGGAGATATGGTTGATATGGAGGTTGCGCACTCTCGCAGCCCGAGTAGAATGGGGCCATGTTGTTCATGCTCCTATGCTCTGGTGCCATCAATGAAGCCAGCAGTCTGATGCCTTGATGGCAAGATCCACAGATACGTACCTCTCTCCCAATGGCGTGCCCCACTCAGCCCTATAATGAACCCTGATATACCAAAGCCAGGCGGTATTGCCAGCTGGTGTGGCCCTGCACCCCACAGACACAGACAATGTACGAAGTAATGGAAGTGAGTGACTGAGTCTGATTGGTCTGTCGGGTGTGGTGGCGCCGGTAGCTTCATAGGGACTACTTTAGTATTACTAGGGGGGCTATTAATACCACCAGACCAATTCGAACATTTGAAGTCGTTTGTCGGAAAACCAAGGGTTCCGTTAACTTGCGATATCCTCAAATGGATCGCGACCCGCAATGCTAAGCGGTGATGGGTTCAGCATGTTCAATCGCTCGAAAGAGTAAAAGGAACAGCCAGCTGAACCAGTGAACTCAGCAATGCAGAGCCTCTGAATACTGCATTGTGCTAATATCAAGATGTCTGCTACCCCTGCCGTGTATTCGCTATGGTCGGCTGTCTCAGCATTTTTTTTTGTGTTAGCCGGCTGATAGGGCTTAGCTGCCTTTGCGAACTAGAACCAGAGGGCGTGTTCGTGCTTGTTCCTGCATCGAGTGTTTCATCTACCTACATTTGAGCATCATTCGTATTTTCAACGAAATGGGCATCTCCATGACGAATTAAAATCTTTTTGGTATTTATTCTTCACTTCCTTTCCACGGATTATTCTACTATCATTTTTTGTAGTACCGAGCGCCAGCTGTCGATGTTCGCCTTCCACACCTACCACGGTCCTCGGGCAAATTGTATGTAGCCTATAGACCCTGAAACGTGCATGTATCACGGCTTTGGATCCGAGCAAAGACGGGCATCGGTAACGGCTTTTGTTTCCTCCACGGACCATGCTGGGCTGCAATAGTAAGTCCGTTCTAACCCTCCAGAAATGCGCTCAAGCCTTCTGGAATACCTCGACCCATTCCGTCTATCCGTAAGGTTGATATGCCGAGTGCATCGAGAGTTTGCATGAGCCTCTCTGCCGAGGGATCGACATTTCCGACAGAAGTCTCGCCGCAGGGGCCTTCATCAGGGGCCCCCCCTTGTTCAAAGCGCCAGCAGCTGAGCGCCGTTGATTGATTCCCCAATGTCACCTAGATCTGGCCAGTTTGTCGGAGACGATGACGGCTCTCATCTATTGTGTTGGGAATGCGAGACTTGATATGCTTTTTGAGGCTGGGGGATTCCAATGAAGAATTGTGGTTATGGCACCTGCAAACGCACACTTTGGGATAGTTATCAAGGAGTTCATGATGTGTAGCTGGCAGCTGGTTTGGCAGCAAACTATGCTTAGCTTAGCCCTCCCAGTCGGGGCTGACTGTCAGACAGAGCCTTGCTTCAATGGATTAACCATCCCGCCCACTCGCAACATCGACGGGCTGGCTGGCGATATCCTGCTACAGGGGGTGTACACCACTATAGTATGCTCGACCCTTTAAGACGCAGGCACGGCAGAGAGAACCCCCAAAATCACCATGCAGGTACACTTGAGCCTCCTTCGTGCCGGATACATAGACGATCATAGCGTCTTCAGTGTCTTTCAAAGTACCCATTCTATTCATTTGACTTTACAGGGTCCGCAAGTTGCCGTCCTCACATTACCAGACCACCGGCCCGACAAGTTTCCAACGGCATTCCCATGTTAAAATCAATGCCGCCACTATCATCCCCACAGTCCCTACCTCGTGGCTCCATGATGAGCTCAACTCTCAGCAGACCGACAGACTTGCGGGCTTGTCTACCAGCGCCACTACCTAACGAGCTCCCTTTACTCACCCACCCCGTGTCTCATCAGAATTCCCAATCCTCCAGGCGAGGCAGCCACTACAAACCAGTCAGGGCCATGACGGGTCCCGGCGCCTGGTCCCGGCGCCTTGTCCAGGCTGGACGACATGATACATCATGATCCTTTAACCGGATCGAGAGTCTGTATGGTGTCTGCCCCCAAAGGCCAATGGCTAAGAGCGATCTACGACTGGATTCGTAGATCAGTCACATTATGCCAAGAGATCCAAGGTGTGGACTCTTCATCCCATCTCAAGTGCGCTCAATCCCCTTTTCCCACTCTTTCGTCTACCAAGGGAAATTCGCTGCTCGGGCTATTAACTTAAGGCCTTATTCCTCCCCGGCGTGTTTGATCGGTCCCCGTTTCCCTTCTTCTCTTCCCTTTTCTTCCATTTCCTCTTCAGCACTCGCTGAAGACTTTCTTTCTTTTCCAACTAACACGATAGGACTGCTTCCGTGTTCCCAATTGAATTGGAACATCCAGGAACAGACAACCGGAGAACAATGGATTCCACGCGTATTGGGACGGCGCCGACGGCGACGGCGACTGGAGGGATGATGACGATGGATGGGACCGTGACCAACATGATGGGCTTCGCGACAGGAGTACCAGATAGGTCGAGCCCCTTGCAAACTTTTGCTCTTTTTGTCCTCTTTTCATTTCCCTCTCTCGCGTTGATGATTGTATCACTGAGAGCGGCTGGACGATGGGCTTGGAGGCAATTCGGATGGGGTAAGTTGAATAATAGTGGCGGCTTTGGAGGGAAAAGAAGGCTAGCAGTGGCTAACACGGTCTTTTACAGACGATGGTCTCATCTGCATCGCAATGTTCATGTCCGCAATCGAGACTGCGGCAAGCTACAAATTCATCAAGACCAACTATATCGGAATCAGGAGCCGGGATGTGCCGCCGCACGATCCTACCGAGGGCATGATCTGGAACTACGCCGTCCAGATCCTCTACAACCCCATTCTCGCCCTCGTCAAGCTTTCGGTCCTTATCTTTCTCTACCGGCTTTTCGCCCACAAGCGCGGGGTCAAACTCTACGTCGTCGGCCTCGCCGGCATCACCACGGTTCAGATGGTCGCGGTAGCCGGAGCCATCATTTTCCAGTGTACCCCAATCTCGTTCAACTGGATGCCTAACCTGGAGAACGGCCGCTGCGTCGACCAAAGCTCGCTCTACGTCTCCACCGCGGCTTTCACCATTTTGACCGATGTGCTGGTGCTCGTGCTGCCGGCATATATTTTCAGAGATCTCAATATCCCCAAGAAGACCAAGATTGCTCTTCTTGCTGTCTTTTTGCTGGGTGGACTGTAAGTGCTCTCTCATCTCACCCTTTCAGAAAAGGCTGTCAACAATGGTCAAGGCTAATATAAAAGTACAGTGTCACGGCAGCCAGCATTGCGCGTCTCATCATCCTCACCGTGGGCCTTTACAATCTGGCACCCGTAGCCAACGCTGATCCGACTTACAATATCGGCTTCGTCACGTCCGCCATCGAGACCAATCTGGCGCTCATCACTGCTTCGGCACCCGCTCTCATGCCTCTTCTCAAGGCATGGTTCCCTAACGTGTTTGGCCAGAACGTCAGCGACACTAGCGCTCGTGAGAAGGCTACTACCATGAGGAACCTCAGGGCCAAGCCGGCAACGCCACGGGACAGCGACGAGGAGGGCCTATACACGACCT
Source organism: Lomentospora prolificans (assembly GCA_029532625.1). Taxonomy (NCBI): domain Eukaryota; kingdom Fungi; phylum Ascomycota; class Sordariomycetes; order Microascales; family Microascaceae; genus Lomentospora; species Lomentospora prolificans. The sequence goes on along the minus strand of JARFXM010000008.1, from coordinate 707,219 downwards.
CGTCTGCAGGTCAACGGCACTACGACAAGGACGGAAACCCTTAACGGCCAGCACGCGGAAGGGTGATTGGACTAGGGTGCTTGTTATATAACTCTTAATTCTTTTTTTTTTTTCACGTTCCCTTTGTTTCTCGTGAAGAGACTAGCGAGGTACCGCCTGGACATACACGGAGCGGTCGGGAGAGGAAAACGGGGTGTATTGCTGTACGCTACGGTTCCTGTAAGATGCACGAAGGTGTCACGGGGAGAGAAGACGAGACAGTTTCACCGCCAAAGCCGGGTGAATGGGACGAGGACGCACGAGGATATGTGGTCACCCTCACTCTTCTATTTGGTCATTACGAATGGGCGTTATTTCAGGGTTGGGGGCGAACCAAATCCGGGAACACGGGAGGAATACCTAGGGAACGAGATTCGATACCTGTTTTTTTTTTCTTGTCTTTTTTCTTTTGGGGCCTTGTCTGCTGTTGGGATCTGCGGGACCGTTGATTCCTCCTTTTCCGTCACGGCCAAAGAGGGTTGGTAGGGAGAGTAGGTGAGGGATGGAAGAAACAGTTCTTTCCACAAAGTTTGCCTGTAATGAGCTCTACATCACAATACAAACCAAACGTTCATGATACACAATCCCGCGGCTTTCCGGAAAAAAAAAAAAACTAGGCGCGGAGAGTAAAGGTGTTCGGATGAAGAAATTTCCTTGCGGGGCGGCGGGGCGGGCGGGACGAGTTCGGGGGTTTAAGGTGCGCGGGATTGAATGTGAGAAAAGCGTTTCAGCGTGGAAGAATAAGAGTGCGGACAATGTCCATCTTGCCTCGACGGCGAATTACCATCGAGCCTGTATTATTTCAGAGCAGGGAATACATCAACAATCATACGGAAGGCGGATACGAGTAAGCGGAAATAATAGGATGGATGCACTGCACTGGTATCATGAGCGTACAGTAGATATCCTCCTAAAATCTGCCTGCAGGAAAGAGCGGATATCTTGGCCGGCATTTGATTGAGGGTCTGCACCCTGAGTCAATGCAAGGGTTGGATGGACTAGCTCCACTAGGAAGGTGGCCAGCGTACTCCCGACACACTCGCCAGCCCTGGAGGAGCCAGCTGGCTCTTGACCACCTCAGTGTTGCCAGCGATATCCGCATCGAAAGATATGCTGACTGACTGGCCGTTGAGCCCGCACTGGACCCTCGTCCCCAACGTCTGGATCACTGATGCCTCCAGCCTTCACTATGGCCAGCGAACTAGAATTAGTAATAGAGCCCTAGTTGGTGACAGTTCTGCACCTTTCAATTGGGCAGTCGTGGCTCGGCTCCGTCCCGCAGCAGTGGTAATCACCGGAAGGGCGCTGTCGTGCATTGGCTGGTGCGGGGAATGAGGTGCAGAGAGCGTAGACTTCACACGTTCACACGATATTGCTCAATGATGGATATCCTATCTATGTATTGTAATCCACTGCGCCCTTAAAGGCCTCGCCAGCGCTCGGCGCGGAAAGTCCGCCTTGCGGTGCGGCTATCCAGGGAAACTGGCGGCCTAGGTGGAGTCATCGAATTTGAACTGATGCGGTTTAGATTGAGCTACATGTTGCGTGAGTGGATCTCGAAGATGTAGGACATCGATACGTAGAGTGGGTTGGTATATCAAGATCCAGGCGCCCGTTATCGTATCAAAAACCTTTTTTGGGTATTATCCTTGTTCGAGTCATTGAGAGAGAAGCCAAAGTTGAATCATACCTCGCGCGCATTCAGGACCTTATCTTGGAGGCTTATCCTTGATCCGCGTGGAAACAGGAAAAAGGAGACTAGTTATCCAATTCACTTCATTCTTCAGGGAAAGGAAAAAGAGAGAGAAAAAGAAAAAAAAAAAAAAAGGCCCGATACAATCCCTCATCTCAACTCATAAACTCACCATGACTTCTTACAAGCTATCTCAAGAGCACCATCCCATCTTCGGCAAGGGCCTTAGGAAAGACTTCCCCTTCGATCCCGAATGGGTCAACCTCAACCACGGCAAGTACTTCCCCCCCCCAAAACCAACTTCACATCTCCTCCGATTCTGAAACCTCTCATGCTAATCCGGTGAACAAAAAGGCTCCTTCGGCTCCATCCCCAAACTCATCCAGAAGAAGCGCAACGAGCTCCAAGACCTCACTGAAGCCCGCCCAGACTCCTTCATCCGCTACCAGTACCCCAAGCTCCTCGACGAGAACCGCGCCGCCGTCGCCAAGCTTGTGAATGCGCCCCTGGAGACCATCGCCTTCGTCACCAACGCCACTGTCGGCGTCAACACCGTCTTCCGCAACCTCAAGTGGAACTCGGACGGCAAGGATGTCGTCATCAACTTCTCCACCATTTACGGCGCCTGTGGCAAGGTCATCGACTACATGACCGACTTCTATGATGGCCTTGTCTCCTCCAAGGAGATTCCGCTAACCTACCCTGTCGAGGACGACGCCATTATCCAAAAGTTCCGCGACGCCGTCAAGGAGATCGAGGCCGACGGTAAGCGCCCTCGTATCGTCGTCATGGACGTCGTCTCTTCCCTCCCGGGCGTCCGCTTCCCCTGGGAGAAGCTCGTGCCCGTCTGCAGAGAGCTTGGCGTTCTCAGCATGGTTGATGGTGCCCAGGGCATCGGCATGGTCTCCCTGGACCTCTCAGCCGTCGACCCGGACTTCTTCGTCTCCAACTGCCACAAGTGGCTTCACGTCCCCCGCGGATCCGCCGTCTTTTACGTCCCCGTTAGGAACCAGCACTTGATCGCCACCACCCTGGCTACCAGCCACGGCTACGTCCCCAGGAAGGCCAACCGGATGAACCCCCTTCCCCCCAGCTCCAAGAGCCCCTACGTCACCAACTTTGAGTTTGTGGGAACCATGGACAATTCCCCCTACCTCTGCATGGTCGACGCCATCGCCTGGCGCCAAGACGTCCTCGGCGGCGAGGAAAAAGTGCTCGCCTACCTCTGGGACCTCAACAAGACAGGTTCCAAGCTCATCGCCGAGCGCCTCGGCACCCAAGTCTTCGACAACAGCACCGGCACCCTGACCAATTGCTCCATGGCCAACGTCGCCCTCCCCATCTGGGTTGGACAGCCCGGGCCCAAGGCCAAGGACACCGACACCGTCCTCACGGCCGAGGAGTCCGCCAAATCCTTCCAGTGGATCCTCAACACCCTCATGCACGACTACAACACCTTCCTTGCCCTATTTATCCATGACGGTCGGTACTATGCGAGGGTCAGCGCGCAAGTGTACCTTGATCTAGATGACTACGAGTACGGCGCAAAGGCTTTGCAGGATGTGTGCGCTCGGGTTGCGAAGAAGGAGTTTTTGTAGAATGCGTATAGGATATCTTTCTATAACCAAAGAATGTACTTAGCGCTTGAAAGGAATGATGTCTATCGCAATGTAGAGCTCTGGCCGTAGTAGCCAAGTGACGGGTAATAACTCCGCATGACACAAAAGACGCCGTAGATTCGACAAGAGAAGAGCAAAAACTTCATTTCCTCTTCATAATCACCCCGGACGCGCTATCCCACACACTATCCCCGACCCTGGCCGGAATCTTCCTCCCCTTGAGCCGCTGATCCACCAGCCACGTCCCCACCACAAACTCCCTTCGCCCCAAGACACCCTTCCCCTCGCGGTCCACGAGCGCCCATACCTCTTCCAGCTCATCGCTGGGTAGCCTACTTCTCCTCCAAATCTCCCGCACAACCACGTTGACCACGAATTCCTTTCCTTCTTCCTCGGACTCAATTATGCGGTTTCCGTGGGCATCAACGTGCAAGTCCATTAGACTCCCCCGGTTACTGGCCCAAACGGCCTCGTACCTCCTCCTCTGCGCCTCAGTGATATAGTCCCTCCACCTCTTCCGCGCACCCTCGTGATGTGCGTGCTTCTTAGGCCGTAGCCGACTTCGCTTGTAACGCTTCTCGCGTTCCGCCTCGGAGTCGTCCTCGCCCGCGTGGTGGTGGTGATGGGAGTGGTGGCCCTCTGGATGCCGTAGGGTTTGTAGGAGGCGCGGCGAAGGTTGGGGGCGGTGGCTGAGGATTCGATCGGTGTCTCCGGTATTGCTGGGGGTGAGGCGTGCGGAAGCAAGGGATCCCGCCACGATGGCGTTGGAGAGTGCGGCAGTCGGAAGAGGGCTCTCTGTGCCGCCCGGCTTTCGGCGGGGAGGCGGAGCGGGTTTACGTGTAGGAGAGGCGGATGTTGGCGTTCGCGGACGTAGGCGCGGCGCTATTTTGGAGGGCGAGCGTGAGGCCGGAGGCGAAGGAGATTGTACGGATGAGGCGGATACAAAGGTATCATGAGAAGATGTGGTATTTGCCGTGTCACGTCTAGTAAGGCCCAGGGCTCCGTCGTCGAGGATCTCTTCTGGCATCTGATCCTCAGGCGTAGATAGGATGGTTTGCTTTCTAGAAATGGTGTCCGCATGACTTATAGAGTTGGTATTCGGCGCGATAACTAGCTTCGTCGAGCTACCTCGAGGCTTTGGTGGCGTAGGCGGACGCTGCGTATTGACCGCAGGCTGGGCAGGCTGGGGCGCTAGGACTGACTGTGAAGACCTCCCTGTATTCGCAGGAGAGATCCTCGCTACTTGCCTGGCCGCCATCAACGCGGTATCCCCGGCTCCCATCCTTGGCCTTGGTCTTGGTATTGGCGCACCACCGAATCTTTCCTCCGACGTGCTTGCGGACGGGGTCTTGGGCCTCCTCACACCAACATCCCTTGTCGGCGAGTCGACCTTGACAGGATCCCCAGCCTTACCTCCTTCAAACATCGATATCAGCGCCGTCGCAGGTTTGAGTGACCTCGTATCTGTGCTCTCGAGCGCGGTACCTGCCCTCGCTGGACTCACAGCCCTTGGCGCCGGAGAAGGCGATCTGCTGGCAGCTAAGTTTGCGGCGATGAACGACGTGCTTCGGGCGGGGCTCGCCCCCGGTCCTATCGACAACGATCCAGCGCTTGATCTTGGCGCTTGGCCCGTCGAAACAGGACTTATCCGCGCCTTCGAAGCACATTCCGACTTTGTATCCGACCCGGGCGAAACATCTCTCGATGATTTGGCGCTCCCAGTCACCTGAGGGGAGAGTCTATCGTCGCTCCTCGCCACAGAACTATCCCTCGACGCGGCGTTGGCGGCTAAAAGCGCATTCAACGAACCGGACGGCGCATTCGGCTTTCCCGTCACCCGTGGTTTCGGCTTTGGCTGTGGCGGGGGTGGTTTCGCTCCGGGGACGGGTCGCTTAGGCGGTGATCCCTTCTGAAATGCAAGCAGGGCGCCTTGTAGCGCGGGGGCGGCACCGACGGCGCCCCCGGAATGTGTCGCGGACGGCGAGGGTGTGCCCAGGGGAGAGGTTCGGGGATGGGACGGCATTGCGGGATGGAGGTTGTAGATCGCGGGCAAGACATAGAGGGCGGCAGAGAGGCTCGATGTCGCGAGAGCTTGGGGATGCGTGCCAAGCCCGTGGGGTGGGGGAGATCGAGGGGCATACGCCAGCGAAGAGCCGATCGAAGATTTAGAGCCGCTGCATCCGCATACGCATCTGCAGTTCCCGTTCGTCGAATTGCTTTTGGAAGAAATGGAATCGATAATGGCTGCGACAAAAACAAGGGCTCTTTTCGGACGCGGCAGGTTTCGCGTTGAAAGCTAATGCTTTGTGAGACTTGTGCCTGGAAGTTAATTGCTTTCCAAGGGTGGGTTGAGAGCTAAAAGTCACGCCCACACCAGTACCAGCTTGTCCTGCACGGACGTGGATGGTGGATGATAGCCAGCGGATCAAGATTAATAGCTGGCTGGCGGATGGGTGGATTTGATTTACCCTTAACCAGCCAGCCAGCACAGAAGTCCACGTTGACAGCCTGGCCTGGCCTGGCAGGGGTGCAGGCAGGGGCCTGGCCAGCCTCAAGTGGCTCGTTGATTCCCATTGATGTACACTACTTCGTACGAATGCTTCATCCACGCCAGCTATTCCCAGTTTAGTTAAATTGAATGATAGCTGCAACCTCGACGTCTGTCATTAAACAACACACCTATGATCTGCATCGTGGCCTCGACGCACCAATGCACAGGAAATGAACCAGACATTCTACACAACACGTCATTTCACCCCCCATTCCAACTGCATAAAGACCATACGCCAGAGTGCATACTTTGGATCGCCATTGATTTAGCTTGCACGCATGCTCTGCTGACTCGATGTGGCATTCATATCCGCTGAGATTGTGACATCAAGTATGTGGAGGAACAAAAAGATGAAGAATGTGGTGAAATTGGTCCTATCCGATATCCTGTCCAAGGATCGATGTGATATAAACGACTAAGAAATCACCATGACCTCCAAGAGGTGGACACAAAACGCCTCAGAACTCCCACATAAAACACCCACTCCAGTTGCTCAACAACATGACAGAAAGTCAGCCCTCCGCCTTCCGCCTCCCACCCCTTTTGTCCAGAAACACCCAGTTTCCACGCTATCCGAGAGAGGAATGAGAATCCCCTTGCGAAAGGGCGGTCTTCTAATGCTCCGTTGCTCCGAATGGAGCTTACGTTGCGCACAACTCCTTGCCAGAACGAGTTTGCCCGCTCAGCTTTGCTGCCTTTCCCACCAAATGCCACCCTCACCCGTCTAGACCGTAGCACAAGCGTTCAAGAACGCATCTATGCTAGAATCGCGAAGAGGCGTCGTGTCTGGAACAATAAATACAATACCAAGGAAACAGTCCGGACCGAACACGTGTAAAATTGTAAAAGAGTCATTAATACATGGAAGAAACGAACAAGCCTGATATGTGAACCCCTCAAGACGTTCGAACCCCGGCTCAATGTCTGAAATGCGAAGTCGCAGGAAAAAAAAGCAAGAAAAAGAACGTGTGCGCCGAAGAAGATGCCGTCTGAATTTGATGCATCGTCAATCGTAGGTGGGTGTGGTATCGCTTCATAAAGACACCCGGTATCTCCAGGAGCGCCACGCAAAAGGAGACCAAACCCCATGATTATTTATGATGCGACATATGCAGGCGTAACTCGTCATCGACTGCATCAGGTCTGTCTGACAATGTCCAACAGATGTCCAGGCCGTAAATCAATAGAATTAGGCATGAGTTCGTCAAAACGCATCTTCATCTGTCCACTCGCTAGCAGATATAATCCGGTTTCCGTCTTGATCAATCATGATGTGGTTGGCGTGCGGATGAGAGCTCGGTGGTAGCCCACGAGGACGCTTGTTTTGGCTAGAGTAAGGGCGGCCGCTCTCAGGCTCAACGCGCTTGATTCGCGCCGCGCGAACTTTAGCGTAATACGTATCAGTGGCATCCTGCTCGGGTTCGCTATTATCATCGTATGTCTCCCAGTTCTCGGATCCGGAGACGAGCGTTGAAGTGTGCGATGTATGGGATGTCCCGGATATTTGCCTAGCGGCAGGAGGCGCGGGAGGATAGTTTGACGACTGGAGGTGCCTTATCGAACCAGGCCGTTCTTGTTGTTGCGTATATGAGTGTGTGGACGCCGGCCTCGAGTATCGTTCAGCAGCTCCGTCGTCGTATACATCCTCGGGGTCGACGCTTCGCACGATGGACCCTAGCCCAACAGAGGAGTAAGGGTTGGCAGGGGTCTCCAGAGATGGAGCAGGAACCAATTCGCGCATCTTGGGAGGAGGCGCCCTCATCAGCGCCGGTCCATTTCGGGCTCCCAGACCCGCACCGGCTCTTGAATCGGGCCGGCGCTCAGGTGAATTAGTCCCGTGCTTCAGGTTACCGAGGGGCACTCGTGCTGGGATCCGCGAGGGGCTACCCTTTCCGTTGGCAGTGGTTTGCTGAACGGGTGGGTTACGCTTCGTGGCAGTCGGTGTCTTGGTCATCGCCCGGGACGGCGCCGCCGACCGGCCAACGCTATTGGTTCTGGTGGGGGGAGCAGACTTAGATCCCTTGGTCGCAGAGGCAGGAGGTCCAGCGGGAGTCTTTGACCTCGGGCCAGGTGCGGCCTTGGGTTCGTCATCCTCCATAACCTCGATATACCTCTCCCCATGAACAAGGAATTCTCGGCCATATTCATTCTCCCACTTTTCCAGTGCCTTGCGCAATTCGGCCGAGACCTTGGGCAGTTCACGCGCAATTCGCTTGCGCATCTTTTCCTCCCGGAGAAGCTTTCCGGGATCGCGCTTCTCTCCCTTCTGGCCGCGCATCATGAGTCGAGATGCATCCTTCGCAGAGGCTTGAAGATCCTTCTGTTCTGTTACTAGGCTCCGGTGCCTATCGACAAGGGCGAGAATAGGCGCGCGCTGCTGGCGCAATGTTTCAAGACGAGCAATCTCCCTCTCGTGAGCCTCAAGCAAGGCATCACTATATACGTCAGAGAAGGCGGGCGTGAATTCGAGCATCTCGTCCTCCGATAGATATAGCGTGTCCCAGAGCTCTTGAAGTTTGCATCGTGCATCCTCGACAAACAGGTGAAGGTTTTCGTGCTTCAACTCGTTGAGGCGGGCCAACTCGTCTTGGAATTCGTTGATCTGCCGCACGCCGCATCCCCGATTGGCATTCATAAAGGCCTTCTGTTCACTCTCCTCGACGCCCAGCTTATGCCAGAGTGCCTCGACTGCAGCTTTCAGCTCCTTCAGGCGCCTTTCGCGATTCTTTTTCTCATCAGAGAGCTTATCTTTCCTTGCTCGGAGTCGTACAATATCCTCTTCGTGGAGACCTAGTTGCTCAGGGGCGTCGCGGTAGTACTTGACGATGGCACCATCAGTCTGGGCTTGCGGAGTGCCGAGCTCAGCCCACAACTGAATGATCTGCTCGCACAAAGTCTTGACAGTGGCGACACGGCGAGAGTACTCTTCATAGACCCGAGTGAATTCGTTGTCAAGCTTGTCAACATATGCTGGCGAAATGTCGAAGTTTGGTGGAATGGACTGGTTAGGACCAGTTGGTGGCAGGGCAATCTTTACGAAGGTGGGCTCGAGGTGGGAGGAGTACGACTCCAGTGCTTGGACCAACTCTAGATAGAGAATTAGCGACAGTGATCATCAATGGTCTATAAAGTGGATACGGGAAAACATACTCTTCACTTGCTCGAAGCGCTCTCGGTGTATCCTACTAATCTGGATGTGTTTCTCCCTAAGTTCAAGCAGGCATTGGTTGAGAGGGTAGGTGATTTGAAGCTCGTCATCGTCATGATAATCTCGCCGGGAGCGTGAATCGTCGAGGGATGCCTCCATCTGGCGGATGGTGGTAATAACTGTCTGCGCTTCATCAATCAGGTCTTTCTTCTCCGCGGTGACGCGGCGGAGTTGGTTATTCAGCGTGTCGGAGAGGGCGGCAAACAGCTAGAGAAACACGCGTGAGTATGCCAGTGGTGGTTGGCAAAAGAGACCTGGAAGGACTCACCTCGGCCTCGCGGTTTTCCCGATCATGATCGGGTACTCCTATCTCATCAAACAGCCCGTGGAGCTGGTTGATGATGGAGTTCACCTGCTGTGACAGGTAGCTGGTGTCCATTTTGGACGTATCCATAAGGGGTACCAGTCAGATCCAGGCCAGAGAGGGCGCGAAGACGTGTGTATCGCTCTGGATCTCGACAAGAAATGACGGGCGGCTGGGGAAGAAGGAATATGGAACGTGGTTGAAGGTTGCGAAAGGGGTGAGAAAATGAGGCTTGTTGTCTCCCTAAATGAAGAATGGAAATGAGGAATGGAAGAGGCTCGTATGCTCCGTTGAACAGGGGCAGCACGGGCTTGAGGGTGGGCTCGAATGTTTATTGCAAGTATAGTTGCACGACCGATGTCAACACAGGATCGCAAGTTGTGAAGAAGTACAAGGACGGATGCATTGCACGAAATCGATCAAGCTTGCTTGATGTAATGCGTCGAGGATGAGGTGGAAGTCGGGCGAAAGTGGAATCGATTGGCTGCTCTTCTGTTTGCAGGCAGGGTCGACACCGTGAGATGGACGAAGATGGAAAAGCGTGGGTTGAGATAGGTTCCCTCGATGGTCAAAATGGAGGGTGCATGTCCAGTTTTAGCACACCACGAGGGAATCATTGGCTGAAGTGTTTTGGGTAGGCCTGGATGTTGTTGACATTTGTGAACAGTATCCTGGTCGCCTAGGCAACAGAACCGTCGCGTGGATGGTGGCCCCACTGTTTCATATGGAACCAACCCCGCCTCGCAGCGTCTCTTGCACGCTGCACCCTCTAATCTCTCGCATCCCGGCCGCGAATTGCCCATTCAAGTACCGCCAATCCTCGAACTTGTATTAATGCTTGTCGCCAGGGAATTCAAAGCCAGGCGGAGTCTTGAGAACATCTGAACGGAAGACAAACCCTGGTCCCGCCAGGTGTCGGGCACCGGCATCCGGCTGATTGCTGGCTGTCCGCCAATCTTCGTCCCCCCCCATCCATGCCACTGCTTCAATCTTGTATTAGCAGCAGACGAGACAGTCGTTGTAATAAACGCTAGACAGGCAGAGTGCCGTCACGGTTCTTAGCATGCCACATCATTGAGGTTGATAAACAAACGGGTGCGTCGAGCTAGCCGCCCAAAAGCCTCCATTCCAGGATAGCATGATCAGTCAATTGATATTCTTAGATCATGCTAGCTGGGACACCAAACGTAACCGTAGATTGCATCAACCTGTCTAACATTTCTGTCATTGAAGGTCAACCATGGCGGATTTACGCCAACCGAGAAACTCGCAGAAGAACTTGGCTCTCCCTCACGAGACTTGTATTCTTCGCCGTTCATAGACGAGACAATTGAAGAATTCACAAAGCGGCTCCCATAACCCAATCTGGCATTAAACCATGCGTTCGTCGAGGAAATTACCCACAATATGAGTGCAAACAAACATCTGATAAGATGCGTTCGACACTGTTCATTCCGAGATGTTCTGACTGTCACCACAATTGCAACATGGGCCTGGCTCAGCACGTTGGTAGGTCGAGGCGATCGCTCCCATAACCATTATTATCGCGATGGCGGATATCCCATCCCAGTTTAGCCCCGCCCCGCACTTTCCGTACCTGGAACTTTTTCTCGCCCGGTGATATATCCGGGCTCAATGCGCGAGAGAAAGTCCTTCGCAGATAAAGTGATAACTGTGCGCTAGGCAAAGTGGGTGGTGAATGATAATATCGGGCTAGGCAGCAGGCGACCAAAGGAATGAAGCGAGCTTGTCGCGATTGACTTCATATACACCCTCAGAGCCGACTATGTAATGCCAGTCCCAACGCAAGGAGGGGATCAGTTCGATTTCAAAGAGAGCTTTCTTCACCCCCGGATCGTTTTCTGCAAACGACTGCCGGAGACCCACTAACACTTCGCAAGCTTGACGCTCTTCAGTACAACTGCCATTTCTGGCAATCGGATCTGTATGCCCAGCGGGGATGTGATTGGAGTAATCATCGATAATCATGGAGGGTTGGTCCAGAAAGACACACCTGCCCTCGGTGTCGGGACCTTTGACGGCGCCAAGCGCCCGATGCATCGCTATGTCGTGACCGTGAAGCGGTCTACCTTCCCCTTTGAAAGCTGCCTCCATGACTGTAATTTCCTTCCGCTGCATTATTATGGACCTTTGGTGATACGGGCAGAAGGGACAAAGGCAAAGTGCCTTCTTCCGACGCACAGAATACTGTGCTTCGGCAAGCGATGATGACATTTCTCGAGGAATCACCACCATATTGCCGTTGTTGTAAAATGGATAATATTCCGGCGGCTTATAGAGTTACATGAGCGGAACACTGCTCGCCGGCACCCCGCCAGCAAAACCAAGCCACGACCCATCCAATTTACTGATTAAATACACATCACTGGAGCTTAAAGGTCCCATTATCGGTGCTGTTTCCTATATAAATATCCAGTCCGGGCCACCTCGCTCGTTAGGCTTGCTCCTGGCTTCTCTCGACAGACAGCCTTTCGATACGCCTGGACATCTGTTGAACTGGAGTCCTCTTTGACTACTTGGAGCGAAAATCAAACACCTCTTCCAAGATGAAGTCCTCACTCTCCCTAATCTTCCTGCTCCATGCTGCCGGTGGGCTTGGCAAGAAGTGTTTTAACCCGGAGAAGATTGAGAAAGATATCACCACCGCTAGGTGCGTCTAATGGCTGAAGAAATTCCCATCTCAGGTCATTGACACGAGTCTATAAGTTCCCGATATACTGACAACTCATACTGTAGCCTAAAGAGAACCTTAACGGATCTAAATGGGATAGCTGACCGAAACGGTGGAAACCGCGCTTTCGGGTTTCCTGGCTATAAGGCCTCGGTAGATTACATCCTTGAACAAGTCCAGGAGGGCCTCAAGGACCAGTTCGATACTTGGGTTCAGCCGTTCAACCATACGTATGAGGAGACCCGAAAACTCTCGGTTACCGGGCCTGACGGCGAAGATGTCTACGCCATCACCCTCATGTACAACCCTCCGACCCCGGAAGAGGGGATTACTGCCCCCCTGGTAGACACGCGCGTCAATGACGAGGCGGGTAAGTCCAGCTCATAACAAGTTTATCAGATTCTAGCTAATGTTGGCTTCATCAAAGGGTCAATGTGCACCGAAGCTGACTGGGACGGGATCGACGCCACCGACAAGATTGCGTTGATAAAAAGGGGGGTTTGCCCCCTTGCGGAGAAGCTGATCCTCGCCCGAGCCCACGGCGCCCTTGCCGTCATTCTTTTCAACCAGGAGCCGGGTACCGACTATCAGAGTGCTACCCTAAGCGCCGAGAACTGGGACAAGGTTGTACCTACGACTATCATCCCTCTCGAGGTCGGCAACGCTTGGAAGGACCGCCTCGCTGAAGGCGAGGAATTGACTGTAACATTGCTGGTCGATTCTATTTCCGAGTCGCGTGAGACCTGGAATGTTATTGCCGAAACGAAGGAGGGCGATGAAGATAATGTCATTTTCCTAGGCGCGCATCTCGACAGCGTCCAGGCCGGCCCCGGGATCAATGATGACGGCAGCGGCACTGCTGGCATTCTAGAAATTGCGAGGAGCTTTGCAAAGCATCCAGGAATCAAAAACAAAGTCAGGTTTGGTTGGTGGGGTGCGGAAGAGTCTGGCCTAGTTGGTTCGCTTTACTATACCAGCCAGCTCACCGCCGAAGAGGCCGACAAGATCCGATACTACTTCAACTACGACATGATCGGTTCACCCAACCCATCTTACATCATCTATGATGGAGAAGAGATTGGTTCCAAGAAACTCTTCGACTATCTTGAGGCAGCTGGCAAGCCCGCCGCCTATGGGTATGAATTGGCGCTCCCCTAATTGCTACCTATGTTACTTGTACTAATTGAATCCCAGTGCCTTTGGCTCATCATCCGACTATGTCGGTTTCCTTGACCTTGGTATTCCTTCGTCCGGCCTCTTCACTGGAGCTGGAGACCCCGAGGACCCCTGTTACCACCAAGCTTGCGACCATATCGGCAACATCCATTGGGATGCCATCACTATCAACACTAAGGCCGCCGGAAGAATTGCAGCAGAGTTCGCCCTGTCTCTCGAAGGAATTCCTCCTCGCAACGTTTCCACTACTCCGGCGAGGAGCAGGCGAGGAGAAACTGCTTTGCTCAGCTGGGAGACTGCGCTAGCCCAGGTAGCACCCGTGAGGCCTTGCTCACACCAGCATGACCACGACAATCTGTATTAAGTGGGCTTTGAGGGACCCCAACGCCTCAAGTAAGCACCCACCTGTGTTAAAAGGATTGGTAATGAAGCGAGGATATATTCCATGCGCCATTACGTAGAACGAATAGCGTTTTAAGCCTTTCCAGGATACCCCTGAAGCAGGTCATTTTTTATAATATAACTAATTGGCATTCTTGTTCATATATTGAGCCATGGTTCCATACTCACGCTTCAGAAGGAAATTCATTCTCTCTGACTATGGTCTACCAGTTCATCGCCACCTTTGTCCGCTGGATTACGGCCATAGATTTAATCTACCGTCCTCTGACCTCGAATCAAGTCAGCAGCCTAAGGAATCATCAGCATGGGACGGAGTCAAGTACCAATCGTGGGGGATAGCTACAAACCTTCTCACCAATAGCATAGGCGGTAGAGCTAGTGTGAGTTCCGGGAACAAGAGTCATGATGGAGCAGTCGGCTACCCTCAGCCTCTTTGTGCCGTGCACACGCAGATCAGGACCGACAACCCCGCCCAATTCGACGGGTCCAAGAGCACAAGTACCGCTAGGGTGAGCCACGCTCGGGTTCATCGTCTGCCTCAACCACTGCTCAAACTCGTCGGAGTCGGCGTCCATCGTGGGGCTCACCTCTGCAGGGTCCAGTGCCTCCACCATAGCCTCGCTTGTGAAGAAGCGCCTCATAAACTTGAGGAGGGCCCTGTTGAGGGCGACGTCGATGGGGTTAGTAAGTGCGCGGTAGTCGACGATAGGCTCGACGTCACCCCTTCCCGTCGCACCATCGTCGTCTGGGGAAAGGTAGACGTAGCCGCGGCTGAGAACGCGGAGATTGATGGGGCTGAAGGCGCCGACCCCGGTGAAGATGAGCTCGAGGACAGCGGAGTTGGTCCCGTTGAGTTGGCGGGCGAGGATCTCGAGTTGCTGTTTGTAGCCGGCGACGAGGGTTTCGTCGAGATGAGCGGGGAGGTACTCGGTGGGTTCTTGAGCGAGGACTTGGTCGACTATTTGGGAGAATTCCTCAGTGAGGACGCTGAGGGGGAGGAAGGCGCCGCTGTTGGTGTATGCGGCGTGAGGGCCTATGGTATGTTAGTGGGGTTGGGGACGAGCGAGAGGGTGGGCGTACCTGTCTTGTTGGCCTCCCAGAGTTCGTTGGCGAGGGCTGCGTATTCAGGGTCGCTAGCCAAGGTATCCGCAGAGGGCTTGACATCGACACCCCCTATAAGCGTTAGTATTTACGTTCTGACGAAGTCCAACCTAGCACAGCACTTACAACTCCAAGTGGCGGACCACATCTGATGATCGTGGAAGTTCCAGCCGACGCCAGGAAGGTGGTACTTGACCTCGACACCAGCGGCTTCGAGGACATCCCTCGGACCAATACCAGACCGCTGCAGGACCTGGGGAGTATGGAGGGTGCCCGCCGAAACGATGACTTCCTTCCTGGCCCTCACCTCGTATGCTTTGGCGGGCATGTCTCCGTCTCGAGGGGTGAATTTGACACCTACGGCTTCCCAGCCCTCGGCGCTATCTGCGTCATCGACCTCATTGAGCATCAATTGGGTTACTCGGTGGCCGGGAAGGAGGTGGAAGTTAGTGCGCGTGTGAGGCCCATTCTCTTGAGAGTAATGACCGAGTCGAGCGTAAGAACGAGTTCGTGTGGATGGGTCAATAGAGTTGGGGAACCAAAACACGCCGACGGCATGTCCGTCAGCATGTTCGACTGGGAAGTCAATGCCTTCCACGGACTTGAACGCATCCCACATGAGCTCTGTATAAAGCTATTAGCTGCATGAAACGGGTGCGAAATACGTAAGACTCACTTTGAGCGGGCCACTGGAACGGCGAGTAACTCGAATGGATTGGAGTAGATCCACCGTAAGCGGCTTCCGCATCGGCGGTCATGCCATATTCCTCCTCCATACGCTCATCTGGCGGATGGAAAGTAACACTCTTCCTGAAGTAGGGCAAAAGGTTGTCCCAACCCCATTCCTTGCCGTACTCCTCCTGCCAGTCGCCAGTCGCCCAGACCCAGGCGTCGTAATCTTCAGCAGAACCACGGTCAAAGATCATGCCATTGACAGCAGAACTACCGCCAACTACGCATCCGGCGGCGACATTCTTCGTTCTGTTGTTGAGGCCTTCCATGGGCGGGCTAGTGATGTTGTAATAGCGGGTATCACGGGGCATTTCATGGTCGGAGCGAATGTTTACATCGGGCCCCATGGCCGTGATGGCGTTGGAAGAATCCAGATAGCCATACTCGATAACAAGGACGGTGGCTTTACGAGAAATATTAGTATATATTTGCACACTGACGCTCTGGTGGCATGTTCAGTGCTAAAGAGTCCATACTGTCTTTGTCTTCGGTGAGACGATCTGCGATGGTCAGACCAACGGTGCCTCCGCCGACAACAATGTAGTCATATTCCTCTCTAAGATGAGCTTGCCGCTTGACAATAGAGGCCGAAGAGGCGTGCCCCGGGAGGGCGGTTACATGGTCAACCGCGATCAAACCAATGATCAGAAGCGAGGACACAAGCTTCGCTGGGCCAACGAACGAAAGGATAGGTGCCATCTCAAGCAGGCTAGCGAAAACTGGAATGACGGATACGCGATGGCGAAGAGATCGTTAGGGCAGCGAGCGAGCCTTGATCGCTCGCATCCTTCATCAAGCTCATCCGGGGGCCTACAAGATATACACCTTGAGAAAAACTCGTCCCATTCCTCGCAATTACCCCAAGGTCCCGCTCGGACGGCCGACTGGAATATCCGCCAGGTTACCTTGGGCCAATGAGGCACACCGGGCCAATTCAAAGATGCAAGCAGATAAACGCAAGGAAACTCCGCGGTTCCAACGGCGCTGCCGAGAGTACCTGGTCCGTCCATGTTAGCCCGTAGTGGTGTGAGAAAAGGACTATATAAATCGAGAGTGGTCCCCGCACTTCGTCGTAGGATTAATATAGGGATAGACGGTCAGCCGCTTGAGCTGGCAAAATCGACTGGTAAAAGTTCCTTCTTAGGAGCTCAGATTAACACAACGTATTATAGAACCATGGATGGTCTTGGAGAGAGTGGACCTGAGAACTCGAGGATGAATCACACAGGGCGGACTTTCCCTAGGTCGGGATAATGTCGAGATTGTAGACCCCAGTTCTCGAAAGCATATTATTCATTGTATCGCCAACTGCTATTTCATCTATTGCTAGAAGTTACACTAGTTGAATCCCACTCTTACGCGGTATACCATCATACAAAGGCAGTCAAGTGTCTCATCCGGCACGTTGCATACAGCACTTTCAAGGTTGGCATCAGCCGAGTCGACCGAGTTATGTACTTCGTACATGGGATGGGCCAGTTGAGAGACGGGCAAGACGGGTCAGGTTCCAATGTCCGTGCCAGGCACGATCCAACGTTCCGAGTCCCTTGTGTGTTACATAATCATATCACGTGTACTTCGTACTTTGGCGGCATGTGGCGGCGTGTGGGAGCACTCCAGACATCCATCCCCTGCCCTGACTAAGGGTCTCACCACGCAACGCGCCCTGTTCGAGGCGTTGGTGGTGTTCGACCCTTACTAGCGTCTTATGTCAACCTTCCATTTGCGGGTTCGTAGGAGGGGACCTCTATGTGGGAGCCTACGATTCTTCGGCAACCCCCCATTCCCATTCCTACAGCATCATCCTCCCATTCTTTTCCTTCCTTTCAACAATATTGTCATTCATTCTAGCGTTCTAGCCACTGCTTGCTGGCATTCTTTCTTGACATATATAGCAGGCGATTCCCTCCTGACTGCCTTTCAACCCGCCGCTGTTAAGCTCTCTTTTTTTTACTTTTTTTTTTTTTTTTATCTGGTACTACCTCTTCCGTCGCGAACTTTCCTTCTCACCCTCACTTGGTCGTGCGACCTACGCGAGAATCATCCCTCACCATGGGGCTCTTTGACAAGAAACCCAAGTTATTCAAAGGAGTCCCAGCCGCCACCATCCGTGTCGAAAAGGTCCCAATTCCGCAGAAGCCGAAGCCAAAGACCCTTCAACACTCCTCCAACTCGCTCAAGCCCTCTTCCCGGGCCACCTCGCGATCCTCGTCCGCCCACCTCTCGCCCCGTCCTTCTCCGCAACCAAGCGCTGCGACTTACGAAGCGAAACATATTGAGCGCAAACGCAAGTCCACCGCGCCCCACAAATCCCGAGCCTCCCCTTCCGTCACGACGTCGCGCATCGAGTTCGACAGTGATTCGAATTCTGAGGATGACAACGACTGGATCGGTGCGTTGAATTCGCGCAATAGGCAAAAGAGGGGCCGGCTAGATGACGGGCGCTATGTGGACCCGAATCGCTCCCTCCGCCATAAGAAGGCGTTTGAGTCGCGGGTCGAGGGCCTGAAATTTATTCACGCTGCTGACGTCGCATCGGTCGCGCTGAAGTGTTCCCCTGTTCTTGGCGCGAAGAACGATGAGGTTGCCGTGCGACTACAATATCCCAGTCTACAGAGGCGAGAGAAGTATGTTTTATCCCAGCGCACAAAATCTATTTAATGTATCCATGACAACTAACAGTCGTCTTCGATAGGTACGAGCTAGTTTGGGGCAAGGACAAGATCGATGCAGTTAGTAGTATCATCGCCGTAGTCCAACACGTTGCCGATACATATCTTACCGAAGAGCAAGCGAAGCCATTCACTGATCATACGGCTGGGATCGTGCGCAGGCTAGAGAAGGCCTCAAACCACAAAGTCCAAGATCTCCCAGCGTTCAAAGAGGCGCTGAACGAGTACAACGACCGACTCCTAGGCCTGGTCAAAGATGGGACAATCACCAGGAACCTCGAGGCGAGGAAAGAGCTGCCGAGGAACTTCGTCTCATTCATTCTCGATCAAGTGTACGATCGCACTGTTGCCCCGAAAGTTGAACTCCTTGCCAAGTATGAGAACGGTACCGACAACGTCTATGGCGAACTTCTTCACCCTTTCATCTCCACTATCTTAGTCGAAAGGCTTCAGATGACCTCAGACCAGGTCTTTGTCGACCTCGGTTCGGGCGTCGGAAACGTGGTACTACAAGCTGCTCTGGAGATTGGTTGCGAGAGTTGGGGCTGCGAGATGATGGAGAATGCTTGCAATTTAGCGGATGCGCAGGAGAAGGAATTCACCGCGCGATGTATGCTCTGGGGCCTCGCTGCGGGCAAGGTGCGTCTCGAAAGGGGCGATTTTCGGAAAAACGGCAGAATCCACGAGGCCTTGAAACGGGCCGATGTTATCTTGGTCAACAATCAAGCGTTCACCTCCCAGCTGAACGATGACCTTGTCCGTATGTTCCTCGACCTCAAATCAGGATGCAAAATCATCTCGCTCAAGAGCTTCGTGCATGACCACAAAAGCGCTTCCAACGACGTAGGCAGAACTATCCTCGAGGTCGAGGATCTCACCTACCCGGAAGATTACGTCAGTTGGACGAGTGCAGGCGGCACATATTGTATTTCAACACGGAAATAGGGGTCAGTGATACCCCCTGGTTTTCAACACAAAACGGCAGGGCTGGATTTCGGCGGCGTCTTGATATCCTTTATATATCCATGTAGCAACAGTGTGGGTTTGAGTATGGCGGTTATGGTTGTCCTGCGGGCTCTTTTCTTCTTTTTCTTTTTCCTTTGTTTCTCTAGGAAGCTAGGGTTTCGGCGTCCGAAACGTCGTGCTAAATAGCATGCATAGCATAGCGAGAATCGGTAGATACGCGTCGCGCAGACTCATTAGATAGGTCGAGTAAATACCCAATCGTCTTCTTCGCAATTAAAATGATGTTCGTCTTCCGCGCATTCCGTTGCGTCGTCGCATATACCGACCGTGGCCGTGATAGAAGTTCGCGCTGAGCCGAGTTCTATGTGTTAGGGCAGTGCCGTTCTCCACGTGCCCGTCCTATCTGCTCGCGTCGAATAGTGCCTCATTATCAAGGTTCATCTTGTCAGCCTCGGCGCCCTTGCTCTTCATCCACCGCTCAATGAGTTCCTTATTCTCTTTCTTGACCCTATCGCGCTCCTTCTCCGCCATGGATAGCTGTAAATTCAAGGTGATCATCTCATCTTGGACATCCTAAACGTAATATATCAGTACTCATTTAGTCGTTTGCATAGACTATAGGAGGCCTACCGACGAGAGCTTCCGTTGCTCTCGTAGCTCATGGTCCCTATCCTTGAGCTTTGTCATGATCCTATTCCTCTCGGCTGTAAGTTCGCGGACCATCCTATCGTTATTCTTGAACGAATTCTTGAGCTTCTCGAGCTCCGCCTCGGCTGTCTTAGCCCTCTGTTCATGAAATCCCTTGGACCGTAAAGCTTCACTGAGATCACGTTGTAGTTGCACGACTACGTAGTCATCACCGGCGCTCGTTGGCTCGGGTTCTTTCCGGGACTTTTTGCCGGCCGGGACATTAGGCGTGGGAGGGACTGCTTTTTCGAGAGCTGCCTTTTCGGCCTCTAATGACGCCACGCGGTCAACAAGCTGAGAACCTAGAAAGGCGAGCTTTAGTTCCTCGAGCTCGGTCGATTGCGAGGAGCGGGGTGGACGCACAGGCTTCTACAAGCTCCATATTCACCGGGTTATTCTTCTCTGCCTGGAGAAGGCCCGCGAGGTACTCATCCTTCCAGCCTGGCATCTCTATCCGCAGGTTTGATCTTTGCGACGGATGACGCTTTAGAGTAAATTATATCGTCGGATTCGATTAGTCGCAAACTCGTCGCAGCGGGATGAGTGTCTGAGAGCTTGAGGGTGCTTCAGTTTGACCCCACCTTGCGACAGCCAGGCTGCATGGGTCAACGTGCTTTTGGCGGGGTAGTCAGACAATTGACCTCAACTGTCTTGGGTGGCCCGTCCCGGAGTGAAACTTGCCCAAAGCGGAAAAGAGGGTAAACCCCTCGAAACAATCGGAGAGTTCTTAGAAAATAAGACGAGTGGGAGATTTTCCTATCAAGATTCCTCAGAATACATTATTGGTGTTTCTCGAGAATCGCGAGCGACGTATGCTGAGCTCTTGATGCCGTAGAGGCCATTCAGACCCCTTCACGCGCCGTAACACAAGTAAGTGTGAGACTCTGGAGTGCCGATTTCCAGCCTCGTCAAACTTCGAGTTCTTGCCCTAGGCTACGATAACGATGTTATGAAAATTATAGTGGTCTTGAATTCTGGTACAATCATAATATATCTTGAAACCACTTCTTTTTACTCTGG
The DNA here is from genome assembly GCA_029532625.1 of Lomentospora prolificans. Classification (NCBI taxonomy): domain Eukaryota; kingdom Fungi; phylum Ascomycota; class Sordariomycetes; order Microascales; family Microascaceae; genus Lomentospora; species Lomentospora prolificans. Next base: position 686,357 of record JARFXM010000008.1, on the reverse strand, counting down.
TTTTGACTTGGCCGATGGGTAGCGAGAAAAACTTGGAAGACGGATTTAGGGAGTAGAGGTACTGGGTGCTGAGACTGCTGTCCTCCAGCCACCGAGATTTAGCCGAGAACAGATCCCTGTTCCTGTTCCGGTGGGCCTAACAACCAGCAATGAGCTCACACTCACTCACTCGTTCACTGCCTGCTGCTGGGAGCTTGAGCTTGCTCCGACGACGCATTGCAAGCTCCAAGGGCTCAATCTTCCTCACACACCCGACTCCTCTCTCATGGTTAGAGAACTCAACGATCGCCATTTAATGATACACTGCTATGAGAGGCAACCATCCCCGAGCCATCTGGACCAATACCTGCGCCTAGCATGGACACCGCTCACCCCCGAGCAAGCTGGGAGCGGCTCGGTGATAAATGGTACCGGCGCATAGAGCATTACACCGAAATATTTGACCTGGACCTCGACCTAGACAATTATATCATTGCTGGAGCCCCTTATGGTGGTGCTATTGGTATGTTGACTTGGCTTTTTCTTGCACTTAGATGGTCTCGCCTTCAGCAAAGCTGTCCTGTCTCAGCTTCTAGCATCCCATACCCATGTTCAGTCTTCTAACCATGATACAGCGTTGTGGAATGACGACACAAAATTGCAGCAGTATCAAGCTGCAAAGGCCATCAAGCCTAGTATAGACATCTATAACTATGCTGGAAAGAAACTCCGTACCATTCCATGGGAAAAAGGCACCATTAAGGGCTTAGGTTGGTCCGAGGAGGAGCAGCTTTTGGTGGTTCTGGCTGATGGAACCGTTCGTTGCTACGACTTACAGGGCGATTTCACTCAATTTTCCTTAGGCCATGGCTCCGATAACTATGGTGTCCACTCTTGCAGGTAAGAAACATAGTGGCTTGCTATTCCCGATATTCTGCTGACTCGGTGGCAAGATTCTACGATCGCGGTATGGTAGCGATGCTCGGAAATAATACCCTAATTACCGTGCCATCATATGTTGAGCCGCGACCGAAACTGCTTGCAGGTGTACCAGAAGGCGAGGTGCACTCCTGGGGAATAATCCCACCCGCTTACACTTTCTCGCGCTCGGTGGAGGTGCTCCTTAGTATCAAAGAGACCATCTATCTAGTTGATTCTGCTGAATGCGAAGACCGCTTCCTCGACATCGGCCCCTTCAGTCACATAAGTGTTTCCCCTGACGGTCGGCTCGTTGCTCTGTACACCAAATCTGGCAAGGCTCATGTAGTCTCGAGCGACTTTCAAGAGAGGTTGATCGAGCATGATTCTCATTCCAAAACTCCCCCAAAGCACGTCGAGTGGTGTGGCCGAGATGCCGTGATTGCATGGGAGGACGAAGTACACATCATCGGTCAGGGAGACGCGTCTGCCCCTTTCATCTATGATACTAACCGTATACACGTCATTTCTGGTATGGTGCTATTGTTCTAGCTACTGTTAACTCAGGAGAGGACACTAACTGGCTTGCAGAGCATGACGGTGCGCGGATAATCACAAATGGGTTTTGTGAATTTATTCAGCAGGTGCCCCGGGATATATACCAGGTTTTTGGTCTCTTCGCCGAGTCCTCTCCTGCTTCCATTCTACTTGACGCCATTACTCAGCTTGAAGCCCAGTCACCCAAGGCAGACGACTATATTCAACTCATCCGTGGTAACCTAACCGAAGCGGTGGATACCTGCGTATGTCTGCCGATAATAGCTGCTGCCAATATTTTATGGGACTAACTAAATTCCTAGATTAATGCGGCTGGCCAGGAGTTTAACGTGTACTGGCAAAAGCAGCTTCTGAAAGCCGCGTCGTTTGGTAAATCTGTATTAGACCTATATAACAGCGATGACTTTGTCGACATGTGCGAGACGCTTCGCGTTCTCAATGCAGTTCGGTACTTCGAGATCGGGATGCCACTTTCATACGAACAGTACCAACGATTAACTCCGGAAAATCTGATCAAGCGCCTGATAAATCGCCACGAGTACCTTTTGGCTCTCCGAATAGCTGGCTACCTTCGACTCCCCACAGACCGGATATACGTCCACTGGGCTTCTACCAAGGTCCGGATGGGTTCCGAAGATGATGACACAATCTGCCGGCTCGTGGTCGAGAAGTTGGCGGGCAAGGCTGGTGTATCGTTTGAGGAGATTGCACAGGCTGCCTACGACGAGGGCCGCGGGCGACTTGCTACAGAGCTCCTCAACCATGAGCCCAGGGCCGGAAGGCAGGTGCCATTACTGCTCAGCATGGAGGAAGATGAACTTGCCCTTGACAAGGCAATAGAAAGTGGTGATTCTGATCTCATTTTGAGTGTCCTTCTGGAACTCAAGAAGAAACTTCCACTGGCGTCATTCTTCAGGATGATTAATAATCGCACCTCGGCGACGGCCTTAGTTGAAGCTTCGGCACAAAGGGAAGGGGACAACTCCCTCTTGAAGGATCTGTACTACCAGGATGATAGGCGGCTTGAGGGAGCCGACGTCTTCATTCGCGAGTCATTAGTACAGCCGGATGCGCGAACGGCATCAGACAAGCTCGCACTCGCGGCCAAGCTTCTTTCGGATTCCCGAGAGAACAACTTTGAACTGCGAGCGCTTAAGGAGGCGACCATGCTGTTGCGGGCCCAGGAATCGTTCGACCGGGATTTGACCGATACATTTACGGGTCTTAGTGTCAATGAGACAATGTTTAAGCTCATAAAGCTCGGATATTTCGGAAAGGCAAAGAAGATTCAGAGCGAGTTTAAAGTTCCAGATCGAGTGGCATGGTGGATACGGTGAGTTTATGGACACTTCCAACTGCGTTACCATTTCATGCGCCGCTCTCCTCTAGTGTTTGTGGATTTTCACATGGATTCTTTTTTTTTTGTCTCTTCTTTTTCGTCTTCGTTTGGCAAGATACTGACTGGTCGTGGTGGGAAGTCTACGAGCTCTTGTCGCTAAACGCGACTGGGATGAAATTGCAGAGGTGGCTAAGGCGAGGAAGAGCCCGATCGGATGGGAGGTGAGTGTTTTTCTTTTTTTTTTTTCTTCTTCCTCTTCTCCTCTCTCTTTTAACCCGAATTCCGATTCTTTCAGGCCGCTCGGAGAAGCGGCTTTTACTGAATGGAACGCATGAGTGGTGAACTGACGAAGGTCCTTACCATATAGCCTTTCTTCAACCTCACTCTCCAGGCGGGGAATCCAAGGCTCGCGGCCACGTTTGTGCCGAAGTGTACGAACGTGGAACAGGGAGAGACAATCACAATGTACGAAAGATGTGGTATGCGAGTGAAGGCGGCGGAGGAGGCTGTGAGGCTAAAGAAGAAAGAGGCTTTCACCAAGATCCTCGAGGCGGCCGGCCGTAACACCCATGAGGGAAGGGAAATTGAGAGACTCGGAGCAGCTATATTTAAGCCATAAAGAAAAAAACGGCCAAGTACTGATGCTATCCATGGATATTTTCTCAGTCATGCCATCTCCCTGTATTAGTTGAACAGCATTCTAGTGGTTCGTTGTCTGAGGTAGTCGAGGGGTTACTTTTGTCCTCTCTGGGCGTTTATGGATTTCCCCTTTCGAATATACCACACTAAGTTACAATCTCTAGCCCGTTTCTTGACTGGACCCTACACGCATGCGAGGGCACGGAGCTTCGCCTGGCGGTCACTCCCCCAGTGGAGCACATTAAAAAGTTATGGAATGGTGTGGTGATCTCCGCATCTTGGCAATGAGGGGCACACCGCAACAGACGTCAAACCGTGTCACGAGGTTGGGAGATGGAAAATTTGGGGGTGACCCACCCTTCCCCTCATCCAGCGAGGGAAGCCCAGCTGAGTGGGCTTTCCGGCCACACTGATCTATCGATTTATCAGGCCAAAGTTTGGTGTCTCTCGTAGCTCCGTTCTCCTGGCTGGCGAGGCTGGGAGCGGGATCAAGGGGCACACTATCCGGAAAAGGGATTTAAGCAGACAAAGGATTTTGCTAAAAAAAAATTGGATGAATTTTTCTTTTTTCCTTTTTCACTTTCTTCTAGAATATTTCTCGCCGTTCCAAGGGCCGACTAGGAAACTGAGATGTTGTCATCGGAAAGACATTTTTGGGTGTAAGAGAAATTCAGTTCAATGACTTTGAGCAGCCACATGCACGAGCGGCGAGACGTGGTGGTGGGGACAATGCAAAAAGGGGGAGGGTGGGAGGAGAGTGCTCCACTGCGTCGATGCATCCGAGGGGGGCAAAAATGATTGAAAGGGCTCAGGGCTGGCTTTGGGAAGGGGGGTGGTGCGTGGAGTACGATGTCCGCTGCTTAATGTTCTGGTTGACGCGCTTTAATGACGCCTGGCTGGCTAAGTTGTCCATGTCCATATGCGCCGGGCGATGTTTCTAGCTAGTCCAGAAGATGGGGGAAACAAAGGGCGTGTTACTTGTCGCTACTTCACACTGCTCCAGGCCCGGCCAACATACTTATGCTCCCGTCATTACGCTCTGGTGCCATATTACTTGCGCCTTCTGGCCCTGGATCCTGTCAAGAAGAGGAAAATGGAGAGCGAAGTGGGTAAAGAAAAATGGGTTGTCCCATACAAGTCAGACTTGTTTGGCTATTCCAGGTGATGGGCAGCGGGGTGCATGATGGGGTCACGACGAAGGTGGGTGCCCTGCATTTTCCCTGCTTTGAGGGAGGGCAGAACCTGTTCAGAGATGAGAGGCGCTCAAGCGCTCCAAAAGTAGGACAAAACTACGTGTTCGCGCCATAGTATGTGAGAACTTGAATCACTGCTGAAAGACAACCTAGGAGGACAGACGTGTATTAAGACTGACAATTTGGCGAGCGAGTTTGATTCCATATCTGGCTGGCTGGCCAGTTGACTCGCAAGCGAGACAACATCGCCAGCTGGCGGTCACAGCGTTTCGGGCTGCGCGAGCACTACTGGCAAAGGCCCCCGAAACGGGTTTTGGAAAAGCTTCAAATGCCCACCCGTTCGGAGGATATTTCTAACACCGCAAGGCAGCTAAGCCGCGCACATTCCGCCTTGAGGGCTTCTTGAAAGAACTATAACACTAAATACTGCGATGACGCTCGGGTTATGTTAACATGCGACCGTGTTGCGTGGGCCCGGATTTATGTCATCGGACGCTCTATTCTTCCCATGCATCTTCAGTGGGCCAGCGTTGAGGGCGATCTCTGGCCCTGGATGTGGCACATAATTTTATTGGGCGATGAGCTGATCGTAAATACGATCCGATCTCACCAGGATCACGGGTTTCCTGGGTGCGTTGTCCATTGGAAAGGTCCGGCTGACGAAAAAGAGCCTTATCATCAGATCAGAAGCTGTTGTCCTCAAGGAGCTCTGGAAGGCGAGAATAATGAAATAGTACGACATTTCATGGAATGCGTTCCTGACAACTTTTAAAATTCTGACATGTTGCAAGGTGGATCGGGCTTTCAGTCCTTTCGCATGCGCACCTCTTGCCAACGGCGCTAGCACTGGGGGGTTCCAACCCAGGGAGCGTTCCCAAAATATTGGAACTTCCGATCCTAGACACCCAAGATCCATGACGGGTCTCAAGGGTTGATTCTGCTGTTAGACGCGCATGTCTCGCTCACCTAGGCGGTGCGAGCCGACGGGGATGCCCATGTGTTACTGGCAGGCCGATGTGTCAGTTTGATGGATTTTCCAGTGTCTGCTTTTCACCTCTCCTCGTTGTTCTGGACAGACAAGCACGCCACGCCCACTTTGGATATGGTTTCCAACTCTGCTCATAGCGCTCAGGTGACAGAGCACGCCGCCCGCAATCAGATGCCTTCCATTGGGAGAAACATGGAGGGGCGCCTGAAATGGAGGTGGCAGATGGGATGCCAGGCTCGACTGGCATGGGGAGATGGACGTGGTTGGTTCCTGCCAGCGGATCAATCGGTGTGAATAAGGACGAGTAGAGGAGGTACATGCTGGCCAGAGAGTGTGTTCACCAGCCACTGAAAAGCGACTCGTTGTTATTAATACCCCGACCTTCAATCCGTCGTTGGTCTAAACAGGGCAAGCACCACTTGCAAGGGAGGTCTGGTTGGTGTCCGAAGGTACTTCGCAGATTCGATGTACCACCCCGACATCCGTTTCCTTGGACTTGACATTTCAGGTAGCTTCAGAACGCGTCACACGCCTTGAAGACTCGCAAGGTCAAAGGCGCCGCGTGTAAAAGAGAGTAGGGTTCGGTGAAAAAGTAATAAAAGAACGATTAAAGGTAAACTAAGAACTAGTGACTCGAGTTTGGAGTCAATGTTCTGACGAGGATAGAGCTTGCGTTTGCTGCTTCCCCACCATGACGGGAACGGCTGTTTCGTAGTCGGCTCTATGCACTCTTGAGTACTTCTCTCTGCTTGCGCCCTCCTGGGACAGAGACTGCGGTCGTAAAGAAGTATTACTTTGTTAGGTAGTAGTAGCGCTCTTGTTGCATTTTTAGCGTGCTTTGCGCTTCGTCGTTGGTTTGAGTTACAAGTCCAACACCAAGACCATTCGGTCGACTGGGTCTGGCTCGAGTCCCATCACATTCATGGTACGCAAGTATTTTGTCGAGGTAACACTGAACGCTAGGTCAGACCCAATCGAGTGGAGCCCACTGCATTCAATACCAACAACACCAGGCCAGCCAGGCCCGGGACCAGCCAGCCCAGACCAGGTTGTGCCAGGTCCAAATCAGTAGCAGACCATGTTCTCCAGGATACCTTATGGTTACGGACTCGTTCGTTGGCGTGGGTTTAATATCCTCTGCCTTCCGTCTTCGCCGCCACTTGCATCTCCTCCTTGGTCCTTGACAATGCCTTCCAGTCCGATTCCCATTCAAGCTGAATCCTTTTGTTCTTTTGTTCCCCCTTTCATCCCGGATTTCCTCTCAAAGCAAAGCTAATGTCGACGATCCCCCAGAGCGCCGGAAGCAGCTCGACTTCACACTAGCGCCAGCGCAGCCGACATTGCAGAGCAACAGTGCACAATCCCCAGCTGCTTATACCTCACCGCCCCCCAAACAGCGACCCCTTATTGTCCTCTCTGGCTTGAAGCATAGCTTGACTTTGAATTATTCCAAGCACGTTTTGGTTTCGGGTTCCATGCTCCGATCCAAGCTGCTCGGCCCTTTTATTCTTTTCCCATCGAAGCCAAAAATTTCCGTCCAATACTCAAGGCGCCAGTCTCACTCGAACGACACCGCGCCCTCTCTACCGCTGACGCCCGGCTCCAGCAGAAGCAATTAGTGACCTCGCCCGAATCGGGGGGTCACGGCTCACTGAACACAACAAGCACGGCACCTCTCTCATCACCCAGCCAGCGGTGATCTCGGAACACAGCACTCAGCGGCGAGAAAGGGTTCCTAGGCCTAGTCTAGCCTGAGGGAGTTTCCGTTCTGGACCCTATTTATCAATAAACATTCCACCCAAGGCACACACCTGCCGTGTCACCCTCCCCGAAAGGGAGCAGCAGCCTTCTATTATCGTCGCTGCCTGCCTGCTAGATGTTATAGATTTCCTTGTATTGTTGCCCCAACTTCGGCCCATTATTCAGCACTGGTACCGTCTTTACGAGCGCCGCCAAAATGTTCACCCAACCACTTCCCTCTCAGGCAACATCTTCGCCCTCCCCTGTGGTCTCGTCTCATGCCTCAGTATCGTCCAGGAGTAGCCGCCTTCGGGGGCTCAGCTACCTAAGAAATTACACACACAGTCACCTTTTATCACGCGATCAAAATTCCTCCGCATCCTCACCTACAACAACCTCACCAAGATCATCCCGCCCGCTCTCAATCTCAGCCCTTTCCCGCTCCTCCCAGTCCACCTCGCCCACTAGCCCAACCTCCGCATCTGCCACCCCTACAGCGCCAACTGTCATAGCGAATTTTGACCAGCAGCCTACTGATCCAGCGAATTCTAATAACGCCCTTCTAGAATCGTCTCCAACTTCCACGTCGCCCACCGCCCTTGAGAATAGTACCGCCATCGAAAATATCACCACTGTCCCGAATTCGGTTCTTCCTTCCCACTCCGAATCTCAGTTGGTCAACGCACCACGTGTCGCGGATGCCATTAGTCCCGTCTCTGCCAACGGTGCAATCTCAAATACTCACAACGCCAACACCGCGCCTTCCCCACAAGACGCTACCATGCCTCGATCTCGTGAACCTGGAACAGGGACCCCTCCCGAAACCCTTCCCTCGATTCGCTTCTCGGCTTATTACGACGCCAGAGCAGCACGACCCTCTTTGAGCTTCCAGCCGGTGTCGAGGACCTTGCCTACAGGAACCGAAGTGATCAAGGTTGGAAGGTACTCGGAGCGCGATGCTCAACCCCTAGTCCCCGCGAATACGCCGTCTGCTGCACCTGTAGGATTTAAGAGCAAGGTCGTCAGTCGCCGCCACTGCGAGTTCTGGTTCGAAAACGGAAAGTGGTACATCAAAGATGTTAAGAGCTCGTCTGGCACCTTTCTGAATCACATTCGCTTGAGCCCTCCTGGAACCGAGTCGAGGCCTTATGCTGTCAACGATGGTGACATTATTCAGCTCGGTATCGACTTCAAGGGAGGAGAGGAGATGATTTTCCGATGCGTCAAGATGCGACTGGAACTCAATAGAGGTTGGCAGAACAAGCTCAACACATTCAAGTATGGTCGTACCCAAGTATCCTCACTATTTCCCCCTCGGCCCTTCATTCGAGACTTCCATGGCTAACTTTGACCTCTTAGCATGTCGACGCACAAGCGCCTCCGGAATCTGGTCTCCAACGGATCAAGTAACAGTTCATCCCAGGACTGTTCGATCTGTCTGAACTCTATTGCGGTACGAGCCCTTCCTGTCTGCTCCTTAATCTGACTATCGAACTAATATCTCGTATAGCCCTGCCAAAGCTTATTCGTTGCGCCGTGCTCCCATACCTGGCATTACAAGTGTATTCGCTCGTTGCTGACATCGCCACAATATCCCATTTTTGTGTGTCCAAACTGTCGTGCTGCGGCCGATCTTGAGGCGGAAGTGGATGAGCCGTGTGAAGAATGGCAGCAGCTTACCGGCGAAGAATCCGCAAACGACGAATCCAACAACGAGCCCTCTGGTGCTGGCGCGGATGCCACTTCGGTTGATTCGCACCAGCAGGTCTCGGACACCAGTGGTCCCGATGTGGCCGATGTGACGATGCAGGTTGATGTGGCCACTCCCCCGCGGTCCACTCTGTCCGATAGACCGCAGCCTGCATCTGATCCGGTTCCTATCCCGCCTCTCCTTCGGAATCAAGGCTGCAACTCATCCCCAGGTCCTCTTGATGTTCTAACCAACGGTAACGAGGGACCGATCACTCCTAGAAATAATGCTGGTCCCTGGGTATTTGATGGTAGCGCGGGAGTGGTCTCGCTTGCACCTGGCCTCTCCGGACCCGATGTCTCGCTTGGTGAGATGCGAAGCATTGATTCAGCCGCGATGGAAACGGCGGGTCGTTCCTAGCATGGACGCCTAACACAGACTCGCCGCTCGTCGAGTTGTCCCTTAGATGATGAGTGGGACACTATCTCTTGAAGACGACTTCACAGAGCCGCTGTCCTTATTCCAGCCAACAGATGGGTGTTTCTCGTTGGCATGGCTGGGAACAAAGCGAGAAATTCCTACTCAATCTTGCGTTGCGGAGCATATTGGGAAGTGGCCATTCCGCTTGCGTGATACTCGCAAGTGCCCTAGATGGCTCCCAGATATACCTATACTACATCTTTTTTTCTCGCAGGTGCGATGTTCAAATTCAAAGCACCCTAGATAATCTTTTCTGGCGACGTTCTGATGGAACACACGCAGTCATTTGAGTCTTTTCAAATACCCATTGGGCGGAGAGATAGCTAGAAGTCCACCCGACCACAGGCACTTACATATATATGGAGTTCGGCACCCGGAGTTTGGGAGAGGACGTGAATCTGGATTTTCAGGCACCCGACGAGAGGCTTGACGAGCTTCTGCCGTCTTTTGCGCTCGGGGTAATCCGGGATTACCTGGAATGTTGGGAGGCACACTCTTGTATCTTATCCCCTCTGTCTTTGAGACTTTGTTGCTGCATTTTGCTGTTGGGGACTCCTTCATGACCGTCATTTCCCTCGACGGCCCATTCGCGTTCTTATTTCAGTCACCCATATTTATGCATCACTGGCGTTGTGCTTGTTTTATGTTTGTTTTTTAACTTGTCGTCAGAAAGGCTGCATATTTAGTACCGAACCTATTCGGCATGATTTGCAGTTGCTAATACGAGAACCCACACACATATTCGTATCCCTACCGCCATCATACTGTTGGAGAGTATATGTTGTCGTAAAATGCAGCAAGTGGATGCTGTATCGACCGTGTCTCAGTACTTGGGACGACTCCCCTCCTTGTGAGGGGAGAAGGAGGAAGCACAGCCAACGCCGCTGTGTGATTTGGGGTTAGCCCTGCCGCGCCTCGCCTGGCGCTGAATGGAGATCTACAAAGGAAATGATCAAGCTTGGTGACCGAGGTGAACTGCGCAGGGCAGAGCAGAAGGGATTAATGCAGGATACTGCCGAATCCCCATGGACCCATGACGTAGATGTCAGTGACTTCCTAGGCTCTCGCCGACCTTAGACTCCAACTCAGAGGCACACCGACGCTAGACGCCGAGTTAGTAAAAACAAGCATAAACAGCGTTTTTACAGCTCGAAATCAGTGCCTTTCCAATGCTCGGGTTAGCAATTGAATTTCTCCCAAGTACCATATTGCTTACGGATCTTCAAGTGGCGGTGGCGGGATCACCGCTCTCCCTGTGTAGTCCTTTCCAGGTTGGTTGGGTGTACCTGCCCATCGGAAGCCGCCGCCAAAAATCTTAGGTTGCACTGTACGAGCAGGTTTCTAATGTGATCGAACTCCCTGATAGAGGTTTTACCGAAACCTCCGTTATCTTATCGCTGGCTGAACCATGATACTTGCCCCTTGAAGCAAAGTTGTGGCTGTACCATTTTTTACATCGCGCATCCAACTATCGCTGCGTGACGAGTCGCTTCGACCGCGGGAATACGTCAAAATTTTCATTGTTGACGAAGCCCTTAATCGACAAGAGGGATACGAGATTTTTCCCTTTGGATATGTTACGATCACTAATTTCCGGTGCCCCGAAGCGGGCGGCCGCGAAATTTTTGACAAAGACAGCACAACCCGGTGCTGTACCATTTGCCAATGCGACGAGGTCTCTTGCGACGGTTGTCGGTGGTGAGCGGGTATGTCGAATTGAATCCTTTGCTTTCTCGTCCTTCCTGGGTCTGCAATGTTAATAAGCCGCTTCAGGAACCCACGGAACTAGATTCCATTACCCGACTTCCTAATGGGCTCCGCGTGGCTTCGGAAGCCCTTCCTGGTTCTTTCTCCGGCGTTGGCATCTACATCGACGCTGGTTCGCGGTTCGAAGACGAGTCCCTGCGAGGCGTGAGCCATATCATGGATCGACTGGCGTTCAAGTCGACCTCTCAGCACAGCGCCGACGAAGTCCTCGAACAAATCGAGATGCTTGGCGGAAATATCCAATGCGCGTCGAGCCGCGAGGCTATGATGTACCAGGCCGCCACATTCAACTCTGCTGTCCCTTCCGCCCTCGCTGTCCTTGCCGAGACGATCCGTAACCCCAAGATAACCGAAGAGGAGGTGGAGGCCCAACTGGATACCGCTGCATATGAGTTGCACGAGATCTGGGCGAAGCCCGAAATGATTCTCCCTGAATTAGTGCACACGGCGGCATTCAAAGATAACACTTTGGGTAACCCGTTACTATGTCCCAAGGAGAGGCTCGACAAGATTGACGCTGCGACGGTGCAGAAGTATAGAGAGCTGTTTTATAGGCCGGAAAGGATGGTCGTTGCATTTGCGGGAGTGGAGCATACGCAGGCTGTTCAGCTCGCCCAGCGGTTCTTTGGCGATATGAAGTCCTCGCTACAAGACGCTGCTCTGTCGCGGACAGGATCTGAGACGTCACTCAACTCGATGAGCTCCTCAGATAGTTCCTCATCCTCCTCATCTCTGTCGTCCAGCGGTTCGTCCCAAGTTTCTGGCGCTGCCATGGCTGCCATGAAGTCCCCCTCCAGTCTCCTCTCCAAAGTTCCGTTTTTCAAGAACCTCTCCACTTCGGCGCCTACTATGGCCTCGCTCCTCAACACCACTTCCTCTACAGACATTTTCCGCCCTGCTCAATACACCGGCGGCTTCCTCGCCCTCCCCCCCGCTCCCCCTTCTCCTAACCCCGCCCTCCCTAACTTCTCCCATATCCACCTTGCTTTCGAGGGCCTTCCCATTGTCTCTGATGACATCTACGCCCTCGCCACTCTGCAGTTCCTCCTAGGCGGCGGTGGTTCCTTCTCGGCTGGCGGCCCCGGCAAGGGCATGTACTCCCGCCTCTATACTAACGTCCTCAACCAGCACGCCTGGGTTGAATCCTGCATCGCCTTCAACCACACCTACACCGACTCCGGCCTCTTCGGTATTTCCGCCTCCTGCATCCCTGGCCGCACCGCCTCCATGCTTGACGTCATGTGCCGCGAGCTCCGCTCTCTCACCCTGGACTCGGGCTTCTCCGCACTCAACGAAGTCGAGGTGTCCCGTGCAAAGCACCAGCTCCGCTCGAGCCTGCTCATGAACCTTGAGAGCAGGATGGTCGAGCTGGAGGACCTCGGCAGGCAGGTCCAGATTCACGGTCGCAAGATCCCCGTTGCCGATATGTGCGAGCGCATCGAGAAGTTGACCGTCCAGGACCTCAGAAGGGTGGCCAGGAAAGTGTTTGGCGGCTTGGTCGAGGGCAACGGCTCCGGGGCGCCGACCGTTGTGTTGCAGGAGGCACAGCCTGTAGGCCTCGCCAGCTGGAAGCAGATTCAGGAGATCATCTACGGTTGGGGCCTTGGAAGGAGGTGAACTTCTGTAAATGAGGTGGTGTCGAATGCTGTAGACTTTATTGTGTCCCCAGAGGGAGGGGGCTGTACAATCGCAGGGGTTTGAGCTATGGTCTCGAATGCTGGAGGGCTTGTGTGCCCTTTGTATAATATCTGCCTTCACTGGGACGGTCCCTTTTTTTTTTTTTTTATTTTTTTTGTATAATGTATCATCCAAATGAGAGGCCGACAGAAAAAAGTTGCGTATACCAGGAAGGAATAGGTATGCGAATATGGAACGGGATAGACACATCACTCTATAAAGAATCAAGGATTACAACTGTTGTTCTAGTTTAATCTCTAGTATTTCAAGATGAGAAACCGCTCGGCCTAGAGTGCAAGGCAACTCGTTTAACGTCCATGGTCGGAAGACCAAAAAGCGCGCTCTAATGTACAATAAAAACGCCGCAGACACCCGTTCGCTATATGATTCCAAACCCCTCTCAGAAAAAGACCGTAGATTTCACGTATCTCGCCCATATTCTACCCTCAGAATAACCCAGAATAAACTAAAAACAGATGAGAAGTAAGTCGTGTTTGTTAGATATTGCAACACGGAATCCCTGGGTAGGTAGCCGGTACTCGCTCATAACTTGGACCTAACGGCTTCTAGCCTGTACTTGACGTCCTTTAGAGCCTTCGTGGTTGGCTTCCAGTCGTCGAATTGCTTGAGTAATTCGTCAGTCTCTGACGAGAGTTCTGTCTTGACAAAGTCCTCTTCAAGAAGGCCGCGCATGACCCAGGGGAGGAGGTAGGGGTTGGGGGAGGTAAGTACGCCGTGCTTGTGGATGCGGCAGGTCGCTTTCGTTGGGACGTCAGTTGTTTCTAGGGCGTGAGAGACGGCAAGGCTAGGACATGTTCACGTTAGCAGGCGCTATGCTAAAAAACGAGGAAATTAGGTGCCATACTCATAGACTTGGTCGTCGTAATAGAGTCGCGAATGACCTTCACCGCCATATAAGCTTCCCGCAAGTGGGATGGACAGTTCACGAATGAGACCATGGTCTGAGACGCCAAGATTCCTTAACTTTAACGCAAAGCCGACAAGATGGGCGATGCTGGGGGCCGTGTTAGCGCTTCCAGCTTGCAACGAACGAGAAACAGAGGAGGGTTACTGACAAGTCGGGTGCGTGTATACGACCATCGATAAAGACTGCACGGTAAATGTAAGGATGATCGGCAGGCGAGCACACGGCAGACTGAACAGAGTGTGTTAGAAGTCTTCAAAGGCCGCGTTAGTATGCCACGTACCTCCATCGGGACTAACTGGTCGTCGATACTTCCGACAAAAGTAATACGGGCTCCATGTTCCAAAACTTCTTTCAAGGCGGCTTCGTATCGCTTAGATATCTCACTTGCAGGGTTCGCAAGCTCCCACAGCTCAGCTGCTGCGCCCATCAGCAGCCCCATACTTGATTTGTAGTCGGGAAATGGTCCCAACGTAACGCCCGCTGGAAACTCGTTAGTATGTAGCTATTGATAAAAGCACAAGGAGAAAGCATACCCATTGCGCAGACACCAATCTTGGCATTCGGGATGATGCCGAGATCTATCAGTTTTGCGAGCAAGATAATGCTAACAGGAACTCCCTGGGAATGACACGCAATTATAACCAAATCAGCGTCCCGCAGCTGCTCTATCCAGTTCAATAGGAGCGTCCAGAGATTGTTTACGCGGTCAGCAATCTTGCCTTCACCCTCAAGCGCCACCTTCTCGATAACACAATCCGACTGCCCATTGGCCTCAGTCCATCGCCGAATAGCTTCCGCTCCTAGGTTCGCAAACCGAATGGAAGTTCCAGTAGGTTGTCCAATGATAGGCTTGAGGTACGCCGCTGGGAAGAGGCCATGGACGCCTATTGAGATCGCTCTTTTTATTTTGGGGGGCTCTTTGACTCGATAGACATGATTCGCAGGCGGTTGCCTGGTTCGAAGGAGAAAATCGGCTAGCTGTCGCATTATTGAGGCATTATTTTTCATACGATATGTACTCCGGAATGATGGGAGAAGTAAATTCGGTGGTAGTGACGCGGTAGAAGATTCTTTCACTTGCACCGGAGTCTTAACAGGCGTTGCTGCCGGTGTAGTATTGTCTCCTACTACGGAATCATGCTTACCAACCTTGCCCATCTTCGTATTCTTCGTCTCAGGTTTTGCTGGAGTGACTGGCAGTTCATCTATATCCATGGATTGCGGTCGGTTCCTCTTATTTTTCGCCCGCGGCGTTACTGGTGACGCCGGCTTTTGCTTGGATTCAGCGGCCTCTGGCGCCTTGGCCTGACTCACCTCAGAACTGCTCGCCGGCTGGGGATGCGATTCAGAACCATCGCCAATAATAGCAAGCTCCCCTGCCTCAGTCGATTGATTGGACGTTCCACGGGCTTTGGAGCGGCTGTCTCGGGACCAAAAAGCCCATGTTGAGCCTTCGGACGGAGTCTTAACTGGTTCCGGGTGAGACTTCTGAGGAGCTTCGTTGGACTCAGGGTCGGGAGGCGCGGCATCAGCCATTACAACATCTTCTGGTGGTGGCGCTGCAGGTTCCTCAGCAAGCGGCGCTTGCATGGGTACAACCTCGGGGGTAGATCCCGTCCATATAGTTGTCGTGGAGGACCAAAATCCAAACCAGTAGCTAGAGGAAGCCTGCTGGTTGGGTACAGTTTCCGCTAGGGTGGCGGACTGCTCCGTCTGCTCCATTTCCGCTCCATTTTGGTCTGAGTTGTCCATTGACACTGTATCTAGAGGCACTTTCGGATTGCTTTGAGCCTCCTCCTTAGTCCCTTCATCAGAGGCATCTGCAGTCCGGGTCTCCGTTGCTTCTTGCGATTGCGCTTCGGGGGCAGATATTGAGTTGCCACCAAACCAGGTCAGCCAGCCGGATGATGTGGATGGCCGTTGAGGAGTCGAGGACTCTAGTTTTAACTCGGAGGTCGCCGTCCGATTCTGCTCTTCTGTTAGTGGTGCATCGGCGACCACGGTGGAATCGTTCGAGTGAGCAGCGTGCTCAACGTCCATTTTACTATCGCTTCCGCCATGAGCACTTTTCTGCGCCGAGTCCTTGTGGGTGATTTCGGGCACTTCTTGGGGCTTTGCTATCGTTCGTTGTGAGGGGGCTAGTGATGTGGTTGATGGAGATCGAGAGAGGGTTGAACTCGGGGTCTGTCGCGGGTCAAATCGCGTCAAATCGGACGTGCTTTCGGGTTTCGTCGTCCCGCCAAAGATATTTTCTTTCGCAACCTGGGTTGAAGGGGCAGACTTAGGTACTCGCGGCCAAGATCCGTACCAACTGCGGGTTTTGTGAACCTAGTTTCCGCGTCAGTACCAAGGCAACGCGCTTCAAGCACGAGAAATAACCAACCTGCTTATTCAAGTTGGGAATCGCCCTCTGGACTTCTTGTCCGGTGGAGCTCTGCTTCGGAGGCTGGGGAGGCATGTCGTGGTGTGGTGGGTTGGAACGCTCCGAGGTTGAGGGTTGTTGAGCATCGGCATTCGGTTGCGATTTCGAACTGGATGAACCAGCAGAAGATGCATCGGACGGATTTGGCCTGAGCCGCTTCCGGCGCATCATCTTGACAGGCTAGGGAAAAGTCAGGAGTCAGCTAGGACCGACCATAAATCAAGGCGAGTTTTGTTGAATACCAGAGGGAGTGCCTAACCACATGCGCCGTCCGTGTTATTCCGGCTGCCTTGGGTGTGGTGTCGTCACAGGCTTCTAACTGGCTTTGCCATGTGCTACGTCTCTGGACCCCTCCACGCTTGCACGCCTATGACAATATGCAATGCCAGCGGCTGGCATATCTGACTTGACCCACATCAACTGTACCTTGGTACCAGGTGCAGGTGTTGGCGGCGCATTCGTCTGGGACTCGATCCAAGGCTGATTATCGGCTAATTTCGTTATCTTATCGACATTTTGGTGGGGTGGGATCCACTTCCAGCTGCAACAATTGAGAGGAAGAGTAAAAAAAAAAAATTCTGAGCTTCTGTCCATGAGACACCAGCACCCATTGGAAGACCGACTGTCAATTCCGGCTCTTCACACACCACAATGAGCGCCATAAAGAGGAAGAGTGGCCCAGGTGCGACTAAGAGTTCGAAAGAAAACCCGGCCAAGAGAAAGAAGGTTGATACCCCCGAAAAGAAGACTTTCAAGTCTATCAAATTGACCGGAACGAAACCGCCAACCCCCACAACAGGATCGGCGTCGTCCAACACTCAACCGGCCAAGTCCTCAATCTTGACCACTCTCAGAGATGAAGAGCCACTGTTCCCCCGAGGCGGAGGTAGTCTTCTTACTCCTCTAGAGCAGAAGAAGATCCAAATACAGGCCAGGCAAGATGCTCTTCAGGAAGACGACGAGCTCGTGGACGCTTCTTCAAAGCCCAAGACGAAGAAGAAGGACAGGGCCTCTAGGAAGAAGGAAAAGAAGTCCACCGACGATAAATATGACCCGGACGCCGTTAAGGTGGAGAGCTTGAGCTTCAAGGTGAGCCACTTCACCTCCTAGCACTTATACCGAGGCTTAGTCTGTACTGACATACTTCGTTCACATAGAAACTCATAAAAGGATCCCTCGTACTCGGGCAAATCACTGCCATCAACCCGCTTCATCTACTCGTGGCGCTTCCAAACAATCTTACAGGCACTGTTTCCATCACCGCTATTTCAGATACTCTTACTACACGCCTTCAAGAACAGGAAGCTACCTCGGACGAAGAAAACGATGATCCGGCCGCGACCCAGGACATCGATCTCTCTTCTCTTTTCCACGTCGGCCAATACGTTAGAGCTTCCGTAATCTCCACTATGGACGAATCCTCTTCAGAGAAGAAGGGCAAGAGCAAAGCCAAGAAGCGAATAGACCTGTCACTTCGCCCCTCCGACACGAACCCTGAGCTTACGACTGACGATATTGTCACAAGCGCCTCGCTCATGGCCTCCATCATCAGCGTTGAAGATCACGGTTGTGTCATGGATATCGGCCTTGAGGGGTCCGATATTCGTGGTTTCCTACCTAAGAAGGAGATTGATGAGAGCATCGGTGAACGCCGTCTTCAGCCCGGCAACGTCTTTTTGTGCCTTGTCACTGGCAGGAGTCCAAACAAGCGGGTGGTTCAACTAACCACCGTCGCCGAAAAGCTGGGTTCGCTGAAGGCTCTGCCGTACGACGCCACAACCATCAACACCTTCCTTCCTGGCACCGTCGCCGAGGTCCTGATTACTGACACAACTTGGGGAGGCGTGATTGGCAAAGTCCTAGGACACCTTGACGTGACTGCGGATCTGCTCCACTCCGGCGTCGTCACAGACGCAGTTGATCTCGATACCGCCTGCAAAATCGGAACCAAGATCAAAGCAAGGATTATCTGCAACTTCGCAACCGCCAAGAACCCGAAGCTTGGCATCTCACTATTACCGCATGTCCTCAACCTAGCCCAGAAGACCCTTTCAACCGAAGAGGGCTCGAAGAACCCACTAGACGCCCTACCCATCTCTTCCATTGTCGAGAAGTGTGTTGTCAAGAAGGTAGAGAACGACATCGGCTTATTTGTCGATATCGGCTTGCCGGATTATCGCGGTTTCGTCCATATCTCCCGTGTCAAGGATGGCAAGGTTGACGCCCTGTTCGAGCACAGCGGCCCTTACAAAATCGACACCGAACACAAGGGTCGAGTGTTAGGATATAACCCGGTGGATGGTGTCTTCCAATTGTCCTTCGAGCAGAGCATCCTTGAGAAGCAATATCTTAGGCTCGAAGACGTCCCCGTCGGAGAGATTGTTAACTGCACTATCGAGTCGCTCGTCATCGGACCCGAGGGCGTCAAGGGTCTCATTGTGAAATTAGCGGACGGTATTACTGGTTTCGTCACCGAGAGACACCTTTCTGACGTGCAATTGCAACACCCCGAGAAGAAGTTCAGGGAAGGGATGAGGGTAAAGGCCCGCGTGCTTTCCGTGGACTTGCTAGAGCGACAAATGCGCCTGACTCTGAAAAAGACACTAGTCAATTCGGATGCACCAGTGATCAAGTCTTTTGACGATGTGATAGTCGGAATGCAGGTACCCGGCACAATTACGAAGGTCCTCCCCAACGGCGCCTCAGTCCAGTTTTACGGATCACTGAGAGGCTTCTTACCGCGCTCGGAGATGAGCGAGGCTTTCATCCGCAATCCCGAGGAGCATTTCCGTGCTGGTCAGGTGGTTACCCTCCACGTCATTGATGTCGATCCGGAGATGAACAAGTTAATCGTCTCCTGCAAGGACCCCTCATCTTTCGGCGTTGAGAAACAGACTGCACTAAAGAACCTGAAGCTTGGCGAGCTCGTATCCGGAAAGGTGACGGAGAAAACCGAAGACGTAATTCTTGAACTGGAAGGCAGCGGCCTTCGAGCCACTCTTGCTGTCGGCCATCTGTCCGACAGATCACTCGCCAAGTGCCGCTCCGAGCTCAAACGGATACATGTCGGTCAAACCCTAACTGGCTTGATGGTTATCGACAAGCACGATCGCCACAGGGCGGTAGTCTTGACGAGGAAGCCTAGCCTCATTGAAGCCCAGAGGTCTGGCAAGCTACTTGTAGACGCGAGCTCAGCTAAGGTTGGCGAGATTCTTGCCGGCTACGTTCGAGATATTCTTCCCGCTGGTGTTCTTGTCCAGTTTGGTGGCAGCACTCGAGCTTTACTACCAAAAACTCGCATTCCTGCTGATGCACAATCAAAAGAAGATTTTGGCATGTTCAGACTTCAGTCTATTACCACCAAGATCGTATCCGTTATCCCTGACCAAGGCCGCTTGGTAGCTGCTCTCTCAACTTCGGAAGAGGAAGAGGCCGGCAATGTCGAGCTTGACTTCGGATCTCGCACAAAGGCAGTCATTTCCTCTGTTCGCGACACCCAGCTGAATGTGAGGGTTGCTGGGAACCAGCATGGCCGGGTTGACATGTCCGAGCTCTTCGACAAATGGGCCGACATCAAAGATTCAAAAGCCCCCCTCGCGTCGTTCAACAAGAACGATGTCATTGAGGTCCGAGTTCTCGGTACTCATGATGCTCGAAACCATCGTTTCCTCCCCATCTCTCACCGTGGATCTAGCCATAAGGTGCTTGAGCTTACCGCTAAGCCTAGCGCGCTGAAGAGTGAGCCGCTTGAGGCCACAACTATCGACAAAATTGAAGTGGGAGCCGAGTATATCGCCTTTGTCAATGCTACCGGCGAGCGACACATTTGGGTCAACCTTTCTCCTTTCGTCAGAAGCCGCTTAAACGCTATTGATATTTCTGACGATGTCTCTATTCTTAAAGATATCCCAGGAAATTACCCAATCGGCTCCGCCCTCAAGGTTCGGGTGCTGTCAGTCAATGCCGAGACCGGCAGAGTCGACGTTTCCGCAAGCCGGCGCATGACTACTTCTTCCATCTCCTGGGACGATGTCAAGCCCAACGACATCATTACCGGGCGAGTGACCAAGGCCAACGAACGCCAGGTCCTGGTCCAGCTCAATAGCACCCTTGCGGGACCTATTCACCTCCCTGATCTCGCTGACGATTTCTCCGAAGTGAATCCCCTCAGCTACAAGAAGAACGACCTCGTGAAGGTCTCCGTTGTTGAAGTTGACAAGGCCAACAAACGACTCCGCCTTTCCACTCGCCCTTCTCGCATCCTCAACTCCGACGCTGAAGTTGTGGATCGCGAGATCCTGAGTATCGACCAAATTTCCAATGGTGACATCGTTCGCGGGTTCGTAAAGTCTGTCACCGATGTCGGTCTATTTGTCCTCTTGGGCGGAAACATCTCGGCATACGTCAAGATCTCAAATCTGTCCGACAAGTTTTTGCAAAAGTGGAAGGACGAGTTCCAGGTCGATCAACTCGTCAAGGGCCGTGTTATCCAAGTAGATACCGTATCTGGGCGAGTCGAGCTCAACTTGAAGGAGTCTGCCGTAGATGAGAACTACGTGCCGCTGAAGACGTTCAGCGACATCAGGGAGGGCCAGATACACACTGGCAAGGTTCGAAAAGTAGAGTCTTATGGTGTTTTCATCGAGCTAGACCACTCGGCCAACGTCAGGGGTCTCTGTCACCGAAGCGAAATGGCAGAGGAGCCTATAAGTGATCCTTCTAAGCTTTACAGTGAAGGTGATGCGGTCAAGGTCTATGTTGTCTTGATAGACCAGGAGAAGAAGCGTCTTAGCCTCAGCTTAAAACCTTCTCATTTCGACGATGACGATTCCGACGTTGAGATGGAAGAAGCCGGAGATGATGATGAAGAGGATGACCGTGAATCCATAAACGGGGATATGTCTGAAATTTCCGGCGACGATGTTATGGAGGGTCTTAAAATTGAGGTCAGCGACGACAGCGACGATGATGACGACGAAGACGGCGGGGCTGACCTGGGTGAGACCGGTCTCGGTGCGGCCGCGTCTAAGTATGATTGGGCCGCGGACGCTTTTGGTGACGACAACGCAGACTCAGAGAACGACGATAATTCGGGTGCGAAAGCATCGGAGACAAGGAAACAGCGCAAGAAGGCACGTATAGAAGTAGACAAGACCGCGGCCCTCGACGCCAATGGGCCCCAGAACGCCAGCGACTATGAACGTCTCCTTCTCAGTCAGCCCGATTCCTCGGAGCTTTGGATCGCCTATATGGCTCTGCAGATGCAAGTCAGCGAACTCGCCAAGGCTCGAGAAATCGCGGAGAGGGCACTGAAGACGATCAACATCCGTGAGCAAACCGAGAAGTTGAACGTGTGGATCGCGTACCTCAATCTAGAAATGGTATATGGCACGAAAGAAACGCTCGATGAAGTGTTCAAACGAGCGTGCCAATACAACGATGAGCAAGAGGTCTACGAGAGGGTCATCAGCATTTACATCCGAACCGGCAAGCACAAGGTACGTCATGAAGCATCAACATCTTACAGCTTGGCACCACCGATCATTAACGATGCAATACAGGAAGCGGAAGAACTCTTCAACGCGATGGCCAAGAAGTTTGGTTCGAAGTCGCCCCAAGTTTGGCTCAACTACGGCCACTTCCTCTACGTCACTCGCGAGGACCCAGAGCGCGGCCGCGCGCTCCTCGCCAGGGCGCGCCAGAGCCTGGACCAGCGCCATCACCTCAACACCTCGGTACGGTATGCCGCGCTCGAGTGGCGCTCGCCCAAGGGCGACCCCGAAAAGGGCCGCACGTTCTTCGAAGGCATCCTCGCCAAGTACCCCAAGAAGGGCGACATCTGGAAGCAGCTGCTCGACCTTGAAATGAGCAACGGCACCAATGGCGAGAAGCCGGACCCGGTCATCATTCGAGACGTGTTCGAGCGCCGAACAAAGGTTAAGGGCTTGAAGCCCCTACAGGCCAAGAAATGGTTCGAGAAGTGGGCTGACTGGGAAGGCCAGAGCGACCCCAAGGGTCGAGAGAGGATTATGTCGAGGGCAGGGGAGTGGGTTGCTGCATATAAGGCCAGGCAGGCGGCGAAACAACAGGAGGCAGAAGAAAAAGAGGAAGATGAGGAGTAAAACGGAGGTGATAAGGGTGACGACGTTCTTAGAGGTGCGAATTTCTTAGTATATGTATGCGTATCACGTCATTTTCTTGGTCATGCAAACAATGAAGCCCGAAAAGGGCCAAGATATCCTAATTTGTATGCAAGTCCTCTCTGTCGAGGTCTTTCTATGTGATGAATTGCATAATTTCCAAGACTGGGAACTGTTCGAGACGATATAGATACAAACAATCGAAAACAGTAACGACAGCCACCGGAGATTGTTCAATGTTCCCAAATGTTCCATGTAGTCAGCGGCTGAGATTGTTCGCTCACCATGGAGGTAGCTACCTCCTCAGTCCGGCGCATCCTAGAGCGATTGCATTCGTACATACCAAGTCTAACCTTGACGCTCCTATGCTTTCTAACAACAGCCGCAACATCGAATGTGTATCACAAACTCGTCTCCTAGTAGCGGAATCACCGTTTACTCTTGGTTTTCGAGGTTTCCAAGTCGGCTGTGGTAAAAGGACCGAAATCTTCATTCTCAATGTCTCTGTTTCCCACGCCGGCTACCATTGTAATAAGGCAATGGGTCTGAAATGGCAGTTGTAGCTCCTGAGAGCCTATTTAAGAGTGCGACTCTAGTTAGCTTGACTTCAACCAATACCGTACGAGCCTCGAAGTCACGCATAGACTCAACGAATCGGTATTTAACTGTATCACAGACCTCGAAACGTCCAACACCCAGGCTCGCGAGTCGTCTGAGGAACGCGCGGATATTACGAATCATCAGATTGACCAAAACGATCTGTTCGGTGGCACCCTGAGCACATAAGTGACTGGTACACAAGCATAGGTGTCAAGTATCCTTCTAGGAGAGATGTCAATATGGACATAGTGGTCGACTTTACCGCAGAGGGGCTGGGAGTATCTCATCGACCAGAGTGTCAGAGGGGAGATATTTAATTCCAATGTTAAGCAAAATGTATCCGAGTTTATAATAGTTTAATATGAAATTGACCATTGGTTCAAGGGCGCTGGGTAATAGGGTTCGAGAGAACGTAAAGGCAAAGCTCCAAATAGGTTACTCGTTGAAATACACTCTGGGAAGGGATGGATTCGCATGAACGGTATTATTCTTGCTCCAGTCAATAACAACTAACGTTATCCTCGCCCACCAGAAACATATATTTGCTGTGGTGTGGAAGAAGGCATCTTGTGTCTGCTTCAATGCGAGTATATCAAATAAGGCGTCATTTAAGAGTTCTTAAATTCCATAAATACCTAACTATCGCGGGAACTTTTTTACTGAGCGATAAGATATCAAACCAACACTTATACATCGTCTAGTTCGGGATAGTGTCTATACAAGCCCATGCTATACGGCTGGCGGCGTTTGCTGCCGAGATACTCCTTGATGCGGGGACGGTCCTTGACGGCCTGATACAACTTGAACACGTTCGAATACTCCCCGGAGGACTCGAGCTTTCCGACGGCTTTAGGGAAGGCGTACCTCAGGCCATCGACACACTTTCGCGAACGGTTAGTTGCTGTTGATACTTGAAAACGTCGAGACACCGCGGGTTAGCTACTCACATGGAAAAGCACCAAATCCGCATAAGTCAAATTTCCACCATACAACCAAGGGCCATCGCCACTCTTCTTCCCTTTAATGACCCTCTCAAAGTAGCCAATGAACTTTGGGAGTCGGTTCTTGACGTAGTCGGCGGCCCTACGTTTGCTCTCCTCCTTTTGATCCTCATAGTAGTCACCAACGGCAATGGGGTGGTGGGTGTCATGAGCCTCGTTAGATAAGCCATCGAGCGCCGTCAAGGCAAGTTCATTGAGATGATAGAAACCGGGGCCGTCACTGGGGGCGAGACCGTGGTGAGAGGCGATGTAGAGGAGGATATTGGGAGTCTGGCTGATGAGTAGATCCCCGTGTCGGAGAATGGGCGGGGCTAGGACGGGTGGGTTGTTGGCATCTCCAGTGTTGGAGGCGTCGATGTGGGCCATGACTTCCTTGAGGGCTACATCAGCATCGACAACGGCGTTGTCTTTGTATTCGACGCCGGCTTCTTCGAGAACGAGGCGGATAAATTCACCACGCCCAGGAATGGAGGGCCAGTAGATGAGCTCGTAGGTTGGAGACATTGCTCTTACTCTTCTTGTAGATAAGCGTGAGTGAGAACATGCGGAAGCGTGGAGCAGTCTATGTGAACTGGGCCGAGATATGTCAGCGGCTGCTTTCCAAGGTAAAGGTTTGCGAATCTGATGAAGCAAACATTTATGACACTCATATATCATTAACCGCCTGGAATGCCGAAGGATGGGGAGTGGGGTCGACATCGGATTGCTGGATGGTATTCGCCGAGTTGGGGTTCCGAAGGTATGACAAAGCTCATGTAGACCACGAAGCCGCCGTCGAGTCGGAGTGATGGTTTATTCTTCCACTATTATAGAATGATGTCATGATCGGCTTTTCGAGGAGTGCACTTTGTACATTTTCCTAATTTTGCAGTGCTCTACCAGGCTTGGCTTTCACGCGACTATATAACTAGAGATCGGTTCTGGAGACCCAGGCCTTGACAATAAAAAGGCCAGGACTGGGCATGCCGGCACAGATACATATTATCACCGACTCATCTGTTTAAGTTGCCGTCTGTGGTCGCCAGGCCAGTGACAGCTGACCTGGAAGGATTTTGGTTGCAACGGCCAGCATGCCAGCAACTATCGCCTGGCCCTTGGAACGGGCGTGCTCAAGGTTCCCAAAAGTTCAGCGAGTGATCTCAACAGCGCCGACTATTAACTGACATTGAGATTTATCTAGAAATTAACTGAAAATCGTTTCTCGTATCTCCAAGGCCTCTTGCTCCCTCTGCTAGGGAACTAGGGACGGTTTGGGGGCTGTGACCTTTGTCTGTCCCTTGAGGGTTCGGGACTGAAATAGCGGGGTAGCTGGCTGCTCAATTCTCAATTCAGGGGTGAAGGTCCATCCCAGGGTGCTCCATCAGGAACTGGAAGGAAGCTAAGCCAGGCTCACCCGAGCTTGCTTGCCTGCACCTCACTCCTTCAGGGTTAGGCCGTGCATTCACTCCCCATAAGTACACACGCTGGCTCAGCCGACAGCCAGCAAGCCAGCAGAGGTACAGATACATCACTTGCCGCAATTGGTACCTGAATTTGGTGGCGCTCGCCAGCAGGCAGCAAAAGTCCTGTTGCATCGGCAATGGAACTTATCCGTCATCATCATCAATGTCGTGACTTACCAGCATTGATCATCCTTCTCCCCCCCTCTCCCCTTTTCCTCCACCCATCGTGAGATGTGTGAACGTGTCGCCGCTCACCCTTGGAAGACAAAATCGCTCATTTAGAACGTAATATTTCCAATTATGCATCCCGAGAAGGAGGGCCTCTTGCCAACCAGCACTGGGGCTGCTGTCCCTCTTGCTGCTCCGAAGCACTTTGCCCTTAAAGCCAGGCGCCGAAATGTCAGGCGGTCTAGGGTCTTCAGATTCGTAATTCTGTCATGCATTCTTCTTATTGCTTACACCCAATTTGAGCAACTCCGCAGCTTTCGTTTCTGGTCCCAGTCATCAAAGTTGTCTGTCACACGACTTCAAGCCAACCTCGAGACCTGCAAGAAGCTTCATCAGAAACCTCAGGATCCCATAGGGCTCGGCCGTGAGAAAAATGACCGCTTTGTCGATGGAACCAGGCCGACTCTCATTCGAAATGCCACCGTCTGGGTTGGCGAGCCTAAAGAGGGTACCAGCAAGGAGGACGCCCGTGCTGGCAAGGGCTACTCTTGGATCAAGGCTGATGTGTTTGTCGACCGTGGTATTATCCAGAAAGTCGCGGCTGAGATCTCGCCAAGCTCCTTGCCGGAGGACACTGAAGTCTACGACGCTGACGGACGACAGCTAACCTCGGGCATTATTGACATGCATAGCCATGCTGGTGTCGACTCACTCCCCTCAGTCCGCGGAAATGAGGACACCAACGAAATGTCCGATGACATTACGCCCTATGTGAGATCCTGGGATGCTATTCAGCCCTTGGACCATCAGATTCAGGTTATCAAATCTGGCGGTGTGACTACGAGTTTGGTTCTGCCGGGCTCTGGAAACAACATGGGCGGCGAGGCCTTCCTCATCAAGCATGCCGTTGGTAAACACGATGGCCGTAGTGAGCTCAGCATCGAGGATATGTTCGCCGACCCCGATCAAAACTGGCGATACATGAAGATGGCGTGTGGCGAGAACGCAAAGCGCGTGTACGGCAAGGTGGGTCGCGGCCCATTTAGCCGTATGGGTGAGTCCTGGTATTTCCGCCATGCTTTTGAAGAGGCTTCCAAGCTTGTACGCGATCAGGACGATTGGTGTGCCGAGGCCGAAGCTGTCGGCGCCGAGAACATGCCCCGATACCTCCCCGAAGAGCTGAAGTGGGAGTCCCTGGGTGCAGTTCTCCGAGGACAGGTCCATGTCAACACCCACTGTTATACGATTCCCGATCTTGAGAGCTTTGTAGATCATACCAATGAATTCAAGTTCTCCGTTCGCGCCTTCCACCACGCTCATAGTACCTTCCTTGTCCCAGAGGTAGGCTATATTCCCTCGAATTTTAACCTACTGTTATGCTAATATGCTGAATCTGGTAGATCCTAAAACGTGCTTGGGGCCATACCCCGGCCTCTGCACTGTTTGCGGACAACATGTATTACAAGGCAGAAGCCTTTGTCGGCTCTGAATATGCTGGGAAGATCCTTTGGGACAATGGCCTGGACACCATTTATGTCAGCGACAACCCGGTTCTTAACGCCCAACACGTAGTTTTTGAAGCCGCCAAAGGGTACAGGTATGGTCTGCCCTACCATGTCGCGTTGGCCAGCGTAACGACAACCCCGGCACGCTATCTTGGCATGGGCGAGAGGTTGGGCAAGATTAAACCCGGATTTGATGCCGACATTGTCGTTTGGGATAGTGACCCCCTGAGTGTTGGAGCAACTCCTGTCCAGGTTTGGATCGATGGCATCGCTCAGTTTAAGGACCCAGTCAAGCTAGATAAGCCGGTCTCGGACTCCATCACGCCTGACGAGAGCCTTGCCAACATCCCCAAAGAATCAGTCAACTACAAGGATGTCGTTTTTACTGGCGTATCCAAGGTCTGGCTATCCGGTCACCCTTCCGCTTTCGGCAGGCTCAATGTCATTGTCCAGGATGGCCAACTTTCGTGTTTTGGTAGATGCGAAGCGCAGATGAGGACCGCTGCCGAGGCGGGCGTCAAGGTGATCGACCTCAAGAACGGACATTTGACTGATGGCTTCACTGCGTTCGGCTCCCTGATTGGTCTCAACGAAATAGATATGGAAAGCGACACGGACAATGGTGCCAGTGGGGGCAAGGCGTTTAGCCGCGGTATTGATGGTCTCGCCTTGGATAGCAAGAAGCTTCACGTCGCTCATCGATATGGTGTTACCAAAGCCATTTCCGCCCCCCGGCATTCTGGAGGCATCTCCCGCCACGGAACCGGAGTTGGATTCCGTACCGGAGCTAAACACGCCCTTCTCGACGACGCCGTCTGGGGCGATGATGTTTCCGTCCACTATTCTCTGACTCTCAACGCCAAGACTGGAGATACCCCTTCTATCTCAAGCGCCGTCGGTGCTTTGAGATCTAAGCTCCTCGAAGCCATCAGCTCGGACGACAAAGTTACTGACCCTTACTCGGAAAAAGCCTTTCTCAAGAAGGTGGTGCAGGGCGAACTGCCTCTAATACTTTCGGCTCACAGTGCCAATACCATCGCCGCCGTCATCAGACTCAAGTCTGACGTCGAGAAGGCTATCACCGAGTCCGGCTCGAGCGAGACGAAGCTTCGCATCGCCATTCTCGGCGGTGCCGAATCGCACATTGTTGCCAAGGAACTTGCCCAGGCTGACGTGGGTGTCGTTCTTGCCCCCCTTCTACCTTACAGCACTTCGTGGGAGGAGAGACGCTCCCTGACCGGCGCTCCCCTTACGAACGGTACGGCGATCGATGCTCTTGTTGATGCTGGTGTTGTTGTTGCCATCGGGCTCTACGAAGACTGGGTCGTGCGAGATCTCGCGCTACATGCAGGTATTGCCTATCGCAACGGCGAAGGCCGGCTCAGTGAGAGGGAGGCTCTGGGACTCATCTCGACCAATGTTTACAAGTTGCTAGGAATCGACGAGCCTAAGGGTGCGGGCACAACTGATTTTGTCGTCTTCGAGGGTAACCCCTTGGAAATTGACTCCAGGATCAAGGCCGTCGGCCTTGGGGGATCCGTGGATGTGACTGAGTAAGGCAGGCAACAGGCCTCGGCCATGGGCATGGCATTCTCGTAGTCTTTTTTATTAGCGATATCGCACTCTCTCGTGAGCTTGATGCATCCTTTGCGACATTTAACGTCGTCCAACGTATTTGGTTGAGCCCCAACAATTGTTTCCGAATTGAGTCAAGTAATGGATTACTATAATATTTGATATCATTTGGTAATCGGCATGCAGTCCCGTGTCCTCACGCCACCACTCCACTCGTCTTGGAGGTCTCCAGATGGAGCACGCATTGCGGATATCCGGGATTCGCGATTTGTAATCGATCGTGCAACACAAGTGAGAGGGTTACTTGTAGTTCCTACGCCAACCCGTGCTTCAATTCCGAAAATAATCAACCCGTATTTCCGAAACTGGCTCAGAGCTCCACCTCCACCTGGAAGCCACCCCCAAGCTTCCGGTCAGTGTGTCTGCAAACCCCTTAAAAGGAATATTATAGGGAAGCAAGCCACGCGGGAACGATTGGCCTTCTGTTTGGGTTGGTAATCGGCCAGTCTCTTTTGTCAATCTTATCAATCTTGAGAAGGTAAAAAGGAAAAAGGAGAGAAAAAGAAGGTAGACCAAGAAGCAAAAGGAGAAAGAAAGAAGTAGACCAAGCGAAGAAAAGTGAAGGGCGGCCGCGGTTTCGAAAGGCTTTCTAGACTCCCCGGGATTGCGTCAGAGCGCATCAGGAAAGCTACATAACCCTTCGACAACCCCTCGTCTTTTATTCCTCACGTCTTCTCGGTGTGAAAGGCTCCGTCCATGTTGACCTATCTCCGAAGATCACTCATCGGCGCGGTTGTGTGTCTGTTGATTGCTCTCGCATTCCAATATTCGAATTCCAATCTGGCTTTCTTCAAGAAAACACCCAAAATCCCCGTCACTGCCCCTGCAGTATCAAGCGCCAACATGGTGCGAGCACCGGTGATTGCACTCTCTCACGGCGGAGGTAGGTTTCGCAGATGCCATTGCTAGGGAGTGAACAAAACCTACAGCTCGCTAACGCACAGTTTAGGTCCCATGCCTATCATGGGGGACCCGAACCACAAGGACATCATTTACTCTCTAAAGCACAGGGTGCCTAAGCTCTTGCGCTTAAACACCCCCGAAGCGCCCAAGGGTATCGTCCTCGTTACGGCTCACTGGACCACCTCTACGCCCAGCATCACCTCTTCCGCCAAACCCGGCCTCCTCTACGATTACTACGGATTCCCTAAGGAGACGTACTCTCTAAAATACGACGCGCCCGGTTCGCCCTCGATCGCCGACAAGGTCAAGGCCGCCATGGAAAAGGAAGGCCTCGAGCCCGTCCTCGACGCCAAGCGCAACTGGGACCACGGCGTCTTCGTGCCGCTGACTCTCATCAACCCCAAGGCCGACATCCCCATCGTGCAGGTCTCTGTGCTCAAGTCCGAGGACCCGGCGCAGCACTTCGCCATGGGTAAAGCGCTTCAGAAGCTGCGCGATGAGAACATCGCGATCATCGGCTCCGGATTCGCTTCGTTCCACAATCTTTCCAAGATGGGCGAGCTGATGATGGGTCGGCAACGACTCGGTGGGGCCGTCTCGCCTTTCAGGGGGCGATCGGACGAATGGAACGCCGCGCTCACGGATGCCGTCGGCAGAAATTCCACGAGCGATAGGTTGGCGGCACTGAAGGGCTGGAGGAGGTTCCCGCATGCGGACGAGATGCACCCCAAGTACGGCGGCGAGCACTTTTTGCCCTTGTTAGTGTGCTCGGCGGCGGGCGGGGATGAGAAGGCGGGTCATTATAAGGATGAGTTTATTGGCATTGATGTCTTTACTTATTATTGGGGAAACGAGATCGATTTTTAGATAGATTGGTAGATGTGTTTGAATAGGCTTGGTGATGATACCATGAAATTTTATAATAAACTTCAAGCAAGTCAACGACTTTCGATTGTGTTCCGCAGTGAACCTTGACCTGCCATATCGTCCACCTCGAGGAAGTGAGCGAGCGATATTCTTATACTAGGTGTAGCGGATTATCCGCAACTCGAGCTCCAGGCAGAGACGTGCCATTCTGACATCCAAACAATGGACCAAGCTCTCTGACCGAACCATTCTGGGCGCGGTCAATTTCGTCGGCGCCAATTAATTTGAATTCAAACTGGGGGAATGATTTCTCCACGAGAAAGGCTGAAAGAAATTCAGGTTCATCAATGTAGCTGTCGGACTGACACACCCACCAGCCCTGTATTTTCCCAACCGCCCCTGTTGTTGCATGCCTTGAGATCAATCATCATCTCAGTACCACCGCCATGAGCCAGCGATTCAAGAGGCAGAGCTCGCCCGACCCGGATGCTGTTGAGGAAGATGAGCGCATGTATGGCGAGGAGTCCGCTTCAGGCGATGTAAACGAGGCGTATGTTGATCAATCGCCTTAGCTTCGAGGATGCTGTTGCTCACGCCCCATGTGCAGGTTTCCCGATCGCCCAAAGAATATTCACAAAACCCTCCTATTTTCGGAGCTTTTCAAGACTCTGTTCAACCCGCTGCTTGAACTAAGAAAGAATGCAGCCGGACCGGTGACCGGTCGCACCAAAGCCCGTTCGGGTGGGGGCCTCTCCGTCCAGGAGCAGAAGCGCCATATCATCGAGCGCTTCGTCACGAGGTGGCGCGACGAAGTAGGTGACGACTTTTACCCTGCCATGCGTCTCATCCTTCCGGACAAGGACCGCGATCGGACGGTCTACGGTATGAAAGAGAGCAATATCGGCAAGCTCCTCGTCAAGTTGCTCAAGATTGACCGCAACTCCGAGGACGGATACAACCTGCTCCATTGGAAGCTGCCAGGCCAGAGTTACGCGGCGCGGATGGCTGGTGATTTCCCGGGTCGATGCTACGATGTGATTTCGAAGCGGCCCATGAGGACCGAGGTGGGCGATCTGACGATTGCCGATGTCAATGAGCTGCTAGATAAACTGGCTGCTTCGTCTAGTGAAACAGAGAACCTGGCCGTCTTCCAGATCTTTTACCTCAGGATGAACGCTGAAGAGATGCTTTGGCTCATTCGCATCGTCTTGAAGCAGATGAAGATTGGTGCTTCGGAAAACACTATTTTCTACAACTGGCACCCAGATGCCGAGGCGCTGTTTAGTGTTTCGTCGAGTTTGCGCCAGGTCTGCTGGCAGCTACGTGATCCCAGCATTCGGCTACAGCAAGAGGAGACAGGGTTGAAGCTGGGCCAGCCCTTTCAGCCTCAGCTTGCTCAGTTCCAGATGTCTACAACATTTTCCAAGATGGTGAACCATTTAGGAGTTACTGAGGACGACCAAGAATACTGGATCGAAGTGAAGCTCGACGGTGAAAGAATGCAGCTGCACATGATTGACAACCCCGACAAGCCTGGAGGTAAACAGTTCTTCTTTTGCTCTCGAAAAGCAAAGGACTACACGGATCTCTATGGATCCGGGTACGAGGAGCCATCGGCTCTTACTCGATTTTTAAAGGGCGCTTTTTCTCCCAAGGTTCGGAACCTTATCCTTGACGGCGAAATGGTTGCTTGGAACATGAAGGAAGACAAAGCCGATGCTTTTGGTAGCTTGAAAACGGCAGCAAACAAGGAAAAGAGTGGTATGATTGATGATGACGTGAAGAAGGATTTACGACCAGTATTCTTCGTCTTCGACATCCTTTACCTTAACGACACGCAACTTGCGCAGTATACACTCCGAGATCGTTATCGCGCTCTCCAAAGTGCTGTACCAGGCATGACCCGCCGTCTCGAGCTCCACCCGCATGTCGCAGCTGTATCACCCGACTCTATCGAGACGGAGTTACGCAACGTCATTACTGAGGGAGGGGAGGGTCTCGTACTCAAGAACCCCAGATCCATGTACAGGTTAAACAGCCGTAACGATGACTGGATGAAGGTCAAGCCCGACTACATGGATGAGTTTGGCGAATCCCTCGACTGCGTCATCATCGGAGGATACTACGGCTCGGGAAGCCGTGGCGGCGGTTTGTCTAGTTTCCTCTGTGGCCTTCGTGTTGGCGAGAATGAAATTGCTACTGGTGCGAACCCGGAGAAGTGCAAGAGCTTTTTCAAAGTTGGTGGTGGCTTCAAAGTCGAGGATTACGCCGAGGTGCGCCATCATACCGAGGGTAAGTGGATCAGGTGGGATTCCAGCAAGCCACCCACCGAGTACATCAGCCTAGCAGGGGGAGAAAGGCTCGAAAAGCCCGATGTATGGATCCGGCCCAAGGACTCCATCGTCATCTCCGTAAAAGCGGCGAGCGTGACGGAGTCCAAGTCCTTTGCCGCCGGCCAGACGCTTCGGTTTCCTCGGTTCCGCCGCATAAGACTGGATAGGAGTTGGGATTCTGCCCTCAACGAAGATGAGTTCGAAGCCCTGCGCGAGAGGGTCAAGGCGGATCAGGAGAGCAAGGACATGAAGGTCGAGAGCCGGAAGCGTCGCCCGACGAAGAGGGCTAAGCGGGACCTTGTAATTGCAGGAACAGACTCTGCACCTGTTGAATTTTCGGGCCCCAAAACTAAGGTCTTTGATGGGCTGGAGTTTTGCGTTCTCAGTGATGCCGCCAAACCCATAAAGAAGACAAAGACACAACTCGAGGCCATCATCAAGGAAAACGGTGGAACCATCATGCAGCGCCCGGCCCCCGAAACGGGGATGATCCTGGTGGCGGACAAGAAGTTGGTGGGCGTTGCTAGTCTGATCAAGAAGGGGGATGTTGACATTATACGGCCTAAATGGGTGCTGGACTGCGTAGCCCAGCCGAATGGAGGATATCTGCTCCCCTATGAAGATGAGCACCTCTTCCACGCGACGCCCGCCCTCCTGCGTGCCGCCGACGATAACGCGGATCAATTCGGAGACAGCTACGCGCGCAACGTAGACATAGACGAACTGACCAGCATTCTTCGGAATATGCCGAAGTTGGAAGGCCTCCGCAACCCATTCGACAAGCGCCTCTTCATGAGACAGCTGGAGGACCACGGACACGGCCTCGGGGAGCTCAAAGGCCAGATGTTTGACAGATGTGTGTTGTATTTCCACGATCCTGACGCCGCTGAGGCTAAGTCGGGCTTGGCGAGCTTCAGATTAGGAAATTATATACGATTTGGGAATGGAAGCATTGTAGGATATCTGGGCGATCCGGAACTCACTCACATCGTTGCCGTTGGAAGGGGTAAAGAGGAGGGCATCGCAGATGTGCGTAAAGAGATTGCGTCAAAACCAAAGATCCCAAGGATTGTAACGAGCAAGTGGATCGAGGACAGTTGGAGAGAGGGGACATTACTCGATGAAGAAGACTACACTGTCATGTAATGTACGATATGGACGTGAAGAGGATCTTGTGATTTAAAATGCATTATATAACGCCTCAGGTGGCCCCGTTGCTCTCCGGTCTTCGTTATAAGCGTGTTGAATAATGTGGCCCAAATCTTGCAAAAATAAAGTGAAGGCCGTCAAAATAAACCAAGTATTATGCTAAAATAAAAATACTTTATTTCCCAACGGTCAAGAACAACCTATCGCCAACATCGCCCAACCCAGGCTTCAGCATACCGCTCACAGTAATCTCGTCGTCAACGCCGGCGACCCAAACATCGGTACCCTCGGGCCACTCCTCGGCAACCTTCTTGATACCGTCGGCGGCGGCGAGCACGGCGATGACGACGACTCTCTGGGCACCCCACTCGCGGAGGGTCTGGATGGCTGCGGCGCAGGTGCCGCCTGTGGCGATGATGGGGTCGAGGACTATGGCGAGGCTGCTAGCGGACGTGGGGGAGGGATCGTCGGGGTCTGCGATGTGGTTGGAGAGGTTGTTGTAGTATTCTACGGGTTCGAGGGTGGTGGGTTCGCGGAAGAGGCCGAGGTGGTGGATGGGGACGGCGCGGGGCAGGATGCCTTGGATAGCTATAGATAAGGACCGGAAACGTTAGGGGCGGGGGAACCGCGAAGATGGAGGGGTATTTGTCTCCCATTCTAGGAGGAAAAGAGATGTAACACACCGTCAACCATTGCGAGACCTGAACGGAGAATGGGCACGAGACTCATGGTCTTTGGGAAGATGTCGGTGGTGGTGTACTCGAAGCCCAGCGGCGTCTTGTCCTGCAAAGGGGCCCGTTTTATCAGTATCCGGAGAGGAGATCTCTAGGTTTATTCCTTTTTCTTTTTTTTCTTTCTAACTTTTCCAGCCATGTAGCTCGAAAAACGCATATCGGGATCATACTTTGGGGCCGGGCGTGGACACGAGGGCTATGGCTAGGGCTTCACAGCCGAGAATGGTAGATATTTCGTGGATCAGCGCCTTGACTTCCCGGGGGCTGGCCGAGGAGGACCGGAGCTGGCTGAGCTTGGCTTGGAGGCAAGGGTGGGATGAGACCCGAATGTTGGAGGGGAGATCAGCGACGGTCGTCATTGTGGGAGTGGTATCTCTATCTCTAGACGAGAGGCAACCCAAGGATTAGAGCAAGGGAAAGAGCCAACAAATTTTGAGGGAAATTGTAAAGAGCTCGCGGGGATTAAGAAGTAGGGAAGGAACAATAACCACCCACGTCAGGCCTCAACAAGTATCGTGTCGGTGTAGGGGGAGGAAGAGGGAGGAAGCAAAGCAACGTAATAAGCTGCGGGTGCAGGCGAGTATGCTGGCAGCGCTGCTGGCTGGCGTCCTCGGTGGACCGGTGGCCCAGAGGCCGGGATGGGCCCAATTGATTTTCCCGTGTTACGGCTGGGGAGAGTGGGTTGGAGCTGGAGTGTTGAGGGGCAACATTGAAGCCCAGCTGGGCTGGCGGGGCACCTGAGCTGGCC
This sequence comes from Lomentospora prolificans, assembly GCA_029532625.1. NCBI lineage: Eukaryota > Fungi > Ascomycota > Sordariomycetes > Microascales > Microascaceae > Lomentospora > Lomentospora prolificans. Next base: position 650,814 of record JARFXM010000008.1, on the reverse strand, counting down.
AGCCCCCGGAACAACCAGAAGCCAACCAGCAACGCCAGCGGGGCTCCCTTTTGGGGCGCCTTTGGCCGGCGGGGTGGTTCAATACCGCCAGCTGGCCCGCTGCCACTGTTGGTTCGGGCGGGCCCGAGCGATAAGATAAGCCGCCGTCATGGCCAGCGTTGCCAGCAGCCTGGCGCTTGGGGACTTTTTCTTGGCTGGCAATTCACCGGCCGGGCCGGCAGAGTCTCGACGCTGGCTAATCATCCTACATCTTGAGACCAATTCTATTTCCATCGCGAACCCGCCAACGATAAACATACATTGAATTACGCACAACCTTATTGACGGGAGCCATGAGCTGAATTCCAGTGGCCGGTTTGGGTGCTTTGTGTGGGAGCTATACGCGCGGAAAAAGCAAATCCTGAGTGGTTTGGCTCTCACGGCAGTATGGCACGGCCATTGAATGCCACTGGTATCCCTGCAGGGCTGAGCCAGCTGTCACCGCAGCAGAACGATGCAGCCGCCTTGACAAACGAGACGGGCCGGCGAATCGGCCCGGAGGACGACCGGGGCGCGCCTGGTGGAACTGTTCCGGCGCCAGAGCAGGATACCGACTCCTCGGAGCAGGGCGACGAAGAGGATCTCCCCGAGAGCTACGCGTACCTTAACGAGCTAGCAGCCCCATCCCCATCCCATAGGGAACGGCTACACGACTTTCTCGGGATCCCGGATCTCGAGAACGCCCGGGCCAGTGATGAACTGGCGGCGAGACGGCGCGAGGTCTCGATGGTGGCCGCAACGCACCCCGAAGAGGAGATGAAGAAGGCGAAGCGCGAGGAGGCGTCCCACATCGCCACTCAGCTCTACACGCACTGTTATCTCATCCTATTCTCAGTCCTGGGTTCTTTGGCGAGGCTTGGCCTTCAGGCACTTACGCACTACCCTGGGGCGCCGGTTGCTTTTAGTGTTGTGTGGGCGAATTCCGCGGGAAGTTTCATTCTTGGATTTTTGACCGAAGATAGGATGCTATTTCAGCAGGGGAAAGACCATCTCCCTGGCTATGGGGGACGAAATAAGTCGGAAGATGTCCAAAAGTCGACCTCCTCCTCGGCTCCACCTCCTGTTAGGAAATCGGACACAGAGATAAAAAAGACGATACCCCTATATGTCGGCCTTGCAACCGGTTTCTGCGGCTCCTTCACTTCGTTTTCGTCCTTCATCAGAGACGCGTTTCTAGCGCTCTCCAACGACCTAAAACCCACCGACATGCCCTCCCCGGCGAGCAGAAACGGTGGGTATTCTTTCATGGCGTTCCTCTCTGTCATTATCACTAGCATCTCGCTCTCGTTAAGCGGCCTGTTCATCGGCGTGCACCTCGCAGAAGCGCTCGACTCGGTCACCCCCTCGCTGCCCTACCGGTTCGTCCGCTATTTCCTCGACAGGGTAGCCGCGCCCGTAGCGGTCGCGATTTGGCTTGCCGCCATCTTCCTCTCCATATTTCCGCCAGCCGACATGTGGCGAGGGGACGCGTTATTCGCGCTAGTCTTCTCTCCACTGGGCTGTATGGCGCGGTTCTACCTATCGCTCTTCTTCAATAAGAGGATCCCGTCGTTTCCCCTCGGAACCTTTTTAGCAAACCTCCTGGGCACGGCTATCTTGGGCATCTGTTGGGACTTGTCGCACAGCTCCATCGGAGGCGTCGTGGGATGCCAGGTGCTACAGGGCATAGAGGACGGCTTTTGCGGCTGCCTAACGACGGTTTCTACTTGGGTTCTGGAGCTCGCGACCCTTAGAAGGGCGCACGCGTACAGATATGGCGCGGCGAGCGTGGTGGTTTCGGTCCTCATCATGATTGCCATCATGGGAAGTCTACGGTGGTCACAGGGGTTCACCCCAGGGGTCTGCTAGGAGGGCGGGGGATCCTTCGGCAGCTGCTTGCGAGGGATCGCTTATCGGCCGTCTTGGCAGAAGTTTTATTGCGATCCGACATGCAAACGTTTGCTCCTGGTTGGACTGCGCGCGCGCGCTGTGCTTCGCTCGCAGTTACATCCCGCATTCCAAGAGACCGCCTACTCCTTCCCCCCCCCCCCCCCCTTCCAAAGATAAACCTGCGAGTAGCGATTGCCGTTCCACCCATGAAAAGCAGGGTCGTGGCCATACTATTACGAAACCGATCGTCGCCCCAAGGCGATACGAATTACTTGATTTCTAGCATCTATAATTATTAAGATGACAAGAGAAAGAAACAAGATTAATGACAGGCACGTGTCCACGGTCGTTGCGACCCCTAAAATGCCCCCACCACAAGTGGTTATCTACATCATCGAGAGCCGTGGGTATTACATCACGTTCAGCAGGCCTCTGTACATTCGTTGCTGTGAAAAGAAAGCCGCTATGACGTAATCGGGTGGTAGTACCCACGATACGCTCAGCTTGGAGGGGGAGGTTTTGGTGTAGAGGACGAAAAAAAGGATATTCCTTGGTGTTTACGTCATCCCTCGGACAGCCATCAGAAATAAAGAATGCCGGTCTGAAGTTACTTTTGGTGTAATTCTCCATTAAACTAGCCAGCGCTATCTCTAAAACGGGGATGAGAGAGCTAAAATTCGAAAGTGGTGTGATTGATAGGTGCCTTGTGTGGCTCCTTATCTTGGGCACGAAGATGATGTGGTTTGTAAAACAGGTCTAGAAGGGGACGGAGGGGAGGTTAATCACGGCGGGAGTGGATGACGGACGAGTCCAGGTGCGACTGGAATGGCTTCATCCGAGACACCCTGTTAAGGTTTGGTTCTAGGCCCCAAGCCCAAGGGGGAGGACAGATGAATGAAAGGCTCCATCGGGTTGTGGAGGACAAGGTAAAAGAAAGGAAGAAAAAAGCAAAACTTCTCATTTCCTTTTTCAAGCGGCCCCCGGACATTGCGTTCTTGAACGGACCCTGAGAGGCCATTCATATGAGAAACTGTTTCGCCGAGCACAACTTTTGAGCACACAAAATCGGCTTCTGGGAACCCGCACTTCGATATGACTGTGACCTGTTATGATATCCCCCAGAACTATACATTGGTCAATTCCATGGATTGTATAATTTTCGGCAAGGGATCCTGTACCGCATTGTGGGTGGATTTAACCTGCGGGAGTGGGTGGGAGCACTGAGTCTGACGCCAGTCTGCCAACTACTCAGCGGGGCCTCCGCTCCTCTTGCTCCGCATGCTTAATCATTGGTCGGTCAAGCTCACCTTGATCGTCCACTTTTCGTCTTCATAACGCCACTCGTCACTTCTGCGGTGCTCCTATGCCCTCTCTTTTCCCATACTGTTGCCCAGCCCCCGATCTTGAGGGCTCGAGGGAATTCGAAACGAAAAGCAGTCGAGAAAGAAAAGAAAAGAAAAGAAAAGAATCAAAAAAAAACGCTGTTGCGCAGCCAGGCCTGGTGGATACCTAGGTGCAGAGCACACCTCCGAGACATGGATCTCTTCATGGAAGTTGGCCCCGCCTATCTTGCCAGGCCCTGACTGATGTGTTACCGATGTGGGGGAAGAGCTGGCGATGCTCTTCCCGTTCTCTATGGCAGCGCATCTGCTCCGCGATGGGAGCAAGAGCCCTGCTGGCATCCGAAGAATCTCGTGCCAGTCAAACAGGCTGACTCTTTCACTGTGGGTCAGTCGGATGCTTTCTTGCAATCCACCAAAAACCAAATACAGGTCTCATAGCACCATAATCCACATCGCAAGATGGTGATGATGATGAATTAGAGCAGGCAGAGGAGAAGTGTTCAAGGGAACCCTTGTGGCGTTAGGGCATCTCAAACGACCCGCAGCCAATTTGCTCCAAACGAGCCATCAATTGAGCTGTATCAACCGGGAGAGATACCTGATCATCGAGAATCATGCTCTCAGGATTGCGCAACTCCCCTGTTCTACCTGGCCGCTTCGGGGAAGGCAGGCCCACATGTTGCGAATATCAGTCCTCAATCCTCCTTGACCGATCGGAATGCGATCGAGCCAAGCCTGGGTAACTGGTACCCGCCTGGACGCTAGCCAGGAGTAGCTGGGCAAACAAGAAGGCTGGGTTTCGCTCGCTAACTGGTCTAGTTGCACCATCATCATTGATTGATCCAAGTACTACCATGTGTTCCTGACTTTCGCCCTCGGATCCCAGTACTGAGAGTGGTCGTCCTCGGCCGCTGGCTAATTGTCCTACTGGTGAATGACAAATGGGCCTGGCGACCAGCATTCCCAGCTGGCACTTGGGAGGTGTGCTGGCTGTTGCGGCTGCTAGATTAGTCAATGGTACCAACGTGTCGCCCGTAAAAACGACATCTCCATGACGTAACTAGTCAAAGCAACCACTTCCTCTCTCCTTCCAGCTGCCTGGCTCTCTGTCTCTTTCTGTCTCTGGTCTGCTGGTCCGGTACAAGCTGCACTGCGACCCAGCTTAGCTCAGGCCAGCTATCGTCAGTGCTTGGCCAGCTCCCTTCCTTAACCACCCCCCCTGCGAGGTAGCCATTACCCACTAATGAGTAGACGAAGCTATGGTGTCACTGCATCTTCCCAGTCTCCCGCTAATCCACGCCTCTTTTGATGATTGCCATATGTGCCCGGGAGAGACACCTCAAACTGGGATAATTGATGTCAACCGTGTGACGTCGTACCCATCGGCTTCCCCCAAGACCGAAATCATGAATGGGTATAAACCACCCGCTCTCGCCTCGCCCTTCATGATCCGACTTTTACTTTCTTCCCATTTCCAAGTCAAAACCTGACGTTTAACGAATCATCACGCAAATCGTCCACTTGTTTCGGTGAAACTCCTCCCTACCACTACTTGATACCCGGGAGAAACCATTTCACGTAATATCAAACCACTTCTCCACTAAACCATCTTCGACGACAGCTTCAACCCAACTCATAATTTCCCCCTCCTTTTCTTCCTCTTTTCTGTCCTCTTGTGCTTGCGAGCAATTTTGTTTAGTCTTTATCCTATTCCATATTAGACATCATGGCTTCACTAGGAGCAAGCGTGAATAGACCGACCAACGTCAAGCTCCGGGACCAGAACATCGAGTCCAAGCTTCAGCTCTATGGCATCTACAGTGCCTTTAAGGCCGGAAAGGTCCCTTCTGTAAGTTAGCACAGGCGGGGAGGGGAAAGAAAAGGAGCGGAAAGGAGAAATGTCTCAATGGCACACTAACACGGTTATCTCAAGAACGAGCAAATCGATGTCGCACTCAACAGCTTCCTTGAGTCCAAGGCTCTCAAGAGCCCTTCCGGCAGGCTCTCAGCAGAAGGCCAAGCCCTTGTTGCCGACGCCCGAGAAGTTGTAAGGCTCGCCAAGTACCTCTTCCTCTCCAAGAACGAGGGCAACCTCCTGCAGGACTTCATCTGGGAGACGGAGCAGTTCAGCCCCAAGGCGATACAGACACCTGGCGCACCCGTAGACAAGACTACCGCTCAGCAGCACGGTAACCAGGCCCTTGAGGGCATGCGAACTCTCGGAACTCTTCTCATTACCAATGGACAGTTCCGCAAGCTCCGTAAGTCACCCGCCTGAAAATCGACATCATCCTTCCTACCTATACTAACAGCATGAAACAGTCAAGGACTTCACCGTGCTCTTCCGAGATATCGCTGGCGATGCCGCATCCAATGTTGCCGGTCGTGTACGACCTTCCGAGGACCAGCTCGGCCAGATTGACATGCCCGCGGAAGACAACACCTGGCACGAGAAGCCCGACTTCTCCAAGGAAAACATAAGAGGAAGGGTCCGAGGAGCCTATGGTGGAAAGCCCAAGGAAGACGCCAAGGATATCGCCAGCACTGCCGCCAATGCCGCCAACCCCGTCGGTTCCCAAAGGCCCGGCGACGTGGATGCTCAGGCTGGAGCTTCCACCGGTCGCAACAAGCTCAAGGACAAGTTCAACAAGAATGTCAGTGAGGAGGACCGCGAGAAGATCAAACAGCGCAACGAGGAATATCGCCGCCGTGTCCGGGAATACTACAACAAGAAGATGCCACAGGAGCGCAGGGATCAGACCATCTGGCGCCTTAAGAAGATGATCATTGAGTGCCAGCAGCATCCCGACTACAGCCGCGCTGTTGAGACGCTCCTCAACCTTGCCGAGCAGTACGGCCGTCACGGACGGACCGCTGCCGAGGGAGGCTCTGGCACCATCAAGCAGACCCGAACTCACCTCCAAAAGGCTCAGGACGACTTGAAGCTGATCATTGAGCGATTTGCCAATGGCACTTCCAGCGACCCCTTGTGGAACTCTGTTGAGAGCCTCTTCGAGGCCGCTCGCCACGATGACGAGCTCCGAAACTGGTTTAAGCGCATGGATAGCTACATCCGACGCTGCCTCTTGGAGCAGGGCTACATTCTCGACGACTCCTCCAACCGGGAGTGGGATCATCTCTATGACCACGGTCGCTACCTCCTCCGTGACAAGTACCGACACAACACTGATCGCATCATCAATGAGACCAAGTTCCTCTCGGACCAGTTTGACAAAGACCCTCAGAACAAGGAGTTTGGCCTTGCCGTCCAACGTCTCTTCCAACATCTCGGTACCGACGAGAGCGGCAAGCCTGCCTTTAAGCCTCATCTTGTCAAGGATTTGACCGAGGTCATCATCCCCGCTACTGTCGAGTCCATCCAATATGTCCCTATCCCTCGTATTGAGTACTCAGACCACCAGATTGACGCTGTCATTGAAAATCTCATTGTCGAGGCTGATAACGTCTTCCCCAATATTATTGAGATGAAGAGCAATCACTACTTCAAGATGGGTCGCAAGAAGATCTCCAATGAACAGCACCAGGTCTTCGATGTCCGCGTCGGCGGTATTCAGATGGATCTCCGCGATGTCAACTACTACATCCACCGCAAGACCGGATTCCCCTCCGTTAAGGATACTGGCATTGCCAACATCTTCCTCGGTGGTACTGGCTTGACTTTTGAGCTCGGCGTCTCCACTGCCCAGAGGCACGACCGTCAGAAGTTCTTCAAGGTTGACAATGTCGATGTGGATATCCAGAACCTTAAGGTTAAACTTGTCAAGTCTAAGTACAAGCTCGTCTTCTCTCTTCTCCAGGCCGTTCTACTCAAGATCATGCGCCCGGTCATCCAGAAGATCGTCGAGAAGCAGATCAAGGACCAGTTCAACAAGTGGGATAAGGTCATGTACGAGATCCAGAAGGACGCCAAGAGCACCCTCACCGACGAGCGCGCCCGCATCAGTGCTGAGGAGGGCGGCAAGAAGACCAACGTATACACCCGCTACATGAACTCTGCCAAGAAGTACAGAAAGCAAAAGAAGGCCGAGGCCAAGCGCATGGCCGAGCAAAAGGGTGCTGGCAAGAAGCTCAACATCGCCTATACCATGCACGACAGCATCTTCCCTGACATCAAGCTTTCTGATGCTACTAGCACTCGTGCCACCAAGTACAAGGATATGTCCCGCCAGGGTCAGAATTGGGAGAGCCCCGTCTTCTCCATCGGCCATGCCAGCAGGAGCAACGACATCCCCCGCGCTCCCCAGGTTGATGAGAAGCAAGAGCAAAAGCGCATCTACGAACAGAGCAGGCTTGATGAGCAGGAGAGGCTCCACAAAACCCAGGCCCAGCAGCAGCCTGGCAACCTCGCCTACACCCAGCCCGGCGCTGCCGGTCTCTATGCCGCTCAGCAGGGTCCCGGCACTTACGGCCAGCAGCCCGGTGCTGGTAACCTAACTCAGCAGCCCGGCGCCGGCAGCTACGGTGAATACCCCACCGGCGGTGATAAGGTCATTGGCGCCCCTCCCATGGGTAACGTTGGTAACATCGAGAAGGAGAAGTTTGGCAACAGCAACCAAGGCTTGAACGCCGGCGGTGTCGGCCAACTTGGCAACGGCCACGGCAACGGTGCCGCTGGTGGCTACGGCAACCTCCAGAAGGAAGCCGGTGACTTCGGTACTGGTCTGAAGATCGACCCCAACTCCAACTGCAACACTGGCGCTCAGGGTCTTGGCCCCAGCCAGTACGAAAACGGCAACGCCGCTGGCCTCCGTCAGACTGCTGAGTTCCCCGGCACTGGTGGTACTGGCGTGCCGATGGTCAACCCTGAGATCAACCGCATTTACTAAGTGTGACGCACTGGAAGGGCCACACTTTATGGCAGATGAACAAAATGGAAAATTGGCTGAGAAGAAAAAAGGAAGGACAAGGAAAAAACCAAAAAGACAAAAAAAAAAATACCAGAAATGCTACACTCCGGTGTGGAAGGGAAAAGGTTTCTTATACCCTAACTCAAACAACAAAAAACGTGTTTTAACGTACCATTATTTTCATTTGTCTGCTTGTTTGATACCACTTGTCGACACGGAGAAGGGCCCCCTAATAATGGTGGTAGGTAGAACGACTGAGAAGGGCTCAGGAAGGGTGTGTCCGAAAGAGACTCGGGAGGATGGATGTATTAGTTTGTCAAATAGTTCCAGTCTTCTCTTTCCAGTTTTCGTTTTGATAAGTTTTCTTTTTATGAACAATGCGCTCCCTCCCAAACTCTTACTATGATCTAGTCGGTGGTGGCTATGAGTGCAATCTACAATTGGAAACTCGTCTGTGACTTATGCGGACACTTAGACCTGACTTACACGGAAGAAATGGGAATATGAGTCTAGTGTATCAACACCTCCAGTGCACCTCCCAACACCACATCTCCCCAGAAAGGCAATGTAAGTGTCTGAATAGACCATATTGCAGGGAAAAAAAGAAGTTTTAGAATTGGCATAAAGTCACATAGTGAGGGTATCATTGATCTATCATGATATGCAAACTACCTTTGATAGTTCGTCTCCACAAGCTCCTATCTAAACACTGGTTTTGCTCCTATTCCACGTCCGTAAATCACTACATGCCCAAAAAAGAAAGAAAAAAAATAAAAGCTCCCAAAACCCACAAGAATTAAGTGTTCCTCCGCCGAGACATTCGCTCATGTGCAGTCGATATGTATAAGATGAAAAAAGGGAAAAAGGGAATATCCAGATTAATATAAAGATTTTAAGACGTAGAAGAGGAAGAAGCGATATCGCCTTCCGTTTCTCTCCACTCCACGCTGTCCCTAGCAGCATAGATGGGTTCGGTGTCGTGGTGCTCGCCGCCGTCGCCATCCGAAGCCCGGTCTAGCGGGTTCCCACCCTCGTAGCACGGCGGGCTGGGTGGCACCTCGTCGTAGAGGGGAGGGGCTTCGTCGTCCCAAGCGACGCTGGAGCCCGGCTTCTCGGTGAGATACACCCTGAAGCGCATGCGGAGGATCCGGCCGGTTCCAGTCTCGACAAAGGCGTCGGGCTTGGAAGCAGGGGCGCGGGCGCGGGAGACGATCAGCTCGACGAGGAGAGAATGGGAGATTTGCACGCCCTGCGGCGTAGATGTATCGCAGGAGAAGCGGGGGAGGTCTTGGTTTTCGCGGTGGTGGTGATAGTGGGGGTAGTAGTGGGGGTGATGGGGAGTCGGCTTGCGCGTGGAAGGATGGAGGCCAAACTCGAAAAAGAGCTCGAGATGGCCGTCGGCGGAGAGGTAATCTGACTTCCATTCGCGGGCAATGATTTCCTCGCCGAGGACCCGGGTCTCGGTCCTCTGGATCTTGTTCTTGTTGGTGTCCGCCTCTGCTTCGGCGGGGTCGGTAATGTGGGTGGCGTGGCGGGTACAGGCGCTCGCGACGGTCTTGATGCTTTCTTCCAGGCGCCACGAGGCCTTCTTCAGTTGCCAGCACTCGATAGAGTCGTCTTGGATGCTCCTGGTAGTGAGTCCATCGAGGGACATGGTAACATTGTTGCGGTTGGCGGGGTAGAGGATCTGTTGGTACTGGGCACTAGCGCGGATGTTGGTGGGTGGGAAGACACGGACGGAGCTATGAGCATTGTCGCTCTCGGGAAGGCTGCGACGGACTTGGAGGGGCTGGGAGTGAGAGAGGGGGATTCCGGGGCTACCTGGGGTGACGGGATGGCGCGAGATGAGGGTAGTAGCGCGGAGTTCGTAAGTGATGCAGACGAGGCCGGTTTCGGTGGTGATGGGGAGATTGCCGTCGAGAATGCAGGTGGAGGGAAACTTGTGGATTCCTGAAGCCGTGCGTGTTAGCGATGTTGTTTACTCGCCTTTTTTGGTGCGGGCAAGGGTGTTGGAAATTCCATAGAAGAAGCTTACCTCGACTTAGAATGATGGGATGGGTCAGGAAGCTCCACTTTTGCAACTCCTCTTCTTGCGTCGAGCAATCGTCGCAATGGTGTTGAAACGGCTTCTTCTGCACGACGCGCTTAACGATGGACGCTGCCACGCTGTTGACCTCGAGCTTTTCCTCCTTGACCTCGAGGACTACCTGACCAGAGATGAGTGCTCCGGTGCTGTGCTCGGGGTCAAGGTGGAATAGAACGGGTGGAGACTCGACGACGAAATCGAGAGTGGCCGGCGCAGGGGCTTCGTTGTCCTTGGCGAAAAAAGGTAGAGGGAAAGCAAAGTGGCGCTTCTTTTTGGTGGGCGAAGGTGGAGGCGGCGCGGCGTCGTCGCTCAATCGGCTAGTGTGATTCCGGAGCAGGCTCGGACGGAGAGATGCAATCGAGGGAGAAGGCGGCGGAGGGCGAGCATCATCTGTTGGTTGCATTGGCGGCGGCGGACGGTGCGTGTAAGCCGATTCATCACCTTCGTGGTCGCTACCAGGGTTCGAGTGTGTAGAGGAGCCGGTCGTTTGCGAGGGGAGGCGGTCGATGGAATAAGGTGAGCGAAGATTAGTAGACTGGTCCTTTGCCGAACTGGAACTGCTGCCGTCGGTCCTTGAGCGGAAGATGTTGGCAACGCTCAGAAGGTGGGGCATTGTAACTGATGTTGGGTATATTCGGCCAAGGGCCAAAAAAAAAAAAAGGTTTCGTGGTTTTATTATTCGGCGGCAGTGCTGACGCAAGACGTGAGAGGCAGGCGTGGCTCTGTCGCTTTTTCCTGTTCCAACCTTCTTATTTAGTTTCCTTGCGGGCCAGCGTCGCACGTTGATTCCTGCTGGGTAGCGGCGGCCTAGCTGGCAATGTGCTGGAATGTGATGCAACCGGCGTCTTCGTCGGATCGCGTCTTAACGGGCTTTGTCTGGCGACCGACAGGCACAGAACGAAACAGAATTATAACCCAGTGATTTCTGGGTATTTGCGGATAGCAATTGACTTGGAAGAGAAGATTACGCTGTCAAGGGACAAGAACGCAATATTCAGTTTCAGTACTCGATAGAAAGTTCGGCGAAGGAAAAAGAGAAATGGGTCGACAACGGGAGGGGGTTCGCCGTCTTCGGCCGGTTCTCGGAATGTGTGGTGTGGCGATTATAAGGCTGGCGAAGAAGGAATTTGCTGGTTCTAAGGCCACTATTTTCGGCATCAAGGTTTTCGCTTAGCCAGCGACAGCGGCGGTCAGTGTCTCGATGCCAGCAATGTCGTTTCTGAGTGTGGTGAATCGACGTTTTGTGGAGTCAATGGCGAGGATCGCAACTAGGTGAATTCGAGAGAGCTTTGCGCAAGATAATAATACTTGAGGAAGAAAGGGAGAACCACAGACATAGAGGAGTGGACTGGGCAGCTAGGTCTATATGGGCAAGGGGTTTGCGCCGGTTGAAATATGCACAATTGTCACGATGGCATCTAAAAAAGGGGACCGCGAACTTCTAGAATCCAACCACCGGCTCGCGAACCAATCTATTTGCGCCGGACGAGGACCACGGGGCCTCGCTTTGCGGGGAGGGGCAGAAGCAAATTTGCATTGCCCAGGTGTGAGAGGTGGGGAGCTCTCCTGATCCTTTTTTTTTTTTTTCTTCTTCCTTTTCGCCTATTTAGACCGGTCCTGCATGCGATGGGACCTGGACATGGACAGACACGAACCAGGGCGGGGCCGAGGGGGGACGTTAAAAAAGAAATACTAATACTAGTTGGTCCATCCAGGTTATAAGCTCGATCTGGATGGGGTAAATGCCAGATTTGGCGATCACAAGGACCGGTAATCTGTGCTAGGCCCGTTCTTTCGCGCAGCAAAAAAGATTTCGGCGGCATCTATTCTCTCCAGCCAAGCCTGGCAGCCCCTCGCGCACTAACACGCTCGAACCACGCCATCTTAGTGAGATTGTGCATCTCGGGAGGGATGAGTGAGTCAAACCCGCCTAGCGCCTATGGGGGTTTGCTGGCAATTGCAATGCATTACACCCCAAATCGTCTAAAAGAAGACTTCATATGACAGATGCAATCATGTCATGGGTTCGACGAACGCAGCTTAAAGTTACTCTAGGCAGCTGAAGCACCAGAGTGTTCTTGGCCAAGCCCTAGTTGGAACACTCGCCAGGCCTTGTGGCGTATCGAAGTGTCCTCAAAGGAAGGGGGAAAGTTGTGGAAGTGGTCAGGTTGGTAATAGTGCAAGTGGAGGGGCCAGCGCTGGCCCTCATGACCCCACCAATCCCAGCCCTAGCACTGCTCACGCTGGCTGGCTGTGTCCTGCCCTCGAACGCTTTTCTTGTGCGGAGGCGCCGTCCTCCGGCCGGGTCCCTTGCCCGGCACAACAACTACGGCGGACGAACCTGCAGCCCCTCGGCATCGCCTGACCTGGTGCGTTTTTGCCCGAGAGCTAAAGTGCTGGCCTCTGTCCATTCCCCCCCCCCACTTCCAAGCCTGGCATTCCGCTTTGGGTCCTTCAGCCAACCCTCCAGCTTCCGAGTATCTGCCAGCTCTCTCCTCGATTTCAATGGAAGATCCACACTGCACAATCAATTGGGTTGTTTAGGTGGGTAGTAGCGCCCGAATTACTCTTGAGTTGGACGAGGGTTGATGCACAATGGAATTTGCTTCCCCTCCTTTTTGCCGCTTTTAGCCATACTGGTAATCCTTTCTCCTCGGATCATTCCACCCAAAAAATTTCGCCCCTGGATCGTGACCATCTGCTAGTGCAAGTACCAGCTGTGGCGGCTGCGACACACGGGGCATCCGACACACGTGCAAATAATCGATCACTGCCTCCCGCCACAACTACTGCCATGACTGATGATGACTGGGATTCATGAGTTGCAACCGATGACGAGTTGAACTGGACACGACGAGGCGATCGGAAAATACTGATTAGATCCGCATACCCCGTCCTCAATCCCGCCGATGAGGAATGTTGAGTGACGAAAGTGGTCTTTTTTACAATCCCTTACAATCCTCTGGGCGTTCTGGTAACCTCCAGCTCCCCTCATGGAGCCTGTTTGAGAAGCGAGCATTCAGCATGCAACTCCTCAATCCGGCCGCTTTGACATTGCCGAGAAACAATCATGTTTGGAGGCCCAGACCCGTCAATGACACGCGATCAGACTCGTTTCCAGTAATAATGAATTAGGTAACTGCCAGCTCCACGACGACCGGAATGCTCCTACGGCCTGTTATGTCCCTTCCTCAACAGATCCCCACGACTCTTTTATTGAGAAGCTCATCGAAGCTCTATATCCGTATATTAAAATTCAACGATGCATAGACAGGTTGAAAGGAGCATGAGCCTGAATCTTCGTCGCGCGATGGCTACTCGCAAACCCAGCATGATTAGTAGACGCGACACAAACAAGGGGAAGATTGTTCAACCTCAATCCACCACTTCTTGGTCACCTTATCCTTCAGGACATAGATTGGGATTTGTGACCTAGTCAGCACCCGTCCCAGGGCCACCTGCTGGCTACGATATAGGTTTTACTAGCTGTATGGACTTGCCTGACAAGACTACGAATTAAGGGTAAGCCGGGGCGGCTGGGATGTCGTAGCAGGTCTGCATCATGAGATTTTCATCACCAAGAACCAACAATCCTAGTCAACCTCAAGCAGCCAGCAACTTGAGAGCCGACGCCCAGAGTCTTGGAGGGTCTGGGCAGTGTGATTGATTGGTGCAGCACAGCATGTTATTTGGCACGTGAACGCCCAACCCGTGCCAATGCACAAATTAGGCGTTAGGTTTTAAGCTGTATGCCAAGCTGTAACTTTCAGCCTCCCGGACACTTATTTCGAGGGCTCATAAACGATCATGATCATGGAGGGGCGGGAGGAGGTCATGTCATGCCATGTTTGTGAGCACCCAAGGAAAAATTAAAAAGGCATGGGGGCAGCCTTTGATGCTGACGAAAAGACTCCTCTTAATGGTTCAAAGTAACTGAGTCAGCTAGGAGGATTGTCGGCCGTCAGAAGCCGAGCTGATCGCAATGGATATCCCTCGCTCCATTAGGTCGCTTTCGACGCTGGATCACTTCTTTCTTGACTGCACATGTCACAGATGCCAGCAAGGGATGCCGACCGAAGATACGAACTCCGTATACCCAGCCTACCGAGGCTGAGTCGACTCCTGCCCCGTAAATGCTCGACGATAGTGCATCACAAGCTTCGGGGAGAGAAAAAAAAAATTTCAGACTGAAGTCGGCGCCGGGATCGCCGACTCCCTCAACGAGTTTCGGACCCCGAATAATAAAAAAAGTTCTCTCCCCTTCTCGAAATCGGAAATTTTGACAATGCTGGCTCCGCCAAAACAGCCCCGCTCCCAGTCGAATGAGCAGGGTTTTGATATATAGCGCAAGGAGAGGAGCAACGTAAGGGCCAGGTCGCAAGTGCTGCCAACCATTGCGCGCTCAACCTCTTCACTTCTCTCAACTCTTACGGCCCTGAGATGCGTAGTGGCATTGTTGCACAATATATAATAGTGATGAGCAGTGTTTCGAGGAGCGGCGTTAACCTCTTCCCTCGGTCTCCATGGTGGAGTCTTAACCGCAATTCCTCCCTTTCCGAGTTCTTGGCAAACACCGGAAATAGAGCGTTAACACCGGAGAAAAAAATTCATCCATGTTACCAACGTGCATCTCCAGAACGGCCCGTTTCTGCAAGGCATTCGGGGATCTTGAATCCACTTCGCAATCCGATCGAAAGAATCTGTGCTCAAAGATGAAGTCATGTCACCGGGAACCGGGATTCGGGAAACTTTACTCTTCCAATTCCTGAGAGCCCACTGAACTTCGGTCTGACCTTGGGAGGTGCAACCCACCTAGAGCGGAGAATCGGATGGCATTAATACCCCGACTGCACAAGATCAAGCGGACAATACTTCGTAGTTACTAGCAATCGCTCCGACTGGAAGACAGCAGCCAGGTGCTGGGCTGCCACAAATGAGGGAACGAGAAATTTGTGGGGTTCCACAGTAATACATTGATGTGCTGGATGACTGTGGGTGGGCCTAGGCGCGCTAAGGTCAGAAACTCAGCGGCATCAATGATAACGTAGTGGCCAGCTGGCCATGGCTGAGTGGGACAAGAATTTGGGTAGCGAGTGGACACGCGACAACAGAACAGTATTCAAAACGGAAATACGGAAATCTAGAGGGAAAGACAAATCCCCCATTCGAAGTCACCGTTGGACAACAATAACATGTTTGTTAATCGCCGAAGGGGTTCTTATCAGATGCGTTTAATTCTCGCCCATCCGGAGGGCAATTCTGCAGTCGCGCGCGATTGAATTGTTGGGAAAAGGATCGATAAGTTTTTTTATTTATTATTTTTTTTATGGATGAGTCGGGTTCTGCCCACGCAACAGTGTTGTCCACCCCGGCTTTTTATGACGCAATGTCGTCTCGTGTGCTCATTTGCCCAATCAAGGATTGGTGATTTTGAAGGCCCAGGCAGTGACTGCAGCCGCTACCATTGCCCAACCACTACCCGTAAGCGGCGCCTGGGATTCCCCAAAACTGCGCCCGAGAAAGATTCTCTGTGCCATGTTGGGGTAACATTAATACTTCAAGTCCTGATCGAGTTCTTGAGGTGGTAGCAGGGGGTGACGATAAGCACGGGCGGAAACCGGCTTTGTCGTCGTGCAGGGGAGGGACTGTTCGGCTGACTCTGAACCTATCGCCTCCTGATCCGAACATGGTCCGCATCGCGCTACTGTCAACTTGACGTAGCATATACACTCTCTTGAATATTGAAAGGAGAGCTCTCTGGAAGCATTTGCGTTCTTGACTTTTGAGCGCGCACTTGGTTGGGCGGTCGCGTGGGTCCAACCCCCTAAACTGCGCACCGTAATGCTGTCGTATCGTCCGTCAGCCCAAGAGCTGTGCGTTGCCTCACTCAGTCATCTCCCTAATCTGCCCCTAAATGGTACAGGCCTTTTCCATTGCCATAACACAGACTATAAAGGGCTGTTGATGGATTTCGCAATAGCCTGACGCTCCTTCCGCTTCTCCAGTTCGGTTATTGTGGCCCGAACTCTATTATTGCTAGCGAACGCGCCGAAACAAAAATGCGATGGAAGGCTGGGTGCCGACTCACGTGTAGTGGTGGGTTTGTTCCGCAAGTACCGTGTGGCAGCGACGATGGGGTCGCGGGATGGATTAATATCCTGCGTACCATGGAGAAAATGTAGTGTACGGAGTACTTCTCAATGGCTGTGCATGTGCCGCCGACTCAAAAGGATGCTCTACGCCAAAGATACGCGTACTCACTATCCTAACGGGGTAACGTACGCGCAATGTGTTCCGACTAGGGTGCCCTTGAGTGTGTCTGATGTCAATCTCAAGGCTCCTTGGTGTATGCCTTGATGGAAGCCCCGGAATAGTTATCGAATCGATCCACTGAGGTGGAAACCCGACGGGATTCTCGAGGAGTGGCAGAGCTCCCGAACGTTTGAAATCGATAAAAGAAATTAACCGTGCAGGAGAGTGAGCATGCACACGACTTTGGGAGAGCTTAGGGACCGAGGGGCAGTGTATCAGGTACAACGAAAACTGTGGTGTGTACCGCGCGTTTCGCAGTTTGATTGTCGAATGTAATGGATCCAAGTAATCAAATACTTTTCTCCCCCAAGCATCCTTGCACCTACCACCTTCATGGCTGGGGTTGAGGTTCCAAACTTGGTGAAGCGACGAAACGGAATTGTGGGCGGATGGAAGTGACACCAGGGCCTCATGGCAAGGTAGTGTGAGGCGCTCTCTGGCCCACCAACCGAACAATCTCCCTTTCTTCCACCTGGATATTACTTGTAGCAGTCAGGTCCCAAATGTATTAAGAACGCCCAGCGTTCCGTATTTTTCCTTTGTCCCTTTTCTTCAGATCGTTGCCGTCGGATTCTGTTCCACTTAGTGCGCCCCGTTTTTGATGCTAAGCTTGGGTAACGACGAAAGCCAAGAACTCTTTCCGTTCTCCCCTACAACCTCGATTAGTTACATGTGCGGCGCGGAGCTCCACACTTCAATACCTTGGCTTCAAACCAACACTGACCCAAAACCCCAAAAGTCTGTCTCTCGCCCCCCGTCAGACCCAGACCAAGACCCTCTTCAAGCCGATCTCTAAAACTTTCCCACCCTCAAAAACAACCTCCGTCCACATCGTCTCTTCCCCCCGCTCTCTCCCAACCGTTCCTATCCTCTCCTTCCAGCGAACCCTTGAATCAAGACCACACTTCCCCCTCCGTTCGATCCGACCATTTCGGCGTCTAGTACGTCGACACATTATCCAACATGGGCTTCGGCGCCGTTGCGGAACCCCTTGTGGTCGTCGTGCTTCTCTTCGGAGGAGCATGGTTCAATCGCACTCTAGGCCAGGACAGCGTTGCGTCCAAACTTGCTGCCTTCTCACCTCTCGTGAACCCACGAAAGCGGTCCGACGACCACTCCCGTCGAAACTCAGACTCGGAACTCTCGGATAAGGACGTCGACTGGGCGTCGAGCTCCGGCACCCTCTCACCTCTGGAACAGTCGAGATGGCGAAACCGCAAAATCCGCCTTTTCCGCTACAACCGCATCGTTTCCACGCCAAATACCACCATCTTCAAAGACAGGCTGCTTAGCCGTCTGCTACAAAAGTTTCCTTTCCTTGTCGAAGCCTGGTATTGGGCTTTGATCTACTGGGTAAGCCCTCCTTTTTTTTTTTTTTTTTTTTTTTTTTTTTTTTTCCTTTTTCAATCTGCTTGCCAACACCCTCTGTGCCGACGTCATTTCCCCTACCTTGTACTTTGTGGATGGGCCACAGACTTCACCGTTGGCAGTCGATTCTCGTATTGTTGCTTTGAGAAAAGCCCGTGTCTCACATCTGGCTCCGCCCCACTTTAGGTTTACCAACTCGGACGAGCTTTCACTGCCGTTACTCTCGTAGAGGGAACCGTCCATGTTGCCCGCAAGCATGCCCTGCAGCTCATCCACATTGAGCAGGCTCTTGGCCTCTTCATTGAGCGACCCATCCAGGAGTGGTTCCTTCAGTACCCAACTCTGATGCGATGGACTAACCGCATCTACTCCTTTATCCACATTCCGGGAACGATCCTTTTCCTCGTCCTACTCTACTACTTCACCACTACCCGTAAGCGACGCGCGCTCGTTAAGTCGAATGGAGCCATTAACACTCTTGGGGGAAGCTCTGGCCCGATGCTTTACGAGGCCCGTCGACGAACCATGGCCTTGTGTAACCTCCTCGCATTCATTGTCTTCACCCTCTGGCCTTGCATGCCCCCTCGCCTGCTGAGCGATCCTGAATATGACGGTCCCGATGCAGCAGAGGCCAAGAGTTACGGATTCGTCGATACCGTTCATAGTGCCGATGGCGAGAAGAGTGTCTGGACTGCCAACAAGTTCTGTAATCAATACGGTAAGTTCACTACGCATGATCTCCGTAATTGCCGAAGTAACTAGAGCTAACAAATCATGTCAGCCGCGATGCCGTCGCTCCATTTCGGTTATTCCCTTTTGATAGGATTGACCATTGCAACTTTCCCAATTGCCGGCTTGCGATCAACTTCGTGGAAGCGCCTCGCGATTGTTTTCCTCGGCATGTCGTACCCCGCAATCATCCTCGCCGCCATTGTTGCGACTGCGAACCATTTTATCCTCGATGCCGTTGCCGGTGCTCTAGTATGCTGCATCGCGTGGCATGGAAACGGCATCCTCTTGAACCTTCTCGTGGTCGAGGACTATTTCCTGTGGGCGGTGCGCATCCATAAGCCCGTAAACTGGACGGATCCCGAAACGGCTGTCGAGAGGACGTGGCAGGGTATCATGGCGCAGGACGTTTAGAAGAGCGCGCGGAGGTCAAGGATGAGGGGAATGCCACCAATTCGAGCCCGGCGGCAGCGAATATCAGTATATAAAGGAACGAAGTAATGTCTGCACATAAACACTCAGCGCAGTTTAAAGTGAGGAGCAAAGTTGGCTTCCTTGCAAGTAATATATTTATGAGAATTCCTCTTTTCTTTCTTCAAGTGGAAACTCCTCATTTTCCCATAACCTTTCGCTCCTGGACCGTGATCCAAGCGCCTTCATTTTATATTTTCAATAGTTGTAAAATCGACGAGGACCCATTCGCCATTTTGTCTAAACCCCCGTCGGTAAATTCCCCAATCCATCTAGCTCCACGATGCTGCCCTCGTGGGCGGGACGCAGTCCCAAGACTGGCCCTTTCCAGCGTCACACCAGCAACCCCTGCAGGTTGAAATAAAAACGAGACTAAGGAGGAGCGTTCCCGTGAACCATCACACGGCAGTTAAATGGCGGGGGGGGAAGGGTGGTCGCACATCGTTGGTAATAATGAGCTGCCTGTCATGCACGATAATCTCGGAGAATTATATGACATTTGTTTCTTTCTCGCTAGAGAGTCGGACGGTAGAATAGGGAAATTAGCCACTCCCATGATTTAGTCTCGGCTTGGGTCCAAAACACGTTTTCTGGAGATCTATTTTGGTCCTCTGTATACCTCGACATAGGGAAGGCGAAACACGTCTTGGGAGCAGCTGTGAGATCATACTCTCTCAGGCACCCCGATCGCAGTTGACCGTCTTCCGACAAGATTTCCCCTCTTGCCTGTGCCTAACTTGGGTTGGCCTATTAGCGTTAATTTTGATGCTCGTGCCAACTTTCCGAGGATCTACCGATCAAGGTCATTGCTGGAGCATCTCAATTCATTACTAGAGAATACGACATCGAATCCTACCATGAGCGCCTCATGTAGGGGACGCCGCAAATACCCATGCACTCATAGCAACGACGGCGGCGGTCTCGACGCGTGGACCGAAATCAAGACACGATGAGGGAGTTTATGGTTTACGTCCAAAACGCCTTCTACAACGCAACAGGCTGGAGCCAGGATAACTCCTACTCGACATTGAACTCGACCGCACATGGTATGTCTCCAGCCGACCTCCCTATGATCACGTCTTTATATTCCTATGGTACCTAACGCGAACTGCTCTCTCATAGAACTTCTCTGCTTCTCTACGCCCCAAGGCCTCCGATTGAATCTCTCCTCTCTCGCCACACCCCACTTTGCTACCTCCTACCAGCTCGGTTCGGTCGGCATCGTAGACGGCTCTGTGTCTTACCTCTACTCTTCCGTTCCTCTCAAGGACCACTTTGAACCTCAGTCCGAAACGCTCTCTCTCCCAGTATTATGTCGCGGCTATCGGCCCTTGCGACAGCTTCATAGGCGCGACCCGGTCAAGGCGCTACAGCTGACTGTGGAGGAAGGACCATCGTTGTTGTACGGCAGGTTATATCTTCCTCAGTCGCTGCTCGAAGCGCTTGTTGTCAAGAGATTTTCGTCGGGGCTGCAGCTGCAGCTCAGGGCCGTATCGTCGAAGACGCTTAAGAACAGGGGGTCCTTGCTAGGTCTCGCGCAGTATGACGTCGGGAAGTACGCTGTTGAAGGGCTGGCATCTTCGGACGGCGGGCTTCTGGGTCTAAGAGGTGTCTACAACTTTGGTGGAGACGCAAAGGAACCCCAGGGTTCCAACGGTGGCGCTTCAGAAGCCCCGATCCCGACAAACGGAAATGGTACGGATCGGGAGCGGATATACGGCCGCTTCACAGCCGGAGGAGAGATTTACTACGGAACGCTCAATAAGTCGGGCGGTGTGAGCTGCGGCCTGCGTTTTGCAACTCTTCCATCCTACAGGGGCACACCGCTTACCGCGACAGTAACGCTAAATCCGCTCATGGGCAGTATTCGTGCGAGCTACTCCGTCGTGGCGGGCCGGCACTGCAGCCTTGCGACGATGCTCGACTTCAACGTCTACAGCTACGAAAGTAATTGGTCCGTAGGGATGGAGCTTTGGCGCAAGGATTTCCTGCGAAGCGTCGAGGCTGCTGAGGCCTCACCACAGCAGCCTGGTCCCTCTATAAGTGGGCTTGTGAATATGGACCCCGCCGTCGCAAAGGCCTGGAGTCGGAGCTTGCAGGCCAAGCTAGAGTGGAGACTCGATGAGCCGGCAGCAAAGGCTACCGAAACGGTGGAAAAGACTGAGCCGGCCAAGAAGGCAGAGGAGGAAGAGTACAGCGGGGTGATTAAGGCGCGGATAAGCCAGAATTCGAGGATAGGGATCTTGTGGGAAGGCAGGGTGAAGGCGCTACTTTATAGCATTGGGAGCGGGATCGACCTCCACAGGCCGGATCAGCCGTTTAGGACGCTGGGATTGGAAATCCAGTACTCGTCCTGAGGCAGCACATATGCTATGTTTACAGTTTTGGACGCTTGAGTGAGGAAGTTCGCATGCATGGAGCGAGCCAGACCATGGCTTCATTTAGGCGCATAGGGATGATTTGTACCATATATCGCAAAAATACTGTTCATGAAGAATATTTTGTTCATTGGCGACCTAAGTGATCTGCTCCTTGTGGCATACTAGAAGTTTATGAGGTTTTCCCCCCTCCGGCCATCTCGAGAGGCTGCTCCCTTCATGCATGATAAATATCGCACTGTTTGAATAACTGAATCCCTCAGATCAGAGGCAACGGCTCTCTGATGACTAAGGCACTTAATTGGGAGGGGCCAAACCCTAGATCAAGTAAGCCCCGCCAAGACTTGCAACACCACTTTAATAATTTTTTTCGAGCTCAACTTCCACTTTGTCTGGGAATTTCAACATCACCAAACTGACAACCGACCAACCACCAACCCATCTTCCCAGATCAATACCGCAAACATGCCTGGCGGAGTTTCTGTTCGCGACGTCGAAGTAGGTTAACCTCAAAATCTCCCTGCGGCCAGTTTCGTACCGGACACGCAATAGAACAACTAGCATGCACTTCTGCGATTTATGATTGCCCCCTGGGCACATTGCCTCGACTGAGTTCCTCTTGGTCAATCTCGACGGCACGGCCTGACAACCGTGGACGGGTTCATATCTCTGCGCTGAGAACAGCCAGAAAGATGTTGCAATCTTTTGTCTCAGGATCAGGAGCAGGCGCGAGGGAGTCGAAAGACTTCTGATGACGGAATAATGCTAATTCATGGGTTTCCCTTGTCTCCAGGCGCAAAAGTTCATCAATGCCTACGCGGCTTTCCTGAAGCGCCAGGGCAAGCTCCCCATCCCTGGTTCGTATCAACCTCATTCCCCTCGCTCCGCCCTTGTAATTGCCCGTCTTCTGCGCTAGGGTGAGCGTTGAGCAGGTGCTAACCGCTTGATGACAGGATGGGTTGAGCTCGTCAAGACCGGCCCTGCCAAGGAGCTCCCTCCTCAGGACATTGACTGGTTCTACGTCCGCGCCGCCTCCGTCGCCCGCCATGTCTACCTCCGCAAGACCGTTGGCGTTGGCCGTCTCCGAAAGGTCCACGGTTCCGCCAAGAACCGAGGCTCTCGTCCCTCTAAGCACGTTGACGCCTCCGGCAGCGTCGACCGCAAGATCGTTCAGGCCCTCGAGAAGATTGGTGTCCTCGAGCAGGATGAGGAGAAGGGTGGCCGCAGGATTACCCAGGCTGGTCAGCGTGATCTTGACCGTACGTATCTATCCAGTCATCTATTCCGTATGCACCCAGACCTGTCATTAACATGGACGCAGGTATCGCGCAAACCGTCTTCGAGGCCGAGGAGGAGGATGAGGATGATGATGAGTAAGGTGTTAACGTCAGGTTGATATTGATTTGCTACCATGGCATCTGGTCACTTACATCGAGGATGGCGTACACGGTTTTTAAAAGGTTGGCAGGTTAGCATTTTCATGCCGTCATAAGACATGTTCACATACCTCGACTTTGACACAGTAAATTCTCCTGTTTGTGGCCCTATATCGTTTGGGTGCATGTTGCTGCTTGCTGTGATTTTCGCTAAGTGTATGGATACCATCTATAACCGCGGTTCAGGTCTCGTCTGTTGTCGATGACGGCCAGACTTAACCCATTGCATCCTAGGCTGGACCATCTAATATCTTGACGGTGTTGCCAACCCGGAGTTTGTAGGTTTCATGAGGCTGTGGTGTGAATAGAAGAGAGCGTACCTCCCTCGGGGTCTAGCATCAGTACTCTCGCTCACTGTGGGTGTCAGGCACCTTCTTTCGATCCTGTCTATGTCCTTCGGTACTCGGTTCCCGGGACCTTCCTCATCTTCCAACGGTACAGCGTGGACGAGGCGAAATTCTGTCCTGCGATGCCCATTCACCCCGTTGCGACTTCCCAACCCAACCGACATCGCATCTATTGAGAACCAGCCATTGATACTTTCTTATTCAAAACGTTGCCTCTATAGCGCTGTCATTCATTTCTACCTCTGCTCTTCCGAATGACACCCTCCTTGATAAATCTACGCATAAAAGGGCAGAACCTCTCACGACTACGTCCACTCTCTCAACTCTCATCGTCCCCACAGTCTACTTCGTTTCCATATATCATTTCCATCGTTTCCTTCTTTTCTTCTTCATCTACACCCATACGAGTAACCCTTCTTACCAGCAACATTTCTGTTCTTGATCCTACCACTACCCACTTCCCATCAACTAGGCCGGTCCTAGTGTTCATCTCGTACAGTTTCCTCTCAGATACCTTGAATGCCATCAGTCGACTATGCTAATGAAAAAGAGATGTAGTAAGCTTCATTGCCAAATCTCATCCTCCAGTCGAGCAATTCCAAATCGCCAATCTACTCAATTTATCAAAAATTCGGTAAATACACTCTACCGAGATGCCGTGCCTAGGCAGACCATAGCCACTGACACTCCATTCACAGAACTTTCAAGACATTAGCCACAATGTCTGGTGCCAATGTAAAGCATGGCATGTCCAAGCTCCGCTTCGAGTGGACTCGAAGCAGTATCAACGTCTACGGTCTACTGGGCTCGTTTGATGGTCCAAGGCTCAACATGACCAACAACCGAGTGGCTGGGGTCCTTGCAATGCAGAAAGGAAACGAGGAGGAGATCCTCGCCGTCACCTTTTCCGGTGGTGTTGGGCACCCCATCGGTGCCGATATGGTGATTACTCCTGACTGGAGTCAAAAGGCCCGACACATTGGGCAGATCATGGGGCTAAAGATGGGCAGCCCATTTGACGGCCGAGCTGGGTGGTCGAAGCCGGGTCACTGGCACTGCTCGCATACCGAGAAGAAGCTGGCAGCCTTCGCCGTATGGTCGCTGCTGAGGCTCGTTGACGGGCAGCCCGAGACTTTCACCGATGTGACTCTTGACCACTTCGACATGGTGCGCAGGCACAACTGGGGCCAGAATAAGCCCAACCTACAGATCCACATCACACGCTCGCCGTGCGGCCTATGTGAGAAGTTTGTGCGGTTTATCTCATTCTTCGCGAATATTCACATCGCCATCCACACTGGAGGCTTGATCAAGGACGTGGAGCAATGTGGAGAAGCTCTTGGCGTTAACCCGGTGCGGCCGGAGTCCGAAAACTCAAAGGTCCTCGAGTTCGACACGGAGGTCATTGCCAAAATCCCGCCACAATTCCGCGGCCCACTTGTTGAGGCTATAAATGCCTCTAACCTAGAGGTCCAGCTATCCGCGACCTCGCCAATGCTCAAGGCGGCTAATTGGGCGAGCCGGATTTCACCACACCATCCCGAGGATTATGAGAGCGACGTCAAGGGCTTCCGTGAAGCCACCCAGCCCCGAGCTTCACCTACGATTAGCGACAAATCCAGTGGTATTGATGTGAAGGATGAGGAAGACATCTCCCTTCCAGTTCCTAGCTCCCCAGTTCTGCCAAAGCTTAGGTCTGAACCAGATCCTACAGATTCCCACGTCCACGATACGTCCACTACGGACCCGGACGCCACGGGCTACGAGTCTGACTCTAGCGTCGAGGAAATCAGCGAGCTCGGATTCTATTCTGGGCCTTCCTTCCATTCCAAATCTCCTCCATACACCGCGGGGGAACTCCTCGCTCCTAGTGAGCCTCGCTCCCCAAAGGACCCCGCAGACATTCCAATCCCTTCTATCGAATTTAATGGGTTCGAGGGTGGATACAATCACCCTCAAGTTGAGCCTGATTCTCTTGGGCATGGAACTGATAGCTCGACTGATTACGCTGGAGAAGAATCCGAAGATTTGGCCGACGATCATGGCAAGGAGTCTCCCAACCTGCCAACGCCCGATGCCATGCCTGCTCCCGTCTCTGCCGAAACGCAGAGGCATATTTATGAGTACGAGTACACAGGCCCAATCCTGATTCGAGAGGCCACACCCTACCCTAAACCCCGTTCTAGTCCCGTTCTCTCGACCCCCTCGTGTGTTCGTGACAGGTACAATTAGGATAGCACCGGTCGAAACAACAGGGTCCAGGTTCGAAAGCGCGGCCGTGATGAGACCGAAGAATCTTACGGCAGCCGTCGAGACAAGCGCGTTCGAACACAGAATACCGACCAACTCGATGGAGGCCTCCGAGCCGTAGTTCTCCAGAGCGAAGAACATCCTCCCAATGGACAGGACGATACCTTCGTATCCCATTTTTGGGACCTCGACCATGTTAGGGATTTCTTTGATTATGTTGACTATCCCTGATTAGCCAGGCTTTATCACCACTGCTGTGCGGTTCATTTGGCTCTTCTTCTTCTTCGTCTTCTTCTTCTTCGTCTTCTTCTTCTTCTTCTTCATTTTATTTTTCCGACCTGTTATTCTTTTCAGTCGGGCCGTTTTCTAATTCAAAGTCACGCATCTCAACATTTCTGCGCTAAAGTCTTGCTTTCTCTTATGAGCATACAATCCGACGACGACAAGGCCAATACCGTCAGTCAGGAAAGGGACTTGTTATATCCCCGGCCATCAGTGTTTGCATTTATATCACGCAATGATCCACGATATGACGGATTACGACGAAAATGATTCTTCTGACGAATAGTCAATCACCAAAGGAGGCAGGAAGGGAGTCAACGCTTGTTTCTTTTTTTCTTGGTTTGCCAATGTTTTTCTTTTCTCCTACTTCAACTTCCACGCCCGTTAAGTTCTGACTCGATCGAGAAAAAGCTTCCCGCCAAGACTCGTTTCAATCAGCGGGCATGATTGTTTCGTTTCCGGCGCGCGGCTTTCTCGTCGAGATGGGATTCGACTGTTCACAGAGGTTGGTTTAGTCCAGCTCTATAGCCAGCAAGTGTATCATTGAATTAGTTCAATTTGATCTCATTTGGACTCCTCTGAGCTCATTCAAATATTCCCATGTACCCCTTTCCTTGCATGTATAGACCAATCCTGCTCGCTTCAAAGCAGTCTTACCACCAACAACCAAGTAGAAGGATGAAAGGCGGGCTAAACAGTTCGGATTCCCGAGGTGTTGCATTTCATGAAAATATATAATACAAAAGGGTAGAAAAAACGTCAAGATAGCTAGCACCCACAGCTAACCATCACCTCACGGCCTCCTTGCTTATGCTGGTTAGGCAACAATGGTAAATACCTGCGAGCCATCACCAGTGCAAGTCGCAGAATCAACACGCCCTTCGCCATCAACGAGGCAAATCTGGCCGTTCTCGCTCACAGGAGCAAAAGCGAGCTCAGTCTCACCATCGAATGGGACCAGCTGTCCCGAGTTGGTTTCACCCTCTGATCCAGGTCTGTTAGCGCACCACGTTCCAGAAAGCCGGAGAAGAAGATAGTGAATGTAGCTTACCTCCAGCAGCACGGCCTCCGCACGAGAAGATGGTGACGGTATCTCCAGCCTGTCGTCGCCCGTCAAAACTAACACAACCGTTGGTCTAGTATCATGTTAGCACAAACAAAAAAAAAAAAAAAAAAAAAAAAGAAAATGGACCGCGAGCCCTAGACTTACCAAGCTGCTAACGATGAGCGCAGAGCCGCCGGCGTTGTTGTGCTTGCCGGCAGTAATGATATCGAACTTTTCGTTGGGGCTACCCGTGCAGTCGACGAGCTGGACGGGGATGAGATTCTGCCTGAAGTCCCCAGCGGTGGGGTCGACGAACAGGCACTGGCCTTGGGGAGAGCGGATCTGCACGCCGGTAAACGCGCGAGTGGCGGTCTCGTCGAACTCGTGAGCCTCGGCGGCAGCCGTAGGGTTGAGGGTGCCTCCAGCTCGAGAGACAGGGACCTCCTCGGTAGGGTTGACAGCAGGGACACCGTCGATGGCAGCACCATCAGTAGCCTCGCTGGGCGCAGAGGTCATGCGGGTGGCTTCCTCGCTAACGGATGCAGCCCCAGTCTCTTGCGCAGTATTGGCACCGTCGGTGACGCCGGTTTCGCTGTTGTCGTCAGCCACGGTCGTCGCTGGGGTCTCTTCAGCATCGGTAGCAGTAGCAGCAGCAGTTTCCGTAGTCGCGGCGTCAGTTCCAGCCTCGGCAGCAGAGTCGGGGGCGGCAGCGCCAGTGTCAGTTGCAGCCGGGGCTTGAACGGTCTCGGTCACTGTCACGATGCGACCGGGGCCGCAGTCCCCCTGGTTGTTTCCTCCTTGTCCTCGGTTACGGCCTCTGCCATTTCCGCGACCGCGACCATTACCCTGAGTTCCCCTGCCATTGCCTCTGTTGTTGCCCTTGTTATTGGCACGGCCGTTTCCTTGCCCACTGTTTTGGCCGTTTCCGCCGTTGTCTCCGGCAACGGTTTCAGTGCTGTTACTACCTTGGCCGCCGCCAACAACCTCATCCTCATCGTTGTTTACATTGTCGTCACTACCAGCCTCATCATCAATGCCCGCCTCGACATCATCTCGGGCATCATCTTCATCGTCTTCCCCTCCAGCTCCCCCAACAGCACCAACAATAGTAAAGGCCTGATTCTCGTCGGCAGCGTCACACGCAGCAATACCAACAACGTCTCTGTTGACAGTCAGGCATCGCCCATTAGCGTTCTGGGGGCTCAACGCAAGGGGACCTGCACCTCCGCCAAAGGCAAAGAGCTGCGAGTTAGTAACCTCGCCGCCACCATCGGCTCGACCACCGCAAGAGAAGAGGTTGACTTGGTCGCCAGCCGCCCTCCTTGGATCGAAGTTGACGCAAGCTTGTGACTAGAGAAACCTTGAGTTAATAGGTTTGTAAACGGTACTAGGTAACGGGAGGGCGAACATACCAACGTGTTGACCAGGAGCGCAGCGCCGGCTTGATCATTGTGCTTGCCGGCGGTAATAACGTCCCAGCCCTGGCCATCGGTGCTTCCACAGGCAGCTACTTGCAGAGGACCAAGGTTGGCCCTAAAGTCGCCGGAGAGTAAATCAACGAAGAGACAGCGTCCGTCGCTGGTGGTGATCTGGGCATCGGAGAAAGCTCTAGTAGCTGTTCCATCTCGCTGCTGGGCTTCTGCAAAGGCGGCCTGGTCGAGCTGGTCAACGGCCCTCGATACCGTTACGGGACCGGCGAGGGCAATGGCGTTGACGGAAGCCAAAAAGACAGAAAGTTTGGTGATCATGGTTTGATACCGGCTCTGTAGAGTATCACGAAAGGTCTTCTGATGTTTTAAAAGGACGGTGGAAGAGAAGGAAAGTGTTTCAACAAGAACCTAGATAAAGACGTCCCATCTGCTGTTCAAAGAGATGAAAGAAAGTGGTTTCCAGAAACGAATGGCCTGCTCAGCAGGATACGATATTTACAAAGGGCAAGCACGGAAATGAAGGAGCGTAAAAAAGAGAAGCGAAAGGAATCCGGGGAGCCGCGAACTGGTGAGGTTGGGTAAACTCCAAAGCAGACCCTCTCTCCTCTCCACAATATATAGGGTAGATAACCCAGAATATATATCTCACCCACCTCGTCTTGTAAAAGAAAGGCTCACGATATCTTCCTACCCTGGCCATGTCTAAAGTAGGCCTATTGGACTGCTGCATCCTGGCCGTCAGGGCCGACCGCACAAGGCCCCTTACATTTCCCACCAGCGCTTCGGGCGATGTTAGAGAGATCCTGGGAAGCTCCCACGATGGAACGTCATCCCATATGGGTGGTAGGTCGTCTAGGATAGCAACGGGTATGGTAGCCGCCCGTGGCTCTGTCTATGGTCTTGTATTGCGCATACGAAGGTACACATGAGGTCTCTCTCCGAGCGCGAAAAGAAGCATCTTGCAGCTTCCTCTTTGGGACTGGAAATGCTGGGGGGATCCTGGCCCTGGCTGATTGGAAACACATTGATGTCGGCTGAAGACCGAGCGCAGGAGCGAAAAAAAAGGAAAAGAAAAAAAGGCACCAAAGCAGCGCTGGATGAGGGTCCTGTGCTGATGAAACACCGTTGGAGTGGTGGAGCTTGAGGTCAAGGCCATGTATTAGGCGGGGACTATTCGTTGGCACAGGGGCCCTGGCCTGGCCCAATGGAAATAAGGGGAATTGCCCCTGGCAGATCAGCAGCACCACAGTGAGAATTAAGGGAAATCTACGCTCGACGCAGAGCGCTGAGAGCAGTGGCTAGGTCCACGTTTTTTTTTTTTTTTTTTTGCCCATCAGGGCACAACGTTAAAGCCGCCATGGTTCGTTGGCTGTTGTGGCCTGTCTGTCTGATGATGACTGGTGAGCTCATCGGAGTTCAAGGGGTGGACTGTGCTTGCTGCCGTATTACTATTCTCAGAGTATGTAGGGCCTCTCCTCGCCCGTTGAGGATGCAGGTGGTGTGTCTCACTGAATCCTGCGAGCCATGAGCTTGAGCTGAAAAGAAGGGCTAAGCTGGTCAAAGCTTCGTGAGGGCGAAAAGATGGGGCCGCCAGCTTTCGCATTCTTTGAACTGGAGTGAACGATTCTCCAAGACAACTAAAATCGGCATATGTTTAACAGGGTGCATGGAGAAGAGCAAAGCTTGGCATAATACATCTTGGGGAGAGCCCAAGATCGACGCCGTTGCTCGATATGATTACCCCTCACCCCTGGAAGCACGCATGGCGATACAGAAGACACACACTGAAGCACGGTCTGGCCTCCCTTGCAAAGTGAGGCGTGCTATATGCTATGCTGCTTCAAATAAAGATAGCCGAGGGGGTTCCCAGGAAAGCCACACCGCCCATCTGCCGCCATCATTCTGAGCGGGTCGGAATGCACCTCAGACAAGCGCCATGTTGACGCTTCAAGGAGGGAGGGAATCGGCTGGCTGTGAGGCCTCGAACCTACAGTAGATCTCGTGACTTGTCTCTGAATAGCTGGCGGGCAAGCGCGGCATTCCTAATCCACGGAGTGGCTGGCTGGCTGGGAGAGCAGGGGTAAGAGTGTGAGTCAGGCTGCGGAAAAGCAAACAAGCCCAAAATCGCAGAAAAAAAAAGAGAAAAAAAAAAAAAGAAAAAAAGAAAAAAAGAGAGAGAAAAAAAAGAAAAAAAAAAGAAAAGAAAAAAGACGGATGAGACTTGCGAAGGGAGGGAGATGATACAGACGAGTGAAGAGTGATGAGGGGGAACATGGGTTGACAGGTTATGAGCATGTTTTAAGACCTCTGTCTAATGGATAGGAATATTCCCCTATCCCATGTTTGGTCTAACAAGATGCTCCCGACAAGGTAGTGGTGTCTGAGCCCGGCAAACCCAACCCTCTCCTCTTTTGTTCACTTGGTTCCCCCTCTCGTCCCTCAACGGCGCCGCGCTTGGTGGGAGGTACATCAGACGAAGTCCTGCTCCTATCCCATTGTGCCTGGCCCCATCGCACTCATAGTTTGACAGACGAGCCACCCGACTCTGCTGGAATAAAGTGGCTGGCTTCAACATCATGCTAGGCAACTTCGAATATCAACTGCGTGGACAGGCATGGCAGGCTATATGTATGATGGGTTGCAAAAATGTTAGTAGAGCAAAGATTGACCCATCTCCGGGCTCTCAGGATCGAGGGAATCAAGCCGCATCTGCTTTTATTTCAGCATACTTCTTCGTACGGCCGAAACCAAAGCAGTAGGCTACTGTATTTTTGCACTGTCGTTCATCAGCAGTAACTGGTGGTCTTGGGGTCTTGTGCTCTCTCCACTTTGGCAGCTCGTGCTACTCTAGACATGGACTTTTGATTCATTTGGCATCGAGGAGGGTCCGCTGCAACACCTGTTAACTTCCTCGTCTTACTCTCCCTAATATCCATAGTCTCCCTTGAGGCGCCCCGTTGTTGGGCGGATTAACAGTGTAGGCTGGCTATACACCCCAGATTGCTGGCTGGCTTCAAGGTTAGCCTTCCCCACAGTTGGCCAGCGGCTACGAAGTATTCCCGATCCCGCGCCCGCGACCACTGGGACTTGACAAGGCAGCTACATATATCTCGCCAGCTCGCGCCCCAAGACTCAGGTGAAAACGGGCAGCATGTCATCACATCGAGAGAGTCAAGATTTTCTTTTTGACACAGCACCAGTGGACCCTACACTAAGTAGCAGGGGTTACACCCGTGGTGTTTATTGTTCGTAGTGTGTGGCAGCTTTATTTATAAATACAGCCCGTTCAACGGTCAAAAACGTTTCCGGCATCGTAACAATCTTGTCATCCGACCCTCGATACCTCATTTCTGACCTTCAGGTACAAAAAAGTCTGCCCCGCGCCCTGGTTGCCGACAAAAGGAAAACGAAGACAAAGACATACACATGGAGCCCCTTGAGAAGAAAAGTGATCCGATAACCGTGTCAAAAGACTTCGTAGCAGCCCTTCGTAGATGTATGTGCTGTGTAGTGACACATGGGGTTCAACAGACAAACCATCCTTGACGCCTCAAAATACATGAAAGATAGAAATGACTGAATTGAGAACAAAACCAGGCCCTTTCCTCCCGAATAGACACACACACAAACCAGCCCTCGCAACATTGCAGCGAGGGAAAAGAGAAAAAATACCCGTGTTGAAAAAAAAAAATAAATAAAAAAGAAGGTCTTCGACACGATTCTTCGTGACGATAGAGAGGGAGAAGCCCCAAAGACGCCGCCCGAGCAGCTTAGCCTAAGGGGCCTTCGAGCTACATGCTAGCCAGAATCCGAGTATCGACGTCGACATCGTCCATCGGACCTAGCTGTATGTCGCCTCGAGTCTCAACGGCTTGCATCCTAGACTCCATGCCTTGGAAGCGAGGCTCATATCCGCCCATGTGGTTCCTCATGTCCATCAACTGCTTCTCAATGTTGTCCAGACGCTGGCCAATGTGCATGAAGCCCTGCGACACATCGTGAGTCAGGCGGTCGAGCTTGTTCGTGAACGATCGGATTGACTGGGCGATGGGTGTGTTCTCTTGCCCAGGTGCTGCGGAGGGCGGTCGGGCGTCGTGGTTGTGTCGGGGTTCTTGGACAGCAAATCGCCACTGGTGCCCGAGCTGCACTTCGCAGACGGCCTTTGCTCGCCATGGGCAGTCGACCTTGCGCGTCGACGGGGTTCGCTTCTTGGCAGTGCTATTATACTTAACGCCGCCGCGATCGCACACGAGATCGTACCGGGTTGGCTTGCCGTCCCTGTAGTTGGACGCCCGGAGCTTCACTATGCCATAACCATGGTCTTTAGCCCATCGCTGAACAGAGCTGAGCAAATCTTCAAAGGTTCGGAAGATGCCCTCGGGTGGGGGCTGCAAGCTTGGTGTGGCCGTTGGGGTCTCCGGCATGACGTCGCCTGCGCTCGTGAGATCCGGAGTCGCGTTGTGACGTGTTTGGTGGTGGATAAAGGGTTTGGGGGGCGTTGAATACTCCAGCTTGAAGGCTGCCGAGCAAATCTGCTCTGGCAAGGGGAACCGGGGGAGAAGGGTTTGATGAAATATATTTCGGTGAGGGTATCGAGATAGAATGCCTTGTTTCTTCTGGAGATGGCGATCACGATCAAGCTTTCGAGATGGAAAAGGTTGGGGGGTTTCGGTGGTGTAGAGGTTCAGTCAGAGATTTACAATCCGCACGGTGATAGAAACTAGGTAGTTTTATTTTCCGGTACGCAACGGTTCAAGGACCTAAACAATGTGGCCTACTGCTGACCCGACGTGCTGTGATTGCACGTGTGGCTCGCTCGCTCTGGAGAGTCACGTGATACAAATATGTACTTCGTTGCTGTCCCATCCTTGACGTTTGACTCCGCCGGTTACATTGGAAGCGCAAATGCATTATTAGCCAATGAGAACCGACCAGCCATACCAGCCGTCGGCACCCAAATCAAGTCAATTATGTCATCGTCATTCCAATTTGCGGAGAGCACCCGTAACAGGTCCCAGACAATCCCAGCTCCACGAGCGTCTCGGGACGACAGGTGCGAGTTGGCACGTCGCCGCTGACCAACCATTTTCTCGCCTATTACCCGGATCGTGCTCTTCCATTTTTCGCGTGTGCTTAGCCCACTAGTATAAACCAGCGTCTCTTCATCTCTCGAAAGACCTTACACCGCCTTCCTTTTCTGGGTCTGCCTCAGTCGGTACACTCTGGCGTCCCTCTCTATCACTCTGAAGGAAGTGACGACGCTCGTGGCCATAACCCGCCAACCTGCCTTTCAGCTGCCGTGCTTATGGTTTGCGGTTTTTGCCGTTGGACTATATTCTCGCAGCCATGGCGCCTATGAATCGGCAAAAGACCCAGGACTCAAAACCCGGTTCCAATGAGACCTGGGACGTGGCTCAACTCGAAGCCGCCTTGCAGAGGCTAGATAAACTCCATGTTCAGGTATGACCTCCAATATCCTTCAAAAGAAAAGTGGGCTAACTGCAGTTGCAAAGGCCTGCAATCTTAAACACACCATCCCACGGATGACGCAGCCTTTAACGACGAGCCGAACCCGTGAGTGGCCTTATCTCATTCTATCTATTTCACTGTCGCTAATACTGTGCGCAGCCTCTGAGCTTTATCGCTTCCTCATGAAGTCAGTCGCCGAGGCGCACAAGGAGATCCAAGACTTTAGAGAGCTCATGGGTGATGTCGAGAGTAAGAAGATTTTCGAGCGCGCCGAAAAGAGCCGCAAAGACAACCCCAACGGAATTCCAACATGGGACCCTACGGAACACCCCCGTTGGTATGCTAATGGAAGCTCATGAGTCGATATTGCACAGAATGTTTGAAAGCATGAACTGGTTTGGGATTGGAATGGAGCGAAAAGGACAAACGGCGTTTGGGGCTTATGACATGACAAGGTGTGCGATTCAGTACTCCTACTTTATAGGATCAAAATTATACGGCAACAGCCAAGTGTTTTCTCTCCATGTTTCATTCCTCCATTGACTGTAGTTTCTCTACAAGGTCTAGGGCCAAGAGTCCTCGCAGTTGGTGAGCTCATCAAGATCGCGACATGTGCAAGACTCAATCCAAATCGAACAGAGCCATCACCTAACAATCACATATTCATTGTTCGGCGTCAAGCCTTAGTCAATCCTTACTATTTCTCGCAACGCAATGAAGTGGATTCTGCTTAAGTCCCACTATCAAGATTTGTTCCTGGTCAGAGCCACCATTGGCGTACTATGTACATAGTATTATTATTATTCCTAGTCTGAGCCTTGGTCGTGACTCAGAATGCACAAGTGATCACGTGATCTGAAACAGTAGATGGCCACATCAAGAGAGGGAGAATGTGGCTGGTGCATTTACGCCGTGGCTAATGAACCCTGCCAAATTGACCCACACCCTCCCATTGACCCTCGCCCACACAAAAATTGTAAATCTCGAAAACCTTCACTCTTTTCCCGTGTATCCCCAAAGCGACCACCAAGCACACCAAGCACAATGGCTCCCCAAAGAGTGACCTACCGCCGCCGCAACGGGTAAGACGAACCATTTTCTCGACTTTTCGAAAGGATATCCGATCCGTATATCCTCTCTTTGTCGAATTTCTTCGGTCGCGGGGCTGTTCGATGTACTAACGCTCTCAATTCCTTCTAGCTACAACACCACCTCCAACCTCACCAGGACGGTCAAGACCCCCGGTGGCAAGCTCCGACTCCTCCACATCAAGAAGCGAGGCACCAACCCCAAGTGCGGCGACTGTGGCAACAAGTTGGCGGGCGTAAGTCAGAGTTCATGATTCAACCACTCAAGAGGAGCCGAGGGGTAGCGATTGAGGATTTGGCTTGCTGCTGAGGGAGGATGGGTTAGATGGACTTGAATGTGCTCGGAGAGAAGGCCGCTTCCTGTGGATGTCGCCTGTTTCTCTGCTCAATTTCCTGTCGTCTTCTCGTTCTACCAAAGCAAGCAGCAGGTTCTCGCGGCGAGCCTCACTCCCTAGCAAATACCACGCGTACTAACATTGACGATACTAGGTCCCCGCTCTCCGACCCCGCGAGTACTCTCAGATTTCCAAGCCCCAGAAGAACGTCAGCCGCTCGTATGGTGGATCGAGGTGCGGTAACTGCGTCCAGGACAGGATCGTCCGTGCGTTCCTCATCGAGGAGCAGAAGATTGTGAAGAAGGTGTTGAAGGAGCAGAGCGAGAAGAAGAAATAGATGACATCAACCACGTCACTCTCTCGTTCATCTAAAATTGCATGAGCATGGATGGGAAAAAAGGGCCGATGGCTTGGTTTGTTATTCGTTTTTCACGGTGTTCGCTAGGGTCCAAAGGGGAATCGACTACATGATACATACACAAACAACCAGTTAACCGGCAGGGCAGTTAAAAAGGCACGCTGCTTTCCTCCCATCTGTCCCACTCTTGATGATTCTTCAATGCAACGAGCGGGCGGTGTTCATGCAATATGTGGGCCTTCCTTCGAAATTGGTGATGTGATGCTGCGTGATGGTGATGGATCTGCCTTGTGGAGAAAAATACATGTTCCTCCTCCCGCGCAGGCTCGTCTCATACATAGATCTAGATATAGGGAACCATGAGAATGTCCGATCTCCCGTGTTGCCACTGCGCGAACGGGTCTTCCACCTACTCATTGCCCTCCGCTAAGTATGAATCAATTCAGGATGGAGGATTTCGAGTAGGGCGGAAAAGTAAACGAAAATTTTAACTCGCAGCAGAGTCCTGGAGATGTAATATTTGTGGAACTTGCGAGTTCGCCGATAATCTCTCAAGAAACCAAATTGATAGTAGTCCGTCTTTCCTTAAATAACTGCACTTCTGCGTATGGTCAAATATGATCAAGATCTGTATATGTTCAAATATGCATCATCGATTTATTGTCTTGTTAATCACCTCTAGTGTGGTTAGTGGTATGTGGGGGACTGAGCCAGCCGATAAGAGCTTCCAGGTTCCAAATTCCTTATCAACCCAGGGGCAAGTTCCGTCACCAAAAATTCACCCACCCAAACCTGCTCTCGTCACATCATCGATCATAAACCCGTGACCCTATTCCAATGTCACGACGCGTTTTGGAGCCCGTTAGGGCAGTGTCATTCTCACGCAATCGAGTTTTACTACGCCCTTCCATCCCTATTCCAAGGCTCTTCGACAGGCCGCGCCGAATGCGCCAGCTCCCAGCACCATTCCACACAACTTCGTCGCAAGGGCGGAGTAGACAAACCCCCCCCAAGGAGCCACCCAAGACTGATTTCGGCGATCTCGATGTCCTCGCAGATACGCCGACACCCCCTACAGCTGTCGATCGATGTCTTGCTAAGGGTTTCCATTTGAACGGCGGGGCCAAAGTTACGGATGGCAGTGGGGTGCTGCTCGTCAACGGGGAGGCGTTCACGTGGAGACCGTGGCTTGCCATGGCGGAGAAGAGATTCATAAACAAGAAGGGCCAGGTTGAACTACCAAAGGAAGCATTCGGAGTGCTGGACGTGGTATGGCCAAGACCGGGTAGGTGGCTTCAAGAACCGCCTCCAATGATGCCTCGAACGCAGCCGCTTAGTACTAATTATTCTAGAAATACTAATTGTTGGAGTTGGACCTCAAATACGACCCCTTAGCCGAGAGACTCGGGACTACATCAGCAGCTTAGGCATGAGGATGGAGATATTGGACACCAACAACGCCGCCGCTCAGTATAATCTCCTAGCTACCGAAAGAGGGGTCGACAATGTCGCTGCTGCATTGATACCATTAGGCTGGAAAGAAGGAGAAGGTGTGACCGAGTGATCAAAAGAGCGACCGACGGAAACTTAGGTATGACCGGTTGCTGCCGCCACGAAGTGCATCCGGGAGTGCGTGTCAGTTTCTACGATGCATATTGTCATGGTTGACCGGCGGACACTGAGCCTTTGCCAGGTATCGTGGCCCAGTAGCCCCCGGCCAATCTTGCGTTGCTATATGAAGTGTGGTTATGACAGGTAGATGCAGGTGAGAGTCTTATATGTGGCCCAAGAGTCACTGCTTGCAGAAGGGCTGCATGGTTTGTACGATTATTGGAAGCGGTCGAGTTTTATGGGTCATGCTCCTCTATTGGATATATTGGCGCTCTGTGACGGGGCTTTAGATAGACTACGGAAACGGTGAAATAAACAGTAACGACCGCGGAAACACATTTTGAAAGCTATTCGGCGATTGGAGAGACGTGGCTCAGGACCTAACGCAGATCTTCCACCGGAACCATCCAAGGGAGCCTTGTGTCGAGGTTGCGGCCTGGGATTGGAGAATTGTCACTCAGCTGCGAAATGACATAATAATCGAAGAGTTCGCCGCCAGCTTGCGGCTTGGCACCCACAACCTTTAGACGTACCTTCTGGCCCTGTCCACATCATCGCCAGGCATGGCTTTCTAACATCAACTGCTCCCGCCCTTCATTGTCGACGTCACTTCCTCTTGCTACACTGTCAACGGCGATTTAATCCCAGATCGAGAAATATTGGGCCTCCATCGGGCGCAAAAGCTATAGGGCAAAATTTTTATACTATGGGTTGAGGAGCTTGGGAGAACGCTCCAATAATTTTCCCTTTTGCCCACGAGCCTGAACTTATGCCCGTGCTTGACTCATTTCGCTTGGCAGCCCAAGTTCTCGCGATGAGAGCTTCCTAGTTAGTTCTGACGAACTTTTCTCCGACCTAAATACGATCGCATTCTCCCCGAACCATTTCATCATACCACATTGTGATCACAAAGAGCACCCAACACCACTAGGATCATGTCCGTCGACCCGGTCGAGACAGACCCTCCGCTTCTCAGCGACAACTCCGAAATCAAAACCTATACCACCAGCAAATTTTGCTATCCTAACCTACGAATCTTCTACCGACGCCACCCGAAGATCGATGAGCTTCCCAAGGTCCCCTCGCCTTTGCCACTCCTTGTTTTTGTCCATGGCCTAGGCGGTTCTGTCGCGCAATTCCATCCTCTCCTTACTAGCCTCTTGCCTGTAGCGTCCTGTCTTGCGATTGACCTGCCAGGATGTGGCCGATCCGAGTTCTCAGAGGCAGCGTGGGGAGCGTATACCACGGAGGCGCTGGCCGAACTGCTAGAGACCATAATTGAAAGCTACAGAGATAAGAAGGCGGGCCAGCAGGCTGTGCTAATAGGACATAGCATGGGATCAGCTCTCTGCGCCTACCTTGCGAGCAAAGAGCTACCACATACGACGAAATTGGCGGACAACGTTATCGGCCTCGTTGGCATCTGTCCGGTGTCTGGCCCACCTCCGGAGGAGAAAGTGAGGTCCTTCAAGATGCTTCTATGGATCCCAGGGTGGATTTTCAACTTGTGGAGGCTGTGGGATCGCCGAGGAGGACCAGACAGCGCGAGTGTGACGCGCTTTGTTGGCGACAATGCAGACAGAGAATCGCGGCGATTGCAGCACATATTCAACTGCCAAAGCCGAACACCGGTATGGCGGAGGATGGCGTATGGCTGCCTACCGGTCTATAAAGACGGCGTCCCTATGAATGGTCTCCCCACGACAGAAATTTGGCGTGGGCTTGAAGTACCAATATTCCTCGTCGCTGGTAAGGCGGACACGATTACCCCTCCTGGCGAGGCGCTAAAGCTCGCAAGTCTATTCGAGTCTGGGCCCGCCATGAAGGCCAAGCTTGGGGATTTTGCGGCGAGTAGCGCTTCGACCGCGTCCTCCCCCGGCACTGAGTATCCCAGCACACCCAATGGTCTCGGGGCCGGTAACGCGAAAGTCTACGCCACCTCAGCAGCGTCGGATACCGACGAGCCTGATAGCGAACCCACGACCCCGCGCACTCCACATCCACCTAATCAGCGCGACGAGGATATACCCGATCAACCTCTCCATCCAAGGGGGGTGCTTAAGACCTTGATCATGCCTGCGCCGGCGAACCACGCCCTTCTTTATATGCCTATGACCGTTCGTATCCTCGCTGGCCATGTATCCGATTTCCTCTCAACTTTCGTCACTGGTCGGCTAGCGCTATCGGTAAGCTCCGATGGATTCAATTCGCCATAGAGTCGTCTACTAATGTGTTCGGGACCGTAGTGGCAACTGCAGTATCTAGCAAAGGAAGGAAAATGGGAGCTCAAGAACCTAACCAAGTGGAAAGGGGTACAGCCCGTCTCCAAACCCATCGGGCCGTCTAAGAAGCCAGTGTTCGCCGCGATGAAGACCCTCCGGGAGGTTGACGAAGTCCATTGTCCCTCAGAATTCGTCAAAAATTGGGGTGACAAGATCTCCGACATTGTGGACATCAGCCGTGACCAGCCCGCATATGACCCCACGGGTCTTCAGAAGGGAGGCATAGCCTATCATAAGATGTCAACTGTATCGAAGATCCCACCAACCGACGAAGAAGTGACGAGGTTCATCTCGCTTGTGGACAGTATCAGAAGCTCCCGGCCAGAGGAAGAGAGCAACCAGCTGATCGGCGTACACTGCCATTACGGGTTCAATCGTACAGGGTATTTTATTGTCTGCTACCTCGTCGAGAGGTGCGGTTTCACCGTTGAAGACGCCATGGCTGCCTTTGCGGAGGCCAGGCCGAATGGCATTCGTCATCAGCACTTCCGGGACAAGCTATGCATGAAGTACGGAATGCTCGTCAGGAACACTGAGCAAGAATCATAATTTTCGTGATGGGTAGTTTGGGTATTGGGGGAGTTCAAAACGGGAAGTTATAGGCCCGCGGTTTTCCTTTTTTTTTTTTTTTTTCCTTCGTTTCTTTTCTTTTCATTCAGGGTTCCCTGCGAAGCCTTCTTTTCCTTTATTCGTTTAGCGTATATCCTTTTGGTGCATGTACAAGTAGCGAGATTGTTGCCGGGACTTCTTTTCCCGTGGCCTTTAGCTGGATTTCTCAGGGAGGTTTCTAAAAGGCGCATTCTTAGACAGGGATTCATATTTTAGATGAGATTATGCTTAAAGCAACCAACCTTGCATTACAATATCCAGGTTGCGGTTCTTATATTTAACGAGGCTTACACCGACCCGGTTACTCGGCATTCACGGGCCTGAGGAAGAGGCTATGAATGCAATCTCACGCGAAGGATATGGGGGCGCTCTAGCTATGGTAGGTTACCTGAGGACGTCAACAACTCGCTGAATAGTATAAACGCCTTTCCAATATCCTACACGGCACGCCGGCTCCTACGAAATACCGGCCAAAGTCTTGGTTAGGTCTCACAGACCTCAGGACCTCCACCCAACGCCTACCCGCTCCGGCTCGGGATCATACAGGCCGGCAGCCCTCACCGGATCGACACCGCGCGGCACACCGGGCCAGTATCCCAATATATTTCCGTGCATCCCTTCATGGCTACCCGGCTCCGAGGACAAGACGTACTGGTGCTGCTGCAAGCTGTGCTGAAAAGTGATATGCTTGCAAGTATCACAAAAGTCGGTGGACTGCACGACGGCAATGTTGCTAGAGTTTGGGAGGCATGAGTCCGGGAGCTTAAACGGCAGGTCATATAAGCCGGGGGGTTCCCATGCTGCGGGCTCGGTTATGGCGTTTAACTGATCGAAGAAGGCGTAGCAGGACGGCCCGAAGAGGAGGGATGGGTTATGGCCGCACAGGGGAACGAGGTGGACGTAGATGCACATTGCGGCTGCACATGGATGTAAGTCGACCTCTTCGCGGAGCAGAGAGAACACTCGGTCTACAAAGAACGGAGATCCATTGTCTTGCGACGGAAGGAGGCCTTGGGAAGGGCCATATAAGCTTGTGCTGGACTAGCGGTTTGTAACTGTCGTAGCTGATACAGAAGGATGGAGGATTGGTCACCTTGTTTGTGTGAAGGTTCGGTTCCTCGTCCAGGCGCAGACATGGAACACTATCTAAGGTATCGCCAGACTCACGTAGAGGAGCAAACTGTATCCCGTTTCTCCGTGAGAGGAAATGGCATTGGTAAATTTGAAACTAGGCCTTGAGAGTAGCACATCTCCAAGTGAAGCAGGGTGTTCCAACTCGGCGTAAAGGTGGCTATTGGGACATGCTGTAAGAGCAGAGATCGAGGTTCCGCAGTGTCCTATAAATCATAAACCCCTTAAAAATTATCTCTCCTGGTTTGGCCATCTCCTGAGGAGCTCGCTGGCTTCATTATCAACTATTTCTCCCTTCCCCCTCCACCCCCCCCCCCCCCAAAAACAAAACAACAACCGGATGTTGATCCTCCACTGTTGGTGAAGTTTGGGGGGTGCCAAGTACTACCATGGTGTTGTATACACGACGAGCTTTTAGGCATGAAGTTCAATCAATACGTTCTACAACAGTCACAAGAATTAATATCGACAGGGAAGGATAGACTGCGGATGAAGAATGCTCGGGTTCCCTCAGTCCAGCATTCGAGTGTCATCCGGGCGCCAGGATTATGGCGGCCAAGTTAGGTCCAGCTGATCTGGTGCGGTGCCACAAGCTCAAAAGGATGGACATAAGAAGGTGGCTGCATGAGAGGTACTCTCAATCGTCAATGTTGTGCCTGAAATGGTCCGAGCTTCGGTACCGCCAGCTGGCGGGCATCATTGAAATAATACCCGGAAATAGGGCTCTGCAGAACCCCCCGCCGTTTATCCCGCTGGAAGCTGGCTGCCTATGACGGGCCAGCAAAAAAGTACAGTACTTGACATCCTCTTGCAGGCACCTTGCACTGACTGCCCATGTTCCTCCGCCACCAAGCGCCGTCTTCGTTGGTGTTTCATTTCAATCGTCATTGATCCCGCCCCAGCTTTAAACACAACACAATCCTCCATTGTCATGGCTCTCGTTCCCTCCCTCCCTTCTTCCTTTTGTTGAATCGACTGCGTTGGCCCCATCCACAGACTAAAAGCCCCTTATCGAACTTACAACCGTGTTTGTATGTGTGCGAGCCAAGTCATTCGGCCATCCCGGAAACGGAGCTCTAATCAAACAACAAACCTCCCCCGCTAAGCGGATCACGGCACGATGGTAAGTGAGAATACCTTCTTCAAGTCATATCATACCTGGGGCGACATTCTCTGTTTGCCTTTTTGCTATTTTCCATGGTCCTCCTTCCCCGATCTTTAGCCCCCGATAGCTAACTCCCATGGTCTGCTTCAGGCTGAGCCATCTGCGACGACCCCACTACTCAGTGACTCCCGCCGGGAGAACGGCGAAGGTGATGATGGAAACCAGAACGAGGGTGGCCTTGCCAAAAATTTGAAAGCCAGGGAGCTCGTTCTTTTTTTCTGGGCTCTTATTGCTACTGCCGCTGTTGTTGTTGTGGCCGTATGGACCCAGCACAGGAGTCAGACCCATACCCCTGCTCTCCCAGCCAAGAGGAACCTCATCTTCATGGTTTCCGACGGCATGGGCCCTGCCTCTCTTTCCCTCACTCGAAGCTTCCGACAATATGTTGACGGACTTCCCGCCGATGATACCCTCGTTCTCGACCAGCACTTCTGGGGTACCAGCCGTACCAGGTCCACCAACTCCCTTGTGACCGACAGCGCTGCGGGCGCCACCGCCTTCTCTTGCGGCAAGAAGAGCTATAACGGAGCCATCTCTATCATCCCTCCCAACTATGAACCCTGCGGTACCGTTCTCGAGGCCGCTAAGCGAGCTGGATATACCACCGGCCTCGTTGTCACCACTGATATCACCGATGCCACCCCTGCCTGCTTTGCCAGCCACGCTGTCGTTCGTGCTCTGAACGACGATATTGCTGTCCAGGAAATTGGTGATGGTGCTCTCGGTCGTGTTGTTGACCTTATGCTGGGAGGCGGACGATGCCACTTCTTGCCCAACTCCACCGAAGGTAGCTGCCGCGCCGATGATCGCGACCTCGTCACACAGGCCAAAGAGGAATTTGGCTGGAACTATATCAACGACAGGCTCGGTTTTGACAGCCTTGGCAAGGGCGAGGACGTTACTCTTCCCCTCATGGGTCTCTTTGCTAGCCGCGATATCCCTTTTGAAATCGACCGTCGAAACATGAACAACATCTACCCTAGCTTGAGTGAGATGGCCAAGACCGCTATACGTGCTCTCGAGAAGGCCACCGAGAAGGGCGACAAGGGTTTCTTTCTCATGATCGAAGGCAGCCGTATCGACCACGCCGCTCACAACAACGACCCCGCCGCCCACGTCCGCGAGGTTCTCGAGTACGACAGGACGTTCAAGGCCGTTCTTGATTTCTTGGATAAGAGCAAGACTGAAGGCGTGCTCGTTGCTACCAGTGACCATGAGACTGGTGGCCTTGTTACTGCTCTGCGTAAGTACCAAACTTTCTACACCAGTCCTAATCACCTTATCCTAACATGATGCCACAGAGGAACCTGGACAAGGCCCAGTCTACAACTGGTACCCTGCCGTTCTCGCCAACAGCAACGCCTCCGCAGAGTACTCGGCTTTCCGCCTTCGTGAGCACGTCTCCAAGGCTGGTGCCAACGCCGGAAGAGCCTCTCTTAAGAACTGGATCAACACCCA
This sequence comes from Lomentospora prolificans, assembly GCA_029532625.1. Classification (NCBI taxonomy): domain Eukaryota; kingdom Fungi; phylum Ascomycota; class Sordariomycetes; order Microascales; family Microascaceae; genus Lomentospora; species Lomentospora prolificans. The sequence goes on along the minus strand of JARFXM010000008.1, from coordinate 607,055 downwards.
TCTTGTCATCCAGGGCCTTGGCATCACTGACGCCCGCGATGAAGAGCTTGACAGCCTCGCCGCCAATGCGGAGGATGCCACATATATCTTCTCTGCTATGATTAGCGTGCGCGCACATGTTGGCTGGACTACCCATGGCCACTCAGCTGTCGACGTCAACATCTACAGTTCTGGTGGCCCCAGGCCTGCGCAGCTTAGAGGCAACGTGGAGAACACTGATGTCGGAAAGTTCCTCCGAGAGTATCTCGAAGTAGATGTCGATTCTATTACGGATGAATTGAAGGAGAAGTTGAAGAAGTCTCCCGCTGCTGAACGCACCGTCGAGTCGTTCAATGAAGCTGCTTCTAAGGGGGGCGAGTCCGACCACTGGGCGGATCACAAGGTTTCATTCCAAGATATGGAATAAATCTAACTTGATTTACGTATACGTGTTGTTTTTATAATTGTCCTCGGTCTCTTTAATGCCGCCCTTTTCTACCATGAGAGCAGAGTAAAGCAGGATTTTAGGATTAGTTGCTGAGCCCCGGAACCGGGCCAGATATGTTTGGGTTGCATTCCGACCGCGGATATCATAGTTGTATGTATGAGAGGCATTCTAGGTAGCAATAAATCATCACACACCACTTAGATCTTGGTTCGCAGCGTGGTAGAATATCGCAGTTATCTGCCGGAGTTGTGTGGACATGGTGGTATTCATATATCCGAATATGATCATTGATGTGAAGCTCCCGACCTTGACAACCTCACAAGTACCTTGCCACGACAATCCAGGTTTCCGAGCGTCGCCAATTCCAAAACGATGCTGCATAACAGCGGAAATTTTAGATACTATCATAATCTAGTCGCTTAAACATTCTTCCGAGTCACAAGCGATCGTTCGCAGCACGGGTGTAACCACACCACTTCGCTCGAGATGCCTGTGCTGCTCTTCACCCTCAGCGAGGAGGGCGTCAGCGCGCTTCGGGACGCGCTCACCTGTCTAAACAAATTCAACGAGGAAGTTTGCTTGGAAGCACGGAAAGATCAAGTACGCAACGGGATATCTTAGGGGAGGACGAGATAGCAGACATCGAGTTGACATTCTTCGCATAGTTCGTTTTAACGGCGATAAACCCCACCAAGTCGGGGTACGCGCACTTTTCATTTGCTACGAACAAGTTCTTTTCGAGATTCCGGTTCGACGGAGCCACTCTTGGGAAGAGCTCGTTTTATTGTACTCTATACGCCCGGGTGAGTATTCTACGTTATACACGCGTTGCCGGCCAGATGTGATCTAATTCCCGCCGGTAGGTGCTTGGCTCGATCTTTAGGAGTCGATGGGGCAGCGGTGGTGATATTCCTGGCGCAGAACGGCCCACGGCGATTGATAGGTGCGACGTTGCTATTGACGATGGCGTCAACATTGAGAGCCGGTTCATCGTGAAAATTACGTTTCGCAATGGTAAGACTTTGCAGACCGTTGCCAGGAACTAGCACTCATGCTTGCCGATTCTAGGATGTACTTCTACGCATAGGTTGCCGTTCGCGAGCAACCCACCCATCCATGCCAAGTTCAATGCTGAGCAGGCGGTACATCACTGGACTATCCCATCGCGGACGCTACGAGGGGTGATGGATCACTTTGGACCAGGAGCTGAGCTACTTGACATCAACTCAGAGGGAGAGTTCATCAACTTCCTCGGCTATACAGAAAAGGCGGTCGACTTGAACACAGCGTGTATGTATTTGAACCTTGGCATCAATTTTGCACTTGTTAACAGACCGGTCTAGCGCTAAGAGGAAAACCACTTCGGACGTCTATTGCCATTGAACTCGACGAGTTCGAAGACGTCGAAGTCGAGGACGAGCTCCATATCATCGTCCCGGTCAGAGACTTCCGGGCCATTATCCAACACGCGGGAACAGTCGGCACCGAGCTTTCGACGCGTTACTCCACGCCCGGCCAGCCGATCAAGATTTGGTACCACGGCGACGCCATATATTGCGACTTTCTGCTCATGACTGTCGGCGAGCGTGGCAATCCGGGTCAAAAGGTTCGAAGACAGGGGACCCGAGCGAAGGAACCCGCGACGAATCCGCTCGAGGCAGGCTCTAGGAGAGCCAGCGCGGCGCCTTCGGAACCGCCTTCCAATAGGACCGCTGCTCCGAACCCGACACCGCAGCCGTCTGTTGCGAGAGCGAATGTGCAGAGGAGGTCATACTTTGAGATGAGGCCTTCGCAGATGCCGCCACCTAGTAGGATTATGTCGGATAGCTTGTTTGTTGGACAACAAGATGAGGATGAGGAGTGGGAGCCTGTTAGAGATGAGGATGATGAGGAAGATGCGCGGTTGGAATGGGATGGGACAGATAGACAGGTATGGTTCTTTTTTTTCTCCCGATACTGCCCTTGTTGTGTCACTCTCGCTAACCTGTTTTTCTCAGGAATTTTCGACAAATAATGCAGGTGGGGACGTAGCCAATGCCACTGACGACCAGGCGCCTGCCAGCACAGAGCCTGGCTCGAGCCTGGAACCGACTCAGAGACTGTCAGATGCAAGGAGGCTCGGACTTTTTTACGACGGGCCATCTTATTAAGAACGCGCGCGATGTAATCGAAAGAGAGGAGAGAAAGTGGAAGATATCCACCTATGAGCACATGGTCCGAGTGGACAAATGGCAGGCACGGCGTTCTGAGGTTTCCTATAGTCATTTGATCTATCGAGGTGTAATGATGACCCAGCTAGTCGCGCAGCCTGCGCCTACGCCTGTAATATGTACTTCCTTCGGGATGAACTTTGTCGAAGCTATTACGTTCCACTTCCCCTTGATGTCAATCTCCGCCGACGGGCCGCAGTTCCCATGCTCTCCCCAGCCCCAGGTGAGCACCTCGCCTTTCTCCGAGAGACAAACGACGTGCTCGCTGCCCACGGCAAGTTTTGAGACTTTGGGAAGATTCGGCGGGACTAGCTGGCCATGATCGTTGCGACCCCAGTTCAAGAGAATGCCGCTGTCGAATAAAACATTGATGTTGCCCCAGCCAGCCCCGACATCCCTCCATCCGCGGACGGACGCCGGGGCCTTGGATCGTACTTCCCACTTATCGGAGCCTAGGACAAGTATTTCTCCAGTGTCTGGCTCGCCAACTAAGCAGGTGAACTCTCGCCCACAGACGGCTTTGGATACCGGGAAACTGAGACCATCAACCTTGCGGGGTGCTTTGACAAAACCACACGGTTCGCCCAGCTGACCCTTTCGTCCGTTTCCCCAGCCATATACATCGCCGTTATCTAGCAATGCGATGACATGGCCCACGCTACTGGCAAGATCCTTGACTTGTGTTCCTGCAGGAGGGAAGTTGGGAATGAGGGTGGCGGAGGGCGTACGGAGGATTTCCGCTGGTAAATCGCCAAGACCAAGCTCTCCTTTTGGTCCGGAGCCGAATGCGTACACCGCGGTCTTTCCATCCGTGTCCCTTGTAAGAATAAACGAAGCTTCCCAGGTTGCTGCTACTGAGACAATAGACGTCTGTCGCAGAGCCGAGGGGTCGCTTGTTAGTCTAGCCAGCCGAAACACTTTTTGTTCTAGGTTGATATCGGATGTCAAACCACAAGCACCCGTCGACGCATCTCCACTCCAGTAAAGCTCCCCAGACTTAAAGAGAATGAGGGTGTGGTTCCCTCCCGCGGCTATCTTGGTTATTGCAGAGCTCTCGGGCTCTGGGTGAAGAATGGCTTGCTTGGGCACGGAAACATCTTCTTGGTGGCCGATTCCAAGTTGGCCTGATCCATTTGATCCTATAACAAAGATGGCCGCCATTTTGTGAACTTTAGGTGTGCTCGTCTCAAACTGGGGAACATATTTGCCGGTAGTAAAGGGTCTACGTCTTGTTGACGAGCCTAGAGATCTAATGCGCTTAGTGAAATATGCGAATATGCGGATGAACCATGGTGGCCTGCACCCGAGGATAATCCGACTCTCCCACTTAAAAAAGCACATCGTGCAAATTTATCGTCAGAAATTTTCTTCCGAACCTAGTCATTTATTCCTCCCAGAGCAGGCTGTGACTCAAAGCTCGCCCTACTAACCTCTAGCTATAAAACCAAGGCACTCTGTATTGCCAATGGTGTGGCCGTACCGATACCCTACTGTTTCTTAATTCAACCGTTCCATTGAGAATTCGTTGCCCGCAGCTCATGATGGCATGCGAGCAATCCCGTCCGACCGGCATGGAGACGTTCGTCGTTGGCCTCATTGGCATGGGCGACATGGGAAAGATGTATGCCCACAGGCTATCCAGCGCGGGCTGGAGGTAAGTGGTTGCTTCCACCAACTCGTGCCGCCAACGCACGTTCTTATTGTGGTAAGTTTCTCTTCCTCGACTAGTTTCTTTTCAAGACCACTCCCCACCCTCCCCCTCCCAAGCAAGCAATGTATATGATGACTAGAGCGCATTTGGCTCGAGCATTGTTCATGGCCGGTGCGGTCGCCTTTCTGGCTCCGTACCACCGTCATGGGCATTCGATGATGTAAACTCCAGCTACCTTAACAAACTTTGTCTGAAATTCATTTCCTTCTTGGGGGTCTTGTTCTCAACCTCAGTCGTTCGTTTGGCCGATGAACTCAGGCTAATGACTTGCGGATTCCACAGATTTTTAAAGCCACGACCAGACCACTTGTAATTGGCAACTCGGGTTGCGCACACACTCTCCCTTAAGACTAACAATCGTCGCCTTCTCCTTAGTATCGTTGCCTGTGATAGAGATGATGACACAAAGTTCGAGGCCCTTAACAAAGAGTTCGCAGGAAATGTATGAGTGGCTCTATCTGTATCACAAAGGAAGCAAGTTGCTGAAGTTCCCGTTTTGCAATAGAACAACGTAGAGATTTGCCGTAATGGCCATCTAGTATCCCGGAAGAGCGATTATATCCTGTACAACGTCGAAGCTGCGGCGATAGACGCCGTTGTGGAGATGTACGGCCGGTGTATGCAGCCTCCTCCCGTACTTCCTGATTCCCCCCGCCGTGTGAATGTATATGCCTTTGAAAGAGCAAGACCCTGACTTGTCTTTGCCCTCATAGCAACCAAAGTCGGCGCCATTGTGGGGGGTCAGACTTCCTGTAAGGACCCGGAAATCGCGGCGTTTGAGCGCTGGCTGCCAGCTGATGTCGACATCATCTCATGCCACTCGCTTCACGGCCCACAGGTTGAGCCGAAAGGACAACCACTGGTGATCATCAAGCATCGCGCCTCGGACGAATCCTTGCGGAGGGTCGAGGCCGTCCTCTCCTGTCTCGGCTCCAAGCACGTTTACCTATCTGCCCAAGACCACGATATCATCACGGCAAACACCCAAGCAGCCACGCACGCCGCCTTCCTCTCTATGGGCAAGGCCTGGCACGCCAACCGCCAGTTCCCCTGGGCCCTCTCCCGCTACGTCGGCGGCGTGGAAAACGTCAAGATCAACATCATGCTGCGCATCTACAGCCAGAAGTGGCACGTCTACGCCGGCCTAGCCATTCTCAATCCCCAGGCCAAGAAGCAGATTAGCCAGTACGCCGACTCCGTCACCGCCCTCTACAAACTCATGCTCGAGGGCGACCACGGCAAGCTCCGAGAGCGCGTCTACGCCGCCAAAGAAAAAGTATTCGGGGCCGAGGCCAGCCCCAAGTGGGCGAGGAAGCAGCTTCTGCGCCCTGAACTCCTGGACCGCTTCTCGCTCCGCGCCGCCGCCGACGGCGACTCCTCCCCGTCGGAGGAGGACACTCCCCGCCCCAACAACCACCTCTCCCTCCTCGCCATGGTCGACTGCTGGGCCAACCTAGGCATCGTCCCCTACGACCACATGCTCTGCTCCACGCCGCTTTTCCGCCTCTGGCTCGGCGTCACGGAGCACCTCTTCCGTAACCAGTCCATGCTTGACGAAGCTATCCGTATCGCCATCGAGGACAGAAACTTCCGCTCCGACGACTTGGAGTTTACATTTGCCGCCAGGGGGTGGGCAGAGTGTGTCTCCCTCGGCCACTTCGAGACGTGGCGGGACAGGTTCATGTCGACGCACAAGTTCTTCGAGCCTAGGTTTAAGGAGGCGAGTGTTGTCGGAAATCAGATGATGAAGGCTGTCTTGGAGGATACGGACGACTGACGTCGAGATTCGTGTAATATCGGGGTCCCGAACCGAATACGGTGAGATAGAGGTAATCAGTATGCTTTGTTTCCGGGCTGTATGCTATTCATGTATGACTATCCACAGGAAAGATTCTATTCATCTTTCCTTTTCTTCCAGAGCAGAAGTAGTAAAAGGATAAAAAGGAAACCTGGGGTTGTGAATAAGAAATCTCATTGATAAGTACAGGCTATTCCATTCCCACATTATCCCAAACTTAATCTAGAAAATACCATAGGTTATAAGCAAGGCAGAGCTATACAAGCAAAGCAAAGCAAGGCGCTTTGATCTAATGTCTGATGTAATACTATCAGCGTAGGCTGATGGCAGTCAGGCTTGCAGACTCAGCTTTCTGCGCCCAGTCTGATGCACTAGCTTCCAAGAGTGGAGGACGTGCTTTGCCATTACATTCACTCAGCTATCAATGCATACTACATGAAGCTGAGGCTTCACCAGTTGATACTAGAAATAAAGAAACCAAACTTGACCCTCTCGTCCTTCCAACTCCGGGTACCCCTCAACCCATCAAACTTAGTTATTTCTGGCTAAACCAACATTGACGAGTTAGTAGGGCGGTAGAGGAGTGGACTCAAAACGGAAATTCCAGGGATTTAGAGGTTAAGGCAATAATATCTCGCATGGGTTTGAGGCGGGCCAGGGGTGGCATTTGAAGACCTTCGGGATTGCTCCTCATCACTCGGCTTGCGTCGGGGTTTCAACCTTAGTGGAACTCGGAGTAGATGTCTGGGAATCGTTCCCTTTGGTATCCTCCACCCGTGTCCGTTAAGGCCGTGCCGGAAAACATATCTATCCGACGGACAATATCTAGGCGGAGGCAACTCCTCGTCGTTCAACTCGCGATAAATACTTGGCGTCGACAGAATTTTGACCCGAGGAACCGTCTCACCTGAGCTCGAACTAGGGGGGATTCCCTGTAGCTTTTCAGTCCTGATGTCTGATTTATCCTTCTTCGCGGCAGCTGCGAGGTATGTGTAAAGCTCTTTGTTGAACCTTTTCCACTCGCCGGGTTCTTTGGAGCTCGAATTCCGGTCTGGCTGTTCCTCCGAGCCGGGTTGGGTGGAAGGGGTAGGGCTGGTAGGAGGTGGAATATCGGAAGGGGTCGGTGTCCTGCCCGGCTCCTAAGCAGGGGTAGATTCCCGCGCCGGCAGGGATTTCTTCAGGGCCATGAGGGTACTATGAAGTTGACAGCGGTGCTCAGCGTACTCAGGGCGGCCTAGATACAATCCAGCTCATTAGCATACACAGAGAAGACAGGCTAAGATGTATGAACAAAGAGCGGAGCACCCACGCTCGACCAACAACTTCAAGAGCTCCTCGACATTCTCCGTTTCAATTTCCTGGGGGCTCAATTCCTTCTCTACGAGGAGGTGTAAAGGTTGTTCTGCCGTATTGTCATGCCGCTCGTTAACCGCAGCCCAAAATATATCCCCAAACCCCTCTTGCTTGCTCAGCTACCCAGCCGAATTAGTACATGGTAAACTTCAAATCACTCAAGCGGGAAATTCGTACCTTGGTCTCAAGTGGCAGCTCCAGGTTCGCCTCGGGTTCACCTTTCTCAAGCTGGGACTTCGAAGAACCCCCAACCTGACTGACGCCCGTATGAACTTCCTCAATCCCCTCCCTGGTCGCGTCTTCACAACTCTGTTCTTCGACAGGGTTTTGCGTTACTTCCACAGAGTGTTTCCCAAGCACAGATGGACATTTCTGCAAATGAGGCTCGGAAGAGGAACCCCCTCCTGCACCGAGCATCTTAGAGATGACGCCATCAACATCTGGGGTCGTGAGACCTGTCGATATTCCAGCGGAGTTCCCTGATTCGAAGACTGAGGGGTCTGAGGGGGAATCATTCGAAGAACTAGGCACCGGTGAAGCGGGATAGAAGCTGCCCCCATTGCCGTTGCTGTCACCGCTATCGGCCACACTACCCGCCCCACACTGCGATGCGGAATCTAAAGGCTCTCGGCTACCCGGGGGAGGAGGAGGCCGTTGGGGAACCTTTGTAACTATCCAGACCTTGGCCTTGTGGACTATGTCGCTACGGTGCACCACCCACGTCAACAGCGAGCGCGACCACGCCATCGTAGGCGACCATGGAGAGTCAAGGGCGTTGTAGGAGGCCAACAAAGGAGTGTCTAAGGCTGAGGCTAGGGTATGTAGGGGCGAAGAAGAAATGCTTGGGCAGAGGGGAGACGAGAGGCCACCGAAAATGAGCTTGGCAGGGTTCGAAAATGTGGCCCCTCAACTAGCCTGGCAGAAGAGTATGTCTTGTGGGCGTCTTCCCGTGTGGGCTCTCTGATTGAGTAATGGGCTCAACAGGGAAGCAACCAGACCCATCGATTCGTCCGGATCTTCCACAAGGCAGGAGCATCTCAGCATTTTAGATCAGAGCCGAGACGCCTTTGAGGAGCCGGCTCGAGCTTCGCGAAGGAAGGCACATTCTAGAAGCGCTCTTACTAGGAAAGAGGAACACACCTAAGACATCATCTAGTCCTGGAGATCACAGACAGCCTGAGGTAGGCAAAGATTTTACTAAGAACAATCCAGTAATGCACTTGACCTATCCAGCTATATGGCCGTCCTCACTCCAAGACAAAACCCAAAAGGAAACATCTGAAGACAAGGGGAAAACAGAATCTTACAAAAAGTCTCATGGCCGTATAACTTGCCTTACAAACTTACCTCCGCCGTATACAAGCGGGCCTAGGACCGAGCCTTTAAAGCTGCCGCCGGCTCGACTCCCCGTTTCTCTGAGAAAGGGCACAATACGCGACAACAGATCTGCGAGAATATTCATTACACCCCCCCTCCCCCGGGTATCGGCACGTCTGACGCTCATTATTTCTCCTCAAACACCGGCCATGGCACTTCCTTCAACTCGTTTCATCTCGCTCCATTCATAACCGACTCGACGTTTAGTAGTGGGGGTTGGGGCCGAGAGGAGCGTGAGGGTAGTCCTCTGGTCGGCCGCCAGCGACGGAGCCGCTGCCGCCGCTGCCGAAGTGCTTCTTTCGGAGGGCCGCGAGCCTCTTCTTCTTCGTAACGGTATTGATATAGGTGCCAATGATGAAAGAGATGAGATTGAAGAAAGGGACCCAGAGGTGGTCGGGCAGGAACTTCTGGGCGAAGGCAAGGCAGATGGGCGAGGTAATCCAGCTGACCTTCATGACCTTCCAGAAGCCTACGCGGACGGTAGCCTTGACTTGGTGGATAGTCTTGGCACCAGCGATGAGGGCCATGGCAACAAGGTAGACGCTGTTTTGGATTGGCGCGATCTAGGGCCGAAGTTAGCACGAATATGAGAACCTTGACGGGTACGGTCGAGATGAATACGTACAACCAGGTTGCTCACGAGGATTTGAAGAATCTTGGACTTCAAGCTAGTTCGGTTTTTAAAAGTCTTCTGCAAAAGCCAGATGAGGAAATGACCCATGGGTGCACTAATGAGGGCGCCATATGCCGCCATCTTGGGGACACGAGAAGTGAAGTAATGGCCGTTCTTATTTCGATCCTTGGCGAGCCATGAAGCAAGAACTTCTTGAAGACCAGCAAGCGTACCGGCTGTGAGCATCTTGGTCCTGAGAGGGTTCTCTTCGAGCTCCTTAATGTAAGCCTACGAATGCACACCATTGTTAGCTATCGGTCGTTCATGGAGTTTTTTCGACCACACTGCGACGATCTTTTAGACAACATACCATGAGATATCCTTTGGTTCCGGCATTTTCCTTCCCTCCGGTGATGGCGGTACCAATGGCAGCGGAAATGGGATGCTTTCCACTGGTACCAGGAATGGCCTGGGAGGGATCGGTCAACTCGCCGACCTTCTCCATGGTCTCGCGAATCTTCTGCGTCGCCTCGAATTTAACGGACGACATCTTGGCGATTGTGCTTCCGTCTCGATTAGGAAAAGAAAAGGCTCAGATTCGCGTGAGGTTGGGTCAAGAGCTTGGACTAGGTGGACCTGTGTTGGGCGCGATTGTTAGTTGGGCAGCTCGCCACTGTGGAGCCGTCTCTGTTGAATCAAGGATATACACCTACGCACTCGATTGTCGTGGTGGAATCGTTGCAGGTCGTCGCCGTCGCCCTTGTCCGGGACTTTTTGGTGCTCGTCGGCGTCTTTGGGGTCAACAGTCGAGAGTCGGGAGGGAAGCAGGCAAGTTTGTTTACCCTGGGCGTTTGACTATCCGGTCCACCAATGAGGGACGGATTTTAGGGAGTGTTGCGCGAATAGGGGGTCAGCCCAAGGCAGCTCCAGCGACAAGCCCAACAGCAATGGGTTACGGCAGCAGGTGAGGACCTCAGCGTCAGGGAGATTTCGCGTCGTGATGTTCAAATCGATTGTCTCGACCGAGTCTGGAGCAAATGACGGGGAATTGAGAGTCGCGACGATGATGGGTTGGTGTGGTGGGATGAAGGGTCAGGACATGAGGGAAGCATGAAATTAATTGAAGGCTGGTCGGGGAACCTGAGAACCTTCGCGACACCAGCGACTTTAGCAGAGTCAACAGGAACGGCGCAGGTACCCTCCGACCTGTGAGGCCAATGGGCGCCAACCATTGGCTCGAGCCTCCGAGGGTTTGTTTTCGTGGATTGCTGACCGTGCATAAGATGCCATTTACTGTGTAAGAAAATACTTGTTTTCCTTGTACCTCTGATATAGGATTGCAACCATCCTTGCACCGACTCTGTTTAATTTGTGACTGCGACTGAAAGTACCTCAGCTCAATCCAGCTTTCTAGTTACTGGGGCTACTGGAAGGCAAGAAGGGGCCAAAGAGAGTCTAGCTTCATTCGAAGCGTCGCCATCTAGCGGCTTCCAAGCAACTTTCATGACGGAAGTCTCCTGGGACCTCGGCTTCACGGCTGGCCATGTCGTTTAACCAACAGAGAACGTGGGCGGAAGCACCACGCGCCGGCACTATGGTCTCGTATTTGGTGCCTCGCGAACATGGGGGGCCAAGCCTGGCGAGTCTTCCGGAGGCCAACGAAAACATCCATTCGGGCTGAGCGGCCATGCGACGACGAAATGGGAGGATTGAACGAAGCAGCATTTGGCAATCCCCAACGTCACAATCCGATTCGCACTGTCGAGTTTTGGCGTCCTCCGTGCTTGAACATGCACGCTACTCGGTGCGCGTGGGCACCTTCTATGCCAGATGCCGTGGAAGTCCGACCTCAAGCAAAATACGCCGGGTCCCGTACCCCGAGATGACTACGCTTCGCTTGGTGACATGCCACCGGCATCGACATGACCGGATGGCCTCAGTGCATAATAGGTGTACTGCTTTCTACTCTCCTGTCACGTACCCCACTGGTTTTCCGGGGAAACCACTCAACTACATTGGGGGACAAAAGCCCGTGAATTTCCTGATCAATTGGTGCTCTGCCTTGCACAAATCGGTCGACTGGTTTGGTACAGACTTGTGCGGGTTTGCAGGTCCAACGCGGCGGGGGAAGCAGAGGGAAGGTTTCCTATTCCTCAACAAGTCGAGGCAGCAATAATCTCTACGAAAATTGGTACATCGTGCATGGCACTTGGTTTAATCTGGACACTGCCGGTCGTCAGTGGGCACAGGTAGCAGCATCGTTGACTGTCCTACCGCCGGTGCATCCCAAGTATTTGCGGTATAATGCCATGCAATCGGAAATAGCCTCACAAGAGTTGATGAGGGTGAAAAAGCTGGTACCACTAGTCAGAGACAAGCTAACAAAAAATTTACCCCACGCTGCGGGGTTACGTAGTGATACCTAACCTTACTCGTACCATCCATACTTCTCACATGGCAACATTACCCTAGGTCTCTCCATCCGACTTTTCACTTCCAGGTATTGCTTCTCAAGGGGCAAGGGAATTGGCAATTCGTGTGCTGTGCTGTCTCCACAAGTTATCGTAACCATGGTAGTGGATAGTGGAAGAGTCCTGGTCATCGCCGGCTCCGATTGCTCCGGTGGCGCGTTCGTCTTTCCCGTACCGCCTTCACCTTTCGTCCTACCTCGTTTCTCAAGAGCGCGGCGTGCCGTGAGATTGACTCGATGGGCTATTGAGCTAACCATGGCTTCGCCTGGATCTCCAGCGGCTTAGAAGCAGACCAAAAGACCATTGCCGCCCATGGATGCTACGCAATGGCTGCTACCACCGCCTTGACGGTGCAGGACACCACGGCTGTCTATGACATCCATCCCGTGCCGCCGGAGTTTGTCGTGAAGCAAATCGATATCTGTATCAAAGACATCGGAACCGACGCCATAAAGATTGGCATGCTCGCCTCAGAGGAAACAGCCAGAGCTGTCGCGAAGGTGTTGAAATCTCACAATGTGGAAAACATTGTCTTGGACCCTGTAAGGCCTCCTCACGCAAAGGCTCCTTCAACCCAAGTCCTCTGGTAGTGAAACTCTCTGAACACAAAAATAAAATTCTAAATCATCGTATTAGGTCATGATCTCTACGAGTGGTAGCCAGTTGCTTCCAAACGAAGCTGTCAAGGCTGTGGCGGAAGGTCTTGTACCACAAGCCACAATCATTACACCCAATCTCCCAGAGGCCAAGCTTCTCGCGGAAATCGTCCAGGATAGCTCGGCGCCTAAAGAAATTGAAAGTATTGAGGATGTCGAAAAAATGGCCGAAAGGATCCGTTGTCTCGGGCCCAAGTGGGTGCTGCTTAAAGGAGGCCACCTACCACTGACCAAGGATCTCACCGTAGCTGAGCCGGGTGTAGAGGGAAGAGAACCCGAATATATAGTGGACGTCCTTTGTGGCGAAGGGCAACTGATCCGGATTCAGAGCGCTTATCAAGAATCTCGGAATACGCATGGAACTGGATGCACCCTCGCTTGTAAGCAAGATGGCACTATCCTCGCGCATCCTTCCGAAACCTCCCCACTAACTCCATTCCTGGAATATACAGCCGCCATCGCATCGAATCTAGCAAAGCAGTGTGACGTACCCAGCGCTGTGCACGCGGCCTGTCGATATATCCAGCCGGCTATTGCCACCGCTCCAGGATACGGCAAGGGCCACGGCCCCTTGAACCACTTCCACAGCTGCTTCCAGCTTCCATTCTCCCGGTAAGCTGCGTCGGTGGGGCCGAAAATAGGGCTGAGACTGACTTTACACAGCGGTTACTTCATTGAGTATCTCCTTTCACGCGAAGATGTGAAGCCCGTTTGGGACTCCTTTGTCCACCACCCCTTCGTCATGGGCCTCGGCGACGGATCATTGCCTCTAGAATCCTTCAAGGGATATATTATCCAGGACTATCTCTATTTGGTGGGTCCCTCAAACTCGCTGTGAGGTCAAGATAGAACTGATCGATTAGATCCATTTTGCTCGGGCACACGCCCTGGCCGCTTACAAGGCAACAAATATGAAAAACATTTCTAGGGTACGTTTTCCCAGCCAGAAACTACCAGACAAAGTATAGCAAGTTAACCAATGGTAGTCCAACGAAATCGTCGCCCATATTTTCCGAGAAAGCAGCCTCCACATTGACTACTGCAAGTCTTTCGGCATCTCTGTGGAGGAGATTGAAAACACGCCAGAGAAACAAGGTAAGCGAGCCTAGCCTAGTAGTTTTACGAGTGCCCGATACTGACTTCAACAGCTTGCACAGCTTATACGAGGTGACTCATGCCGCGGTGAAATTCTCGGATGCCAGGCTAACCCTCGCGAAGATTTCTCCTCGACGTTGGCCACAGCCAAGACCTTTTAGCTCTTCAAGTTGCGTTGGCACCGTGCACTCTAGGATACGGAGCCGTTGCGAAGATGCTTTACAATCACCCTAACACTAAGAAGGACGCCAAGGATAACATATACTGGACGTGGATAGAGAACTACGTAGCGGAAGACTACGTCGAGGCTACGAGGATAGCATCAGGTAAGTCGCTCAATGTGTATTCCTATGCCTAAGACGCGCCGGTTGACACAATACGTACAGAACAGCTAGAGTCGGAGGTAGGTCGCCAGACACCAGAGAGGATAGAAGAGTTGGTTCAAATCTTCATTCAAGGAACCCAAGTGAGTCGTCCCCATATCGTCGGCTCGGTCATTGCTGACTAGCGTTGATTAGCTGGAGATTGGATTTTGGGAGATGTTTCCAAGTAAATAGACGCCACACACCAGTAGAATGGAAAATAAAAGTTGAAATCTAGAGAATGGAGGGGAATTTCAATTTTACACTCTCACACACCCCGAAGGGACTGGACTATGAAGTCACAGCTTTGCTCGTTGTGGGCGCTTTTTACTGGCGTCCATGATGCGAGCTAGGCTGTGCACGTGATGAGGTTGAAGACTCTTCAACCGTTCGCTGACGTTTCTGTGAATAGATGGTACGTACCCGCACGCAAAGGTGCGGCGTCACCTACGTACCTTAGTAGGGAGGCGAAGAATGGCGAAAAAAAAAAAGACTTGTCCAACCAGGCAAGGAGAAAAAAAAAATAGTTAGGCGCTGCGCCAGAAAAAAAAAAATACTAAAACTTGCGTTCTTTCCCAACAACAAACCCAGAACTTACTCCCTCCTCTATCCTCATCAAACCAACGCGTTCCACGCCTTCATTCCTTCTTTACCATTTATCTTTCGAAGAGTCTTTTTCCCTCGTACTTTCTTTTCTGTTGTTCCGACGACTTCTTCTAAGCAGTCCATCGAACAGCACTCCCATATTTCATCCCTCTGCGATTCTAGGCAACCACCACTCACGAAACGAAATGAGTTACGGCGGCGGCTACTCTAACGGTTACGACCGACATGAGCGCGGTGGACGGGATCGCAATGGCCGTGATGGTCAGAATGGGTAGGTTTTTTGGATCTTTTTTTTTTTTCTTTTTGTTTTGGAGGTAGGGTCGGCGGTCGGCGGTCGCTAACCACTGGTGGCTGTTTGCTTATGTGTTTTCCATCACGTTCTATCTCTCAGCTCCCATTACCTTAATAGCATATTTTACTAACGTCTTTTCTGGAAACAGCGGCGGCCATGGAGGCTATAGCAACGGCGGCGGCTACGGCGGCGGTGGTTATGGTGGTGGTGGTGGTGGTGGCTACGGTGGTGGTGGCTACGGTGGTGGTAGCTATGGTGGTGGCGGTGGTGGTGACAGGATGTCCAACCTCGGCGCCGGCCTCAAGAGTCAGAACTGGGGTATGTGCCCATTGCTCGTTACTATCCTGATTTGCGACTAAAACTAACAAATCTGCCCTAGACCTCTCTACACTTCCCAAGTTCGAGAAACATTTCTACAAGGAGAACCCCGAAGTCGCTCAACGGAGCGCTGCCGAAGTTGATGCATTCAGGCAGAAGCATGCCATTACCGTTGCCGGTAAAGATGTTCCCAAGCCTGTTGAGACCTTCGACGAGGCCGGTTTCCCCCGATACGTGATGGACGAGGTCAAGGCTCAAGGCTTCCCCGCACCCACTGCTATCCAGTCCCAAGGTTGGCCCATGGCTCTCTCTGGACGCGATGTCGTCGGTATTGCCGAGACCGGATCCGGAAAGACCCTCACTTACTGCCTTCCCTCAATCGTCCACATCAATGCCCAGCCACTTCTCGCCCCCGGAGACGGCCCTATCGTCCTAGTTCTTGCTCCCACCCGTGAGCTCGCTGTCCAGATTCAGCAAGAAATTACAAAATTCGGCCGATCTTCCCGAATCCGAAACACCTGCGTTTACGGCGGTGTTCCTAAAGGTCCCCAGATCCGTGATCTCAGCAGGGGTGTCGAAGTCTGCATCGCTACCCCCGGACGCCTCATTGATATGCTTGAGGCTGGCAAGACCAATCTTCGCCGTGTTACCTATCTTGTACTCGACGAGGCTGATCGAATGCTCGACATGGGCTTCGAGCCCCAGATCCGTAAGATCATTGGCCAGATCCGCCCTGACCGTCAGACTCTGATGTGGTCGGCTACTTGGCCCAAGGAGGTCCGCGCCCTCGCTACCGATTTCCTCAGCGACTTCATCCAGGTCAACATTGGCTCTATGGATCTTGCCGCCAACCACAGGATTACTCAGATTGTCGAGGTCGTTTCCGATATGGAGAAGCGGGATCGCATGATCAAGCACCTTGAGAAGATCATGGACAATAAGGAGAACAAGTGTCTCATCTTTGTTGGTACCAAGCGTGTGGCGGACGACATAACTCGTTTCCTTCGCCAAGACGGCTGGCCTGCGCTCTGTAAGTATACACGTCTGATGTCCGTCCTATACCGTAATACGCTAACATGAGCCCCAAGCCATTCATGGTGACAAGCAGCAGAACGAACGTGACTGGGTCCTCGATCAATTCAAGACTGGAAAGAGTCCTATTATGGTGGCTACAGATGTCGCGTCGCGTGGTATCGGTAAGTTCATACTACCTCAACCTCTCCCTTCCCATCTCCCCGTCCCACCTTGAAACCGTTAGCAACCTCCAGCAAATCATTGCTGTACTTTACTCTCATGTCTAGGGGCTTTCTTCCTGCGCAGAACTTGCCTGAACTCTTTATGTGTTCCCTTGGTTCATATTCCTTGCGTGGAGTCTTGGTTTGCAGCGTAGCCAGAGTTCCATGGCTGCGCTTCTTGACTCGCCCTTGTACCGGCATATTTGTGATGAATCTGTGAAGTGGTACAAGCGTGAGCCAGATGGTCGTTTTATTTTGCTACAAATGATGGACCAGTATAAACACATGCCAAGATTCCCGAGGCCAAGGCCTTGGTGCACACCGAATACTCCAGGATGGCATCTGATGCACAATGGACAGCCCCATGCTTTGCCTCTGAAGTGAAGTACAGAAAGGCAAACATATGGAAGCTTTTAAAAAAAAAAGCGCCGCGGCCTACGCTGGACAGTTGCTATACCATATCTGCTCTTACGCCTGCTAACCCTATGTTTCTTCTAACTAAAGACGTTCGCAACATTACACATGTGTTGAACTACGACTATCCTAACAACTCTGAGGATTACATCCACAGAATTGGTCGTACTGGTCGTGCCGGTGCCAAGGGCACGGCCATTACGTTCTTCACTACTGACAGTAAGTAGCAATATCCGCTACAGGTGTTTGGCTACATCTACCCTTTCGTTTTGGAGAGCACTACTAACAGTTGTATTTCCAGACTCTAAGCAAGCTCGCGATCTCGTGAATGTCCTGTCTGAGGCCAAACAACAGATCGATCCGCGCCTCGCAGAGATGGCCCGTTATAGCGGCGGCGGTGGTCACGGACGTTTTGGTGGCTACCGTGGCCGTGGCGGTGGTCGTGGTATGTATCATTCTTGTCACTTGCGTTAGAGAAGTTCAGTGGTTCTAATATGCCCAACCCAACACAGCAAATGCCAACAACATGCCGCTTTCCAAGAGGCGCTGGTAACTGCAATAACGTGACAAGATGTTGCGATTGCAATGGCGGTCGGCCAGAAAGCAGATTAACGGCGTACCTGCATCAGCGTACGCTATGGCATACTATCCTATCACTTTGCCCGTCCTGGTAGAGGCTCTGTTTCCATCGGCGTTTGAGTAGAAAAGGTCAGGTATTGCGACTGGTTTAGAGGCTTTCCCCTCATGCATTAGTCTATGGTCCGCATGCGCGCACACGCCGTTGAAGGGCCCGCCCCGCCTCTGTCAACGTGTGCGGCGATTTGGCTTTGCGGCATGTTCGTTTTGATTTCATTTCCAGTTCCTGGACACGGGATTTCCGTGTATCCACAAGAATGTTTACTTCCACGCATCGGTCAATCGTGTCGGCCGGCTTCACTTTTTTTTTCCTTTGTGCTTCATTTTAGAACATTACTCATGTCGTAATTTCGGATTCTTTGTTATTTGGTGGTTTGGGAAACGACGGATGAGGCATAAGAGCGGCCTGGGGAAGAAAGAGGGCTTGTGCGTAGAAACACCCACAGATATCGCCGCGGCCGAGGGCTTACTAGGTATACATTAGAGAACAATGAAGAGGGCCCGAAGATGGCCATTTAGGTTGACTTGACCTACAAGCGGTCCTTCTCTCGTCGCATGTCGCTTAGACACGAATTCGGAGAAAATTGAAACAAGTATGGCACCCACATGTATCTACAAAACGAAACCCCATCTCAATTAGTGACTTGACTTCTACTTTGCAAGGCCTGATAGCCCGTGGACTAACTAAAGTAGCTCGTTGTTCTTATTTTGGTCGATATGAAGCCAATCAATAATCGGGGACGGGACGGCCCAGGATCGGAAGATTTACGACTTCACTCGGTAGTCATGTTTACAGATACTCCCTCCTTCAGAGTCAGAAAGCACGAGCCCTCTGAATGCTCCCTCGTAATGACGAATGCGCTCTCTTGACAGGCAGGCGGATACCATGTCATTGCTGGCCCTACAACAGGCAATGAAGCGACGATGTTTCCGTGGCACAGACAGCACAGTGGCACGTGGGCACACAGAAGCCCGGGCGAAGAGTCGAGCCGACTATATTACACTCCTCACGGCCCATTTGCACCTCGATGAACTCTTGGATTTTAGAATCGGACGAGATTGTTTTACGAAAAGTACATAGGACAACCGTAGTCGCGGGCTAGGCCGACGTCTGCAATCCGGGAGAGGCTGAGACATATTAGACGGCTAGCATCTAGCTACGGACCAGCTGGCAAGCTAGCGACGCAGAGGGCGGGCTGGCTACTCCATTACGATTACGCCTTCTGTACGTCCGTCTGCAGCCAGTTGTTTAGCTCGGGGGATTTGTTTCCTTTTCTCGTCTTGAGATTGGCGGAAGATGAAAAGTTTCACCTGATAAATAACCTACCTGATGCCCATGGCATACACTATTGCGTCTTGGCTAAAACATCACGGTTCGTCATGTTCGCAAGATTTGGGGGAACAGGTGAGTGAGTACAATAGAGCCCATAGTTTAGATACATCTTCACTAGTACTTACGCCATTATGCTGGCTTTTCGGCCTCTCTTGCAAATTCCCACCAACTGGTCACCAGAGCCTGGCCTGAATTGAGGAGCATGGGCGCAACATTGTTGTCTCTTTATGTCTTGGATGTGCCTTTGGAACCACTGTTTATGACGCGTCGAGGAGACACCGACGGATTCCGCCGATACAGCGAGGTGTTAGACTGTAAACGGTCTTGAACCTGGCCATCTCAAGACTTTTATGTCTTTCTGGGGTTTCTAGGAACATACCCTCTGGAATGGGTGATACGAGAGTGAGGCTCACCCCCCCCTCCCCGGACAACCGTTGACCTAGGCTGGGAAAATGGGCCGAAACTGAAACTGTACCGGCTGAATCGACACAAATGTCGGAAAATTATCTGACATTAGGGGCCCCGAAAGGTCTTGGTAAGAACGAGTCAAGGCTAGCCTAGCAAACCTCTGCACCATTGTGTCTGGTGGCGCTCGCTCTCGCTCTCGCTCTCCCCGACTACAGAATATGCGGACGCCGCTCCAGAGGTAATAGTCGGAAGATTGACTCGCTTGGCGCGAAGCGACTCTCGGGGTATGTTGGTGAGGAGCAGTCCAGGACAGGCTCAACTATCTCACCCTGGCAGGATGAGTCTTCATTTGACGGCTGTAAACGAAGACATGCAGATACGCAGACCTAGGCATAGCGCGAGTGCTGCAGCGTGGTGTCGGTGTCTCTTGCACAAAAGCTCGGCAGTCTTTGGAAATTGTTCCTCTCTGCTGGCGGTTCCCTTACGCCCACCTAGAGACCATGCCTGATCAGGCGAATTTGTTCATACATATACAGCACGGCATGATATGCCATTGGCCTCGGACACCGTGGCTATCCCAGATGAATCTAAAAACCAGGCGGGATAAACCGCTGCTCTGCAGGTTGGCATGGATCAGTCGCGGTCTAACTATTATTATGCCGGGCAAGAAGAAGGCTACCGGCGGGAGATGTCGGCGCCAAAGATCTCTCTGGTGGCGAGAGAGAGAGAGTCACCGGCAAGGCAAGGTAGTAGGCCCGTAGGCACATCCCAAGGTGGAACTTGCATAGTGGCATGCACGATGCTGCCACCGCTACAGCTACGGTGGCAGGAGCTACGGCATGCACATATTCGGGAGAAAGCTGAAAGAAGTCCAGTCTTTCCCGCGGGAAGGGGGAGGGGGGGGCGGCAACAACAACAACTGTTACGCGATTCAAGGGCGGCGTCTGATGGTACAGCCAGCCAGCTGTGCTCCTACCTGAGGTCCACTAACACTCTGAACTCGGCCCAGCGGGCATAGAATATAACGCCCTCCTCGTTTTCGTTCCCTTGGCCTATTTCCTCCTCGCAGATGCGTTGACCATTGATGTAACTGATCTCTCGCCAGCGTTGCCTAGCTGGCAAAGATGAGTAGGGCTCCGTTAATACTCCAATGCGCCGCCGTCTGACAGCAACCCTTCGTCGCCAATTCCGAACAACCCACACCCCCCAATTGACAATGGGTACCCTGTAGCCAGCATGCAGGCCAGCATCGATACAGATAGTTGTAGTTCTCAAATCCTGATCTGAACCACGCACAGCCAGACGACCAGCTACAACCCAGCTGGCTACTGTGTGGTTCATTGAACAAGCGCTCGCTCCGGCCACGCTACAGCACATCTATTGATAGTCAGTACCAACAATATGTGCCCCCGATGCAAGCCATCGGGATGGAGGCAGGGACTTGAGGGGCCAGTTTGGACCAGCCATATGCCCTCCTGCGCCAGCCATGCCATCGCTTCTCTATCCGCCGCGCGCGTATTCTCTTCACCCGGCTTGCATGCTGGCGTTTATGTCTACTTATTATCATTAGGGGCAATTTGCGACATAACCTTGAAGCATAGACAGTTAGTGTCCGTGCCTCCCGTGTACGATCCCGAAAATGGCGGCTGTGATTTGTATTAACAACTATGTATAGGAAGGACAGGACATTGGGCCGTGAAAAAGCAATATGCCCCGACCCAGCTGAACGAGCCCTTCTAGGTGGCCTGGCTGGCGTTCGATACCTTTTCCTGGCCGCCGATGTGTCGCTGGCTGGCTCAGAAGGACTCCCCACGCTGGCACTGGCCATATACTCTGCACTCTCCTCTTCCTTGTCCCACGCTACTGGCCTGCAGCACTCCTCTTCTGGATCGTCTCGATCTCGCACCGCCAGCCATGCAGTGCATGCATACATGCAAAAGTATATCTGTAGGCCTGAGGGGAAAAAATTGTTCACATCATCGTTCCGTCTTGTCAGCACCATCATGTGGAGTCCTGGTTCGGACGTAGACGGGTGTGTTCGGCTGAGCAAGGACAAACCGGGCGCTGTGATTGCTCCCAGAGGCATCCGGCTCTTGGAACCGGCCTCACCTGCCATCATTGCCCATATGTACGGAGCCGGAAAAGGCAAGGTGGTGTTGAGCTTCTGCCCGATCCTGGTAATAGGTCCCCCATTGATACCCCCTTCACTTGCATCCGAACGCCGGAGAGGGGTTCGGTGGGCACACGCTGGCGCTCTCGTAAAGTCGAGCGACCACAGACGCCAGTGACTAATGCACCAACAGATACAAGTACATCGTACGTTAGGGTTGCTGGCTGCGGGCTGGAATCAGATGAATATGATTAATCGGATGCCAGCGGTTCAGGTAGGGACGGCTGGCAATCTCCCCCGAAACCAAGTCTCTCGCCAGCATAGCCAAAGACATATTCCATTCACAGACCATGTTGATATGTTCCTCATTGAATCAACCCCCGAATCTGTGGAGCAGAGACTAGCTCCCCCCCTCCCCTCTCCTCATCTTTGCGTGCCTGGCATGCAGCAGCTAATACACGGGCTAGTCGCGACTTGGAAATCAAGGAGAAACCCGATCTCGGGAAGCCAGTCACTTTCCTTTTTCCTAGCCTGGCCAGCTACAAGTAGTGCACCTTCAGACATTCGCTCGGCCAGCCAGCCAGCGGTGTAGGCATACACCCCCCCCCCCCCCCCTCTCCTTCCAAGACCTCCCTTTTTCCCTGAACAAGATACTTCGTTCAGTGAATCACTAGTGTTGGAGTTTCGCGCCCGCACGTTCCAGAGAAGACGGAGAGGACCGCCACAAGATTCAGCCTCTCCTCTTCCTGCTGCACCAATACCCCCTTCCCCCTAATACTCTCCACACATTCGGAACCAAGTAGGTAGCCAGCGTGGTAGCAAATCCTCATCGACTAGGTCAAGCAAGCCACCCTGATACTTCGTAGGCCCTGAGACTTGCACGCCAAGTCATGGTTAGACCAACCCATACAATGGCCAGATAGATTGACGACGAGGATATCAAGTCCATCTCGTCCCAAACAAGCTTTGGACTACCCCCGTGGCTAAGAATTAGAGTGCTCCGGGTCAGTCAACAGTTAAGGGTACAGGAAAAAAAACAAAACAACAACAAAAAGCAGCGGGAAAAAGCGCGAGACAAGCGACGGCAGCCAAGAGCACGAGATGCCTCTCTAGAGTCAAGAGATTGCACAAGACGTCCACCTTCCCCCCCCACTCTAATAGATCAGGCCGACTGTACAAACCAATTGATACCACATTACCGGCGGGGTCATAGTCCCCGGTGGCGTTTAGGTTTGAGCTATGAGGAATCATCTTAGTCTCCGAGACCCTTATCAAGGAGGTGTAGACACCAAATTTCTTCAACAGCGCTCCCCAATTTTTTTTTTATTTTGTAAAATTGACACTGCTCGATCAGGATGGGGACGACCAGCACTTCCACAGAACCCTCCTCTCCGCACACGCCCTGTTCCCCGCTCGGAGATGTCCTTCGCCAGCTGCATGGGCAGTAGTTATGATGCGCGAATTTTTCCTTCTGAGGCTCCGCGCCACCTAGTGAGATTGAGAATGAGGCCAGTTACTATTGGCAAATTTTAGCAGTACACTCTCGGTCACATCGTGCCCATGCACAACCGTTGAAACCAGACCGTATCTAGAAGGCCAGGGCTTGAAGCGGTTCCCATAGCCCTTGGAGAGAGGAAAACAGCAGAAAGGACGAGAGCAAATGCCAAACTTCGTTCTTCTGTCTGGGATGTCCCTCTACATTCCATTGTGCACCAGTCTGTGCGAACTGGTATTTCAGTTTGGTGCACAAAGTCGAACAACGGTGTCGTAGCGCTGGCGGTTGCCCAGACTGTTGGCGGCGGGAAACGTATAATACCTTGGGCAATCCTCATAATAGTGGGTGTGAGGAATAGGAATAGCGTAGGGGACGATCAATAACGACCGTTTCCTCTTTGGTAGCGTCCCACGTTCGCGAGCTGGGGGTCAAGTTAGTTGCATAGCGTTCCAAGATTTGCACCCACACAGATTCGCTCATCCTGCGTCAAGCATGGCGAGAGTGAGAGCACACTGCCCCATCTCTACCCACGAGACACCCCGTCCTCTCCATCCCATTAGCCACGATGCAAATTTCACTAAACCTTGCGGGCCAGACCAGAACTTGGCGACTCCGATGTGCGTGATGTACCACGCTACACTTGCTGGAGGCGATGCGTCGGTGGGGATAGAAAAGAAAACAGTCACAAAGAGGGGATTGTGTATGCCTTACACATAGCCCCTACCTTTCTGGCATCGAGCTTCGGGTATCTTGGACACGGCCCAACCTCGTCCCGCTCTTTTACCTGATCTGAGCCTTTTCATGGTGTCGGGTCTGACGAACCCCTATTTCCGATTAACATCCCACCTTGTAGCGATGAGGTAACCAGCAAGCTACTCCGTGTCACTCGATTCTGCTCGCCCCTTGTACTGCGGAGGGCGATGGGAGCGCAGGTGCTTAGAAACCTAGCCGTCCTCCCCAGAAGCTCTGCTAGTCCGTGATAGAATCACAAACGAGTCTGGGCGTGGAGAAGGAGCTAATTTTGTAATCTGTTTTCGAGAATACCGACACTAGGGCCGCTCACATCTCCCCTAGGCAAGTTAGCAAGGAAGGAATAAGAATAGCTGGCTGTGTTAAGCTTCAGTACCTGGGCTTAGGTGAGGGTTAGTTTGCGAACCTATTTTGCACTCTCAGTTTAGGGACGGGAAGCGCATCTGCAGTGGGTTAGCCGGTACGCTATCATCCAGACGTATGTACGGAGTACTGACGGGACGAGGACACCCGTGGCGCCGCGTCTTCTGCTAGTTGATGACCATCTGAGTCGGAGCACGCGAGCAGAAGTGTCGCCAGCTAGCTCCGGGCCCCTTCTTCATGCTCTCCGAAGCGGTTGCAGACGGCGCCGTGTCTGGAACCTTTGGAATCTTCGCCAGCACAAAAGTCGACAACCGCTGCAACATGGCAACAGAATCTCATCTGTGAACTGCGTTTCCTGTCTCGCTTTAGAGCGCTGATCGGTTTTATGACAGGTGACGTGAATGTCGATGTTAAGTTTGTGCAACTATGCACAGGGCGGATATGGAGAGGGTGGAATCCGAGACATTGCTGGCGGCTAGGTCTCTTGCATTGCCCATATGGACAAACATTAGCAACTGCTGAGTTTCGTCCGTATCTGGCCTGCACCCCACAAATGTACCGTCGAACAGTGAAAAAGGTGTTCTTTTTTTCTTCTTCTTCTTTTTTTTTTTTTTTTTTTTTTTTTAAAAAAAAAAAAAAAAAGAAATAAGAAACGTTCCCGCTGAACTAATTCAAGATTCGACTGGTCGCTGCATAACGAAGATAGGGTTTAGGTGAGACGAACCGGCTGTCGATTTTGGTTTAGCAACTCTCGTTCATTTAACCAAGCCCGTTAGCTAAGGGGATCGACGAACGGCGCTCTTGAGGTTTCGTCTAGCTATATCTGGACATTACTACAGGGATGGGCTGCGGCGAACGGAGAATGGAAAGCACGTCCAGGAGGGGAATTGCTGGCCTGTCCAGCCACCAGTCCCTGCAAGACTGGTGTGTGCATCCATTATTAATCCTTCCAACGTCAATTGGATAACGATACCCTCGAACCTCGGAAGTGCGCCTCCAATAGTTCATCAGTATTCACCGAGGGATGCGCGTCATTGGAAAAGAAAGCGGAAGACGAACTCGGGACTCAATCTGTACTAATCACCCTGCAGAGGAACGGAGTGATCGGTATTGATCTCTGGCGCTCGCACTGTACAACCGCCCAGGTTCTGGAGGCATGGAAGTAGCCCATTGCGTCATAGACATCTGGAGGGGTTTTGCGCTGTGAAAAAAAATCCAGACTGGGAGTCCTAGCCAATAAGATTCTTTACCATGTCTTTGACAAAGGGACGAGGGGCCAATACTACATTAATATGGAGTTATTGGGTCCTGGGTGATCGACGTTTGGGGGCCACGATCTAGTGCGGTGCTGCCGAAGCCCAGCGCAATTTACTCGGCCGCCAAAGGCCGGGCTAGTGTACATACCAGACTAGTACTTGTGATGGATGTTGCATCGTTTGGATGTACATACCATCTGAGGGGAGGGTCTAGCCTCGCCAGTACGGAGTCCACACCCACCACAGCTGCCTGGCCCCTCCCTGTTTGCATCGGTGGCTGCTGGCCCACGATCAAGGGAGAATGCCCTAGCTCCCTACCGCTCTAATGGGAAATCACCCAAGGTATGGTTCCCAGAGCACGCGCGACGCCGGCGCGTGTCCCTAATGCTAGCGGAAGGAAACTTGCCCCCTAGCGCTCACGGGGGTCTCACCAGCGAGTGAACCTCGCGCCCTGCCCTTGATGATCGCCAAATAGTGCGAACCGGACCATAGTGTCGGAAAATCGCTGCCGTTGGATGTGTGTGTGATGCAGGTGGTACTAGGTGTGGGCGACCACCTCAGTCCACACTACCACAAAAGAAAATACAGAGTATTACGGCCGGGCTCGGCTGGCATTTTTTTTTTTTTTTAAATTATGTCTTCCGCGTCAACGCTACTAATTCCGCGTTGCTAGCCTCCCACATTCTCGGTAACTGGGCTGAGCGGGCTTTTCGCCTCTGAGAGCAGTGGCACCTTCTTAATAACGTGATAATAATTTTGGATGCTGACGATGCTGACGATGCTCTGCTGGTGTGTGACGGCTAGGTGAATTGGCGCTTGAAAAGCGCGATGGGAAAAAGTTGAACGTACCTGTTTCGCGACAAATGTAACAGCAGCGCAAAGGCTCCTCACATGCTTTCACATTTCCTTTGTTTGGCCCACTTTTGTATTGCAGAACCAGCCATCTGTCCTTTGGGGATGGGATTTCTATTGTGCGGCGCAATGGTGGGGGACAGAGTTGACGAGAACTGGGGATGGCTGATGGGGCTGTGTGGATAATAGAGAGATAATACATGTATTTTGAAAGGTACGAAGTACTTTCCACATCATGAATCCGATGCATGTCCTGAGACCGAATCCATTTCCGGATTGTCCCACTCCCAGCACTGGCCTCTGTTAGCGAAGCTGATTGTAATCCAAAGATAATCTCCGTGGGCCACAGAGATGATTCCGACTCCGGCCCATCTCTCCTCCGAAGTAATAATGAGCTTCTGCATTGAATAATCGCTCCTGTCGGGTTGTTGGGCGATGGTGCGCGGAGGTGGCTGCGGCTGCGCAAACTATTAGGGTTGGCGCAAATTCGAATCGCCGCACAGTAGCCGCACAGTAGCCAGTCCATTCATGAGGGCCAAAGTCTTTCGCTGGCATTTTACCCTCCATATGTACTGCTGAGCTCTGTCCAGGCTACTTTAGTACCAAGTCAGGTA
The DNA here is from genome assembly GCA_029532625.1 of Lomentospora prolificans. Lineage (NCBI taxonomy): Eukaryota > Fungi > Ascomycota > Sordariomycetes > Microascales > Microascaceae > Lomentospora > Lomentospora prolificans. The sequence continues at coordinate 580,300 of JARFXM010000008.1, read as the reverse complement.
ATACAACCCCTCCCAAAGGATCTCGACAGCTGGCTGGGTGTTCAATACCGCCTACTACTATTTCTGGCAAGCGCAGCCCCTCTTCTTTGGTTCACATTGATGGGGTCGCTGGCTGGTCCTGCAGCGTTCGTCTACCATGGCAAAACCACGACAGTTGTTGGTAATTACAGATCTTGGATTGATATGAAGCTGAGACTAGCATCAATTGCCCGCAGATGGTGATTTGTAACTTACGACTCAGGAAACATCCCATGACTACAACCTCTTGTTGTCATGGTTACGTCCTGTTGTCTGGCGAGAGAAAGCAGCTTACATGGTAAATTTCAGCGAGCCAATGTAACTCTGTCGGTCAGTCAAGCGTGGCCAGGCCCGCTCGTGCTGGCGGCTGAGAAGTGACTTGGACTTGTTGAGCAAGGAACCCTACCCAGCACTGATGACCAAAAGGGAAACAACATACTAGGAGTTCTCCCCTTCACCGCAAGACCCTCGGATCAAGAAAATGGGGAACGAAGGCAGCTTTCTCTTCGGTCCTCCTGTTCCCAAAGTTCGCTCTCGGCCATTCTCTACCGAGCTGTGGCTTTGTGCCACTGGCCTCCCGATTAGACTGTATGGACCCGCCTCCCCACCATGCATCCAGGGCAAAGTCCGCTGGTCACAGGCCAGGGTTCGTGTTGTGTTCTACTTTCTTCCTTTCCTTCCTCTTTGCCGAGTGGGGTCAATTCATCCGGCCACACCGCACCAGCGAGTAAACCAGATCGAGACCCACAATGGCTCCCTCAACTGCTCTGCTGAAATGGCTGATGGCTGTGTCCTTGCTTGACGACACGATCACCCGTAGTATGCCTGTCCGCCTTGCCAAGTAGGCAATAGGAAGGAAAAGAAGAGAGCCGAACCTGTTTCTCTTAAGTGTGGCACAACAGAGCTGAGCCTGCAAAACGTATGATGATGAGCGACTTGTTTTCGATTACAAATTATCAGGTTCAAGCTTGACCGGAGTTAATCCAAAACGAGAGCGAGCAGACTGGAGGAGGGTCAGGACAGAGTCCTCGGAGTCATCCAAGTATATACTACAAGTGAAAGAAGGTCATATCACTTTGTGGCCTGGGCGGCTCTTTTGCCTGCCGGGTGGGAGGCTTGGCGATTCGCACACAGCGCTTTGGCGTTCAACTTTCGCACTCCCAAGTCCCCTCTTTTTCTGTGGCAAAGAGACCGGGCATCCCTTGTGTTACAAACGTCCTTCGCTCGAGAGGGCGCTCGAGTCGGTCTGGGGGAACCGCACTAAGTCAACCATGCATTTGCGTTAAAGTGATCGTCACTAGGGTTTCTCGTACTCATCATTTCATTCAGGAAAGGTTGGATGAAAATGGCAGGTTCTGGGATATCACTTTCTGCAAGGGTCTGTTTTTACCAGGAAAGTCAACCTTGCTACCAGTGACATACAAACTATACTAGGAGGGAAATTCTCGGTTTGGGGTATTATGTACCCGTAAACTAGGAACCATGTCGTTATGAAGGAGTGGGTTGATGTCCCCTCAGATACAGAACTGCATGGATTGAGTCTGTCATATTTTGTCGCCAGTTTTCGTGGCTTGAGCGCTTGCAATGAGGGTCTGAACTATCGGGCCTTAAAGTTTAGGTCAGCCCGACCAAATATGATTTACATATGACCCGATAAGAACCGTCGAGGATGATCGGAAGCCTGCCTGAGCAGGTCTTTCAGTCTTGGGGGACACCAGGTCATACTGATACCACTCAGAGATCCACAATATTTCCGTAACTCCGGGCCAGTCTCAGTGGACGCGCGAGGGTCGAGAATGCCGTCCACCCTGGCCTCGTCCTCCCAGCCACTCATCGGTCCCAAGACCCCTGAATCTGGGCAACCGTTAGTGTGATTCCTGGGCTCTTCGACCTGTCGACCCCAATACCCACCCTCCTGATCCTGGAATATTATGTTCACCTATCCCGGAGTATCGCCGCTGCATTACACAAGTATCCAGGGCCGATTGCTTACCTGGGCCAAGGTGCATGGCCACAATGGCGAACTGGCAGATGCGGGCTGAAAAGGGAGAATCACGCTGGTGTTGTTCGCCATCGGTTCTTCTTTGGAAGGAACATCTCTTTCTTGATAGAGACGATCGTTAAAGGAAGAAGCAGCGCCACCAACACCTTCTCTCACTCTCGGGGAGATAGCCGATGCGTTGTCTGTCAATCAACGCTAGTTCAGCTAGTCATACGCGGGCGGCCTTGCAGAAGCAGCATTATCGAGATCCGTGTCCCCCTTCAGCTAGTGGTAGCGCTCCAGTCATTGCTTTTTCTACAAATTTTCCTTCTTCGAATCGTGGAGAGACAAGAACTGGCGGCGGGTATCCCTTCTATGGTTGAATAATCCCTGGGACGCAAGTCGATGACGGATCGGTGTGGGCTAAAACCCGATCCAACCCCTCCACACTTCTTCCAGCCACCATCTGCACTGCATTTTTGTTCCCAAGGCACCGGCGAAGTGGGTCGCCCACTCGTAAACAGAACGGGTCTCTTAATTGACCAACTGGGCCCAGGACCTCGGAAGGATTCAGGGATTGGCTCGTTTACAAGTATATCCTCGTCTCGTGGAGGGGGCGCGCGAGGATGGTTGTACGAGCGAGATAGATATCTTGCACGAAGCTGCATCGCACGGTACCAAGGGCTGGGAACAGGCAAGGGTGCCATTGACTCGAACAACTATCTGAGGTGACCGCTGATGTTCTTCTGTCGGAAAGAGTGATGGCTTCGTTTCTTATGTAATATGGGTTGATATAATGATGTCCCGATACAACGCTTACTGCACGTAGCTGGTCACAGGCCGGTACTTCATTGGTTCATGTTCTCACATTATTGGTACCATGTGTCCTCTCGTGTGTCCCGAAATGTCAACACACATGGAGTGGGTGCCAGGCGACTCGAGAGAATATCGTAGAGAGGAAATACGCCCGTTCCGGGATTTCCTTTGATGAAGTGAAGACGAATCGAATTGCACAATACCGGTGGATGTGAATACTTTTCTATCATCCGAACCGCACTGGATTGATCGGTCATGGTTCCATGACAGGCCCAAACGAGCGACGCACATGTTCACACGGTGTATTCAGGGTGGAGGGACGTATTTCGTGGGGAATTTCGCGACGGTTCAAGTTCTCATCGTCATCAAGGTCACCAGAAAGGAAGTTATATCGAGAGCTGGAAAAGCTAAAACAATTCCTTTACAGGTGTTGCACAACATATGATGGGGCATATTTGCCGTCTATCAAGCGGAGGACGGATTTTAAGTATCGAGCTGCACTTTCGTCCAGCCCGGGATGACCCTGCGATGTTGTTTGCAAAAATCGCAAGGAGCCAATTTGCCAGCCGAGTAACGTCGTACAAGTTCTTCTTCCACGTGAGCCCCTTGTGCTCTGGGGTCCTTGAAGTTGCGCTGAGCGGTTCCAGGTTCCTTAGATGGGTCCCTTCAGCCAAGGGAGGGGATCAACTATGAGGGAGGGAGGGGTGAAGGAAGAGAAGATGGCCAAGGTGAGCTGGCTGTGTTACGCGCACCACACTAACGTGGACGCTACTGTATGCTACACTTTACCACAACGTTGGTCCAGGTCCGAGTGCCACTATGACTAGCGCACCAGACACGTGGAGAGGGTTGTCGAAAGGGTCGCATTCGCTCGCTCGAGGCGCTATGAAACCAGGGATTAATTCTTTAGTTTGCCCAAGAGCCATGCCGTGGTACCGGTTTTTTCCAAGTCGCGCCCTGGCGGACGCTTCCTTGCCGATGGCATTATGCTCATAGTGGGTGTAGTGAGGCAGGAAGCGCATTAGTGGAGGGAACCATCTCGGCAAATGCTTCTGGCCTGGTGATAGCGGGTTTCGCGGAGGCGACACTTTTCGTGGGTTATTTTTTTTTTTAAATTTATTTTTTATTTATTTTTTTTCTACCTTCTCATTTTGGAGCGGCCCCCAGAGGAGTTGGCGTCCGCGTTATCACCATGCTTAACACACACCACCGCAAGAGAGAAGCCTGTAGACATCGTCCCCCCGGCCGTAGAACATTTCACCGGATAAGGACACGAGCAATCAGAGGCCTTGGTTTATGGACAATCGATTGGCGGTGTGGATACCAGCAAGACCAAGTCGACACAAAACCGCGGTCCTGGTCGTGTCCACCTGGCAAAATCCAATTCTGTTGTGGAGGGGACTACGAAGGCATGTCCAGCTGACATTTACAAGGAACCGCCAGCAAGATGGATCCAAGCTGGACCGTTGACGTCGCTCCCACCACTTGAGGCATCGGTACCAGCGGTAATCAGACTCGAATACCAGCCCGAAGATGGTGATAGGTCTTAATAAATTGGTTGTGTTTAGGCAGGTGGCATGGAAACGTTTAATTTCAGGGATAATCCGACCAAATAATGCGCTGTGATTGAGAGGAAGGGACTGAAGAAAAATAGGGGGTGGTTGTTGTGGTGGAACTCTCCCGAAGAAACGGAGTCCATCAAAAGCGTCATTCTTCCTCTGTCAGTCTTGCCTCCACCATTCCGTCAAATCAATCCGAATACGGGTGAGGAGGGGTGGCCGGAAGCAGACGACTTGATTCTGTACCCTTTTCCCCGTCGAATAACGGGCGACCATAACCCTGTTTCGAGGTGGTGGAAATCGCCGGGAATTCGGCGCAAAACTCTTTCGCTCTTTTCCGAACTTTTTTTTTCCCACTTTCCTCTTCACAGCTGGCCAACCTCTTGCATATGAGGCTAGCTAGAACCTTGTCGCGGTCTCTCGTAAATACTCGATGGTTCGGGACCAACTCAGAACCACCACTTTCAAGGCACAGTTATTATATCGCGTTGTGACTTTTGTATGGTGTTGACCAAGAAGATAACCCTGTGCCTTCCCCAAGGCTCTTCAGTTTAGATCCGGCTGGTCGGGTCGCCTGAGATCTCATCGACGCCCAAATGGTGCTAACGCTGGTGACAGATCGGCCTAGTGGACGAGGATGGTTGCGTGGGAGTATACTTGGTAGGGAACTGGAGCGCGCTATACCAGACCGAACCGGGGTTCTGGGATGGTGGGTAGGGCACAGCGATCCTGTCTTAATCAATATTCTTCCCATCGTTGCACGGGCGCAAGCGCAAGACGACCATCAGCACCTCAGTGCAGGTAATTTACAGAGTACAGGTCCGGCGATGCCAAGACTTGCGAAGCGAGTCTCCAGAAAAGCACGGCCTGCAGTGCTGATTGGCATCAATGGACAGCTTTCCACAGGACGACAGTAGCGATCCTCTGGGAAGAAGCGGGAAAAAAAATTAGCGGGCTCGACAGTCCAGCGAAATCATTCGCTGGTGGCCATCTGTGCCTTGATTAGCGGCGCTCAATCGGCTGGCGCCCGAGCCACAATCCCTCCCTGTTGTACCCTCCTTGCCTTATCCAGTCTGGCAAAGCCATGTCTGGATGGGCTTGCATGGGCCTTGAAGCAACCCGAGCCCTGCTCCTTTGTTCTCTGCGGTGTGTGGTGAATTTTCGGGGTTTGCCCAAGTTAGGGATGCAGTTTCGGCTATCTTGATTTCTTCCCTTTGACTTCAATTTTGGGTGAACCTTGCCTCTCTTATAGACACCCCCCCACCCACCTCTCCCTTTTCCGCCTTCGCTTGGTGTCGCCTCCTCGTGCTTCTGCAGTCGTTGCTCGTTGTGGCTGAAAGATTCGAAGTCTCGAAGCGACAGTCCGACACTCCGATTTGGAGGCAAAGCCCAGATGTGGAGCGCAAAGATATTGAAACCTTGAGACCTGGTCGCTTGTCGTGTCTGTCGGGGGTTACATGAGGACTGAATTTTCGTCGAGGAAGACGAGGAAGGGGAAGACAATTGATGCAAGAAAGATTGATTACAGTATAGCGGCATCTTGATACACTAACCCCCCTCAGAGACAAAAGGCTCAATGGGTCGGCTAATGTTGAGGAGGGAGTTGAAGAACTGGCGGAGTTAAGGAGTCGCCCTGTGTTGCGAGACTTTGCCTGGTTCGAAGGTAGCATTGCGATATTCGTCGCTGTGCGAGCAGGGCAGTGTGGGAAAGCGCCAGCGAGCATTAGCGGAATTCGGGGTTGATGTGCGAAAGAACATCTATTAATGCTGAAGTATCCACAGTGGGTGGGGGGGTTGAGCCAGAGAGCCAGGGGTAGTACATAGATATACAGAAGGCAATAGCACCAGCACAGAACCACCAATAGGTCCACTGAGGGAAGCAGAAAATACATATGTAATCGTACACAGGATGTTCTAGGAAGGAGCACTTGAAGGAGAGGGTTCAAATTCCCCGCCGTCATAGAGCAATGGTGTCGTGGGCTTCGAGGGCAAGACCCCCTGGCCGTACATTGCGCTATCCTACTGATGAGAGCCAGGAAGTTGGAATTGCGATGTCGACATCGGGGTGTAGTGTCCTTTTTAGTGCCAAAAGCACCTGCAGGAGAACGCGGATTGATGGGATGAGCGATGAATTGTAGCATTGTGCCTTTTCCTTTCTAGGAATGGTCCGTGCGAAGTTGCCGACAGCCTGGTTATCCCAATCCCCCCAACCATCCCTCATCAGTGCAAGTCGACAACAGGATGAGGGTTATCATAATGGGATCATTAAGAAGTGGGCCAGCCTGGGAGCTTGGATATCGTGAAATCTACACCTCGAGCTGCAGTGTTCTTCTTCAAACAGAATTGAACACCTCATAACTCAGCCCGCATCCAAGAGCCGGACCCCCCGCAATTGGAGATCCACGGTCTCTAACGGCAGTCTGTCCGAGATCATTGGATCTGGTGTTGTGCAGGACAAGGCAATTGGGTGGTAGAAACGCGAGAATGTGGTGGCAGGTAGGCAGGCAAGACGTGTAGGAGACCAAGACCTGTGCATCGCCCTTCATTTCTCTTTCTCGTTCTTTTCCTCCGCGCTTCAACTATTCACCTCTCTCACACACCCACACTCTCTCTTTTCGTCTTGCCGTATATCTACAAGATTACTTGCCCTGGCTCGCCTCACCTCGCCCTACTTTGGCTCCGGCATTCTGTTGGTAGAGTCTGGCCAGCGTGCGCGACTGGCCACAGAAGCCGAGGGTGCTTGTGCTTCTCGCATTCGCCCCCCTCGATGATTTCAAACAGATTTCATCATAGCCATTGCAGCTGAAAGCATCCCTGGGCTGCGTGGTTGTGCCGCGACCTGCATTCGGTAACAATGTCTCTCACAAATGCTCCTTAGCCTTGGCCTGTCCCATCACCCCACTTATTGTTGCAGTTCACATGCCTGTTTGTTCACCCACCAAGAGGCGCAGTGACAAATACATCTCAGTGTTCGATGGAGGAGCCAGCACCAGGGACGTGCTGGCGGACGGGCTGGCGGAGGCGCTGTCCCACTCCCCCGACAGTGGCAGCCAGGTTGAAAGTCAGCCCAGCTGTGGGATCTGCAATCCCAACTCAAGGCCGAAAGGAGAAATGGAAAGAAAAGATGAGCAAAGGCCCATTGATGCCACAGCAGGAGTGTTCCAATTCAGTCGCGTCCTGGTCACGCATCAATCCCATTGATTTATCCTTGTCAACTTCGTCTACACCCACCCATCCATTACGTATCTGCTCTGTGCGCAAATACAGCTCGGCCACACGATGAGTTGATATTCCACCACCCCTGCCTGACCCTGGCACCTTGCCTCCCCCCCAGGTCTGCATCTTTCATCTCTCCTGAAATAAAAAATGCAACCTCTGGGCAACCTCGAGGTTGCTGAAAGCGGAATATTGTACGAACCCCCGCTCAACAATCGTCTTTGGATATACCTATCATTTGGCTGCCGTCTGATGCGCATTGATAGCGCCCGCCTGTGAACAAGGGAGTGGTCCAGCCGCCTCTCGTTTCCCCGTTTTTCCGTCCTTTCCCCCAATCCCATCAATTGATCTGCGTATATTACCAGAGGAATGGTGGTATCATGTATCCATCTTGATCCGGACCCTGAAGAACGTGAAGATGATTGAAAACCATGCCCACCCCCTTGTGAGATGAAGACTAGCGGTATTTTGCGAGAGCTGGGCGACGCAGGGTACGTGCGGCTTTCAATCCTCCAGACTCACGGAGACTTTGCTTCTCGAGCATGGCTGCATGTCCACAGTGGTCCCAAGTATTCCACCATCCCATTTTCCGGAGAATATTCGTTAGCGAGACACTACAGTAGTGCAATGTGCTACTGTATGTCGCCCTTGCAGTGGGCTTGCCTTTTCTTGCTTACCGTCAGGCCTTCTAGCCTTCGTTGGCCAAGCATTAATGGTATATCCCCTGCACATGGCAGCATTGCTGGCGATGAAATTATCCATATTCAGAAGCCAGCCACAAAGCCTCCAACAGCTCCCCACCTTTTAGGACGGCCATGACGAAAACTGCATCTAGCTTCACAGGGGTTCGTCGAGGGTTTTCTTTATCTCTTTCCGGTTCCTGCCCTCGGTAAGATTCTGCGCACAATCCGCTTCATGGCTTCGCGACCGTATCCCTTTATTTTCTTTTTTCGCCCTTCCAAGTCGGCGTCGAATAGCATTTCGATATATTGGGATCCACCATGAATGTCCTCACATGAGCGAAACAAATCGCATAAATATCATGGCTCCTAGTCAAGTTTACGATATCGACGTCAATGATCAACTTGCTGCCCGTGCAGCTAGCTAATCCATACTTCTACTCTGCTCCGTCTCAAGTGAGTTTCCAGCAGCTAGCTCTAAGGGCCTAGCGCGCGAGAATAGTAGAGGAGCTTGGGTAATTTGACTAGCTCAGAGATTGAGGATGCTTGTTTCGGACCATGACCCCCAATGGCTCCGGTCCGTGATGATGCTGCTGAATTGTTTGTCAGATTGCCGTGTCTCCGATCTCAGAGTGTTACGCACTAACAGCAATGCATTGGGGAATTAAAGCATCAAAATGAGGCTCCGAAGGCCATGTGAGCGTTTGTTGGTGGTTGCCAGTCAAATGTTGTTACGGGGATCAACGACAATCTCTCGCGCAGGCAATCACGAGCCTCTCTCTCCTTCCATATGCGCTAACGAGGGGAATGAAGATAGCGTTCAGAATATCATATTTACGAAGACATGTGAGACGAAGATTCGAGGGATTGGCCTTTGCCAACCTGTTTACGAAAGGGCAGTTCTCGATGTGCCTTGGCCTGTTACTCAGCGGAGGGCAGGTTGAGAAGAGGAACGCTTGGCGGGAATGGCCCTCCGATTCACGGCACACCTGCGTCAGGTTTTGCTCTCGTTCGTTACTCTCCCGTAGACAAAAATGTTCCCATGACCGAATTCTTACGCACGGCGTCTTTGCTGGCTGTCAAGATGCTCACACGACCTTGACCTTGCCTTCCGAGAAAGCAAGGAGTGCGAACAGGTGTTGGAGTCAAGATCTAAAACCGTCGTAGCCAGTTGAAGTCAAGGAGAGCAAAACAGAATTCTCCTGTACTCCGTGTTGCCCTCGTTAGCGTACTCCGGGCCATCACTCAATCCGTACCTTTCCAGAACTCGATCAGAACCGACTTGGGGGTTCGCATCAAACCTTTGGGGACAGTCTATGCCTGTTCAATGCTATCAGCGCCTGCGCCTTCTCCTTGTGTGCCCTGTCTTCAAGAACAGGCATGGGAGGTGACCCGAAGGATACAACCCATTACCCACACCCGAGAGTACCAAGGTACGAAGAATAGGCGAGTACATTTGTACCACGAACGAACCCATAACCACGGTGCATTCTAGGTTCACCCCATCCCACACCTGACCCTTTTTGGCGAACCCACCCATATGCCTGGGTAGGTCATCTCGATTGTCTGTAGGTGTGTACGAAGGTACAAAGTACAATTTATTGGGTGGTTTGCGTTGAGTGGGAACGATACGCCCAGTACCAATTCAGTCGCTTGTGTGTGTAGGCTCTCGTCCTTTCACCGACCTGACCTGCACGAGTTCATCACCTCGCTCCTTTCCCTCGAACCGTCCACGAGTCAGCAGTCGTGTTATATTGCAGCAAAAGGAAGACCTGATTCTCTCTTGCTCTTATATCGATCATATCTGCAAGGTGCGGAATAATCTCCTTTTTTCCTTCGGCGTCCGCCGGTTCGTGATTATCATCAATTACTAGATGAGACAGAGGCACCGCACTGGGCCTTCTCTGCAACTTTCCATCTGATCGCGTCTTAGGCGGAGCTTTTTTGGCGTTGGATTGCTTGGCCATAAGGGACCCAATCCCTCCCCTGGCACAGGGCAACTAATAGTACATCGCCAGCCAGCCTGCAAAGTATTCTACACTCGTGGCCAGCGATTGTGGTATACCGTATCTCGCGGCGCTTCACTTCTCACGCTGGCCCTCTGCTCTTCGAATCCCTTCTTCAACACTCCCACAAAGAAATGTCGGGAGGAGTCTCTAAATGAAGGGCTGCTTCCCTCGTGCCTTCTTTTTGCACATTTATCTAAGTGCTTCTGTGGTGGTCCATGTCCTTGGGCTTAACCTTGCCACTGATGGTCGGTCCGGCAGTGGCGTTAAAAGTGTCGTTAGTCGAACTCAAAAACATAATTTTCCAGCGACGAAAAAAAATTACGCACAAAAACCTCGCGGGGAGAGATGCTTGCCTTGGTACCTCGGTCAATTGTCTAGGCCCTCCAAGTCGCAACAGAAGTTTCCGAGTCGAGTATTTACTCAGCTAGACGTCAGCCGTCGTTGACGACTTTCGAAGTCGGAAGCATTTTTCCCCTTCTTCCTCTCTTCTTCATCCCCTCCTTCTCTCCATCTTTCCCATCGTTTTTTCTTCCTTCCCAGAAACCCAGAAATACTCGTTGTATTCCCTGTCCCGCTTCGCGCCAGCCCGACACGACCATACGCTACTTCGGAGAAAGCGACTTATCGTCTAGGCCCCGCGCTTTCTCTAGACGTTCAATCTTGTGATCAAAGTTCTGCACTGCGCAGAAACTACGATCCACAACTTGCCGATACAAGCAAGGTAGGCGACCCAGCCTGTCACCCATCGCCGGCCTACCATTCACAACAGCCAGGACCCGAGCCAACCAAGGCCTGACCACCAAGCACCACCGGCGGGCATCATAACTTACCACACCCCCCTGCCCCCCTACTTCTCACTGCTCTTGACTCGACCCATCCTTTTTGGGCTCCTCCCCCCGCCCACTTTTCCCACCACACATGTACCACGCTAAAAACGACCCCCTACTTTCTCTCCCCTCTGCTCTCCGCAAGTCCAAATCCTGAGCTTCGCGAGCCGTATTTTAGCGGCATAGCACCCAGACTTTTTGTGATCTCGTCGAAGACAAGTGATCCTTGCCTGGCCTCGTTCCCCCAAGCCAATAATACTATTGACTTGCCTTCCGAGTCCGCTCCACACACAACCTTGGGTGTTCAGCGACTGGCAGTCTACCTAGGATTTATTATTAAGAGTCAGATCTCTTTAAAGCTTGCATTTCTAAATCTTATCATCCATCGTCTCTCCCTCCACCCACCCACCTTAGGATCATTACGCCGGCCACGCCTCTCGTGACAGCACAGGGCTTTTGCTCTACACCGCCGTGTTGTCCAACCTGCTCCCATTCTGTCTTCGTGTTTACGAACTCGTCTTCCCTCACGGCCGATTCAATCTCTGATTCGGATAGGTCTAGAAAGAGGGGCAAGCCAGTAGGAGGAAAGGGACACGACCAAGGTCCTTTCGCCCTTAATTGGAATCTTTGCGCCTTACTCCAAACCAGCAAACTTGCCCAGCCGGAGGGCTACTCTTCTAGTCTTCAATCAGGTTATACTCACCAATATAACCTCCTGGCCACACATTTGCGCCGAAAGAGAGCATGTACCTGGAGTCCTCGCAGCCTCGCGCCGGCTTCATCGACCATCAGAAGTCCCTTCTGTCTCCCGCTGTTCATCCCCCGAGAACAGCCTCAGACCACCACGCAGCAGTTTCGGCGCCCAGCAACGGTCCTACGATGGAACGAAATACTAGCGACTATTCTCAACCTGGCTTGCCTTCGCCATACCCGACTCCGTATGCGGATGGCAGGTCCGAGGGCTCTTCGGGTGATCACCAATCCACCTCTCAATATCCCGCACCTCAGCCAGAAGTGAGGTCTAATACATATTCCACTTCAGCGACTCCCACATCCGAATATAGCGTATACCCCACGTCTGCGCGGTCCGGGTCCTTCCCTGAACACATGCAGCGGCCCTACCACCCCCATCCTGCCGCCAATAGTGGGAGCAGTGGAGGTATGGCTCAAGCAAACAGTTCGTCCGCTCCCCGAAAGGATGGACGATTCCATCGCTCGCGGCATGTGAATTCTCGCTTACTAGTCCTTCCAGATCCATCCATAGCGGCGCCCAGCCCCACCTACCCTTACAGCCAGGCGCATTCGCCTTACGGGCCTCCTGGCGACATCACCCCCAATTATCAACATAGCGGTGGTGTCTATGCTCAAGCCAGACCCGAATGGGCGGCTTATGGGCAACATAGTGCCGGTCCTTTGACACCGACAGGCCCGGTCTTCCCTACAACGCCGTCATCTGCGCCGCCACAGCCGCGCCCTAGTCAGGTAAGCTTAGACAGGCTACGAGTGCCACCAGTTAGCGCACTAGGTTTAGTTTAGAGGCTGACTGGCGGAATCAGGTGTACTCATTCGTACCAATTCCCGGTTCTCAGCAGCATAAGCGCCCAAGGAGGCGTTACGAGGAGATCGAGCGGATGTATAAGTGTGGTTGGAATGGCTGCGAGAAGGCTTATGGAACGCTTAATCACCTCAATGCCCACGTCACGATGCAAGGGCATGGTACTAAACGGACCCCTGACGGTATGCACGGTTTGACTTCCTAACACATGGCCGCGACAACGAACTAACAACTAGCCAGAGTTTAAGGAGATCCGCAAAGAGTGGAAGCAGAGGAAGAAAGAAGAGGAGGCTCAGCGCAAGGCCGAGGAAGAACGCCAGCGCACCGCCGCTGCCTCGGCTGCCCAAAGCCAAGGTCAGGAACCTGGTCCTGTCGATGGTGCTCAACCCACAGGTTACCCTGGTTCCCGGGCCCTACAGCTTCCTCCAATCGGTTATCAACCCAACGCCTACCCTGCGCCTCCATCAGCGGGCGTGCCGCAGCAGCCGCTGCCCGACTACGGGAACAGCCAGATGTACCCTAACTATCCCCATTCCCCTTACGGGCCGCCTGGCCAGAGCATGTACAGCCAGTGTAAGTGGATATCCCTATCCCTCCCGGCACGCTTTCAAGCGGTATGCGCTAACTGCAGCCGAAGCAGCTGCGAATGGAAGCCAACCACCCAGCCACTAGGAGCGCTGCTATGCACCGTCTTAAGACTTTTCTTTTCCAGTTCTTTTAATCAGCCTTTATTAGAGTATGGTCACCAGACAACCTTTGCAATACATCTAAATCGTTTGTTTTCCCCACCGCAACAGCATCAGAGGAGGAGGAGGAACCCATGCATGCATTGAGGAGTCATGAGAAAGAAAAATCGGGCGGCCCTGTTTTTTTACCGGTTCAGTTTGGTTCATAGTTTCAAAACTTGTGACGTTGAACGCTTTTTTTCCGTCGCTTTCCCTTCAGTTCTTTCTACCATTTTTTCTCTCGGTCAAATCCCCATGAGGTATAAGCGGGATCAGGTGGGTTGGGGAGCGGTGTTTTGTCTTGATTATCCTCGGGACGGGCGGGGCTAACGGTTTTAACGGTCATTCATTTTCATTCTCAGGTGACAGGTAGTAATCATGAAGTTGAGTGGACTCGTGAGTACCAACTCGGATTTTCTCCGATCATCAAAATCATCAAATCTCAGCCGTAGCCCAACCCACCATCATATGTCTGTCTACATTCCAACAGGCGTTTGCTTGACTACATGTGGAAGCTGCGTGTTCAACGTGCTTGTTCACTCGATGCCGGGGCACCGCACTCGAAGCTCGAAACCAGGTTAACAGGCGACGTTGGCTTCATCGCGTTCACAAAAACTCCCGAATAATATACAAAATATTTCATGATGGCCTGTGACTACCTTGAACACCCTCTCCACCTACGTAGCGGACGGCATTCACTATTAGTGAGGTAACCTAGTCGAGGCCACGAGTAATACTCCCTATGGAACCACAGGACGCCTCGGGAGCTAAGGGTTTTGACTAGTCTAGCTTAAGAGCTGCCTCAAGTTGAAGCCGGGATGTCAAAAGAATGTCGCATCGAATTCAGCCGCTGAGATGACTATAGCAGCACTGTGGAAGCGTCATCCAATATGTGGACGAGGAATGTATTTCGCACGGTATATAGCTGTCGTACAATATTTCTGAAAGGGCTCGCCTCTTGCTGTAGGTCCAGCGCCGGCAGGAGAGAGATGTCAGCTTTTTCTCCTTCGAAAAGGGGAGGAGGTGAAGATATATACGATCCTGATAAAACCCCAATATCTCCATATACATACATCTTCGATACTCCGCCGCAGGTGTCAGGCCTCGCTAGCCGGGGTGCGTCTATCGGGAGGCGGGGGGGGGATTTTAGGGCAGTCTCCCGCTTTTTGACCCTTGGTTTTCTTTGTCGTTGGTATTGAACATGGGCCGGGCTCTCAGGGCGGCTCCCTAGCGTCTGCCCAAACTCTCTTTCTTTTCCATTTTGGTTCTTTATCCCGTCATTTCGCCAACATGCTTGGGCGATCCCACTGTTTTGGTAGGATTTGCTTTTAGGGCGCAGCTAGTCGGCAGTAGTCCTTTGTGGAGACCAGGATCAGGACTCAGGACGAGTACTTCGGTGGAGATTCGGCCGAATTGAGTGATATCAACACCCGGAACGGCTCAGGGATATGTCTCGTGGATGGATCCCTTGAGGGGAGTGCACTTCATCATATCCGCTAGGCGAGATGGTTTTTTTTTTTTTCCTTTCCAAAAAGAGAAACGACAGGTATAGCTGCGGCTCCGACTGCGGCTCATGCAACACATGTCGATCAATGTGGGAGATCCCGAACGAAATTGAAATGGGGTCATAGAGTCGCAATTCTACGAGTCCACGTCACTCAAATTGAAAGTTGGGGTTTCCGTTTTCCACCACAAGATACTGATTCTTGATGTTCGGCGGCGACAAGGTTATGGAGATGATATGGGCTATCTACTGCGCACAAGTTGATATGCTTCCACTTAGTGAGCGACTCGTGTTTATCTTTTCTTTCTTCTTCTTGGCAAGTATCTGAGGTCGCCTTCTGGACGCTGGCTTTATAATACGGTGCTGACCAACGCGGGATTTTAAGTAGTTGACTGTTGATCGCTTGGTGCAACCGGGTTCTCGGGTCCGAGGGATTGATGATGTTGGCTCCGGCTTTGATTTGGTTTGGTGGGGGTTGCCCTGGCCACCGCCCGGTCTTGGCAGGGAAATATTCCAATTTTGGATGCAAAAAGAAGGGAAAGGGAAAGGGTTCCAGGAGGTAACCCAAGGAGTGGATTATTGAAAAGGACGGGAATTGCCAGCGGAAGGGGTCAACCATCAAATGTTATCTCACCTCACGTTTTCCATTCAAGGGAGAGCATGTGACGCTCTGGCAGAAGGGACGAGCAGCTGAAGGTGGAAACAAGTTTCAAATCTGCCGCCCGGCTCACCGGAAGGGTTACTACAAGTAGCCAGGCGAGGGAAGAGGCCCTGTCCAGCAGCCTCCAGGGGCCGTCACCGGTGCATTCCGCCAGCTGGTCATGTCCCCTTACAAAAAGGGAAAGAAAGTGCTTGGTGGTGACCGGGTTCGGGGTATGGTCACCTGACAGGGGCCAACCATGGCCTGTTTCTTGGGGCTGAACTTTCGATGCAAAGTGACCGGCGCCAAGGACCAACCGCAGGAGCGAAGATCTATTAGTCAGGAGCCTCAAGAGCAGTTTTTTTTTTAAGGGTACAGGGGCGTGTGTTCCTGACTCTGGCCGATGAGGATGGCGTCTCTTTCCCGCAACAAACGACCCTGTGTCGCCGGAGCTTCGGCAAGAACGTATCACAAGAAAGGATTCTCGGGCTGGAATGAGGCTTGCACCTTTACGGTCAAAGGCCGACGATTTGCAGGAATATGTATGTGTGATTGATAGAGCAAGCCCCCCACGGCCACTAGGAGATTAGGAGACATCTCCGTATCCAGAGAACCGACCGTCTCCGTGCCAGCCAGCAATGCGACATGGTTTAGCGTGCAGGTCGGGCTTGACGGGGAAGTATTAACTGGGCGTCATCCTAGCATGAGCGAACTAAAAGATTCGATGGCTGAAGAATTGATCGACAGCTATCTGCGGTCACCCCTTCTTAAGATCCCGCGCGCTTACGATTTCATCCCAACGAGTACTTGAGCCAAGGGCCGAGGGTTTACAGGTGTTGTAAGGCCAAGTGGACCCAGGTCCAGCTTTCCCGGGCAGTCCGATTTCCAAAACGCCAGCGGGCCGTTAAGAACGCAGCAGGGTTTTTTCTCCTTTTATTTTATTTTTTTTTTATTTTATTTTTTATTTTATTTTTTATTTTATTTTTTTTTCCTGCCTATCAATATTAAGGTTCTTTTTGTTTGAGAACAACCTGGCGCCTTGTCGCGCCATGGTAGCCAGGGGGCCCTGGTGGGCTGGGTTGGACTGGCGCTCTGGCAATAATAGCTGGCAAGGTGTGGATTTATGAGCAAGACCACCCAGATACGGCACTATTTGTAGACCATTTTTGAGCGGCGCGTGGCCAGCGTAGAAGGATGCTTTTTAGCGGCTGATGGTGGATCTCGAGTCCTGCTTCGTCCTCTATTTAGACCGAATGTATCTATGCCAGCGTAGAGTATTAGCGGCTAGAAAAGCGGGATGTGATGGGTTGGTCAGACCAGGGCGAGGGTATGAGACAGCCGGCTGGCTGCACACCACCTCTACTATATGCTATGTTACACGCTATACTAGTCGTTGTAACTGGCATGATCCATCCAGACAGGCTGGGGATGGTGTTGCAAGCCGAGAATTTAAGGCCTAGCCAGCAGGGAGGCAGGGTGTATATCCGAGACGACACTAACACTAACCCTCGGGCTTGTCCCAAGTTAATGCTGGCGCTGCCTGGCACCGAAGCGACCCTTGCATCGCGGCTGTTGGCCGCACATTGAAGGATTTTAGCTTCGCGAATGGAGCCAACGAGCCTCAATTTTGGCTGCATCCGTGATAGTGTCGGGGGAAATCTATCGTCTGGGGATGGTAACGGAAGGTGGGAAAGGACAGATGAAAGAAAAAAAAAACGGCCGGACGTGAAGGGGTAGTATGTGCGTTTTGAATACACAAGTGGGTTCCGGAGGGATCATCTTGGTACTCTTTTCCAATTCGGTCTCCCCTTCTAGCTTAGGACTTGGGTATTAATTGATGCTCAGTGCTGAGCACGCTGGTTTTACGTCGGACGAGATGCCTTGATATCACTGATATAAATGCTGACGAAGGGATCGCCGTTTGGAATACCCGGGTGGCCAAAAGCACATGCGAAGTCGAGATAAACTCCGTAATATGAGTGAAGAGCAATATATCGACCTTCGCTTATTGGCCCTCGTATCCCGCATCCTTGTGAGGATCACGGGCGGATCGCCAGTCGTTTTTCTTTGCGGGAACGAGCCTCTTCTGGTCTTCAGGAACAGTGTTGCGTTCGCACCCTGGGGATGACGTCAGCCGCCTGGCCTGTCATCATCACTTCTTCAGGTTCGCGACTGCATCACTTTTGTTAGTGTGTTTTTTCCCTCATAAATCTTTGCCATCTTTACCCCGCTAGCATCCCTCGTGTCGCAATTTACTCTCTTGACCATCCTTTTTTGAATATCCTTGGACACCCTCTTCTTTGCCGTTCCAAAGATATGAAATGCACCGCCGCCTGCTATAGGTGTGTGACGCGACCGGTTTCGGCCAGTGCCTCTTTGGCCATCCCAAGCCGATATACTCGGCCGGCTGTCAATTAATTCACAGAAGAGGACATCGCCAGACGGTGAGGGATTTTAGGCTTTCTCCCTCCGTTCATCTCTAGATTCCAGCATAAACTTTAAGCTGCTTCCTTCACTCCGCAGAATACGCCTAGAAGCTTACAAAGCTCTCGCGACAATCCTGAGTACGTACGCCTCTGACATTACTTCTTGTTCCTTTGTGGGCCCAGAAACCCAACTAACCCTTCGTAGATTCGCTGGCTAACCACCTCATCAATCCCCACTCTCGAGGCTCCCACCCAGAATGTCAGTTGTGCCAGAGACTGGGCCGGTTCCTTTCAACAACGGGGTCCTCGAGCGCATACCCTCTACGTCGACGAAAAGCATCCAGGACACGGATTCCGCAATCTCTTTAACAAGCCGGACATCACACGACTCTATTCCAGTTACGGGTTCCTTCCCACTCGGGACCCTCCGCATTCATCGAGTCGACGAACATTCCGTTACGCGAAAAATGAATCCCTTAATCGAGAGTGAAAACGACGATGCTTCATCCCCGGATGGCGATGTCCTCCGTATCATGGATCTGCCCGAGAAGTTCACAGTCGGATACGATTCGGTTTCTTTTACGACGCAGAACTTCCGAGGTCTGAAGGATATCCCTCACGGATCTCACTTTGTGTGGGCCTCGGCCTCGGATGCGAGCTCCATGAGAACAGGCTTTTGGTTTCTGACAGGACCTAAGGAGGCCATACACGTAGTGCAGTGGGACAAATTCAACGATGTACTCGGTGATCCGGCCAGCCAAACCGAGGTCCGCATTCAAAAGGACAACATTCCCGATCTGTATCCCGAGCTGCCGTCGTACTACGCGCTTCCGACCGCCATCTCCAAGGGTGTCGATGTCCAACAACGGGTAGATGATCTGAAGGAAAATGGCATTTGGCGCCGCCTTACTTCACATATTACGGAGAAAATATTGAAACGAATTACTGGGCGCCAGACCGGGCCTTGGCATGTTCATACGACGGACCGTGTCAAAGGGTCCATCATTCTAGCCTCTGAGCGCGAGCTTGAAAAGACTGTCAGTGTAGTTGCTGTCAGCGAGCTTAACTTCTCCTTTAGCCAGACGGACAAGACATACTCCATCGAGGCGATTGGTTCCGCCCGCACGCAACAAGCTGTGGATTCGACCGCTTATCTTACATCAGTCATCGATACGCCTGAATCGGGCCTCGCGGACAGCGATATTGTTGGCGAGGTCCAATTTGCTTTCATCGTCGGAATGCACCTGGGAAATGAAAGCTGTGTTCTTCAATGGTGGCACATGGTCCTTCGCATCTTGCTGCGTGCGTTCAGCCTGGTCGTAACGAAGCCGCAGCTTTCGAAGCTCTTCATCGAGACATTGACGGCGCAGCTATCATACAACGAGTCACACCTTGACGGCTCGATCCTTGACTACGGTGTCGATAGCTCGCGCGACCTCCGCCTCGCTCTGACCATTTTCAAACGGCGCCTCGATGAACAGCTCCTCACCCTTAATGGCAACGCTACGAATGAACAGGTTGCTGTTGGTAAGGCGTTCCTTGAGCTGGAGTCGCTCGCCTGGAAGCTGGGGTGGGACCTGCGCGCCGACTACGTTCGGTCCGGAAAGATTATGCTCGAAGATGGTGAAGAAGTTGAACTAGATATGGATGATCTCGAGGCTGAAGATGAAAGGGGCGAATTTGCAGCTGTTGTTGTGGAAATAGATGAGCATGGGCGGCCCAAGGACATGGTCTCTTGGGACTAAACACACCCTCGCGTTATCATCGATTATCGGAAACCTTTACGTTTGGGATCGTCTCTTTGGGTCTTTGGTCTTGCGTTCTGTCACAGCAATCGGCTTCGGCTGGTGGAGTTTACGGATACGGATATACGTTAGGATTGCATGCAGGCATCTTGATCTGGTACGTCATGGACCATATAATGATATTTACTTGTTTTGGACTGGGCTGAAGGGCGGAAGGGATTAATTAAATTGCAATGACCCTTGTGTTGGTGTAATCAAAAGCATCTTTTAGAGTAACCTCAAAATAAAGCGCTAAGCGCTAATCGAGCTCACTTGGTTGATGCAACGATTCTGAGATTCGGGACTCATCCAGGACGGCTGGTAGCACCCACCATGAGGGGTTTGGTCCATCATGAAAGTTTCAGACTGGGCCCATAGGAAACCCATTAGGCCATTCAAACCGTAGTTTAGAGTGGGTAGCCGTTCGAACCCGGGTTCGTCATCCTTTGGAGCAGAGGCAAGATGCCGGATGTCGTTGGGGGTAATAGGGCGAAGAACTTACTGGGGCCACACTATCGCCGTGGCTCGTTTTTGGGAAAAGGCATGGGGCTTTTCTTCCTCCTTGCGCCGTAAGACTCCGTACCCTTTCTTGAGACTTTTAACGATGAGGCGGATTTGCCTGGCTGGGTTGGCGCAAGGGAGAAGAACAGTGGGAGGTTTAAGAGAACCTGCCGTCTGTTCCGACTTCGAAAGATTTCTGCTCGGCCTTGGGATATCTCGACCTTAGTTTTGAAGGAGAGTGAGGATATAGAAGCTGCTAGATAGGCCGGATGGCCGATTGCCTTGTAAGTGCCCTCCTACCCAGTCAGATACAACGCGATAATGTATTTGTGATTCGCAGCCAGTTGGAAGAGAGCGATGAGGTGACAATGTTCACAGACAAGTGACAGGCTGCAGCCCAGGACGGCATCTGCCAAGAAATGCTTGGGATCGTGGCATGGCGGCCCTTGTGGCATTGTAAGCGCTTGCCACCTATGGGTAGATAAATATCCTCGGTGGTACCATAGAGTGTGGTAGGCTTAATTCCACCGGCGGCGCTTCCTCTTTAAACCCCCTTCTATTCCTCTTCCGCTATTGTTTTGGTAACGACATTCTCGCTCGTGACAGTGCGTTGGAAGCTATCGAACGTGCACTCCTTATAAGACTTTGCTGGAAGGGTTCGTTGTGACAGCGCTACGATGCCACCGCGACTTAGGCGAATGTGGTAGACCTATCCTGGGATCATTGGGGAAAATGTAGTATGTAGCCCTGCGATGTCGCTCCGTACATACACCTATAAGACCTCCCTTGCCATCAAGAGCTGGATGAAAACCTATGCTCCCGTGGTATTAGGAAGAGACGTCGCCTACAAACCCCTCACAGACCAGGAAAGGATTGTTATTTCGGTTCTCGAGAACTAGTAAGTGCTTGGTACAGAGAGGCTGGCTTGGGAAAATTGATTACCCTCGTCATCTTCCCACCGTTATTCACTGGTGTGGTCTCGATGGTAGTGGGTTAATGAGGGAGACCCATGCAGAGCTTGTCTGATGCGGTTATAGGCCACTCTGGGTTCAGGGTCGAAGACCGGGAAGCTAGCAAGCGTTCCAGGGAGATTGCCTACTGAGGAGGTTGCCGATATTGGGCTAAGGTTATTTGGGTCATGGGCTGGACGGATGTACAAGAGATGAACGAACTACGCCGCTCGCCAGATATAGAGGTTGAGAGACGCGCCACTCGTTCCAGGACTACCACATTCCCGCACATACAGAGGCACACATGGTGGGCTTGCTTGATTCTTAATATTTCATTTGCCTGCCTTGATCCTTGTACATACCGGCCAGCAAGGCAATGCCATGCAATGCAAGAGTCAATCGCACAAAAACATCGAATAGACCCTTCCTCTTAGACTCCACTAAGCCACATAAAAAGGAGAGAGTGAGGGTGGCGCAAACAAAGCATACCAAGTTCCGAAACCGACCCTGATTTTTATTTGGCTGAGGTATTTCAGGTTCTCTATCCGCAAAGAACCAGCCCAACCCAGCACTTTTCCACGTCGTCGCTTCCTCCCCTCCAAAACTTCTTCTCCTCAAATTACCACATGACGGATAGAGCCACCGTTTAACGGTAAGACTTCTGGAACCTGGCACGGGCACCAGGGCCACCAAACTTCTTGGGCTCGCAGCGGCGGTTATCAGCGACGAGGAGGGTTCGGTCGAACTGGACGAGAGCCTGCTTGAGGAGGTTCTTGGAGTGCTCGTCGACGTACTTCTGGTAGTAGGCGATCAAGGCCTTAGCGATGGCCTGTCGGATGGCGTAGATCTGGGAAGTGTGACCACCACCGGTGACGCGGACGCGGATGTCAACTATCGACGCGAGTTAGTAAATCCCAGCTTCTGAATATATATAACCAAAGTTGACTCGCGAGAGGCGTCCAAGCCCTTCCGAAACACGCCAGCCCATGCCTATTCATTTCACTGAATATATCGAGGACCAAGGTAATCGGAAGAGGGGTCGGCCGACCGAATTGAAGCGGGCGGATATACCTTGCGCAAAGTTCTCAAGACCGAGGACGAGGAGGGGCTCGTAGACCTTGTAGCGGAGGATGGCGGGCTGGACGCTGTAGGTGAAAGCACAGTCAATACTCTGTTCGATCGGAAGACTTTGGCAAATTGAGACCTGAACTCACAGCTGGAGGGGACGACCGTTGACCTTGATGATGGGGGTAGGGCCACGGCGAGGCTATTTCCAGGGAAAATGTCAGCATTTCGCGTCCAAAGCAAAACGACGATCCCCAGTCCAAGCCCCTTTGTTTCTTCTCAGGAAAGCCCATCGTCCATCATATTTTCGCTCCCGAGCAATCGGCCGTCTATCTTCCTCCGAGAAACAACAGCAGCGGGACCTGAAAGGTATCAACTAGGCGAAGGAGGGGAGATGCTTACACCGCAGTGGGCGACGGCGGTGGCCGTCTTCTTCTTGCCGAAGCACTGTACACTCTGAGGGGCCGACATGATGGGTTGTTGGTTGGCGAGTTGGGATGTCGACTCGGAATTGGGTGTGATAGGGCTTTTTGGTGAAGGGGAACGGGGAGGGAGGAATATTGAAAATAAGGTGTCGGTAAGCAGATTTCGCCAACAGTAGGTCACGGGCTCCGGATTTTTCGCACAGCTACACTTTTCGGTTGTGGTGGTATTCGTGGGGCTCAGGGTTGGCAAGCCAAAAAAAAAGGACATTTATCCGACAATGTCCCGACACGTGACTATGAGGCTCTGCTTGTTGTTGGATGGCACCATGGGCCCGTGGCGGGGATCCAATTGAATCAAACTTGTGAAGCTGGAGCTTGACCGTTAATTCGCTTATGTCATTTCATCCCACCATGAAGTGGGACATATCTCAATACCACTGTACCACCTCTCTTGCATCATCTGCTCGCGCCTGGTAGACGTCGCTCCGCTCCTTGAGTGCAGAATACTAGGAGCATCCCATAATCGAACGGCAATGTCGAGAAAAGGCGTCGGCCTCGGTGCCTTTGACCGAAGCCGCCTCACATCCGCGCAGTTCGCCTCAAAAGGCACGACTCTCCGCACCGCGAATGCGCAAGCCCTCGAAACCCAGCTCTCTGTCTTCCGCTCGCTCCTGCAGCAGTTCGCGCAAACCCACACCAAGGACATCCGCTCGAATCCGTCCTTTCGCGCCCAGTTCGCGCGCATGTGCGCCGCCATCGGTGTCGACCCCCTCAGCGCTTCCTCGTCCTCATCGGGCTCGTCCTCCGGGTCCCTTTGGTCGCAGCTCCTAGGTCGGACCGTGAATGACTTCTACTTTGAGCTCGCGGTCAAGGTCGTGGAGGTCTGCAGCGAGACGAGGGGGGAGAATGGTGGGCTGATTGGCCTTAGGGAGGTGGGCGAACGGATTAGCAAGGCGAGGGGCGAGGGCTCCAATGAGATTACGGAGGACGATGTTCTCCGGGCTGTCGAGGCCCTGAAGCCGCTAGGCTCTTCGTATAGCGTCACCCACGTCGGGAGTAAGTCGTATATCCGCTCTATACCCAGAGAGTTGAATACGGACCAAAGCTCTGTGCTGGAGGCTGCGCAGGTGCTCGGTTACGTTACGGTCGACATGCTGGTTGTCAACCTGGAGTGGCTGCAGGCGAGGGCGCAAACTGCTGTTGAAGACCTCATGAGCGAGGGGATGCTGTGGGTAGACAAGCAGGCTCGCCCGTGGGAGTACTGGAGCCCTAGTTTTATGATAGAGGTCGACGCCGCCAGCTTATGACATGTGAGGAAACAGGGCCTAATGATTATTGGTGTTATGGCGTAGACGGTACAGGCTGCATGCTTAAGAAAGGCGTTGGCATTGCTGAATTCATTATTAGAGGAGAGAGCCTTCACACTTGGTATAGGTATTAACTCATCCTAGGTCCGGCCAAAGAGAAATAGAACCTTGACATTATAGACGCGCAGTGGCTCGAACGTGGGGAAAAATTCTTTTGCAAACATGACGACATGCATTCAACTGGAAATTAGAAAAGCTCCTCAAATCAAGTGCTCAACCCATTTTCCTGACCAGACCACCCCGAATCCCAACCATTGCTTGATCAATAACACAGCGGAATCGCGCAGCGTCCAAACGGATCAGCGCTAAAACAAAGCAGTAAAACCTCGCAAATAACAAGCAAACATGTAAAGCCTCCAACCAGCTTGGGTGTAAACCGACTTGTGCTCCGCATGTTGGTTGAAAAAAAAAAAAGGAAGAAGAACCAAAAAAATTCCATTCCAGAGAGCTCCTGGCTTCGAAAAGATCATGAAGCAGTAATGCAGTACCAATGTGCCCGCGTATTGTACAAAACATCAATCAACCACGATCGTCCACTAACTTGACTATCACACCCGAGCACGACGCCAATCGTTAAACCCAACTTCCCGGGCGTCCTGGTGGGACCCATCGTCTGAATTCTGGGTAGCATCGAACTATCTCACTTCGGCGACTTCGCTTGGATCCGAGATGCTCCGCTGCCGTTCCGTACGAGTATCATCTTCCGAAGACCCGCCGTCGTCTTCATCATCCTCCGTTCCGCTAACGTCCTCCTCTTCGAACACCACCCGCCTTAGCACGCTCTTATGGAAGAGCTCGGTTACCACCTTCCTAATGGGAAGCCGATAGTGATTGTACTCTAGAAGAGCCATGATCTGTCTAAAAAGCCGAACAGAAGTGAAGCCTCCACGGCGCAATTGCTTGACTTGTACCAGCTCGCTCATGGCCCGCTTGAAGAGTACAGAATTACTTAAATCCACGACCAGGTCGAGAACACGTTGGTTGACGGCTTCATCACTGTGATCTGTGAGCTGTTCCTGGGGCTCAAGCGGCGGTCGTGCTGCCATTGGGGGTGGTGCAACCTTCTCCGTCTTTTGGGACTCTGGTAGTGTGACCGTCACGACCCTTTCCGATTTCCAAGGGGCGAGAGAGAAGAATTTCGAGACATCAAGGGGGAGGCAGAACCCTAATGAGCGGCCCAGAGCGTTCGTATTTGCGTCCCACCCGTTCTCGTACAGGATCTCCAACCCATGGACGGATCTCGAGATAAGGCCAAGCACGAAAAAGGCGGTGCCTCGAAGACTCATGACCTCATGCGACTGAGCAATCTTTACAATCTGCTCGACAACGTCGCTAGATTCGATGAATGGAGCTCCGAGTTCCATGGACCCTACATTGCCCACCGCCCACATGCATCCCTTCACTTTGGTTATGAGCTCCGGATCTTCAAACTGCATGCCATATTCGCGGATAGTCGCCGCAAATTCCTCAAAATGACCCTTATCACTCAGAAGCTTGCACCCTTCTTGAGTGCGTGTCAACTCGCGGTAGAAGTGGGGTGGGACATGGGCATCCGCAAAGTCGCCAACAGCACCTTCGTCGAACAAGCTCATCCGGTTCTGGTGATCGTCGGGGCTATCCATGAATGCTCGCGCAAGACTGGCCTCTATAAGACTGACATATGAGTCGTTTCTCCCTAGGAACCAATCGTCCATCTCATTACTAATGTAATCTAGACCGTCGAGATACTTGTAGCCTATTGAAGTGGAAAGGAAGCGCAAGAGCAGTGGTGCCCCGATCTCACCTAGGTGATCCAGGGATGGGCGGCACTCGACGATATACTCAAGGTATGTCTTCCGATTGCAGGCTTTCTCAAGGATCTTGATCGCAGTTGAGCACACCTCAATATCAGGGTCGTACAGTTGAGTCACAAGAAGTTGGATAGCCCACTTGGAATCAGCAACAGCGTCGTGAGAGGAGATGGGTCGGATAGCGTATTTCCGCAAGGCGTTGGTGGCGTGTATTCGAATGTCCATAGTTCCACCTGTTAGTGCCTTCGAGAGAAGAACTCGAGGGTGCCCATTTATGCCGTAATCGAGGTTCGAAAGTATCAACTTAATGAGGTCTGGGCGTTGCTTCAGATCGACGATATGATACATCATATTAAACATGCGCCACCTGTCGAGAAGAGCTAGGCCTTTGGGATCTCCACTAAGGACCCCAATCATGGCAAAGTATCCGCCGCACAGGGTGTCAATGAGTCTGTCCTTAGAGAACATGGGGAACTGAGCTGGGTAGCCGGTTGCCTATCAAGGTAAGATTAGCGAACAATCAAAAACAACTAATCGGCTACTTATAAAATACAAGGTGCACCATACCGGATCGCATTGAGCGAGGCACTCAGCTATTTGCTTCAGTAGCTTGCTCTCAGCGAGGAATCTGAGGCCCTCTGGCGACTGCATCAAGGAATGCATCAAGGCGCATCCGGCGCGGACATATTTTTGAGTATTCCGAGTGCTCTTGAGCTCGGAGAACTTGTACTTGAAGGGGCGGTAGAAGCTAATGATGCGCTTCAAGAATTTAGATGCTTTGGCAGCTTCTTCAAGACGCTTGCCACTCTGAAAAGGCCCTTCGAATATCCTCATAACCACATCCCAGTTCCATTTCGAGTGATTGGAGCTCGTCAGGACACCACTGTCAATCAACAGCTGGCGGAACGTGGTATCGTCTGTGATGACAGATGCGTTTGCTTTTGGATGATCATCCATCACGTCCCCGTACGTGTTGGCTTGCACCAAACCGCCGGCAGTGCCAGAAGGCGAAGTTCGGTAGAGCGTCTTGCTCACGCTGCTAATCTGATATATAGTACCCGTGGCGTTGAAGTGATCCTGATTGTCAAACTGAGTTGCTGCGGCAAACAGCTCGGGCAAGAGCTGGAGTTCGCTACTCCAACTGGGAAGGAGTAACTTACTCGACAGCTTCAGGACTTCGCCTAAGAGGAGGGTGGTCTTTCGCTTCAACGTGGGGTTATCGTAGCTCTGAGTTAGTTTGAGGAGCACCGGGAGAAGGTTGGATCGAATAAAGATCGTGAGAAGGAGGGCGGTATAGTGCTCAACAAAGTTCTGCTCCCCGGAATCTTCGTCAGCTGGAGCGGCGACTGCCTTATCGGTCCCCGCTCTTAATGATGCGACTCTACCATACGTGGTCAATCGTCGGCCTGCGAGATATGACTGGGCCCAACCCGGCGACTTGATTCGCAGCAGGGAGTAGATAAGGTCGATGACGGTTTCCTTCACGGTAAGAGATGGGTATAGCATACACTCCACAAAGGATTTGACCGTCCGGAATTCGTACATGGACAGCGCCATCAGGCCAGGCCAGGTCTTCAAGGCAGCAGCAATGGCTTTCGAGTTCTGCTTCAGAAGAGCCTCGTTCTCGAGTAGCTGGTCCGTGAAGGGACTGAACAGTGATTCAATACTATAGCCGGGTTGAAGGTAGCGTCGCTTGTTGGGCGAGTCTAATAGGAATAAGAAAGCGGCCGTAAGACCTTCCGGAGCCTTGTACGTGCCGTCGGAGAGAGCGTCGTAGAGTGGGGCAAGACCACCAGATGCAAGGAGAAGAGGTGGGTCTCGAACAAGAATCTCTGCAAGGGTCTGGATGCAGATGGGACGAAGCCTATCCTCTCGCTCCATCGGTGCCTCGAGGGCCGCCCGCGATCCAGTCCTGTCCTCTCCGTGCTCGGCAAGCGCGGCTATCGCCCTAACCACGGCACGAGAGATCTCTTTGACACCATCCTTGACGTCGAGAAATGCACGTACAAACTTCAAGGCTTGCTCTCTCTCAACATCAGCCTTACGGTCCTTGATGAGCGACGTTACAACAATATAGTCGCTATTGAGTGCCCTTATCTTGCGCAAGGACGAGACATCCGAGATGGCGTAGCGAAGCACTCGATATCCAGCAGCAACAACTTCTCGACTATCGCTCAAAAGCATGACTTGGATGCGCAAACCAAACACCGACCATACAAGGTCATATTTCAGCGTCGAGTGCCGCTTGAAGAGATCGACCAAGGAGTTTGCTCTGCTGACGTAGTAGTCAGGGGTCATACGTTCCACCTCGAGAGCTTGCAAAAGCTCTGCCAGGGCGAATGTGGGTGATTCTGTCGCTTCCTCGAGATCCGAAGCGGCGCCGCTGCGAGACACACTCGGGGGTGAGCGCAAGCCGTTGCTGCTTAAAAGGCCTTCGCCAGTTCGCTGCCTCGTGGGCGTGGTAGGCGGCTGAGGAGCCCTTGTACGCAGCTGTGCGTCGGATATCTTTTGGCGCAATTCCCTGATCTTCAGGTTTGAGGAGTTGAGCTCCGCCTCGACACGAGCACGTTGTTCCTTGGACTGCTTGGCTTTCTTGTTGTTCAGGGCTTCCAACATGTTTTCGCTACCCTCTTTGATTTTCATCTCCCGGTTGAGGGCTTCCCTCAAACCCGCAATGTTCTTCTCAGCCGCACTCTCATCTTCTTCGGGAAGTTTATTCTCTCTTGAATAGTTTTCAGTTCTCGACGGCGCTCGTTGGGTGGGGTTATGGATACGAAAGTCGCTACTAAAGCTGCCAGGGCCCGGGTTGGGGTTAAGAGAGGAGCCTCTCGGCGCGAAACTCACACCGGAGGAGGTTGTGATGCGTGATGCGCTGAGAAGCGCAGGTGGTTGGAGGCCATTGTTATTGTCCCGCTGGTGGTCGAGGCTCGGACGGGAGGCAGTGGCTGTCGATGGCTGCTGAGGCTGGTAGGCCTTCTGGGTCGGAGTCCCGGCGCTGCTCAACATAGCGAACGTAGGTCGGACCTCGAGTCCACCCAAAGAGGTGCTGCCCTTCAAGGGTCGTTCGACATCCGCTCGACTAGTGCATTCGTCACGAACTGTCGTCCCCGCCGAGTCGAGTATCAAAGGAGGGGGTAATGCGCAGCCGCAATCGTTCGTACGGCGATTGAACGAGTTCTGAATGAAAATAGACTAAATTGAACTGATGGGAAGGTGTTGGGAGATAATATGTTACTTCGGCTTGGACTAGAGGTAATCCAATGGGAGTGAAGAGTGGAGTAGACCTTTTGATGCTGTTAATCACGAGCAGGGGTCTGGTCGTCGAGTAGAGGCACAAAGAATCGATCGCAGGGGTGCCTTAGTGACAGGCAGAATAAGGAGTGTGTAGCTTTGGTAGGCTCGATGATGGTCGCCAATAGTTAATCTATGAGAAAAGAATGAAGGTAAAGATGACGCCTGTGAACTGCTAAAGGAATGATCATAAACAAGGGGTTGAGGACTTTGAGGTGTAAAGGTGTGACAGTGTGGCCCTTGAGATAGCCAGCGTGGAGGTGTTGGATGGGTGGTGGGATGGCTCGAGATCGGGGTTATTAGGATTGGTAGGGCCCAGGCTGAGGCACAGCCAGCCAGCCTGGCTGGCAATATGAACCTTGGAGTTGGTGAGGTGAGCCGCAATCGCCACTAAACAGCGCTTAATTCAATCTATTCTAGGGAAGGCTGTCAAGGGGTTTATACACTGTCCAGTTTGATTGATCCAGGTTGCCAGCTGGAGTGCTGGCTAACTCATAGCCCCTGGCAGGACTGGATTAGAAGGTTGAGAGCCACGCCTGGCCACTAATTATGCTGGCCAATACCCTCGTCGGTCGGGTAATATTCCCATTCCCACTAACCGGTGAACCTCAATCGCCAGCTGTGCCCTCAAGCTCCGCTTCGAACGAACTCGAGGAATACAAAGAATTGAATGACAAACGGTGACTCCAGCCAAACGGCAATCTCACTTAGCCACCCAAACTAAATGGCAGATGTCATCAATCTCTTGACGTCAGCGCAACATTGAGATACTCCAGAGCCTTTTTAGAAGGGTAGTCATAGGCGACCGCTGGATAGTTCGAATTCGACTCGATTGCACCCGCGTCTGCAGCTGGCTAGGCTGCTTGTTTTTGGCTTGGAAGTCGAGGAGCTTGATCCCGTACAGTACCCAATTTATTGGTTGGACATAGATCCATGCTCACATGCTTGTTAATCGGCAGAACGGCATTAAGCTTCACCCCAAGAGCTTGCTTTAGCTGATTCATCTGAGCGCAACTTAAGAGACCCCATAGGACTGATTCTCAAATTTGACTTTGCGCAAAAAGGCTACAGATATCGATTTCAGGATCCAGAAGTCGGCCGGATCCCTTCCCGCAGAGAGGTTGTTTCGCCACTCTCCGATCCCCAGCTCAAGATAGCAGCTCGGGGGAAGCGGCGACCCTCGCCAAATCGCAAAAATTCGACACTTTCTACATGCAATAGAATTCTGTCAAGCTCAAGCATCTCGGCTGCCCCACTCATCATAGCTCGATTTTTATCGCTGGCAGTTGAGCCTCGATTGGTTTTAGGGCAATAGTTGCATCTGAAGTGACGCAAGACCAACCCACCCCATCGCTTTAAACCCTTCCCCGCCGTTATCTGTGCCCCCTCGGCTTTCGCTCGTGGTGGGAGTCGGCGGACTCCGACTCCGTATCCTTCGCATTCCGCCAGCTCGATAACATTGAACCAACCTACAACGAATCAATCCGCCGTGTGGGGAAGCTAGACGCATTCAGCACCAGTGTCAGGTCTCCTCGGGTTGTTCCATACCTTGGTTTCTGCATCTGGAACGCCATATATAGATCTGTGGCTCTCCTCCCTAGCTTAATAAATGATTCAGTTCTCATCAGCTGTTCCTTCCTCCCTTGGCAATTCCAAGCAACCTCTTATTTTTCTCTCCAGAAAGTAGCTAGCTTGTCTGCTTGTTTTACATCCGGTTCTCAACTCCCAACGTTTTGGCGTGTAACTAACAAACGTGATTCTTGTTATACTTCCTCGAGCCCATCTAAACGACTTCATGTCTGCCCTTCCTATTCGCACCCAACGCTCCGCCTCTAAGATGCCTACTCTCTCTGCTGCCCGCTACGGCAAGGACAATGTTCGCGTCTGCAAAGTTAACAAGGACGCCGCCACCGGTGTTCACACGGTGACCGAGATGACCGTTTGCTGTCTTCTCGAAGGCGATATCGCGACCAGCTACACCAAGGCCGACAACAGCGTGGTCGTCGCCACTGACTCTATCAAGAACACCATCTACATCAAGGCCAAGGAGAATCCAGTTGACCCTCCTGAGCTTTACGCTGCTTACCTTGGTACTCATTTCCTTGACAAGTACCCTCACATCCATGTTGCCAACATCAAGGTCGTCACCCACCGCTGGAGCCGCATGACCATCGACGGCAAGCCTCACCCCCACTCTTTCTGGCGGGACGGCCAGAACACCCGCGACGTCGAGGCTAGGATCTCGAGGAAGGACGGAATCAGCCTCACCAGCGCCATCTCCGGGTTGAGCGTTTTTAAGAGCACCGGCTCAGCTTTCCACGGCTTTGTTCGCGACGAGTACACCACCCTTGCAGAGACCAACGACAGGATCCTCTCCACTGACATTGACTGCACCTGGAGCTGGAAGTTTGCCGACATCAAGGCCGTCGAGGAGGCGACTTCTAAGTTCAACAGCGCCTTCGAGGCTGCCACCGGCATCTGCATGAAGACCTTTGCCGAGGACGACAGCGCCAGTGTCCAGGCCACCATGTACAAGATGTGCGACCAGATTCTGGAAGCCGTTCCCGAGGTCCAGACCGTCACTTTCTCTCTTCCCAATAAGCACTACTTCGAGATTGGTAAGTTTGATACCACATACCCTTGCGTAGCTCCTTCGGTAGAGATCCACTTCTAATCGTACGTTACTTGCAGACCTCAGCTGGCACAAGGGCTACAAGAACACCGGCAAGGACGCCGAGGTGTATGCCCCTCAATCAGGCCCCAACGGTCTTATCAAGTGCGAGGTTTCGCGGTAATTGTAGTTTAGATAGGCTGGGTACTTGCCCCCCTTCTTTTCTCGTCTTTCCTGCTGCTTCTGGGATTTCTTTCAAGGGAGTTTTTAAGAATGCTGCATCTGGGCATATGGGTTTCCTTTTTTTCCTTTTCTTTTCTTCTGTTTTTCTCGTGCTAGTTACCCCATAGAATAGGATCAATATCAGGATGCGACGTATCAATCCGCTCCTGAAGTCTCTTTTGAAGTGAATGGTCATGCATCTGTGGCTTTCACAATGAGGTTATAATCAAGCCACCATGGGCATTTCTGGTCTTCCTTCCATCATGCTCCTTCTAGCTATGGGGGTTTTGCCTAGCGTCGCGAGCCCAGTCACAACTATCATATCAAGTCCAAGTCCGAGAGGACAGTAATCTGGCAGAATGTCAAGGTCAATCACCGTTGTATCCCCGGCTTCCTCTTTTAGCTTTTGACAATGGTTAGTTAGCGCAGAGAGCTTGGACTATCCGGTGACAAGTTTTGAGAATTGAGAATGCTGGCTCTATTGGATCGGAGCATTATTGTACATAATGATATACAACACAACATCGAGTCTTCACACATACACACGCAACACCACCTCCCCACCGCCCTATTCACTCAGACCCCCCTTATATCCTTGAATCGCTCGCCGCCCTAATCGCCTTCGCAACCTCACTCCAACCTTCCTCACCCACAACCTTATCGCCAACCTTGATCAGGTTCTTCTTGTACGGGTGCGCCGCACCATCAAAAGCCTTCAATCTCGCCAGCCTTTTATCCCTCAACCTATTCTTGGGAAGCATTCCGCTAACGGCCCTCCGCAGGACCTCACTGCCGCCGTACTTGTCCATGAGGACGTCCATGGTGACGGACTTGAGTGAACCAGGCCGCGTGTTGTGTCGGTAGTACGTTTTCTGCCACTTCTTGCGGCCCGTAGTGTAGAGCGCCGCGCAGTCCGTCACGACAACGTAATCGCCGCAGTCGGTCGAGGGGTCCCACATGGGCTTGTGCTTGCCCATGAGGAGAACGGCGATGCGGCTGGCTAGACGTCCGAGGGAAGGGGGCGTCGTGCCGTTTTGGGTGGAGAGGGTTGGGTGGAGGGCTTTGGCGGAGACGTGATGCCATACTCGGGAGTAGGCGAGTTGTGTCTGTGATAATCTAGTTAGTCTCGTGCGGTCTCAATTCGATATCGTGATGGCGAGAAGCTTGAATATTGGAGGATTGAGACGGGACAGTGGTAAGGGAGGCACATACGGGGCCGATGACTTGAGACATGGCGAATTGTCTCGCGGATTACGTATCCGCAATAGAGGGAGGCAAGGACGTCAGGAGATAGATGGTTTGCTAGCCTCACTGTCGATTTGCGAGTGAAGGGCGCCGCGTCGTGTTCACCAGCTCTGCATTTTTTAGATGGCCTCACTTGTCCCATATCAAAACCCTTGAGATGGCTGACTAAGATCCTGATGATATCACGTGCCGCCTTGATAACATTGTTGAGAAAGCTTGGGAGGGTGATAGCGGCAAGGATCCATCGATCGGTTCAGCAAAGCGCCTCAAAGCTCATTTTGCAAGCTCGAATGTTCTTTTTAGTGGGGCTGCATCACTAATGCAACCGCACCAAAAGCACGGCATTAAAACTCTGGAAAGAAAGAGGAGCCCGCCAATAGTGCCTTGTGTATGGGGAAGCATCGCCAGGCCAGCGATGGTGCCACTGGACGGATTACAAATTATAAAACTGATAGGACAGTGAAGGGAGTGACTTCAGCATGAGCTGGATCTCGAGGCTCTTCCGAGAAACTACAACGAGGTGTTCGACATTCTCAGCGCAATCCCTTTGTAACAGGCGCATCTTGTGTGCCACTACTGTCGGGTTTCTACCAATTGCTTTCCTCGCGCATTCCTACCACACGAGCGGCGTTGACCCCACCGCCACAGCTCGTCGCATCAAGCCCACAGACATCATGTCCATCACGGAGCCTTTTCAGGTGAGTTGGCGCATTCAACATCCAGCCGACGGCGAAATCAGGTGTTTTTCGCTTCGATCGCCCGTCTTTTGCAGAGACAGCCAGCGCTGATCGCTGAAACTTGAAACAAAAAAGACTCTTTTCGCTGTGCCTCTGAGATGCGAGGCCTGCGTCAAGGACGTTTCAGATACTCTTCACAAACTCCAAGGTATCTCCAAGGTTGAGGCCAATCTCAAAGACCAGTTGGTTCTCGTCGAAGGCACAGGTACGCAAGGCTTCCTTCCCAGTAAATCCTGGAAAATCCTGGAAACCCGCATTGCTCCCGTCCAGCGCCCGATTTCGTCCCTCCTCCAGCTCATGACACCTTTTTGGGCTGACATCGATGCGGGGAACTCTTAGCTGCACCGTCGGCTATTGTGAAAGCCATTCAGTCCACTGGAAAGGATGCGATTCTTCGAGGATCTGGTGCGTCGAACAGTAAGTCTTACATCGGTCACTCTCGCGCTCAGCTCCTTTTTGCGTAACATAATCCGTTGTCCTGGTGTCACCATTTTCCATCTGGTTGTTAGGGGCAAATATCAGTTTTGACATTGCGCGTCATGTTCCAAGAGACTCACCTGAATGATTGTGTAGGTGCTGCGGTAAGCATCCTGGAATCGTTCCACGAAGCATCCAGAGAGCCTCCAACAGCAAAGAGAAATGTAAGGGGATTGGCGAGAATGGTGCAACTGTCTCCGACACATACGCTCGTGGATCTGGCCGTGAGTGGTGTGTCAGCCGGGTCTTACCGAGCTACGATACGGGAGTACGGCGATCTTAAGGATGGCGCCACGTCGACGGGTCCCGTCTGGGGTTCCGCCTCCAATGTCAATGGAGCATCGGGCGATATGGCCAGGGGCCTCTTGGGCACCATCGAAGTTGACTCGGATGGCCAGGGCAGCGGTTTCCTCACACATCCTTTCCAGGTGTGGGAGGTCATTGGCCATGCCATGGTGCTTACCCAGCAGGATGATGCCGCCGGTCCTCTGAAGAACGACGAGAATACGCTCACCGGTATCGTTGCTAGGAGTGCGGGTATATGGGAGAATGACAAGACTGTGTGCTCCTGCTCCGGCAAGACCCTGTGGGAGGAGAGGGAGGATGAGGTAAAGAAGGGGATGATGTAAATCTGATGCTCAGTTCCACCGGGTATGGAAGCTAGCTTCACACACGCGGGGTTAGAAATATAATCAAAATGCAGTGAACGTGGCCATGACGAGGCAAATAAGCTTTCGTTGCATGTTGACCAAAATCTCTCGCTTAGCGTCGTAGCGGCCACTTGGCTGGGAAAATCCTAGTATCAGTTCCGGAACCCTTTCAGAAAGAAGGTTTAGATTCTGGATAGAACGTCCAGATGAACGAAAGACTTTTTCAGACGGATATGGTGTGATGGAATGTTTCGAAGATGGGTATGCCCTCGGTCCCAGCATTGCTCCGCGAACCCATCCTCTTTTCTCTCAAGACAACGGAAGCGTAGCACAAATTGATATTAAGGGTCCCAAGAAAGAACCAACCCGGGTGGATCATCATGAGATTCGAAATGTTTGCGTTGTAAGCGAAGTCGGCGGAAACGGCGGCCGTAAGCATCAGGCATTGGGCAAGGATAATGCCGTTCCCCCTCCCCGCCTTTGCCTAACCTTGCCGTCGGTATCTCAGATACAGACGAATGAAGGATATTTGAGTAAGGGGGTAGAATATTATGCGTTATGGGAATCATCGGGCCACTTTTCTCCCTCGACTCCTTCCCTTCCCTCCATTTTCTTCTTTCTCAGCTTTGTTCCCTAAACAGCAGCAGGGGATCGTCTCGGCGATTTCTTCTCCCATGTCGAAGCGGGCAGGAGAGCCGGACATCAAGCCACTTAAGCTGCCGTGCAATGTAGATCATGCAAGGGCTTGGAAACATCAAGGGAGACAAAGGGGCGAGTGTCGGGGATAGGTGAAGTTTGTGGATTGAGCACCGTTTGCGGGAAGGACGGCCAAAAGGTGAGAGACCGAAGGAGTGGAAAACTTACATCTTTCAAAAGAAACGAAGAGGAGATGGAGATGATATAGGTTTGGTTATACTCGTCTATTGAGGTTGGGGAGAACCATCAAGGTCTTCAGCAAAAGATGGACATCTTGGGGACTGCAACCAATTTCCTTTTGCGATACCATATTATTTCACGGATGGTATGGAGCAGTAACACCCATCGGCAGACATAATCAATTGCGCACGAGGTCCAAGTGTTTTCCACTGATGCCAGCTTATTAGACGACTTCGCACCATTGACTTTGATGCCGACTTCCAACCTATACGGTGATAGAACTGCGCAAAGTAGCAGGTTCCGTCAAGTACCATTGGGGCCTGAATTCTTCATGCACTGAAGAGAGAACCCCATATTAGTGTGTAAACGGAAACGGCAGGCCAGCCCAGGAGTGTTAATATGTGGAGTCGCATTGGACGGGTCCTTCATCCTCCTGGTTGCAAGCGAGCCCTGGAACTGGCCCTGGTTGGACACAGCTGTCGTTGCAGCATAAAACCGGTTGAAGGGGAAGCGAGTTTCGCCCAGTCTTTTTCAACAATGCCAGCGCCAAGGATCACTAGAATTTCGCGAACACGTAGAAATAACCCCTTTTCTTCTTCCTTCTTCTTGGTTTTTTTTTTTTTTTTTTTTTTTTTTTTCCCAGGAAACATCTTTCCCCTTTCGCACGAGGAGCGTCGTTCATGGGATGAATCGCGGAGTCTGCATGTCACATTCCGAGGCCCATTGTGACGTTTGTTTCTCAGATAATCCCTCCAATGCGATTAATCAGACGCCAGAGTATTGGATTGCACATATCTCAGGCCAGGTAAAGCCGCCATGCGACTTTTAGGTGAGTCTGGTTAGGCGAGTGTGGTTGGGCTGTGCCCCGAATGGATGAGCTGCATGTGCTCCTGCGAACGATTTCACCGTGTCTAAACGCGCGCAAAATTGTAGGATTTGACGAAAGGATTCCTAGACATCTGTTTTCCTTGACTGTATCTAGGCCAAGAATTCTCATGATGTGATCCCATGAGATGATCAGGCGCAACATCGTGGCTCTATATCCGCTGAAGCCGCAATAGGTGCCGGCCAACCAAGCGGGCGGCCGAGTCGGGGTCCAACAAAAGGAGTATTGTGGCTTCCGACGCCGACCGTCGCCCGTCCGGGTGATCCTAATCAACCCCGCCGTTGCCAGGTGAGCGTTCTATTTTGGGATCACCCACTTTTAGTTCGAGTGTTTCTTTCTGGTTATTATCTCTGTTCTTTTTTCTTGCTGGCCCTTGGCCATGTCTCGTTGGTTGTGACTGGCCTTTTCACATGGCACTAGAACCAGCCGTTGGACCCGTAGCGACGGCTTGGCCTCAAGCTATCAATCGTGATATTGATGTGCCACTGGTGCAGCATGGGCGCTTAACGGGGATAAGGTCCAGCTGGGAGGAGCAGACTTAACCAGAAGGGGGAATTGGGCCCCAGCAGGCCGTAACGTCATTGGGCAGGTAATCCGGCACGCTCTGACAACTTGTCACCCAATGAACTCGAGCAACATGCATGCAAACTCTTTCACTTGCACTTAGCCTCAACGGGACCCCTGTACCAGGAAGAGGCCTGGCACACCCATCCTGGGATAATGTGATCTGTACCTCAGAGGCCAGAGAGAAGACGCACGGGTGAAGCAATAAACCTCGCTAGGGATAGTGTGCCAGGCTGTGATGGGATGCCCGCGGTGCTGGGACTAAATCTCCCCTTCTTCGCCAGATATGTCCGCCGGCAGCACGATTTTGTGCCACGGAGCAGTTGACGTCGCGACACCGAATGGCGGTCTTAAACCGCTGCATACACTCCCAGGAGAAGCGCTGTGGCCTGTACCGGCCCACCCTTTCCTGACAATTTGAAACAAGATGAGTTGGTGCAAGTGCCGGCAACGACCGTGGCTTCGGCCAAAACAGCGTGCGCAACGGTGGATACGTCAAGGAGGGGATCAATCGATCGAATCCAACCACACCCTTGCTCGGTATCCTCCCTTTTGGACGGGAGTACTGTGCTGGCTTCGAGTCTGAGCCAGTAAAAGTGAACGGGTTCTCTGGTCCCAGGGGTTTAGTGTAGGATCGCCAGCTGGCTGGCTGGGTGAGTGCATGGAGCCCCATCATATTACCAAGTACCGAGCATATTTAGTGGGTACTTGTACACATTCGCTCCAGTTTTGGTACCGGAACGAACAGATGTCCTCGTGCAAGCGTCCGTTGGTGCTCGCCAAACTCACGTTGCCAGCTGTCTGTACGCAACGCAAACGCAAAGCAAACGCAGAGGCACCGTCTTAGACTCGTGGCATTGACAGGGGAAGTGGATCTGTCGATTACTCGTGGTTGTCTTGCGTCCTGACAGATCTGTATCCTGTACCTCATTTTGCCATACGCAGCCCGCCTGCATCCCGCGTAAACAAGTACTGCAGCTGGAGGTCGGACCGGCGTGGTGTTATTATGCAAAACTCTTTGGTTTCCCTGCGATCGAACATTCGATAAGGGGCACATCACTCTAGGATTATCAGTTGAAAATGGTTCGATTCCTCAATCCCAAGACGCCGGGGAAACAATCGAGGGGTTGGCCCGGTCGGGTTTTCAACTTAACTCGTTGTTGTTAGCCTATCATGTAGGGTACGAGAAGCCGTTCGGCAGGTTCCTGAAGAAATATATTGATTGGAATAGCACAGCTCGCGCAGATGGGTGGTGTGCCAGCTGATATGAACTCCGGCCTTGATCTGGTGGATGTGTGTGCAGTGCAATCATTCTCAGACCGTTGCGTTCCACATCCGCATTGCCTGATTTAATTGCCAGCCACATCGGGATGGAGTTGGCAACAAGGCTGGGAGAGAGGGAAGGGGACTTCGCATCACGCCAGCCCATCCTCTGGGGAATCTGTCTCGTGGGTCAGGTTCGAGGATTGTGCAGCCTCGCGAAAATGGACGGAGTAAGGCCTGAGATTGGTGGGTGTTTCGGCCGAGCTGAGTGGTGGCCATCATTAAGCCCAACGTCGTGGCGGCTTGGTATCAAGAGCTCTCAGTCTTGGGTCAATGATTGACACCCAGCCACGCCCAGAGGACACTGCCTGGCTTTGTGGTTGATGGAGGGCTGCCAGAGGGTGCGAAATCGTGATCCACCGACCCGCCAGTTACGCATGCTGCACACTTGGACCCCTGGCCATAGACGCCACCCACTTCATCCAGTCGCAGCATGAGACAGTGTGGCACCTGTCTGGCGACACCCCCTCCCCTAGGGCCCGCAAGAACCCACTGATATCAGCAAACACCAGCACCAGCACCAGCACCAGCGCCAGCGCCAGCAACGGCAGGGGGGACCTTAAAAAGTTACTCTAACCATAAACGACCGGCCGTCTCAAGGGATAGGAGAATCTCCGCCAAGCAGCCACAGGATCCCGTAACCGAGTTCAACTCCAAAACCCACTACCTTACTTACCATTGAGCCAGCTAATCCAACTCTTGCGACTTTAGGCTTGTCGTACGTGGTTGGGCCTCTAGTTTATAGTGGCAGACCCACACCAAACCTTGAACCTCTTACACCTTGTAGCGGGTAGTGTAGCGCAAAGTACCCACCTCGTCCCAAGAAAGGCTCCAGTGGAGGCCGGCTTGGAAATGTTCTAGTAGCATGATGACCCCAACCGTGAGGCTGCTTGCATGATGTGCCCACCAGTTGGGGTGGAGAGCGAGGGTACAGTGAGCAAGATGAGAGAGAGAAAGAGATCGAGCGGAAGAATCAAGTAGCGCTGGGGTTGCGTGTTGCTATCTTCGTGGGCTGCGCTACGTAGGGCTCTGAGGCACAAGCAAAGTACATACTGATATACCATGTGAGTTTGTCGGAGGCCATGTCGCTGCTGGCCGTCAAGTCCCGCCAACCTGCCTCCCTCGACGCTCCATCAAAATCCATCCCGCCTCTCGCATCCTCGCGTTAGGCGCTGACCTTCTTCACCTCCTTTTAGATTCTCGGCTCATCCACTCGCTCCATCCAACCCTCCCATTTAGGCCAACCTGCAGGTTCGTCGTGCTTTTTCTGCAGCTCACATTCCTTCTTTTCGCTTCCTTGTTACTAGCCTCGCATCGTCGGTGACGAGCCTCTTGCGTTAGCTAGTCTTTTCCGGAAGAAGACCCCTTCGTGCGGCGGTCCCTTCGCCCATCCCAATCCGCCTGGCGGTCCAAATTGACCCATCCTCTCTTTTCTGGGTTCTCGTCCCTGTTTCCCGTGATTCCCAACATACAGCCTCAGACAAGGGCTTGTCTGATCGGTCCCGTCATAGTGGTAAACCTCGAGAGAGGTGTCTTGATCTCTCCCGCGGAATCTAGCTTTACTTGTTTTAGGCGGCGATATACTCGAGGATTTTAGCTGGCGCCTCGTTTGACTGCATTGGCGGTATCGTATTACTTGCAAAGGACTGTCCTCCAGCTTCTACAAAGTTCATGTAATCAGCCACTGCTGTGTGTGAACCGAATCCGAACATTCCCCGTCACAGGTGCCAAGACTCCAATAACTATACATGCAGCGCAAAGGCGGGTAGTACCAAGTAATCTGCTGGCTTTGGCAGACAAGGAAACGATCAATTGATTGAGCGAAAGGCAAAAGCGGGGGAACTCCGAGCCGCCAATTTCTTCCACACTTTCCGTGTCTTCCATTCGTCCCTTGTCTTCCCCTTCCCATCGCCAACCCTTGGTTCCCTTTCCCTTGTCCAGTACTTGGGTACATGCGCCAAGGTATTGGCCGCGACCTCAGAGCATCGGGGTACAACGCTCAGGTCACTAAACGGAAACTGTCCGAAGCACGGCCTGGTGCCAGTCCGTCGCAGCCATCCTAAATAAAACCAAGTCTCCCCACCTCTCTCTCCCCTTCTGTATCCGACCTGGATTACTTCCTGCAACCATACCCACACGAACACACGCAACACCATTCACTATAGGAATATTGCCGACTATCTTTCGTCGCATTCGGCGACAATAAACTGTGAGGAGCCGCAACCTCTATTCGTATTCCTGTGAATTCGACCTGGGCTTTGCTTTCGCCAACCCTCTCCTCCTCTCACTTACAAGACTCGAGGCCTATCCTCTGTGAGGTGGCACGATGTCTCTTAAACAGGTGCGTGTTGTGGCATAACACGGCTCTCCGTCATCCCAGGCCTTTTCCCTCCTGGTCTTCTCGATGTTTGTGTACAAGGCGGATTGCGGTCAAGCCCCGCCCTTACTGACTTGCTCATGATGTAGGAAATCGAGACGTGGGTCGCTGCCCTAGGGCGGTACGACAATAATGAATTCGACGAAGCACTGAAAGAGTTCGAGAGCATTTCCGATACGTCAAAGATTCTCTTCAACATGGGCGTGATTCATGCCACCTTGGGCGAGCACGAAAAGGCTGTACGCTTCCTCCGCCCTCGATATCGCAGATGCAACCCTATCACAGCGTTGGGCAGCTTCCCCCTCTCCATGGCGCACAACTAACAAATTGGCCTTTTTTTAATATAGGTTGAATGCTACCAACGGGCTATTCGTCTTGATCAATACCTTGCCGTTGCTTACTTTCAGCAAGGAGTCTCCAACTTTTTGCTCGGCGACTTCGAGGAGGCCCTGGCCAATTTCAACGATACCTTGCTCTACCTTCGAGGAAATACCATGATTGATTACGCTCAGCTCGGCCTTCTTTTTAAGCTTTACTCTTGCGAGGTTCTGTTCAACCGAGGATTGTGCTACATTTACTTACAGCAGAAGGATGCCGGTCTCCAGGATCTCCAATACGCCGTCAAGGAGAAGGTCGTAGAGGATCACAATGTCATTGACGAGGCTATTCGAGAGGAAGCTGAGGTACGTTAACATATTGTCCGGTTCCCGTCCGCAGCCCATGCATGTGCTAATCAGCGACCTCGGTACGTTTTTCTAGGGCTACACTGTCTTCTCGATCCCCGTCGGTGTTGTCTACCGACCGAATGACGCTAAGGTTCGAAACCTGAAGACCAAGGACTACCTAGGAAAGGCACGTCTTGTAGCCGCTTCAGACCGTGCCAATGCTTTTACTGGATTCGCTGGGTCTGAGATAAAGAATGTACGCAAACAAATCGCTGTACCGTTACCCGGTTACGGGGATTCATTTGCTAATATGAATTATCTCGGACAGGCCGGCCAACAATCTGCCAAGGATGACAGGCCTACGGACAATATTTCATTCGCAGCTACCAATTTAGTAAAGCCCGGCCTCCAGAGTCGGAGGCAACAATCGGAACCCCCGAATGGACGTGGCGTCTTCCCTCCAACTCCTCCCCCGGAGAACGATCGACCTGGTGGCGTCAGCCGAGGAGCCTCCGTTCGTAACGGTCCCAAGCCCACCCTCTCGAAACTCAACATCGAGCGGGCCGTCAACAACCGATACGAGAAGACTTCATCCCCCCAAAACGGCCCACGTCGACCCACCAGGTCCAACTCTTCGACGCCGCAACGGTCTTATTCTCAGCGCCAGCGTAATGACGAAGAGGAGGACTATGCCGATGACGTTTACGATATGTATCAGGGAGGCGGCGGTGGCGGTGGTGGTTCTCGAAGCAGCCGTCAGCAAGGGCGCCGTAACATGCCACGTTACATCGAGGAAGAAGAGGACGAGGGAAGTGAGTTTGACGACGGTTCTTTTGACGAGGGCGAGTTCGAGATGGTCAGCAATCGCAGGGCGAACACTGGCTCCATGTCGGCCGGTTCCTCCAGGGGTCAGTCGAGACGGCCAGAGGTCCGCAAGGTCCGCGTCAAGGTGCATGCCGAGGACGTACGCTACATCATGATTGGATCCGCAATCGAGTTCCCAGACTTCGTCGATCGTGTAAGGGATAAGTTTGGCCTACGACGACGATTTAAGATCAAGGTTCGCGACGATGACATGCCGAACGGCGACATGATCACGCTCGGCGATCAAGATGACTTAGATATGGTCCTCATGACTGTAAAGAGTAACGCGCGGCGGCAAAGGCAGGAGATTGGAAAGATGGAGGTAAGCCATGATTACATCGTGCATATATCACCAGCTATAAGGCCCCAAGCTAACCAGGCGGTTTGCAGGTTTGGGTTCAAGAGGTTTAGATCATTTATACCCCTATACATGCATACA
Organism: Lomentospora prolificans; assembly: GCA_029532625.1. Classification (NCBI taxonomy): domain Eukaryota; kingdom Fungi; phylum Ascomycota; class Sordariomycetes; order Microascales; family Microascaceae; genus Lomentospora; species Lomentospora prolificans. The sequence continues at coordinate 537,235 of JARFXM010000008.1, read as the reverse complement.
CACGCGCGCGCGCTTCGAGCGACGTTACGACTAATGACTGGAGAATACATCACACTTCTTTTACTCCCATCCGGCCTGCTTCTCTTTCTACGCCTACTTCACATGACATCCATCAAGCCGATAGCCCAACATTCTACGACTTGGGCCAGCGTGATGTCTTCCCACCATCCGCATCCTTGATCCTTAAAATACCAGGCCTAAATTTTTTGTGTTTTTATCACACACACACACGCAAACACACACACACTCTCTCCCTCTCTCCCTCTTTCTCTCTCTCTCTATTTCTATCTCACTATTTTATGTTGCTTCACCTCCTTATTATTTCTTTGCATCGAACCGAGGGCGTGAATACGATATAACTATCTATACCTTAGAATTCGGGGCAGCTCCACTCCAAAACAACTCGATTCCAGGAGTGTCCACAATGACCAGAAATGGTCTCAGAACACCATAGCTCGGGCCCTTCTTTTTTTCTTTCTTTTTTTTTTTCTTTTCGATCTGGAATCGTGGAGTGATAGGAGGAAGGCAGGAGACTATTACAAAAGGGGGCCCGGGGGATGTGTCATGATTGCCGGAAGGTGGAAATCATTTGTGGGGGTTCTGTCTTCTTCGCAGGCTATGCTTTGCTTGGTCCTTTTCCCAGCACTTGTTATTCTTTTCTGGTTTGTTCCCTAGAATATTGGGATCTTATACTTTTTCCCCAGAGTTGTTTTGGCAACTAAGCTGGGTGAAGTTGGAGTCATACTGACTCGAATCGAGAAATTCTTGGGTTTCTCTAATGGACGTTCTCATGATAATCGCTATCTTGCGAAGCTCTCTCTCTGAGTGGCGTTCAACTCATCTCTCATAGTTTTAATCCAATGTCTTGGTGAAACAGTCTTGACAACAACAGTAAACCTTAATTCCTTCTCTCCCTTGCATTTCTCCCCTGGTGACGAAGTGTTCACGCATGACAATTAACCTCTGAGTAGCCCTGCGCAAAACACTCTTCTCCCCTTGTTCCCAGAACCTTGCGATTGTTTTGGCAAGGGCATAATTGAACCAAACAGTGAAACGCTGTAGTGGCGGTGCGGCAAACCCACTCTTCACGACCCAGTTACAGGTACGAGGTAGGGGGCCAAAACTTTATAATACGGGGGGCCCAACGGAAGGGTTTTGAATTCCGCCATCTGAAACAGGATAGCCAGGCATCGCCAGCATCGTCCCCCTTTCCGGGAAGCCCCCCCAGGCCGGGCAAGGGAGTGTTGCAGCCCGGTGGGGTTCCGTAAGATTTGTTCTGGCGAAGGAACCTTTTCAGTTACTTTGCGGGTTCTGTGTCATGCGCTTTGCTCAAGGCTCTTTTTTTTTTTTTTGGTTGCTACCTTTGCGGGATGTGTAAGTCGGTTTCCTGCCGTGTGGAGCTTTGTTTGGTGCTCTCTCCTGGGGTTTAAGCTGGCTTTTCGCTGGGTGGGTTTAGCGGTTTAGCAGCCAACGTGGCTGAAACAGAGGGAGAGACATGGGATGATTTCACCAAATGAGATAAGGCAACGTCGGGCGGTTATAAGCAAGGCAGGGAATTCATGGAAAAAGGTATAGACCGTCTATTAATAAAAATACAGCATGTTGGATTCGGATTTGTTTGTACACGATTAGGCGCCTGGATATCCCGACGGCTTTCTGAGAAGCGGGATAGTATTTCCAACGAGATGGATGTACACAAAATTCTGTACAGCATGTTGCCCTTGGGTAACTATACTGAGGCTCCTGCCCTCGTGAGAGCCTGGGAAGCCTCAAAGAGTCTCTTTAGCGATTCCTCGGGGCCGAGTAGGTAGAAGACGACGCTGGCGGGCTTAGAAGACTTGCTGGCATCTCCTAGGAAGGCGAAACGGAGAGCCGCATAAACATTGTCTCGAGCGGCTTCAGGTGTGGGATACTGGGGCGCGACGGATGAGATGGCTGCGGAGATGGCCTGTTGCAACTCTTTCTGCGTCCACTTTGAGGAGCTGGCTGGTGCGGCCAGGGGATAAAGGAGAGCTTCGACGGCTGCGATGGCAGTGCTGAAGCTGGGTACTTTGTCCCCGGAGGAAGCGAGCCCAGCATCATAGGCAGAGGTGGGGACAGTCCAGAGTAGCTGCGGGTTCTCGATTACGAGGTCGGTAAGGTGTCCATACCGGGTTGTGTTCATCTTGAACATCTTCAGTAGGTACGCCTCCGCAGACTCTGGGGTTGCGAATTGGGATATCAGGTCGCCATGCTGGGAGCGGTCGAATACCGTTCCGGAAGATGATTTGACCTCTTCTGCAGGCGTACCACCGTCCAAGCTTCTCACAAATTCTACTGTTGGCGTGAGAATGGACTCCTGTAGAACGGGGTAATTTGACTCTGGGTGCTGGAAGAGGTAATCGGCATGCTTGTGCTGGAAGGAATCAAGTTTTTGAGGGTTCACCTTGATGTTGCCCTTGGTGAACTTGAAAGAGAACTACGGGACGAAGTCAGCATACGGCCCAGACGAAGAAAAGCTAGGGAAACCTCTTGACCTTAGCAACCAGGTCCTTCATCTCAGCGAAAAACTCCGTATTCTTGCTCGAGCCTTGCGCCAGACCCCACCCGAGCAGGACAAGCCAGTTATTTAAGGCGGAAGGCAAAATACCTCGATTCCTGTAAGACGAGACATCGACATCATGGTTCCTCTTGCTCAGTTTTTGACCAGCGTTATCCGTTAGGAGCCCGACGTGGAAAAATTCTGGAGGAGTCCACTTGAAGGCGTTGTATAGCGCGATGTGCTTAGGGGTGGATATGAGCCACTCCTATATGGGAGTGTTAGCTCATGACACCATATTTCATCCAAGAATCAAGAACTTACAGCGCCCCTGATGACATGCGTAATCTCCATCAAGTGATCGTCAATAACATTAGCAAAATGGTATGTCGGGAATCCATCACTCTTGATAAGAATGAAGTCATCCTCTACCTCTTTTTTTTCGTATCGACCGTAGACTCGATCCACAAAAGGGAAGGTGCTTCCACCCTTAAACCGGATGATATGAGTCTCACCCTTGGCCGCTCTATCGGCGGACTCTTCGGTGGATATACTCCTACAGGTTCCGGGGTACTGTGTCGTCTGATTTTGCGCAGCGGCAATCTCCTTATGCTTTTCAAGATCAGCTGCAGTACAAAAGCAGCGGTAGGCCTGGCCGGACTCGAGGAGTTGGTCTGCGAAGGGCCGATACTTGTCGAGTCTCTCGGACTAGGAATGTGTAAGTCAGACGTCTTTTAGCATACTTCTCCAGAGGATACTCACCTGACGATACGGGCCATAGGAGCCTCCTACATCGGGGCCTGTCTTACGTTAGGAAAGTCCGCCCCTAGCAAAAGAAGAAGAAAAAAAGTTCAGTTGAAATACCTTCATCCCATGTCAACTGCGCCCATTTAAGGTCGCGGAGAAGACGTTGTTCCGCATCCTGAACAATCCTCAGCTAGAATTTAGTGTTAGTTAATGCTTTTATCTCATGATCCAAAGGTTCAAACCAACTCGGTCCGTATCCTCCACACGGATGATGAACTGCCCACCGGTCGCTTTCGCTAGAAGATAATTATACAGGGCAGTCCTCAGAGAACCGAGATGGAGATATCCGGTAGGGGATGGAGCAAAACGGGTCCTCGCCGGCGTATTGGGGAGTGCAAACTGGTTCGTCTTATCCTTTCCTCCCCTCGAACGGAGTAGACCCCCCAGGCCACCGCTACGTGCAAACTGCAACGTCGTTGAGAAAGGGCGAATGCCCTGAAGAGTTTCTGAACTACGCTTGGCGCATATCCTGCATACAAGCCCTCGAGGTACGCTGAGTACGGACGCTGAAGGCCCAGCGACCAACATCGTGGTCCGATTGAGGGTTCTTGGGGGGGAAAACCGCGGTCGCGAGTGAAATCGGCTTATATCGGACGCGTTGAAAGATTCTCAACTCGACATATGAGGTGAGAATAGATGGATTCTTGCTCCTTTCACACTGTGTCGATATTCAACTGTGGCGTATGTGGCTGGTCTCATCAGCTTTGACCGCCCGAACCGACAGAGTAGTTGACAGCTCCCCATCGAGTGTCACGCAGATCGGATTCTCCGAGGGTTAAACAACCGATTTCCATTGTGCGGGTATACACGTCTGAAGTATTGTATACCTTTGATGATGCTGCTCGAAAACCAAGACATGAAGATTCTGGTCCAAGATACGCTGATTCCGCCTGGAGAGTTGAGAGCACCGAATCACACGCCCAAGCTGTCCCCCAACTGTGCAGAGAGCCAGCCGTTGAGCCTCGTGGGGCGGTTTTCGCGCCGCCCATTAACCACAGCACCCAGCGTCGTGAGATCTGTTGGCGGATCTGGTTTTCCAAGTAGCAATTAGAGTTTCCAGCACCATGCGTTTGGAGAAACTGCTGGCGCAAATTGTATTGCTGAGAATGGGATAGCTTCAGCCAAAATCTGAATAGGTCCTTTAGCACTCCGTCAACACGACGGTCTGCAGGCACTCATTAGTGCGGCAAACTGGTGAATGACCTCGTCGAAGAATCCATTCACAAATAGGCACCAGTAGGCCCAAGTCTTAGTTACTCAGCCAGGTCAGCCAGCTAGTGCACTTTGTAATCAAGCCTGAAGGCGACTTTTTGCAGCACACAAAGCTGGCGCCTCGACGTTGGGAAGCGCCAGCAGCCCCACCCCCTCCTCTGCTCCATGCTACCTCCCTGGCAGCCCCGCCAAAATTTCTTCAGACTTCACGTCTTCTGCTGGCTCCAACACCCTCCAGAAAGGAACCGCGTTTGATACCTCATCAGAGAAGGTCCCTTCTTCGACCTCAATAACTGCAAAAACTTCTTAAAATGGCCGATTCGGGTCCCAGCTCAGCTCCTCCCGAGACGGAGGAGATTGACCTCTATGGTAAATTTTTTCCGGCCTCGGCCTCGGGTACCTGTACCTTTTGCTTTTCGTAGCTGATATCAATATTTGCCAGAACTCCTCGGGGTTGAGAAAAATGCCACCCAGGATCAGATCAAGAAGGCGTACAGAAAGGTAACAATGCCACCCTCGCTGACACGTTACTCAAAGTTTGTCTAACCCCGTTTGCCAAATAGGCTGCGCTCCAACATCATCCCGATAAGGTACCCGAGGAGCGTCGAGATGAATCCGAAGCCAAGTTCAAGGCGGTGACCCAAGCGTACGAGATTCTTCGTGATGAAGAGAAGAGGCAAATCTACGACGCTGGTGGTATGGCCGCCCTTCGTGGTGGGCCCGGTGGCCCCGGCGGACCCGACCTCGAAGATATCCTCTCGCAGATGTTCGGCTTCGGTTTCGGTGGTCCTGGAGGCGGTAGGGGCCCACCTGGACAGCGACGACCTAGGCGTGGGCCCAACGAGGAGCAGGACTATACTGTCACCCTAGAAGAGCTCTACAAGGGAAAGACCGTCAAGTTCTCTGCCAATAAGCAGGTTGTCTGCTCCCAGTGCAAGGGTACAGGAGCTAAGGAAAAGGTCAAGCCCCAACAATGCGAGCAATGCAAAGGGCATGGTGTCGTTGAGGGCTTGCGTCAGGTCGGGCCCGGTCTCCTAACCCGCGAGGTCATGCCCTGCGACCACTGCAAGGGCTCTGGTAACTTTTATAAAGAGAAGGATCGATGCAAGAAGTGCAAGGGTAAGCGCACAACACAGGAGACTAAGGTCCTTGAGATCTACATTCCTCGGGGCTCTATTCAGGGAGAAAACATCGTCCTCGAGGGTGAGGCGGATCAATATCCTGACCAGACTCCCGGAGACATTGTATTCACTTTGGTGGAGGAGCCTCACGATGTCTTCTCCAGGGTAGGTGCAGACTTGTCCGCCGAACTCAAGGTCACCGTAGCAGAGGCCCTCTGCGGCTTCTCGCGGACAGTCTTAACGCACCTTGACGGTCGCGGTATCCACATTACCCGTAAACAGGGCCATGTTCTCCGCCCCGGCGAGATTCTGAAGGTTCCTGGAGAGGGTATGCCGCAGAAGCGTGGCGATGAGAAGGGTGACCTTTATTTGATTGCCACCATCGAGTTCCCCGAAGATGGCTGGATTCAGAAGGAAGCCGACTACGAGGCCTTGAAGAAGCTTCTTCCCGGACCTCCTCCTCCTATCACCGCTGATGAGGTAGATGAGGTTGAGTACGAGGACGGCGCGGACCTTGAGGATGTAAGTTTCCCCTCTCATCTACGGTATATATTCATAATATGGGAACTAATACGTCTTTCCTGATAGATGGGAGCACGCTCTGGCGATCCTCGTGCCGGCCATTCCTGGGAGGATATGGAGGAAGACAGTGGACAGGCCCAGTGCCAAACTCAATAAGCGCTTTAGCTAGTGTGTATTGGAGACCTTGGCGTGAATTATTTCTCGCGCTCGATCGAGAGCTTTTTTGTTTTTCATATTTCATCTCTGAGGCGTGGGAATTAGGGGACACATAGACGCGGACTTTGGACAGGACTGTGCGTTCTTCCAGCCTACTTGTTAACGACTTTGGGATTGCGTTGCATGGACATGACATTGGACTTGTTTGGCACTTGACGCTACTTCTCTACTTACTCTCTACATGTCTATGACTTACGCCCTAATAATGAACCTCTTTTTATGGCGATATCCCAGCCGAAAGTGCCGGAGTCATCGCAATGACGTTTACTCTGCTAACATCGGATGAGTCGGGGAATTGGTCTATAAGAGAGAAAAGGCGACGCATAGTGTATTGTAACAGCCAAAGAATTGATGAAAATGGAAAGTAACACTTTGGATAAAGAAAAAGTCAGGGGGGAGAAAGACTTGAGGTTTGAAACCACTGATTTCAAGATTCCCGCAGCTCCGTTTACCGCCGGGAAGATTTCACAGCTTAAAGGAACCGCTTGGGCATGTGACTCGTTGGGGATTACATGCTGTAAAGTTTTTCTACAATTCTGCCGAGCCATCCCTCATGAAGTATTGGGCTGGTGGATGAGGAAGATACGAGATACTCTTGGAGAGACGGAGGCATCAACATGCTCATGAACGACTGGGAGATGGGATGTTTCCTCGGTGAGAGTCGGTGAGCAGGTGAAGCGATCAGGCCCTAATTGGCTAGACCAAAAATTCCAGAGGGGCCCACTTAATACAACTTGGTGGGAAGGCGGGAAAGGGCGAAGAGAAAACGAAATGAAATACCCCGCACGTGACGCACAGAAATGTTCCTCCAGAACTTTACCCTAGCCCTCTGGCAGAGTCAAATCGCCTAGGAAAAACTTCTGTCGCCTTGATTCTTTGGACAGGAAGCCAACCCACTCTTTTACTAACACCACACAGGAAACACGACAGTCAAGGTAAGATACTGGATTCAATCTTCGTCTGTCTGCTAATTTTCAAATACTAATTATCTTGTTTTCGTCTTTCCAGATGGTTTCCGCCAAGAAGCACGTTCCCATCGTGAAGAAGCGTACGTTCGAAATCCTTGTTGAGACTGCACCCCCTCCTTCGTGATCGATCGATAGAGTCTGCCGAGACGTCTCGACACGAGAACTTTATTCCGCGCCTTTCTCGATCCATTTATGGCTTCAAAACAAAAACCGGACTGTTGGGATTCTTTTTTGGATATTGCAATTGACATGCTTGATGTTTTATAGGCACGAAGAAGTTCGCTCGCCACCAGAGCGACCGCTTCAAGTGTGTCGACCCCAGCTGGCGCAAGCCCAAGGGTATCGACAGCCGTGTTCGTAGGCGGTTCAGGGGTAACCAGGTCATGCCCTCGGTATGTCGATTCGGGTCCCATCCCCAAGTACCTCACGGGAGGGTGCTGTTGGATATTAATACCTTCTATCACAGATTGGCTTCGGTTCCAACAAGAAGACCAAGTACATGATGCCCTCTGGCCACCGTGCCTTCCTCGTCAGTAACGTCAACGATGTCGAGCTCCTTCTCATGCACAACCGCACCCACGCTGCTGAGTACGTATATCCGGTTTTATCAGCGAAGCGATTCTGGACTCAATCTCAGGCTTGATGAGGCTTCGGGGGATGTTGAGAGGGGGGGAATGGTTATGCTAACAGTGATGCTTGTATACAGGATCGCCCACAACGTCTCCTCCAGGAAGCGAATTGACATCATCGCCCGCGCGAAGCAATTAGGCGTCAAGGTTACGAACCCCAAGGCGAAGGTTACTACCGAGGTGTAAAAGTGAAGGCCGTGGAAAAAGGGAAATGGTCTGGTTGTTTTTATTGGGGTTATGCGCTCATATTGATCATCGGATGCATCGGATATGGTTTGCGTTGCGATCTGATTACGGGGGTCGCTGGCAATTAGACGAACAATCGTCGCTAGAAAATAAAGACCTCTTCTTTCGAACCGCCACCAAATTCACCCGCCATACTCGCAGGGCACCGTCTCGTCATACCCAAGTTGAAAAGGTGAAGCTGAGGGAGAAGGAATACGGACATGGATACGGGCGTTTGCGCTCTCTGGCATGAGGTGTTTAGGGTCAAATACTCAAGTTTATGTCTAGATGTCAAGGCAGCCCTAGCCTGCAACGGATTTTTCCTTTAAACCAAAAAATTATTGTCCATACTACTAACACCAGACAAACCGCTCTCACTTGGTGACAAAACCTTGGCCCGTATATAGCTGGCTCGAGTATAATGCATCTATCGAGCATCGCAGATCACGCCCGCTACGAGAGAATGTTCAGTGGGCTACCAATATTCGAATATCAAAGATATATTGTCCGACTGTCGAACCGACGCATGTCAACTATTATACATGCAGTGTCTTTTACGTCGTTATCAAGTCGTTATCAATCTATAGAAAGCCCATCTCAATCATATAGAATAATGAAATTACCATTATTCACCGGCTATTATTCCCATTCATTTCGTCGTAGATTTCGATTGAAAAAAAAAAAAAAACCGCCGGGTTTGTCGCCCAAATGGTATCATAATCCGCTTGCGTGTAAGAATAGTATCGTAGCATAAAATTCGAACGTCTTAGTGGTTCTTGAAGCAGCTGAACTTGCCGAGCGAGAACCTCCAAGGGCCCCGCCGAACGCCGTTTCGATCCGCGTGCACAGAAGTGCCAAAGTGTCGTCCGCCGATGGGACGGGCGTAGAAGATGCCGCCGCCGTGGCCGCCGGCTCCTCTGCGATGACCGAACATTTTCAACGGGTTTGTTGTTATGTTTGTTGTTTGAGGTTGTTTTCTTCTAAAAAGCTTCGAGCCGAGGAGAGTATCGAGTGGTATTTTTCTTGTGTAGGCTTGTTTGATTATTGATTGTGATCTTGGATCTGTCTTTGAACTATGTGGTGAAGGAGTGGGCTATTTAACATCCATAAAAGCCTTCTCTTGGATCCGGAGGCAGAGTCGCAGTGATGTCACCGACTCTCCCCGTTCTCAAAACCTTGGTTATGCGGCCCCGACACCCAACGCGTACATACAGGGATCAGAGTGGCCACTTGAAAAAAGGTAGCTATGACGGCATAGGAAGGGATTTACAAAGAAAATAAAAATAAATATCGCATGCGTAAGTGACGGGTGGCGAAATCTTTCCTCCAAGTAATAGTTCAATCCGACGACAGCCAGTTGTGGAAGTTTGCAACACAACACGATTCCAATGCCGAACTTTGAATGAGCGCACAGGCATGTTGGCTCTGTCGTCGCAGACCGCCAGCCAGCTGGCGATGAGCATACAGTTCGGGGGTCTCCTTCTGATGGCCTCAGCCCATGCAAAGAGAGCATAAGGAGATGGGGTGTGGGTAATGTATTCAACCAACGACCGTTAATGATGGTAGATGTGACGAAACACATCCAAAATTGTCCCTGATACTGGAACGAACCTAAACGCCAGTCATGTGTGATTCCTTGAAAGAGAGAAACCTTCGCCGTCGTCACAGCTCTGCTCCGTCGACGGGATCAACCACGATTGAGAACTCAGTTCCTCGAACCTCGAGTTCGACGTACCCACCTTCCATCCGCGCAGGCCACTGCCTGGTGGCGCCGTCCTCCCAAGCCACCTCATTGTTCACTCTAATGACCGCTTGTTTACTACGGATAGGGACAGAGATGATGCCTTCGTCTAGACCTTCCGGCACCTTGATATCAAGAGTAAAGCTCCCAGACTCGGACCGCCTCCAAAAGACGCGAATGCCGTGATCCGAACCCAGAACGGGGACCGTTCCCTTCGCCCACGAGATATCTCCCTCACGTGGCTTGATCTTCCATTTCGCGAACCCAGGTCCCTCGGGGGTGACCCCCAATACATACCGCGTAAGGAGCGCCACGATGCCGGACGACCAACCATGAGCCATGCTCTTAAACGAGTCAGAATTGTAGCCAGGGTCACTTCCTTCCCAGAAGGTGACTCCCGGATCCCGGCTCGCCATGTAGCCCCATAGTCGTCTTATTTCCTCTAGTGCCGAGTCGATCATGCCGGTTTCGAAGCGGGCGGTGATTTCAAAGTATGAAATGAAGGCGTAAGTCCGATCAGCAAAATCGCCCTGAATAAAATTGTTACTGTAGAAAGCATTACCCCATTCGCGCGTTGTAATGTTGCTCCAGCGATCAAGGATAGCCCGAGCGGTAGGAATCGGGCGAGTGCCGTTTGTCCCCTTATCGACAACACCGGCGAGGATTGCAAGGCTGTTTCCATCCTGTGCATGTGTAGGGCAGTATACCTTACCACGACTACATGTGCCGTCAAAAAAGAGGCCCTCCTTGTGATCAAAGTTGTGTTCGTTGAGAGCAGCGCTGACAGAGTCCGCTCGCGAGAGCCACCTCTCGGCATCGTGCGCCACGGTGGTGCTCTTCGCATCGAGCGACTTTGCTAGGGCAGCAGCCACACGGAGCGCATAAACATAGAGTGCGTTGTAATAGGTGACGGGCCCAGCGCGCCTTATAAAAGCGTAATCACCAAAGCCAGCAGTGTCGCGGGGTCCTTTCTCAACAAGCCCAGTTTGTTTGTTGATTAGACCGAGGTAGAAACCGTCAAGAATCGCCGTCATGTTGGGGTAGTACTTTTTTATGTATTCCATGTCGCCCGTGTGCATAACATAATCGTAGCTGGATACCACCCACCAAAGGGGATAATCAAATAGATGCAGAGTGTATTGGAAACTGGTAAACATTAGTCGTGCCAAAAAAAAAAAATCCCGAGTACCTCCTCGTGAGGCTTACATGCTTGCTGGGGGCACCCAGCCATCGTCCCGTTGGTGATCTGCTAAGTCGGCCAGCACATTCTTGACCGCCTCACTTGTGTTGTGTGATAGGTAGGTTGTCAAAGCAGCAACCGCAAGATCTCCCACATATGGATCACGGTCTCTCTTAGCACCATCATGGAGCACTAGTTTGCCATTCAGCGTACCGCTAACAGCGCCTCTGGGTTCGGTGTCGTTGGGACGGAAGATATCGGTGCACAGGTCGTTGGTATATACGCCATCATACCACCACTGTGTAAGATCCTCATCCGAGCATTCAAAAGTACCGGTAAAGGTATCTGGCGTGCCGTGGAATGCGGATAACTGTAAGGAAATGGACGATATAGCGACATAGCCCTGAGGTGCAGTGAGTGGTGCATCCTCCTTGAGGGCATCTAGAGAGATACGAAGATAACGGAAGCCATGCAGCCCGTCTGCGCAGACCCTACCAGATTTTTCACAACCCAGCCGATTAGTCCAGGTGTACTTGTTCTTTCTCACTGCGATCTATTAGATGGTCAAATGCAAGTTAGTCGCCATTAGAGGGCCGTTTCTTAACCTTGAACACCTACTTGATCCGTTCCCGGCGTAAGATCGTCCTCGGAGCCCTTACGAGCCTGCCTTCCTCATTAGCATCAAACAAAATAGATGATATAAGAGAATGGTAAGAGATTACATTGTAAGACCTCGAGAAATCACTAGTAGACGAAAGGTGCTCCAAGGTCTCCGAAAAGGCAAGCCTCACGCCGGGTAGGCTATCCCCGGCACAGTCGGCATCGGCGAACTCAATCGAGAGGATTCCGACCGTATTCATACCAAAGTCCACCACGATGCTCGGTACTTCATCGGTCTCGTTTTCTCTAACTAGAACAGTCGGTCTACTCCCATTAACAAGGCCCTGGGGTTTGCGCACGAGACCGGTAGTGTGTTCCTCTAGCACAGCAACAGGTCGTATGATGGCGCTAGGTGGGGCACGAACATAGCGGTGCCAGCTCGGTGCCGGCTTCTCGTTAACTCGGTCGCGCCAGCTCCACGAAGGCCATTTGAATGAGGGTTCACAGGCGAGATAGATGACTGTAAAAACAACGATGATGAGGGTGATTATTTGAGGGCGGCGGAGAAGAGTCGGGCCTGAGTCTGGAGAGTAGAGGAGGGTTCTCATGATGTAATGACGGTGCTTTTTACAGATAGTCTATATGCAGATGTCTGGGTATCATGTATATGAGCAAGCATGGATATAATTCACATACACCTCACAGGTAGTCGCGTGAGGTGTTCCTTGATCAGATCAAGAGCAATGGGAGGCAAGTATCTGCAACAAACGGCCGCATTGAGGTGCATCGATGCTCGATGATTGGCAGGGCACAGTAAACGAGGTGAATAGCAATGAAAAGAAGAAGAAGAAGAATGAATCCACTGAACTAAGTCAGTAGATTTAATGAGGGTTGTTGATCTTTTTTTCTCTCCGGGATGGTGAGTGGAGAGATGTAGAGCATGGAAGCTAAGGAGAGAGGTTGAGAAACCCAACACGAGTGAAGGAGGGGTTTAACTTCACCAAGGGAACCACTAACCATCCGCATGACCCTTACATTGCATGGACCTATGACCAAGAACAGCCCCATCTTTGAAAACAAGTGAGATTGGGTTCAAATTTCTCTTATAATGGAAATAGTCAGTTAGTTCATTAGTGGAGATTGTTCAAGGTCTCAGAATGATGGAATTCGATGTGAGGATGTGCGATGTTAGTCTACATAGTAGTAGGCAACACTACATATTAGCTAGATCAGTGCAACCCCAAAGTTGGTGATACAACGTGACCAGGGCACTATAGTAGAGCAGCAAGTAAGAGAGTTACTACTAAGGGCACTACCATGTCTGGTGGCGGAATCGCTATTTCAACTAGACCTCATAACAAGACCTGATAAGTTGATATTACTGCTCGCATATCAGTTGGTGTAGAATATATTGCGCTTCTTGGTCGAAAATTGTACATGTATACCTAAAATGTCGTCTTTCAACATGGGACGCATCAGTGCACTTCATGACCACGTGCATCTACAAATAGAGAACCTCTCTCATATCAAGGGCAGGATGAATCATTATAAACCATTGATATTCATGAGAAAGACGAGATTCTCTCATCATCCCCTCTGTAACCTGTAAGGATAGCATTCACCCTGCATTATCTCATCTCAGACACGCCACTTCATGCCTTGGCAGCATTAGCAACCTTTAAAGCCTTGGTAAACACCTCAACAAAGTTGAAGCAGTCTTCGAAGGTGTTGTACAACGGCGCTGGAGCTACCCTGATGACATTGGGTTTCCTCTCATCCACAAACACCGCTTCCTTCTCCAGCTCCTCCATGACGGTGCTCAACAAGCCGGGACAAAGGCGCAGGCTAAGCTGAGCGCCGCGATCATCCGGGTTGGTGGAAGTAATCTGCTTGAAGAGTGCTCGCTGCTCTCGAGGCATATTATTGAGGAGATTCTCGAGATATGCCGTCAGCCTTTTTGACTTTTCTCTGAGCGCATCAATACCGCCCGCAAGCTCGTATATCTCTAGTGAGGCGATAACGCTGGTAATATCAATGATACTGGGGTTGCTGATCTGAAAACCGGCCGCGCCGACCGCAGGGTGGTACTTATTAGCCATGGCAAACCTGGTGGCCTTCTCGTTTCCCCACCAGCCCGCGAGACGGTTGATATAGCCGCTCTCGGAACCCTCATCTTCAAACTTGGTCGTCACGTTGCTATTGCGCGTGTGGACAAACAGGCCGGCGATGCAACCCGGGCCCGAGTTAAGATACTTGTAAGTGCACCACGCCGCAGCATCCACATTCCAGTCATGAAGCTTAAGTACCACATTACCGGCGGCATGGGCAAGATCCCAAATGACGAATATCCCCCGGTTGCGCGCGAACTCTGTGATCCTGGGAATGTCCAATAGCTGGCCAGTATAATACTGAATGCCGGGGAGAAGGAGGAGAGCGGTCGTGGACGCATGCTCCTCTATCACTGAGAGGATATGCTCAGTGCTCAACAATGGCTCATCCCAATTTGAGGGCTCAATCAACACCATCGAATCCCTCGTAGAAAGGCCATGGTGCCTGATCTGAGTCTCAACCAAGAAATGATCGCTAGGAAATGCCTTGGCCTCAAGGATGATCTTATGCCTTCCGTTTTTATCGGGTTTGTAAAACGCCGACATAAGAAAGTGAAGGTTTGCTGTCAGAGTCTGCATCACGGCAACTTCGGAGGGCTCAGCGCCGACTACCGGAGCCATCATCCGGACAACTTTGTCATCTGCATCGAGCCAGGTCGGCAGCGGCGTGCCCTCGAGGGACTTGAAGTGCCCCTGGACACCTTGGGTAGCCCAGGTATCGAGGTACTGCTTCACCCTGATAGAAGTGCGCTTGGGCTGAAGGCCCAAAGAGTTCCCCACAAGGTAGGTACATGGCTTGCTGACATCCCCTTGATTCTGATCGACGCTGGTGGTGCCTGCAAGTCATAGCGAAGCCTGTATCAGCTTTGCGACAGTACCCACTACACCAGGAACCGGAGGTGTTGGAAACCCGGTGTATTATAGAACATGGGAGGGAATATTGTGAAGGAAGGGTGGAAGCGTGATCTTTACGAACCTCTCTCGGGCAGATACTTGCTCAAGGCCTCGGCTTTCGTCGGGATGATGAACTCGTTTCTCGTGAAATTCAAGGCATCCTTTTGGTCGAGGGATGTCGCATGCTCCCTTGAAAAGGTATCAACTGCAGCCATGGCAAATTTTTTTACTTCGTCTTCAAGGGTAGAGGTGGGGTACAGCGCTTTGCAGTTTGGGGTAGCCCGGTAAGCTGAGAAGGAAAAAAGTCTAGGGGGAGCTTTTGGATGAGAGGTGATGGCGGGGTACGGAAACGGTGACGGAACGTAGGTCCGGGGAAATAGGGTGGAAGAGAGGAGGGGGCGGGGCAGGCTTGGACTTGGCACACGAAGAACAGGAATTAAGATTTGCAAAAGTGCTTTCAAATGGCTGGTTAGTGCTACTACACGATTTCGAGACTTGGATGGGAAAATTGAAGAGCGAAATTTTCACCACTTTATGCCCGAGCCTATGTCGATACTGCGGAGATGGTGCAACTCGTGGGGTTACAGAGGGCCGGCCCTTGAAGCGCCAATTGCCGCGACTTGCCGCGCCGTCTCCTGACTGCCGTTCTCGACGAAGCCTATCCAGTTGCCTGATGGGGCAAATGACCGAGCACTCTGTGCTTTTATTATAATTGCGCAACTGAATCTTGAAATTTTATCCCGATCCCGATCCCGAAGGGGTTTATAGGGTTATTTAGAAATAGAGATGTCGCAGTCGAGAGAAAATTTTTCATGGAATGTGGGGAGTGTTATACGTATGGCTGAACGAATCAAGGTCGAAGAGGAATCGTGCCGCGCCCGTCCCCGGTATGTATCACATTTTTCCAACCATAATTTCAATACTTGCAGGACCAATTTCACAATACAGCGTGGATTCATATGTAAATGTTCCATGTCTGGTTGCCAAGCTTGAACGTCTGACAAGGTCAATCCGGCTGCAGCAAACTCGGGCAAGACATCGACTTCGTCGAACAGTTGATCCCTTGCTGGCAACATGAGAGCGTTCCTTCCCCAGCGGCCGTCACTTGTAGCCAGCGCCCTGGATAACGACTCGTAATCTGTCCCCACATAGAAACATGAAGAAAAGCTGTGCTTGTAAATCTGGGAAAGAGCCCAGGACTGTGTTTCATCGACGGCTCTAGAGTTTACATCAAAATTCCAAGTCGTCTTTTCACCGCCCTAAAGAGGTTTCTTTCTCTCTTTCTTTTTTGTTTCTCGAGGCGCAATCCAATCCGCCTCATGGTGACCGATGCCGCAGACGCGGATACCCACCCGGATACCTTCGGCCTTGTTCAGAGACTACAGATCTTCATACTGTGTGTGTACTAAGAATATCTTGGTCCAGCGGTGCCACCGGAGGCGGGGATGGTGGGGTACCGGCCTTGGGTCCACAACTCGGTTTGGAGGTGTACTCCGAGCTTCCGTGTCTGGTTCCGGTCCTGGAACGGTATGGTAGAAGGCACCAACGTTCGTGTCTTTTCTACCTGCGTTTTCTAAGAGAATCAAAACGCTCAACAAACCTGCCCTCGTTGGGGTTGCCCAACTATCTAAACTCTCACTATTGACGCCTATTCACAAAAGGAGCGAAATGGAGAGGGGCCTTCTCGGTGCTAGTGCTGGACGAACCTAGGTCGTCAGCCCTATTGATCCTACCGTACTCCACAATCCCTCTCTTTGGTATCGCTTCCCCCAGGCTGCTGATGACAAGAACGGAAGGTGTACAAGGACGGTAATTTGCTAAGTTCTAAACGCCCCTCGTTTTCAATGGCATCATCGAGGAAAGTCTTCCCGCCCCAGTTTCAAATCGAGTTGAATAGGTAGACGATGTGCGGCGTGCTCAGCTCGGATTAGGTGATTCGCATAATATTTAGCTCATACATCTACATCAGCATTTACTTCTCGAAGTACTTCCATCCGTGACCATGCTAATGCGGGTCTGTGCTGCCCTCTTACGCAATATTACCAAATACGAATCAAAATCAAGTCTAGAACGCCCATTGCCGAAACGAATGCTTGGAATACCGATCAGATTTTATTCGAGTCTTTGGGCAATACTTTAGCGGGCATGTCGAGTCGGCATGTGAATCGTGGTGTGGTTGGTGGGACGATTTCATAAGCCACAGTAGGCCTGATTAAACCCTGAATAGCATTCCGGATTCCTTAGAAGTTCGAGGCGAGAGTGGCGATAATGGTAGCCGTACGCGGTCCGAATCGAGGGAAGAGGTGGGACCCGGCAAACATGGGAAAATTCGGAGGGTAGTTCTCTGTCCTCGACGGGTTCCCAGAGGGGACGGCTGCCAAGAATGTCTTGGGCACCGAACCTGCCCGAACCGACGACGGTACGGCGCCGGAAGGCGCACCTGGGCAGGTCCACCGCCAGCTACGTACTGTCTTTCGGCTCTTTTTCTGGCTAAGCTCGAAAGACTCGGTCTCACGTTTCCCAACTTGCGGGGAACGCAAATAAGCAATGTCTACCTTGGTAGTCCGATGCAAACATCAGCTGTTAGAACAAGGGCCCAACACGTTCCAATAGCAATGAGACATGTGTTAAAAGGGACCGCGCCTTTATCAAGATGAGGACAAACAAAAGAAAAGAGAGAAAAAAAGAAACCCGTCGAATGCGGAGGGGTAAACAAGCAACATGGTTCTTGGACATGTCCGCCACTGGGGGATCCAGTCGCTTCCCTGCATGCGCCATTCTCCATACGGTCCGCAGAGCCAAGCAAGTATCATGCTGATTGACCACCAAGGTACTATGTTGAGAGCTATTCTGTGACTCAACCAATGAATCGCACTATGCAAGAGCCCTTGCTTCTTCGTATCCCATATCCAGGAGTAAATTGGATCCCTCTTCGCCCAGGTATGCTTGACCGCCGGCCCCGATTGTGAGCTTGCCTGGGTCACCGAGCGTCTCACAGAGAAGATCTGAGCCTCGTGACGGTTGAGCTGACCTGCGATTACGCAGAAAAGGGGGCCACCGGTGGACCTGTGCAGAAAGAGCAGGTGGCAGGCTGCCAGGCGGTAAAGTGTGCAGCTCGCAGGACAATCGCGGGGTTGGCGAGGAACATGGATAGGCCCATTCGCCAATTTCAGCGGGGCACACGTGTTGCAGTGCTCTGGCCTGGAATTGGTACCAACCCCTGCATGTGGTTGGCTCGTGCCTTGTCATGAGATCCCCAGATTTTTCAAAACAGAGCCGCCATCGTGAATCTCGAAGGTGTGGACGCTGCTGGAAAGTCCATCAATTAGTCAAGTACGGGGTCGAAATTGTCAGGTTTGAACGCGCCTCCGCTGCTGGAACCAAATTTGGCAGGCTCCATTTTGATAAACGCGTTAATACGGGCTTAGGCTTAGCCCCATGTATTGCGGCCCTGGCAGGAACGGCTCCGCGGGCAAATAGCTTTGGAATTAGTGGGTGAGCTTGGAACTTGGAACGCTTGGAGTTACCTGATAGTACCAAACCACTACATGTACCTTGTACACTACAGATAGTCTCGACGGTGAAGCTCACGATGCTTGCAAGATAGGTGGAGGCTGGTGCTAATGAGTCGTAAGAATACTTGTCCAGGAGGGTCTCAGCGATAATCAATGATCACGCGGCCCTTTCTACAGTTTATCCTCCTAAAATTGTTGAGACTCTCCCAGTCACAGGATAAACCAGGCGCTATCGTGGGCTTGACTCATCGCCACGGGCAAGCCGGCATTGGTGGATCCTCCCTTGGGTTGCCCTCAATGCGGCTCTGAGGAGGGAAAAAGAACATCGTGAAGGAGCATGAATGTGAGGCACAGTTAATACAGCTGTATCAGACCTGAAGTAGTGGTACCCAAAGTAATGAACACTTGGGCCCCAGGTAGTGGGACTAGTCACTGGGACAATGGCTTACATGCCACAACCATGGGACCTTAGGAGTGGGAAGTTGAGCTCCAGGGCTTTAAGGGACTAGTTGAGACCATATCAGTGACAAGACTGTTAAAACAAAGAATCGAGAAAGGGGATCTAAACTAAAGAAGTGTTTGGAAAGCTAATCCTTTGAGGAAGAGGAAGAGGAATATGAAGCCAGTGTTGACCTGATAGACTTGATAGCTATTTGGCTCCCTCTCGATGGGTACTCAATACGCGTCTAAAGCGGCAGAGTCTCCGGACGGAGCCACTTTCGAAAGCGTCACGGATTCCACGGGAAGCTCATCAATTTAATGCCGCCGAATAATCACCTGACTCCGCGGTCGAGCGCGGCGGATTTCTTGGGCTCGTCCCATCGGTGTTCGGATATCGGCTTCGGGCACGCCACTCCAATAGCTACATAGGACGACGTGAGCGGGAAATATGAACGATTTGAGGAGAACCCCCGCGGGATTCCTCTCATGAGATGGCACTCAAATTAGTCAAAATATGACCCGTAAAATGGAAAATAACACCTCGTTTTGGGTATCAAGAATTCCAGGGGGCGTCTGGCTGCCAAAGTCGACAATAGCCGACGATTCGATGAAAAAGACGATTCTGTTGAACAACGAAAGGGGCTGACCCCCGACGAGTTCGGGGCAGGATCATGTCACGCTCACATAGCATGTGACTGAAGTTATGAAGTAGCTAGTATTGCCCCCTCGGCGGCAAGTAGACTACCTGAGTAACAGGGATTAAAGTACCCTTGGTATGGCCCTATTTTGCCTTGGTGTAACAGGTAGAGGGTCACTTGTATGTACCCAAAATTGAGGTTCCTTGACAGCTCGCTACTCCCGACTCATACAGTGTACTTTCTCTCCTTGAAGCTGGCCGTGTACTCCTTTAGGTACCAGGTGAAGCGCCAATGAACGCTGGGTTCCAGCATCAGATGCCCGATGTGTCTTGGGGTGGATCTCTCAATCGCAAGAGCAGCCCGGAGCGTTCGGTTTTGATCAATGGGGTTCCAGCGCCCTTGTTCGCTGTTACGCTGTTGCAAAAAAATAGCGTTTCCACCCTCTAGCGGTAGCCACGCAAAACGCAGCAAACGCAGGTCCCCTGTAGGTCCACCGTTGGTGCTTTCTCAACGAAGCTTCTACAGGTGGTCGTGCTCCATGTGCACATCATGGGCCGTACAGTCTAATTCTGTCGCCATCGTGATGAGTGCCCCCGCCCACTCTTACAACGCCTTCCAAACTTTTCAGGTGACTAGTAGCTAGTTTTGGTCTTCGGCTACTATACATCGTGTTGAGTATCTTTTTGTTTTCCCTCTCCTTCATGTTGGTATATAAGGCTCATTTCCCTCTTGTCTTCCCAGGTACAAGTTGATGATTTCATAACGACACGGCTCGATGAGCTTAACTGCATAACAACACTATCAGACCTAGTCCACCGGAGACTTCCCCTTACCCTCCATCTTGATGTCCCTGATCTAAGAACCAGGGTCTCCCGAACCCTTTTATACCCTTCCTCCCTTCCACCAACAAACCATCTATTATTCATAATTCGGTGGCCGCCTCCCCTCCCTGTCCTAGAGGAACTCAATTGCACTGCCAATCACCGCGCTTGATCCTATCTCATCTGGCCTGCAACTCTTTTTGCGTAGCCATAGCCTTGGTCTTTACCGATTTACCTCGCAGCTCTTATCTGAGACCGAGACTTTCTCCCCTTAAACGCACCTCGGACCTCATATCTTTGCCGAGCCCCTTCCGCCCTCGCTGCACCTATCCCATACCTAGATCTCAGCTCGTATACCAATTGGCAGCTGATATCTGCGCCCGCTGAACCAGCACCAGCCCCAGAATAACTCCGGTGAGTCACAGCTTCTACAATTGCTTTGCCCAGTTCAGGCGCCGCAGTCGTCGTAGTGGAAACATTTTCCCTTCTTTCCGCCGTCGTCCCATGGGGAAGGACTATCGGTTCCAAGTTGCCGTGGGTGCTCTGCTTGAGGCTGTGATACATCCTCCTGTCATAAGCAATCATCAGCTTACAAAACACGGATCGGGAGGGTGTCCGGGAGAACCCTGCCCCTCCGCTCCTTGTCCCGTATTCTCAATTCCTATTCCCACAGAGACGGATGATGGGGTTTCGTTTTACAATGGTTCTTTTGCTCGTGTTTCGTTCTTTTTTGCTTTGGCCAAAACATTGCGTCGTTCGTAACCCTACGTTGATGACGTCACTAACTTGAGCTCTCACAGCCTTTGAAATCGAGCACCTCCCAAGGTTATCGAGGCGAAAACTAGAAGATCTTAACACAAACAGTAAGTTTCCACATTCGATATTTTCTTTTTTTCACCTTTCCAGTTGATATCAATCCCGGGTATGCATTCCAAGTGTTTGGAGTCTGTCCTGAAGCGGCGGTGAAGAAAGCCGGCGTCTTACCAGCCGTCCGGATCCATTTCCGAGATAACAACTTTGGGCCTGTGACTTCAGTATCCGCATCTGGCAATATCTCTTATCAATTGCCACCTTTACGGTACCTTGGTCGGGGAAATGGAATACGCATAATGCAAAATGACTCTCGAGTGAGAAATGTCATCAAAAGTCGAGCTCTTTCAAGATATAAAAGCGACGCAATGGCAATCTCAAGAACTCTCAGCACTCCCCTCTGCCATGCGAAGACACTACTTCCCGTCAAGTCTAGACTACCTTTGCCTTTTTTCCCTGATACCCTTTGTCAAGGGCACTCGGTCTTCTCTTCCTCCATCGCCGTGTAACTTTTCAACATGTCTGTGATGGCAGTCACTAACGCGTCCCTGGACGCATTTCCAGAATACATAGACCCTATCGAACCCTTCGACATGATGGCTAGTGCGTCACCAGTCCCCCTTAGCAAGACAGTCGCGAGTATTCGCGACCAAGAGGAGCACAGCCGCCGCCCTTCTCCTCAGCCGTCTCACCTCTCGCTCCCTTATGCACTAAGGAAACAAACGCTTGGATACGTCGCACCAACATTTGCTGAAAAGCCTGTACAAAAGCTTCAAGGTATGAACTCTGATATCACCAAAGTTATCCGAACACGAATCTGACCGACCTGGGCTTATAGTGAAGAAACTCCTCGAGGATGCCGGTTTGATTCCGTCCTCTCAGGTTGATGAGCAGGTTGAATTCTTCTACGAAAAGCTCGGCATTGATGATGTATATTTCAATCTTGAAAAGCCAAGTGCGATTGCTAGTCAAATCACGTCGATGTATGCCGCCAAAGTTGCGGCGTTAGCACGCGAGGACAAGCGTGAGGAGATCCGTCTTGATATGGAAGCCGAAGACCACGCCGTCTACATTGATACCAGCGAACCCGGAAAGTCAGTCTTGCATGGCCCAAGGTACGAGGAGAGGCTTGAGTCCAAATATCTCGACCACGTTGGCAGGACCAAGTTCAGAGTCGAAACATTCCGTTCCCCCGGCGCGCTTGGGGCCAGTCCCGGTTCCAAGTCTACCCTGCGATGCTATTTCGTCTACCAGTGCCAGTTTCGCCAGGCTCCCGAAGATACTGACCCAATGGAATCACGTCTCGAGCTCATTTCCGACAATGGATTTTGGCAGAAGGCTACTGAAAACACCAAGCAGATCTATCAAGCCATCATTGATCTTACCATCAGCCGGACTGGACCTGTCATTGAAGTCTTCGACTTGGAAGGTAGTGATGAGAAGCGACTAATCATCGCTTTCCGAACTCGAACTGCACGTGGCCTCTTCTCAGAGCTTAGCGACCTGTACCATTACTACGGAGTTACAAGCTCCCGCAAGTACGTGGAACAGTTCTCGAACGGCATCACTGTCATGTGTGTCTACCTTAAGAAGGCTACAAACCTTGAAGGCAACTATCCTCCGCTCGAGGATTCTATCCATCAGATCACGAAGGAGGTGTCACTCCTTTACTGTCTCCCCCACAACAAGCTTCACGGTCTATTCGCCAACGGAGAGCTGAGTCTCCAGGAATCTATATACGGCCACTGCGTATGGGTATTTGTTCAGCACTTCCTTAACCGACTGGGCCCCGAATACGTGACTCTATCACAGACCCTTGATCTCAAGGACAACGCTCAGGCTTCCTTGCTTTCTAAACTTAAGCGCCGCTTACGTACCGAGACGTTCTCGCCACAATATATTCTCGAGATCATTAAGTCCTACCCGGGCCTTCTCAGGGCTCTGTATGCGTCTTTTGCCAGCGTGCATCTCGGTGTCTCAGATGAGGCAAACGGTACCAACGGTACCAACGGCACCAACGGCAGTACTTCAGGACGCCGGAGTCCTAAGCTTGCTGTTGAGGCTATGTCTGACGATAAGCTTCAGGAAACTATTTCTGCTACCGTTACCAACGAGAACGACGAGATGGTCATGACGGCTTTCCGCGTCTTCAATAACTCGGTTTTGAAGACCAACTTCTTCACTCCCACAAAGGTTGGCCTCGCCTTCCGCCTTGATCCCTCTTTCCTCCCGACGACAGAATACCCAAACCGACTCTACGGCATGTTCCTGTTCCTTAGCGGCGAGGCCCGAGGGTTCCATCTCCGTTTCAGGGACATTGCTCGCGGAGGCATTCGTATTGTTAAATCACGAAGCAAAGAAGCTTACGCGATTAACGCTCGAAACCTGTTCGATGAGAACTATGCCTTGTCGAGTACCCAACAGCGAAAGAACAAGGACATTCCCGAGGGTGGTGCGAAGGGTGTCATCCTACTTGAACCCAAGCAGCAAGACAAGGCCCGAGAAGCCTTTGAGAAATACATTGACAGCATTCTCGATCTCCTTCTACCCGCCCGCACACCCGGGATCAAGAATCCTCTTGTTGATCTATATGGAAAAGAGGAAATTCTCTTCATGGGTCCAGATGAAAATACGGCTGAGCTGGTTGATTGGGCTACCAAGCATGCTCGGGCTAGGGGTGCCCCTTGGTGGAAGTCATTTTTCACTGGTAAATCTCCGAAGCTCGGTGGTATCCCCCACGATACCTACGGCATGACTACTCTCGGTGTTCGGGAATACGTCACTGGTATCTATCGCAAGCTTAACCTTGACCCCTCAACTGTTAGGAAAATGCAAACCGGTGGACCCGATGGTGATCTCGGAAGCAACGAAATTCTTCTTAGCAACGAGAAATATACGTCCATTATCGACGGCTCGGGTGTCTTGGTCGACCCCAATGGAATCGACCGGGAGGAACTCCTACGACTCGCTAAGCAGCGTGTTATGATTAGCCACTTTGACGTCTCCAAGCTTTCCAAAGACGGGTACCGAGTGCTCTGTGACGACTCCAACATCACTTTGCCCACTGGTGAGGTTGTTGCGAATGGAACGACGTTCCGCAACACGTATCACTTGCGCGACACAGGCCTCACGGACTGCTTCGTTCCTTGTGGCGGCCGCCCCGAGTCCATCGACGTCGTGTCCGTAAACAAGCTGATCAAGAACGGACGAGCTACCATTCCTTACATGGTGGAGGGCGCCAACCTTTTCATCACCCAGGACGCCAAGCTTCGCTTAGAGGCCGCCGGATGCATCCTCATCAAGGATGCTAGCGCCAACAAAGGCGGCGTCACCTCTTCGTCCATGGAAGTCCTCGCTAGTTTGTCATTTGATGATGATGATTTCGTTGACAAGATGTGTGTCAACGCAAAGACTGGGGAGGCACCGCAGTTCTACAAGGACTACGTCAAGGAAGTGCAGGCAAAGATTCGTGAGAACGCCTGTCTAGAATTCGAGGCGATCTGGAACGAGCATAAGAGGACGGGCGAGCCTCGCTGCATCATCTCAGATAGACTATCTGCCGCTATCACCCAGTTGGACGAGGAACTTCAACACTCGGAGCTTTGGGACGACGAAGCCATTCGCCGCGGTGTCCTAGCGAACGCCCTACCCAAGCTTTTGCAACGAGAAATCGGGCTCGACAAGATGATCCACCGCGTACCCGACTCGTACTTGAGGGCTATTTTTGGCAGCTTCCTAGCAAGCCGATTTATCTACCAATATGGTAGCTCTCCGAGCCAGTTTGCCTTTTACGACTTGTAAGTTCAACTGCCCGACCCTTGATCACTCAGTACGAATATGCTAACATTCGTCCTTTCAGCATGTCAAAGGTTAAGGCGAGGATTGAAGGCCAGTAGGGCATCTTTATAATTGTTTCAGCATGACATCTTTGGTCATTTCTGCTGGTGATCTTTATATATATATACATATAATTCGAGTTTGATTCGAAGCTGGGGTGGGCTTAGTTTAGTGGGTGAAGGGCAATATTTGATTTTCAAAACGACGGATACAGAGAGAAAGAACAGCGCGAAAACTTGAGAGTCATTACGGGATTGAAAAGCGTGAGGCATTGAAAGCCTAGGATTTCGGAGCAGCATTAAACCTCGTTTTTTTTCATTTTCATTTTGCTTTCGTTGGTCCAGACATTCCTTCTTGTCTTTGCGTTCTTCAGACACAGAGTAAGATGACGCAGCGCCTGTACGAAATGCTCATCGCAGGACGCGTCCATTACAGTCATAGAAATCAGCATCAGGATTACTGTCAGATCGAACGACGGAGACGGTGTTTATTAATTCATACGGCTCCCCCTGGGACTGCTAGGCGATGGCTATAGATAGAAGCAGCAGCATGACTAGACAGCATCAAACCTAATAAGACACGACAGCCAAGCCATGGATGACACTCATGGCGACGAGGCTAGTTTGGGCCCGATTTCTTCGACGAATCTAGAAGACGACGCGAGGCACAAAACCTGCATAATTTGCGGTCAGGTAATATATTTTCTCAGGTTCATTACTTGCCTTCTGCGCTTTGCCATAGAGTTCCTAGGAAAGCGAGATGAGGGTCTATCTGAGGCCAAGGCCCATTTGGAACCACGTTGCTCAAAGGCCTGGGTCGTGGTGCATAACAGTTGGGCGAAAATGAGCTGATTTCAGGCTTCGTGCCGAACACAAATGCATCGAAAACGAGTTGCAAGAGCGATTTCTTCCCCTTGTTCGTACTTGTAGAGGCGGCGAGCGGCTGGAGGTGGAGGAAGTGCAGGAGGTGGAGATGCTGGGATGAGGCGGAAAAGAGGCCAAAGAGGCCATCGATGGAGAGCGACCAGGTGTGCTTGTGGGGACAGCCAGGCCAAGCCAGCCAGCAAGGAAGGACTCCCCAGCCGCGTCGCACAGCCCAGCCACTGAAGGACAAGATCAGGAAGCGGAGCTGAAGATTCTTGGAAGGATTGCTTGAATATGGGGAGTCATCCGGGTAGTATTAATTAAGATCTAATGCAAATCTGACAGCGAGACAGACGCGTCCACAAGGGCTGGGCATGGCTGCTGGGGTTTCTGGCTGTTGTGCACCTTGAAGTGGCGGGTTCCTTCAAAATGAGATTTTCCACAATGGACAGCCTGCCCTTGCGTCTGCACTTCTTGGAGAGTGGATGATGGTGTGCGTTGGGTTGGTCATCGCGAGGTCGAATTTGGCCAGCAAGGGGAACAGAGGGCAAAGAGCACGTCGTTCTGTTCCATCCCACCCACGGACTTGCTGGGCCCAGCTGCCGGTATCAGGGCGGGACGACGCATTTGCCTCTTGGCGTCGATGTTTCGAAGGGGAAAACGGGGCGAGCTCATTGGTATGATGGCTGGTCAGGAAACACGAAACACGGGCTAATGGTTTGGAGTGGTATTGGTGCCCTTCTAGGGATAAAGCCTGCAAGGGTACAATGGAATGCTTGACCAAAAAAGATATTGGTACCTTCGTACATCCCTTCAACTCGGGGAAGAGGCCAGCCAGCATTGATTACTTGATGGATGGTGGGGCCCAGCAAAAAGGAGAGAGACTTGGAGGCTGCTTAATAGAGGCGCTATCAATTTACTCCAAACTCGAAGCATTTGAGCAAATATACAAACAACCACCGCCTATCACTTGCTCTTCCCCTCCGCTGTCCCGTTTTGGAGAAGGGAGATAAGAAGATGCTGGGACGAGAACTGATGATATCAGTGGGAGTGAAGGGTCACACGTCAGAGGGGCTTCTTCCTCCATGTTGCTTCTTTGGTTTACCCTCATTGAGGAACATGAGGCTTTTCTGTTGGGTGCTGTAGTTGTGGATGTTGGTCGAATGCGCTGGTGTGCGTCAACTGCACGCTAGGGCTCTTACAGGTTGCCCTGAATTTCTGGTTGAGTCAGACAGGAGGGTTGGGCATGAAGGGGCTTCACTTTGCTGTTGTCGGGAACGAAGAAGGGCTCCCAAAACGGATCGGAAAAAGTAAAGAAAATCGAGATCGTGCTGTGGCTGACCATTTACTTCTCGAGCTGGCACACTCCATAGTCCGGGTCGAACGGATATTCTTCGTACCACTGAGAGGCTTCAAACAGAAGACGACGAAGCCAGATTCCCTGCCCAAAGGCCCACTGCTGAACTCGGGTCCACTTGGCGCAATCCAGCCTCTGGGTGAAAGGCAGAAAGAGCCAGAGCCAGACACAATATCCATTACTCAGGGGAATAGGAGGGGATCGGGATGTGAGAATCGGGGATCGTCTAGAGTGGCATCAACCCTCTTCCCCAATCCCGCTAGGCTGAGCCAAGTTTCTCGACGATACTTTGAAAGCAAAGGGGCCCGACACTAGTGCCCTGTATCGTTCAGGTAATACTTGTAGACCCGATTTCCTCGATTGGGATGGCGACGATATCAATTGGTTCTCTGTGTCGGCTGAAGTTGACCTCGGGAGAACAGAGCGTATAGGGTGACAGGAATGTCTGAGTTGGATGGCGATGGGATACATGTACATGGCTGTGCTTTTTTCCTTCCTTCTCTGCCGTTTGTTCTGTTTGTGAATGCAGGTTCGGGTGCGGGCAAAGAGGAGGGGCCGAAAGAGGGGAGAAGGAGCGGAGGGCCGTTGCTCGAAAAGCAGCAAAGCACGACGGAAGTCCATGATGAAAGCTCCGTCGTTACACGTCTTTGGATACCCCCTCCGGGAGAGATCTAATATTGCTCGAGTGCTTCTTTCTCTTTTCCGAGTCGCGTCGCCCAGATTTCTAAAGTAGCCCCAACTCGATTCCAGGGGTCCACCCACCCAGCCCCTCGTTCTCCATCTCCGCCGTCACGCCTTTAACATTGACCCCGTCTCAAATTCTCTCGCCTTTTACTTTTAAGCTCTTCCTGCTGTACCCACTGAGCATCAGTCCTGCATCATCTCGCATCACGGACCCTTCTGGTCGAATCACGAGGCGAATGTCCAAGCCGAGCAGACCTTGTCTGGCCTGACCGAAGAAGGACAAGGGCCGTGCCATTCCATCAGTTTAAACCCAGTAACATCCATCTTCTACAGGGTGGCAGGGGAAGACGGAAAAGAAAAGCAGAGGTTGAACTCTCGAAACGATGAAGAAAGAGACATCCCAGGGTTCAGCATCAACAATCTTTCTACTGTGATCCCCTGAAGAGACAATCTAGGAATCCCCCTCTTTCTCGTGCCGGCCTCGATCAAAGTGCATTTGACCTCTTGGGTCACATTGATCCCCTGGCATCGGCACTGACGCTGGCTCAGCACTGCACCAAGACGTATTCCAATTGTATGTACTCCTACTGCCAGCTGGCCCTCCAAACCGGAGTGAGTTGCAAGGTTGAAGCCAGTTGAGCAAGGTAAGTACAAGGGGGAATTGACGCCAGCCTGTACCTCAGTACCCGCGAATGAAACACCCAATCCACATCTTTTGCTCGATCATTCCTCTTTCGACCTTGCGAACTGGCTCTCCCGACTGGGCTCTGATTCCTGAAAGGGGCTCAAGAAGAAAAAAAAAAATTCCCCGTTCCTTGCAGGATCCCACACACCCAGCACAACATTCGATTCGACCTTCTCCCATCTCATCCTCGCTCACTTCATACAAGTTCCTCTTTCACCACATTCCTCTTCTCCTCGTTCCCTCTTTCCTCACCACTCCCCTAACCTCCATACCCGCCCACCGATTTCTCCCTTCTTTTTCTTCTTTTCCCTTCTTTCTTTCGACAGCCACCCGCGCGACTTGATGCCGGTCGTCAGTATTTGAGAATGCCCAAGCCAAAGATAATACGTGCCGGTACGTACATGGTACAATTCCCTAACAGTCTCAGCCTGTTCAGCCACGCTCTTGGTACATGCCCTTGATCTGGAAACATGGCGAATCCTGGCACCACTGCGCCATGATCCTCGTGTATCCAGAATCTTACCCTCGCCGCCCCTAAAAGTAGTGGTACTGCCTTGCTTCTAGTTCGAGGCTGGCTGGCTAGACCTGCCCTGTTGTCTTACCCTCATTTCCCTTCGCGCCCCAGCTGGTTCCCCATAATAGATTGATCTATCGCCCCAATCCCCAAGAAGCATGACACGACGCAGCCGCGGACACGCGAACAACGGCAATCCTTTCCTCCCCACAAAGAGACCACACAAGATACCCTCTCTTCCTCGAAGCCGGATAAGCCTGCAAGCTGGCGACAGCGATCATTGGCACTACCCGTACACATCCCGCGGCTCCAACCCAACATCCTACCCAACAACGCACCTGCACACCCGCTCGCCTTTCCGCTCGGGCTTTGTGGTCTCCAGAGTTTGTCCCGTCCGGTCTTGCGCCTGGGTCATCCATCTCTCTGCCTCACACTGATCCGTGACCCTCCCTTGTTCTTTCCCCCTTTTTTTCTTGTCGAGGTCCTGTCGATCCCGAACGCACTAAAATTTCTGGGTCTGAACACATTTATTGCGCCTCCTCTTCAAGTCATATTTTTGGTCTATCTCTTTCGTGTATCATCAACAACAAACAAAGAGAGAGAGCGAGTGTGTGTGTGTGTGTGTGTGAGAGAGAGAGAGAGAGAGAGAGAGACAGAGACCGAGAGAAAGAGCTTCCTTTCACGCATTTTTTGGCCTGCTAACCTCTTGCGCCATCGCATGCGCCCCCCGATTTAATTAGACACCATTGATCTTCAAGATCACACCCGTCCTTCGGCGCAGGACCATTCCAAATCAAACCTTCGTAGCACTCCTTCCTTGAGTATTGGACCCCATCAGGCCGAAACGCTTAGAGAAGTTGCACACGAGACCGCCGACGAAAACCTTCGTAGCCCCCGCCTGGCGTGGGACAAACCGACCGAGCTCCAGAGTGACGACGAAGACGTCGATATCGATATCGACATTGACGACACCGAGATCAAACCACGCGCCAACGGCCAATCGAACTCAGAGGACGACAGTTCTCGCCGCGACAACAAGATGCATCAGCAGGACGCCCTAGCCGTTGCCCAGAACGGGGGCGTGCAAGACGATAGCGACATGGAGATGGATGGCGATGACTACGATGATGATATGACTGGGGGAATCTCGAGTTCCCCCTCAATCGAGGATGGTGTGTATCCCCAGCTTGCTAAAGCTCCCCTCGCTGAAGCTATGGGGGGTCCTCCTCGCTAGCCGCGAAGGGTGGACTCCCTCCCCGGCACGCATCGTAGGGTTGCCTCTCCCTCTCCCAACCCGTCTCGTATCGCTCCGCCAGAGATCTTTCCCGTTTCGAGCAAGATTAGCTTCTTGACCTCCGACTCGTCAGAGAGATCTGACTCGTTTGAAACTTCCATCGAGATGATGGGAGGCGACCTCCTAGTGGAGGCTCTCAGACAGAACGAAAATGTAAGCAGCCATCATCATCTTCTTCCGCGCCAAACTGCCGACGATCCCTCGGACGACGAGATGAGCGCCAGACTTATCCCAGGCACGCGCCAATTCTACGACAATTATAGTATCAGCTCGACAAATAGCCTTGACAATGCCAATTATCCACCCTTTCACTCAGAGTCTCTGATATCCGAAATGGAAGAAGAGCTCTCGCGTTGGCCGCTCAATACTGCACACGAGCTAGATTTTCACGCCAAGCGGAAGGAGTACGAGAGGGGTGAACACATCGGTGGCCCCGATGACCTCGGCGACGGCAACGAACTCGATGGTCTAGCAATTCCTTGTATCATGGACGAACCAGAAGATGGTGATGGCAGCGACGATTCCTTTCCTGATAATGTTGATCCTAAATACATTGCCTCCGGTTGGGCTGTTGAGTGCTTACAAGATCCAGAGGACATTGATTTCGAGTACGTCTATGCGCTCCACACCTTCGTCGCCACCGTAGACGGCCAGGCGAATGCGACCAAGGGAGATACCATGGTACTTCTAGACGATAGCAACAGCTATTGGTGGCTTGTGAGGATAGTCAAGGATAGTAGTATAGGTATGCTGGAAGAGGTTGTTCGGATGTCCGGAGCTCCTGACTAACCATGCGCAGGGTATCTCCCCGCCGAGCACATCGAGACTCCGACCGAGAGGTTAGCGCGTCTCAATAAGCACAGGAACATTGATGTAAGGATTCCATAATTCGTCCTTGCCTATCAATGGAGACTAACCAGTGCTCCCTAGCTATCCGCTACTATGCTTGGAGATCAAGCAGCCGAAAAGTCAAAGCCAACTTTTAAGACTGCGATTAGGAGGCGGAAGAAAACTGTTACTTTTGCTGCCCCGACATATGTCGATTATGAAGACTACGACTACTCTAGTGACGACGAGGATCAAGAGGAGATTTTCGCCCAACAGCAGGCAGCTGCTAAGCAGGCTCGTGAACAAGCGGCGGCGGCAGCGGCAGCAGCCGAGAGCCAGCAGATCGACATAGAATCGGAGAGTGAAATCGAAGACGAGACTGCGAGGGTCGAACCTCTGAAGCCGCGCGTTGTCAAGGAGGCTAAAATGACAGACTCGGCGAAGAACTCTACAGACGACTCTCACCTCAAGCGTGCTAGCGAGGACATGTTTGATGGCAAGGCCGACAACATCAGTAGGTCGAGGAATGGCACTGTCCGTAACACAGACTCCTTCTTCAAGGACGACACCGTCGAGACGAAGAAAATCACCC
Organism: Lomentospora prolificans; assembly: GCA_029532625.1. Taxonomy (NCBI): domain Eukaryota; kingdom Fungi; phylum Ascomycota; class Sordariomycetes; order Microascales; family Microascaceae; genus Lomentospora; species Lomentospora prolificans. The sequence goes on along the minus strand of JARFXM010000008.1, from coordinate 505,615 downwards.
TTACTCCCAACTTGCTGCGGGACGACAACACACCTCGCGATTCTACAGACTCGAAGGAGGTTAGGCCTCGACCGAGCCTCGATAAGGTTCTCGACAAGGACAAGGACGACAAGAAGAAGAAAGACAAGGACAAGAAGGATAAGGATAAGAAACCGAGTGTTATTCGTAACTTCTTCTCCCGCAAGGATAAGAAGAAGGGTAGCGGCGACGATTATGACGACGAGCCCAAGAAGTCGATGGACGGCAGCGAGCCCCGCGATAGCAAGGATCACGAGGAAGTCGAGGCAGAGACGTCGGCCGCCACTCCCCAGCGGCACCCGAGCAAACTCCAGAAGCAAATGCCCCGTACAGAGCCGTCGCCCACTCGCAAGGGGCCTACTGCTGGGAAACCCGCTGATATAGGCGCTTACATATCCGAAACGAGGAACGATGTGTCTAATGTGCCGCCTGCCACCATGCGCATCGTAGACTCCGAGACGCAGGAGACCAGGGAGGTATCGTCGCAGCCCACCAGAGAAGAATTGACCCGAGGAAACGGCCCTTCTGCTGGGCTCAGCGATGCTCAGAACAAAAGTACGCCAGCGCAAGAGACGTTGCGTGCCCCCCTTTCCCAATCGAACGAGCGATCAACAGAATCGCCTGTACAGCCATCCTCGCCAACCAGCGCAAACCGCCCGCCGCCGCTTATGGTGGACACATCGAGCCAGGAGGACCACTCGGCATCCTCATCGCCAGAGCTCCTCGATGTAGATGCGGATGACTCCGGTCGACGTGGCCAAGATTCAGTAACCGCAACCTCGACCACATCTACCTCGACTTGGAACGATTCTAAGCTGCGGGCTTTCTTCGACGCAGGCTCGGATATCAAAGACATGCTAGTTGTGGTGTACGACAAGACAGACGTGGCGCCGGCTGGTCCAGATCACCCTATCGTCGGATCTCTCTTTAGGGAGCAGAACGCCAAGTTGGCCGAGATAACAACAGTGAGTACCACAAAGGCTAGCGATTGTAAATCGAAGTAGATTACTGACTCGTTACATAGCAACTTGATAACATGCTTGGCGATTGGCTGGCCAGAAAGCAACGGTTGCGAGGCACCATCTAAATGGCAACCCAGCCAACTTGACGATGACGCCCACGCATACCCTTATGTTTTACGACGTAACTTGATGCCTTTACTTTTTTTCTTTTCTTCCAGGATGGGGATATTGTCTTTCTCGGCCTTGATAGGATCAGAGCACTGCGTGATCTCTATTCCTACTTGGGTTTCTTCTTCTCTGTGCAGTTCCTCATCGGCATCTCCCTGCAACTTTTTGTAAAGCTACGACTTATTCTCACTTTATACCCCGTCGCAATATTCAACCATACACGAGCGCCCCGTGTGGCAACTGCTCGGTTCTCCGAAACCTTTTTTACTTCGACCTGCCCGGTTTTCCATTTTCATCATCGCCATTTCCACACGTACTCGGCCTGGAAACTCAACGTTTGATTGAATTTACCTAGCCAAAAGCGCAGAGCCCTTTCGTCCTCGGTATTCATTTCTCCTTCTGCCCCCAGGACCAGGTCTCAGTAGACTTGGATTCCGTGATATTCCCATGCCAGGCCAAACGCGGGGTTTCTCAACGAGTTGAATCATTCATTTTTATTCTTTTCTTATCCTTTTTTTTTTTTTTACCCTTCCTCCTTTGTATTAAGGATGATCGTCTTTTTTTCCTTTGTTTTCTACTGCATGACGGCGTTTAGTTCTCAGCGAAGGCAGAGGAGATACGGGGAGGTCGATAACAAAGCTCAAACGACACATTTCAGAACGGAGCTAGGACTCGCGGGTTCAACTCTGGATGGGCCTTTCCCACGATCGTCACTCTCTCGAGATTATTCAAAAAGGACTGTTTCTTTGGTTTCTAGGCTTGGGCTGGATGGGTGATGCGGACAAGGGAGGAGACAGGTCATCGATAGTCCTACGGCGCTGCTAGTAGGATACATAAGAATGGAAGATGTCCCGGAGTACGGGACGCTTGAATGAAACCCCTCCAGACTCGTCCCATCTGCCTGTAATTATGTGTGAGACTTTGAAACTTAACTTATCGGCTGTGATACCGGCGAAGACGGGAGGGGATACTGCAGACGCTTGTCACAGACTCCCCGACTTGGGCAACTACAGGAATGGCGTTCACGCTGCCGGAGAGAACGATCGTGAAATGGGGCTATCCCAAATAAAAGATATTAACATAGGCCTGAAAAGACCATCCTCTATGGCTCATCCGAGCATTCTATCTATCGACGCCATTTAAGGAACAAAGTTTATAGGGTAAAAAATCACAAAAAAAAGAAAAAAAAAAAGAAAAAAAAAAGAAAAAACGACGAAATAGCAGGCGGAAAACCAAGGCGAAGTGGTGCACAGAAAAGCAACAAAGCAAAGCCCACATCAGGGGGGATTCAAACCCCGGGAACACTGTTCCCTTGCCAGTATAAAAAAAATAACACCAACAAGATGACCCAGCTCTATCTTATCCCTTTCACTCCTAAAAGTTTTTTTTGTTGTTCGTTTCCTAAGAAGTCCGAGGAAACGGGGCTCCCATCGTGAGGACCCATATCGTCGGTTTAGAGACAGCAGAGTCTCTGATTGTCAAAAAAAAGACATAAGATAGGAATAAAGCCCTATAAAAAGGGCCCGCTTGCATAGTGACAGTTGCTTTCGCCAGATCCATTACTCTCGAGAGACATCACGGCCGAAGACGATGGACTTGATCCAATCGTTGGCCACGAGCAACCGGTTCCTATAGCTGAAGCACATGGAAAGATAGGCACTCCTCCAGAAGAAGTAGGTCATCTTTCCGCCGGTGGCAAGGTTAGCATTCCACCACCTAACGTCAGCAACAGCTCTATCGCTGCCAATGTAGGCGAGACTGCCTTGGTGGGAGTAGTGGAAGGGCTTGACATCCTTAATACGGCGAAGCTGCTTCTCAAAATTCTCAATCTCCTGGGCAATCTTGGCAGAGTCGCCACCGGGTTGAAGGTTGAGAGAAGCGCTGAGGTCAGCAATGTGAGCCTGGAGATGCTCGGTCATAGCCATGTTGTTAAAGAGACGAGCAAGGAACGCGCCCTCTTGAGAAGCGACCTGGGCAGTGGGGGCATATCCTGCAACAGCGCAATCACCGACGGCCCAGATGTCGCGAGTGCCCTGGACGACCAAGTACTCGTTGACGGCGAGACCACGGGTAGACTTGGCCTGGGCGGGGACCTTGGAGATGAGATCGCGGATGATAGGGCGGATAGCGTTACCAGTGGCCCAGACTAGAAGACCGTATGGGATGACAATGGTCTCCTTGACGCCATCGGGGCGAGTAATGACAGCAGTGAGCTGCTTCTCTTCAACCTTCTTGACCATGGTCTGGGTGAGAACGTCAATAGTCTGCTCCTTGAACTTCTCCTGGGTGTAATCGATCAGGGTCTTGGAGAAGGAGGGAAGCACGTTAGGAAGAGCCTCGATCAGCGTAACCTTGAAGTGGCTGCTGAAATTCGGGATAAGCTTCTTGATGTCCTCCTCAAAGAAGTCCTGAAGTTCACCGGCAAACTCTACACCAGTAGGGCCGCCACCAACAACGACCATGTGGAGGAGGCGGTTGACCTCCTCGGGATCCTGATCCTTAAAGGCAGCGGTCTCGACACAGTCCATGATCTTCTTGCGAATAGCCTGCGCATCGCCAATCTCCTTGAGAAAAGAGGTGTGCTCACGGACGCCGGGGATTCCAAAAGTGGCGTTCTCTGCACCGACACCAACAACAAGCATGTCGTAAGGGACCTCGGTCTCGTTAACAGTACCCTTTACCTCGGACTCGTCGCGCATCTTGACAACCTTGCGCTCAGGGTCGATCTCGGTGGCTTCCGCTTCGTAGTAAGTCACGCCAGTAGGCTTCTGGTGGAGAATGGTGCGGATAGGCTCCATGATGGAGCGGTGTTCGACGGTACCGGTAGTACATGATGGGAGAAGAGGCGTGAAAAGGAAGTAATTGCGAGGGGAGATGACGATGACGTTGTAGTTAGCGGTGTCGAGCTTCTTGAGTAAGGAGACAGAGCCCCAGCCGGTGCCTGCAGAGGTGAGGGGAATTCAGTCAGCATCCCGTTCCGATCCATTATCGTTCTACAGAGCTCCAGTTCGCCGCTTTCGGGAATACCAGCGCGTAACATGTGATCCACACTGCGCTCTTCGAACCACAGAAAAACTGCGAAACACTACACAAGGAGCGTTCCGGATGACGTACCGAGGATGACCAATGTCTTCTTGGTCGGATCAGGAGGCGACTGAGCGGGAGGGTGTTTGTCCTGGTAGACCATATAGCCAACATAGCCAACGTAACCAAGGGCAGAGAGGTATGTCAATCTCCAGAGCCAGCGGAAAGTTAACCTGATAGCACCAGGTTTCTTAGTCGCGTCAGAGGAGTAGGGCCTGGCAGACTGCTTGGTAAGAGCCTGGAATTTGAGAGCGTTGGAGGCGGCAGAAGGTCTCCTGAGATTGCGCGCGGCGAGGCGGACGGACTGGCTGCGCGCAGAGGAGGAGAAAGTGCGCGTTGTGGGAGCGAGGAGCTGGCGGGCGGCCATGCGCGCGGGACCGGCGGCGGCGGCGCCCCGGAGGGCCTTGAGAGCGGTTTGCGCCATTGACTCGACTCAAGATGGACAGTGAGTTGCAAAAAACTCAAGCCTTATAGGAGGGGGTGAGTGCGAAGGAGACAGGAAAAAGAAACCAATTCGATGGGAAAGGACAGGAAAGGGAGATGAATGAGACCGGAAGGACGGAGCCAGGTTTTTTTTTTCCTTTCTTTTCCTTTTTTTTTATGGCAGGAGTTAGCAGTCAGAGGTACGTAGGTAATACAGGTACTTAGGCAATACTGAGGTACAAGGCCAGGTGTTTGGCGGCAGCGCTGGGCGGTCAGGTCACATTTGCCCTCGCCAGGCGGGAGCTTGAGCTTGGACTAGGGACAGAGAAAGGGCATGCCTCGGAGTCAGAATTGGAAATGGGACAAAGGTACAAGGGTGGTTGCGCCACCGTGGGTTTAGCGCGGATCTGAGATGGGCGAGGAGGAGTGGGAACAATGATGAGGGCCAGGGGTGGATAATGAATTGGAGGAAAAATGGATAATAGTAACACAATAAGCTTTCCAACCTCTCTATTCGGCGAGTTCGAGGTGAGATAAGGATCAGAGCCAGGCCAGGCTGACCGAGAGGAAAGAGGAGCCTAGAGTGTTAGCGAGGCAACAGACCAACGGCGGAACCGTCGAGGCTAACAAGTACGAACCCCCAGTACGAAGTACTCACACCTCCAACTTGTACTGCACACGCCCACACTAACTGTGGATTGGCCAAGGCGCCTCGAGAATGGTGCATCGAATTTTTTGAATTTTTCTTTTCCCCTTTAGGGGAGTGTGACACGCCCTCCTGGAACTGGGAACTTGCGACTGGAACTGGGACCACCACTCAACTACAACGTAGAGCTCCGATTAACGGCCGTTCAATTTGGAAGGAAGGCGTATAATAAGAACTTCCGTTCCTTTCTCTCTCGTAACGCGGACCTACAGAGTTGGTCCAGCAACCCCTCTAGCTTCAAAAAAAAAAAAAAAAAAAAAAAAAAAGTCTTTTCCCTCTTTTGCCTATTTGATTAGTGGCAGACGCCGGGTGGAGCGGAGTATTCGTGTTGTGTTGGAGCTTTACATCAATGATGCAACTCCGGGCTAGCCTCGAAATTTCCAATGTCCGACTCTCTTTTTGACTCATCAATATCGGAGGCTTAAAAGGCGTCCGCTGGCAATGGATCGGTGGGGGCGCACAACAACCACGAGGGACGAAAAGCTATCGTTTGCAGCCGCTGCCAGCAGGGTCTGAGTGTGCGTGGGAGTCGCCCCCGTATTTGTCGGCGTGGGAGGCTGGCTGAGCTTGAGGCAAACTGCTGGCCGTATTCGCTGTTCGCCGAAGATTCTGGGCTTTAATAGACAGCACTGCTGGCAACAGAAAGAAAAAGGGGGTCAGTTGTTTCCCTCCGATTTGCAGCCGTAACGCCAAAACTACTTCGTATTATCTATTATCTTGGGTCGACAGAAGCCGGGACGGCCAGCCAGCGAGAGGCTCAATGGCGCACGAACCCGAAATTTTCCAATTCTGTATGCGCCGGTACCGAAAGCTCCCTTGGTGTGGCATTAACCCAGTGCAACCAGGAATAACTACCGCGCTAATAGTAACGTGAGCTGGTGAAGAGCTATGGCCCGTGGGGGGATGCAATGCGCGACTCCGATGCGATGCGATTGCGAAAAAAAAAACACGAAGCAAGCAGTGAGTGCTAGGATATAACACCCCTAGGTTTCCCACTTTCTTTTTTCCTCGGGGCTCTCGCGCTCTAGGCGGTCGAGATCTACCAGCAAAAGGAACCGTGACACGCCGCGATCATGAAACAAAAAAAAAAAAAAAAAAAAAAAAAAAAAAAAAAAAAATATCTCCACCTGCGCCGTCCCGAACTGGTGTCGTGTGCGACGCCTACGAAGTAGATTGAGCACACCCGACCTGCAGCGGACTTGCATTAGCAAGCAACATTGAAAGATAAAGCACTAAGGATGACATGGGAGGCGAATAATCCCTCTTCCAACCTTCTTTTCCCAGTCCATCCCCTTGCCTCCTTTTCCAAAGGCGTTTTCCCTTTCCAGCATTTCCCACTTCCGTCCAGGCGTGCAGTTCCTTTGCTCCGTATCCACCCGCCGTCTTCTCCCGCATGCCCGTCCCTCATAGATGGCATTGATTGACATTGGCACCATGATCCTGAAAGGGAGTCATGGGTCAACTATTTCTCTTTTGTGCCTGTGCGATTGAGAAATGCCGAAGTAACCGCTCATTCGGGGATTATGATGGGCGGCACATGTCATTTGCCGTTGTAAATACTGTTCGTATTGCGTCATGTAATCCTCACTCAGGGCATTGTTATTGTGGTTCTGCGCGATACCGTTGGCTATACTGGTGGTGCCTTCAATGATGTAACTGCAAACTCGAAAGCCTGGGGCCTGCTGCCCAGTTGCCCTGAGCCAGTATTTCATCCATCTCCACCATTGAGCCAGCTGGCCATAATGCCACGACGAGTGTCACCATTACGAAAATTAGACAATTGGACGGCCTATCCGTAGTTTCGTGCGGTTCTTTCTCCATTTAGCCCCAATGCGGAAATCAGAAAAGAGTCTCTCCGACAACGAGCCTCGGACCCGGACTTTCCCAACTATCCAACATGCCGAGATCCCCCATTCACCATTCCCGATTTCCACCATTTAGGACCGCTAAACCCCCCAATTGCGACATTGCGAATCTCCGCTGATGAGTCATCCTTGAACTTCAAGTCGTCAAATCATGATACCAGTGCAACGCAGCTCTGCTCCCTAACCTTATCCATCGTCCCTCGCATCAAAACTTCGATCCTACTACCTTGCTTGGCCTAGACCAAGCTCTCTATATGCCATGTCCCGCTGGTTCTCCTTGACCCCGTAACGGAGCTTCTTTTCATGTCAGCTCGGCGTTTCCCCTTGTCCTACGCTAGTTCCATGGCCACAACTTAGCTCCAAAGCTATACTCCACTTGAAAAACGTGTGCGCTCTCCGCTAGGCCGCGATATTGTGGACCGTGTTGCTAGTTTGGCGGGTTTTTTTTATGCGCCGCCGAGAAGGAACAAAGATAGAAGCGCAGGAATGAGCTTGAAGAGTGCCTTGTGGTAGGCCAAGAAGAAAAAACTCGTGGGCGAGCTCTAGACCCAAGCCAGCCCCCCCTCCCCTCCTTCTCTCTTTTTTATTTTTGGTTTGCGCTGTCATACTTGCTTGTCTAAGGCAATTTTAAGCGCTTCTGGTCCACTTTTGGGGAGCACGAGCATGTGAAAATGAACGCACTCTTTTGCAGTGTACGGATAGGGCTGAGGAAGAAGAGAGGAGCATTGACGATGGGTTGTCTGGCGGTTGATGGCTAGAAGAGAGACCCTAGAAGCTCTTCGCGCTGTGAGTTTAACAACAGAGGACGTACTTCGCGGTTTGGCGTGAGGGAGCGTATTCAATAATCCGGCTCGACTCTTGACACCATTGCTGTCTCAAGGTGATGTGGCTAGCGGGCGAAGGGAGTGCCAATTCAACGTTCAATCCTTGGAGCAGTCTCCGCGCCGATTTCCACACTGAGGTTGAAGGACGTCAACGACGTTGTCGGTCTCGAGCAAGTAATCGCAACGTGACAACGTGCGCTCACCGAGGCAGTATCTAATTCAGTTTATGTTATTGGTGATCCAAGTATCATTAACGTCAGCATTGCCAGACTTGACGTCCATACTATCCTCTCATTACTCGCGAACGTCGAAACGAAACAGGAAAAAGGAATAATAAGAATAGGGTTCACTGAAGGGGGTACGAATATGACAAATTCTCGATAAAAAAAAAACGCAAAAAAGCTCACCCCGGGTCGAACCCGGAGCTACGAAAACGCACCTGGTGGATAGTTTTCTGGCCCTTGAGCGCCCTGAAGATGCCGATCAACAGTCACACCCTGCAATGCTTGAGCTGCTCGGTTGGAAACTTCTCACCTATTAGCATATATATGGCTCATTGGCCGCGGTGGGCGCCGCTTTGCTGAGGAAGGCGCGAGTGTGCTCCTCAAGCTGGGTCAACATCGGCTTGCCTAAAAGATAACAGGCTGAACTGTGCCAAAGGCTTTATGAGCTCCCACAGAGTATGGGACATCGTCTTTCCCCTATCCTCAGGCAACGGGCTAGTGTACGATCTACCAGACCGAAGGGCCGACTCTCAGTACCGTTGGGAGAGCGCTCGCCTGGCGAGCTCGCATTCACTTATGGCGATTGCAGGAATATCACCCTTGACTCCCGCCCCTAAAATCTGTATGGATAGCGAGCCCAATTTAATGCATTGCACTAAATACGATCAGTAGTTGAATTCGATGCCGGTGAAATTGAGATGATATTCGTAAGCCATGGATGCTCAAGCCCTAGACTCTCACGAATCGCACCCAGCCTTACGAGACCCTCATCATCCATGAGAACACCAAGACAAGGGAACAAGGGAACAGCATGTTCTAGGAGAACGCTCCATCAGTTGGTTGAGGTTGCTTGCAAGGAGACGGATCGCCCACACGGCTCATTACTGCGATCAGCATAGCTCTTATAGCAGAGACGCGGGGTCATCAGCATGCCGTGTCTCAACGCGAAGCATGATTGGAGACCTATTGTAAGGCTGAATGAAAGTCGCCCGGGATATTCCACTCGTATCTTCAGTGTCACCAGGCTAGTCCCCATTGTATTTGGGAGTTAGAGGCGAAGATGCAGTACAAATTCAACGGAAACACCGAATCGAGAAAAGCCTTGTTGGTAGCCATGGGGCTAAGACGGAGGGGTTAGACAGCCAGCGACAGAACTCTCTTCCCGGCTTTGGGAGGAGGATAGTGAATGGCTGGCAGGCTAACCCGCAGCGTCGTACGTCATCCTTCGTGCTCGGAGAATAACGACGGCCATCTCTCCAACTTTCAACTTTCGAGATTGTAACTTGACTGAATTACGCGAGTGTTGAGTCATGGGGGGCTGGTCGAGGAAGGCCTTCTACACGTTACTTCAGGATGATCAGGATGATACTATGGGTAGGGCCCCCGAGAAGTCATCAGAACTTCTCAAGACACATCCTATTATAAGCGTCGATGACCTGAGAGTCCCGGGTTAGCTAGTCAAATCAATCGGTTCAACGATGAACCTCAAAGGAATAACGCCAATATGAACTAGATGAATTCGGCCTCTGGGTCTCACTAAGAACTACACGCAGCCTTCTATATGAGCGAATGACAATGCTGAGTAGAGAGAAACCCCCAATACAGGGTCAAGTTTACCCCGGAAAACCAGGTGATGGGCCTCTATCTAGCTGGAACTTAGGCGTACGAAATACATCAATTGGCAGTAGTACATGGCGACTTGACAAGCTACTACATGTGGACCATACTCCAATACTGAGCTTTCTTAAGCATGTCATAGTGACAAAGTCCTTGCAAGTCAAGACATGGGAATACCCTGACCACATTCGATGAGAACTCAGAAAGAAGGTGCCTCCGAGAACGATGGAGGCATCAACGGAAACGGAAAGTGTGCGCGTGAGTGAGCTCAAGTTCACGAATGCAGGGGAGGGTAGCAATCCAGAAGTGCGGCAATGCGGATGCATGGGGTTTCCTCTCCATCTGCAACTTTAATGGGAGCGGGATCTATGTGCCGTTGGCCTAGTCTTGTTAGAGATTTCGGGTAGCTGTGAAGCTTGCAACACTGTCGCCAACCGAAGGGGGTGTGAGAGGGGAGGTGTTATCTCGCCAGCTTTTCCGGACTCTCAGACTCCTGCTGCTGCTTGGACTCTTTTAGTGTCTCAGCACATTCTGATGTGGGGGTGAATGTTCAAAAGGGGCGTTGCTAAGATATCGTTGAGACTCCTGGAGAGAGTCTCGACAAATAGGTGAACTAGATTTTGCAAAAAGCTCTGAATCTGGCTTGGAAAACGGGAAGACGAATAACGTCGGGTCCAGATGACTTTTTGGAGCGGGAGCCCTACGCCAGCGGCGGCCGAAAAATGCACAATCTACATAGCGAGGTTATTGTAAGGCCCATAGGTCGGGAGGATAACGGGTGTTAAAGATAAGCATCATAATTGACTGAGCCGTTATGCACACTGCAAAATAAAAGATGGATATTGGCGGTAATATGATAACCCTTGATCAGACCCTAGAAAGTTTACGAGTACGGTATGACCCTGCGAGATCCAAGTCTCGCCGCTTAAGGTAAATTATCGTTTCACGCTCAATGATTGTAGTTTTCCGACTATTAAATTAGGGAGATAGCCGGCTTCTTAGCTAAGCCCGTAGAAATCTTGACGGAGAGCAATGTCGTGATTCCGCTGTTGCGTTCTCTTATTGTACTAATACGCTGCTCAAGACCAGCCGACGAAGACTTCTGTGCAGGGCTGTGTCATGCCCTTGAAGTCCGTGATAACCGTCAACGCATTGTGATGCTGCCCACTTCAAGGCCGGGGGAGTCGTGAAGCGTTCGATCCCGGGTATGTCGGCCAAGAGGACTCGCCTACAATGGGACTCTCTTGGTTTGATCACCAAGATCGACCGCGATAAAGGCGGATTACTTGGCGTTTGTAGCCTCTTTCCCCTAGAAGCCCGTTTGACGAGCGCCCAGAAGGATCGCGGGCATATAACGCTTGAGCCAATACACATAGCATGGCGATTCGCTTGGATCATTCGCGCCTTCGACACAATGAAAACGTTTCTGTGCTCTAGAGGCTACATGTAGTTCGTGGGTACACTATGGTTGGCTACGACGTGGACAGCGGTATCTCAGTGATTTTAATGGGGATCACTGGAGCTTGTCTGCCTAGGGCAGGGATTTCTCGTCGGTGAAGAACGCGTGAAGCCAGCTGGCACGAGTAGCTTTGAAATACGAGATATTTGGGTCATTTTCATGATGATGCCTCTATCGGCTCTCGGAAATATTGTCGTGAATATGCACATACGCATTTGTTTTTTCTGCCTCATCTGATATCTCGAGAAAAGGGACTCTACCCCTCGTATCATCCCTCTCGCGCTGCCACACCTCCCCCTGTTGGCCGCTTGTTCTCGGCTGGCTGTTGACGGGCCTTGTACACAGTCTTGAGGTTTGAGCCCCTACCCTATGGCTCCCTCCTCATTCAGCGCAGTTGTTTCATAGTCCGTCACCTTCGTCAAACGAGGAGTCGGTGCACCTCCGGGAGCCTACCTAGGAAACCCTACCACGAGACCTGTCAAAGGGGCATCGGGATTTCCGCCAAAAGCACGTTGAACGCTCTGGTCTCCCTACAGTCTGGCTGTGGGCAAATTGCCCAAAACCGAGACCTGCAATAGGATTATTAGAAACTGAAGGAATGGCCAGCACAAACTCAAGCATCGGACGCTTGGTATCTTGAAGACGTTCGCATGGTGTCAATTGCCTGAAGTGATGAGAACTCCTGCAAAGCACGGGGCTTAGGGAGAGATTGGCCAGAAAATGGTGCGGAAGCACGTGCAAGACTAGGCTAAGGCACACACACACCTGTTATATTCTAACCCGTGCTTGAGTACCTTTGGTGGGGCCTTCCTAGTTGGGAGGATTGGCGACAGGATGCTGCGCCATGAGTGGTCGGCAAGAGCCACCAAGCCTGACTTCCCCAGGGACTTGAGACACGCTGAGACGGTAGAACCCCTGGAACGACGCCCGACAATGCTGTGCTGAGTCTCACAAAAGACCGACCAGGCCACAGAGATACCACCTCCGGATTCTTGGCTCCGCACTGGATGGGGAATCGCCATATGGTTGCGTAGACTGCTTGACTGGGTAGCCGCACCTCGCCCCATCCAAGTGATGCGCGATCCGCAATACCTGGGAATTGCTTCCAAGCTCAAGAAGAGGACCAAGAAGCAAAGGGTAGAGCATCAGGAACGAATTCAATGAAGGAAGAAGAAAAGAAGGAACAGCAAAGACGCGGGGATGTCCTCTTGATCGATGCAGTCCGGCCTGGCAATGGGGCTATCCGGGTCTCTGGTGTCTCATCCGGGCCGGCTGCGCTGACGCCTGCATGCCCGACCGTGAGCTACCCGGCGCCTTTCGTATTCTGTATCTCTTGTATAGGTTTAGCCAGCATCAATGGTGGCGTCAAAGCCAGGTCGGTGGGCCAGGCTACGCGCCATCCATTGACACTGGTCTAGCCCTCTGCCCATGCAACTCCGTGTTCCCGAATTGCTGGAGTACAGCGAGACGTCAAGCGGAGCCAACAGCTGGTATCTGGTGCAGAGCCTCACACAACAAAGCGCTCCACACATTCTCGAGTTGTGGGTGATCGTCAACCCCTGAAATCACCAGGAGCACCCCTCGCTGGGACAGGACCCATTCGTCCTCAGGCTGGCCTTTTGCGGCCATAGTGCCCCATCCGCGTCGGTAGTGCCAAGGCGGCCCTCGTCTCTTCTTGCTCTTATTCCTCCCATGCCCGTTGTCTCGAACCTTCGCAAAGGCCTAGCCAGATGATCTTTGCTTGACTTGCGTTTATCCCTTCCTTTCATCTCTCATTCTTCTCTTCTGTCACCCTAAGGCCGAGCCTTCATCGTAATATCTTCTCTCTTTTATTTGTCTCTTTTCCTGTGGTCCTAGTGGCACTTTGGCGACCTTCGAAAGCGTCCCCCTCATTCATCCCGGCGAAAAACAATCCCAGCGGCGACTGACCAATTCCATTCTTTATCGAGACTCCCGAGCCTACTGAACTACTGAACGACGTGGAGACGTGCTTGACCGCATCCCTAGATTCTTTTCCAAACATTTCTGCTATCGAACCCGCCCTTTCGCTTCGTCAACACTCGTCGGCTAGTGGATTCAGGGTCCATCGACGGTATACTGTGTTATCGCTTATCACAAGTAGAAGGCCGGTCGCTCCATGGTCATGCAGCCGCGAAGCACGACACGGTCATAGACTCGGTCGAAGGCACTCACATCCCCGAGGGGACGACATTAGACATGGCGCCGTCTCCGATGCAGTCTCCGCATCACAAGCGAACTGCCGAGTTCACCAGGAGGCGGACCAGACGGTATCGCCTTGAGAATTCACGGCAACTCCGAAGAAGGCAGGATGTTGTCGACCCTACGAGCAGTGAAAGCGAGGCCAGCGATGAGTTCGATACTGAGAGCGAGGACGAGCAGTTCTACTCTCCTCCTACTCAGAAGCCTAGCCAAGGAGGATTCTCACAAATCCCCGCGCCACCGTTGCCGCCGCCGCCAACAACTTCTTCAGAGCTACTACCTCCGCCTCCCACATCAGCATCGGAGGCCCTACTTCCGCCGCCACCACCTCCAACCTCGGTAGTAGAGGCACCTCCTACCACGACGAGCAGCTCGGTCGAGATCCCTACCCTAACAGCGCGACCCCACGCGTCAGTGGGCAATCCGTTCGGAATCGGGTTCGATCCGGACGCTAGCCCCGCTCTGAACGTCCAAGACCCGACCGCCGATGACGACGACAGTGACACTGAAACCACAACGTTGTCAACCACACCGCAAAGCAGCCTTCCGGCTGAAGAGACAACTGCTCTTCCTATCTCAGTTTCGGTAAGTACTAGTCGCATCTGTGTGGTGGAAAGAATAGTTACTTATCCCTCGCGCAGCTTACTTCTACCATGGAAACTGTGTCTTCTTTCTCCACCACGACGGTCTTCCCCACAGAAACGTTCATTCCGATTGCAGAGAAGGAGTTTCGAAAAGAGGAGGACCATAAGCACGATGGAGACAAGATTGTCCAGAGCAAGAGCGCCGCCACCGCCGAACATATCCTGATAGGGGGTGGATCTATAGGTAAGTCTATCGTTATTTTCTCACCCACGGGCCCTACCGCAACACTTCTGGTGTTTCGTGATGTTAATCATCTCCAAACTAGGTGCCTTCGTCGGCGTGTGCGTCCTCAGCTGGCTTGTATGGAGGTTTGCCAATGGCCGGAAGAAGCGGGGCAGCACTTATACCAGCAGCGACGCCTCATCGTATGGACCTCCAGGCCAGGGTTCACTATCCAGGCAAGCTCGACTTGCTCAGGTCCTGGGTGCTATACCTTGGATAAAAAATCGGCCGTTTGCCCAAAAGTGGCGTGCTCTTGACGACGAGCATCGGCCTGTACCGGCGATGTCTGAGAAGAGTTTCACGGGCACGCAACAGGCTCCTAGCAGTGGCTTCAATTTCACCTTTGGTGGGCAGAGACCGAGCACATCGGGCTCCTTGGGCATGCCACAGCTGAACACAAACGTCTCTCAGCACCTGTATAATACGGTGGAGGTCAGCCCAGTTAGTTCTTTCCAGGTGTCTACTTCACCAAGTCCGTTCGACGACGTGAACGCCATGGAAACGGCGAACGCTCCACGGCCGGCCGTGGTTGCCTCCCATCAGCATCAAGTGTCGGACGCTTCGCTTCAAGGACAATATGGAACCTGGGTCTACCGGGCGATACCGGATGGCTCGTCGTCGCAGCCGGGAACCTACAAATCAGAACAGCGGCAGGCGTACAGGGTCAGCGAGCTGTCGTCGCTCTCATCGGGCTTTGGAGATGGCGATATCATCATTCAACAGACTTGGCCTGGCCAGGGACTTGGTATTGGTACAGTCGTGTCCGCGGCCGTGGTTCCCCAGCCACCTGCGGCTACCGTGCCGCCGCAGAACGTGAGGCGGAGCGTGGCCCAGGCATCTGACACAGGCTGGAGCAGACGAGATACGATTTATACAGAGACGAGTGAAGACTTGCCGCCGCGGTTCCGGAATATCAACAGCTGGGTCGACCAGCAGAAGGGGCGAATCCAAAGGGCCGTCAAGAGGGCTAAGGATGGAGAATTAAGCCCGGAGGGAAGCGGGAACGCCGTGCCCCCAGTGCCCGGCATTCCAGCTGGCGCCGGTCCTCATGGATTGCCTCCGGAGCCCCAGTTCAATATGATGATGCCGGACGGCGAAGTGCCTAGGAAGGTCGACACGTGAAGCGGAAGGGCTGTAGCACGCTACTGACCCCATTTCCACTCTTGCCTCACTCCCATTCCCCCCCGGGAGGGTTTACTCGCTTTGGCTAGATTCTGGCTAAGTGACATTTTCCATTAACTTCTATTATGTATACATGTTTCCTTTTCGAACTACTTGTGGATATATATATACCGATACCTTCTGGAGCGATTCGCGCCATGTCAGTTTTTAGCGGATAGATTCCGTCAGGGTTGTCTTTTTTTTGTTTTTCCTTTTTTTTCCCCCTTCTTTGAACGCATAAAAGAAAAGCTGAGAAGAGGAGAGCAGGCAATGTGTTTGCATCATCCATCATCATCTCCTTCCTCGTCTGTGATGATGGGGAAGGGAGGGGCGTTTTGTAAGGTGGCGTGTGGATGGGGTTGCGTGTGAGAGAGGAAGAATACACAATTAAATTACAGTTGAGGTGGTGCGAGTGTTTTCTTAGCTGTAGTCTTGAACAACAAAATGAAAGAAAGCATTTAACATTCATTATTGGTTGGATATCTCTTCTAAGTTATCATGGGGAATCATTAAAAATGCATATAGAACAAGCCAGCCAAGCCGAGCAGTGGCAGTCACGGCCCTACATTTTGATCACGTAGGCCGGATCGAAGTTTTCGTCCTTGGGGTCTGGATTGCCCTTGAAGTCGTAACCTCTCTGGTTTGCTACGATCCTCGTCCCCTTGACAAGCATCTCGGTGGAAAAGTGCGTGTGTCCAAAAGCCCACACGTCGACGTCGGACCAGCCTCCTTTGGGCACGAGATCCGTCACGAAGGCAGAAGCCCAGGGTTTGTCCTCCTTGTCGGGCCTTTGGGCACCCTTGACGCAAGGAGCGTGATGGGTGGCGACGAGGATGCGGCGGCGGCGGGGGAGAGGCAGGTCCGCCGGCAAGTCCTGAACGGGCGGCGACGCAGCTTTGGGGCGGTTAGCCTCGGCTTCCTTCCTCCTCTTCTTGTTCTCGTCGGCGACCTTTTTGACGGCGGCCTTGTGTTCGAGGGCGAGCTTGGCGAGTTCCTGCCTCAGCCAGTCGACCTCCTCGAGGTGCTTCTCGTTGTGTTTCTCAACGGTCCACTCCTTGATCTGGAGGTAATCGCTGACGCGGTAAAAGACGGTGTCCCTAGCTTTGGCGGGGACACGGGACCAGAGGGTGCAGCCGAGGATGGTGAGGTCCGAGTCCGGGTCGTCCCAGCGGGTCCTGTGGAGCAGGGTGACTTTGCCGTGGAGGTCGGGCTCGGCGGTGATGCGGGCGGCGGCGTCGAGGGTGGCTTCGTAGGTGAGGCCGTAGAAGTCGTGGTTGCCGAGGAGGAGGAAGACGCGGGAGTAGTGGGGGGTGAGGGACTTGAGGAAGGCGAGGTAGTCGGCGTAGTGGACGAGGTTGCCGACGTCGCCGGCGAGGAGGAGGTAGGGGGCCGTGTGGGGGAAGGAGTAGGTTGTGTATTGGGAGGCGATTTCGAGGTGGATGTCGGAGAGGAGCTGGATCTGGATTGGGGGATCGGACGGGGGAGGAGGAGGAGGAGCGTGTTGGGTTGTGAAGGATTTGAGGAGACGAGTGAGGGAGTCCATGGCGCTGGGAAAGAATGTTGTGGTGATGCTGTGAGCTTGGGAGACGAGGAAGGAGATTTTGCTGGGTGGGTGAGAATGTGAGGGATAGTTGGGGTGAGGCGCGGATAGCTTAAAAAGATGTTTATAATATATCTCGACACAATGGTCCTAGACTATTCTGGCCTCGTCCGGCGTAGGACTCGCCCGCGAAGGGTTCAAACGTGAATGAGGGACAGAGAAACATCAGTCGTTCCCCTCAACAATCCGAAGCCCTCGGAGCGGGTGGCCTCCTCCCTTTCCCCCCTCCAAGGCGTCTCCTAAAAACGCCACACCTGACGAAACGCCCTTGTGAGAGTGGGAATAATAATAATAACCTTCTAGTATCCTTGCCAGGCGTTGCGCATCGCTAATACCGCAGGAATGTCTTTGACCCGGCTGGCGCAAGTACGGACCACGCCTGGCTAGCTTGATTTCTCTCTCTAGCCTTAGCTTGGCCAGCAGGTGGGAAGTGGGAAGCTTGGCAAGGTTCAGCCCGGGCTTCTAAGCCTCAGCTGGGGTGCATGTCTCTGGTGGAATAGTGAACGTTATGGCCAATTTATTATTATTATTATTATTATAATTTTTTTTTTTTATTTTTATTTTTTTATTTTTTTTTTATTTTTTTTATTTTTTTGGGCAGAGGGGGTAGGAGATGCCAAGAACTGCGTTCTGGTATTGAAAGGCTTAGCTGGGGTCCCATTGTGAGTCGAGTCCTTGAGAGCAAGACGGTTGTGGCGCAGTCGAGGACAATGAGGGCCTCTGGAATGCATTTGTTTCGTAGTTTGACCCCGTCACGGGTCCGAGTTTAGTTTTCTCTTTATTGTGTCTGGAGAAGAGAGATGGGAAAATCGAGTTGTCGTTGAGAATCCTTGAGGTAACGACCAGGGAGGTGCGGTCGGAGCCAGAGTATCGTGAGATCGGGGATACTGCGCAACACCCCATCGGGAAGGCTCGGCGTATTCTCCGTATGGACGGATGGAACCGGGCGCGAAATCACCAGGTCTAAAAGATCTCTTATGCGGGGGCGTTGTGTTTAGCATCCGTTGTGGAGAGGCGGCTGTTATGGCCGGCTTGGTGTTATTACACAAGGGAGTTATGGTGATGCGTTATGGTCGGTGAAGATGCCGATACGACTGAACGACATGGTAGGCACACACATATCTCGTGTATATAAGTGCCAGAGAACGACGACATTGAGACGGATCGAAAGGGAATAAAACCATTAAGCAACAGGTTCACACAACAGCGTCCATCAGACAAGCAAGCATACACTCGTCAATCACCTTTTCACAGTCCTACATTTTGCACACTACGCAAATCTACAAGGAGACACACACACACACACACACACACACACAATACGCACACACACACACACACACGCCACTTACACTCATCATAACCATGGCCAACACCACTGCCTCCTCCCCGCTCCTCCGCCCCTCGGGCACCGTCAAAGACACCACCGCCGCCTCACCACCCCCCACGGCCTTTGGCAAAACGGCGCTCACCATCCTCGGCACCGCACGGGTAGTCTTTGGTGCGGCTGCCACGCTGGCGCCCGTGTGGACCCTCGGGCTCATCGGCATCGAGGTCGCGCCGGGGGCAGCCATCTTCGCGCGGGCCTTTGGCGTCCGCGACGTGGTGCTCGGCGAACTCCTCTTGATGGCGGATGGCGCGGCGCGCAAAGAGGCCGGCGGGAACCCGGACAGGTACGGCGACCACGGCAGGAGGGAGGTCAAGAGGATGCTATGGGCGGGCGCGGCGGCGGATGTGGCGGATATCGTGATTGTGGGGTTTGCGAGGAGCGCGGGGCTTTTGACTTGGGGAGGGTTTGGAGGCGTTGCGGGCGCGGCGGTCGTTTCTTTGGTTTTGGCCGTGGAGGCTCTTATTGGGTATAAATGATCCATTGAGATGAGGGGAGATGGAAGGATATTGGGAGAAAGTGGTTCAAGTTCAATGATGATGGCAGGTTAGAAGAGGTGGATTGGTATAAGGTTAGAATCGATCGATCCATTGTAGGAATATTACAACATCTCGACTGATGTGTTGAAGCTTTGAGACTCGATTGAACCCAAATTAAAATCCAAATTAAAATGCCCCCAGTCGCCGCTTGTGCAAGTGCCGGGTGCACGTCTTCAATTCTTCCACTCGTAGAACTTGAATCATCAAATCCTGCTGGCGGCCAGCTACTAATTACCCAGCTTGAGTGCTCTATCAAATGGCCAGGTTGTACCTTGGTAGTAGTCCAAGAATAGAAGGCCCGGCTTGTCAGCCACTGGCGGGCCCGATTCTTAATTGATCGGGTTTGATCAAATTCAATCCTACCGCCGCCAGCTGGCCCTAGACTCAATTCAGGGCCTTCTCCCTGGCGGCCGGCACGAGAGGCGCGGCCATGCCATTGATGTACCTGATCCAAGCGGCCAAGACAGCCACAGCACCAAGTGACGCGTAACGAACCTCCCAAGTCACCCCCGGCCAGCCAGCCAGCAATAGAAGAAAGCCAGGCAATGCGTACGTGGACTTTTTTGCGAGCCGAGATTCCACGTCAGATTTGCCAATCTGCTTGCGCACAGCCAACGTCTCTTTGCCTTCCTTATTTCAGGCTGGGATTCCCGCAACAGCCAGCTTCGCCAGCCACACACACCCTGAGACAAACGGAGCGAGGCTGAGCAAACCAAATAACTACTCTATCATAAAGTCAGCTCCTGCCCTGTTTGGCCACAGCCTCCTCGGCTTCTCTTTCTTCGTCCGACTTGGGTTCTTCTCCTAACCTATTCTCTTCACCTCTCGAAAACCAGTGAACCTATTCTCTGACGCTCTCCCTTCTTTGACGCCCGATCACACCTATTCCGCCGCCGCGTTTTCATCACTTCGCTCCGCAACCTAGGTCTCGAGGACCGACGAATCCCCGCCATTTAAGAGGGGCAGCCCAGCCCTGCCAAGGCAAATAAGCTGGCTATCGACATCATCGCCTGCTCACTCGAACCTCACGATATCCCCTAAAGTCGTCCTCTTTTTTTTTTTTTTCTCCTTTTTTTCCCTACAACTTTTTTCCAAAATCCTCAATCCACAACTTTCGTCCACCATGCTCGACGAAAACCTGCCCACATTCCGCTTCCAGCCCTCCAAGGACTCCCCCACAAACACCCTCCTCCTCTTCTCCGAGCGCGGCTCCGATCCCACACCAACCTTCCTTCTCCGCCGGCCCGACCCAGCAGCCCCCGCCTCGCGTGCCAAATACGCCCTCGCCCTCGCCGACCCCACCTTCCCCTCCATCATCTACGCCGAAGTCCTCGTCGAGCCCGAATGGTCCCGCCCGTCCTCCACCTCCTCCTCCAACGCCGACCCCGCTATCCCCCAGGTCCCCGACACCGTCTCCCTCTCCCTCTATGACCCGGACCAGACCGTCGTCATCCGCCGCGTGCAGTCCGGCTGGAACCGGAGCGAGAGCTGGGAGTTCGAGATGCCCGAGCGCACGTTCAAGGTCCCCAGCGCGAGCCTCCTCGACCGCGACCAGCAGGCCGACTCCGCGAAAGACCCTACGGTGCCCAAAATCATGTTCCGCTGGAAAAAGGACGGCCGCATAAGCAAGGACATGACGTGCTACCTCGTCGGTAGGTCCGTCGACGGCAAGAAGAGTAGGGAGCCCGACATCACCATCGCCCTCTTCAGCCAGGGCAAGACCGACGCCGTTACCATCTACGAACCAAACATGCGCCGCGTCGAGCTGGAGGATCGCAAGGGCCTCGAGGTCGTCCTTCTCCTCGGCGCCGAAGTCATCCGCAGCCTTTACATCTCTCCCAAGGCCGACGTCTTCAACCTCTCCGGCCCCGGTGCCGCTTCCGCCTCCCCCCGGGCCGCCGCAGGAAAAACTCGCGCCCTTCCACCGCCACGCCCCCCGTCATCCCCGTCATGTCTGGCGCTACAGTCGGTGCCGCCATCCCCATCGCGGCCGCCGCCATCCCTCACTCTACGGGAAGGCCGCACTCTAAATCTAACCCCGTAGACTTGGAGACGAAGCGCCTGCAGGCCGCCGTAGCCGAGGATGAGAAGCGCAAGGCCAAAGAGCGTGAGCGCCGCGACCGCGAGGAGCAGGAGCGGATCCGCAAGATGCTCAAGGACGAGGAGAATGAGCGTCGCCGCCGCGAAGCCGAGATCGAGAAGGAGACGGAGCGTTTGCGCAAGGAATACGGTGTTGAGGGCCAAGCAATCCCCGCCCACGCCGCAAACAATCGTCCCCCACTCCCGCCTCGCCCGGCCGCGGGTTCCCCCCAGAGCTTAGCACCCCCCGGCGCCTGGCCTCAACGCCCCGTTAGCGCCGGCCCCTACGCGTACGGCCAGTGGGCTCCTCCCCCGCCGGGAGCCAGTGGCCAGCACCAGGTGCAGTTCGCCGCGCCGCCCGCCCAAACGCAACAGCCGGGGCCGTCGGGACAAGGCCAGAACCAGCACCAGGGACACAAGAAGAAGATTGAGGGCCTGGTGAGCACGTTGCAGCCGTATGCAGCCGAGGCGGCGGCGGGCGTCAGTGGCTTGCTACACAGGAACGATAAGAAGAAGGTTCAGAAGAAGAGGAGCGTGCATTTCTGAGCTTTGGGAGTAAGCGCGAAGCCGTTTTTTTTTCATTTTTTTTTTTAATCATCTATGGGCAGGCGGGCATGGAAGACTATAAGGAACTTATCGGTGCTGGGGGGCCATGCGATGCATGACGGGCGTTTTTTTTTTTTTTTTTAAACTCTTTCCACTGGGATTTATTTGGGCGGGAACTTTTGGTGAGATCTTGGGGAGGAGTTCTTGGGATGGAAACCTAATGGTCCATGTTCAAGCATTTCCATTTAGACAGTATCCAACTTTGCAATATATTTACTTGGATAGCGACTACAAAGACATCCATCGCCGCGGGGAAGCGGGCTTCACCAGTGGAAACAACTTAGTCACGAAAGGAGAATGGTTTTTTTGGTTCCTGTATTCTCAGAGCCATAGCAGCCATAGCATAAACCTCACAAAATCCTACATGATCCCGTATGAGAACGATTCCGCCATGGCTCTCTCTTACATTCGACCCATATATTTCTTAGGCTCCGCGCTACCTCGCCCCGTCCTCCCAGCTGCCTACACCAATCAATCACCTCTCCAGGCGTGCCCTGTTCCCGGATTTCCAACTTATTCCTACTCTCCTCGCGTTCCCAAACTTGCATCACCGGTATGATGGCGACTGTTTTCCGCAGGAGGGGTCATGACCAGTGTAGAAATCCCATCCAGCGAAATCAGAATCCGTGACATACAAATCCCAACAGTCCGAAAACAGGGCTCCGTAGAACCAAACGCGACAAGACAGAGCAGAAACCAGGAAGCCAGCCAAAAAGGGAAAATGAATAAGCCAATTGCCCGAAATATGCCGAAGCAGGGGAAATCTATCCGTAATTATTGTGGAGACGATACACCTGAGGTGTGGCCGCAAGCCAGTGCCAGATCTCCACGACACCGCCCGATGCTGTGCAAGTTGTCCCCGTAACCAAAGCTCGTACTGGACCAAAGGGAGGGTTCCGCTTGGTTCTCTGATAGCCGAAATAGAGGCGTGGGGCTGAGAGCGGTCATCCGAGTCTGGGACTATCCCCTTCAACATACTCGGGAAGGCCCGCACACAGAACGGCGAGGCGTTGCAAAATCCACGATTCATTCCCAATAAATAAATAAAAGCAGCCTGTGAAATAACGCAGCGCTATGCGGGATATTTGTCACCCATACCAATAAAAACTCCTGCAGGAACGGCCCATGTATGTGTTGCCCGCTTGTAGCCAAAAACCGACAGCCCCGTCGGCGGCGCGACTCATCCGACGGGGTGATAACCCGAGCGATTAGGTGGTACATAAAGGCGGCGCTTCTTGAGAAAAAAAAATAAAAAAAAAGTCACCCAATGGATATCGTGAGAGGAGGGAGACACGGAGAGACTGACGCGGTCACGGCGACAGGGTTAGAGATATTTCTCCAGTGCCGTCACGGCCGCCTAGTTGGCGGCACAGGTTTCTCTGAGCGAACATCAAATCAGATGATGCCTCCTGGTGGATCATATGGCGTTGAGGCGCCTCTCGCCGAACCCCCTAGCCCAGCGCTTCCGGGCATGTCTGACGTAAGGTCGACTTGGGCGTTGTTGGTTTTGCGTAACATAAACATGGGCTTCTTTCCTTCTCGGTCCAGCTGCTTAAACAGGATCAGAGGTTTCTCATCAAGTCCTAAGCACCGCTCCTGGTCTCCATAGACAATGTAAAGGGCGTATTGGTCCCATGGCGCGTTGATTTGGTACTTCTTCAGAGCGGCAGGTAACACTTTGTAGCAGGGGTCATCCATGCTGACGCGGAATGATTTGAAGATTTCGACGGACGCGTTGCTCGAGCTGGGTGTATCCGGGGCTGGCGTTTCCTTCCTTCTTGGCGCTTGTATGGGCTTTTCCCTCTGGTGGTCGTTCTCAGCAAAGGTTGATCGGGTGGAGGGCGTGGGTGCTTCGGCCCGGTACGATCGCGAGGCGAGCATCGTGCCGCCGAGTGTGGTAGGAGGAGACGTGGGCGACGGGATATTCGGAGGTGGGAATATGGGTGATGTGCTCTGGCCGGAACCGTTCACGGCGGCAAGGTGGGAGGACGACAGTACGGCGCGCTCGGCGGCGTTGGACGGATCCAGCGTCTGTTCCACAATGGACCGCTCGTGAGTAGTCTGTAGATGGGTTGGTGAACTGCTCTTAGGCATGGACCCTAGCGCCAATTTCTTGGTAGAAAACTGGCGCCGGAGCCCTCCTGTCGACTGGCTGGACGAAGGAGTGGGAGCTGGGGGTGACATGGTGGATGTCTCAAAGGTGTATACCTGGTTGTTAGGATTATTGGGCAGAGGCTGCTGGGCATCCTTGGCGAGGCGCAAGGCAGGCAGCATGTCCTCCCGCAGCCGCCTGAAGTCTTCGGTCAGGCGTCTGAGGTCGTTCTCGAACAAGTTCATGCGCTCGTCGCGGAGGCGAAGTTGCTCGACGAGTTGCCTGATGTCTTTCAGTGTGGCGGTGGCATACTGGGCTTCAGCGTCGGCCGCTGCACGAGAAAACAATCGCGTTAGTCACTGAAACGAAAAGGGCCGGAGGCTACGGTGGTAGCACGAGTATGCCATGTGTGATCTCGAGCTAGCACCTTGGGCGGGGAGAAAGGGTCTCGGGGGGGTTGGACATACACAACGGCACATAGTGATCACTTTCTATGGGGACGTCTTGGGCCTTCTTGACATCGTAAACGCTCTTCAGGATGGTAAGTCGATGACCAACACTATTTATACCCATACTCTTGAGGTCGTCGTGTAACAGGGCAATCAACGCCTCGCCAACAATGTCGTTTTCTGCAAGGAGTTTAAAACCACGTTAGCTCACTGTTTTCCAAACCACCGCTATTGTCAAGTCTGCAGGCGCATGACGGGGAACAATGGGAAGAAAGGCTGAGGACTGCCTTGTGCTTTTTCTTTTCTTTCAATCCAGCCATGGCTAAATTTTTATCTTTATCTCTTTTCTTTTTCTTTTTCTTTTTTTTGGCGGTTGTTGTTTTCGTTCTTCATGCAGCGGTAGACGAGAGACACAATGGGGCCTAACGAACCTATGAAGACATCCGAGTACTGCTGCAAACCGATGGTGCTAATGAAATCGGCCGTCTCGTCTGCGGTCCATTCTGAGATGATCGTCTCCGGTAACCTATCGGCGCTCCTCTGATGGTTGAATGTCGTGGGCGTATGTTCGTTGGACGAAGGGAGCTCGTCGAACTGAAAGGCTTCGGAAGCTGCGACGGGAGAGCTATCCGCAACGGCGCCATCGTATTCGTCGTCGGCGTCGGACTCGGCGTAGGCGGTTCCTTGGTCGAAATTCATCGTGTCTGTCTAGAAGGGCGGCCTGGCATAGAAGAAAATTCGCAGACGGAGAGGCAGCGGATGGAGGTGAGGGATGGCGGCAGAGGCGGGGAGGGAGGACGAGGTCCAAGGTTAAGGCTAGGCGGAGATGGGTTTTGGGATAACGATGTCTCAGGCCCGAATTAAGTGACAGACAGCGCTAAGGCTAGAGCAGGCGCAGGGATAAGAGAGGGGCGCCCGGATCACGAAATCAGGAGGGGACGAAAAGAGTTAGTGAGTCTCTCCCCGTTGTCTCGGGCGAGTGTGAGAAAAATGGAGGATGAGATAAAACTTGTCTGCCCGATCGGAAAGGATGATGCTCAGCAAAGAGGGAAGAGGGGGAGCAGGATTGGATTGCCAGGATGAGGGAGGCTGCAATGTAGGTCAGGGGGGGGCAATTGGAAGAAGGGAAGGGGACTTGAAGTTGAAAGGCAGACAAGGGCTGGCCAGCTGGTTGCTTGGTGCAGCGCAGCGTAGTGTCAGAGGAAAGTGCGGCGAGCGACAAGTGCCAGCTTGGGAGGGTAGAGCCAGTGCGTGGTAAGGCCTGGCGGAGAAATAAAAAAGGATAAGGCCAGATGTAGGCAGAGAGCATTTGACGATTGCCGCTTCGCCAGGTTATTGCCCGTCTTCTCCTTTCCTTACGGGCGGGAGAAACGGGACTCTCGAAATTCGTGGGCTCGTTGTGCTTGCTGGATGAGTTTGATCCAGAAGGCCTCGCTCTCTTTTCAGACTCGAAGAGGTGCGAGATAATAATAGAGAAAACCGCTCTTTTGGAAAAGCTTCACTGACCCAAGCAAGCATCAGTACACACTACGTTGCTAGCTGGCAGTACGAGGAGAGCAGAGACGTTGAAGGACAAAGCAGGCGTGATAAGGTTGACTGGGGGGAAATCTCGAAAAGGGAGTGACAAGAGACAAGGGGAGGGACGAAAAGCCGAGCCGAGTATTCGTACTGTATGTAAAAGGCGAAATCCGGTACGATGCTACAGTAACTAATCTCGCAGAGCACGGTCATGGTGATGTCCTGGGACTTTCCGCATGTACCTCCAGGCAAGTCCCTTGTGTGGTGGGGAGAATGGTTGGGTCTTGGTACCTTGCGCGCTGAAATGCACCTGCCTTGCTCCACAAGTAGCTCACAAGTATTTACTTCGTAATAACACGCTGGCGCAAGCAGGCTGGTGCCAAGTACCTCGCGGGTAGAGCACGGGGCACGGGGAACAAGCCAGAAACCCTCCAACGCCAGGCCAATGCCAACCCGAGTCAGGGAAAGGGAGGGACGGAAGGGTGAGTGGACACGCAAGGGGGGCCGCCAGGCTTCTCAGGAGCCGGAAGCAGGGAGCAGCCAGCCAGCCAGCGGGAAACTCGGCGCCTGTGCTGCTGGCTTATTTCTTGGGCTCCAGTGGTACGCGAATCGTAGGATAGGAGACCCCTTATGATTTTATCTCCTTCTACTCACCTCGGACCCCAGAGTGAGGGCGAGGCGAGGCGACAGGTTCAGACCACCCCATGGCTTGGCTTAACCCGACTGCCTCGCTGGCTCTGCTGGCTATGCGTACTGTATCCAGCATGGTGAACCGCACCTGAAGCGGATGGAAGCCGGGAACATCAAGAACGCTTGAGGCACAGGTAATAACAGCCCAGCAAGCAATACCGCGTTGCTGCATGCACTGTAGCAGCATCTCGTTGCATCGCCGGTGGCCAGCCTCGGAGCCCAACCCACCAACCCACGAACAAGTAATATACAAAGCGATACCTCTTGTCATCTATTCGTGACTACCTTCGTACTCCGACAGCCAGCGGATGGGGATTTTCCATTGGGCCACTGCGGGGCCAGTGACGGGCCGGGAAAGGTACCGTGCAACATTGCTAGTCTGTGTCCCGTTCAGACTCCTGCAGAAAAAGCACCTGGTCAAATGTTGTATAATTAGCCCCAGGCCGAGGAATACCAAACAGGATGCAGAGCACCGTCCTGGCCTGGGTTGGTCATGCTTGGGTGGCCATGGAGAAACTAGCCACTCAACCGCAGACGTCGGAGCCGCTCGCTTAATTCTTCTTTCTTTCGCCGCCAACCTAAAGCCCAGGGACTGCCAGGCGGGTTTAGCGGCCTTGTAGTTGGATAGACAGCGCTGGTAGACCATTGTATGGTCTGCTGGAGGCCCCCGCGATGCCACGCCGACTCACAGTGTCTCTTTGTTGTAAGTGTCCGTAAAAAGACATCAATCGATCCTACATAATCTGCTCACTAAGACAGAAATCCAAGGCAACAACAGCCTGTGGGGAAGACTGAACCATTGCTCCGTGCATTAGTTGTGCACTGCATCCGCATGCCATGCCATGATCTGAGCTGTGATCCTACACTGCCACATCCACAAACAGAACCTTACCAACACCAGCACCTTGAACAAGAAGCTTCAATCCCCGACACCAACTGTCCTCTGCAGCTCGCCGCAAGGCGGGTAGCATCACATATTTGACTGGCCCTATGTCCACGTAGGAGGGAGCCACAAAAACGCCCCAAAATTAGAAACAGCTCTCTCTTTCGTTTTCCTGACGAAGCCCATATGCAAGACCGCTCCCGAGACTTCCCTGTCCTCGAGATAGTTGGGCATTCTCCATTGGACAGCTGGCTCTGCCCCCATGAAGCAAGCGGCGCTTAGCCAGCACCAGGACTAGTTCATTCCCTCCCCTCGCCAGCCAGCCAGCTCTACCAATCCTTCTATTATTGCCTTTTCTTTCTCGGGTGCTACTTTTTTTTTATCCCCCAAAGAAGGGCTGGATTCTCCACGGAGGAACATTGCGCGTTCATCGCTCCCTGATCGACCCCAAGAATACTTTTATACTTGGCAACAGAGTGATACGGTCGAAGCCCCAGAAATTCACCGAGCGGGAACCCAAAACTGCCCGGCCTCTTTTTGAATATGCACTCACACATCCTTTCTTCTTTCGTCCGTTCTCATCGCGATAATGGATCGATCTATGATGTGCACAGGGAGCGTTGGCCCACAAAGTATTTCTAATTGACCCCACGAAACATGAGTGCACACGCCCCCCAAGATCCCCGGCCCGGAGCTTTCCACAGCCGATGAACTGTTGGACAGCGACTGATCCCCTTGCCCAGTCTTGACCAAGTCCCTCGGACGGCCCTTTACTCGGCCCTAGTCTGGCCTGGCAACTCTACCTCTGTATAAGCCGAGACAGTCGAAATATAGAAAACATTATCGGTGATTCCCGCTCCCCTGCAGGGGCCGTAACGTCTGATAATGAGGCAAAGATAACTCAAAGGATCAGAGAAGATTGAATATCAATCATATTCGAAAAGAAAAACCCGGGATGAATAGTTGGCTCGTCCCTTGGTGAATGGGGAATCCTCCTACTTGAGACACTTCAATATGTTCTCCAATCGTCTTGCCTTCTCCTCAGACACTACACCCCACGATGCTTCGAATCAAAAGACAAGCCCCTTAGAAACCATCCCCATCTTGAGATCGGTGTCATGCCCTTTACCTTTGACCGACCACTTGTTCGAGCCTAGCTTGCTTATATTTGGCCTCTCTCCATCAGAAACACGCCCCGTTGCTTTCTGCGCCCCGGATATGAGGTTCCTATTGGGGGTTGGTCAAGGACGGTCGGTGGGAACGAATCAAACTCGAGAACGTCCATTGAAGCAGATAAAGTTAAGGGTCCACGGTCTGCAAAGAAGAAGACCTGCCGACGGAAGAAACTAGCGAGTGAGTGTATACGAACCCATCGTCGCTTTTTTTTGGTTCTTTTTTTGTTTTGAGATTTCCCTTCTTCGTATAAGCCAGTCCGCCTGTGACCCAGCCTTGTCGGAGACCTTGTCCCACTTCGGCCCCTCCCCATTTTCCCAATCTACACGAAAACGCACTTCCGGCTCCTCGAGGTGCAAGAAGGGGGCCACAATTATTCTCTCCTTGGCCGTATCGAACCTTCTGTTACAAGCCAAGGAGCGCCTTTTGGGTCGGATACCACCTCGCAGCCCCCCACCAGGCACTCGTGTTGACCTCCCCTGGGTGTGAAGAGCTCGCCTCCTTTGCTTGGTGTTTCAGGTTTCTCGGTGCCAGATCCCCGTTCTGTTCAAGGCCATCCATCGCAACAGCCTTAATATCCTCTTCAGAGTAAAATCCCCGTGTCACATAGTTCCCCAAACACGAAATAGCGCGCCTGGCTTCAGGAGTATCTCCTCCACATTTGACTGCTGGCCAAGACACGCGGGAGACGTCCAATGAATTGGACATGCGCCCTTATTGAATTATAGAGGGAACTTCGACGCAATCAGTTTTGCTTACCATAAGCTTCCACAATTTAAACAATAGCGAGGAGCAAAATTTTACAAAAAATAAATTATAATAGGGAAAAGAAAAGTATCTCTTCCTCTGTCGGATCAGTTGAATTTCAAAGTAGAATGCCGGGTCTGCTCGATGTTGGCCGTCCTCTTCGTGCATTTGGAGATAGTGATCTCTTGAGATGGTCTCCCGAATGAGGGCCACCTGCGAAGCAGATCTGGGCATCAAGCAATGAACAACCTCATATCGACCCCCAAGACTGCGCTCCAGGCAACTTTTATACCCATTTTTTTGTTTGCCTTCCAGCGTGCCAGCTCCATATCGTCTATCCGTTCTATCCGTACATCGCACCCCATCGTGGCTTCTTATAGTCCTTGTCGATGTATGACTAATATCTACCGGGCGCAGTGGCAGAGTGGTCTAATGCGTGAGACTCGAAATCTCATCTCTTAGGAGGCGTCCGTTCGAATCGGGCCTGCGTCGAGAACTTTCTTTTTTGGTCTTTTTTTTTGTGCAAATGCAGTTAGAATGCTCTTTGAGTCTTGTTCTGGTCATTTGCGGCGCCCTTCTCGAACTTTTTGACCTGTTGCTCGCGCATCTTGCTTTCCGGCTTGTCGTGAGGATTCATTCGACAGAGACGCCGGCTCTGCAAGACACTGGAAGGCCAGCCAGAATTCCCCCAGTCCCTCCCCCCATGCGGGGGACATACCAAAGGACGCATGGAAAATAAAGATGGAAATGTAAGACATATTGGAGTATTATATATATTGATATATTTAGTGACCACAGGGTTTATGTTCTTGTTTGTTCCGCAGACCTCGTTTCAGGCCTGGTATTACTGCCATGCCACAGACTCTTTCTTCATCTTGCTCTCATCTCAGGACATACATACCACGCACCAATCCCCGTCCCACGGGTTTGCCTTTCCCATTAACTCCGGTACACTACAATACCATGCTAGGCTCAAAAAGTAAGAAATTGCGAACGAAAAAGGAAGGAAATAAATGCGTAGAGGGTTTGCAACAAGTGGTAGGTGAACGGGGAAAAAAAAGAGGAACAGGTCAGTCCCAAGCCTGCTCTTGAAGCCCGTCTCATCTCACGACGCTTAACGCGCGGCGGGGATGCGAAGCGCGAGGCTTCGGAAAGGGCCAGTGGAGAATCGAAGAGTCTAAACGAGGGTCGAACCCTGATCAACCATATCCTTGTCCCTGAGGACGCCAACACAAACTGGTCTATCAGGTGTATGTGTCTTTGTGGGTGTGTGTGTGTGTGTAAACGATAGTGTATAAGGCCTATTAACGACGCCGAACCAACAAATGCCTTGAGTTTCCCAACAACTAGCTCCACTGTAAAGCTCTCATTATCCTTAGGGGGTATAGGTAAACAACGACGCAAGAAAAGGACAAGGAAAGCGATCAACAACACCTCCCCACCAGGCCGAGGTTAGCAATCTGGCCAAGCTCGAGTGGGCTTCTATCGCAGGGGTAGCTTGGCGTCCTCAGCACCGCGCGCAATGACGTCCTCCAACTTCCACCTGGGGGGCTTGATGGGGGCTTTGTCAAGACCGTTGGCCTTGCGCCACTCCTTTTCGTTTTCCTTCGTAACACCTTCGGGGAGAGGCTCCGCGCCTCCAGCAGCACCAGTCGAGTACTTGAGCTGGAGAATATCGCCGACCTCGTCGCAGGCTGCGAGGAGACGGTCCATGTCCTCCTTGTTGTGAGCGGCTGAGACGCAGAATCGCGCCCGAGAGCTTATCAGAGGTGTGGCGGGGTAGCCGACGACGACAACCGATATCTTGCGCGAGAGCATTTCGTGGCTGAAGGCTGACATCTTTCCGGGGTGGTAGAGGACGATTGGAATGATGGGGGAGTCGTCATGGCCGTAAACTATGAAGCCCAGACGCTTGAGACCGAGTCGGAGATACCGCGAGTTGAAAGCAATGCGTTGGAGACGCTCCTCCCCTTGACCCGGGCAGAGTTCACCCGTGATGAGCTTGAGAGACGCCAGAATTTGCATGAGGACGGCGGGAGTGGGGGATTCGGCGAGGCGATTGGCAGCATTGGTTCCTCGCAACTTTTCGATGATGTGTTTCTCGGCCGCCACATAACCACCGTTGGCACCGAAAGACTTGGTCAAAGTACCCATGAGGATATCGACTTCAGCGGGATCTATCCCGAAGTAATCACATACGCCACGGCCTCGAGGCCCTAGGGCACCAATGCTGTGGGCCTCATCGATGAATAGGTAAAACTTGTACTTCTTCTTGAGCGCCAGAAGGCCGGGAAGGTCGCACATAGTTCCCTCCATTGAGTACAGTCCTTCAACTGCGACAAGGATCTTCTTCCAAGGACGGTGGGTTCGGGGCTGACCCTGCGAAATAGCCTCCCGAAGGACTTTCTCGAGGTGCTTCATGTCGTTATGCTTGAACGATCGGATGACGGCACCAGAGATTCGGGCGCCAATTCGGATCGAGGCGTGATTGAGCTCGTCAGAGATGATGAGAGAACCCTTGGACACGAGCGCAGGGAACGCCGTGGCGTTGGTGACGAAACCCATAGAGAAGACCATGGAAGCGGGCTTGCCGACAAATGCGGCAATCTCGTTCTCGACCTCTATGGCGAGGTCGCTCGTGCCAGCATCAGCGCGGGGGCTGCAGACGCTGAGCCCGTAAGTCTTGACACACTCCTCGACGGCATCGGCGCAGGGACCCTCGGACTGTGCGAAACCAAGATAATTATAAGAGCTCATGTTCAGAGTCTGGGTAAAGGTACCGGTCAACTGGTAGGAGCAGTTGAAATCGGTAGACTTTCGGTCCATGAGGGTGATGAAACGGCCGGGAACACCAGTGGTAGGACGGGCGAAGGAATCGTCGATGCGCCTCTTCAGACGGCGGACGTAGAAGTTATCAAAGTCGTCATTGAGGGGGGCGTAGCCGTTTTGGGACTTGAGAGCGCGGTACATCTTTGGGTCGCCAAAGCGCTTCCCAAAGAAGTCGCGCGCATGGCCAAAAGCGATGAGAAGAAGATAGCTGATGTAGGTGGTGAGGACGTAGTAGTAAGCCGGCTCATCAATAATGGGGGGCTCAAGAGGCTCCCCATGGTGCTTGCTCACGTATAGGTGGCTTGGATGGGTTAGGGGGCCGAACTGAGCGTCCAGCTTAGACTGGTGCTCATCAGGGTTGGAGGAAACGAGGGGCTCTGGTTGCCCGGCAGCGTGCTCGTCGCCATGTGCGGAAGTTATGGAGATAGCCGGAACCTGGGTGGCGCCAGCGGCCTGACTCTGCTGCTGCTGCTGTTGTTGTTGTTGCATGGCGAGCAAAGTCTGCTGGGGCAAGTTCTGGTCCTTGCCCTTGGAGTTGGCGAAGAGATTGCTCAGGCGGTTCCCCCTGGAAGATGATGGTCGTCTTTCGCCGGAACGATTTGAGGACGACGGCATGTTGGAGTTAGAGAATAAGTTTTGAAGTTTCCGGGGCATGTCTACTGAATGGGACCGCGCGGATTTAGAGGCGGAGGTTGAACACGTCAATGCCTATCCCGAGGGCGCGGCGGCAATGTGGGGACTGTCAGCCAAGAGTGCAAGGCAAGAGGATTGAACGTTGAGGCAAGTAAAAGTAATAGCCGAGTTACGCTGTCGAAAGAGCGCGAGTTAGCAAGATATCAGGCAACATGAAAAAATAGATTAGGGGCCATAGTCAAGGTCGGGACGGGACAGAGTGGCTAAGCATTGCGCAATCTGCGGTATGGAGGGTAAAGTACACGGGTGATGTAGATGGTCTAGGTAGATGCAGGACCGATGGAGGACGTGAGGCGAGCCGAGCAGAAAGGTCCTGGCAGGAGAAGGACTGGCTTCTGACAGCCACGGGAGCACAGTCGCAACTGCAATCAAGAGGTTGCACAAGCATGTTGCTGCGTGCCACGCCAGATCCGGGTTTGCAGAGGGACGATGGGGTCGACGGGTGCGGGTAGCCACTCGACAGGATAGAGAGATAAAGATAGCTGCGGAACGACCGGATAAAAACTTACACGACCCGAGATCGGTAAAGAATCGTAAAATTCCCGCGGAGATCGATTAGGTCACGAGTTAAAGAAGGACTCGAGCTTGTCGGCGATAGATCACGAACATGCAGCAAGTCGCAAGACGCGGCGGTGTATTAAGAAACAGCAAGTCGACAACAAGAGATGCAATAGCGCGTACGACGACGTTCGAGGGTTTACTTTGCTATCAAAAACAGATAGGAGTTTTCCGCGATTCTCGTGGGCCAGTGGTGTTGGTAAGAGATATCTTGAAGCTGTTCAGATCCTCGCAGGGTGGGGAGGTTGATGGCTGAGGCAGCTACCTCGTAGCTCATAAACTGCGGGTTAGTTGCGAGCCCAATTGCATTATCTGAGCCGAGTCTAAGGAGGGACAGGCGAGGCTGGAGATAAAAGGCAACCGAGAGCAAAAACTAGGTGAATAAACTCCCAAGGCAAATAGGAAATAAAAATAAGGAAGAAAAAAGAACAAAGAAAAATAGAGGCGGGTGAAAGGAGGTACAAGTCAGGTTGGCGTGAGCGGCGATCCATATCATGGATAGGAGTTTGAAGGGAAATTTTTTTTCCTTTTGGCGCCGGGTCCTCCGGATCGAGGGGGCTTGTGCAGTGTTGCAGTGCGCGAAAATCAACTGCGGGAACGCTCAGGACGTTCAAATCCACTGGACCAGGGTTGGGAACATTTGAAGCTGGCACCACTGCACCAAAAGGCTGGGTCCAGCACGCACGGAAAGGGTACACATCCCCAAGTACCAGTGGAGTATCCCAACCGAGGATCGCATTGAGCGGAAGCCTGGGATTAGGCGAATTTTGCTAGGGTCCTGCACTAACTACAAAAGAGGACGAGCTAATTATTGTGCATCAATGTACCTCTCTGACAATCCCGTTTGGTGCTCTTAATTACAGTACCTTCATCAGCCAGTGGTCGGATCCACTGTCAAATATGACGTTCTGGGTATTAAGGGGAAGCAAAATGGAAAGAAGAGAAAGTATATCACAACAGTCGTCACTTGATGCTCAGTTCATGGCGAATCTAGGTGAGCTAAATCCAAATCGAGCCATGCGATTTTCGAAGGACCTATGACTTTATTCCCCCGGGCCCCTTCCCTCAGTCCCTGACCCCCTCACAGAGGCACGAAGGAGGTCAAGACGCCAGCGGACTCCGGAGCAGAACCAACACCGACATTGGGAGAAATCCTCAAGGGAGGGGGCTGTCGACGATGACAAGCAAGCTAATATCCGTACTCCGTCGAGACAACGGGTCAATTCTACCTTGACAGGGCCAGGAGGGGGGCAATATTCGTAGCGTCATTCCAGCGCGCATTGGATGCCAAGAAAGTCTAGGCCGTACCAATCCTAGACCACCTAGACAGCTCCACCAGTACCTGGCCTTAGCTTACTCGGCTCGCTGGCCAGTAGCACCCTAGCTCGTGAACCGTATCTACAAGTTCGAGAACGCTATCTCTTTATTTGTTTCTGTTGTTCTCGTCAGCGATTCTAGGTACTCCACAGCGGCCGGTACCCTGCGCTACCAACCATGTCGCGCCCTCCCACAGTTGGCTGCCTCCGTCGCCCTCAAGTTCATGACGAGTACTTGTACCCAAGGATACCTGGCTTTGAATGAGTATAGTTGCCTGCGTCGATCTTAGCACTGCTCTCCAGGTGAGCCTCTCCAACCCGCTGGCCTATTCCGTCCAGCTTCACCTGAGATGGAAGATCAGGTATTATTTTGGATATTTCCTCAAGGTCTGGTGGGAATTGGCGTCTTGGAAGCTCTGGCGTGATACAATACATGCGCCGTGCACTATTGAAGCCCTCACGCTACTGTTAGCCCTCGGTGCCGCGCCCACTGAGAGCTGTTAAAAGGGGTTGATCAGACAGAGTAGAGGACGGGCAAGTGGAGATAAAGCTAATTATCGCCAGCCAGGAGAGACAGGAGACCAGCAATTGCAATTTTAGAGGGGAGGCCCCAGCCCGCGAC
This sequence comes from Lomentospora prolificans, assembly GCA_029532625.1. NCBI lineage: Eukaryota > Fungi > Ascomycota > Sordariomycetes > Microascales > Microascaceae > Lomentospora > Lomentospora prolificans. The sequence goes on along the minus strand of JARFXM010000008.1, from coordinate 470,236 downwards.
TGGCAACCATGAATGCGACTCGCCAGCCAGCCTGTGATCTACGGGACCCAGAATGCACAGAATTAGGGATGGCTTTCAATCCAGCTTTCATATTACTGGTAGAGAGTGTCATAGGGTCATTGCACGAGATCTTCCACACACCTAAGTTCCCACGAAGCGAAATTCCTGAGCAACGCCAGCGATGTATAACCACCTCTACTTGCAGGACCGACTGGTCCTTGGGTCGGCCCCGAGATGCAGAGAACTTGTAGGTGTTGAGCCGCGCACTTCTGCCCCAAAGTTGGCGTTAGCAAGCAACAAGCTCAACTCTTGAGAATTATCAATTTGGGTTTCGGAAGAGCTCAAGGACTCGAACCGCCACCGACGTCGTCGGTTGCTTCGTTTGTGGGCTGCCCTTGCTCTTGTTGGCAGGGCCGAGAACGACATGGACCGTTGGGCAGCCTTCAAGGCAAGCGCAGTCCGCTCCATATAAGTAAAAGGCCCATTGATGCTGGCTGAGCCTGCCGAGGTAGAGAGCAGGCGCGTTGAAGTCTTGCACACGGCGGACACTGCCCGTCCCTTTGGCGACGCCACAAATTGACCCCGAGACAGGGAATATCCGTAGATTCAGACATCAATTCGCGCCTCGTAGCCCAGATCGCATTGGCCAGTGATGTCCAGCATTTCCTCCATCAACATCCTAAAGGCGAAAGCCAGCGACTAGAGCGCGACCAGTCTTCCCTTTGTTCCTGCCGAAATTGACACGAACAAGCCCCTTCCTAGTCCTAAAAGGACTCACAGCCCCGCCCTCAACTTCTTCCCCGCAAGTGTCAAGCAGGAATGGCAGGAAGAATCCCGGCCCTCGTAGCTGTTGACCTCGCTCAACAAAGATGACGGAAACACGCGGTTGGCTTGGGGTGACAGGTGGGCGTCCCGACGGACGGACATCGGAGCTAGAAATGCTGGGGAATCCTGTATGCTTTCGATAACCGACCCGAGGCAAGCCGGCCTGGTGCGCCGGCGTTGCGCACAATTTTTTTTTTTTTTCAAGCCGCTCCCGCTGTGGATTGTTCGTCCACTTCCCGATTGGTATCCAGCTCTCAGGGCAACAGGGCCGGTCTACTTTGTACTTGAAGACTTGACGACCCTCCGTAAGCCAACATCGCTACGCTTTCTTTTCCCTTTTTCTTCAATCTTCACTCTCCAACCCCTCCATAGTCGCTCTGTCTCTTTTCCAACTTGACTTACCGTCGTGCAAGATTGTAAACCCGGACTCAACCCTGCCATGCTGGTACAGATCCCTTCTCGCGAGGTCCTCTGGACTCCTCAGGCCCCGCGCTCCACAGTAATGTGGAAGTTCATGGAGTGCGTGAACAGAAAGTATGGCCTCCAACTCCAAGACTACCAGGGCTTGTATAAGTGGTCTGTTGAGAACGTTGGTCCCTTCTGGGAGGAGGTTTGGACGTTCTTCGGCGTCAAGGCTTCTCGCACATACGATAAGGTATGGACAAAGTCCTTCAAGTCCAGTAATAAGTCGATTTGCGCGCTCAGTCCTTACGTATCCGCATGCGACTAATTCACACTAGGTTCTTCCAACGGAAGCCATGTTCCCTCGCCCAGATTTCTTCTCAGGAGCTCTCCTTAACTTTGCGGAGAACATGCTGTTCCCCCATGATCCGGTCGACCCCACCTCGACCGCCGTCATCACCATCACCGAGTGCGAATCCGATCTCGTTGAGACTTCCTGGGAAGGACTCCGCGAAGCCGTCCGTAAATGCTCCAATGCTCTGCGCCGAGCCGGCCTTGGGCCAAATGATGTTGTTGCTGGTTATGTATCGAACCATCTCCAATCTGTAGTGGCAATGCTTGCTGCTGCTTCTATCGGCGCCGTGTGGACTGGTATAAGCCCAGACAACGGTGTCAGTGCTGTGCTTGATAGGTTATCGCAGATCCGCCCAACCGTACTGTTTGCGGACAACGGCATGCTTTACAACGGCAAAGCCTGGAGCAGCCTCGATAAGACGACGGAAATAGCGGCTGCTTTGAAGGAGACTGGACTGAAGCATGTGATTGTGATTAACAACCTAAAGAGCGTTGGCCTAGGCTTGGAGGATCTTAAGACCAAAGGACTCAACGCTCAGGAATACGAGTCTTTCCTTTCGAGGTTTGCTATTCTTAGCCATAAGTCTTCCTCAATGATGGACCTCCCGGCTAACATAACGTCTTAGCGCCCCCGATGAGCCCCTCAAGTTCGAGCAGCTCCCTCCATCTCACCCACTCTACATTCTCTACTCTAGCGGCACGACCGGACTCCCCAAGGCCATCGTCCATACCGCTCTCGGTACCCTGATCCAGCATATCAAGGAGCATGGCCTTCACGGCTCACTCTCCTCCAAGTCACGCATGCTCTACTACACCACCACGTCCTGGATGATGTGGCATTGGAGTGTCTCCGCCCTCATCATGGGCACCACCATCATACTCTACACCGGCTCGCCCTTCAAGCCCCACGGCCACATGTCCCTCCCTAGGCTCCTCTCCTCCCTCAAGGTCACCCACTTTGGCACCTCCGCCGCCTACCTCACCACCCTCGAAGCCAACAACATCCTCCCCGTCAGCGACCCCTCCCTCGACCTCTCTCCTCTCGAAGCAATCTACTCCACCGCCTCGCCCCTCCCCCAATCCACCTTCCGATTCGTCTACAAGGCCTTCCCCCCGCGTGTCCAACTCTCATCCATCACCGGCGGTACCGACATCATCTCCCTCTTCGGCGCCCCTTGCCCCCTCCTCCCCGTCTACACCGGCGAGATTCAGTGCGCCGGCCTCGGCATGGCCATCAAGTCCGTCGACTCCGCCTCGGGCGACGACCGAGCCGCCGATGAGCCCGGTGACCTCGTCTGTGTCAAGCCCTTCCCCTGCCAACCGCTGACCTTTTTCGGTGCCGACGGTGAGAAGAGGTACAGGGCAGCCTACTTCGAGCGCTTCGAGGACCCCGCCACCGGCAGCCCCATCTGGCACCACGGCGACTTCATCCGCATTCCCGACCCCGAGATCGGCAACCTCGTCATGCTCGGCCGCTCCGACGGCGTCCTTAAGCCCGCGGGCGTAAGGTTTGGCTCGGCGGAGATTTACAACGTCCTCACCCGCTTTTTCGCCGCCGAGGTCGAAGACGCCCTATGCATCGGCAGGAGGCGAACCACCGACACCGACGAGACGGTGTGCCTATTTGTCTTGCCCGCCGAGGGCCGCAAGTTCGACGATGATCTTAGGACCAGGATTAAGAGTGTTATCAAGGCCGAGTTGAGCCCCAGGCACGTTCCGGGCGTGGTGGAGGAGTGCGGTGGCGGCATCCCCAAGACGAGTAACGGCAAGAAGTACGTCTCTCACCATTTAAGCATATCGCGGGGCGTAAGACGACCAAAACTAACAAGATGAATCCAGGATCGAAGTGGCGGTGAAGCAGATCCTCTCCGGGTTGAGTGTCAAGACGAACGCCAGCGTCGCCAACCCCGAGGCTCTCGACTGGTTTAGGGAGTGGGCCAAGACTCACTGAGGGACGCGGACGCGGCCCTCTTGCTAGACGGTGTGAGACTTGTAATAGGAGTCTACGGAGGCGTACGATAGGCTGCGAAGGAAAAGTAATGATGGTATTCTGAAATAGATGACTTTAATACGCTATACGTCGCTCGGAAACGTCAAATATATACATTGACATACACACACACGATTCGATCTTTCTCCCTCACTGTAGCCATTACGCTCGCACCTTTATCCTCGTCTGAAAGGACCACATAATGACTTCTTTTCGCCACGGCGCCGAGAAGAGATAAGAGGAAAAAAATAAAACAAGGGAAAGAGCGAAAGGACCACGCCTGCCCTTCCGAAGCTTGCGCTTTTCCCAACCAGAATCCCGAGTTTCTCACAAAACTCCATTTTCCTTTGCCTTTTGAAAAGCGCTCTTTTTCGCCCAAGATCCCTTTTTTGTGTTCCTCGCCTTACCCTGATGTAAATAATCGTGAAAATAAAAGGGGCTCTTCCTTTTGGTTCCTATATCGTATACTCGCCCATGCCTGGCCATCATGGGCTCGTGTTAAACCGTAAAAATAATCCGACAAAAAAAGAAAATTAGGTTTCAATCACTTTGAGACTCCGCATCATGACGCTCATTTTTTTTCTTTTCTTCTGGTTCCGCGCGCTTCTTAGATTCTATGATCCGCCGAAAGAATGGCCATCGAGATTCGTGAAGGGCTGATCCATGACCATGTACTCCAGCAGATCCATACCCCCTACGTTGACACCTTCCGCGGTCATGGCTACCGCGCTGTTTTCCATATTTTGAAAGAAAGCGGGTCCCGGAGGTAAATACCACATCTCGTTTCCGGGAGTATTCCAGTCGTCAAAGGCGCTACCGGCATTGGCTCCATTAGGGCCGCTCTCGATGATGCTGTCAATGGCCGCCGGTGTAGAGGGGTTGAGGACTGAAGCTGTGCCGGAGGGATAGGGGAAGGTTCCAGTGCTGAGGTCGAAGGGTGTGGCGGAAATGCCTGCAAGTGTCGGGGAACCAAGACGATCTGCATTCATGATTAGTGAGGTACTAGAAGAATGAAGGGTTTTCGTTCAGCTTACCTTGCCCATTGACACCTTCCCGGAGCTTGGCGGCATCCGTCGCCCAGCCATTTGCATCGCCGCCGGCTTGCTGCCCGCCAATGCCATTAGCCCCGGATACCGTGGCACCTTCATGATCGCTCCTCGCATCTGCAGAGGCCGCCTGCGCAATTGTGGGCGCCTGGATGAATCGGTTCCGAAGTCTGCTCGTAAGGGAATCGAGGAGATCGGCAAACCGGATACCGAGGTGTACGTCGTCGACGACACAGTTGCGTAGCGCCTCGACAGTGGCATCCATGAGATCGATGCTAACCTTGACATCCGCACGGGGAGCGCCGAGAGCGAAGGTCTTCAGCAGGAACATAGCGCCGCTGATGATACGGAAGTAAGTCCTCACAGGCGCGTGCTTTAGATAGCCACCGGGGAGAAGACCATCCACCACAATTCTAAGCAGGTTACGGCAGCCGTTGACGACCTCTTTAACGTACTCTTGGTCAACGACGGAGAAGCCACCTAGTTGTCCGAGAGGCAGCTTGCCGAAATAATTTTGCGTTTGGGGGGAGAGTTGCGCGGCGTTGACTGCCGTGCTTCCGTTGCCCGAAGCCGTGTTTCCTGCATTACTAGTGCAGCGCTCAACAACGGCCTGAAGGGAAAGCGAATTGATATAGATGCGGACATACTCATATTCGATGCTGAGAATGTAGCGGATAAAAGGCGGTAAGCGGTAACGTTCGAACTCGGTATGCCACCCCTTGAGTATGGGGTGGAATTCCTTCAGCATGTCCACATACTTGCCGCTCTGGATGATGTCGGCCGTGTGCTTCCTCGACTTGAAGAGCTTGTCATTTCCTATATGCATGGCGTTGCTGATACCTGCCCAGCAGTGGATAATCTGGTCGTCGAGTTCCAGATCAGGTATGTAGTTGAATGAATTTGAGAGGGAGGAACTGTTGGTTGCTGGGGTTGCACCCTCAACGGTGGTGGGTCGTCGACGGGATACCGCGGGGTCGCTTTTCCTAAGCGCCTCAGGGACCATGCTAGTCCAACCAAGCCTGCCAGCTAGCTGCGACACATATATGAGGAGAAGTCTCTTGATGCGATATGCGCGCTGGCGGTATGACTCCTCTTCGTACTCTGGCCTGGTGATGGCCCCGTCCCGAAGCAGCTCGTCTATGTCATCGAATACGCCGAGCTCATAGGCGAGACCGGTGGCAGTGCTGAGAAGCATCCAGCACATGCGGTCGCTCCTCCACGCCGGTTCTAGCCAACTCTCAATCCTTTTACCGCCGACACCGGCATGGCGCTGGCCAGCATCATCATCCAAGATGGAGTTATGATCCGTCCGATCGTAAGATGGAAGCATGAGCTCGTCAATGGCCTCAGGGGCGGGGAAGTGGAGGGCTCGTGGATGCCACTCGGTCAGAATCATTAAAGACTCGATGGTTCCAAGTGTTCGGAGGCTGCCCTTGCGTAAGCCGCGCCAAGGAGCCGTGCTACTCGTCTGAGACTCATCCACGACGATGGAGCCTGGGGGGAACAAGCCGCCGCCGAAGGCTTCCTGTCCCCACAAACAGCGCTCAATCATACCCCGTAGGTAAGACCAGAGTTGCTCGTGGATAGCATTTGCGCGGCATTCTCCGCCAGTACCGGAGAGTTTTCTGAATCTAGAGGCGATGGTAAGGAGCGTTACAGTGAGAACAGGCTCCTCGGTGAGAAGGGTGAGGTGTGAGCCCGGGCTGCGGAAGGTGGGTGGGGAGATGGGGGTAAGGGGAGAAAGGTATTCGTAATAGCTAGTGAGCTCGAGGGTTAGCGGGAGCGCAACGAGAAGGTTAACAGGCATGTCAACCTACTAATCTATATATTCAATTGCCTCCTGGGCAGAGAACCAGCCAGCGCGAACAAATCGGAAGCGGCTCCAAGCCTTGATAGCTTCAGTGTAGCCAGGATCTGAGGCCAGATTTCGCTTAATAAGAGCGGGATCAATGGAAGCCTCCATCTTAATATTCTTCGGGTCAGCGGACCGCGAGTGATCTCGAGAATTTCGGTGCGGCGCGGGAGCAGTATGAGTGCTTGAGGGCGGAGGAACCGAGGTCGTAGTTGTAGTAGGTCTTTCGGGCATAATATCACTCGCTGCATGGGGACTATATAGGGAAGAGAGAAGTCAGCGTATATTAAGTTATATCGTAGAAAAAAGAAGGAAATAGGGGAGCGAGGAAACGAACCCATCGGTAGCCGCTTTGTAAAGAAGGTCGAGTGCGTCGTGAGTACCATAGACGCCCCGGCGCATTACAGTCTGGGCCTCAATGTTTTCCAGTTGCGCATTCGAGTCCTCGCCGGTGCCCACCCCAAAGTCGCTATGGCGACTACGAGTGCTCGAGTGCTCGGTGCTCGTCGTGCTACGCGCTCCCTCGGGACGGCGCAATGGCTCCCGTCTGACCTGGCCGCCTCCGGGCACTAGAGGCACCTCGCTATATAGACGCCGATCGACAGAGGCGGGAGAGGGATCACCGGCATAGAGGCGCTTGCGGCCGTTGCGAATTATGTACTCGTCGGCATTGCCGTCAGGATCGAGGCCGTCATCCGTCTTGCGCTTACGGCGGGTAGCGCTAAAAAAGCATTCCTTGCTTTCGCGACGACATCTCACGCAGGGCGGGTCGTGGGGGTTGTCGACGCTGCCGAGGTCGCATCGGACCTTGCGTCGGCGGCATGGTATACACGCCTGGTATACACGCTTATGCTGAGGGGCGGCTGGCTGCTGAGAGGTGGCCGGGGACGCGGTCGGCGGGACAGAGGAGGACGGGCTTCGGCGCGAAGCAGTCGAGCCATGGCGGGAATACTCTGTCATGGCCACACAGCGGGTATAAGAGAGAGGTGGATGCAACAGGGTAGGCACGGCAGGCCCAGCCGCCAAATGAATTGGGGCGAGAACAAGCGAGCGTCTGGCAAGTGAATACGGGTGTCCGGGCTGTCGAATCGGGGTTTGGAGGTTGGTATCGGCTCTACCCAACCGGAAAATAAAGGCCGGGCGGCGGAGGGTGGATTTGCAGTGGAGTTGTCGATGGGTGAAGGCGGTTTGCAACGGGTTTGGAAGGGAGGAAGGCGGAGGTTTATCTGAGCCCTTAAAAAATCGGCGGATATCCCTGGCGAGAGACGCCGGGCTGGGCTGCGGGGTTTGAGGCGGGTGGCTCGTTCTTTTGGCTTCTCCCAAATGTTCCTTAGCCTATAGGAACCTTGAAGGACGCGTGCAGAAGTAACCTATCCCGGCCCACAGATACGCGAGGTATGTGTCGTCACAGTTGGTAGGGTTGGAGACGACAAAAAAGAATGTAGGCAGCGACGGGTAGAGTCGGTCAATGGAGGGCAATGCGGAGACCCGACAGAATTATAGAAAAGGCAGCTGAAGGAATGGGCAATTGTTATGCACCAAAGAAAGCTTATGTCTTCCAATGCGCCGATCCACAGTCCGTAGTAATGGTCTACCCGTAACTAGAAGAACGCGTGGAAAAGATGACGGAGTAAGAATCCGACGAATGGCAATGGTCAGACTCAATGGAAACGGGAAAAAAAAGCCGAGATAGGCTCCGCAAGCTCAACAACTGTGGATGGGGTTGGAGGATTACAAGAGGAGAAGGTGGAATCCGGCGGGTTCGGGGCTTTGATAAGAGAAAAGGAAGGAAAAAGGGAAAGAGGCGGGGAACGGATTGGGAACTTTGTCGAGGGGTATCGTGAGGACAACGATCGTGGGATTCTTCTAATACTCGCGGGCTCTTTTCTTACATGTACTACCTGTCCGTAACCTTTGGATCCTCGTCCTCCCCACTCCACGCCCACACACGCTCGCACTTTTTGACGACTCCCTTCAGTTTTTGTGCTATTGTTATCCGCTTCTGGGCCACGATGGGAGTGGATTGGTGTGGTGCCCAGGTCACTTGGGCGGGCCTCTATGTGCAAAGTACGTGTTTGGTGTTTGAGGATCAAGTACGAAGGTAACGAGCTAAAAACGCTGGCTGGTGGAGGTGTTACTGTCGCGCAGAGTCCCAACTTGTACCGCTAATGTACTCTGCAGCCGACACTTAGCGTGTACTAGTCGGGGTTCAGATTCCAGTCTTTGGTCAGGGTTCGATGGCGGATCTCCCCTGGCCAAGTGGGCTATGGCAAGTGAAGAATACCACTTTCCTCCTCTACAATAGCGCCAACGCACTGTAATCGGGTGCAATTACCTTAGGAAAATGGCGAGAAGTACCGTAATATCCACTAGAAGGAGAAAGGCAGACGCAATGGCCAGCCAACGTATTACAAACATCAATAGAACCCTCTCCAAGACGAGGCAACAAGCAATCTGTCAGTTCTGTTAAGTAGTATGACTCGCCGGCCATGGAAACGCCATAGCTCGCTAAAAACAATTGAAAAGAGTGGAATCACCGAGTCCTCGTGACCCTTCCTCCTGGCTTCCGCATTGTCCGGTCAGAGCCGAGAACCAGGTTCGAACCTCGCCTCAGCTGGATCAATCTCGTCATGGTACATACATGGGTTGTATGTACATCAGGGCTTCCTTTCCTCTCTTGCCCCTCTATTATCATAATATCCCCGGATCTCTTTGGCCTGGCCAGGTCAGACATGGATGGCCCAGACCCAAGACTGACCATAGACATCAAAGACAGGGAACCCAGGTCCTCAGCAAACAGTCAACCGTTGCCCATCAACTAACGAATGATGTGGTAGCACTCCTCGTTCTATGTTCCTCGCTGGCTGGCCCAGAACAGCGCCGGAACAAGGCAGAGAGTGTCGGCATTCAAAAAGAGATCCATCAACAACGGCAACCCACTAGCTCAATGGAGCTTAAAACGAGCATCTTAGTGCTGGCATACAAGCTTAAAACGAAAGAAATCCTCTCCACATAAACTCCACGTAATCCCAACTCGTTTAATTGGATGCACGGATATTAGACGACTCCAGTCATCCACATCAACAAAAAAAATGTTGGAACGGAGGTGGGCACGCAGTGGAATCCACAAACCTGCTCCCAACCTTCCGATTCCGCCCTTTCAACTCCTCCCATGCGGCTTAAACCTGCCGTTAGCGATTCTGGATCGGCCGGGAGTTACGTACAAAGTAGACTAGCACGGCGCTTCAACGACCATGTACCGAGCGGCCCAAGGCGTCCGCGATGCTGTCCGCGAGCGCGAGCATGGGGTAATACAAACTTTCTTCTTTCTCGGTGGCGGGCCCTAGACCAGGTCATGCTGGCAGCGCCAAGTCATGTTACCCGTTCCCATCCCCGGACTTGGATATGGGGCTGGGAGGGGTCTCGGTGCGCCCGTTCGGACGCGGAGAAAATGTACATTCCCTTGCACGATGGTTGAGAGGGGCTCCCTTCTCTGTTCACCGAGGTCATGACGGGCATGTCCTGCCCGCTCATTGGTCCTGGGTGCCTCTCGTTGATGGATCTTCACGATGTGTTCAGCTTCGGGGAACAATTCCACCCACCAGTTATCCTGATTATTCGAATCTCCTAACGTTGCTAACTCATAATCACAAGAATATCCCGCAATGCACCCGCTGAAACATAAACTCAAGAAGACATCCAAAAGCCCCATCTCACGCCCTCTCCACCGCCTCCCTATGCTCCTCCCGTAAATGACCCAGCAACTCCTCCCTCGTATACTTGATCCTCGACTCCAGCCAAAGCAATCCCCTCTCCAAGCACAGGGAGCAGTAAAACCCCCAATGCGCCACTCTCCCTCTCTCCACAAAATACGGCGCTGAGACGACAGCCATCAGCCTCCGCGGCTCCTGCCTCCTAAAATCCCCCGTCGGATCCAGCGCCCCCGGCCACACCCGCACCCCAGGGATCAAGTTCAGCACGGCCCAGCGATCGTAGAGTAGGATCCTCGACCGCGTCTTCTGGCCCGGCACGCTTATGACGCTCGGCAGGTCGTCGAGCAGCTTCCTTCGGCTCGGGCTGCCCGCGCACGCGAAGAGGGCCTGCTCGAGTTCGACGGGGAAGTAATCCAGCGCCTCGGTGTAGCAGTAGTAGCACACTCGCTGACACGTGATGAGGTAGATGTGGCTGCCAAAGCGCCTATTGCACCTACAACAGTTGACGAGGCAGAGCGTCCTGTGGAGGGTTGCGCAATCGTAGGACGTCGCGCCGAGCGAGATGACGGCGCGGAGGACGTCGGGGCAGTGCTTCACTATCCGGGCGTATTCAGAGATAGAATCAACCGTTTCCATGGCGCGATTGTTTACGCGGCGGAAGGCCGTCAGCGTTATTAGATCCAGGGATAAAAATATGGCCATTAGCACTTCCGAGGGCAGACCATCGAGGCGACCCAACGTTTGCAGGGGCTCTGTAGTGTGGCGTCCGTTGTCTAGAGGGCAGTGCCTCGCGAGGCCCGCCCCGTCCAACGTCACAAGGTTGTTCCCTCTACCCGCCCTTGCACCAAACGGCGCCAGGCGTGGGGGTAAGGAGTCATCGTCGTCCATGATAATCCTAAATGGGGAAATAGCTGTCCCGGTGCTGGTGATCTCTCATGAAATCAACAACCTCGTCTAAGTCTAGGATCCCGAAGCATCCTGAGTGGATGATGCCCGCGCTGCCTGAAGCGTCACGTGTCACACCGTCGTGTCACTGAAGGCCAAGCTCAGCCGCGGATTAGATCAGTCCAATGGCGATAGCACGAGGAAGACTAGGCCGCAGTGAACTATCCAGTTGGCCGTTCATTCGCGATATCTCAACCATTCACACATTCAATATCCATTGCCTCTTAAGTTACTGGCTCTACTTTTTCCTACCGTACCAATACAACGGACGAACCACAAAGCCGCTGGCTTGCGTTCATTATTCCAAACACCCAGCGCGCAGTCTTGGAACTCCCGAATCCCAATCCCTGTTAACACCCCTGACTCCCATCCACGAAGCCTTCGAAAGCCCGGCTGAGTTTCACTTTCCACAGCTCACCATATGACCCCGAAACCTTGCCACAGGCAGTGCCCACGGCCCACAATATCCCAGCATATCCGTCCACATGACCCTATTAACCAGAATCCAAAAGAAACTCACACTGGCTTCCCGCCTCCCATGTCCATGACATCAATCAGTATCCTCAGCCATCTATGAAATGCAGGTACTCGTACGCGCCCAACGAGCCAGCATCACATGAAGAACTTTCCTTCACATCTGTATCCGATCCCGGCCATTCATCCCAGGTAATGTCCGTAGCATGCCTCTTCCTCGCTGCAAGAAGTCGAGCGACGTGACCGCAGCGCTCCCGCTGCTAAGTGTTTCTTGTAGCAGAATCGATGACGTCGTTAGCTCTGCGAAGAAAACCTCTTGGCAGGGACAAAGTCGAGCTTCGTAATGACTCCAAGTCCATGGGCGTGCACACCGATGGAAACGCCAAAATAAAGCACGCCAAAATAAAGCTAACTAAAACAAGCGAAAACGAAAATAACTCGCGAGTTAATGGTTATGGTAACCAGCTTGGATCCAAGACCATGTGGCCGGACAGTTGAGATACCAAGAGCCCGTGCTCTGCAACAACCTCGTCAAGGGCAAACGGATCTGGAGCAGCCAATCGAGCAATGGCCTAACTCGATGAGAGATACATAACAAAATAATCTTCAAGATTCAAGGACGGGAATAAAAGAGTAAGACGAAGTAGCTACAAGAGCTAGAAGACGTTTAACAGAAAATGTAGTCTTTGAGAGAAGGGAAGAAAAATTATGATGGACATGTGGCTGGCAAAAATGCAAAAAGAACAGCGCTGTAAGAAAATGACTTCCCCACCAAGGGTCGAACTTGGAATCTTCCGATTAACAGTCGGACGCCTTAACCATTTGGCCATGGAGAATCGCTTAGCTGCTTGTGTTTTGTCTCTTCTAACATTGGTCCTTAAGCTTTCTTTCCCGATATTGAGTAACGTAATGACTAAGCTAAACTCGGCTCTGTGAGACCCATCCATGACCATGGCTTTGGAGAATCATATTAATAGATGCATAACACACAGGACAATATAACGTTTGGAGATACAATACCATTGTATTATCATGACCTCAGGGCATCACTATGTCAGAGTGACCAGAGCTGACAAGAAGTGCCTTCTCGGAACAGCTGGATGAATACTCGCGGGCCATCTCGCGACCACTTAAATTCCACCGACGCTTCAATATCGTCATGGGCACAAACGTAGACACAGGGTTCCAAGACGTGATCGGCAAGTTTTCCCGCAGGTGTGCCACAAATTCATCTTTATTTCATAAACCGATGTTTGTGAATTCCCGTAAAGTTTCGCAATGGATCTTTTTGAAGCTGCAAGAAAAGAAGCGCTTCGCATCTATCCCCTCCCTTTGTCGCGCCGAATTCGAAGAAACCTGGAAGGGGAAACACCCGATACAATAAAAAATGCGAAGAAAAAGGAGATTCAAAAGTAGAGAAAGCCGGAGGGAACAGGCAGGGAATAAAGAATGAGAAAAATATGGGGGAAAACCACCATCAAGGTTTGCATTCCATCGCATTGCCCCCCCCCCCCCCCCCAGCATATCGAGACAGCCATTAATAATTTTGCGTAACCCATCTTGCGGAATTCATTTCAGTTGACAAGGCCTTTCTTGGACTTGATTGCGCATATAGATTAGTTTTCCTGCCGCCCTGGTATGATGGAAAGGAGCATATAGGTGGTTCAACTTACCAGATGGTCCCAAAGAGTCTTGGTAAGGATCTCGGGCATCGTGTAAAGATCGATGGAGAATTCGCCGGCTTCGGTAAGGTCATCAACTATTAGTATCAAAATTTGAGGAATTAGGATTGGGATCGTCCACATAGGAAAAGCATTGTCGCGGGTAGGACGCCTGGCCTCTGCAACTGGCAGAGTCGCTAGAAGGGCGGAACAGGTAAAAGTTCTGAAAACTCACCGTCAATATCGCTCTTGATGTAGGTATCCGCGCTCTTGTAGTCGTTAATGATTTGAATAACCTTGAGAAGATCATCCTCCTCGAGCTTCTCCATCGCGTCAGCGATCTTCTCGTAGTCATACTTCTGAGAGCTCGATTTCTTGGAGGCAATGCCCTTCTTCTTGGGACGATCGTCGTCAGTGGGAAGGGGCCCAAGCTCCCGAAGCTTCTCCTGAAGGGCTTGCGATGGGTTTTTGAACGACACGCTTCGAACGACGTCGTAGTGGTTCTGCTGGAAGTTCAAGTCGTGGGCGACGGTGACCTTGGACTTCTCCGTGTAGTAGCAGTCGATGGTCAACTCGAATTCACCCCAGCCCTCATTCTTGCAGGTGTAGGGCGGCTTAGTGAAGGCTAGGTGGGAGAGTAGTGTCAGCTTCACACTGGAGAGGAAGGCGGGTGGGAATAGAGAGGTGGCAGGTTCCGCCAATTGATACTGACTCTGGACGGGGTTCTCAAATGAAGGATGTAGGTTGTAGACGACTTTGTTGAAGCACTCGGCCGGGTGCTCGTTGCCCGCGTCATCGACCATGAAAAGCTTGATGCTCCATTCCCTCATGGGGAACTCAGCAACTGGGGAGGGCTTATCGCTGTCCGCCAAAGGTAGGTTAGTGACGTATCCTTGAGTTAGGATCAGCAAACTGATCCCGTGGGCTGCTAAGGGAGTCGTCAAGGATTCCGTAAGGGAACCAGAGTTCCAGATTTGATGCCGGACAGAAGCCGAAGGGTTCTTCTTACATGACATTTTGCTCAGTAACGAGCTTGATCTTCCTCTGTAAAACACCCATCGTTGGTTAGTTCAAGTAGTCCAAAGCGTAGAGCCCCGCATAGCAGGAAATTGGAATTACTTGGGTTGAAGCGGATTCAGTCTTGATGACGACCGTGGTCTTGGGCTCAAAATCGGAAACAGACTTCGGGTTGCGCCTCTCCCTCAAGCGGTAGTGATTGCCGGACGCGACTGGTGCGCCTGCTTTGTACCGGCCATAATACTCAGGAGAGTCTTCCCTAGCTTGGCTTTGAGAACGTCGGTTCCTTGACCGCGCCCAGCGATTGCTCATTTTCACATAAATCAGAGGTATCGCAGAAAATAAAGGGGGGGACTAGGAATAGGGTGATGGCCGTGAGCGCGTGAAGCAGGCGATCTGGGCGCAATGGGTGAGGAGGAAAGAACAGAATCAGTAAAGAGGGTTGGGGAAAGGCATCGTGATTGAGGTTGAACTGCAACCATCATCAAAGGGAAAACCATAATACTGGAAAGTACGACTGAGCCTGGAGGGTAGGTACTGGGTGAAAGACTAGACTGTTGTGAATAGATGAGGGCCACATCCCTCCGAGTTGTAGGTTGCCACCCAGAGCACTGAGGACTATAGGAGGTCCTTCGTAAAGACATTTGGAGGGAAGGCTAGAATGGGCTAGAAAAGACCCAACTAAAAGAACAAGAGATGGAACGATCAATAAGATCACAGTGTAGACTGAATCCAGGAGGAGACACAAAGAATAACAAGGCCAAGGGCTTGAGATATCATGATAGCACTGGCGCTATGAAATAGCACATGTTGATGAAGCCAGCTAGCACATAAAGGGACAGGTGATGAGGATGAGGTAGACTATGGAGGGCATCCAGGGGAAGAAAGAGGGCGTCAAACGGGGGACAAGGGCGAGAGAAAAGCGCGACTTGGGGCAAACACACCTCAACAATCATCTTGGTCGGTTCTGATCAAAGCAGGAGGAAGAAAAAAGGATGAGCTGGAGATGCAGGAAGCAAAATGGACCGGTGGTGCCTTCCTGGAGCAGTAGGAAAATTGAGAAGGGGGGGGGGGAGAGAAAAGTTAGATTTGCAAAGGAAAAAGAGACAAGATGGACAGATGTCGTGGCAAAGGTCCGTGATGTGATGCAGGGAGAGAGCAAAAGCAGAGTGGTGGACGAATTTTAACGTGAGTACGGGGAAGAGGATGGAAGGACTAGATAGACCAGGAAAAGGCGAGGATCAAGAGCAAAGAGGCAAAGAGGGACTGGGAGCGCGCCCGGGGAACTGGAACGGGGAGCGACTCGAGCAAGCTGGCTGGCGGTTGCGCTGGGCTGCACTGGTACCGATGCTGTTAGCAGGTGACGACTTCGGGGCGAGCAGTCAATTGAATGGATCAATTTCTCTCTCTGTGGTCCGAAATGTCCCACTGTTTGGGATTGTGGGTGCGTGTGTAAATACCTGCTAAGCTTTTCGAGCTAT
Source organism: Lomentospora prolificans (assembly GCA_029532625.1). Lineage (NCBI taxonomy): Eukaryota > Fungi > Ascomycota > Sordariomycetes > Microascales > Microascaceae > Lomentospora > Lomentospora prolificans. The sequence continues at coordinate 454,476 of JARFXM010000008.1, read as the reverse complement.
AAACTGATAAGGCCGGCCAAAAAATAAGTCAGAGAACAGTCTGATTCTGGGTCGACACCAGAGCTGCTCTGCCTGGATCTTAACAGTTACCGTCGAAGCCGGGAGGGGTGCAGTAAAGTCCAGGTCTATATTCGGCGCAATCGCGTCTCTTCCGGGCTCATGTAGGATTTACTCTGAAAATAAATGGCAAAAAGCTAGGCAGAGGATGTCATTACAATCAGCGCATCGCATGAGCGGGGAGAGAAGAAGCAATAGCAGGATGGAAATGCAAATGGCAGATAGCAAGCAGAGACGTGGGTGGCGGCCGGATGGGATAAGGACCCGAATGAGAGACAAAGGGCTTGACTATGCCGGGTGGATGATCAATGTTTTTTTGGGAGGCTGGCTGGCGGAAGAACTAGACAGAAACATGCCCCAAAAATTGTAGTCGAGATGGACAGACCAGACAAGCCAACCAACTATTAATATTATCGCCAGGCTCCTGCCCACCGTCTCTGCCATTTTTTTATCACCAGCTTTCTCTCCCTCCTGTTGGCCCCAGTCATCCATTGTCACTAGGACACCCTGGATCGTATGTAGACACTAATCCACGAGTGTTCGGATTTAGCTCAATGCCTCTTTGATTCCTACGCCGTCATTTGACGTGTGATGCAGTATTTCCATTCTGCAGCTGGGACCTTCGCCATATTTTTAGATCAAGGGCAGCAATGTTCCAACCCCAAGCTTCAGGAATGGCAACTGGGACCAGCCCAACATCTTCTCCCGATTTCGAGTGCTACTTCCGATCCGATGCACCCTTTCCCAGGCAGCGAAACCCCCAGGAAATTTCCAACGCAAGCGCACCTTTCGCCCGTTTGAACCGTGGATAAATATAAATATGTAGGAAAGAGACACCCGCAGAAGACCTCCATAAACTACCCCAGCTTCTTCTGCTGGCGACCCGAGACAGCGCTTGCCAGGGGTATTATTCTTCTGTTGACTCGGCGATGCAGTCAAACACATTCTAGCAGATGGTCCCGCCCCTGTGGTTTCCCCCTCGCCCCAGGGGCGTCATTTCTTTCTTCCATGCAGTTGCCGTCGTCGATGAACATGCTCCATGATCCGACAAAGCTCCGGGCTTTGGAATAGATGGCGTTAATCCATAGCAGTGTTCTTTCCACGGCTTTTCCATCTAATTCCCATCCAACCGGACGACAGCCGCACCCATCTGCCCCAGAGAAGGCCTACAGACCCATGGTTAAAACTGGTCGTATATCAACAATAGTTGTCCGCAAAATACAACAGTCAAGGTAATTCTAGGCCATGACAAGGGTGGTTCTCGATTTGACATCCTATCTGCGTCATTGCAAGAGGGGGACATATACACAAAGCATAAGATCTTATCTTATATCTCATCAGGTAATGGTATGAAGGGGGATATGATAGGGAATCGTTTCTTTTTCGTTGCTGTAGGATGTATGGAGGGTGTATGTATGCAATCCTCCTGACCATACGTGTGACTACATATCTCCATTGGCGCACTTCTCCTTTCTCTCTCATCTACACCATTTATCGGAAGCAGGGATTGTAGGTGTGAGTCTTCTATTGGGAGGTGGTGGTTAAGGGAAGGGTTGTCACAAGGAGGAAGAGGAGGAGGAGAAATGATCATGTGTTGGGGCAAAGAAGACAGAAAAGTGAATGCAAACGATGAGTACCCTTCTCTGCCTGGCCAGCTCAGACTCGCCATGAGGACCTAGTTGTTGGTGACAGCATGTTTGCTTTTTCCCTAGCCTCTTTAAGAGGTCTCCTCGGCGGGCTTCTCCTCTTCGGCCGCCTCGGCCTCTTCCTCAGCCTTCTTGAAGAGCTCCTCGTTTTCCTTTTGCGCCTTGATAAAGGCATCCTTAAAGAGGTTGGCATCTATATATCTAGTCAGGTTCTCTGCCTTGCGTATGGGTTAAAGAAGGTTGAAACGTACTCTCAGAGTTGGCGAATCGGATGGCAAGAGTGACAGCCTCGGCCTCGCCCTCGGAAACATCGGCGGCGGCGTTCCACACCCAGGATCGGTCAGAACCGACGTTGGGAGAGAGCTTCATTTCGGGGACAATATAGTGGTTGGCGCAGACCTTGAGCGTCTTGTCACGTCGCATAACCAGACGCGTCTTGCCGTTCTCCTTGTGCTTCAACAGACGGACATCACCGGTACCGCGCTCCTTCCATTCAGATGTATCCTTGACGAACTTGAAGAGCTTAGCACGCATCTTGAAGACCTGCTCCTCGGACTCTTCGTTGGTCTTGACGTCGACCTTCTCGGTAAGCTTGATAACAGGGTCGAAGTGAACATCCTCGGACTCAGGCGCTTGATCCTCCTATTTCCCAACCATCAGAGTTCAGCACATAATAGTCTTTGAGGCTAGAAATGGGACGTGTTTCGCGGGTACACATACGTCGTCAGCCTTGGCCTCGCCGGCGGCGGCAGCGGCAGCATCGCGCTGGGCCTTGGCGCTTCCAGAGACGTCACCCCTATCCTCCTCCTCCTTTTTCTCCTTCTTCGCACCGCCGCCAAACATGGAGAAGACGGCAGAGGAAGTAACGGAGGGAGCCTGATTTCCCCAACGCGCGTTAACATTTGCATTGTCGAGAACCTCAAGCACAGGCCTTGTTTGTGGCGGGGTCTGTCTTCGCGACCCCGCCATCTTTTCCGTCCCGCTGATTGCCACTATATGTTCGCGGTTGGATCAAAGACTCACCTCGTTTTTGGCACCCTCAACCTCGGGCTTATTCTCAGCGGCAGACATTATGATATTCGTAGAAAGTAGTCGCGATGGAAATAGGCGTCGTTGTGTTAGGGGATTAGCTCAAGTTTCGCAAGAGCGTCAGTTCTAAATAAGCCTGCGGGTCCCACTTTATTGTCAATAATCGCCCCAATGCACCTAGAAACCCAGAACTAAAAGGCAACCGATGGGGTATCGCTTTGAAAAAGGAGATTAAGAGACTCGATGATAGTAGACTTTGTGTTATCAAGGAAGAAGAGAAGGGGAAGGAGAAGAGAAGGAAACCGCGGCGCTGAAAAATCTTGCCCCGCTATCAAAACAATCACACAGGTGGGGTGCTTTCCCTCCTCAAAAGGGCCAGCCATCACCGGATGAGGTAGGCAGAATATTAGGCGGCAATCTCCCCAAAAGCACAGCATACACACCAATGAAAATCAAGATGCAGCAGCAGCCTGAACACCCTCTTCACCTCTTAAAGGATGAAGAAAAAAGAGAATTGAAACATCAGATGATGTGAAGAACAGACACATACCTAGTATTCAAGATATTGGCTCAAGACGCGGGGAGAGGTTCGAGGAAAGTGTGGTTTTGGTGGGGTTCAAGAGGGGTCGTGAGCAACTATGGAGGTAGCGAGAAGAAGGCAAGAGTATTATTTTTTTTTTCTTTGCGGAGGGGGTTTGGGCCTGGTCAGTCTCCACGTCCGTCTATCCCTTTAGCTGGTTGCCCCTTCCCTTTAGTGACTTGAACACCCACACCACCCGCCCATCCTCACATTTGGGTCGATCTGAGGTAATGGGGCGACGGTGAGTCGTGCCTGGGCTGGCTGGGGTTGTCACCCTACTTTAGACCATATTATGTATTAAGTGGGGGAGGGGCCACCCCTCCACCCCTCGTCCTGCGAGAAGGTCCATCCTTGGTCGTGACCGTTTTCCACCCGCTTCTATCGATTCAACGGATTCGGCGGCATTTCAGTCCCCTCGACCGCAATCCGACAGAGTGTTTCTGCTATCTGCTCCTAAGGGTACATATCACTGACAGCGGATTGCATCAACTCTTTGTCATGACTAGGGCAGTACAGAGTTACAAGTTCGCGTGACTGCTAAGAAATACATGATACCTCTTGATAGCGTTACGGACGAGGAAAGGTTAATATTATCCAATGATGCAACTTAACCAGGTGAACGACGCTACGAGAGATATTTCTAGATCAAGTTCACATATCATCGCATCTAGAGAGGAACAAAAACCCGGATTTTCACGAGAAGAGTTGTTGTTGGCTAAACTACTATCATCCGTTCATGACAAGGCCCTAGATGCCATAAGAAATAGAGTTAGCTCGACGATTCCAGAGCGATAACTCTTACCAAACCCTCAACTCCGTTCCGTCCCTTTCGCCTTTGAATCCCCTTGATGTAAAATATTATCAGTGTTGCAAGCAGCACGGGGGCAGACAGGCGGTATACCTTTACATGTAAAAACAAGTTTCGTAAAATGATTTCATAACATCAATCCCTTTCTCTAACAGCGCAGATCAAAACTCCCACAACCACTTCTAGGATTCGTGGATGCATTCCTGCGTCCACCGGGCGTATCCCGCGCCTCGGCGGCCTTTGCAACGAGGACCTTCGCGCATACCTCTACGCCAGAGTCCGTCGCGGAATCGCGTGGCTGCCTGTCTAGTATCCCTCGCCCACTGGACGTCGTCCATCTTGGACCTCATATATCGCTTGGCGTTATGGAGGTAGTCATCATGCTCCTCGTTCTTGCCTTGCAGCTTGAGCCACAACAAGTTTGCCGATATCTGAGCCTTGAGCAGCGCGATCTTGGCATCGTTTTGAGCTTCCTGTACCTTGTGATCCCACTCAGCCCTCAGCCATGTTGGGCCGTCGCTAAAGATTTGCTGTACATGCTCGTTGGCAGCATCAAGACAGTCCTCAGCAAGCATACGGCTTTGTGACATGGTGTTCTTTGCTCGGCTTCCCAAATCCTCTGCCCACTGACGCGCCCCGGGGATGACGTTCTCCACACCACTTCCTTTCAGCGAAGAGGAAATAGTATCCATCACGTCTTGGGTCATCTTCATCCCAAAGTGCATGGCTTGGCCAAAAATACTCATGCCTAGGTCAATCTCGAATGTCTCATTCACCTTTGGTTTCCGAGTCGTGACGACCGAAACGTTGACTACGCCATGAGCCTCTTTCTTGGGAATCTCTATCAAGATCCCCTCGTCGACAGAGGAAAATTTGGCTGAGATCGAGTCTTGCCCTCGGACAACCTCGATAGATATAGAGTCCTTGGCAAGCCAGGAGAGTTTCGTTGTTTGGGGCATTTTGACTAAAATCTCGCGACGGTTCTGAAGCTCGGCAGAGCATATTCCCCTACCTTCCGTCTTCTCAGACGAGCGTGAAGGGGTGGGGAGTAGAAGAGTAGTCGAGGTAGTTGGAGAAGCAGATGTGGTCACAGTTTCTGAAACCAGAACTGTTTTTGTCGAGGTATAATTGATAATGTACGTGGATGTGGTGACGGAGACCGTGGTTCTCAGGACGGGAATGATGGGCTCGGTCTTAATCGCGTCCGTTGTGGAGGTGGTAGGCACGAGGCGACCCTGGAGGAGGAACGCACAGATAGAAACGAGGCCGATGATAGCTAGGCCATGCATGAGCTTGTAAGACACTCGAATTACAAGGTCAACAAGCTCCGGCCTTAACGCGAATGTGAACCAGCTGTGCTTCGCGCCCGTGGAATCCGTGGGCATAGCAGATGGCAACTTGAGGCTCTCCTCTGCATAGTGTATCGACGACCTTCGCTCCTCATCGTCGTCGTCCTCTGCATGGCACGTAGCGCCAGAGGCAACAGCTGCCTCCTCAAATTCCTTATCTATATGCGTTGGGAAATCTGGGAATTTGGTAAGTTCCTCGGAGTCACTCTCCGAATCCTCGCCTGTAGCGACTTCTTGGTATTCCGGACGAGGCTCGTGCACATGGCTATACGCCAGATCTTCACTGACATGGCTGTGTCTGTCGTCTTGGTCATCGTCGTCGTCGTTCGTATGTTCCGTGTCAATGAGGCTGTGGGTGTCGTCACTCTGGAGGTAGTCGCTGGAGCAGACGGATTCAGGAGGAAATCCATCCTGGCTCTCCGTATCGGTATTATTGATAACCTCGTAGGTCGAGTCCGAAAGAAGACTGCTTTCATCGGGGGGGTCGCTCGGGGCGTTGGGATTCATGATGTCTGGATGGCTCGTTGATACCCAGTTAGCGAGACGTCGATTTCCCTGGGGTCGCGGAAATCTCAACGAGGGCTCCGATGTAGACAGAGTAGAGTGGAATCTCTGAGCTCGAATGGTGGAGTCACGGTCGACGGCTGGCGTTGACGAAGCAGTGTTGCCTTCCATGCCGCGGGGAAGTGGAACTTAAAACAACCGCACTTTGAGACTATCTCATGCTTTGCTCCAGCTCGGTTGGGGTCCGACGTGGAGTAGGTCTCGCTTAGGAGAGGCAGAAGCAGGGAAGACAACAATAACTTGACGAAGAAAGCGGCTTCTCGTCCAAAGAAATACTCAACAAAAACTGCTGGTATCGCGAGAGGGCAGTGAGGGAGGAGGCGGGGTTATTTAGGAAAGTAGGGGTAGGTGGCAGACTCGGAGGGGCGAGGCAATGAAAGAGGGTGTATCTCGATAGTCGGACACGAAAAAGGCGGCGGAGAAGAAGGGAAGAGAAGAACCAACCGGTGGCCGACAGAGTCTCGATAAATGAAACAGATCAAAGAGAAGAAGCTACAGTTTTGTCTTCTGCGCGAGCAAGGGCACAGGTGGGAGAATACAGTTTAGCTGCGATGGTCAGGCCAAAGGTTAGAAGCCTTGTATTAGTTGGAGGCACTGATAACTGGGATGGGAAGGCGGTAGAGAGTGGGGTTCTTCAGGCGCGAAGGCAGCCGAGGGGCATGGGGGAAAGTACCTACACGGCCAAATTTGTGGGACAGGTGACCTAGCAGGCATGCACAGGACAGGGATGGTGCTCAGGCTCAATCGTCCTGATGACTCGACTCTGGATGAGACCACTCGGGAGGGAGGCCAGCTCACTGGCCCAGGTAAGCTTGCAGAAGGGCTAGAGTAGCTAGAAGAAGTGCAAACGAAAATATGGACCAAAAACTCGCTTGGGCTTCTTTGAGGGCCAAAGAACAAATGCCACTCCCGTGTTGTAGGAGGAAAGATCGATCCGTTGGCGCTTGGGAATCGATGACTGCCTTTCCGACAAGTTGCGCTCCGATAAGGCAAGGCGATACACACTGACGACATCATCGGCTTGTCCTATCTCCTTTCTGTATTGACACTAACAGAGGGTACGGGATCGGAGGGCTGTAATCTACCAGTTTCATAGCGAACAGTAGGTAGTTCCAGGTACACCAACGTTAGGCAGAAAACCGCCCGGTCTGAGGTGGGTACATTGATGGAGCACAACCCATGGCGCTCTGGGGCAGTAGAGCACAGGCAGCACAGGCAGCCCAGGCCAATAACATCATTCATCCACAATGCCACGGCCTGAATCAAGACAGCTGATATCATCTGCAAGCATTACCATCGGCACAGCTGGGTCGTGAACAGCCGAGATGGGTTCCAGCTGAGGAATGATCTCGAAATTGTAGATTTGGTGAATGCAAGGGACCCCGATCTGGGCCTCATAGAAGGCAGCAAACCGTTAGTTTTTGTACTTGGATCAACATCCAGCATCTTTCACAAGCAGTTCAGAATTCTCCTTCTCTCTTGCACTAATAATCTAGCCGAGTTTGCCAATGCAAAATAGCCGTCTCTGTTCTCAGCAAGCAGGGTTGCTAAATTTAGGGACCCTGCCCAAATTCCCGTGGTAGGCGGGGCATCCATTGCACAGACTTCTGCAGACCGTGTCCCACGTTAGGAAAAACACATAAAGCCATTAGAGCATCTATTGCGACTGGTTGGAAACAGGATTAGAGACCAATAATCTTCTCTTTCTTCATTATCTGGGATTCCATAGTAGGATTACACATAAAAACCAAGACCCGAACTAGTCTATAATACATTGCATTCAATTAACAACCATCAGCATTAGAGCAGTGAGGAATAATAGGATCAATACCCGCGTAGAGGGGAGGTAGTCGAGGACCCGTAGCAGAACCGACATAACGGCGAGGTGTAAAGCCAGCTGGCGCATAACATGTGAAATCATAGGTCTATCGGACACAATATCATGAGGAGAGATATAATAGGAAACCGTTGGTTGAATCGATGCGTCGCTTCAAACCCGAAAACAAGACGAAAACCAAAAATCAGAAGAGTATAAAGTCAAGAGAACCTGCATCCAGGATATCGAATGACTCGCAGGGGGTATCGCAAATTCAAGGCAAACTAGAAGATTTAACGCCGAAGGCAAGAGTCAAAAGTAAATGTGTCTCGCGTGACCCGTACTCGAAGAGATGCCGCAAAATCGGTGTTGTTGGTTGTGAGCAGGCAGGACAAAGTCTTCGATAGCAATCACAAGACATTGTGCTTCCTGAACAGAGCCTGCAACGACTCGGTGCCGAAAGAATCATCGTCGGCAATCATCTCGATGATTCCTGTGAGGTTGGCAAAGAGGTCTCCTTGGTTCTTGTAGGCGAGGACTGCAGGCACGCCGGCATTGTCGAACTCGATCTCTTCGTAGTGGACCTTGACAAAGTGAACAGCGGTATGTCGAGATACGAGCGGGATGAGGGCACTCTCAACCTCGGATGATACGGGGCACTATAGAAACATTTGTTACCATATAGTGGGTAAAAGGAGGGGTGAACGGGGTTTGCTGTGTCATCATACCTCATGGTCATAGACGAAAACCACTACAACGGTGTCACGGCCGACTTTCTCGATGGCATCGAGGTAGCCGAGAGCATCGACCTCATCAAAGCGTCCATATATCCTGACGCTAGGGCTAGTCCTACGCGTACGGGGGGCGCGGCTGGCTTCGCTCTCCAGCTCGCGGCGGCGAGATTCTCGCCATTGCTGGAGGAAGCTCTCCTCGTCACTACCGCTGAGCTCACCTTCGCTCTCACTCTCACCAGAGGTATACTTGGGTTGGTTGTTTTGGTTGGAGTCTAGGCCAAAGATTGAGCGCCTCGCGGTGCGGACGGCGTTCATGAACCTTTGCTTCTTGGCCATTTCATAGGACCTGGCATCAGCGATGACGCCCTTGACGCCGGTGGAGCGGCCCGAGTCGAAGCTGGCAGGAGGAAGCTTGATCTCGGCAGTGGCGGCGCCACCGTTGAGCCTGTCGAAAGCGGGAATCCTCATGGCGGCGTCTATTTGACTGTTGCGGAACTCGTCTTCTTCTGTAAGGTCTTCCGTGCGGTTGAATCTGTCTTCGTCACGGTCTTCGGGGTGAACGCGATAGTCGTCTGATGAATTGTTGTTGACGAGACGAGAGAACTCTTCTTGGGCAAGAGTGGGATCTGACATGGTGAAGGAAGGAGAGAGGGCAGATCGTGGAGGGCGGGTAGGATGTGGTTTTATAATTACAAGGTAAGAGGATTTCTCTGATGTGTAAACAAGGGAGACACAGGCCCGGGGCTTCCTTGTCTGGCGGCAGTGTGTGGGTATATCAGAAGGAGTCGAGACGATAACTGGACTCGCGGTACTTGAGACAGGGCGGCCAATAGTTCCACGGAGTTGTCGAAGTGATGAGAAACTCTCAGGCGGGTTTCGCAGACGTGTTTCGCAGATGGAAGAAAAAGGGATCAATCACACACAAGGTTATGTGCAGGGATCAGGAGATAAAGAGAGTTTGTCAAGTAATATTATTCTGGAGAGGAGGAATGGGAGTCGTGAGAGGAGGATCGGCAAAAGGCGTGTGTGATTGTTGGGTGGGGTGTAAAGCGATCGTCAGGTTTATGCCAATCAGAGGAGGGATCGGAGATGGGCGAAGTTGGGGGGACGCATAACAAGGGCGAGACAAGGGTCAAGAGGGAGGGAGAATGGAGCATTGGACAGAGACATGCAGTTTTTGGCGGAGCAAGAGAAGGGAGAGCGTTGGAGACGAGGGGTGGGCGGTGTGGATTTTTCTGGAAGGAGTGGAGCCTCGTGGCATTTTCCCAATCAAAGGCAGAGGCGATGCAGAGATTGTATCGTCGATGGGAAATTGACCGGGATTAGAAGGGTAAAATGAGCGCAATGCGGCGGGCTATTAGGCGATGAAACGAGCTGAGGCGAGTGTCGAAAGTTGGGCGCTGCCTAAGATGTACATCGTATGCTGCACAAGTGGGCAGACTTTGACCAGCCTCCAGGGCTGGCTGGGTGGAAAAAGAACATCGAACCTGACGCTGGCTACAACCAGCGAGAACATGGACCATGGTTTAGTGGGGTGGACACGTTGCGCAGCCCAATTTAGCAGTCAATAGACGGAATGTACGAAGTAGGTTGGAGGTGGGTGCATCAATTGATGGCCAGCCAGCCAGCGTGGGCTCGCGACGATTCGATTTAGTGTGTCAGCCTGCCAGGCTGTAATTTTGAGGGTACACCAACTGACGCACACTAGCTGCCCACTATTCCCACCGAAAGGGGTGCCAGCCACTGTAGCCGGGAGACACGGCAGCCGGACAGCGCACCTTTGGGGTCAATTGCTTGCGCTGGCTCAAAGATTGGATCCATGAATGAGCAAGTGTCTTAATAATCCCCCAGCCTCTTCGGTGCTTGGACATTCGGAAGAAAGCCACGAGGGTTCCAATCCCAGCCCTAGGCCTGGCATCCGACGTGCCAGGGATCCATTGGTGGGTCACTGTATTCTGGGCCTGGCGCTACCAGTCTTTTTCCGGGTCCATAAATTCTAAAAGAGCACCGACGAGATGGAGCGCTCTTAACATTAGGGCCACTAGAAAAGGAAATGGCGGTAAAGATTTGTGAGATATTTCGGCATCGGGACAAGGTGACGCGGGTGGTAGGGCAACGAAATCGGTGTCACCCCGGCTGGGCCGAACGACGCTGGCCCATACTCTCTCGGGGCTAGGGGTTCTGGACCACCCTTGTGTCAGGATGTTTCAGAATCGGCCGAGGTGGTGAGACTCGCTCTGCAAGTGGCTGCAGGGCCTGCAAGTGTCGCGAATGGGTGGGCACCAAGATGGGATTAGTGTGCGTCCGGGGTTGGAGAACGGGGTTCATTGGCGCAGCTCACAGGTCCCAGGGGTTGTTTCCTCCTCCAGGCTATTCTCGTCCTCATCCTCATCCCGACAACGACAAGATCAGGGCCTTCAGAGCTGCACTGGGCACGTTCAGGTCATTGTGCACCATCCAGGCATGGACAGACGCAGGACACAGAAGGACGTGTTTCGTACATCACGGCGGTGAAGATGTTTGCGTTCCTCAATGCTCCGCCTGGCTCTTCTTTTTAGAGTTGGCATGACAAGGTCAAAACAACCAGCATCACGACAGGAGAGCCTCCGACGATGAGCGGCCAGGAATAGAAGCAAAACTTTCTCTGACATCCTTGTTGGAGCCTCGGCTGGACATGTTCTAATAATGCTTGCCCTTTGGTCACACGTGTGTCTTAAAATGGTTGTGTTGCGGCAAGCCCACCCTGACCGCCCAACCAGGGTGACCTCATGGCACGAGGTTCGCACGAGGCAGCGACTGGGCGCAGGGAAACTGAAGGTTCGGTCATCTCTGTCTGACCAACGCGCCTCCAGCTTCCTTCCTTCCGGGACAAGCCCACTTGCCATGGTGGGCGTTTCCAAGGGTCACGAAGAATAGGTCCCTCGCGGTCATGGCATCCCTGATATCTTGTGAACCATGGAACCTGTATCGAATCGAGCCGCCGATCGGCAGGCCAAGATGAATTACCAAATACCTCGTCTACCTGTCTCCCACCCGTGGAATTTAAGCCAGGCTTAATTCGCCATCATAAAAGCATCACAAAGAAGAGCGTCCATGGGCGGTGGAGCCTCACGCGACATGAAACCCTGATCTCGGTTCTAGGTATCCCAAGGGCTCAACTCTATATCCTTTCCTTCCTGCTCAGCTTTTGACCTCGGCGCGAGGTGGGAACTCGCGAGCATTGTTGGAAAGAGAACCCTTCTCAGATTCGGTGGATTCAGTGACCTGACACTAGTTCAACGCCGTCCTTCCTGGTTAAGGTCATAACTGCCGTGTTCATTCACCAGGGGTGACCATGCGAGCATCGAAGGAATAGCTCGTACGGAATGTTCAGATTCGTATAACTGGCTGGTCACGTCCAACTCACTAAATTCCTCTCTCGCCGACCCATCGCTGGCACAAGTAGGCGGTGGATCCTCCTAGCTGGCTCTTGCCTTGGCCCGTGACCATGGAGGCTATACTTAGCTTCGCCAGCTCACCTTGCAAGGATACTCCTCCTGCCTTGCTCCGGCTTCTCACCGTAGGCTTTGAATCCCAGTGACCAGCTTCCAATGTAACATCTAGACTCTATCCAGGCTACAATCCAACTCCTCATGCAGAGGATGAGGTATGCGATGTACAAGGCATTCCTTTGCTACAAGCATGCGCCTGCGCGAGCAGCTCGATCCCGCGCCTTTGCGCTTTTCATGCATCGCCCTAATCCGCGACAGCATCTTCGACTCATCTCGCTTTTTTAGCCTCCCCTCAGCTGATTTTGCCTCGGTGCAACAAACAAGCATGGAATGGACCATCAATCAATGTTCGTCTGGTATAGCCGGATTAAGCACAAGACGTTGCATTCACTAAAATGAGATATTCTCCGGCCCTGATAACCCATCCGATGGATGTACCAACACTAGTATTGTTTCTCCAGGCCATCCTTCCAGTGTCTTCCTCTACTAGTAGTGCACTCTAAATGTGCGGCGCTCGCACAATACCAGAGCGCAATCTCGATCCTGCCGTACATCCAGCCCATCTGGATGCGCATCCCTTGCCGCTTTAAATTTGCTTCTAGATCTGTGCTCCTGCAACTCAACATGTCATACTAGGAAATTTCCCAGCTCTCGAACTCCGCGCTATTAACCCCAGGCGAAATCTCGGTAGTGAGATTGCATGGAGTTCGCCAGCTGTATGTCGAAGGCCAGCTTCAAGGGGATCGATCGGTAATGCCACCCTCTCCAATATCTGTGTGGACTAGCCTGTAACCATTACAACGAGGCAAACCCCCATCGTTTCGATGCGCGCTCTTCTCCGGAGCCCTCGTTTGATCTCCGTCGATTCGTGAGTGAGCAAATCTGCAGGACCACTAATGGGGCAACCACAAGTTCTCTATTTCCAGTTAGTCGAAGCGAACCCGGCTCCGATCAAAACGCATGAAATCCCTGCCTCTTTTCTAGACTCGAGCCCTCAGGTAGTTCCCACGACGGGAAAAAAGGACTTCAGTACGTATTGTCTCATTCCCCATTTGCCTCGTGGTGATCGCCAACCCTATGCCATCTGCGGACGGCTAACGTGGCCTTGGTCCTGTACTACCGCGGCTCGGCCGTTGGTTGATATCGATATGCCCCGTGACATTCTCCCGCGTTTGAAGACGAGACGCTCGAGACGCTCGAAGAGGCCGAGATTGCTTTGCCTCAGTATATTTTCGAGGTTGCGAGCAGAGCATCAACTATTCCCTGGCTGCCATCGTCGGATATATGACCAGCCGTCCATTCGATTGTCCCGGTAGCGTCGTATTCGTCTAACCTGCGAAGTGTGATGATACCTCTGAAGACGCCTCGCGGCTCGGGAAGTCGTTAAAGCCGCAGCTTCGAAATCGCCGGGGGGGGATATCTTGCTCCGGGGCCCAAGAGACACTAAAGATGACAACACTTAACTTCGTGGGCGACCATTCTCCGTCTCACCTAGGTCGAAGTGGTTGTATCGCCGTCGGCCTTCATGTCTTCTATCAACGACCTTTGAAACAGCATCGGCTAACAAGGAAGCAATGATACCTCGGGCTGTCGCAAGCACATCTCGGTCTCTACGTATGCAACTCTGTTGTGTAGCAGTTTATATATTCATGAGCCAGCATGCTACCTCGCAACTTAATTGCCAAGATACCGACCTGCGGGACTCGTAAAATCGCCCGGTAAAAGCCGCCGGGCGCCGGGCTCGCCGAAAAGATCCTATATGAAAGGCAATCACGCATATACAAAGGGGCTCAAATAGACACTTACTCCCGTCATATGTGTAAAGCTCCCACCTTTGAGGCCGTCATATATCTGCGGTGCCGTAATGATAGTAGATGAAACAAACCAGCTCGTATGTAGACGGACTTACCGAGGGTCTTTGCCGCCCACTGGCCGACCTGTAAACACTTATACGCTGTGTCCTCCTTTCCAATATCAGTTCTTCCATCACAAACTTACTCTCCGCCACCGTCTGATGATGTTTCTTGTCACTTGGATTAAAGCCGGATAGCGGCATTGTCCGCGAAGCCGACGAATGTGGGCTGCCCACACATCCAGTTCCTCGGGCCCTTTCTCTTTCTTCGCAACCAGGCACCAAGAACAACCGACATTGACAAGGACAGACGAGACCTGCTTAGCAACGAAGCCATAACAAGCATACTCTGTTTTCACTCGCCGCCTCCCTAGACTTGTCATTCCTCAGAGGAAGCTTGCCTGCCTTTCCAACAGAAGAACAAAGTCGGAATTAGTCTTCCACAAGTCCAAGAGAGGAGACCCAAACCCTGAAAACGGCTATTCATTCCTCCCGAGTTCAGTAGTCCGTATCGTTTTATACGCCCTCCTGGCTGTTCGCACTGGATCCATATTCCGAATCATCACTACGCCTGGCAGCACCATCACGAAGTGAATAACGACGCTTCCTCCCGGTATCGCTCTAGACAACGATTCTAAACAAAGATTCTATCAATGGCTAAGAACGGAGAATGAGAGAACCATAGTGACTCCCCCCATTTCCTCGTTGAAGACTACATTCCAAGCTAATCTAGGAGACTAAGGGAGCAAACTGGAAGAACTAGACGGTGGAACGGGAACGGATGCACCAATGGGAGACTCGTCCTCGCGATCACACTCCGAAGACATGTGTTTCCTAAATTGCTGGCTGTTCCAAGCGATGCTCGTTTCTTCCAACTGCCTACCCTACTCAATCGGTTGTTCCTTCCTCGATAGCATCTCGTAGGACTACTCGAGATCTGGACAAGAACAAGGGAGCATCCAATAGGCTTGTCCGCCGAGAGCAATAGCAGACACTACTAGGAGTATGACGGGCCGTTCGCGAAGAGCAAATCGTCCTACTTATGCTCTCGAAGGCGTTCTTTGGCTCGACGCAATCGCCCTCAGAATCACCCTTAGAATGGATCCCTTGGTTCAACTATTCAGCTGCCGAGAGAGCCAAGCTTACCTGCGCCCATCGGGACTCCCATGGAAAATGGCCCTCCAGCCATTCACATCCACCATAAGCCCTTCAGGAACGGGTTTCACACATATCCCAAAGAGTGAGTGGATCTCGGTAATCTGACCAATTTCATGGGCGAAAACGGTACAGCTTCTGGACCCAAAGTGCTCCACAACGTAATAGGAACATCACACCCTCCCCATGGTGCTCCTTCCTCCCTACCGATATACTACTCTGGGGTCCACAGACCTGAGAATATGGTTGTCCTTCATATACACATCAGAAAACCTACTTCGACGTTGATCCAGCAGACAAATGGTTAAATGGCTCGGCATCGATACTCGCAATAAGCGCATCGCACGATCGGAAGACATGCCTTCTGAAGCCGAAGGCGAGGGCCTACAGGCGTACCTGCCATTGGAACCGCTGACCGACTGAGATCGGATTGACCAAGACCTTCTAGCCCACCCAAGAACGAGCCCGGGAACGATGCCAGGCGGCCTATATTCTGCGAGCATGCAGTCACTCTGCCCCTTAGGCCGGCGGCCGCCACTCTCGGGTGTGCGTCCTGGGTACCAAGATAGACTCCCGCAAGCGGCCAGAGGCCACCGGGAGTACTTTCCCTTGGTAGAGCGACCGCTATCGCAAATCGCGCTCCTTCAGGATTCCCCTTCTTCGGCGTAACAGGCAGTGGTGTTAATGGTGGACACGCCTCTTCACTCGATGTGTTATCTCGCTGTGCGCGGCCCCGTTAGCAAGCTTGAACCACGACCCTGCCGATCCATACCCAACGGGAGTCAATTTTCATTATGAATGGCCGCGTGCTACTTTGCACGGGAGAACATCACTACTAGCGAACAACATGATGAGGGAAACGGTTATGCAGTGATAAAGAATAGTCCTTTTTTGGTATAGAAGCTCCTGGCCACAGACAACACAACACTCCTCTTTTCTCGACCGACTTCACGCCTCTTCACAAAAAGAACAAGCCCATCTACAACTATAACCTGATATACGCTGAAGAAACAGTTCAGACTGCGATAGAGTCGACGTGGAAAAGCACCCCCTCCTGATATATAGACTAGGTCGATAAGGCCAACAAGGGACCGACGGGTCGAGCGCAGACTCACCAACGGCCTCTCGCGCCATCTCCCGACGCTCCGCTCCGCTCAACTCTTTTCGCATGATCCCCGCTACTGCGTTCTTCAAATTTGCTAAAAAAGAACTTGTAAGGCGCGGGTTAAGCTGGCAACATACATGTAAAGCTAGAAACACACAAGGAACAATGTGCCAGTAAGAAAAACCCTAGGATGTAGTACAACCGCCCTCGAAAAAAAAAAAAAAAAACATCAACGTGCCTGGAAAAAGGAAACGAGGAAAATATGGTGCAGAGAATATGGGAATATGGCAACGGGTCCATTCCAAAAATGACACCGATCTGGCTAGGCTTTTGCTTGAAGAAGAAAAAAAGACATGATATGACTACGAGCCTCGAGCTTCGCCAGTGGTGATAGAAACGGTACCCTCTCTCCCCAATTCATGACGGTATCGGCGTTTCGAGGAGGGTATCGAGTGTGGCTTCGTATCGTGGCGTCATCCTGATCAGCCAGGATTTTTGTGCATTAATCGACGGCGTAGAGAGGTGAAAAGAGATATTAGGTTGAAATGAGGTCGGATATCGAGAATGAGGTTAGTAATAAAGAACAAACGTTCCGCAGCACCGTTATATCCTGACAAAAAACTCGATCGCCTTGGTCGTTATTGAAATTCCATTGTTTAGTAGGCCCAGACCTTGAGCTATTCGCGATAACGATATTAGTATTGAGTTCACGACGAATGGCTAGCCCTAGGAGGAAGAGCCCAAATGAAAAGATTGGGATGGCCGTTCTCGTCGGGTACTTACCAAAGAGTCCCAAGAGCCTGTGCATAAACTTATGCCGTCATTGCTCACACCCAAGCAGCTGACGCGATTGTCGTGACCAACGAGGGAGCCAACCTTCTCACCCCTCGTTACATCCCAGACCTAAGAGGACCGTCAGTTTTTCGGGCTTCTGAGTATAGCTAAATTATTCGCTCGATCAAGCAAAACATACCTTGCACTCGAAGTCGTCATATCCGGCGAAGAGAAGACGTCCGGAGACAGAGGTGGCGACGGAGGTGATGCCGCAGAGGATAGATTCGGACTATCAGAATGAGATTAGAAATTACGGAGGCCCAAAAACGCAAAAGAAAGTAGCCGAGAGCAATAGGTGGATAGCATGTAAGGAGAGAACTAACTCCATAAAGGTTCAATTCGCGGTCCGCCCTGATGTCGAAGAGTCGGCAGGTGGCGTCATCGGAGCCAGTCACAAAAGAGTGGCCGTCGGGGAAGAATTGAATCGCGTTAATATCAGATTCATGACCAGCGAATGTCTGAACGGCCTTGCCGGCACGGATATCCCAAAGCTTGGCGAACGCATCGCAAGCACCCGAAATAAAAGTGTTGGAGTTGGTAGGGTTAAGGCTGATGCTCATGACGTCTCCGAGATGGTCGGTGAAATCAGTCACTTTTTGGCCGGTCTCAATGTCCCACTGGATACAAGTCATGTCACCGGAGGAGGTGAGGATGCTTCGGTCATTGATGAATCGACAGCAGGAGAGGTAGCCGGCGTGGCCGGAGAGCTCCCTAGCGACGCGCGTCGGACCCTCACGCTGCTGGTTGAGGTTATAGATGGAGCAAATGTTGTCGAGACCACCACAGGCGACGAAGTTACCGCTAGGAGAATACGCACAGGTCATAACCCAAGAAGATCGGAGGGGAATGGCGTGGACCTTGTTTGTCGTGTAGGCGTCCCAGATAATTAGCTTTCCATCTTGAGAGGCGGAAACGAGGTGTCGGCGGTCGGTCGACCAGTGCATGGCGTAGATCTTGGCAAGATGTCCCTTCAACGTCCGCTTCGCCTTCATCATCTGATTCTTCGAAATTGGCTCGTGGGCCTGTTGAGCCACCGAGCGAACTATGAGCGTTGGTTAGCATATTGTGGTGCACGAATAGGGGCGGTATTCCGAGCGGTGATAGGGGCGCAGGAACGCAATTGTCAGGCGAGTTGACAATGAATAAAATTGAAATGCAATCAAATGGAGCAAGTTGCCGGATGAAACTGCCATTTGGTGCGCTGAACAGCGGATGGGATGATCAGGGAAGGGGGTAGGCGATTCGACTCACGAGTAGTGTCAGCGAGCTCATCCTTCTTCCTCTTGATCCTGTCCTTCAAGTTCTCGGCCTCGCGTCGCGCCTGCTGGATGCGCGCCTGCATCGCCTCGGGCGATACATCATTTGGACCTTGCGAATTCATTGTCGATGCGATTAGAGGAGTCGTGGCGGAGGTGCGGAGCGATCGTGTCGAGGAGAAAGGTGGAGGGTTGTGTGGATTGGCGGATGGTGAAAGAGACGGGGATAAGGTTTGAGAGGGGGGATTGTTTGCAGGAGGGAGATTGGGTTGAAGGGAACGAATGGCGAGCAGGAGCACTGGCACTGGAACTCAATGCTTCGGGAGGGTGGTGTGTGGTGTGCGTGTGGTGGTGCGTGCGCTCGGGGGGGTGGAGAGGTGTGGGAGAAGGAAGGGTAAAAAAAAAAAAAAAGAGGGCGAGCGAAGGAGAAACAAGAAGGGTCTCGCTTGAGAGCACAGAGGACCGGGGGAAGGGCGGTACAGAGGGACCAGAGTACCACTGCACGCTATTGTAGTGGAGAGGAACCCGGGCGACGCAGATGGCCGGTGATGGGATCAATCAATGGGATGGTAGAGAGAAACACTCCAAATGAGAGCTATCAATTGATCAATTTGCTCTTACTGCTGGCTAGGGGTATTGGTTGAGGGTTACTCTACCACCCACTGGCCAGTTGGTGGACAGGACGGTATTAGTGGTAGCGTGCGAAGTATCAATGACTACCAGCTTCAATAGGTTATAGGGCGACCAGTGGTTGGCCATGAATTGACGTTGAACCTGAACCTAGGCTCTGGGTTGGGATTGCTGGAATGAAAGGAAAAAGGGGGTTTTCGCTACGAGGAGGGTCTGCAAGCACTCTGTTGGCGCCTGTTCTCCCGCCTCTCCCCATTGTCCCCCTTGAGGAATCGACGGTTCAATGTTGCCTTTTTGTTATTGTTGCAACGGGAAATTGGATCTGTCGAATAGAAGGCCCGGTCTGATCTCGCAGCGCGTTGCCCTTGCAGTGGGCCTGAAGTGGGCACAATAGCACGCCCTAGGCCGGGATGGTGGGCGAAAAATGCAAGACGTCGATTGTCACGAAATGTACTGCATCTCATATGTCACAGTGTTCTCGTACAGTACTTGGCGATTAGAATGGAATTAATCGTGGCCAAGGAGCCCGGACGAGCATTAGAGCCGAGCAATAGCGAGCGATTCATCGATCAATTGTCCCATGCGCTGCCTAGGGTGGCCCTCTAGCCATGCGAAGAAGAGCACGACTGGCGCAACATGGAGGATCGAATGGAGAAAGGTGTAGCTTGTTGGTGAGCGAAGCAGACGCCACTCGAGCTCTTTTGCTTGCCGGCTCGAATTGGCGGCAGAGTCCTTCTGCAAGTCGATACACTGCAGCGCCCTAGTATAGGACTGGGCCTGTTCCCGCCTGTTAGGAAAATGGGGTCTTAATAGGTCGAGAATGCGAGATCCCCCCCCCCACCAATTCACTTCTTTCGCTGTGGAGCGCATTCCGGAGGCCATCACCTTTCCGAGAGTACCGGTACCAAGCTAGCCGACTGCAACTTTGTTATAATGGGGATTGACCAGGGAGGAGCGACGCGACCAAGGTACCTGTACAACTAGAGTAATTTGCTTGTGAAAATTATAGGGGCTCCCTGCAAAGGTCACTGGTCTAACCACAGTGTGATTAATTGATGTAAACTTACTGTACAATTACATTTCCATTGAAATGAGCTTCTTTCCTAAAATGAAATGATTACTGCCAGGGATAAGGTTTGCTCCAGACCGGGCCTGAAGTCAGAGGGGGCTCTGGGGACAAGTGGGGAGGAGAAGAGTACTTGTTCATTACCGTACCGTGCGAATAGATGCTCGACGAGAGTGCCCGGGTTGCTTACGGTGCCCAGAAGTCCCCCTTCACCTGAGCAGATGGACATCAATCTGTTCCATCTCGGGGGAGGTGTGTGGACTGATTGGCCGAGCCAACAAGGGCATAAACTAGCATGACCAGGCTGCAGTGCGCAGAAGGCATTTCCCCATCGTGCAGAAGGCTTCACTCTAAACTCATGGATCCTTCCATAGAATGTTGGGTTGCGGTATGAAGGATAGTAGTACACTCATCTATCAGTAGAGCAGGGTACCTTTGGTGTACGGACGCGACGGTAAATTTGAAGGTGTGAGCTTCCACCACTTCCGAACAGACCCTGCTTTTCGGTTCGAGTTGGCGGAGGAGGAAGTATTCCACACGGCGACTTCAGTGTGGTCTCGGGGGAATGAGACCGAAGGTATTAGTGATTGCGTAAAACTCGATGAGATTCTAGCGCTGGACAAGGGAGAGAGGAAGGGTTGCGTCGTTCAACTGTCTTGTGGAAAGACAACATTGAAGTGTCTCGCTCAATCCAACGTATGTCCTGGTGAACAGCATCTTCGTACGTGGAGAGGAACCATCTCTCGCTACCAGTGGTCCATTCTGCGCCAGGGGGTTGCAAACGGCAAAACTGTCGGCACGAGGTTGACCGCATAATTGACCGAACAGCAGATTCAATGGCATCGATCGATTCTGTGTGGGCTAAGCAAGGAACGGGTGGATGCTGCCGCCTCCACTCCTCAGTTCCCCTTCTGCTGCATCTCCTTCCTGTCGAATGATCCGGACCGAAGCAGTGCGCCTGACAGGAAAGCGAAAGTACATACATCCTTCGTACTTAGTATTTCTGTTTTCCTTTTCTCTTCCCCCCAGGCTTCCTTTGCCTCTCAAGAGACTGGGAGGGTGAGCAGCACAGTGGCTCCGTGGAATTGGCCCTCGTAACGCTTCCAATTGCTTCCAGGTATGAGAAGTAATAAATTATGGATCATTGATGCGTTCCGTTTCCAGCTTCCTTCCCCAGAAAGCACGAGCCATGATCCACAAATAGGTGAAAGCTCCCCCCTGAAAATTTTCTTTATACCCTGAATGGAAGCGTCTTCCGGGGTCATCTCTCTTTTAACGGATGCAGTCGAGACCTCGCGCCATTGCACTTTAACAGTTATTTTTTCTCCATCAAAACGTCGCCGTTCCGTACGATCGGCAGTACACCTACACCTTCCCGCAGCCGCCCGTCGCATTCTCGGCTTGCATCAATGGCTTCGAATGATCGGATTAACTAACGCGGACGGTGTGGCTTTCGCTCTGCCGCGAGCAATCTCACTAGGGCCCTTTGAGCGGACAGCTGGTCTGTTCAACACACCGTACGTTCGTAGTGCTTTAATAGTTTTGAATCCAATGGGGGCAACAAGACTAACCTCCGGCGCGTTGTGGTGTGGCAGATCGGCCCAAATGTCAGGGCGTCGGCTTACTGTGCTCGCCCGACCTGTGCACAAATCCTGCACTGATCTCTACACTAATCACCAGCGAGCTGGATGGGTGAAACTAGAGCTGGCATACGGATGTTTCGAGCTTAGCCTGCACACGGAGAGGGATCAATGGGACGGTTCCGTCTGGACCACACCGGAATCCACAGCACTAAAATACTGTACAGCTACTCAAATGAGCACACTAATAATAATGCGCAGCCGATCGCGTTCTGGCCCCGGTGATTACCAATCCATCGAGGTTGGGAACGAAGTCATTGGTGACTGACGACAGGGCTACATTAGCGACGAGAACCCCCATTTTGGGCCTGGCCTCGCTTCGCGGTGGTGCTCCAATTGAGCGCACAAAAATACCCCTACAGTACTCATCATACCGTTACCTTCCTGCGACCTTGGCTGGAAGATCAAGTGCGGTCTCAATATCAGGTACGAAAGGGGAATATTGAGGTATTACGACTTTGTTCTCGAAGCGATGCCCAGTGATGAGATCCATAATTTGGTGCACGGCTCAAGGTCCTAACGTGGGACTATCATGGCTTTGTTAAGAACAAACCGATTGTCCTGGGGCACGGATTGTCACATCTATGTTATAACAAAGAGCAGGGCGCTCGGTGGGGAACGGTTTGAAAGACTTGAGCCAATACTCCATCCTTCTTTTTCTTCGACTCACTGGAAGTTCGACAGGGGAAATCAGGATGTAATTACCTTGCGCAATGAGAGACAGGGCTGGCCATGTTCGTAATCTTACCAGGGCGAGAGGGTTGCTCTGTGCAAGCTCTCATTACTAAGATTGCACTCCACGCTTGACGGAACGTCTTGTGGATAAGTGCCTCGTTTCTCCAACCGGTCGACCAGAGTGACTCGGAGTCATGATACCTATGACTGGGCGGCGAGCTATCCATTATCGGCACCCGTCCGACGCGACTTGTATTCAATTAACGCCCACTCCTGATCGTCGCGAGGACTATCCATGGTCCAGATCACCATCGGGATCATCTCTAGCTCCACTCCTTCCTTCTTGGCGTGATCTCCTGTCTGAAGCCAGAGGGCAGAACATTCATAATGATAACCTAGTCTAGGGGTATAGGCCCTACGGATAGGTATTCCGGAGTTCAGCCATTGCGAGAGGCAGGTCCAGTTCTATGGAGGCAGAAGCGCTGAGAATAACAGTTTCTCGGGTGCATGTTCCATATGTCAATTCGATGGTAGAGCGCTCGATTGTGTGCGAGGAACCGCAGGTTTGTGGTCAAGTGTGCTTGAGCCATTTCTAGATCCTTCCCTCTTTAGAATTTGTCGGCTGCGTTGTAGACGGCCATGCTATGATACCTGATGATGCGGCTAGACATGCCAGCATCTCAACTGATTCCCGCCATCCCTGTGTCACTCCCTGAGGATGGTTTGGATCTAAGACAGAACCGCGCCTTAAATCCCAAGGAGTTGGGCGCTAGTCTTGTTCCCCGCCCCAACAGGCGTTTAGGTTCTTCGCCTTTTTTGCCTTGATGGTGTTTCTCGCCGAATCATGGGCTCATGACACCCATCGCAAGGCGTTAAAAAATACCCAGGCTAGTCCGGCTCATGATAACCCCGCCTAACGTAGCCTGTGGTAAAGCAAAAGTAAGCTTGTGAGACATCGGAGACTTCTCCCTGCCCTCTGTCTCAGCCCAAACCCACTTCCTTGCTTTCCCTTCTTGCATATTTTTATATATTTCGGCTTTCGTTTATGATTGTTATATGTATAGGTTCTTTTTCTTTTCCCACCCCACCAGACCCAGGTGTAACTCTATATGCCGTGCGCTTTACATGACTCTACATGCTGTGCGATTCGCTGCTGCCATCAAGGCGACCTCGCTACTCGCGGTGTTGCACTCGATGCAATACATTGGGCGTTGTGACGCTGCCAGTATTGTTGCAGACGCCGAAGCAAGGGAGGAACTAACCTACATTTCCCTCTTTCTCGGGAAACTGCGTGCCATAGGCGGTGGCGCGACAATATTGGAAGCACTCACTTTATAGTTTACTTTTTTCTTTTTCTTACATTCGTGGCCATGTTATGTGTTCTTTGTATCATTCTACCTTGTTGTAGGAGGTATGTACTCTTTAGTGGAGGGTTGTGATGTACGAATTATATCTACATGAATCGTGATCAAAAAAGGACCCAAAGCGTGATGAATTCCTCCTTCGCGCCAGCCATTGCCTCCCCAGCCAGTCTCTGGGTAATACTATAATAAAAAGGAGAGAGAAGAGGGAATCATTAAAAAGGGAAAGCGTGAGAAATCAACGAGAATTAGAAAGACTCACAATCTCTCCGTCCTCCATGTCTCTCACTGCCTCGACTTGTTTTGTTCTTTTGGGGGCATTTCACTCGGAAACGCTCCGCTGCCGCCCGTCTCTAGGTCTCACTATCTTCTACTTCTCTTTTATCTAATGATACTGAGCAGCTCCGGGCGGGGGGCTCTCGAGGTCAATGTTGTCAACTGCGTCCCTCTGGGCCGAGGCCTTGCGTACGAGGTTACCAAAGTACTTGAGCGCCACCTCGCTCTCGGCCCGGACCTTGAGCGTCTCCTCACGGCGGGTGCCGAGCTCCTTGACTGACCGGTCGAGCGAGACCCGGAGGTTGTCAGCTGGGTATCGTAGGATTTTGCGAACGGAGCCGGCTATGCGGCTAGAGTTGGAGTGAACGTAGTCCATCTCGGCAAGCCGAGCTGAAATCTTCTCCTGAAGACGCTTAGGAAGTGAGTTCGGGATTTGGTTGAGGACGTAGGCCGCCGCTGCAACGGCTATTTGTCTTTGTTAGCACCATGACTACTCATAGGTTCCTACGCATGGCAGAAAAAACTTACCAGCAACGACAAGGCCAGGGAGGATGAGGCGGCGTAGGTTATCGTTGCTCACGACCCTCGCCGCACCCATGGCACCGTTCATCCACGTGTTCATACCAATCGCGCGAGTACCCACCGCTGTGACCACTGTGAGCGCCATACCAGTTCCCGCAACTTTCTCCTGCTTCTGGAGCAGCGTTCCCATGTCGACAAAGTCCCAAAACTCTGTCTCGATCTGGACCTGGCGCGCAAGGGCATCACGCTTGCGGCTGAACATGACATCCGCCCGGAAGTTAAGATTCTGGAACTCATCGCCTGCATGCAGTATGCCCAGCTGCTTGATGATGTTGACTCCGGTTACAGTCTTGCCCCTCGCATACTCTTCGCACACGCTAAGCGAGTGTGCAACATGGGAGAGCATTGCCTCTTTGACTTGGTCCGCGAAGTCGAACGCACCAAAGATGCCAGGGTAGGGCACGTTGTGAGTGTGCTCTTCTGACCGAGAAATAGCGTTATTGAGAGTGGTTCGGCTATAATTGTAAACTTCAGTGCTCGTATCCTCAATCACCTTCTCGACCTTGTCAGCGGTATCTGACACCGCCTTCTTGCTCGACTCGAGTTGAGGCTCTAACTCATCCAGCTCCTTGTTGACTCTGGAAATCTCTGATTCTGCTATCTCAGAGTTGACCGTGGCAAGTGAGTGGAGATCGTTGAGAATGTTGAGCAGGTAGGTCCGCGCCGGGGCGAGCTTTGACTTGGCACGCTTCTCTAAAACGAACCTTCGTAGGTTCTGCTCTAGAGCCTGGAAGTCGCGCAGCTTCTCAACGTCCTTGCCCTTGCCCTTGGAGTTGTCATTGGGCTCGTCATCGCCATCACCGCCACCGCCGCCGCCGCCACTAACGCTACCGCTTCCGCCGGGACCTCCGGGACCACCGGGAGGCGGCGGAGCTACAGGAATCGAGTTGCTAGAGACGAAGTGAACAAGCTCCGAAGCTTCCTTGTAGGTCTGAGGGCTGAGACCTTTAATCTGCTGTAGAATCATCTTCTGGCACTTGTCCTTATTCTTAATATTGTCGAATCCGTTGACAACGATAAAGAGATACGCCTTCTCAGCAGCTGCCGTCCAAATGAACTCCTGAGCTGTGATGGTGAAGTGGTTGGCGGCGGATACAACGAACACTACGACGTCAATCTCCTCTTGCCTCGCGAAAACAGCGGTCGTCTTGGTGGTATCGGAGTTGAGACCTGGCGCGTCGATGAGCGCGATATCCACAACGCCATTATTCAGCAAGGACTCGTCGATGCTCCTCGTGTCTTTGATGTACACTTTGCATTGCATGTATTTCGTATTATCACCGACAATCTGCTCCAATTCGTCAAGGCCGTAAACATCGTAGGTCGACTCATCATGGCGGTTATATACTTGGTCCATATGGACGGCATGAACTTCCTCAACGCCCGAGTTTTCTCTGGCATCCAAGACTTCACAAAAGACCGCAGTACACGGTTGCTCGTCTTCGGGGAGAACCTTTCGTCGCAGCAGGGCGTTACAGAAAGTCGACTTGCCGGCGTTCAAGTCTCCCGTCACTAGAACCTTACTCGAGGTGTCTTCAATTCGTTCCCGCAACGCAAGGAGGTGCTTGACACTGGAGCTGATCTTGCCGTCTAATAGTGACGCAATGGAGGCCTTTTCCAGAGAGTGGACAAGCTCCGCCTGGTGGAGAGCGCCAAGTTTGAGATCTAGTTTGAGAACAGAAAACTCCTGTGCAATTTGCGGTGTAACTAGCCGAGGTTCGGGTGTAGCCCTGGATTCAGCGGCCTTGCTGGACTCGGCAGTGGCATGTCCGTCGAGGGAAGTTCTGGCGCGTCGTAATACGGGAGGAGGGGTGGGAGGTGAGGAGGTGGGAAGGCGCGGGACCTCACCTATCGCGGTTGAAGTGTGAGTAAGGCCTTGTCTGGATGCTGGTCTTGAATTGCTGCGTGTATCCGCTTTTTGTACTGAAGGGTAGTGCGCCGGCCAGGTCGCATTCATCTCCTGCAGCTCCTTAAGCAGCGATATCGCGTTGGTTATAGACCTTCCAAGAGAGCCTCGATGCTGGTTGTACCAGAGCTGGTGAATGGCGCCGGCCTGCGCACGACGGTCTGCCTCGGAGCTATCAGAGGAGGTGGGCATGTGAGTATCGGCATGCAGCGAAGGGTGCCACATCTCAGAGGCGGTCGAACTTCCTCCATATCCCGAATCCCTCTCTAACATCTCCTGGAGTCTCGCGGCGTGTTCGGAGGTGGATCCGTTGCCAACAGTCATATATCCTGGCTGAGAAAACGGGGCATCTTCTTCGGCGTGGGTCGGATTGAGGGCGGGTGACTTCCCCTTGCCCTTGGTGTCTCTCACAATCTCTTCCTGGCTCATTTCGGTAGCTGGATTATCGTTGCATGATCATAAGGGGCGTATGTGGAGGTAAACGGTGTGCCAGGACCTGTTGTTGATTGTTTAGAAATCGTTAAACACGACGAATTATTGGGGGTTCGGTCGCATGATTGCAGTATCCCGGCTGGTTGGTCAGTGGAGGCAAATTTCGTCGCGTACGTAATGAAGAGTTCAAGGACATGTCGTCCAAGCGTCGCGTTCGGGTAAATTGCCGAAATAATTCCGACTTATCTTATCGTGAGTGGCCCGGCCGGGCCCACCTTGGCTTAAAGAGGAGAAGTGGAACCCCGATTGTCCGCTCACTCAAGCTGGGCCAGGCAGTTGGCGAGCAGTGACGACTTCATGCAGCTCGCTTGGATCTCCAACCATCCTGTTGTCCCTCATCGCACCTCGCTCTCTCTATTGCGAACACCATCTCTCCCACCACCGAGTTCCTCGGCACCTGCGATACCTCTAATCCCTTGCTCTTCAAGCTCCGTGTCGAGTCTCAGAATACCGTTATCATGAATGTGTGTGGCCCCTCTTCATCTCCAAAACCGCAGACTGTCCGGCGTCGTATCCCGTCGGTCTAGGCAGCTGAATTACGCGAGCAAACAGTCTAACGCCGCGAGACTTAGATACTCGAGTACATGTTTGGCAAGCGAATGACGCCTGCAGAGCGTCTACGAAAGAACCAGAGATCACTCGACAAGGCCATCCGAGAGCTGGATCAACTCCGCGTCAAGCTGGAGAAGCAGGAGAAGACACTGATACAACAAATCAAGACGTCCGCACAGAAGGGCCAGATGGGCGCATGCAAAATTCAAGCAAAGGACCTCGTTAGGACGAGAAGGTCCGTTGTCATACCAACGGTGTTACTTCACGAGCGGTTACTCATGGGATATCAGGTATATCGAGAAATTCTATGACATGAGAAGTCAATTGCAGAAGATTTCTCTCCGCCTGCAGGTACGTTGAATGATATTCTGGAATTGATTCGGCAGATGAGACATTTGGCGGGGTGTTGCTAACGTCCACCGTCATATAGACGTATCGATCGAACGAACAAATGATGCAAGCAATGAAGGGCGCTACAATGGCACTAGGCAGCATGAACCGGCAGATGAACCTACCTGGCCTTGCGAAGATCGCTATGGAATTTGAGAGAGAGAACGATATCATGGAGCAGAGGCAAGAGATGATGGACGATGCGATCGATGATGCGATGGATGTTGGGGCAGAAGAAGAGGGAGAAGAGGTGGTAGAGCAAGTTCTTGAAGAAATCGGAGTTGATTTGAACCAGGCGGTCAGTCTTGGCTTCTTCTCACGCAGCCGTTCAATTTGCGCGGTGACAGTCTATACTAACTCACTTTTCTTACAGCTCGGCGAAACTCCAACCGGCTTGCAAGCAGCTGCTGTGCCTGAAGGAAAGGTTGCACAGGCTATTGGCGAAGACGACGATTTGCAAGCGCGCCTGGATAGTCTGAGGCGATAGTAGGTATTTCTCCGTGGAAGCTGCTGCGCCCATGGGGAGAACTGCTACGGACAACGCTTCCGAACCAAATACACCTTACGACCATTCGGCCTTTGTGGTAATACATCATCAGTAATACTTGGCTTCCCGTTGTAAGCAACGGCTCGCCCCATTGATGTCATAGTTTTACGTGGTCTTGCCGAGACTAAAGGAGCAATGATATTGGAGGAGAAATGGCGTTTTTGTATCATCTTTGCCGCGAAATTAAAGTGATCCATCCACCCGTCCATGGGCTGTATCCGCAAGAGGCGAGAGAAAAGAGCATTATCACGACAGCTTTGGCGCCTCGGTTGTCTCAATGGATCATTCGGAGCCAGTCTTTTCCTAGCCACTACAAATCTGCTGCTGATGATAGCCGTGAGCCCTTCAAAAGTTTACTGTTGAAGGATCGAGCATCCCGGTTTGTAGAATTCAGAGCGAGGAGAGATTGATCGACTTTGCCTGACTAATTTCCAGTCGAGTTCAAAGCAAGTGACCAGCACTCTATAGTCCATGAACATAAAGCACGGTTGGTGCCGAAGCGGATTCAAGCCCCTGCCGTCATTAAGCAGCTGCTTCTTGGGATGCCTTATGCAAAGCGACATCCAAGCCGGGCGTGAGGGACAAAGCTGGTGTTTCCGTAGTGGTTGATTGCATCAGCTTCCCTGCTGGTTTTTATCGGCTGAACCTTCCAGAATCCATGTGAAACGCCCGTCAGATCGATTCTGGGTTTCAATGTTGGCTCGCCCAGCGCTAAAAGTTGAAGCCCCCAGCAGCATTTGTGGTGGGTTAGGCAAGATAGTCGTGACCAAGCCATGAAGGCCGGGGGAGTAGCTAACGCAGCCAGTTGCTTGTTGTTGAGGAGGCTCAGAGGACCCTCCTTGTTCAAGGTGTAGCAAGTTGAAGGCGGCTGATCCCTGTGCACATTGCGGGCGAGCGACGTTCTCCATAAATGCTGGTGGAGCTCGAAGCAGTCCTCCATCGCACTAGTCCCAAGTGAAGTTCTATAATAGTCCACGAGGTCAACTAGCCTATCGCAATCATTTCGGAGAGTTTGGTGAATCTAATAGGTAAAGGGGGGACTCGCCCGCAGATGACTGACCATTCTGAATCAACATTGTTGCATAGGTTCTCTCGTCATTGCAGAATCTTTTTGTTTCGTTTTTTTACTTCTAGTGACGCCGCTTCGTTACGTCACACCTATGAATGATGGTCAACGAGCTGTACGCATACGGGAAGGCCACGAAGTATAAATAGATTAGCGGCTGTGTTGGCAGTGTTGAACCGCCCATCTTGATCAATGAACCGCCTCGCCTGCCCGCGCCCCAGACGCTGGCAAACCAATCCAGTGGCCAGCCAGGCTCCATTCACCGGACCCCAACTTTGTTGGTGCTGAAAGCGGAAGGTCCCCTGAGGAGACACCTCTCTGACCTGTCCGTACCCACGACTACACTCGCCTCACTCGTGCTTTCTGTTCTCAGGGCTTTGTCATCTGCCCCTCCATTCGACTTGCCTCGACAAGAACTCTACCTCATTCTTTGTTGCAACATCCAAGAAACGTCTTGCATCCAACAAAAAAATCCACAAACCTCTGCCGTCCGTGGGAGCCCTTCCGCCGCGCTACAGTCGACCATTTTCCCATCTCAAACGTTCAATAATTATTGTACACATTGCTACGGCTCTTGCGCGCAGCCCGCGGGTCCGAAATCCACGTGCCCAACCATAGTGTGGCCAGGCGAACTCTATTAGGCCGATCCTAGCAAAGTCGTGTGTGGCCAGGCGCCAACAATACGTCGAACCGATCCTGATTCCCCCCCGCCAAATCCCCCACCTACCACCTACAACCTCCCGACTTCCGAACTCAATCCTTTTTTGTCACATCCCCCATCTCAGGGCGACGCGTGGCATCCGGAACAACCTTCTGCAACTCTTTACAAACTGGCAGGCAACAAGCGACGCAGCATCTCCTCCCCAGGAGGGGGTCTGCTAAATAGAATGTTTGGTGGAGGTTCCTCATCGTCTGTTGGAAAGAGCGACACCGACAGCCCCAAGTCCGAGAGCAAGCAGCCATCCCCTGAACCCACCGCGAACTCGACTTCTTCCACGGTTGCCAGCACCCCGCCTGCTGCAGCCTCCTCTATTACGAACCCCATCGATCAGGCCGCTAATAGCGGCGAGAAACGAAGTGGCAATGGCGGCCTCCCTACCAGGCAGGATATCGGCGGCTCGTCGGATAAAAAACGAAGGAGCAGTGGGGTGAGCGGTAAAGCCAGCAGCCTCCTGGCGAGCGCGAAGAACTCGTTGAACTTTAGCCAGGGTGGCAGAGGTAGTAATCCTGAAGCTAGCTCCCAGAGCTCCGGCTCGAAGCTAGGCAAAGACGCAGCCTCGTCCGCGAGCGCGAACGCACACAACAACTCCGCCGGCGAGTCTCTCCCCGGCCCCAAGTCAACCTTCCAGGTTGGTGTTTGGGAAGACCGCAACAGAAAATGTCGTCGTACTATGGAGGATACCCACGCCTTCTTGTATAACTTTCTCACTCCGGCCCTTGGGAAGGGAAAGGCAGACCTCGCCGACACTGATGACGATAGCGTCGAGACAGATAATGGCTATTTTGCCATTTTTGATGGACATGCTGGTACTTTTGCAGCTGATTGGTGCGGCAAGAAGCTTCACCTGATCCTTGAGGAGGTTGTTCGCAAGAACCCGACAGTGCCTATGCCTGAGCTCCTGGACCAGACATTTACAGCTGTAGACTCGCAGTTAGAAAAGCTTCCGCTTAAGAATAGCGGCTGCACCGCTGCAATCGCCGTCCTTCGCTGGGAGGATCGCCCCCAACAGCCACCCTCTGCTTCCCTGGCCTCGAAGCGCCTATCTGCTGTACCGCCTCCCAGCGACGCGCCTAAAGCAGAGGATAGTAGTAACTTCAAGCCGGACGGCAACGCCATCGTTGAGACCAATATTGGCAAGGCTAAGGGCGTCCCACTACGCAGTAGGGTGCTGTATACCGCCAACGTCGGAGACGCCCGTATCATTCTATGCAGGGCTGGGAAGGCTCTCCGTCTCTCGTACGATCACAAGGGCAGTGACGAAAACGAGGGTAGACGAATTTCTAATGCCGGCGGCTTGATTCTCAATAACAGAGTCAATGGTGTCCTTGCGGTCACTCGTGCTCTTGGAGATGCTTATATCAAGGACCTTGTAACCGGCCACCCGTATACAACGGAGACGGTGATACAACCCGATGCTGATGAGTTTATCATTATTGCCTGCGATGGCGTAAGTTCTGTCTTACAACCTTGTTTTTTTAACCGTCACCTCGGCGACCGCTGTTGTGTAGAAAATGAGCAGCGCTAACATACTGACCACTATTAGCTTTGGGACGTTTGCTCGGATCAAGAGGCCGTCGACCTCGTCCGAGAGATCGAGGACCCTAACGAAGCGGCTAAGCTGTTGGTCGACCATGCCCTAAACCGGTTTAGTACGGACAACCTGTCCTGCATGATTGTCCGCTTCAAGAAGGAACAACAAGAGGACCAGGATAGCAAAAACAAGGCTCCCGTCAGTGGCGACAGTGAAGAGACGGACGTTACCGCTCCTGATAAGACCAATGATGCATCGGAAGATGCCACCCCCACAGCCAGCTTCAAGCCAACCGCTCTAGAGAGCACAGCGGAAGAGGAACCGAGTGCTGTAGCGGAAGCAGAAGGCAAGGCTAAGCCGACGGCTTAAAACAGGAAAAAAGGCCAATACATCGATAAGGGGAAGTGGTCCGTCAATGTTCAGCTACGATTCCGTGAAAGTCACCTCGGGTCTGGGGTATTAGCACGGCCTGAGTAGGAATGGGCATTGGAGTTGCCAGACAATGACTATTCACTTCACGATCTTGGGCGTTTTCCCTCCACTCTTTCTCTATTATGTGTTTATGGAAGCGTGTTCAACGCAGAACTGGGTCCTCTCTGTCCTTTCGCCATACCTACCGCTTCTTCCACGTCTTCTAGAGACAATCCTGGAGATAGCTGGCGTCCTCAGTGCCTCTCAGGTCAATCGTCAACCGGCGATTGCGATACTGAAATCTAAAAGTCGAAGCGATATGTGTAGTGGGGTTGGAAGGGGGGTTTTGCCGTTCAGCTTCATGTATGTGTATGATGTCGATGATACAAATCGGTTTCCCTTGACTGTGTGTGTTTACATGTACGTATGTGTGGGCATCTAAATTTGGTTGATTCTGCGATGTCGATGGTGATTTCTTGTTTGGCCTTCCTCTTTATCCCCTGCGAACCCCAATACACTCCTTTCATGGTTGGTGACAATCACCACGTTGTCTAGGACAGTGTATTCGCCGGCAGGTATAGAGGCCCGAGAAAGGGATACCAGGATCATGGCACCGGATCGGGTACTTCGTATACAATGTCTCTGTTACCCGCAAGCCAGGGTCCCGTTCGGTCGGGACTTTACTGTAGCGGAAGAAACAGAAACGGCGTGCTACATGAATACAATTGCCGACATACGGAGCCTATCTACCCGGAACAATGTCCATGGCGAGATGTGTCTCTCCTTCATCCGGCCAGGCGGGATTGCCCAAGGAGGGTTATTTGAAGATAGGGGCCTCATTGCAAGAAACCCTTTACCTGTCGTTCCTTGTATTCCAGGTTTAGATGTGTGGCACAGGGCAATCTATACATAACAGGAAGCAAAGCCAGATGGAGTTCCTTGATGGATACGTATATAGTGAATGTTGAACAAAGGGAGGAAATAAATGGTCGAGTGACGAACCACACCCATTATTCGGAGGCCATTGGGTAAAGGGGGTAGCAGATCTAGGCTCCATGTAAGTATTTAGGCATGCGGATCTATCATGAGGCCCCAGATGTGGTCCAGCTTCAATGTCGTATTAGGCGGGGCTCGCTAGGCGGGGCGGGTGAATCACTGAGCGAGATTGAGAATAGCCAGCCAGCCAGCCAGCACAGCGTGCTTTTCGGTGGGCTCCTGCTGCGCTGGGTCTCAGTTAGGCCAGCTGGCGACCGAGCTGGCCGAGCCTGCCCGGTTTCTTGCAGCTATTGCGGGGCCCTTTGTGTTTTAACAGTTTTTAGGGTAATATACAGCGGTGCCGGCCGAGGTTGCACATACATGCAAAGAGTTATTAACCATCTGGGGGACTGGGAAGAAAGAGTGTCAAGTCAATGGCCAGGGCCAGGTCCAGAGTGAGTGAGGCTGAGACGGGTGTGTCTGATCGTGGCCAGACATTTACCAGGGCTTTCCCAGACATTGGCAAGGCAGCATGTTCTGACGGTTACTAAGCTCCCGTTGTGACAGGAATATAGATAATACTGAGCGATGCAGGGAGAAAGGAAGTTGAGTATGTAGTTTCTTGAAAGTGGGTAGGTGCCCTACCTCGTCGCATATCCATCTACATATCCGCGGAATGGCAGCCCAACCAGCAAACCAAACCAGAAACAGAGAAAGAAAGGGGCCCGAAGAGAGAGGGGAGCGATGGAGAGAAAACAAAAAACGATCCTCCCGCTTCTGCACTGCTGGAAAGCGGAGGATCGCCTGGATGGACCAAGTGCATGGAGCTGCGGAAGGACCACCAAAAGGTCAGAGGGAGGGAGGGTTGCAGTGTGGTTGCGTCCGCTTTGACGCTGCTGCTGCTAGAGAGTGCTTCCATGTGTCCGCACGGACCGGGTCTCGGATGTGCTGTAATAATGACCACTTGTTGCGTGGTGTTGCCCATAATGGATCGCCTTCTGCTTTGTATCCTGCTATACCAAGGTACATCAACGTATAGATGTGTCAGAGTGTTGTTGCTTCTTCCTTACGTATAGATGTGTCAGAGTGTTGTTGCTTCTTCCTTACCTATAAATGTGTCAGAGTGTTGTTGCTTCTTCCTTGCTGGTGTTGTGGTCGTGTAACGTCTCTCGAAGCGAAGATTTTCTCGCCTCAAGGATTAACCTTCCAAGTCGAGACGCGCCCGCAGGGTAGCTGGCAAGCTGAAGGCATATCAAAGAAGGAAAAAAGTATTGAGAGCCCTGTTCAATGTCTTGGGCTCATGCGGGGTGAAATTGATGCTAAGCTTCAATCTTGATTGCAGAAGTAAAACTAGTCGAGCTCTCCACGAGGAGCTGAAACAGTGGGGGCTCGAATCGATAAGGGTCTACGCAAACTCGGAGGGAGGTACATTTTTGATCCCAAATTGGATTGTCAGGGGGGGAATATCAATTGACAGAGAGCACAGGGTACATGTAAGCCCAAGATTTCTCGATCAAAGA
Source organism: Lomentospora prolificans (assembly GCA_029532625.1). Taxonomy (NCBI): domain Eukaryota; kingdom Fungi; phylum Ascomycota; class Sordariomycetes; order Microascales; family Microascaceae; genus Lomentospora; species Lomentospora prolificans. Next base: position 419,859 of record JARFXM010000008.1, on the reverse strand, counting down.
CGTGGAACTGTAGCAGCCAGCGATAGAGGGATATGGAGACCCATGGTCCCATGATGGCGAGCTCTCCGAACAAGATACTGGATTCAGATGGAGATGTGTTCCTTGATAGATGGAGACATTGTGGATACAACTGCTCTTTACCACTCGGCAATGGCAGGTCTATTGATCGCTCTTGGGCCCAGTCGTCAATTAATAACTCCCCTGCCTGACAAAAAAGAGTCACTCCCCAACTAGGATCGAAGAGGCATTAGTGATATGCAGGGAGCAAGAAGCTCTTGGGCATCCAGAGTCGACGTCGTCACTCTTGCGGTGGTCTCTACAGCCATCTAGATGGAGCAATCATCTTTCCCATTGCGATAGTTTATGCTGGTTGATATGCCTTGCTTTCCATCTCCTACTGAGAATAGTGTCGAGTGCAAAGGCATGCGACGCTGGCTAGGTTGTAGCAAGGCGGCGAAATGAACGACTCCCATTTCTGGTATAATTTGTAACGGCGGCGTGGTACGGTGATGGGGCTCTCGACATTAGAAGGGCCAGCATATGGGTCAATCGTCATTACAATCACCGCTGGCGACCCATATCACTCTCCATTGTATTTACGTTGCCAGTGTCCTAGCTGCCGGCTGTTAAGATTGACTGTCCCTTGCTGGCTTCAGGCCTGGTGCTAATTGTGATTTTCAAAGGGGAGACTGTGGCCAGCGTTACCTAGTGGTGCTACTGGCATGCCTGCTGGTTGCCCATTTGGGATCCTCGATTTGGCTTGCCATTTCTCCATTTGTGGTCACCGCCTTTGCGACTGCGTGGGATAGAATTGATCCACGGATGATATTCGTCGACACCCCTGTAATAGCAGGAGCTCCGGCCTACTTGTAGCACGACCAGTGCTTGGCCAGCTCCCAAAGTCTTCCTTCGCATGAGCGGACAGAACGTGGACGAGTTGATATTACAGTAAGTACAACAGCACGGATACATTACCGAGAAGATTGTCACTTGAGTCTGTGCATGTACTTGAAAGGTACCCACCCCGCGAATGAGATGGCCGAAGCTTTACTTTCAATCTTCTCAAACTGTCTCCACAAAGAAGCCCGGACCTCAGATCCCACCAGCCATGGTCGTAGTCCCCTCGTCCCTTCCAAGTTTCCCTTTTTGGTCTCTCGAAAAACATCCGGGGTGCTTCAGATCTGCTCCAGCACACACTAATATCAGTTGGCGAATGAAGCCGCTTTACCCACCTCCCCTCTCCAGTAATAGTACGGGGCCTCCTTCTCTCCGTCACACAACGATCTTGGTGGCATGGCGCATCTCCTAATTAGTAGAGGCCCCCTCCAACCCCAATGATCCAATCGAGCAGAAAGGGGGAACATGTATTACGGAAAGGCCTCAACACTTCTGGTGGCTTGCTTTGCCGTCATTGTTTGCATCTGCCCCTTTATTAGGCTTGAAAATGCTGTAGGCGCCAGCGATCGTATCGCTATTTTCTTAGCTGCATGTCACAGTCGCTTCGTTTCTACCTCGAGCCATGCATAGTCGCGGATCTGCCTGATTCAAGACTTCTGAAGCAATAGCGCAATCCGGGTATTCTTCAGGCCCTGGATATTAAATGATTTATACCTGTACCTTATATACGCATCCACCCGTAACCTTAAAGGACCCTGTACAACATCCCACAGAGCAGCCGACTTTACGGAGTAGAGGTCGGGACGGGACCTACCTCATCCCGTCTCTTGTCTCATCTTCATCCAACCCCCCCCGAGCCGACCTCAAGACCTTCCAGAGCTCTTCTGAAGTATTCTTCTCTGATAGAAGATAGAAGGGAGATCATCGAGAAAGGGGCAAGGTCAATTTTCGCGTGGCTGCTAAGCGGGGAATCTAACACCCTAAAGGTCAAGCCAGGTACCTTCATCTGGGTTGGTCTGGGTCCCATTTTAGCGCCTGGGCCAGGAACAAAGGACAAAGCACAGCGGGTTGAAGTACCTGTCATTATTCCTAGGGCTGTTCCAGAACCAATCTGGTGCTGTCAACGCCCCTCGTCTTTTTTTTTCCCCTTCCAAGTCCCCCAGCACCCAAAATTCTCCCTCACATCCTCACTCGACATCCGACAATCTCTCCCCCAACCCTTCGAAACGGCGCCGGTTTCTCGCCAGAAGGCTTCCCTTTCGACACCTCTGGCGCAGTGGACTGAACTTGTCGTCAATCCATGTCGGCTCTCGTCGTTTTCCGCCAACGCATGTCATCGTGCCGGGTTGGTCAGCCTTACCCCTGAACAACAGGCCGCACTTGTGCAAAGTAGCCTTGGGAACGCCCTTGGCTATTTCGATCGCCGACAGCAACAAAATAACAACGGCGCGAGAGGAGAAGACGAACGGGAAACACCACGAAATTCCGAAGAGTGTCTCAAAATTTGACTCAATAACCCTTCCCGAACACGAGGCTTGCCCACAACCAATCTTTGGTAGACCCCAAAGCATTGGCGCCCAAGCCGAGGGCCGCCTCGTTGGACGACGCAGCAATGTCGCTCAACGGCCTTGATGACCCGAAGGTCAAGGAGGCGCATGATGCCGCTTTCTCCGAACCTGGTGGATGGTATGATTCTTTCTCCGTTTTCCCTTTGCGCGCACTCCCTTCCGTCTGCTATAGTGAACAGTGTACGCATGTAGCTACGCTGGCAGGGTCAAAAGACGTGTCGGATGTGATACTGGCTGGATGCATGTGCTTAGGCGACGTGGATACCCGTGTGTTCACGCTTCAACGGATATCCGTCGAGGGCGCCGTGTCACTATTATCAGAATCCTTTTCCTCCCCTTTCCAATTCCCGGTTAGACACAATTGTAGTCAAGTCGGTAGCTAACGATGGCCAACTCTTCTCTCGAATAGGTTTCTGCTAAAGTATGCGAGCCGTGATGAGATCGACATACTAGCTCGCGGCAATGGTGGCATCGTTGAGATCCGGAACGCCATCTCTGAATATGAGGAAACATCACCGCTTTATGGCTTTCTCAGGTACCGTCGGAGGAGTGTCATAATAAAATACCTTCCCGAAGGTTGCTCTCGCTTGATTCAAGGTTAGTATCGTCTGTTCCTTTTGTTGCCTGCTGCCCTGTATACCTCCTTGGGCGGATTTTGAGCAATGATGTCAATGGGAAGGGATTGCTCAGAGCAGGGGAAGGGTCGCGTTCACATATGCGGTGAACATCCCGTGCTAATCTATTGGCTTCCGTAGCGCGCGTTACCGTGCACTTCAACTCAGTATGCGAGCGATTTTCGCCGCACGACACGACGTTTTCCATTACCACGGCAAGCGAACTCAAGGACACTAAACTCTCTGCCGCATGTTCACTACATGCCGCTTCCGGGTCAACATCCTCTTCGACAAGCTCTCTTCGTCGCAGGAGGCTAGTGGAAATTGCGGAAGAGGATGAAGAGGAGCAGCAACGAGCTAGCAAACGCCAATCACTCGGCGAGGTGGACGCACCGGACGCACCTGCCGCACCCGCGAATGAGGAAGCTACAGGCGACGAAAACCCAGCATCTGAAACAGAACCTCCCGTCGTGCTGGATGCCGAGTTGGCAGCTTCTCCGGAAAAGGGCAACTTTACCAACACCACTGATCCGCCTAATTTCATAGGCGTGCCTCGACCACCCTCTCCCGCTAAATCATTCGATACCGCGGCGAGGAGGATGTCGAGCCAATCCACCCGCCCCGATTATTACAGCTATAGCTCGTACGGGCGGCAGAAGGTGAAGCTCGGCCCCCGACCGTCGCTGGATCAGTCCGGGCGACCGCAGACCGCCACCGGAACCACATTTAGGCCTGTGTCCACGATTCCCGCCGGGTTTAAGCTTTTTTCGAAGGGGTCTAAGAAGGGCAAATCTAAGGATTCGGCCGGAAATGACCCCTCCTCCTCGCCCGAGCAGCAACATGCTGTTCCAGAGATTACGTTTGGTAATTCGATCGTTCCGATGCCCGAACCGCCTGACTCCCCAGTCGTCGAAGAGCCACGCCGTCCGCACACAAGCTCTGGCCCTGGCCCTGGCCGCCCTTCAACCAGTTCCGGGGCCAGTTTCGTTATGCCGCCCTTCAAGCAAACCACTCCTGTCAAGGAGAAGATGACTCCAGAGAAGGCACGCCTCATGAAGGCTATGCAACTGCGCGAGAAGAAGAAGAAGATGAGCATGATGCCACCCGTGCCAGCCCTACCTCCGGCCGAACAATATGACAAAGAAACGGAAGAGACGTCCCCCGAGTCTACTATCCCTGAAGAAACAACCGACAAGAAACTCGAAGTGGAAGATACTGACCAGGACGATAAATTATCCTTATCACAAGCCGACTCGGCGATTGTCATGGAGGCTGGTATACCTGCAGCTACTGACCAAGCATCCGAGGCCGCGCAAACCGATTCGCTTCCCGCTTCGCCATATATCGCTTCCTCTGAAGCTGCGCAATCTACCAAGGCGTCGTCCCTGTCGGAATCCACGGATGAGACTGTCCAGATTAGCCATGACAAGGAAGAAACCGAGGAAGATGACCGCCCCGATGTCGATGACTCGTTTCCTCCCGTGGATACGCAAGAAGAACCCACTCAGGCTGAGGTGGAGGATGCGACGGAAGAGGTTCCGCTCCCTGTGCCCGAACCGACTGTAGCTGAAGAGCCCGAGACCGCCCCTCTAGACGCTCAAGAGGATGACGACGATGAAGCCGAGGCGGAGGTCGAAGCTTCACCCATAGCTCGTATTAGCGCAGCTTTGCCGGTGTCCAAGTTTTCCACGGTTAACGGTGTGACGACCGATGAGAATGGGGCAGTTCCCAACAGAAACCCTGAGGCGGAAGTTGAAGAAGACGTTACCGACGTTCGACAGGAGCGTAGAAGGAGCTCGCTTCGTATTCCTAAGTCCAAGTTCTCGACTCGCGATCTTCGAGCGGATGCGGGAACCGCTACAGAAATCACTCCCCCGCTCCCAGTGATTCCTACGATTGAGAATGCCGCCGAAGCTGAAGTGGTGGCTAATACTGAGCCGGAGCCCAATGATGAGATCCAACTTCAAGGCTCCAAGGATCAGGACAGGACTTCGATGCATAGCAGACTATCGAGGAAGACTGCTACCTTGGAACCTATCAGGACGGACTTGGCAGCGTCTAGTCGGGGTTCTCACAACTTGTCAGATGATGAGGAGCTACTTGATGAGCTCCAGTCTGCCACGGTTGAGGAGGCGAAGCCGATCATGGTCGCGAAATCTCCCATGACTCCTGTCTTTCCGGCTCTGATCGGCAAGGATGGGTCTGTGCCATCCGGCGTGAGAACAGTCTCTCAACCCAACGCGCCCAAGTGGCCATCCCTCCTTAGTCCTAGAGACGTTCCCCCTCCTTCCGGGACCAGGTCGATCTCTTCCGGGGCTGCGTTCTTGCATAAGATCACTCAACAACAGGCACCTAGCGGTGGTCTTGCTCCCAAGAAGGCCAACATCGGCTCCAGCATTTCCCAGCGTATCAAGGCGCTCGAAAAGCTCTCTGCAGGGTCCGGAGAAGCCAACGCTACTGAACCCGCCCAACCTCGTCCCAAGACTCCGTCTGCGAATTTCTTCTCCGTGAGGAAGTCGAGCGTACGAGAGCCGTCTCGTTCTCCGTCCGTCGCAGAGCGTGCTACCTCGTTCTCGAAGAGCAGCCCTCCTCCTCCTGGTACTCGAGAATCCTCACCAGAGACCTCCAGACAGCGATCCCGCGAGCGTTCGGCTTCCTTGGCTAATAGACTGACGATGTTCGAATCTGGCCCGCCTCCCCCCTACCCCCCTCCCGAGGTCGCACCGAGTCAATTCAGGTAAAAGCTAGGATCGTGCGAGACCCATCTATCCCCGTCGGCTCTATGCCAGACCACAAGGACCCTACAGAATACTCCCAACTCGAGCTGAAGCAGTCCCCCCTTATCGTAGACCATCAAAAGGCCGAGCCTGAACTCCCGATGCGGGCTGCTAACCCTGCACCCGCTCCAGTTCCTAAGGAGACCATCCAGGAGAGGAGAATGTCGCGAGAGAAGCGACGGTCCGAGTCGAATGACCGCGGCAGTGAGGTGGAACCTAAGGCGAGACGCTCGTCTCTGAGTATTGTCAAGGACTTCATCAAGGAGCGTCGCAAGTCGCTCACTTCCCCATCGGTGGACAACCTCATGGCGCCCACCCCGTCGACCCCCTCTCGCTCGCCATCGAGGCCACCCTCGGTCCACCAAAACCCTGCCTTCCCCCGTCGCCTTTCCATCAGCAGCCGACGCTCATCCGTGAGCAAAGACCCTGGTACTGGTGGTACTCTCTCCCCGTCTGCCCACACTGAGACGAGTGGCTCTGGTGACGAGTCCAAGTCCGGCACTAGCGAGAAGAAGTCCTCCAAGAGCCGAGCTGGCCGCTTCATGAGGCGCCTGTCTTCGTCTCTACACGGAAGCCGTGGTAAGAACACGCCCACTGGCATCTCTCCAACCCTCCACGAGGAGGTGTCGACGGAGGCAATCAACACGCGAACTCCTGAGCAGCACGAACACACCGGACCGACCATTGTCGCATACATGGGCGACGTCAACGTGCAGTTCCCTGATAACCTCCTGTGGAAACGCCGTAGTCTGTGCCTGGACTCTCAGGGTTTCTTGATCCTTAGTACCGCTGCCGCTACTGCGGCGCCGATGGATAAGCAACCATCGGGTGCCGGTGTCAAGAGATACCATCTTTCGGAATTCCGAATGCCCTACCCACCCGAGATGGAGGTACAGGAACTGCCCAACAGCGTAGTCTTGGACTTTGTAGATGGCTCGGGTCTCCAGGTCGCCTGTGAGGACCGGGCCGGCCAGATGCATGTCCTTCAGAGTAAGTTACCTTGTCCCCTCATATACACGATGGCCTTCATTTCTAACGGCGTGTCCAGTCCTAGTTGAGGCGCACAAGAACCACTCCTCCTTCGGGCAGTAAAGCCAAGGCGGCGATAAACCTACCTTCTTCTCTTCACCCCTCCAGCCATCCCTCCTAAAACCTACACTCTCCCTCACAATGCCCCATCTCCTTTGTCGAGTCGCCGATTCCTTCGATGATTCATACTACAATACCTCGGGCAGCATCATGGTACCCCTTTACGACATGTTCATACGCTTTTTAATGCCCCTGGTTACTCATTTTTCCCCACCTGCTACATTTTACCGCCGTGCTTTGAAGAGGCCAAGGCTCCTTTTCTTCAAATGGCTTCTTCGAGACATACCGGTCCCTTTTTTTATTCGACACTTTTTGAGGGGAGCGGCGAGAAAAAACTTGAGGATGAAAGCATCTTTTGTACATTTCTCTTAAACATTTGAATTTTTCTTGAAAGTGAGAGCGAAGAGCGAGGGCCTCTTCCTATTTCTCACTACTACCTGTCCAGCCTTGTATTCAGGACGCACACATACATATCCTCCTTACCCACCCATCCATACCACTCCCTTTTGTCTCTATTCTCTACGGCGAGAGCAGCTATCCACACATTTGTATTCTTTGGCGGGAAAGGAAAGGGAAAGGTGGAGGGGGAAGAAGAGGGCTTTTTAGGGGTTCATAGCCAAACTAGTTTTCTCTTTTACTTGCTGGGTTTTGTAGACAACCGAGCAATTATGCACAAGCTGAGAACACACCTTTGTGTTCCGGTCTCATCTTCTTCAATCTGCCAAGCTTTTTTTCCAACTTCTTTCCTTTGTCGAAGCTTGACTTGAGAGTTCGAGAAGCGTTCCTATTCTGCTTCTCTTGCTTTTTTCTTTTTTTCCCCTTTTTCTCTCGCTGAGTCTTCCTTTTTGGGTCAGATGATACCAAGTTTGCTATTTTATCTTTTACTTCCCTCGTAGAAAAAGGGAAGATGTCCTTAGCTTCGAGGGTCTTTGACGTATATATATACAGATTTACTCTTGTTTGAAAGAACGGTTAGCACAACGCAGTGACCCGAGTCTTGGTGATGTGTCGGTTCCCTATAATACACACGGCAAATCGCAATGACGACTTATTAGGGGACGTGAACACGGAAGAAACAAAAAAAAAAAAGCAAAAAAAAAAAAAAAAGTTAACACAGCTTGAGTAGAGAATGGGTTTGTTTTTTCCATATGCGCTACCTTTCTCCTATCCGATTTCTTCGTACATGCAACATCTCCCTTATAAAAAAACAAGGAGGAAAACCAGACGCACAATTTCCCCCTTTTTCCTCGCTGATATACATACGCCCTCATCCATCCTTTCTCTTTCTTTTCGGGTTCCACACTCTGTCCAGAACAAATGGATTTGTTCGTTCCCTAAAGTTTGGGCCTTCTTTTATTTTATCCCCTTTCCCTTTCCTTTCCATGCCTTGTTTCCTCATCCCGAGCGGGGAGAGAGAGGGCTCGATTAGTCTAGCAAAAAAGGCCGTAAAAACGATAATAGTATAGGTGCGTTGTCGCACAAAAAATAAACAAAGGTAGAAAGTAGAGGTTTTAACCTTCCCTTGATGCTTTCCCTCCCCTCTGTACACTGCGCGTCTCGGTTCCGCCAAGACAAACAGAGCGTGAAGACGGAAGAGAGAAGGGCTCAAGGACAAGGTGGTGGATCGGTGAGGAAAAGTAGACGGCAAGCATGCAAGGTGGAAACAACTCTATAGTACAATTCATTCAGCGGAACACAGGGGTGCTCCACGTCCAAAGGGCAAAAAAGACCACAAGAAGTCATCGAGTGAAGAGTCGAATTCAAGGGTTGAAGTTTAGAGCGCGATCTTGCCCTCAGAACCGATGGCGGCGCCGACACGGTCAGCGGTGGTGGGTTGCTCGCCTCCGGCGGTGAGGACCTCGCTACCGACCTCACGCATCTTGTACTCCTGCTCCATTGCCATGACCTGTTGCTCCTCGGTCACGCAGATGGCGAAGGGTACGCCGAGAAGGAGGGCGGTAGAAGAGATGGCCCAGAGAGCCTTACCAGTGAACCAGAGGCTGCTGGTGCCGAGGCCGACGACGGAGTTCACCTTGGACGCGATCCAGCCACGGGTGGTGGGGGGCACAATATCTCGGAGGGCATAGAGACGATCGGCGAGAGATTCCTCCTCAGGATCGAACTCGGAATCGGTGGAAATTTCAGAGTCTGCAATCGCGACGCGTTAGCCATTGGACGAACGGCAAGGGCAATCAAGAAAACCGCGCCGACTACAAATGACGCAGGCCGCGATAGAAATATCATTAAAAGGGAGGGAGGAACAGTCGAAAGTCATCGACATACCGGTATCAGTGTAGTCGGCGTCATCCTCCTGGACAGGACCCGGCTGGGGGGTCTCGAAGTGCTCGTCAGGGACCTCAGTGAGCTGAACCATGGTGTCGGTCTGTGAATGTTCAACGATTACGAAGCTGTCGTGGTCGTCGTGGTCGTCGTCGCCAGAATGACTACCGCGGCCAATGTCGTCAAGTCGTCGCTCGTGAGCTTCGAGTCTAGAAAGTAACTGCTTTTCCACGTGAGGGCGCTTGAAATAAGGGATCGTCAGATAGCGTCGACCAAGCTCGAAAAGCTTTGCTTGCTTCTGCTCGGCGTCCTGGATCTGCTGCGCGGTAGGGGCCCCGAAAAACTTAAGAGGTTGGATGCGGATGAAGGGGATGCGCTTGGGTTGGGGAGGATAGTCGTGGAAGAACGGGTTGATGGCCTATTGGGAATGAACGGAATTCAGGTTAAAATTGGACAAGGTTTAATTTTTTTTTTTCCCTCTCTTTTCCAAGGCTTACCTCAGGAGCTCCTTGCAGGCATTGGTAGTCGAAGAGATAGAACTTGGGCTCCTTCCTATTGGACGCCATGGCTCCGAAATTTTCCCAGGGACCTCATAGAGAGAAGAACAAGTACTCACTGCTGGCTGTCGGTTAATATCCGGGTTTAGTGTATTTGCTAATTTTGCCGAGGTTGGCGGTGGTGATGTCACTGGGCAGAGACAGAGGCTTGGGTATGAGGTCACGTGCCTTTAAGGTTGAAGAGAGGAGAGAGAGTTGAGGGAGAGAGTGGGAGATGGAGAGCTGGAATTAGATCTGGAAATGGACTGAAATATTTTGAAAATTATTCAAGGTGCCTGCCCCAAGAAGAATAATTCTTGTCCCCTCATCGCAGGATGCAATTAGTTCACGGCTCTAAATCCCTTCTTCCATGAGCAGACGGGCGTGAGGGACTCATGACCAGTGTGGGACTCATCACCACGACTTACAGACCTTATAAGGCGTCCCTATGCCATGTTCACTTCTAATAGGAGAACCCTCAGCATTGCTTCCATGGCTGTGTATACAAAGTGTTGGACACTTCATCATCAAAGGCTCCATTGACAATCACAAGGCACAAACAGACAAAGAACATAAGTTGTTGAACATCATTTGTCATTAAAAATCTCGTTACTATCCAGGCCCGAGAGCCGATTACGTATTATAAGATAATCTTCCCAATATATGCGTGTACGGCACCCTCCACACCAGTTCCACATCTACTACGCCTTGCAAAGCTTCTCGTTAACGAGCTTCCACTTCTCTGAGCCAGGGGTAGACTTGACCCAGAACACGCGGTTAGGGTCATACTTCTCCTTGAGCTTGAGAAGCTTGGCGTAGACCCTGCTTCCCCAGAAGGCGTTCTGCCAGTTGGGCTCGTTGACATCTCCCTCGTTGCTGTAAACAGCGCTGGTGGGGGTCTCACGCCTGAGAATGGCACCAATATCGTTGGTGACGGCGTCGAGGACCTCAGCACGCCTCTCAGCAGAAAGGCAATCCTCGAGGAAGTAGAGGTAGACGAGAATATCAGCAGTATTCCTGAAGACGGGGTGAACAGCGCTAAGATCCTGGTTGGGGTCAGCAACGCCGTTACCGGGGTTGACGAGGTGGCCTCCGAAACCGACGGCAGGGTACTTGGCGAGGACCTCCCGGAAAGCAGCGACGATGTTGTCACCATTGCCAACGGCGTCAGTGAGCGAGACGAGGCGACCGCCGAAGCCGGCCTGGCCGTTGGCAGCGTGGTAGGCGGTGAACCACATCTCGTTGTAGAGCTCACCAAAGTTGGGGAAGGTCTGGACTTCGGACGCCGTGTAGCTCACGCCGGCGGCGTCGAGGCTAGCGAGCATGGGCTGGAGTATCGCCTCGAGCTCGGCCTTGGTCTTGTTGGGGGCAACGAAGGGCTGCGCAATGATGTTACCCTCGGAGGCCGCGTACCAGACATAGATGCCGTGCTTCACGAGCTCGGGGCCGAAAGTGTACCAGATCCTGTAGCCCTCCCAGAAAGTGTCGCCGGAGCCGACAATGTTAAGAGCCATGCCGGAAACGGGAACGCGGTCAAAGGTCTTGAAGGTGACGGAAGTGACGACAGCGAAAGTACCAGGGCCGCCACCCTTGAGGGCCCAGAACAGATCAGAGTAGGTGCGGGAGTTGGCGGTAACGTGGCGACCGTCGGCCAATACGGCGGTGAACTGGAGCGCGTTGTCCGAGGCGAGACCGTACACACCGGAGAGGGGACCTTGGCCACCGCCCTGGACGTAGCCGCCAGCAACACCGACGGTAGGGCACTCACCAGCGAGAACATCCTGGTTCGCAGCCCAGACCTTGTCATATAGCTCGTGGATCATGACGCCGGCACCAGCTGTGACGGCCTTGCCCTTGTAGTCGCCGGGACCGGTCCACTTGTTGTGGAGAGTAATGTCCTTGAGGCGCCAGGTGTTGATGACGAGGGCGCCATAGCCTTGAATTCTCTAGTGTTAGCTCCCATTACCATTTTCTCGCTATCTGCGCGCCAAAACTACTACTGTTGTCACCACTTACCCACGGAACGGCCCATGAAGTCGTGGCCGGTGTTCCTGATGATCAGGCGGAGGTTGTTGGTCTTGGCGAACAAGATACCGGCCTGGATATCAGAGACCTTGGTGGCTTTGATAACGTAGGTCGGGACAACACCCTGCTTGCAGTCACTGGTACAGCTGCCAGCGTTGCTAGGGTAGCAGGTCGAGTTGGACCAGAAAGGCAGCATAGGCCAGGAGCCAAGAGAAGCTCTGCAAAATAAGACCCATCGTTTAGTATCCAATTACTGAAAAAGAAAAAGCAAAACATGAGGCCCGCCCCGCCCAGAAACGGGTCGGGAAGCGGCGTAAAAGAAGAAAGAGAGGACTTACACCCAGTCGGGGTCGCTCCATTTAGCGGTGACCTCGGCGCACTTCGCGGGATCGTTGGCGCCCGCGACGGTCTGCCCCTCGTACGTAGCGAAGCAGGGGAGACCCGGAGGAAGCTCAACATTGAGCCTACCGCCGACGGCGATGTTCAGCGCATTCCACTTGCTCTGCGAAGGCCAGCAAGAATCGCCCGGGTAGCACTTGCAAGTCGAGGAGGCCTGTGCCACGGCGGCAAAGAGGCCGAAGAGAGAGAGGCCGGAAGACCACTTCATGGTTGCTCACGGGTCCTTCTCTTCCCGATACGCAGGGGAGTGCGAGAAAAGAAAGAAGAACAGAAATGGGTATTGGGATCGGCAATCCTCTGGACGGGGGATGGTGGGAGCTTGATGGGAAGAAGAAGTGATCGATGGGATGGCATGGGAATACCAGTCTTTATTATACTACTGAGAGCGCCGGTCCCGCGGTAAAGGATACGGAGAATCAAGGGCCATGCCAGTCGACGTGAAAGGATGCTCCCGAGGAAGGGCAAGGGTCTCTCCTCCGAATCCCTCAACACTCAGCCGAGATCATCAAAGGGAAGGCGATGGGCATGGGGGTGTGTTGATGCCATCATCGCTTCCCCACCTGCATTCCTTTTTCCCGTGGCCTCATGGAAACCACATGCGCCTTTTCAATAATATCACCGCCTGGAGTAGCTGTACGAACATGAATGGTCATGAACCCGAATCTGGGCGCGAGATTCAGGCGACATAAGGCCCACGGAAGCAGCGCTACAATGTGTTGGTCGTGAAAATGCAACCGGCCTGGCGAGATCGGGCAGGATAGGTCGTCATTACTCGCAGCCGCCGCAACTTCCAGGGCCGCCCGGGAAATGGAAGGCCAGGGTCCCCTTAACTGGCACGCTGGCTCAACGTTGTTCGGAAAAAGACGACGGTGCTTTGCTGCATGGGTGCATTACACACAGCCAGGCTGTCAGGTGGTAGTCAAAACCTGAGGAGGTCAACACCACTAAACATTTCCCCTTCTGAGAGCCAAGTCCAGCATGTGCCTTATCGTTGCACAAGAGCATGATTTTGAAATTCTATTAATAAAATGAGGAGGGCCAACGCCGCAGAAGAGAGAAGCATCAGGAACGTCGTCGTACAGGAGCATGAACCGAGTTTTCGTCAGAACCGAGTTGTATGTATTATGCATACGAAGTAGCCATCAACCAATTGATAGCAGTTCTCGAATCTTGCCACGCTTAACCTCAACCTGGACGTTGAAAGTCAAGCACGTTGCATGGCTTATTACGGGCCCCCTCCAATTGGGAATCAACTCCGAAGAGCTACCCCTGCAGCACCCCTTTCGGTCGTTCTAGCTCACTATAGGTCACAGAGCCAGCGTAAAAAGGGCAGGGTGGTATTAGTCGCCAGCAACTTTCGGGACCCAGGTGTCAGGCTTGGCACTGAGGCCAGCCACGCGAAATTTCTCCATGGATGCGATGGCACCGTGGCATGCGCTACAAGTGACACTCGTGCAATGCGCAACGCAAGTGTAGAGCTGGAATGAACTGCCAGGCCATGTCTAGCCAACAATGGGGTAGGAATCGCCAGCGCAAGTCATCAAAAGCCTCTCTCGTATAGACTGCCGGGTGCATATGCCTGGCGCTGCAGAATATTGAGTGGGGTTGGTGCATCTGTTGAAGGGGAACTGACCATGTGGGTGCTGGCAGCGGCGGGGTCCTGTCTTGGCTTGTTGCCAAAACAGACTGCCAGACAAAAAGCCAACTATGGCCGGCCGCTAGAGCCTAATCTGTCGAAGTTTGCGTGGAGGGAAACAATCCAGGAAGGGGCTGCTAGCCCTTGGAGTATGGACGCGCCTCACTCTCTCGCCTTTTGATAGCCTGGCTGGCTAGCTCCAGTTGCGCGGGTGCCCTACTGTCCGGCACAGGTACGTCACGGCACCCTAGCCAGCACACAACCCCAGAGAGAGGGGTCGAATAGCGCATACTTGCACATAAACCTGCAGCTTACAGAGGCTTCGTTGTACGAGGCACACGTATCACTGCATCAGGAGAAGAACCCAACGGGGCGGGCGGCACTAGATCCGGACCCATACCTTGGATCGCCTCCTGGTTATGAGCCTCCTAGGCTTGTATATAGTTGCAACTTTCCGTAACCGAGCTTTCCCCCCCTTTTTAGGATTCCCTTTGGTATCCCCTTTCGCTCTACTCGGGCGTTCGGTTCGTGCTTCTGGACCGACATCTGACGATCCCATCCCATATCTGACCGAATATACTTCTGTGGGCAATTGGCAGACAGCAAGCGAGGCTCGACCAGGTTTCCGGTGGACGGGTGCGGAGCGGGAATAGACATGGTTCAGCGAATAGATAGCGGGACGCCTGGCGAAACATCAGCAAGCCTTTCCCATAGGCTGGCTACCCAAGAAGAGCCCCTAGATCACTCTCTCGGGTCGATTTTCCAGACCCTCGGACTTTAGCACAGCACTGACAGTTTCTTATTTTCTCTCCGCGTCAAGCGGCTCGCGGTTAGATTAGTAGGTGACGTTTGTTGATCGATTTTCATGCTCGGTCGGAGACGTCCATCTAATCGTATGCCCCATCCTCCATTTCTTTCTGCATCCCACCTTTGAGACCTTGGTTTCCCGCGCATTCTGTTTGCGCCCCCGCCTTCCCGACCTGCACCTCGAGGCGGGGTGGGGGGCCAAGTGTAGAGTTGCCGAGTCCTATGAGAACGGGAGTCAGGCAAGCAAAGATCCACTGCGAAAGGGAATATCGACATGGTCCAGCATCCTTGGCAGGGTAATGCTGCAATTTCCTGGGTATCTGATTCAAGGTTCTTGCCTGTAATCCTCTAGCATGGCTGGCCAGCAGGGTGAGAGCGGGGAAAGCACAAGTATTCTCCTTCGATCTTTTATTCACGCTATCGTCAAATTAAGGCCCTGGTGATGTCCGAATTAAACTAATCTCCGCTCCCTCGTCACCTGGGTGGTCAAGAGATCTACCCCCCTTGTTTCTTCATGCAGCGGACGGAAATAGCGAGAGGGCTTGACATTCGTTTCCTTGTTGGTCATAAGTATTAAAACTTTGCATCGTTAGTCATGTCTTGATCATACTATTTGAGGGGCTGCTGCAGGAATCGAGACGCAACTTGCGCTGTTGGCGGTTTGTCCGAGCCAAGGCAAGATGCTCACTATTGTGTCGACGAGCATTTAATGCTCGTTTCAATCAACACTATGGCATTAAACGGCCAGTGTACTGCTTGTTGGCCAAGAGCCGGGCGACGACCCACCTTTTTCACCTGGCCGATGTCTGTCAATGCTGGCTGGCTCTCGGAACCTGTCCCCCGTCTTGTCTTGTTCCCTGTCGACGACTGGCCCCCACACTAAACAAGCGGTTAGTAAGCACACCAACTGTCGACGACTAAATTGATCCCTGAGCATACCTCGTGCAGTACGAGGAATAGCCTGCTTGCCAGCGACCCTTTCCTAGATTAGGGCCTAGCTTGCCCTGTCATCGCCAGCCAGCTCTCGCCTGGCACTCTGTAACGCAGCTTCCAATTGTATACTGGTGCCGCTGTCATTCGGGAGTGGCTGTGACTGCCGGCACCCTGCTTCTCCTGACTTGAAGCGAGTGCCTCGAGCTGCCGATAATGCAGGGAAGGTAGCAGCCGCACAAGAACGCAAGCCAGCATCCAAGGGTAACGCCCGTCAGAAGCCCTTTGATCACGATACCGGCGGTTGAGCCTTCGCTGGTCCAATTATGCCAACTTTCGGTGATGTTTCTGTCCGTGTGCGGGTAGGATTTGTTCCCTGCCCAGGCGGCCATTCCGTTGCCGTCGTCCTCGGCCACCGTCGGTGCTGTCATCACGCACGTCGTCGCGTACCAAGCTAGCTCCTTCAAGACCATTCTCTTTCGTATTCGAAAGAGGTATCGTCGAGCTGGACCCGAGGATGCGGTTGACCCGTTTGGGCCGCAAGGTGATATGTCAACGTTGCAATATTGGTGTCGGGTTAGAATATGGTCCGTTCTGCGAGGCCTCACGATCGGTAGATGTGGAAAATGGATAAATCCCAGTTATTTGCGAGAAAAGATCTTACGTGGAGTCAATGACGATAATCTGCGCATCAGGCATATGCTGGTGATAGATGAAATATAATGAGGCTCTCGGACCTCAGGCTCGTAGCGCCCACGGTAGACAATACTTGTAAGCGCTATAGAAAGGTCTCATTGGATTTCTCTTGAAAAGGAAGGCACCACCACCCAAGGGTCAAGGAAGACAGGAAGGAACCCGGTGTGCTGTCTTCCCTTCCGTCCCTTCATCGCTTCCCAACAACTGTCTCGCGGAAGCTACGGCCCGACTCGCACGGACTCACCAGCAGGCAGGACCAGAGCTATTGATGCTGGTTGACGCACGACTCCGCAGCTTACTACTTGTATCTCTCGACATGAGGAGAAGACCGATGTTCGGAGAGATGAAGGACTCTCTCGAATGATTCGCAGTCGTAACCAACCACCGAAAATCTCCATGAGCCAAATTCTAGACCCTGTTCCACAAGTCTTCGCTTTCCGAGGAGCGCCCAGTTATACCAGCTGACTCGCGCGCGTGGAAGTTGATAGGGGAAATGATGACCGCAGTCCAGCACTACTCGTAGAGCTGATTTCGTTGCGCTCTAGGAGTCCACTGTTTGGGGCCATGAGAATTCTCTCAGCCTTACCTCACTCTATTTTCCGTCATCATGACATTCAACTCAGAAAACGCGCGGTTTATGTGGGCCTCAAATTCCTCGCTCTAGGGCTAATGGGAGATTTGATGACCCAAGAGTATTGACATAGACTTCTAGAATCGTTTCTACCTAGTAGAAACCATGCGACAGACAGACCCCTGAGGTTTTACGCGACATCCCTAAGTTACTTTTCCATTCATGCCACGCATTCCTAAAACTATCTCGGAGCTAAAAGGATGACCATTCAGCTACGGCAGTGAAAGGTTTTCACTCCCAAGGTAATGGAATAAGTGGCGGGCCTATTCGCTCAGGTCTTTACTTGTCATCCCCCATCATAGAAATAGCACTCTGTGCGCTTGTAATAGCTTAGCCAGAGACCTATCATCTGTATCTCAATGGGTCCGCCCCATGGGACAACGCAAGATCTCGATTCGTCTTCATATACGAGTGAGAGTTAGTTACCTGGCCAGTACCGGAATCCCTTTTCCCCCATGAGTTTCCAACCTCCCGGTAGCGGCTGATCGTTCCTGATGACCTTCCGGGATATTGAAATCCTGTAAATTAAAGCTTCGGAGCTCCTGCAGAGCTTGAAATATGTGCCCTAGGATGCCTCGATGATGGAAGAAGTAGGGCCCGCAGCGTGGGTTTCCACCGGTGTTCCGGTCCGAGGGAGATTGGACCTCTAGCAGCACCGTTCGACGGCACCAGCATGGGGTCCGAACTTTGACTTTACCCGCGCCGCGCCTCTCTAATTTCAACTTACGCCATGGCCTCCTATGATTCCCATAATAGGCTTGGCCACCTCCAATTGATGAAGAGACAGGGAGCTGCCTGGCGTGTGGGATGTAGAACCTAAAATTTGGCGTATCGGTCAAGTGGCGACACTATCCTCGGGAGGCTGTAGCTGGAATGTGATGCTAGGCAGGATCATCTACTAGCAGGATCGCATTAAGTGTTGTCAAGGCTATAGGCTCTTAAGAACATCAATTAAGGGCCTGGTATGGATCCATAGTGACTTATCTGACTTCGATCCGTCAGCCAACGTGACTCCATCGCGATGGCGCATGTGTCGATGAGGTGGCAGCTTTGGCTCGTCTAGACGCTTGAGACTCTCTTCGTCCTTTTCTTTTCATTTAATCAGCTCCGTCGGGCTTATCCTTCATCCAACCTTTGGCTCGTTTTTGCTCTTGGCGGCAGCAGTATACTAGGCTGGCCCAGGCCCGGATTCGTTGGGAGAAACTTACACAAGAACAGCTAGATGCCGGTTCCCGCCCACGCCAAACTACGCAAGTATATAGGTATATATCCTAGAGACGCACACAGGCAGGCGCGTAGCTTTAGTATTCTTTCTCCTAAGCCTCGCATGATCCTGGCTTACCCAATCCCAGCGGCCGAGAGCTTATTACGCCTATGTATCAAACTCGTCAAGGGGTGTGAGCTTTGCTCCCAGATCTCATTTTGGGCAATCATTCAAGGGAGCCTTCTGCGTTTCCTACCGCCACCGACTATGGCGAACGTAGCCTGTCCATTTCCCTTTTGATACCGAACCAGCGGTTGCGGGCCCGTGGCTGTCAACTATCTCTAGAAAGAAATCACCTCTCCCCTCGCAAAAATCCCCGGGGGTACTCACTATATTATCGTAATCTTGAAGCGGCTTTTAAATACATGAAAATCTCATTCGACAGAGACCCCCGTGACATCCCGCCGGTTATTCCTCCTTCTCTCCGCGCCCTAGGGTTTCCGCCTACACCAGACGCGGCTATCTTGGATCAGATGATGTTGAATATCCGGAGATAGTCCGAGGATGAGCTTGTCCGTCTGGAGAATCTCGGGGTTGATGATGGGGATACACTGAATGAGGACAAACAAGTGCCCGGAAGTCGAGGGTCGGAGCGAGCTGTGAGAGGTGGGAGGCTGAGCAGTCTTCCACATATTGAATCATACTTCCATCCACAGGTCCAGCCAAGAATCTACTTGTGCTTTTGCACCATCTTGGTCATCAGTTGGCGTCGTATATGCTGTCTCGCATTTTGGGTCTTCAAACAGTTCATCTCACGGCGTCGCCTCGTTAAAAAGCGCTTATTGCGAGCGCTATTGTAGTTTGTCAAATGAATATGTAGCAGTTTTAAGATGGCAAGATTGTGGCCAAATACGGTTTCACAGCTTACGGAGTAGTGTCCTTACGTCGGTCCAGTTCCCGGATTGGTCCGGGTTGTTGAAGTCCTCCCGCCTTGCTCGTCCGATGTGGCATGGATGTTATCGGGTCCGGGAAACTGACATCACACGCCGATTGGATTCAAAAAGCGGGGTGGCCACACGGACGCGTCTCGGCTTGGTTCGGAAAACAGAAGTCCTTTTACTGTTGACTCGACCACTACGAGTTAGAGTTCTCTGGTGTAGTAGTGCATTAGCTAGACAAAGGGGCGCCCGGGAAACTTGAGGCTCCGAGGCCTGTCACTGCCAGCCAAAGATTTCTCATTTGGAAGAAGACGCCTCTCGGTCGCGTTTACGAGGTACTCTACTTGTTAGTTAATCTTTTGTGGTCGAAAGTCCTTTCGGCCGAACAAGGTGGGAAGCGAATCATATTGAAGACCTTGTGGCGGTCGGAGGGGCTAAGATGCGCAAGCGAAATCACGGGAGCTAGTACTTCAGACCAAGTTTCAGTGAGTCAATGGTCAAAACTGCCGCGCGTGTTGTATGGCTCTGCAAGACGAGGCTCATAATGTTAATCGGGAGTGTTCGGTAAATCATGTCGATCGGATTGTAACAGACTTGTGCTGTAATAGCGATCGGCATGGGAGCACAAAGAACTCTCGTCCTCGTCATGTTTCCAAGAGACAACTGATTGACGTAAATGGAGTAATAGAAATCACAGGATCTGACAAAACCCGAGTTTGGGTTGACGAGCAATGAACATTTTCCTTGGTTGGACCCTTGTCAGGCCCCTTTTTTCTCCTGCGGAGAGAATATGATGCGCCCTAATATGGGTTATTATGCGGATCCTAGGATCGCGGGGAGGAGTGGACTGTGCGGGTGAAGATCTTTGCAGTTGGAAAGACGATCACGACGACGCGACCATCATTACGTTATCAGAGCAGAGAAGAATGTATCAGGGCAATTCTTGCACTTGAGCGCGGTCTTCAACTGAAGGACAAGGTCTTGGGGTCACGGAAGACAAGAACTCTGCACAACTTGTGAATATAGATACTCGCGTCATCATACGCGATGCTGCGAACATCTGGCAGTAAGCTTACTTGTCGCAAGAGCAGCTGAGGCTACTGATAACCTGCCGAGGTACGTACTCTGTAGAGCGTTCCTAGATGTACCCTCGCCAGCGGTTCCGACGAGCTTCTTTTCCACGCGAGCTTTTGCCAGGGATAGGGGCGAACCTTTTTCGGGAGCAAAATGGTGCCTGCTGAATCAAGCCTCCCCCGTGGAAGGGGCAAAGGGGCGAGCCATTCTCAAACAGTCCACAGCCGTGTTTCGTTTCATGCTAGTCTAGCATCCATCTTAGCCAATCAACGGCTGCTCCCGTCGCCAGCTCTGTTTCCTAGGCTGGCCACGGCCAATCAGATGGGGAAAGAGCGCGATTCTGGGACGAAGAGTCAACCTCCATTTTGACCAATTAGCATTGGTGATGATTGAGCCTTGGCAGGGTCGTTCGCCTTGACGCCAAATTTTGGTATCTGAACTTGATTTTCGGGTTCCAGATTGCCTCTTAGCGCCTTTGTTGGAAGGAGCAATGTAACCGGAGTTCGCGACCTGGGCATGACTGTGACCACAACAGAGATCAACTGCTCTGTGCTTGGTGAAAATGATCGTAGATAAAACAATGCCAGCAGAGAGACGGCTCAGTTTGACTCGGGGGGAGGGGTTGGCTGGGAGGGAACGGAGCTTGCTATTATTAGTGGTCAGAATGCGGGAGCCCCTCCGTTAGGGCCTGGCTATTCAACGACGAGTCCCCCAGTCCATCAGCCGCGGCCTGGTTCCTATTCAGCTGTACGGAGGCAGCACGGTGTTGCTGTTCGCCAGCGCTTGCAGACATTCGATCGAACCATTCTCCGTGCCCCTGGCGACGTCCTGTTCGGCGTTTCTGCTTCTGCACGAAAACGACCATCTCCGACCAAGATAGTTTAGCCTCAGGGAGGAAGCTGCTCGAAGTACAGCCGGACCAAAAACAAGGGAGAGGGGTCCGTACGAAAACTAAACACAATACCTGGTGATGAGCCAGCGCTGAAGTAGGTGATGGGGGGTACATGTAGCTTTTCGTCTCCCGTGCTGACCTCTGCAGCCAACAAAGCGCTGGCTTCTAGGGGTGTACTGGTCAAGCTTTGGCGGGGAAGGGGGAGGGGCTCGCCCGGATGTTTCAACTGATCGTCGCAAACGCCTTGAGATGGTCTGCCATTGAGCGCCAAGGAGAAATAGCCATTCAGCAGCACGGGGTTTTCAGAGAAGGGCCTTTTCTGTCAGGAGAAGAAAAAAATGGCATTCCTGGCGACCAGGAATCGAAACCTAAAAGAAGAAAATCCCCTCCAGCCGTCGCTTCAAACGCACGCACCTGGGATTTGATCTTCCCTTTCCTTGTGTTCAGTGACCGCCCATCATCATCTCTCTGCCCAGATTCTCCACGACCGGGTGCTAGGGTGCCCACTTTCTCACCCACACCAAATCCGCGTTACAATTCCGACCGAGTAAGCTCGGTTGGCTGCCAGACAGCCAAGCAACAGCCAGCGGTTCACTGCCCTCGGTACCCTTGCCAGTCAACAACCACACAGCCATTCTCGCGGCCTTCTCGGCCGTGTTGGACGGAGCGGAGTACTGCGATCGCCGCTCTTCGAGTGCAACTTGAACAGATCGTTGCCTATCCTGGTGGCCGATTGAAAAGTGACTGTCTCTTTTCTTTTCGACCGACATTCTCAGAAGAGGGCAAAAGCAAAGAGGCCGATCCGAATTCCCCGGAAACCGGTTCTGCACTCTATTGAAGACAGTTCACCTGAAACCCTGGCTCTGGAGCAAACGGACTCGGACTATTGCCACCTGTATATCATCTTGGACCAACCCGATCGCCCCTCGCACTTTCCTGTTGACTGACGGCCTTTTCACCAACACACCAAGACTGGCTCTTTCCGTATTGTTCTCGCTTTAATTCTTTAGGGAAACGACTACTGCCCCCGCAAACGCTACATTTCCAAGAGAACGATCCAAATATAGTCTTTAATTTCATTTGGGGCTGTTCCTCCTTCGCATTACGCCCATTTGCCACTTCGCCTCCGCCTCACTTATATTCCAGGCAGCTGCACTTCGCCTCATCCTTCACCGCCAAAGCCACACACGTTTTCCAAATTTGAATCAGCGCCTGCCGCGCTCACTCGATTGCACGACTGAATCGTCGCAAAAGACGACTCGGGAATTAATTCGACGCACTCTTTGCAAGCGAATCGAATACCGACCGCCCTTCCTACACTGTTTGGGGTATTCTGATTGGATGCTGAGCCAACAGTGCAGCAAGTTGGACGGACGGCTTCGGACATTCCTTCTACCTCAAACCCGGACCCTCCAAGGCTTTAGGTCGATCAACCCAGATTAATATTCAAGAATCCGATTTTCCTTCTTCACCTTCACGTAGATACCTTCCTCCTTGCTTTCCACGCAAGAGACTGGCAATTCCTCACCTGTTCGGGGATCGAATTTCACGGTCGAAGATCGACGTCACTTTACAGCCGCATTGACGGCTAACTCATCCATTGTGAGCCTATTCTCACTTACACCAGCACCCGCGGCCGCCCTTTGAGACACTTCGCGTTTCGGAATTCAGGCACCTCGCTCCACAAGCTTCGCCTTGCCAACGCCTATTTTCTGGTGACCGCAAGAGTAAGAGATTGCGACTAGCGATTTTCGATCTTCTATTTCCAGCATTGGAAACCCTGACAAGCGACACGGGACAGGAAATCTGTCACCTGAACAACTATCGCCTTACCGATCGGCTTTTCTCGATACCAGCTGTCGCCTATTCTGCGCATCCGTCTTATCTACTATCCCGTTCCCATTCATCTCGCGCCGCAATCCTACAAAGGTGTCTCTTTCGCGAAGTCCTTTCTAGAACGCCAATTTCCCTTTAGTCCCCCCATCATCAAATCCGACCAATTCAACATGACGAAGCGACGCAATCAATCCTCGATCGCGGGCCTCGCCCTCGCGCTCCTGCTGATCTCACCGACCGCTGTCGCCGATACCTCGCTAGCGGATATCATGAAGGCCAATTCTATCCCCGAGCAGTGTTTGCGCATCTACGAAACTCCTGTCCCAGGCTGCACTGAGAGGGATTTCGAGACCCAGACTTGCTCGGCCGCCTGTCTTCGAGGCCTCACTTCTATGCAGAACAGCATCCAACAGAACTGCCGGAACGTACGAACTACGACTGATACCCTCCTTGGTCAGACTCTGCTGGGGAACCTTGTCAGCATAATATGCCGTGGTAACGTTCGCCAGCAGACTTCCACCACTCCCGCGACACCGACGACAACGACCAACAGGAACTTGCCTACCACTACTGGAGAGAGCCGTACGACACTCACATCCCTAGTTGTGGCATCCTCTTTCTCCTTCATACCCATTAACACTGACGTAGGCCAGGATCAAGGCGGTGCCCCGACGCCTCAGCCCGCGCCCACACCAGATAATAGCAACAATAATGACGATAACGACGGTGCCAGTACCCAGGAGAGGAGCGGCGCCGAGAATTTTGACCGTCCTCAAGGTGCTGGCGGCAGTCCCTTTGACATTGTCGCGTCACCATCTGTCCGTCTCGAGCCCATACTCGCCCAGGTCCTTCTCGCTACTCTCATGGGTGTAGCTGTGATCCTGGGTCATTAGCTCGATTCGTCTCTATAATCTCCTAGCTTCACGGCTATCCGAGGGGGAAACAAAAAGAAGCCGCTTTCATATAATGTCTAAAATGGAAGAATGTGGTCCAATAACGGCGGGTTAGCTCACAGGGTTGGAATGATTAGGATGGAAGGTGGCTTCCGGTCACCCTTCACGGATTTTGCATACAAGGTTCTTCTTTGTTTCTTGTCTTTCCTTTTGTCATGAGGGTCATCTGGGTCGGCATAGAAGGAAACCCGAAAAGGTATGGAGTGTCGGGCTAGCTGCGATGCTTTTGAGCTCGAGTCTCATGGGTCAAGAGGCCCTCTGGAGGATAGGAGCATCAACCAGGGGGCCATGTATGAATATATGGGCGTGTCTTGTACTGTAGCAATTTTGATACCAAGGCGGCCTATGAGCTGCTAAATCGAGGAGATATGTGGGATCAAACAATACTGGGGCCCTCAAGTTTTGTAGGTGATAGCGTGTGCTGGGATGTGACGTCCCGCTGTCAACATCAGAATAGGGTTCAAGATGCCATCAAACGCAGCTCTACAGGTTCTGGCACGCCGACATAGAGGTGTAAGTTACAATACTTTCCGGCATTTGCGGAAGACGGTCGGAGAGACCCTAAAAACCGGCCGATAGAGACGGGAACAAACCCCACCCCACCTTCCGCTAGCCAGCTACTAATAGCGCTGGGGCAGACAGCGCCTGACGAGGGAGACGGGCCGTCGAATAATTGCGATATTGTCAGGATTATGGATGGACTTTACCTGGTTGTCACTCTATTGACCGCAAAAGGTTTCTGGGTTTCAATTTCCTTGCCCTGGGGAGACGTGGGTGGGTGGGGGGAAGAAAAAGAAACGTGCTGTCCCAATGATGATTTTTGCGTGGGAGAAAAAAAAATCTTAAAATGATCTTCATTATTGCAGGCGATTGTCAGTCGGGGGGTTTGCATGCACGTCTCATGCACAATCTGGTTGGACTTGCCTTATCAACGGCCAGGGAGAAAATTTTTGAACATCACGTAGCAACGAGCGAGGACGAAAGCAGAAGGATATGCATCTGCAAAAGCTTCTGAGCACACATTGATGGGGGGATTATGGGGGAATGCATTCGCTTGTCGGGTAGGAGACCTATTCGGCGCTTGAGTATGCCGGCGATGATGGGGTTGATTGATAGGACGAGCTCGGTTGCGAGGCGTCGTGGCTGCTTGCCTGACCCCGTCTTCGCGTATTTGCGAAAAACTCAAATTATGCGGATTTCCGCCCTCGTGAACGACGGGGCTTAAGATGCGAAGCTTAAACGAAGCCTGAAAGGAATAACAAATGTTAAGCCTGGCTGGGCATCGTTAGACGGAGGCGATTGGGCATAGAAAGAGCTCCAGGGGTTGACTGAATGGGGCCGTCCGAGGGTCTGGTGGTTTATTGAATGACAGCCAGCTGAGTCTTGGCGGAACAGGGTGCGCTGGGATTCGGCATAGAGGAGCGTAAAAAAAGGGGGACGGAAGATTGCCCGTGGTACCAGAAATGAAAAGGCGACGAAACGGGCGAGGACGGATTGTTTGTGTCTAGCAGCCTCTGCAGGTGGTCTTGCGGGAAGCCTAGAATCCTTGCGGTGATGTCCTTGGGAATTCAAATTTGGTTTGAGTGCTTTGGAAAGGGAGGGCAGTTTCTCTGGCGCGTTGTACAGTTGAAGCGAGGAATCTTAGGCTTTGTGTTTCGTTGTGGAGCTTGATACCGGGTGTCGGACATGACACGGCCAGCGGCAGCGGAGTTCATCGGTCCGGGCATCGAAAGGTACGAAGACTCGACATCAATATTCTCCTTGCTATTTCGAAGACAACCTGGCTCAAGAATGGAATGACGGAGAAAGCGAAAGCGCCACAGCTGAAACGAGCAGTCTTGATATTAGCATGTGATTCTGCCCACAATGAGCTCGAGCCGGCGCACGCTA
This sequence comes from Lomentospora prolificans, assembly GCA_029532625.1. Taxonomy (NCBI): domain Eukaryota; kingdom Fungi; phylum Ascomycota; class Sordariomycetes; order Microascales; family Microascaceae; genus Lomentospora; species Lomentospora prolificans. The sequence continues at coordinate 394,187 of JARFXM010000008.1, read as the reverse complement.
GTCGTGGCTGGCCGTCGTCCGGGGGTTGGGTTGACGACAAAATGGCGCGATGTAGAGGCGGGCCGGGGCTGAGATTAACCGTCCTCGTCTCGTCGTTCCAAGATCCGCATTCAGATTATCGGCTATCGCCTCCCCTAATAGCGATGGACCATGCCTGGGAATCGTTCAAAAGTGCAAAAGAAAGGCAAGTTGGCAACTCTCAGTTCCCTCGCCGGTCAGCATTGGGGCCACTTATGCAGAACAATTTAGCGTCGAGGTCTAACCGGCGCTCGTCTGCGTAGGCGTGCGTTTATGCGCTGGGACGTCCGGTGCAGTGGCAAATCTGGTACGGATTCGCAACAAAATTAATAGATCGCCAAGCGGCGATATTGAGTGTTGCTCTAGCATCCTTCGCAATTGATCTTGAGGCTAGAGACAGGCCAATCCTGACAAAGTGCGAGATAGTGAGTCACTCTATCAGCTCTAGAGATGCAGCATGGTCTCGAGAGAAGGAGGAGATTTTCTCCTTGGACCGCAATAATAATACCACTGGTAGTCGCCATCGTCGTCTCGTGGAAAGAATTTCCTAATCAGTAGAAGAGCGGGAAGGGAAGATTGGTTTGTGGTCCCCTCGTCACAAACCCCAGCAAGGGTGCACCTGCCCTCCGTGGTGAGCATATGCGCACCGATTGGACTGTGAGGGTCAAGGACAAGGGAAGCTCGAGGAACACGCAGGGAAGCGACCATGGAACATCCTAGGGTACGGTTCCGCTTGGGCAGGAACAATGTTAATTGGCAGGGAGTCGAGATGTTCTGTAATGAGTTCATGGCTCTGTGATTCTTCGCCGCCACTCAACAGCCAGATATTTCCCCATATCCTAGTCATTGACACAGTTTACCCATGTTTTTGTATCTTTCGAGCAGAACAATCTAGCCAGCCTCCGGGCGTGACACTAGGGGGAGACCCTGCACGTTGAGGTCTGGCCGAGCGGAGTTTAGCGTCATGAGGTGCCGATAGCTCGGTTGAAGTGGACTTTGGTGACGACAAATCATTGTACTTGTAGAATTTTGCCCCATCCCGTCCCTCGTGTGCCTTGTTATCAGGCGCGGTATATCTTTTTCCTCCCTGCGCCGTATAATGCTGGGAAGTACTTAAGCACAACTCAAACCCTGTTTCCTGGTTCTCCGGCCGAGTCGGGTTTGTCTTATGTTCCTAGACGTAGACGATCTTCAAACACCTTGGATTATATCCGCTCTAGTTTCTTTCAACCCGAACTCATCGTGTTGACGTTCTTTCGGACGTCGCTTGGTTAGTGAGAGCCCACACTCCGAGGTAAGCAAGCGCCCATTGTCACGACCGGTCCGCGCTACCAACAAATTCCAGTGCTCCGAAATTTCCTGTCCTCCGTCATTGTCACCACAAGCTCGTGGCCGCGTCGACAATCCCCCCACTCTTTGCTCCCTGCGCTGTAGATGTTTCTGCCTGTGTTTATATATGTGTATGCTAACCTAACTCTCCAAGTTCTCCTGCTATGAGCACCGTCGGATCGCGTTCTTCTCCGAGCTTCGACGATACCTCTCCTTGACGGCCGTCCGGTAGCTGTGCTCGAAAATCTGCCGGACGGAGCTCCACGATTCCCCCAGAATAATTCCCTTCCTCGCCGATAACGAGTTTTCCTCGCGGAATCTCTCGCTTGACGTTGTTTTTGCGCTTTGTAGCGATTCTAATTGGCTCATTGCGGGATAATTTTTTTTCTTTCGAATTCCCCAAACTTGGCCTCCGCGTTCTTGGCCTTCTTGGCACGACTCTTTTCCATAACCAAGCATTGCCAAGTTCTCCTCTTGAGCAATCGCAGAACTACGCCAAGCAGAACACCCGCCTTGGCCTGCACCGTTGGTCGACAAAAGCATTGCATTGCTTCACAGGGCTGAGCTAGTCGTGCGAACACTCGGAATCTAGCAGACTTCTCTTGGCGCATCTTTTTTCCTCGCGCTGAGTAGCGCAGGACACGGCCACCGCCCAGTTGGAACAATACAAGGCAGCGCAGTGCTTGGAATCACCTTTCCGCGCAGAAAGCAATCCTGTCTGTCTGCCGAGCCCCTCTCGACGACCAAACCCCTTGGTCCGTATCTGACTTTTCGTCGATACCGCTGTCGGCCTTCCTAAAATACCATAATAGCCTGTGGCTGTCAACAGAATGGCGTGGGAGCATCTTTCTATCACCAGGCCACATCTGGTCTACATCATCTTGGGCGGCTTCACTTCTCTTTTCATGCTGTGCTCCTCCGTTATCAAGGAGCGCATGTATATTGGTGAAGCCACTGTGGCGACTATCGTCGGGGTGATATTTGGGCCTCACGCGGCTGACCTTATCAATCCCCTGGAATGGGGCAATACAGATATTGTCACTTTAGAGTTCTCGCGTATCGTTCTCGTCGTGCAATGCTTTGCCATTGGAGTCGAATTGCCCAAATACTACATGGAGAGGCATTGGCGATCCGTTATCTTCCTCCTTATCCCTGTCATGACTTTTGGCTGGCTAATCACTAGCCTTTTTGTTTGGTGGATGGTTCCGAAGTTGAACTGGCTTGATTCCCTCGTCGTCGCAGCCTGCGTTACAGCTACCGATCCAGTTCTTGCCTCGTCCGTCGTAGGTAAGGGAAAGTTCGCCCAGCGAGTGCCCAAACATATCCGAGATCTTCTTTCTGCCGAATCTGGATGCAACGATGGCATGGCCTTCCCATTCGTATATCTTGCCTTGTACCTGATTTCCGGCAACCTGGAAGCGGGCCCGGTCACCTTCCATTGGTTGTGCTACACCATCTTGTATGAGTGTTTGTTTGGTGGATTCTTAGGATTTGTCATTGGATACGTCGCCAGACACGCTATCAAGTTTTCCGAAGAGCGCGAGTTGATTGATAGGGAGAGCTTTCTCGTATTCTACTTCGTCCTTTCTCTTTTCTGCGCCGGAGTTGGAAGTATGCTCGGCGTCGACGATCTTTTGGTCGGTTTTGCTGCCGGTGTGGGTTTCTCGAACGACGGTTGGTTTCACGAAAAAACCGAAGAGTCACACGTCTCCAACGTCATCGACCTTTTGCTCAACCTTTCGTACTTTGTCTACCTCGGCACTATAATCCCCTGGTCTGACTTCAACGATTCTAGCATTGGTCTCTCGGCTTGGCGGCTGGTTGTCATTGCCCTCATGGTTATTTTTTTCCGTCGCCTCCCTATCATGCTTGCGCTGAAACCTGTCATCCCGGATATTAAAACCTGGCGAGAAGCTTTATTCGCGGGTCACTTTGGCCCCATAGGTGTAGGCGCCATCTTTGTCGCCCTTCTAGCTCGTGGTGAACTAGCTACAGGCCACAGTATTCCCGAGCCAGAACTTCCACCCAAGACTCACCCGAACTATGACTTGATCCGGTTGATTTGGCCGATTGTCACCTTCATCGTTATCGCTTCCATTATAGTGCACGGTTCTTCGATTGCTGTCTTCGCCCTCGGCAAGCGCATCAACACGCTGTCACTCACCATGTCATACACGCAGGGTGGAGAAGATGGACCTACCTGGATGAACAGGTTGCCCAGGCTCTCGTCGCAGTCCAAGTCTCAGATGAAGACCATGTCGGACACTGAGGGCGAGGATATGCCGCAAGTGCCTCCCGGCACTTTGCCCCCCATTGGCCTACCCGGAAACTTCTTGCGTCGCCAGAGGGATGAAGAAGCCACGAGTAGGAATGGAAGTAGGGCCTCCTCTCGCGTGTCCCGTCGCCGTAAGAAGAAGAAGTGGGATGACGGTATTGGGCCCGGCGGCCCCGTTCAAACCTCTGCCATCTTCCCCGAGAAGAGAACGTCGGAGCTGCTCAGCCCGTCAAACGTTGCACCTCCGGTGTCAGAGAGCGATGTGCCTGCCGAGGAGAGGGTTTCCTCGTCCAACTCTGTCGTAGCAGACAATGCCGACGAGCGAACTCCTATCCCTTCAGAAGAATCGCGTGTCGAGAAGGAAGCTGAGGGAGCACCTCTGTCGCCTAAGATATCTGCTTATGAAGAGGGGTCTCAGATTGTATTCGAAGATCCCGACGGCGATGTGCTGGCAGTCGCGGACGTCAAGAAATTTCGCTCCCGGGCTGACTCTGAGGATAGCAGTCGTCAAAGTCCTAGCACGTCCGGGCCGGTGTTGACGCCAGAGGCTATGGATAAGGTCAAGGACAAATCAGAGTCCACGGGCCAGCCTGTCTCTATGTGGTCACTAGATCAACTCAAGGGCAAGGTAAACGATGTCTATCGGCAGAAAATGGAGAAGCGAAAGCAAAAGACAAACGAGCAACGAAAGCACGAGCCCGCGCGTGCTTTCCGGATCGGAAATACGGTATGTCAGTTTTATGCCGAACTAATTGGATTTGTACTAACTAGCTCTAGGTTATTGTCGAAGATGCGGATGGCGAGGTCCTTAAGACTTACCCTTTGACTTCCGAGAGACAAGGAATTGCAGGCGGCGAGCTCATGAGCCAAGGACTCAAGTACATCGGCCTTGGCAAGGTTATCTCCAACCCCTCTGCAGCTCCGGCTGAGGGGTCCGACCGAGGTAGGGGAAAGAGCAAAGCTGAGGGAGCGGGCGATGAGGAGGAAGATGACGACCGACACATCCGCTTCACCATTGGTGGTGAAGGAAGGCGGTTGACCAAGGAAGCATTTATTGAGGCAATGCAAAAGCTAGACTCACGCACTCGCAAAGAAGTCGTTGATCAGTCAACAGCATCGCTCACTGTCAAGAGGCTGGCTACGCAGGAGCCCGCTGAGTCCGCCCCCGCCGATACCACTGGTGCTGGGCAGACCGGGTCAGCGCCCACAAAGCCGGGCCCTATGATCACAACCACGCTTCCCACCCCCCAGTCTGATGTTTCCTCGGGACTCAAAGTTCCGCCCCAGAACCGCAGGCTGGCTGCCCTATCTAGCTCGACCGCCGTTGACGATGATGACGACGAAGAGACACCTGCCGAACGAAGACGGCGTGAGGCCGCCTTAGGCATGACCAGCAACGCCGACGACAGTGATGAAGAGGACACGCCCCGGGTTCCACCAGCCGAGAGGAGGGGAATCCGGTTCGCTGAAGCCTTGGAGAGAGGAAGGAAGAGGGAGTAGAAATTGATGCGGATGGTCGGAGGGACTTAGAAGGGCATATAGACTTGCATTTGGAGACGGGGACTTTTTTTCTTTTGGTTGCCACTCATGTTGTTTCCTATGCTTATATGACAGTGAGATCATGAAGTGATGGATGGGGGGGTTCATATTATGGATGAAGCGAAATTGGGATTGTTGGTCTGTGGTTCCAAATATTATAGAAGCATAGGCATACTGAGCGATCTTGATTCCGTGTCATAGCGCGACGCCGTCGTGATGATGGCCACCGGCTTTATAAATACCAGCTGCAACTTTCGAGCGATGGATGTTGTGACGATATAGGGCGGGACCCACCCCGCGACTTCCCTTCCACAAGTTGCCTGGCAGAGCTCGCCTTCAACCACCTGGATCCAGTGATGCCCTCCCCAAGTAGATGATGTTTTAGTCCACACCCAGCCCGGCCGCATTCGCTGCACATTCACAGGGACGATTCACCCACATCAGCCTGTTGCTTTCCCATCTACATTCAGCGCTTTGATACATTGCGAGTACGCTTCTGTTACTGTTATATATTCTTAAATTGATAGAGAATTTGGTCTCCTGTGTCCTTCAGTTATACTTCATTCGGCAGGGCTGCTACAAGTTCCCCTATGTTGCGACTTCCTCACCTCTAGGAACCAGAACCGCGAGTCTACCTGCGGACTGCACTTTCCCCTGCGAACGTAAAAGGATACCTCTTGTCATTGGAGGCAAGCTATGCTTAGCTCTCGAGTTTTCAGCCCCAAGTTGTTTGATTTTTCTCTTTCATCGCCACAATTACTCCCAACCACTCCTACTCCCATCATCCTCTTCACAAGCAAAATCCAGCCAGTGTCATCATAGATATGATCCTATTGGCCTACAACTTTCCTTTCCTAAGAGACAAGTTTGAGCGCCGCAAAATATTAATAAAACCGCTAACATGGCTTTTTCTCCTCCTCCTCCGGACGAGATCCCTGGCAACCCCCCCGAGTATCTAAGTGCCCACGATCTCCTGATTGGCCAGGTTGAACACGACCTCAAGGAGAGTCGTGCTCGCAACGCCAACACTTGGGGCATTTTCCAGGATCGGATCAGTAATAGCAACAATAGTGGCTACTTCATGTTAGAGAGCAACGTTTTCTATCCTATCGATCAAGTCGGGCAAATGTTCTTCCCTGATGATGGCGAACTGTCGACCAGCACACGCTTTCCCCTAATGCTAGACGATGTGCCTTGCCGGGCATGCCTCGACAGGATTGATAAGAACAATGCTCTATGGCCCTGCCAATATGCTAATGGTACGCTCTTGCTTGCTAAATACACGGAGAGGCGCTAAATTCCGGCCTTTAGGCTTGTTCATATGTGACTGGTGCCTTGCTACTGGCCTACAATGCCAACACCCAACCTTGACAGTATTCATCCCTGTCCTTATATATCGTTTGGCCTTAGAAAACTTTTTGGACGAGCCAGTGCCGAGGAACCTAGAAGTAGGAGCCTATCCCGTCTCTCGTTCTTAACATGCAACGTTCTAACCACATCAAGACCCTCATGAGTGCTGTTAGGGCGCTAGTCCGGGTACGTGAGGCCCACAGACGCCCCATACTCCAATCCACGCAGGAAGAAACGAAGAACGAGATTCTAGACAGAGTCTGGTTTATCCAGGAACAGATTGAGGACTTACCGGACGACATAATCTCAACTGAAGAGGGCCTTGTCAGAGAACTTCAACGGCATTCTACTGTGGAGAAAAAGATCGAAATCTTCAGATCCGTGAGGAGAAACATAGCTATTAGAAGATATATCTATGATCGTGTGGCAGAGATTATTGAGAAGATTGGGGTGTGAGCGTAAGCAGTAATGCTCGAATGAAAAGTCCAATTTGAGGTGAAACATAGCGAGGACGTGAGTCGCCCTGGACTGAGCCACTGCGCATTGGTCTAGAGGCCATGACAGATACATTTAATGGGAGAGTATAACCTCCCCGACGTCTCGTTAGGACGTAGCGGACATGAAGGCGGTATCATATTTACATTACCAGCGTTTTAATTTAAGTATCTTTGAACTACCCTGAGCTTGAATGTCCATGGCTGCTCCTGCCGAATATGTGAATGCTATATCTTCTTTACCAGCTTGCCCTAACCTAGATGTTCCTTCCCCTATAAATCAAGTAGTCTCGTGCTAGGAAGGGAAAAGTCCAGATAGAGACCTAGACGCGCCATTGAATACCTACCATTCCTACAGTAATAGTCTCAGACCTTTCCCTACACCAAACACCTTTCCGGCACACAAACCCGCTATTTCCACATACTCATCAGCATCAACACCAAGCCACAGAATTCACGATCAGACATGTTGTGTGTATTGTCCTCCTTGCTAACTATTCTAGTAGAAGGCTAATAGTTGGCAATCTGAACCATTAGCAGTGAAAGCTGCCATTAAATGGGTTGTACGATTTTGCGCCGGAACATGCTCCAAACAAGACGGCCCAACGCAACAAGACGGCCCAACGAAGGGGAAAGAGGCAGTTCGATCTTGTCTTGCTCTATCAATGTCGGATAAGAGTGTAGGGACCAGACCGAGTAATATTGTAGCATTAGCCTGTCTTTCTCACGAGCTATAGGAGAAAGTTGAGGCCAAGCTCCCCCTCCCAGTACGCGACCATGGCGACGGGTCGTTGTGGGAGCCATCAGAGGCCACCGGCTCGACCAAAAGTGATGACCAACAACTAATTGAATTGATCGAGAAGTTAGACTTTATTAAGGAGGTGTGCCTTCAGAGTTTTGGGGACGAAATGTGGATGAGTGCTTTTCGCTCGACCTTGAAGACTATACAAAGCAAGCCGATGAGGGCTTGATATCACAGAGCCACGTCAATGCTACACTGAGCCTGCACTCCTGCAACTGAACTAAGGAGCTGCTCATCACTATTCAGGTATTTTTGCAAAAGCCAATCAATGGAAAGTGACAGCCTTGAACTTTGACTGCTGCAGCTGGCCCATAGAAGGCACAAGAACATCGTGAACCAGTGTGCTGAACATTTAAATGGGGGCCCTACAGCATTATGTTATTATCTTTCAAGGATTTCAAACCCCCAGGTTCATTCTACTTCCCCTCCCCACAAAATAAAGGAGCTGCCCAGTTTGTTTATTACCAAGGGAGCGTGAGATTTGCCTCGACTACCACTTTGTTTCTAGAACTATACCGGTCGATATCTACACCTCCTTTTCTTGAGATGATGCAAGTACCCTTCCCTTCTCATTAGGCCCCGTTTAGAGGACAGGCTCTAACACGAGTCAGGCCCAGGACTCCCGACCGAAAGCCGCAGCCCGGCCAGTGCACTTTGACTCCCACCTCGGGCCGCAAGCGAGCCAGGCGCTCGGAGGACTCGCTCAACATCGGGGACGATGTTAATATCGTGAAGGGTCCAAAGAAATTTCCGTCCTGCGTCAATTTCGTGGAAAGCTTGTCCATGAACACTTTGGCCTAGGTGTGCCACTCGTCGTCGGGTAAAGACATCTTGGCCCCTTGGAGGATTTGAGTGATTATGCTCACCATTTGTAGATTTCAGCAAGTCATGCTACAACTGCCTGAAAAAAGGCATCCCCTGCGTTGCGGCTCCCGAGTCGGCGAAGCCCGCCGTCGAAGCTCTCACTGCTGCTTTTCAATCGAATGAGGAGAACAAGACGGAAGAGTCATCTTTTGTAAGTGCATATTTCCACTCAGGAAAACATTGAACCTGAGGCTAACTCTTCAAGACCCTCATCGTGAAGGCTCGCGAGGCCAAGATCGCGTGCATTCCGACCAGCGCTAATGGGCTCCGTACTCGCAGCTCCACGGCTACTACCCCTGTTGCCTGCCCCTGGGGACCTCCCTCAACTGCCCATATCCCCAAGGTTTCCAAGCTTAATATTATGCAGCTCATGCAGAGCATCTCCGAGTCGATGAAGCGGGTGGCTGACTGCCAGGAGACCATTGCGCGAAACCAGAGAAGCCTAGCGAGCAGTCTCGAAGCCATTGCCAAGAGCGTTGAGACTATTTCTGAGCACAGTGTCGTTATCCGTGATTGCCAGAAAGGCATCCTCGAATCTATGGGTAGGCTTTCTGGGTTCCAAGCGGGGATATATCGTACCATGGAGCGAATGAATGTTAGTATGGAACGCAGCCACCCAGAACACAAGGATGCTGAGGAGCAGCAATAAGGAGGCTATGGAGACTTACTGGCCCTCTTTACGGTATCCTGGTAATAGAGAGGGCAAGTTCCTAGGTGGATAGATGGATGTACTTCTGGGCAGTTCACCCTGTCCTAGAGGATAAAAGGGTCTCTGGTTAATCTCTAGTTTCGGAGTCTTTTTGTTCTCAGTGACTGTTAGGCTAGTCAAAGCAATGAAAACGGATACTAGTTGAGAAACAGTTTGATTACCACGAGCCTCCGCCACGTGTAGGTCATGATGCGGCGCTGGCAAAGATGACGAACCTACAGGAGGGATTCATCTATTGGGCGTGGCGAATCAAGATTTCACTTCCTATCATGAAGCTCAAAAGGCTTTTAAAAGTCCATGCTCCCAATATATTCATATTTCCGATGCTATCATTGATATGATACGGATGGGTCAACATGCTCTGCAAACATCAATCATTGTTGTTCCACCTACACACCGGCCGCGCCTTTTCACCGCGCCTTCCGAAGCAAACAAGTCGTCCAACAAGAGGTTGGAGAAATCACAATTCTCAGCAAACTCTGGCCGCTCCAACCTATAATCTACTTCAGTCATTTTCCCCGCCATCGCCACTTCCATCATCGTCGTTAACATCTAGCCAACTCCAACGATGTCGTATGTCCCGCCGAACCTGCCCCAGGGTGTAATGTAAGATCCCACCTAACCTGTTAAAATTAGATCGGATACTCTGGCATCCGGCGAGAAGGCGACTCTACCGAGCTTGCATCCTCTCAGCAGAGGTCGAAAGCGCGCTAAGATTGTCGTCTCCGACTCAGAGGACGAGCTAGACGCCTCGACATCTGTTCATCGACGGCGGCTCCCCCCATGCGTCACCTGCGTTAACAGGTTCTCCACTGCCGACATGAACTAGCAGTGCTTTCGACAGTCGGGTAAGACGTCGATACTGTTGCAGCTTCCCAAGTATCTGTTGCTTACAAAAGGTCTAGGCTCTGGAACGCGATGCGCAAAATGTGCGGCTGCGAAGCGCGCCTGCGTTGATATCCCTCCGGACGCACAACCCGTGGTTAATGCTTTCTGTGACGCCTACCTCGCATATGACGGTGACAAGTCGCCTTCACATCGGGAGGTAAGAAGGTATTTCAATCCCGCGTTCTTCTTCTGGTGCTAAGAAATTGTAGGATCTCGTCTTGAAAGCAGACGAGGCAAAGCGTGCCTGCCGAGGCAGCGCAACGAATAGCCGTTCGGTAGCTAGTCGCACCATTGGTCCTCCACCAATTTCGGTTCCCGGAGTACCCAAGACAGAAGATCTCCTCCAGGCCATTGTAGAAATGCAGCAACGTGTCGTTGATACCAACGAGCGCCTTATTAGGACTGAAGAGCGTCTCATTACAACACAAGATGCTCTTCTTGAAACCCAGCGGGCCCTTATTGAGGTTCTAAAGGAGATACGGGACGCTCGTCGTGGCGGAACTCGCAATATCACTCTTCAATGTCGCATTCCTACGTTTGAGGAGGAGTAGATGCTTGTTTGTTAGGCGGCCGTTCTGAATAGATGCGGTAGGTGTGCTGAAAGCGGGCACGAAACCCTTGTATTGAGACTCAAGTTCTTTGCCCGTGCTCTGTCACTAGGCTAAATATCTCTTAGTACAGGATTGGTTTAGTACTGTATTGAAATAGATAAGCTCCCACTGGTACTCTGTGATCGAGAACTAGAAAGCAGCTCCTCCGAGGTCCCTGTCAACCGGCTGAAGACTCACTAGGTTGTAATGCATGGTAAACATGGAAAGAGGTTCCCATGACTGTTTCTAGGGAAGAAATCTCCCGCGTGATGTGGCTCTTGGGTGGGTCGGCCCTTACATATGCCCGCTCAGTCAGGACCCATCATCTGATCCCTATCTTTCTTGCTCTCTTCTAGGCGTTTGGCTACGCTCGCTCACGCCTTCCTCGATAGCTACCGAGACAAGCTGCGTAGGGTTCTCTATATTTACTGTAATTCTCCATGTCAAATAGGTCTGATACTGCGGGTTTGAAGATACAACATTCTAATCCCATTATCAAGTTGGAGAACACGGACAAAGAGATCGAAGGTTTTTGGTGCCCTGTAAAAGGTGTATATTTAAGGAATTCGACTATATGGGTAGTTGGAAGTCCCAGGAAACTAACGGGTATTATTCCCGAAAGCATATTTTCGGGGACTGGACGACAGACTGAGGGTAGTGATAGGGGGAGAAATACCAGAAGAGTCGACCTATTTAGAACCAGAGGTGGACCTCCCTGAGATCCCACCATCGACGCAGTAACTCAGGGAAGCCGGTCGAGTTTCAATTTCTCCAGGGCCATTGTTACAGGCGAATCTAGGATGAACGGGTTCCTGATATTGATTCTGGCTACCGACGCGAGGGTTGACAGGGTCGGAAACCGAGGTGGGGAGAGAAGAGAACGTGGTTGCCGTAGAGCTCGTATTCATTGGTGCCGAAGGCACAGAACAAGTCGTGGCCGCGGCTCCGACGTTGGTCGTCGAGGAAAAGAGGGAAGAGGAAGTGTCGATCTGGCGGTGGGGGTTTAGAGGTACATTCAAGACTTGCGAAGAAGGCACCCATTGGCCGTCGGGGCGTTGGACTGCGCCCTCTCCCGTGTGTGGAATGGTGTACGGACGCCAGTTGTCGGAGCCTGACATCGTGAGAGGCGTGGGTAGGTATTGGTATCTGACTTGTTGTTGGAGAAGAGTTCGTTGGGGAAGGCCCTGGAGACGGTTTCAGGTCTCAGAAAGCTTTAGGAAAGTTGCTGAATAGCGGTAGTCTATGGAAGGAGGACTATAAATCTATGTCAGTGATGCGGTCAGAGTAGAGAATGTGGGTGGCATCAATAGGCTAGCAGCACAATGATCGATGATGTATGCAGGACACAATCCACATCCAATATGCCGATAGTCCGTTGGAAGATGAAACGATAGGAGTGAAGATGAGGTGACACGGGCTGCTACTTACTCTAGACTGCAATGAAGTAGGACCGGTCTCTGTTTCGCAAGGATTTTCTTTAGGGGTTCGGAACTACGTAGTCTGGTGTTAGGATCATGACCATCGATAAGGGCAAGTAGAGGAACAAGCTTAGCTTACTCTTACTCAGTTGAAGCAAGAGTGGCTTGGCTGTTGGCGGATATTCTGATGGCGTCCAAGGACGGAGACAAACGAACGGAGTTACGTAGTGAAGTTGAACGATGTCGAGGAGTAGGACAGGTGGGTGGTTTGGTGACGTACAAGAATCAAGCAATTGTATGGGATGGTCCTGCAGTTGCTCCAGTGTGGTAGGGGACAGAGACCCGGCTCATCGTTCTTTCCACTAGCCGAGAACTATCACTTCCTACAGATCCCATAAAGCGACAGCGTTCACAGTAGGGCCCGCAGTCTGATACTAGCCGACTTTGCCCTGGCTTGCTTCGAACAGGCTTGGACTGCCTTTAAATGTTCGGAAGCACTTACACGCGGCATCGCATGATTTTGATGCTGTGACCTACCAATCAACCATGTGGTTAGATTTTTCCGCAAGGAAAGGGAATCTCAATGAGTTCGGTATAGCCAGAGTCATATCAGTGAAGCGCAAGATATTCCCTATTTGCAAGAATTATTTCATCGTTGTAGAAACTGGGCAGATTGAGAGAACGTTCTTGAGGTTGAAAGGTACAAAGTACATTAAGAGGTCCATGACTTCCAGGGGCCAGCCTGGCGACGATTGGGTCTAGCCCTGGAGGGGTAATTAGTACCTCCCAGTGATTGCCCACTACAGTTGACACGACAGTCACTAGTACCTAGCAGCGATCGCAATAGCCTCAGGGGGGTCAAGCTGACAGCCCAACCTGGTCCCCGGATCGACAGCTGAAAGGCGCACATACCACTGCGAGCTTGACCCGATTCTCGTCATGAAGATCTGCGAATTCTGCCATCTTTTCTGCAGCAGCAGAATTATCCCTCCCCCTCACCCCCGTACCGCCGTATAAAAGCCGGCAATGGACCCCAATGAGAGAGACAGCCCCCTGTCTATCGCCTCCAACGTAGTCGGGATCCTCACCTTTGTGGTCGCCGTAGCGGCCGCCATCTACGCGCGCATAAGCTACCTGCGGAACAGCGACGAAGAATACTTCCGCGTCAAGGCGGCGTTATCATGGTACAAGACCGAGTCGACGTGGCTGGCCGAGCTCATACAGGCGGCCGCCCTCGACGGCGGGCCGTCCTCGACCTCCGCAAAGGGCCAGCCATTCTCCCAGCAGGGCCAGAACCCGCGGCCGCACCTGCCGGCCTACCAGCGGTTCCTCCCGGAATACCAGATGTACGCCTACGTGATGGAGGACTTGGATAGGTTGGAGAAGCGCCTGCTCGAGATCGTCGAGGAGACGGAACAGAGGGGCGCGGAAAGCGATAGGCGGAGGGGGGAGAGCTGGACGCTTGTGCCGAGCAGCTGGACGCTGGGGTCCGGGGTGGCCATGGCGTGGTTGCCGGTCAGGAAGAAGGCGCTGGAGCTTGTGAGGCAGCGGGATGCGTTGACGGGGAGGGTGCAGTTTGCGCAGATGAGCATGGTGTCTTCGTAAGTGTTTCTTCTGGTGGCGTATCCGTCGTGGAGTGACTTGGAAATGACTTTCTATTAGGCGCATACGGGACCTGGAGACGAGGGTCAAGTGGATGGAGACGATAAATTACGAATCGTTGGGCCGGCTCGAACGGTCTATGACTGAGCACCGCGAGGAGATGCAGAAGCTCGAGGACCTCGTGGGCCTACTTGGGAAGAGGGACATGAGTAGATATAGCGCCGACGTGCAGAGTATCGTGGACGTAAACGCTAAAGCGAAGAGACTTTCTGCATCGCTTGAGAACGTGGGTAGGAGAAAGGGAAGGAGACATGAACGCAGACCGAGCACCCCGCACTCTATAGCAAGATCATTATCTAGATGACGACAGGATACCAATCAAACATTATCTACATTTACATGTGAAGCTTCGCAGTCTCTCGCCTGGGTTGGCTTTGTGTATCGTGTAGTTTATTTTACCTCGTAGTCTCCATACCAGATGAAGGCGCCCGCACATGCGACGCTGACAACGGAGAGCACGAGGTTCAACTCGATGACTGTCCAAAGCCACATGCACGCCAGAGGGGGCGCCTTCTTCTGCACGGCTAGATATCCCTTGGAGTTGGTGATGTAAATGAGGTAGCACCCCGACAAGATGCTGCCGATGAAGAAGATGGTCTGGCGTGCGGCGTGCTGGTAGCGAGTGGGTAGACCAGGAATCAGGTTCGGGCTAGAAACGTGGGGGTGGAGGGTGTAGAAGAGAGCTAGGAAGACTGAAGAGCAGCCAGTTAGCGATTTCCCAAAGGAAATGAAGGAGGCAAAAAGATATCAGCTCCGAAAGAATCCACATACCCGCAAATGCTTGGGCCGTCCGAATGCCGATAGCCCTCCAGTTAATCTCCTGGGCGTACTGGTGCTGCACCAAGGTGTCGAGCGTGAAGTGCAGCATGGCGATGGTGACGGTCCAGAGGACGGCCTCGGCAACGCGCTCTTCGCCGGGACTCATCACGTTTTCATCCTCTTCGGACGCGGCGCTCGTGTTGGAGCCATCCTTCTTGGCGGCCGCGGTCTTCGCGGCGGCTTCGCGGCGCTTGGCCTCCTCAAAGAGGTTCCTTTCCTCCGCCCATTTGTACAGCGTCTTCTCGTTCGGATCGGGGCCGGACCGGTCGGGTTGGGCTAACTTGATCTTGGGTTCGTTTGCGTCCTTCCGCTTGCGAGCCATGGCGGGCGATCGTTTGCGATTTGGAAAACAGCGCGTGTTGGGGATGGAAATCTCGGGTCTGGTGATGGTTCCGAATCGGGGTAGGTGGCTCATGGGAATTTTTTGTATTTTTACTTGGATTGATGTAATGTGGTAGTAATGTACCAATCGATCAAGTGTAAGTAATAAGAATCGGTACCTCCATGTCGGTCCATGTCCCCGATCCAGCATGAACTCACTTGCTGGCATGTGCCAGTGGCCTGCTTGGCTTTCCTGATGACGTCGGGGCCCTAATATTAATTACCGTCCATTGCACCTTCGTACGAGAGAAGTGGTAATACATTGATCAATTGAGATGGAAGCCAGCAGTGGCTTGCCCTGCCCTATCAGAGGTCCAGGGTATTACGGACAAGTGGCTATTTCGATCCCGCGCCATGGCCAGCAGCCTGGCACTTCGACACCGGAAGAGCTCTACTAAAACCCCCAAAAGACACGACCATTGATGTGCGATCATTGATCCCAGGTTTTCCCCGATCATCTTATCCTGGTTTCTTCAGACAATGGCTCCCGACCGCATGCAGCCAATCGTGGGATAAAAAAGTTCCGGCCACTATCAAGACCCGTAGATTTGATCACCAGGCATCGGGACCCGCCGTCATTATATTTCCCCGGAATCCGTCCTGGCCTGGCCAGCCCACGACCACAAGAGCTAATTAGCGAAGCGACCAGGGGGTAGCCCTCCAATTGAAATCGCAAGGTGGCATCAATCAATCTCGCGGGACACGAACAAAGGGACGGGAAACCGATCTGCTTCCTCTCTCCTTTCTTCCTCCTTCTCTCCTCCTATTCTCTGCCAGGCCTCACCACCTCGCGATCCCAAACTCGCCGCGGACGCGTGCATCGTGAAAAAAAGGAGTTGCATGCGCATTAGAGCCCGAGCTTATATTACTGCCAGCTGGTGAGAACCACTTTATATTCCATTCCTGCACTACGACCGACCCCCCACGAAATCCGGGCACCACATTGCCTACCCGCCCCTCCATCCCGCATTTGCAAACGAACGTCCATTTTTTTCGAGCCCGCGAGCTCCCTTAAACCGAGCTCGTGGCCTATACTCTTTGCCGACAAATACCGCGGACAGAGTTCCTTTTTGAGCCTTCTTTTTCTTTCCTTTGTTTGGGCCATAATATTACTTTTGTGCTTCTTCGCAGCCCCGCCACCATGTTAGACGTGCTGATCTACGTGGGCGCCGCCCTCATCGTCATTCCGTGCATCTACACCTACACTGCCTCCGTCATACAGATGCGCGTTCCCCGCCTGCAGAACAAGCGCATTTGTCTGCTGATCGCGCATCCAGATGACGAGGCTATGTTTTTTGCGCCTACGGTGCTAGCACTGACGAAGCCTGAGACTGGAAACCATGTCAAGGTCTTGTGCCTGAGCTCTGGTGGGTGATACCTTTCCTCTGACGCTTGGCAGGACTTGGGCCGTGCTTGCCTGGAGACTCGGCCATTTTTGTCAAGGGGTTCTCGAACCAATTAGCATCCGCAAGTCCTGGAGCTGCTTTGCGCCTGGAGACCTAAACGCGCCTTTCTTGCTAACGTGCCCTTTCGCAACTAGGAGACGCAGCGGGCCTAGGAGAAACCAGGAAGAAGGAGCTCGTCAAGAGCGCCCTCGCTCTTGGTGTCCGTCATGAGGACGACGTGTGGGTTGTTGACCGACCGTAAGTTCTTTATACTCCTCATACTCCTCTCATGTTGCTCGCCACAAAAGCTAACTCATATCCCTCCCTCTCCTCACAGAGACTTCCCTGACTCCATGACGACCACTTGGGAAGCCAGCAAAATCTCCGCCCTCCTCTCCGAGGCCTTCGCCCCCGCCAACCTCCGCGGCTCCCCTGCCAAAGACCGCCCCACCGCCGCCATCGACGTCCTCATAACCTTTGACTCGACCGGAGTTTCCTCCCACCCCAACCACATCTCCCTCTACCACGGCGCCCGCACCTTCCTCGCCGACCTCATGCGCGGCAAATCTGGCTGGGCCTGCCCCGTCGACCTCTACGTCCTCACCTCCGTCTCCATCCTCCGCAAGTACCTCTCCATCCTCGACATCTTCGCCACCCTCCTCACCTGGACTTTCGCCGCCGGCTTCTCCGGCGCCAAGAAGGGCGCCAAGGAGGCGCAGACTCCCAGGCCCGAGGCCCTGCTTTTTGTGAACCAGCTCGTCGGCGGCGGCGCGCTCGGCGCTGCTTGGGGCGCTATGACGGAGGCGCATCAGAGTCAGATGGTGTGGTTTAGATGGTTGTGGATTTTGTTTAGTCGGTATATGGTCATTAATGACCTTAGGCGGGAGACTGCCAAATAGTAAACAAGAGATTTTTCAAGACTCTCTCCGCGCACGAATCGCGCGTGAAAGCTTCGGCTATATATATATATATATATGTATATGTATATGAAATTGGGACAATGAGAGTCCGGAGGATTATGATAAGATTTGGTTACGGGGAAAGGGGAAGGGGGGATTTGTCTTGTGTAAGTTGGTGCTTGACCAGCTTGCCCGATATGCCTCGGGCTCATGGAGTTTCGTCACGGCGAGGAGTTTTAGTGGGGATCGCATTTTTGCTGATTTTATTATATTTTTTTCATGTTTTAATCCAAGAATGCATCATCTCAACACCAATACAACGATGGTCCACAAGATTGCCCACGAAAGAAAAGAAATAAACAATATCGATGCGTGCGTGGCAGCAGCCGAATAGCTATGATTGTTCAATTCTCATCGGTACACGCTCGCTAGCTTACAGCTTCTTGTCCGTCTGCTCACCCTCGACATCCTCGAGTGTCGGATTCGGGTCATGCTTGAGCCGGTCCCTAAGGCGGAGCTGTCCGTGTTTCTCCGCATACAGCGAGAGCCCACCCACGTGCCACTCGCGCTCACCGGGTAAGTTGACCTCGTACTTCTTCCAGGGGAATCTGACCTTGCGCATGCCCTCGCGCTTCAGCAGGATCGTCTCCGGCGCCCACTCGGGAGCGCGGTTGTCGCGGCCGCCGCCTTCGTCCTCAGCCGCCGGTCGACGGTCCTCGCTATGCTCGTCCTCTTCGAGCTGTTGTTCGGGTGCCTCGTTGACCGGCACTCGAATGCTGAGTTTGGCAGACGGCGATTCTCTGTGCGTCCGGAGGAAGCCAATCCTCCTGTTATCGTGGGGAATGTATACTTTGCCGGTCCAAGTCCTGTACGCGAGCTTCTGCGGCAAAATATCCCAGAATTCAGCCAAGAAGTTTGGAATGACGACGTCGGCTAGGCGAAGCCTCCTGGAGTCGGCGGTTTTGAACCGGACGGCGCGCTCGGCCCTGCGCAGCCACAGGCGACACAGGCGGTCAAGTTCGTAGGATGCTACGTAGAGCCGCTTCTCGAGTGCAGGAGAGGCGCGCTGGCCGAGGCGGATATTGGCCGCGAACGACGCCGCCTCCCTGGCGACGGCCTTCTCGTATTCGACCGTTAGCTTGTCTAATTCTGCTCGTGCTTTGCGAACGAGATCAAGGGAGTCGATCAGTTGACCGGATAATAGCTCCATCTTTGCGGTGTTGACTAGGACTTCAAAACTTGGGGTGAAGTTGAAGGTGCCTTGGGAGAGGGTATTTAGAAGCTCGGGCATCTGGCTGGGAGAATGGATCCTCCTCGCATCCTGCACAATCTGCCATTCCGTTTTTGCCGGCTTGGAGCCATGAACATGGGCCCAGCTAAACCACTCGGACCAAACATCCTGGGTTACTTCGATGTTGTAACGGCGCGAGACGTAGGCAACCAGCTGTAGGGCGAGGTCGAGCTCGCCGTTAGTGCCGAGAGCACGAGCGATGGCCAATAACAGCGGCTTCCCCGGCCGGAGGGGAGAATTTTGAGGCATGTCGACACCCCCGGTGATGGATATCTCGCCACTCGCCTTGTTAATGTTGACGTGGATGCCGTAGCACTTCCTGAGAAGGAATCTGAGCAAATGACTCGAACCTGTCCGGCAACTAGCCACAAAGACGGTGCATAGCAACTCCTCCGTAAGCCCCGCGGTTCTGAGCCGGCTATAGGACATGACGCTCCTGACGATCCTGGACTTGGAAAGCGCTCGATGCATCTCTTCGTCGGTTACCGGATTGACCCTGAACCAGTGGTCCTGGTTAATGCGGACGCTTAATCGGAGCCTGTCGAGTGCCCGGACCATATGGGCGGGATATTTTTTCAGGTTAGGGTGCATGTCGCGTGGGCGCGCCCGAACCCTGGCCTTGTCGTACTGGTAGTACAGAGGTTCGGTCAAAAACCTCGTCTTCAGAAACTCGCCTAGCACCCAAGGCTCACTCAGAAGCAAATGGCCGTGGTGGTGAGAGGCGTCTAGTTGCTGTATCATGGCCAAGATCCCCCGTACAGCGTCTGGTTGTGACGCGGCTCCCGCGAGCCTAAACAGCACCTTGAATGCTGAGGTAGGGGTAGGAACGCCGGCATCTAGGCGCGCGCGAATTATTTCCTGGAATTTGTGTAAAAGGCTGCTGTAAATTATCCGCACGCCGTGCTTGTCGAGGATACCCTCCGCCAGTCCATGGCCCCTCATTCCGGGCGTTATGGTCAATCCATCTAGATGGTCGACTTCGCCGTGTGTCTTTGTAGGATCGATTGACTCGAGGATCTCGGCGAATTGGGCACCAGGAAGTTGGATGAGCTGTTGCTTGAAGATCTCGGCATTGCGCCCAGAGCGTAGGTAGCCAAAAGTCGCCACTGCCGCTCGAGGATCCTTACGCTGGATCGCGGCAAAGAGTTTATGGAGGATGCCCTTCGTTGCGGCGACAGTATCGGAATTGGGGATCGGCGCTTCGAATAACGAGTCGAATTTATCGGTGCTTCTCTCGATTGGGTTGGGAAGAGAATAATCGCCAATGATGCCGGCGAAGTCAAAGGGGTCCTTGTAGTCTTTAATGACTTCGCCAAACTCCTCCGCAGATTCGTCCGAAGCATTGGTCGTGAGGCTTGGCTCTGAGAAGTCTTGGACGGTGGCATAGGTCCTGGCGGTGCTGTGGGGACTGGCGGTGGACCTGGACTCTTGTCGAAGCTGGTGGAGAGCTCGGCGGAAGCGTACGTTGAGGATTCGCTGACGCGTACCAATTGGAGCGCTCTGGAGACGCAGTCCACGCAGGACGACGCCCGACGTTGAGAATTTGCCCAGCATGGTTCGTGACCGACCCCAGGTTTAGAGAACTGTGGTATGGGTGGTTTGAAGAGAATCGGAGACGGGAGGATTGAATGTCTAGGGAAGTCGTGTGTCCTCGTCGCTAAGAGGCCAAGGTACCTTCCCCTGTCGAATCCCCGCTGGGAGATAATACAAGGTAGCTCAAATCGCTTGGATCTTGTCATCACGTGCAGAGGTACTTTCGACGATTTCCCCGGATTTCTCAAGAAGCGCACTGTGCGTTTGTCGAGATCTTTTCACAAGGTTACAGTGTGAAATTCAGCGCCACTAGACGCCCTGGCACTCACTGACTCCGAAATCAAATCTGCTCCCATCACAAGCTGCTGGTCGCGCATTGTCTGCTCACTCATATCCTGTAACTACCCCTCAGCCCGCCGCGAACACCCGGACATCTCCTCCTAAGAACTCACATTTGCCGAGTGTAGATCATACAACTCGAGGACAATGGCGGACGCTGGCGACGAGTCAAACCTTGTATCCGAACCCCTCGATCTCGTGAGGCTGCTTCTCGATGAAGTTGTCTTTGTCAAGTTGAGGGGTGACAGGGAGCTCAAGGGAAAGCTTTACGTGAGACAAGATCACCTTTCTTTTTTTCTTATCCTTTGGCTCTGGGGGCGCGAACGATTCGGTATCAAGATGGCTAACGCATGCGGCTTCGCAGGGTTACGACAGCCATTGCAACATCGTCCTCGGCGATGTAGAGGAGACGATATATGTCGTCGATGATGAGGACGAGGCCGACGCGGAGCCCAAGGTTTGTACTCCCTTCTTGTTTCTCGGGCCCTGCGGGCTACGGCATTGACACCCTTTCGTTTAGACTGTAAGCCGCAAGGCAGAGATGCTCTTCGTCAGAGGTACACTTTCCACCCCCGTCTCATCTTCGGAATTGCTAGCTCACACCTCTTCACAGGTGACAGCGTCGTTCTCATCTCACCTCACGTTCCTTCATAGTAGAATGCCTAGAGGTTGAAAGAGAGAGTGGGTGAGGTACAAAAGTTATCTTCATGCCGAGTACGCATCTTTGATTTGGGAATGGCGGTCTAGAGCAAACTAGGAATCGAACTGGATGCTTTGCAATGGATATGAGAAACGGAGTTCTTAGACGAGCCATAAAGCCAGTCGTGGCATGGCTTGATTCACGAATGAATGTTATTTTCGAATGATTCCCAAGACGGCACGCACACTCTTCGTTGCGCGACACTTGTCGAATTTGACGTCATGGGATGGAGATTCGTCGAAACGAAACAAGGCTGAGAAGAGGACACCAGGAACGTATAGGGCGCCCGAAACAACATTGTATCAGAGGCGGGCAATGAGCGTTCGAATATCTTTGGGTCCATTCAAACCGTGCAGCCTTAACGTCAGGCTTGATACATTGTGCCCATGCAAACCGTGCCCGTGCAAACCTTGCCCGTCAAGCTGAGGATATGCCCATCGGAGAAAGTACGACGCAACCTCGACCTCGCGGGGTTCTGACGAGATGAGAGAGCCCCAATGGCAGATTTGGTGCCCTCAAAGTCGATCGCCATAGGCAGATTGGGGTCAAGTGCTAGGCGTATCCGACGTTCTTGACGTATGTGAAGATGTAGAAACTTCCTTCGAGGGACGCGTTTGGAGTGCCGTAGCTGTAGCAAGCTCTGTATCAACATCCTTTGATGATGGTGACCCATGAATCTCTATTACTACTTGTATTTTGTTCTCGTTTCATCATTTGTTCATATGGACCCGTATTTCAGCTCGACCCCATGCTTTGAGAACGGGCAGCCCATAAGCTGAAAGTCCCGTCTCCAGTCCGCCTTATCTAGGCACCAGCTCATTCTAAACATCTCCCAGTTCCGTCTACACGACCCCAAAAAATTCCCCAACTCACCACCGCCCATCCTCCACATCTCCATCTCGAACACAAAACAACAAAAAATTACAATAAAAATAAAAAAGAACGAAAAAGAACGAAAGGAGGCAGACCAACCCCCAAAAACCCATCCCCAAAATATGACGATTGACACCACTCCAATCGCCGCCCCGGCCGCCCTCCCCATAGATACCATCTCCACAGAACCCCCACCATCCAGGACGCCCCCCCGCTTCGACCTCACCTTCCACTCCTCCCTCGCCCCGTGGAACAAATCCGTCCTTCAATGGGGCATCGACAATGACAAGCACTTTGACGGCCTCGCCGTCGGCGCCCACGTCTACGACGCCGACAACCGCCTCCTCCTCGTCCAGCGAGCCGCCCACGACTCCATGCCCAACCGGTGGGAGGCCCCCGGCGGCGCGGCCGACGCGACGGATTCCACGCTCTTCGAGGCGACGGCCCGGGAGCTCTGGGAGGAGACGGGGCTGGTCGCCCGCGACCTGAAGAGGATCATTCCCGAGGCCGAGGGTAGGGCGCCCGGGTCGGTGTTCACAAATAGGACCGGGCGGAAAATCCTGTGTAGGTTTTCGTTCGAGGTAGAGGTTCAGAGCTGCGAGGGGGTGAGGATCGACCCGGAGGAGCATCAGGATTACCTGTGGGTTACCGAGGAGGAGGCCAGGGCAGAAAAGGTTGGGGAAAGGGAGATCCCAATCACCAACCAGATAATGAGGTCTGTAATCCTTGAAGGATTTCGACTGAGGAGACTAGCGGCGGAATCGAAAGACGCTGTCATAACCTAAACAAGGACATAGGCAAAGGGATGGAGCAATGTTGGAAGCTGCGAGGTTTGACTCTAAGATACTGTCGATTCCGAGCCAACAAGCTCAGGAGCCTGTGCACGCTTAATACAGTGCCTACTATGTGCTCTCTACAATTCCGGAGGGTCATCCACTTGGGAGGTCACCGTAAGGTATTAATCTTAATCTACATCCTAGAGCTGACTTGACAGACTGGTTGTGGATACCCGGTTCTTGTGCGTACGGCGCTTCCAGGGGTATTCGCAATTCCCCCGAAAAGATTGCTTGGGATAAGGTTGGCAGCTAGCCTCTTGTCCGCTTGAGCCTCGGATTCCAAGATTGTTCCGAACCATGCCATATGATGTGATTACGCCTCTTGTGATTGTAAGTCATTCCGTCGCTAGACGGTTTGATGTGGGAGTAATTGAATGATGTATGAGTTAGGGATGGCCGTGAGAGTAAGGCGGCTGAAGGTACAGAGGCTCTTCACTCTAGCCTTTCAGTCTAAAGGCAGGTTTTCTATGCCGGGCTCCAGACTAGACTTTGATTTTCTTGCTTCCAACATCGGTTCTGTTTGTCAGTGGTTTCGTTTACGGTGGGCGCTGCTGGGTTTCATTCATAGCGAGAGCGAGTGGCGTCTAAACACGGCGGTGTCAATAGAAGGTCAGCTTCTCCACAATGTATCGTTGCTCAAGGACCGTTGCGGGGAACTGGCTTTGAGTCATTTCCCAGGTCGAATCAAACGTGGAGGGCAGCTTTGATCTATGACCCGTTGATTCATCGCTTTCCTTAGGAATATCGATAACAACGAGACATAATTCAGGTATGAGATCTTTCTCACTCTAAGCCCGACCTCTTTAGTACAGATAGCCTTCTCAATGCATAGTGTGCATATCAGTCGAGATAGTCCTTGACTTACCGCCCTTGAGTAGAACCCACAAACTGCGCTGGCCGTTCTTCGTGCGATGGCCACACAGGGCCATGCTGTCGGGGTCGTGCTGAAGTTGGTGGAAAAGCGAGGCCGAATAGCCCTAATTAGTTAGTATTGACCTTGTATCCCATAGTTAGCTCTCTACACTCTTGTAGGGTTTCCATCGTGTCGGGGCAAGCCTACCCCTAATTCTTTCAAGTACTGTTTGACCCTATAATCTGTGTCTATCCTATTAATACGCTCACCTTTTGTGTATTGATCCCTCCTCCTTCATCACCCAGTCCTCTGCATCCAGACGGATTGCTTCAGCACGTCCTGTAAACGTTCTATGAGCACCCCAGAAGCGTGGCGTGAATCCATGACAACTCGGGATTTTCATTGTGCCAAGCTAACGAAGGTCGTGGGTGTCTGGGTCCGCGAAAACACAGGCATAGCGGGAGCTGGGTGGACAAATTGTATGCGGGGGGCTCTTTATCTCGACAAAAGCATGGACTCTCATCCGGAATTCGAGGAAACCAAAAGGCGATATGACGGAGATTCAGGATTTGGTAGAGGCCAGTCAAGTCCTGGCTCGCTCTGGAGGCCGCTTCGATCTGCTCCATTAGAGATGAACATTGCGACAAACGCAAACGCCTAGTAGTGTCCTGTCAACTGAAGCGCTCTCCCAGTGAGATTAAAGATACTTCCTTGGGTGTGACACATATTGAAATGGTCTTTCAAATACCGTACTGCTTCCAGGTCCCCAGAACGTAGCACCAAGCTTCTTTGTGGTATGCCTTCATAGCCCCCCACCCATTGCGAAATAGACCATCTTTGGTATGACGACCATGCCTCTTACTCCTCTCAAGTCGTGGGCCATTTGAAAATCAGCGATTCTTAGACACTCGCCAACGAGAACCTCGCCGCTCTGTCGGATATAACCAAGCTGGACAGGTTCGCAGTTCTTCGCCTGGAGACGAATTCCGGCAATATATCGCCTCCCATAGACCTTGGTGACTATGACAAACATGTCCAAAGGATTATTGGGAAGCCAAGTGACCTTCTCTCGAAACTCCATAAGGGCCCGGAATCGATTCCACCGGCTTACTAGTAAACCTAACTGACGCGATCTAATGTTTGCTCTCGAAGTTGGTTCTGTTCTCTTATAACGGCAGGGACCAAAGTATTTTTATCGGCACACGTAGTGCTAGTGATGGTATCGATGAGTCTCCGAAGCTTGCGTGCAAAATTCCAGGTCCATTCTCTGTTTCCTATGAACCTGTCATAACGCATAGGCTTTGGAAGGAGGAGGCAGGAGGGTATCGACATGCTGATAAACACTCCAAGAGACTTTTTGCCTTGTGCTTCCCATGCAAATTAGCTTTATACTCAATTTGGCTTTATTTAGCCAAAGATCTGTGATCTCTTGTACTATCAAACTATGCTAGATCAATTGATGAGTCCTATAACACACAAGATTGAGATAGTAGACTTAAGACAATCTGAGAGTTACCGCGCAGAAGGCGTGGAGAGTTGAGAATGTGGACTTCTGTACGTCTGGCGAAAATGGATTGGGGTTCATTTGACATCGATGATTGCGGCCCAGGATCTAGCTAGATATATAGACAACACAAGGGCTCATCTCACGACGAGCACCTTCTTTTCTGTACACACGATACCAAACTTAAGAGTTCAAATGTTCACTCACTGCTTTGTTAAGCCGACCTCCGTCACACCTGCTGTAGAGATTAGAGGGCTATAGGAGAATGTGCTCTATATTGAAGTAGGAGCGAAGATAAATGCTGTCGAGGCTACTGAGGTCATGTTGAAGGGAGGAACTGAGCTTATGAGCACAATTTAGCGAAGGTGTTTAGAGCGACGGTCCTACCCAAGAGTTGAACGGCTGGCCATCGACTGCTATTTGAAGGTCTTGGCGAGAGGCTGACTACCGATTAACCACGTACTATTAGTTAACTAGCCTTCTTAGAAGGCCAACCTTGGAAAGTTGAGATGTTCGATTTCTTCAGTGCTATGTCTAGTGTTGAGCATCGCAAGCAGCTGGCGGCGTCAAACATTGCCTAACGTGAGCCGACCCAAGGGTCCTTCGGGTGAAATCTGGACAGTAGCGCCAGCTGGCACGGCGGGTCCTTCCAAAACTAGTAATTCCAAAGAATATCGAGAGCCGTGTTCCAACGAGTTCTAACCCATATTACAATCTGTGATTGAATGTTTGAAGCGAAGGGGCGGAGGAAGCCCGTGCTGGGTCGGTACGCAGATGAGCTGGCCTTGGGCCTGCGGCCGCAGGATGGAGCGACTTTCTGAGTAGCCAAGACCTTCTAGTAGTGTTACGTAGCAGTCATCTGCAATGTTTTCTGTTTTAGTTTTGAGGATTGACGAGAGCACGTTTTACGTCTTGGGTCTGTGTGTAATAATAGCGGACGCCAAGTGTGGTCAACAGCAGAGTGCTATTTTGCCGCATCACCGTCGCCTCGGCAAGCGCAGGAGCTAATGCCCTGACTTGTCTATTTAGGGTATCGTGGGAGCATCAGCCCGGGGTACATGATCCAAGGATCGAGGAGAAACAATATTTCTCTCGAAAACTCCACTTTCGAGGGTTTGCCAAGGGAGGAGAAGATGGGGTAAAGCGGAAGACAAGCAGAAGGGCGAGGGTGCCCTCCAACGTGCGTAGATGCACTGCAACTCTCTGAGCAACCATGTGAGCGCGGTCAAGTGTTGCGATTGAGGTGGCCAAATCGGCTTCGATGTTCGGTGTGGACAAGCCAAGAGCCAATCAGACGGGCGCTAAGTTTGATCTATCGAGCCTCGATCACAAGCCCCAATCATCATCGTTAGTTGGCCCGCTTAACACCGAAGTAAAAGGCTTGGCCAATCCTCGGCGGACCTAGGGGAAGATCTATAAGAGGGATAAACCATGCTCGCGATCTTAGGAGATAGCCTATGTTATTGCTTGTGATATTGAGACGACGTGCCTAGTGTATTCTCGCTAACCGAACCTGTCAGGTGGTGGCGATGTGTGGACAGCTAGGGGGGGAATATGCCTGAAAAAAAAAGAGAAAAAAGAAACAGCATCGATAGTGTCCCTTGCGCATAATATTGTTTTGATCTGGGAATGCGATTCGATAACGAGTTTAAGACGCCCAAGGCCTGCAACTGTTTAAGAGCTATCCAACACATTAATGTCCCAGGCGCGGCAGGGATAGGGGGGAGATGGTTTTAGATGGTGGCATTGGGCTTTGTACGGATTGAAAAATACAGCTGGCAACGGAAGGATTGTTGGAAGCGGAATTGCACTAGCAAGGCTGGGGTCACAGTGCAGGCGACGAAGAGAAGTATTGCATCCATGGATTGAAGTGAAGCCAGGAGCTGGCGAAACGGTAATACCTCGAAAATCGGCCGCTGGCCTTCCCGCAAAGTACAGTCTTGAGTGACCTCGGATACTGGGTGCTCCGGGCAGCCAGCATCCATGGATATGAGGGGACCGCCACCCGCTGGGACGTGCCCGAGTTCGTGTATCAGATGACGGCTGAAAATGTCCCGACAAAGATCGGATACTTAGCTTTTTTTTACCTTGAAGGGGGGCTTCCGGTGCTGCTGAATGTACGATGGGCGAGGAATAATGTCAGATTGGAGTTCAAACGTGTGTCGACTCGCATCGAGACTGCGTTCGGTGTTGGTGAGCCATTGAACTGTTACGGCCCGAAGTCCAACGGCCGGCCCAGTAATGGGCAAGCTGAGTTTTCCCAGGCGCGATTCAAACATCGAAAGCAAGGATCATAACGGGATGATACAGTGAAGAGGGAGAACTTTAAGCTACGAGGTCGCATTTTCCAAGAGGAAACATTAATGACAGTCAGATGGATCTCTGCACTACCGCGGCTCGCCCTAAGGTATGGAATACCACGAGACCTACTAGCGTCCTCATGGGGTTGGCTAGTATCAGGTACTAGTCGCACCGGAGATGGCATCCATAAAGATTGATTTACCATGGTAGCTGCGACTAGGCGAAGTTTACAACGGCAAGAGCGGGACGTGCCATCAACGGATGACGAGGATGATGGATGATGAGGATGATCGATGATGATGAAATAGCCCACATCATTTGGCCATCTGTCCCGTGGAGACCATGATGAGGCAACAGTCTTTTTATCTTTTCTCGTTTACCAGTAGTCGGATCTCGGGAGCATATACCCACTTTTACTGGTCTCGCAATGGATATGGATCAATTGCAAGGTTCGCCCAAAAGTCGGCATCCATCTCTTTTTGCCCATCAGCCTTTTTTGCTCGCCCTCGACACTCTCCCCATCGTATTGTTCCATCGCTGCACGACTCCATGGCCCCGCTCCGCTGGCCCCTCGCTCGTTCTGCTAGCCCTCCCTTGCCACAACCCCTGTCCCCAACTGGACAACCAGACAAGCCCAACTAGCCAGATTCGACCAGTCCAGTTCACCCTGCCCGCTTTTTTCCACCCCGCGTGGCAACCCAGTGACGTCGAGTTTCAGCAACTTGTCGTCATGCCTCTCTTTATCCACAAGATTCTGGATATTCTGGCATCAAGAATCTTAAGGGCTTTTGCGCTTCTCGATTTCTCGTCCTCCGTCATATAGGCCCTCTTGGTACCTTGTTTTGACCGTGAACCAGGTTTTGAACGCGCAAGCCCGCGGGTTTCATTCGTCGCGAGCTCCAGCGCCGTTGGTGTCAAGTGTGCTGGCAAAGTGCCAGCCCGCGAAGGTCTGGGCCAAGCATGAGGGTTCAAGGTTTGATAGGACAGGTTCCAGACCCAACCATCCGGCGCTGGTTGGTCATGTCAGTAGGTGCTGTTGTCCGTGTGCGTGTTCGATTGTTCGATGCATATTTGTAACTCATACTGGGCGTTGTGTTGAATGTTGCTGTTTCTCTTCCTGTTGTGAAGTAAAGGCATAGCCTGGCTTCGAAGCGCTATTACGCAGCACATACATACCATGCCTGGCTTCGCTGTTCTGGTATTAGATGTTTGTGCCTAGGCCGCTCTCACTCAAGGACTTCCCGACTGTTCGCATGCTCCATCTTGCGCACCCTGCCTGTAAATTGCGCGTGCTCTCCCTCTCCCTCTCCCTCTCTCTCGTCTCCAATGATCCATGGACGCATAATGATCCATACCTTTTGGGAACCACGATTTTCGTGTCCTGTCTCCTTCTCCCACTCTGTCCATCCTCTTTGACGTTTTTTCCATTTTACCCATTACTGCCCCTCTTCCTGTCTCCCTTCAGTCCTCTAGCTTCTCTTCTTTACTCGACAGAATTTATGCCCACTGGGCTCGTTTCCATTCTTCCTACTACTCTTACACTCCTGACGCCACGCCACGGATCTATCGGGAACTCTGCGCGATTGCTATCCGCGGTTGCCGTTCGTATCCCATTCGCGCCTCGAACTTACGAAATACATCTCAATAATTCCTAGCCGTGGAAAGAACTACCCTCGCCTCGTCGCTAGTAGGATAAACGCCCCCCGCCCCCTTCCCCTTCTCCCTGGCCGACGGCTGCTCGACTTGCTGGCTCACCCAAGGCCCTTGCCCTGCAATCGCTGTGGTATTCGGTTACCGCCTTTTGTAAAGCCAGCGGTGGAAGTAGCGCCCCAAAGCTCAAAGTTGGAAACCCCGCCAATATTTTTCTCTTCAAATTCAGAGTAGTGTTGGGGGCCTTTAATAGCCACTCGCATTAAAAAGAGCACACATCCAAAGGGCTGCGAGATATTGGCTCAAGTCTTAACACCAAAGAGTGGATTAGAACGATTCCGAAATCAAAATCGAAGAAAAGAATCAGGTGAGGTCTGACGAAGAACAGACTTCCACGCCTCCGCCACGCTCGCCGTACATTTTTGCCTTGGCGAACCACAACCCGCACAATTAACACCCTTTTTTTCTTTTTTTTTTTCCTTTCCCTCGAGCCATCCAGAACCGAACCAGGACTATCCGCTGGCCCCGCCCCAGCCCGGCGCCGCCGCCACCAGTTTCGACCGCTCTGACCTACTTTAATCGGCCCAAGGCCCTGCTGCTTCATTGCCAGCCAGATCCTTGATCCTAGAACTCAGGCTTCAGTTTGGGCTCGGACTTGAACCATACATCAATCGATGCACACTACCCATCGCCGATGCCGATCTTAGATTTGTTTTTCAGCAACTAATCTGCTTGGAGAGTCGCTTAGGCCCCAACGAGCTACCCCCTTCGCCAGGCACCTGGAACGCATCAGATATTTCCTAAAAGGTTCTTATTTCCTGTCAACCAAGCCGAGTTGGGCCTTGACCCGGCCCTACCTGGTCGACCCGGGTTGTGCTCTCACCACGCCAACCACCACCGCCTTTCTTGCCCAGCTGCAACGCTCTCCCCCGACCCTCTCGTCTGCTGGTCTCGACAGGCATCACGGTCCAATCGCTCTCGAGCCGGCCTCTGTGCACCCGGTCCGCTCTCCATCCACCCCAGCAAATTGGTGGCTTTGTTTGACGCAACCACCCTTTTGCACCCTTTGGTCACACTGGGACACGCGAGCGGGCGCACGTACACAGCTACACGTAGTATTCTGACTGTACGTCCTCCGCCAGCGCTCTTCCACCTGGCAGTTCCCGAATTTGGTCCACTAGAAATTGTAAGTCTAGAGTCTTTACCTCGCTGCATCCTCCTCTATCAACCAACCACATCTACTTTCTCCCTTTGCCTCGTAACCTCTGCCTATTCTGCCTATTCGCTTCCTTATTTCCTTCTACCGCTTCGCAGAGACATCCCCAATTCCATCCGGGGTGTCTGGTCTTCTAGACACCCTCCTCCTCTGCTAGCCACACCCATCCAGGGCCTGCCCTCCCACCGTGTCTACTTAATCCGACGTCTTGTGACACCACTCCGTCACAGATTTGGGATGCACGATTCCGCCTGATTCATACCGCAAATCAACTCTGGCCCTGATATCTCTACATTTTGGGGTTCTAGCTCTTTCGAGCTTTCCCGAGAGACTCGTGATGGGCTTGTGAAATGACAGTGGCTCTGTGGATTGTTCCCGACCTCCCCTAAGACAAAGACACCCTCTACATCCTACCCTCATCAACTGACGGGGATTTCATCCTACCTTTTTTTATCTTATCTTGGTACTATTCCGATGGTTGCACATCGATAACACTCTATGGCAGACGAAGACGCTGTGTCGCGTCCAGTTCTTTGGACCTCTTCAGACGGGCTTATATTCCGCCGTCAGACCTCCGAGCCTGGTCCTTCTTCCTCATCGCGGCCTCCTTTTCCCGATCCTCAAATCCGCTGCCGCCCTCGAAGACGTAGAGTCGTTCGAGTTGTCCGGTTGCCATCCGGCTACTCACCTAGCGGACGCACAAGACCAACGCCGAGGGTTTCGCTTATCTCTAGAGCGAACCGGATTGAGCAAGGCGTAAAAGACCCTAGCCGCCAGAGCAGGAGCGCTGCTCAACAGCGGGAGGCTCGCCGTCTACTACTAAACGACCGTCGCGCCTCTAGTGCCCTGCGTCACCACTTGGCTCGACCAGACCGACCCCGGAGGTCATCTCGATCGGTTCACAAGCGCCGGCGAGGATTTGTCGACTTGCTAAGGAGCCTCTCTACTTACTGGTTTATAGACAAGAACCATTTGCATGAATCTCAGATGACTCGACCGGCTTCCATGGTCGCTATGCGACCCCCATTTAACCATAATCATGATCCTAACCACGGCGCCGCCGATGGGCCCCGCGGTCCGCCGCGCCACCGGATGGTATCGGCCCGCCCCCCGAAGCGTCATGTCAACACTGATGTCATACCCATCCACAAACCCGTCGCCTCCAGTAGTGGTATAACCTGCTCGATTCTCATGGCTGAACCTAATGTATTTCTGGCTGGACTCGACCACGATGGTCGTGCAAGACGCGGAAACCGACCAACTGGTACGGCCTTGTTGCGCGGAAAACTGCAGCTTGTCCTCACCAAGAACATCAAGATTAAAACCGTTCAGCTCAAGCTAGCAGGGAAGACGCGGACGGAATGGCCCGAGGGAATCCCCCCTATGAGGCTTCAGGAATGGGAGGAGGACTCACTACGCACGCAGGTCCTCACATTTTTTGATGCTATCAATGACGGGTGGGAGACCGAGTACGGAAACCAGTGCTCTTTTTCGCTCAAAGATGGAGCTGCCGACCCGGCCAGTACGCATGTTTCTATCCGATCCGGACAGCTCGCGCTCGACTCGCCACCTTTCTCCAGACGTGGCGGGTTGACCTCAAAAGAGCTAAAGAAGCTGAAACTCAGATCTGTGCGTTCTCGCAGCTTTGGCCAAGGAGATGTACCGGTGGCTAAGCCTGCCGTCCTCAACCCCAAGGGCTACAAGATCTTCCGACCTGGAACGTACGAATATTCGTTCGAGCTGCCCATCGACCATCACCAGCTAGAGACGACAAAGCTTCCCTTCGGGTCGGTAAAGTGGGAGCTTCAAGCCTCTGTTGAACGCCACGGCGCTTTTCGGGCCAACTTGAACGGCACCAAGGAGGTCTCCATCGTGCGGGTCCCGGATCAGCTATCCCTCGAAACTACCGAGCCCATATCGATAAGCCGGCAGTGGGATGATCAGCTTCACTACGACATTGTTGTGTCAGGCAAGTCGTTTGCCATTGGCTCTAAAATTCCAATCGCTTTCAAGTTCACGCCACTAGCCAAGGTACAAGTCTACAAGATCCGCGTTTATATTGCCGAGTCGATCGAATACTGGACGAACAACCGCCTGGTGACCCGCCGCGAGCCTGGGCGCAAAATTCTTCTCCTTGAGAAAACCGCCGGAAAGCCCATGGACCCCAGTCTTGGAGCTGAATTGAGGACTACCAGTGGTGGTGAACTCTCTCCCGGAGAACGCCGGTCTGCCCGCGAAGTGGCTGCTACGAGGAACTCGACCCAGTCCGCTGGTAGGGATTCTCCATCGGCACCTT
This sequence comes from Lomentospora prolificans, assembly GCA_029532625.1. NCBI lineage: Eukaryota > Fungi > Ascomycota > Sordariomycetes > Microascales > Microascaceae > Lomentospora > Lomentospora prolificans. The sequence continues at coordinate 361,373 of JARFXM010000008.1, read as the reverse complement.
TGCCCGAGCCGTCCAACAACCTCTTGGGTGATCTTGACTTGGGTCTAGAGAATTTCTGGGGACCCACCGAGATTGAGGCTAACGTCCAAATTCCGACGTGTGAGATGATGAAGAAGGACAACAACTTGATCCTCCACCCCGACTCGAGTTGGAAGAACGTGTCAGTGGACCACTGGATTAGGGTAAGCCCGGCGGCGTATACTACGTAATCTGGCCATAAAGGACATCACTGCTAACACTACAATCTAGATTGTCATGCGAGTCTCACGCGCCGATCCCGATGACCCCACTGGTACGAAGCGACGACACTTCGAGATCAGTATTGACTCTCCGATCACGCTTCTGAATTGCCGAGCTACCCAGACGAACACTAACCTTCCAGAGTACAGCGGATTCGACCACGCCTCCTCCTATGTCCAGAGGGCCTGTGGATGCGCTGACTCCGCCTCTCTATCTTTGAGCGAGGAACACGTACCGAATTCCCCGCGGACCATTATTCCGGATGGCCGGATGCGGAACCCTAATGGTAGGCCGCGACCTTATTCGGCGATTGAACCTATGGGAAACACGCGTCCCATCCATCTGATCCGGATGCCATCATTTGGTCCGCCGGAATTCGATGCAGACGAACCTCCGCCGCCGGCCGACGAGCATAGTAATAATATTGACACGAGCTCGATCATGACACCTCCACCTCGATATGACACGATTATCGGCACCCCGAGTGTGGATGGGCTAGCGGACTACTTTGCTCGCCTAGCTGCTCATGGATTCAGCGGCCCTGGCCACGACATGGCCATTCGAGAGGATGAGGAGAGCCCAGAAGAAGATGACGATTCCGATAGCGACGGCACCACCCTTGCTATCGTTGGTCCACAGAGACTTACTGAGCGAACCGGACGAGTCAATGTTGTAAATCCTAGAACTCCCGGCGGCGGCCGAGTACCTAGTAGGAGCTTGGAGATTGCGAGACCAGCCGTTGATTTCATCCTTGCCGAACCGCCCCAGAGAAAAGCGAACGTTGATAGGGGAACAGCAGCCCCCATTGCGGAATGAAACGCTATACTACTTAAGCACGACTCTTTCCTTTGTCTTAATGAATATCGAGGCTGTCCGCGAGGACACAATGGCATGAAGGTGTTGGATAAATAGAAACGGAGGGAACTTCTGTACTGGGATATCCGATGTTTATATGGTACCGGGGTATCGAGGGGAGATGGCGACATATACACCTGCATCATAGGCGTTGACACAGCATCACAAGCTACTGCATGCGGCTGGAGGGAAGGCCTTTCATACTCTGTTTATATTGGTGGATTGCACTTTTTTTTCATGCCTCTGCTCATGACTGATACCACGAAAGTTCTTTTGTGTTATGTTTATTCGCACGGTAGAACAAACCGTGATTCTTCGGACGGCTTGCACCGTGAAGGTTGGACGATCAAATATACCCGCTCTAGTCTGGTCTAGCATAATCCCTCAATACATATGATGTTGGATAATTTCATAGTCAAGCTTAGATCAAGATGTAAATCCCCACGAGGGGCTAGCGTCGGTCGAGATCATTCAAATAAAGATTGGCGGGAAAAAGTTTAGTAATATCGCTCTACTTATTCTTCATCGCTTCGTCGTTAAAAAGAACATTAGAAGAAGGAAAGAAAAGCCAAGAGAAAGAAAGAAAACAATGCGGTGACAAGACTAAAATACGAAGCTAGCCAAACACTCATTTATTTTGTAGCACCCTCGGCCTCTTTGCCCTGCCAAATAGGGTCCTCGGGATCGTACCCTACCGCTTTGATGATGCCCAACCCTTTCGTCCTGCCCTCACGGATGAGGATTCGCTCGCCCGGCCGGACAAACTCGGGGCGCTGGACAAAGCGGAATGCGACTGTGGCTTTGTCTCCGGTTCGAATATATGGGCGGTCGACGTCGATGATGGCACAGGTCTGGGAGATGGAACCGACGTGCAGCATCGCTTGGTAGCGGGTCTTGATAGTGGTTGCGTGGGAGAGGACGAGCACTGTTTGGTTTGCTTGTTAGTGGCATGACTTAGGGAAAAAAGCGAGAGAAAAAAAGAAAAAGAAAAAAGAAAGGCTGGACATACCCTCTGCTACAAATTCGCGGTAGACTTTAGGAGGAGGCTGACCCTCGATTCTTGGCAGCACAACCATTCCTTTCCGCACGTCTTTCCTACGCATGCGTTTAAGCGCTAGTGAAGCAGACTGACCTGCTGAAGCGGCGTGCACGGGAATTCGTTTCCTCTCGATGGAACGGACTGTCGTCGTGGTGAACTGGCCGATGGAGTCGGGCCCCACAAGCACGCTGTCGCCGACGTGGACAACACCGGATTGCACGATACCCGCAACAACAGTGCCGACGAACGGCACGGAGAAAGTATCGTTGACAGTAAACTCGAACGGCGCGTCCGCGTTGTAATACCCATGCGGAGGCAGAATGTTCAAGAAGGTACGGATAAGATCGAGATTCTCGCCGGTGACGTTGGAAACTTGGAAAATGGGTGCGATACGCGGGCTGACCATCTGCGTAGCCGTGTTGATGCAGGTCTCGCGATCACGAATGAAGACGGGGATTTTTCGAGCACCTGGGCTTTTGAGGATTTTGGTGAGTTGGGAAATGGTCTCCTGCAGAATCTGCGGTGGGCAAATGTCGATTTTGGTAATCACTACCATGACTGGCACGTTAAGCGCCACAGCGATGCCGAGGTGCTCTTTGCTCATGCCAATGAGACCGTTATTGGCCGCGACCATGAGGAGGCAGTAGTCCGGGCTCCCAGATAGCATGCCAAAGACGGTGGTTCGAAGGTAGCGCTCGTGGCCTGCTAGATCAGAAAAGGTGATCACTTTGGCGCTACGCTTGCCGACCTCCTCCCAGGTGAGTTTACGCCCGGGATTATCAGACACAACGACCTCACCACCGGCATCAAAGCCCAGAATCTCCATGCCGACAGAGCTGGTACGCCCAGTCTCAATTTCGTGTTTATGGCGGAAGAGATTGACTCGGGCGCTGCCTCGGCCATCATCCAAATCTCCTTTTACTAGGACACCCAGCATAGAAGATTTCCCGGCATCGACTGTTTGTAGTAGGGACCCATTAGACTATAACTTTCTCCCTTGGACCCAGGAATAGACTCACCGTTTCCAACAACGACGATCCTCGTCTCGATGTTCTCATCCGGTTTCGAGGGCGCCCGCCGTATCAAGATTTTACCGCTGCAATCCTTATCCTTCTCCGACCTCGCCGCCCCACTGTCCCCATCAACCTCCTCAGGTCCACCCACGTTCTTGGTGTACAGTACGCGGCAAACGGCGTTCAAACCCTTTGCCACGCGCTCCAACCTCTCATAGGCGACAGCCCAATCATCAGGCGTCAGACCCATGGAGTCAGCGTTGTTTTCAAAACCCAGGTGGAGCACGGTCTCGCGACCTCCCTCGTCGAGGCGCTTCGAGATGAAACGGTCGAGGAGCGGTAAGCAGGTTTCCTCGGGCCCAAGAAAGATGTCCCTCAAGGAAGGGTTGGCGGCGCTGGCGGAGGCGTCGCCTTCACCAAAGTCGGCCCACTCGGCAAGGTCATCAAGATCATTCCCCGAGGCAGTGGTGTCGGCGGTCGGACCGGTAGCTGGAGCAGAGGGGCCGGAAGCAGTGGCTGGGGCGGAGGTGGCGCCATAGCGGATGGCTTGCTCTTGCTTGGCGGCGTAGTCGGCGAAGTCACTAAGGACCTATAACGGCCAGGCCTACCGTTAGATACATTCAAATAGCCCCGCATTTCAGAGTCAACAAGGCGCAAAGAACGGGAGCTAGCTGCGCCTGCGTTGTCAGACATACCGCCTCTGTCTTCCGCTTCTCATGCGGAAGCTGCTTCGTCGTCTTGGTCGCCATGTTTCACGATGGAGACCTCGAGAAACACACAGACACCGACTCTACTCTTGAGCAAGTGAAGAGGGGTTAAGACAGCTCTTGTTAAAATCCAAACAATGATTATCGAGGCAAAGAGATCGAAGAAAGAAGAATAAGTTCAAATCTGCTGTAACCGTAATATCATTGTGAATATGCGATTGGACGCGAGGACCCGCAGGCAGAGCATCTAAGGTTCGAAGAGAAGAAGAGGGAGAAAAAGGAAGTTGAATTTGGTCTCGGAACTAGACGCAAAAGCTTTCAAGGGGGCTGCACGAGTGCTTGGAACGGCGTCGGGCGTGGATGGAAGTATGTCTGGGAGGAAACTGGAGAGAGTGAGGGAGGAATAAAGGCGGTGACTACGCGATGGGTTTTATGTGCTTGGCAGAAGGTGCTGGGTGGAATCCGGTCAGGCCAAGCTCAAAACATGTGAGAGGGAGAAGGAGAAGGGAAAAGAGTCATAGGAGCGTCGAGGTTGGTGGATGTAGGCAAAGGTGATGACTCGAAAAAAGGGCGCGAATCAGGCCAGAAGAGACGCTAGGATGGATGAGCAGCAAAAGGAAGCTTCTGGGTGGGATGCGGGAGCATAAAGTTGAGCCTACGAGGTAGGTACAGCGGAGACAAGTAGCCAGCATGGCAGTGGCATCCATCGGCTGAAGTGACCTGGACCTTCCCAACGTTTTCCTCTTGAACATGGGCTCCGGGTCGCGCCTGCACGCTGGGATTGGAGCTTGGGCTGCGTGAGTGGGTTAGAGCATCCGTCCATCAATGATGTGAGGCACATTCATCGCATGGGGCATGGGGCACGGGCATGCGGCATCAGAAGGCGGGGTCGCCAGCCAGGCCTGCCAGGCCAGCTGGCTGTCTAATAAAAATTGCGCTACATTCAATGTTGCAGGCGATGTGAATACCTTGCCAGCATCCGACTGCTGGCTGGCGATCCATGTATGCACCGTACTATTTACATTGACGTACGTACACCTCGAGGTTATGGCCTGGCAGGACGTCACCCGCACTGCCTGGCCACACCATACTTGTTGCACAGTCCACAAGATTCTGAAGTCAATTTCGCTATTGTCATGCTTTGCCGAGTAGAGGCATCGGAGTGCGTAACATTTGAATCAAGGGCGGACTGATCAATCGACAGTAGAAGACAGCCAGCGGGGTTCCAAGCGAATCGCTTGATGTCATTGGCGGCTCGCTGGCTGGCTACAGGGCTGAGGCCAGTGACTGCATCAATGATCCATCCATCGTTCACTGCCGAGGGGACAAGGTGAGATCTCAAAAGTATGACACTCTCGCCGAGCATCGCCATTCACTGTCGCTTCCACGTCTCGCGCCCAAGGCAGCAACCCAGACTGGGGAGCAATAAATACAATTCCAGCCATGCAAAAGATGAGTCAGGGCCGAAGCCCCAAAGCTGTACACACAGTCTCACCAGCGTTCGGGGTAGGCGCGGGCGGATTTATCTTCCACTGCCAACCAACCTTCACCGTCATTCAACCCGCTCCAGACCATGCTTCGCCCTCCAGACCATGCTTCCATACATCCCGAGTCACACGATTAGGTTAAACCCTTGGATTCTGTTATACTTTCATGGTGTATCTGATCTGATATACTCTTCAGCCATGTATTTGGTATCTAGGTAGGCCAAATCACTAATGAACCATCCACAGAACCGTTTTCCTCTTGCGTCTGCCCACAGCCATGATAACAATCCTCCCATGGAATATTGCCTTCTGTGCCGATGCCTCTGCAGATATTCGACACCTTTCGCCTTCCTTCCGGTCCGTCTACCCCCCCCTACAACATTTTGCGGCGCTTTCCGTGACCCGGCTTCGTACACTTTCGTTTTGGGATGGCATATGACAATGGCATGGACAAACACGGATAAAGGAAACGTTCGCATAGAGCAAAAATAAAATGATAGCTTTCGACCCAGTGGCCCACCTCCGCCCCAGTCCTTCCTTGCACAGAAAATCAAACAAACTCCCATTTCAACGAGACATGCGCAAAACGCAAGAGAAAAACAAGAAGCGAGACTGCTAGCATTGGCCTCCTATTCTTAGCTCCTCGCTCCTCCCCTCACCATCTTCAGAGCCGTAAGGATCATCGTAATCGTCATCCACAAACTCAAAACAAAAGGACACCTCTGACGTGTAGGGGTTAAAAGGCTAGAGGGAGTCGCTAGTTCTATTATTGTCTATTTCGAAATGGCCGTCATAAACGTCGATAAGGAAACGCCGCTTCAACAGCAAGTCCCATGCGCAACTTGTGCCACGGCCGGCCGTTTACTCGTTGGTGGAAGGCTTTCGAAGCTCACCTTGGCGAACATGGGTATGGACAAAGTATAGCCCTCCGCTCGAACGCGAAGGCACCCTCCCCCGGCATACCATCGTGCTCTCGTTCCCGCGAAGGCCAAAGGTAAGGAAACGTCTCGTTAAACTCGTAATCGCAAATGTTGAATATGTCGATCGAAATCACGGATCCCGCCTCGACGGAAGAGCAAGAAAGGAAAAGCAAACGCTACACAAGAAAGCAGATGGGTCGTTCCATGCTGTCGTTCACAAGCTCCACTTCTTCCTTCGGTTGTAGCAATCCCCTCTCCAAACCTAGACTATCCACGAAAAGCAAAAACAAAAAAGCAGTACTAAGTGCATCGCAGCCGCAACGTCTAGTCGGAGGGGCAAAGCGCTATATAAAAAAACGTATATCATTTAAGCCTGCCGAGTCTGCGTTTGGTTGGGACTTGTACGATGTCGCAGGTAAAATCGACCCGGTGGCAATCGAAAACATGATAAGTAGAAAGACGTGATGACAACAGACACATCAACGGTGTGAAGAAACATCAGTCTCGTCAACGCTGCCGACGTTGTAAAAAGTCTGCCGCCTCGAGTTTCGTTCCTCCAAATCAAAGATGTCCTCCTGCCGTAGCGAGAGGACAATTCAAACGGAGCAAGGCGAAAAAGTGCAACACTGGACGCCGTAGGATGCATGTCGTGTATAAATTCATGTCCGCTGTTAAAACAAGTCCAAGTCGTGAATCTTGCATCGCCTCATGTTGCACCTTCCCCCCTAGTCCATCCATATCAACGTGTTCCTCATCGAGGTAAAGCAGGCCGCTATGTCGAATCCAGGAATATATACAGTTTGCCATCATCAACATAGGATAGATCACACTCGCGCCTACAGACCCGGACGATGATCGCGTCCGATGGCGAAGCGAATCTATCAAACCGGGCCCGGCAGTGCGCATGCGTCATCTTTCCACCATCCCCATGCAATCCACCATCGCTATGTCGCAAGGTAACGCTATCGAATGGCTGCCGGGTAATGCTGACTGGCGTGTTGGATAAGAAGCAAAGTAACCTCCCGGTCTATCAAGGTGTAAGAACCTTCCCTTTTTCCCGTACCAGCCTACGCCTTTGCCAAGTTCTTCCCTAATGTGTTTTCTCTTATAATTTTTGTTTTCTCCGAGTCCGAAAATGCCGAGTCCTAAAGTCGTAAACCGTGCTTCAACAAATTTTTCAAGTTCATGGAGGTGTATATTCATCATCAGATGTGAAAGTTGAGCTCATTCACATGCAAGGATAGATTTCTCAGCCCGGGATCGCATATGATTAGCATGAGCCTCAAGACACTCAGCCATCAGGTGGGTGCCTGGCCACACTGCGGACTTGAACAGTGACCTGGAAGCCAGCTGCAGAAGTTTAGCGGCATAGCCGGAATAGGTGTTCGCACCTAGACCCAGATTGACGTTCGCGCTGGTCAATTCTAAGCTGAGGTTCGGCTCGATCGTAGCGATAATGTCTTGCACTTGTTTGAGCAACTTGACATCTTCCTCCTCTAGGAGCATGATGGCCGGGACTTGAGTGAGTTCAACGTCATCCTGTCCAAGGATACCGAGATACCGCCCAACACGATCCTGAAGTGTGGCTACCCACTCCGCGAGCACCTGAGAGCAGTCCATAATGCACAGCGAGATTTGAAGAGTGAGCTCGCGTCCGGTCAAGTCTCCGGAAGCTCTGGCCATCGACAAAAGAGACTCAGCCGCGTAGAACGCGGCCGTTCGAAGATACTTTTCCCGTCGCTGCATGTCAGCCTCAGAAGAAGGTTGGGGCGCAATCTTGCCCGGAGCAGAAAACTCTTGGGGAATGGAAATCTGTGTGGCAGGCGAGTCGGCACCACCGGAGCCGCTCATGGACGTATCCGAAGAGTCAGCGCTGTTAGCTTCGCTGTTGGCCTCGGGAGTGTTCTCGACAAGCGGAGAGGCCTCACTCGAGCGAGCAATCTCTTCCGCCACACCATCCCAGTCGCGCTTCCAAAACCGTTCCTTAGACAAGGAGAGGTTAACGTAGAGCCGGACGTGCGCAATGTCCAAGAGAGGGACCGAGTCAGTAGACAATACTCCGGGTCCAACAGTAAGGTCACCTCCAGCGTTTGAGCTCTTGGTCCAGGCCGTCTGCCACATCTTGAGTGCAGGTTCCAGGTGCTGATGCATCGCTTCTATCCCTTCATTCGTCCAACCCTTGGTATGGTGCCTCTGTCGGGTCTCCCAAATGTAATTATGGAGCGCGTTGATAAGTACGAAGCACCCGAAGGAGCTGGGCCTGAGGTCACTGGGTACGTCCCGTGTTCCTTGCTTCTGTTGCCTGTCGTTCGCGCGAAGTAGCTCTGCGAGAGCATCGTGGAAGGTCACGCGGTTGCGGTCTGCTGCCTGGACGCCACCTCGAGCGTGGAAGGCGGCGGCGGTCTCGGCAGAAAAGAACTTTTCGTCGCAGGGGAGGTCAAGCGTGATTTCGGAGTTGGTGAGAGTTGGCGCGTGGTTGAAAAAGGAGACGAGCAGGCTCGAGAGGACAAAGATGGCGAAAAGGGTGCGTTTCTTCTCCTCGATGTTCTTCCATTTGATCCACTCGGCTTGTTCATCGGACTCGGACTTAATGGCGGCGTTCCATGCCGCATCATCGCTCATCATGGTATCGTGACTCTCGGCTTCTACTCTGGTCTGTCGGAGGAGGTCAGCACCCTGGGCAAGACTAACGAGGGCTGCGCAGTGGGTCGAAGCGATCTCGCTCGCCGTCTTGTCGCCACAGTTGTGCCCATAGACCACATTCAGGAGCATTGCCTGCACGAGCCAAACAGGGGTATGAGTTGCATTCTCTTGCGGTTGAGGGGTTACGTCCGATCCGGGAGTACGCAGGCAATCGGCTTTCCTCACGTCGGCCTTTCGCCGCTCCTCAAGATACTGCTGAACCATCTTCTTCGCCATTTCGAATAGCTCCCTTGACTGGGCGTGATCCATTTCATATAGCGCACCTATGGCCGCCATGGAAAGGATAAGGCACCCGCTACCGGCGACTCCCCCGGCGCGTCCATTTACAGGGGATGGGGGAGGCACGTCGAATGACAGTGTCGGGATGTGGAGGAATGGGAGGTGAGGGTGGAAGTAACGGAGGTAGGCACCGACATACCGCTGAAGATCCTGGGTGCTCGGGAGGCTCTTTGCATTGTCAGAAACGTTCACCGGCGACGCCTGGAATTGCGGCGAGAGGGGAGACCCCGGCGCCTGAAGAGAATATTTACGGCCGAAGCTGGGCCTCTGGTTAAGCGCGTTTACAATGGCGTTTCGGGTAGCTTCGGTGATATTCGGGGAGGCATTAGCCTGTTGGTTGTTGCCATTGCCGCCGTTGGCGAGCGAGGTTGGTGTCTCGGGAGCGTTGCTGTAGGAGAGCGCTTGATTGATGTTCTGCGAGGCAGTAATTCCGTTCATGAGGGTTGGGCTGAGAGAAGTCAGCGACGAAGGTGGCGTGGAGAAATATGCGTCGTTGAGTTTCTGAGAAGCGGGCTGGGGTGAAATGGGGGACCCGTTCATGAGGTCAGGAAAGACCGAGCTGTTGATGTCCAAGGCGAACGGGTTCGGCATCTGAGGTGGGCCCATCGACGTAGGCTGCCACATGGAACTTGTGCCGACTGGGGGTGGGTGGTTAGAGCCATCCAACATGACATCGCTAATGCCGCTCTGGCTGGTGGTGCTAATGGCGGACGGGCTCGAGCCGTCCACGGCGTTCTCGTTGGTGTGGAATGACATTTGGTGCTCAAATCCGCTTAACCAGTCAATGTCATCGAGATGCTGGCTCGAGAGGTCATGGAGCCCGTGAGCGAAGGGAGAAGTCGGGTCCAAAGCCATAGACTGTGGCGAGTCGTTATAGTGGAGAGCGTTCGGGTTGATGGTCGAACCCTGGCCAGGGAAGAGAAGGCCCTCGAAGTCGAACTCGTTGCTGAAAGGCATGGGGGGTGCCGTCCGTAGACCGCCGCTGAAGTCCATTTGATTCAACTGGTTGGTCTCGAGCTTAGGGAGGCCGTGCGGGTTGATACCGCGCTGGCCCATGGCTACTGACATGCCGCCAAATATACTGTCCATGTTGTGGTGAAGGGGAAGGCCGGCAAGACTGGGGTGTCGGTTGTGGCCAGGCATAGCCCTGGCAGCGGAGGCGTTGGCAGCAGCAAGCATCTGCACATCGACATGGCTAATAGTGTTAGCCCTTGGCCTCATGGAAGCAGCGTTCGCAGCGGCGGCGGCGGCAGCGGCGGCATTAGGACCGGCAATGCTATTCTTGCGAGCTCGGCTCTGGACCGGGTTCGCGCTGGCGGCGCTCTCACGACGATTGCGGGGGCGGGAAGAAGGGGTGGTTGTCTGGTGAAGCTTCTGCTGGTGTCTGAGCAGGAGATCTCGACGTGCAAAACATCTCGTACACTCGGGACATGCAAAGGGCTTCTCCTTGGTGTGAGAGCGTTCATGGCGCTTCAAATGCTCAAGGCGGGCAAACGACCGCTGGCAAGTAGCACACACATGCGGGCGAGGCTTGTCCGTCTTCGGTGGCGGGAAATTAGAAGCGGGAGTTTTGGTGGTGTTCACGGTGATAGTAGAAGCTATAATTACCCGAGGCAGCAGCTGTTAGCATTTACAAGAACATGGCACACAAAAGTGAGTGAACATAGCGTCTGTGGATTCCTCCACGGGATAATGGGAAATCGGTGATAAGAAGGGAAGAATCTCAGGCTTGTCCAGAGGGGTAGAAAACACTCAATGTCTCATACCGGTCTCCTCGGCAGTGCCAGTGGTGTTGGTGGTTGTGGGAGTAGGCATGGGAGGGGTTATGGGACTCCCCGACGCACCATTGGGCGAGGTGTTCGAGTTGGGCATCGTGGGAGTCTTGTCAATATTGACGCCGCTGTCGTTCATAGTCATGATAGGCAAGAGATTCTCAATGGGAGAATCTAGAGAGCGATAAATTCCGGGGCTCTCTTTCTCTCAGAGGGCGGGGCGAACGTATTTTTTTTTTTTTTTCGGCGGGGTGAAAGCGAGGCGAGGGGACGAGAGAGAACGAGCTCTGCGGGTCGTGGGCGACTGTCGTTGGTCGTCGAGCGTTACGCCTAGCAAATGCGGGAGGAGAGAGGGGTCGAGCGAACTCGCAGGGGCCAAGGGGCGAACGAGAGGATAAGAGGGAGAGGAGATTGCTCCGAGGCCGCGAATAGCATACTATTCGACGTTTGAAGAGTTGCGAATTAACGTCGAATGCGGTCTGTTTGCGAAATTCGTGCTTGTTCCGACCTGTTCGAAGCAATTGCTGCTTGGAGAGAGGTGGGAGGAAGAAAGAGGGAGAGGTTTGGAGGGCTCTGTCGACGGGCGGCTGTGGTAGAGTGGTGTGGTCCAGTCCCAGCCAAGTCAGTCTGGGTGCGTGGTACGTGGTGCGGGAGTGTGGTGTGGTGGGATATAGAGTAAAGCGAACTAGGGGTAGGTTGAGTAACCAAGACCGACGGGAAAGGTCAAAGGAATGGTGGGTACAGCACAGGGACGAGGTACGGCCAGGGTACAATCAATACCTGGCTTGGAGGCAGCAGCTGGTCATGCCGAGGCCGTTCTAGGAAACCAGGGTGTCATCACAAAGAGGGCTATGTTCCTATACTGAGAATTTAAGGAAACCCCTCGTTAGATTCAGCATTGTAAAAGTACTAGTACATGCGAAGCCAAATTTGGGATCAAGGAGGTAGTCGTTATCCCCGTACTGTACTCTCGGTTCAAAGTACCCCGGTACGGTTGTAATTGGTGGATAGGCTGGAGAAGTTGAGTGGACGGGATGGTACTGTGGCGAAACAGTATATTGCACAGTGTGGGTAGGATGAAGGCCAGCCAGTTCAAATTTGGAGCCCTCAACTGAAGCCGCGCCCGGATGGAACACCTCTAGTAGTACAGAGTAGAGTGGTATTAGTGCGACTTTTACTAAATCGCTAGCTTCTGCTACACTTGTGGGAGTCTACTGTAGAGGGTGGATGGAGGCCAGAACTAAGGAAGGTGCAATTCCGTTGAGGGTCAATGCTGTTCAAGCAAGATAATATCCAAGTAGTGAGAGAAGAACAGGTATGATCCACGAAGCCAGAGACGAGGGAAAGGCTCAAGACAGTGGGAGAGGCCTACGACACGCTATCTAATACTAGGCGCCTCTAACCGTAGGAATTCCCTACTTTGCAGATAGCAGGGGCCTGGCTCTCTTGAGACTGTGTGAGGCAGTGCGAGAACCAAGGTTGCCAGGATATTTCAGCAAAGGGGCGCTAAAGGTCCGAATTCATGTTTCTGGCTTTCCTTCGTTCGGTGCCACAATCTACTTGCGTCCGGCTGTTCAAGGGCCTCTGATCTTGGGACAGGATGATTGACGCCTTCGTTCAGGATGGAAATCAATACGGACTCCATTCCTGGCTCGATTATACAAGTGGGAACATATTGTTTCTTTTGTGACATAAAGTTTGATCCATGCCATCTCTCCCGCTCAATTTGCTCCGGTGGGCTGGCCTGGCACAGGAGAACGTGGGATGTCGGTTTCGCCTCTTGGGCTGGAAGGTGTGGAAATTAAAGATCCTGGGGTTTTGTTCGGCGTTTCGCTTGACCCAACTCGAGGCTACAGCCACCGTCCGAGGAGCTGGAGACTTAGTGCACGCCATAGTTGCACGCTACATCTCTCAATGCCTCGGATCCCGAGGAATTTGTCCATATCGACAGGCAAATCAACCGATTACTGGTTGGGATGGGAAAACGGCGTTGACGCGGCAGTTCTCCGGTGGCGATTCAATGATCACATCGGTTTCTTTTTTCCTCCTAGTAGAGTTGCATCATCTCAATGCCATCCAAGAGAGTATAAAGGCGACATGCCTTTCAGATCATGTATCGCTATACTCAGCCTCTGCTATGCGCGACCAAATCAATTTGGGATTGATCACGCTATCGAGTTTGATTTTCCAAAAATCCCGGCTCTAGCTCTTTTAGGCCTTGAGACATGGAAATAAACCCCCCACAAGAGCCTCGCCTTCAATAATATCAAACACGTCCTCCACAAGAGTCCAGATTGGAGGGCAAGTTGAACGCAAGGTTGGCCAACTTGGGCGACGGCTCCGTATGTACGAGCACAACAGCGCCTTCTCTGTCGACCTTCTCCCCAAATCGCGGATGCTGTTCTCGGCGAAAACTTGATATAATAAATGGTTCTCAAAAGGATTTCTTTATCGCTGAATTAGCCATAGGTTCCATATCTGGTCATTCGCCGGCGCAAGCCTTGTTTTCATCATCTAGAGATTGGAGGGTCCTTTACAATTCCATGCGCCTTGTGGTTACTTGTACACATATACTAATTTGTCCAGGCCTCTGCTCTTCCCTTCCGTATCCGGAACTACACTGGGGTTCCCGAAACGTTTCTTCGAGAAACCTCCGAATTGTATCTCGGCGATCCGTTGCGTTTCCGGGCTTGGCTCCCATTCATCATTTTCTAGGGCTAAAGCAACTATCTTTCCCTCTATTCTCTCTCTCTCTCTCTCTCTCTCTTTCCCCTTCCATCGGACAAGCTTGGCCCTCACGACGCGCGGTCCAGTATCTACGACACGAGTAGACGTCGGAACGAAACGCAGAGTCAGCCTCTCTCGGTGCTGACCTGTCTGCCCTACCCGCCCTTGAGACAATCAGGATCCGGCACGGCGCAGTGTGGCACCGTGTTTCCTTATAGTATACACACAGTGACAACAGCTGTCCCATTGTCGCTAAGACATTCGAGAGTTAATAGAGTTGACTTGTATGAAGAGAGAGAGACAGAGGCCGAAATCGTCTCATCTGAGATACATTGTCCCAACCCGGAAGCTGAATGAGCATAAACCGATTAAACTCCAAACCCGGGCGATGTCTATTTCGTCGCCATCATCGCCATCCGGCCATCCCTCCATCCCTCCATGTCCCCTTTTGCTCATCCACCCACCATCACTTCAGTTGTCCAGGCATGGTAACATGAATCGGGCACTTCCTCCACACCGCGCCCTAGTGCTGATGACTCGACGGGTTCAGGCTGCGAGGTCGGTGGTCCTTGCACTTCGGCTGGCCTGACGGGGAATGTGAGACATGATTGAACCACTCAAGGCCCCAGTTCCGACTGTTTCCAAACTTAGCGCCCTGCAGGGAAGTTCCATGGCAGCCCAGGATACCACCATGATCTTGCACTGTGCTCCCAGAGTAGCAGGTCGTATGAGCGACGATTCAAGCGAAGTTGAAGCATTGTTGTTCCTGGCCCAATATTCCTAAAGCTTTGTTGGAAAGGCAAAGGTTCAAGTTTGTCAACCCAGTCGAATGACCAACAGGGAGTCATTAGCGACACTTGGAAAAGTGGACCGTTTGTTGGGGGTTTCGCTCCATGGATGACTACTTGCGCGACGGATTGTGGGGGGAGATCCTCATGTGCTCTTGATGTGATGCCCACTGTACTTTGGCATCTGGACTGTTACAGTTGCAATAAGCCTGCGCTACACCGAACCCAGCCCATTCCTGTTGATCGAAGTGGAAGGGCGTTTATTGGGCAGAAATTAGAGATTCTCCCAGGCCGCCAATATATGCTGCCCTTGCCTGGGCTGCAGCACTCTCCCACCCGGTCATCCTCATCATGTCCTTGGCCAGTCGACTGATTCTTCCTCTTTCACCCGCAAACGTTGTCACAATCGTGGGTCAGCTATTAGCCGATGAAACAGTCCAGCGTGCTGCACATCGGACAACATGCATTGGAAGAGAGCAACTCCCATTGGGCATACTCAATCTCGGAACTTCAATTGGAGTAGTACCGACTGCATAACACAGTGCTGGAGCAGCTTAGAGCTGTGGCCCGGAACGCATATACGCATATACGCATATACAGTAAAAGCGCTCTATTACTAGTTCGGCTCGGCTAAGCTCAGCGCCGGGAGAGGCGCAATAAACTCATGTACGATGTAGGTGTGTGGTCTCAATGTCTCTGATACCTTCATTCTAGGTCCTTGCCCCACCAGTCCTGTCAATCTCTAGGAGCAAGGAAAAGCAAATCACAGAACGTTATTGTATGGTGCTAAACAGTGGAATAGTCGGAGCGGCTTCTATGGCCTTTCCCTTTTGCTTCAGGGGCCAATTTACAGCGAGCGCTGCCGCAGATCTCCATTAGGATAACCTCCAAAACAGAGCCACTCCCTCCACTATTACTCAATAGCTTGCCATCAAGAAAGACGAAGCCGGGCGCGTAGCTCAGGCCCCTGTACCATTGCCGTAACCTAGCTGTGCCAATCTCCAACCACAAATGGAAAGGGGAAACGTAGCGCGGGCAAAATCCATTTCGTAAGTCGGTGGGCCTTGGAGAATGCGCCAATGAACTCGCCTTCGCCATTCGGGTCGAAACACGCTCTAAGGATAAAAGGGGGAAAATGGAATTTTAAACCACGGGGCCAGATCGTCCTCACTAGACTCAAGAGGAAAGGCGAGAGCTTGGAACTAAAGACTACTGGAAACCGTAAAACCTAGACCGCTTGATTACTATCCACGATATCTCATGTTCAATAGCCACCGGTGGAGCCGGATGGCTTTAAAGGATGGGCCGTGATAGGACGCTGGAACAAAGGGGAGACCGAACGTTTGGGTGGCACAGAACCTGTCACTATCGAACGAGTTGGGAATACGACTAGCCGGACGGTGAAGTTGCGAAGCCTGCCTCAATCGGGAAGGGCATGGTATCACACCGACCTGAGCGAATACCTAGGCTCATCATGAGCACATCTATGTCGTTCCGACCATTACCCATTTTTGGGCTACCGCGAAGAATCCGAGCCTCATTGTCAAGCACGGGTCAAATTTAGGGGCCGACCACCCACGCTCTACGCTACAGCGAGAGGCTGGCCAGCCTGAGCAGATTGATTCGAGTTTATGGGTTGAAGGCACTGATGTCACTTTGTACCCCTCCATGATACTCGGAGTCTCGCCAAGTATCCCCGTACTTCCGCGCACAACAACAAAGTTGCCCCACCATCATCACTTCATCGTTTTGGCGGGGGTACACGGGGCTGGCTGTCGCAACTCGCAATTCGCGATCATACAGAATGGACATCAGCAAGCAGGGCAATTCGAGCATATGGTTCCAAAAAGGCTCCTAAGAAGCCTGCTTTGGCACAAAAAAAATAAAGTGGAATGATCCTATCTGCCCAACGCGCCGCGCCCGTCGTTCCACAAGATTTGTACAATTCCCAACCTCAACCTTTTTGACTCATCTTTCAAAGTTTTGCTCTAAGTGCTCCCTCAACATTCGCGGTCCGGCGACACTCCCCTCTCGCCGAATTGCTCCGTTGTAGATGTCTATTAGCGTGGGGTATCATTTTCGCCTCTAACCCAGTGGAGTCCTCCTGGGCCGAATGACGTTCGATGATCGATCCTTCCATCTACGAAGTATTACTCCATCATCTCTTGTAACGTCGCGCGGCCCTGTGCGTGCACGCTAGGCCGAGATATGGACTTGGCAGAGGGAGAAACTGCGAGCAAATAGAGCCCCACCAACTCGACCTCAAACACAGGTTCGCAGACCCATTGTTGTGTAATTTTGTATATGGGTCGTCGTGCATAGTTGGAAACGTGCGTCGTTGCCTATTGGCACTTGTACGCTAATGGATGACTCGACATCGATTTCTGTTAGTCGTCCTTGAGCCCAGCCGCGAATCAAAATTTGGACAACCCATATTCCGTTAGCCGTAGTTTGCGCAGCTGACAGAGCTCGTTTTGACTTGGGTAGTCACAAAGAGTACGAAGTATAGCTAGACAGGGCCATTGATCAAATCAGAGAGCGTGAATCAAGGAGCAATAACCTCGGAGAAGAGAGACCACCACACCCACTTTTTTCCTTGCTCGTCGATTCTTGATAGGAGACAAATTGGGCTCGCTGGATTTCTGACTCGCGCCTTTTTTTCTCTACGTGTCCGCGAGATCCTTTCGAGCAAGGTGCCATCCCGTCCCACGCGGGGCAAGAGGATCCTCAGACCGGGCTCCCGAGTCAAGTGCCCTCTGTGGAGGTATGAGATATCCCACCGCCAGTTTACTCCAGATTGAGCTATCTCTAGTCCCGTTCGTAGTTGTGCGCTTATAGGCCTGGAACTTGAACCAAAAGCTGCCCCGCGTCGGGCTCTTCCAGAGCCTTGCGTCGGTCCATTAGATACTTGGAGTGGACTGTATTAATGTCCACTGAAATACCTTCGTACAACGGCCCTAGTTTCGAGGGTTTGGGCCAAGCCAGGACAGACAACGGGCAATCGCGCTCTAGGGAGCTTTCTACCCGTGTGAGTTGGGTCAAGAACAGCATTCTAGCCGGTGGCAGCCTATCATTAATCTGCACTCTCCGATGGGATAGCTTCACTCTTTCTTGGGTACGTGCTTATTAATAATTATTATGACATATGCATATTTCGAAATGCCAAGAAAGCGGTTTCGGACCCGCAGAATAAGTCTTATGCAAAGCCAGCTCTCAACCTCTGGATATCCTCACAGCTTTGTCATCCCTCTTACCGCCGTGCTGTCCATTAGCCCACGCACTCGCCCCGTTTTAGTGCGAAATGCGCAAATGCCTTGGTTCGCGTTACGGAGTAGATACCCACCGAAGAAGGGAGTAATGATCACGCTCCATTTCTAGTCCTATTTTCCCGGGACGAGGATACCCTTGAACACATGGACATAGCCGGCGATTGAACACTTCCATGTCAGGACTTCTGAGGGATCGTTCCGTGCTCCGATACCCGCAGCTGCATATCACGCCTTCCTGCAACTGCTGGTTTCTCTCAAGCCACCCAGTCCCAGTCCAGGAAGGAGCAGGCTTTCCTGGCGCCCCGTGTGCCAATAAAGATCCACCCTTGCGACCCACTTTCATGACTGAACCAACCATTATTAGCTAAAATAGCAACTTTGCGGCCGGCGGGAAATACGCAATAATCCATGGGTCCCGTAATAGCCCCTGCTGCAAGTCAATGGTACCAGGCTCGTCTTCCTTGGCGGGAAACAGGGAGTTTGGGGGTGGAGGCTGGCGAATCGCAGCTCTTTCAAGCTTCCCTCTGCAGGAGGACGCAGCGAAGGCACCAGAAAGCAAGCTAAAAAAAAAAAAAAAAAAAAAAAAAAAAAAAAAAAGGGCCCTTGCAAGACGCGTATGCTACTAGAGCCCGTCTCTGAATTTCTCGGAGATCCATCGATGTCGGCCAGCTCTTCGCCAACTGGGATTGGCCGGATTCCCGAGCTAAGCTCCCATTCGTGTCTTCGAAGGTAGCGCGGTGCCCTAAAGCAGGACTGTGCTGTGCACCGCCCTCCTCGTCGTGTATGGATGGCCGCATGGTATGGTGGGGTGTCGAAGCTCCCAGAACGAGGGGCAGCTTGAGCATTGAAAACACAGTCGATTACGACCTTCTTTAATCTTATTTCTAGCGCGCTTTTCCCAGGACAGGAAACAGGCTCGTTCAGCCCCCACAATCAATTATCCAGAAATAAAAGAAAAAGACGACCGACTGTTTGCGGCGTTTGACTAGCTAGCACATGCTGGTAGAATTCACGTTGGCTTTCGAGTCAACCAGCCTGGTGTAAGCTCAGCTCCTCCGTCTCAAGGCGGGAAGTGCCCAGGCGGCGTCGAAGCTTCCAAGGGGAGGACTAGTGAGACAGGAAGGGTGTGGGGTGTAAAGTGTATTGTGTACAGGTACCTTCGCACAGCGGCGTTAATTGTGAAGGGCAAAATATGAGGGAAAGAGACCCGCAAAGGGGCAAAGATACGACGTTGGGATGGATATCAGCGGCTGAATGGGCATTTCGCGGACGACTTGTCGGGACCTGGGCTATAAATCCGTCCGTTCACCCAAGGCATACCCATAGCACGCATATGGATGATGGCCAGGCTGTCCCTCGCATTGAATGGGCGCGCTATCGTGGACACTGTTCGCCAAGGAGCCAATTCTAGCTTCTCACAGTGGATGGTACTCTATTCCGTACTTACGGTGGGCACAGAGCAGGGCTACTACACCACTCAATCTCTTGCTGTCGATCGGCTAGAATGGCCTGTAATCCAACATTTCGTTTTCTCCTTGCGCTTCTTATTCGTCTTTAGATTTTTTTCGTTCTTTTTGGCCCTTCCCGCCCAAACTGCTTGGATATTTGTCAAGGCGCCCCCCCTTGGCCAGCGTCATGATGCCACGTGCATGGAAGAGTTTTCCATTCTACTTCCCTGCTGCAGGTGATAAGAGGAAGCTCCACTACTGGATCGACAGGGCACGGCCGTAGCCGGCCATGATGTATCGGCCTCCCATCACTTGGAGAACTGGAGCTGGCAACCAACATAAAAGTAGCGCCTGGTAAAGCCATGGCGGCGTAATTCTCCAGGACCTCTTAACACACGCTGGCTACTAAGAGGGTTTCGCTGAATATGACTGGTCATTACAATGTTGGGAACCTAACAAGCAAGTGTCAATAGATGGATCTAACACTGTATGTCACAGTGTGAATCAGACCCTCCTTGTCATGCCATGCCATGGATCGCAGAAGAGACTCCATTCTCCTGCAGCTGGGTTCAAACCCTGACGAATCTATCCCCCAGCAGCAGTAGGTTGCTTCTATTAATCTTGACAGCAATGTTCAAAGCAGCTAATTGGGGTGCATTGGTAAGCAGTTGAGAATACCAGAGCATTCAACGCCCGTCGCTTGCCGAGTTGCCTTGTTACTTCGTAAGTTGTGATTACTGTGCTGATATAGTGTGCCGACAAGGGGTCCAGGTAACTGTGTAAAGAGTGCTGTCGCCAGGCTGCCCTGCCCACACACACATGTACTTGTAGTTAAGAGAGGAATCCCATCGCTGGCGATCGCCGTCTCTTTCTGCAACTGCCGAAGTTCAGAGTGACGCGAAATTACCACGTAAAAAGCCCTTTACGAGTGGCTGCGCCCTCTGCAATATTGGATATACATCCCCGAACAGGGCACTTCTCAATGTTGCCTGCACCAGTTCTGTATCGCCCTCCGGCCCAATGAACAAGATCTGCGGCACACCCTCCGAGCTGTGAAATATCCTTGACCCGATTCTTGGTGGACATTGAACATTCTCTCCCAGTGCACTAAAAAGAAGGGGGAAAAAAGTTTCGCGAAACGGAAAGTGATTGTCCGAGATCTTTACCCTGTTCTTCCACTCGGTCGTCTCCGGCAGCCGTGTGACCTGAGTCGGGGATCTGATGGGCCAGTCGGCTTCATCGTTAGTATTAGCCAGCCGGAGTATTCCTGCCGCTTATATAAGGCGGAATAATCACACAAGTGCCCTCGCTTTCGCTCTTGTCTCTTCCCAGCCTGTCGACGACACAGAGCTTTCTACGGCCACAGAGCACGCCACGGAGATAGTGTACTTTCTCGATTATGATACTCGTGGAAACCGAGGTTCGTAGAAGAAGCAGCGGTCCGCTTCTGGGAACCCGGGGAACGGAACCAGCATGTCAAACCGCCAATTCCATCTCGGCAAATGACTATATCGATTTTCTGCCGGATTTTTGTCGCGGAATAAATGGACATTAGCCTGGCCTCATTGTAACCCAGGAAGCCTGGCGGGTTGATGGATCGCCTGTCCCCGTCAGCGAGTTTTTTGGGGGGGCGGAAACCGAATCATAAGTTCTAATAACATCAACTGCAATGTAAACGAGAAATCAAGACGTCACTCATTGTCCCGAAGCACAAGCCGCCGAGCCTAAAAATCAGTGCTGATATCATCTCGAGTACAGAGCATGTTATAAACAACATGCGGGCAGGAGACAATATCGAACCACTCGACTAATAACGATTCGTCTAGACTCTCTGGGACGCCCAACATTGCATGTGGTCCTTTTTTGTTCCAGATGAGCATCGCCAAATCTTGCTCCCGGCTGTTTATAGGCCTCTTCCGCCTCCCAGCTTTCTATTGAGGGAGTCGTTATGCCTCATGAAGAAACCATAATACCATTCTCGTCTCCTTGCTTGTCTTCCCCAACAAGTCAAACTGGGCCCAATTATGAAACCGCCCAGTTAGCCTTCTCCACATAGTCATCTAGACCCTGGCGGAGGCTCTTTGCCAAGTTGAGCAGCCTGTTGCACCGTCCCATCGTATTTCTCCGTAGACATCCATCCCACAGCATTGACCAGGGGCCTTCACTTGCAAGGCGCACTAATCAGTAGCTTGCCCCCGTCTCGTTCTCCAACATGATGTATTGACTACCCTACCAGGATAAGTTCGAGCTTTGGGGCGCAATCGTGTTTCTGATAAAGGGCTCGTTGTGTTGAGCGATAATTAACTCGGACCAGAGCGGGCCAGGGTTGTACTTCGATCAGAGACGGCTTTCTAATTACTCTCATCTGGTTCCCTTCGCCAAGCGCGGAGGACAGGCTAGCGCGAGAGGAGATTTGGGAGGAGACGAACAAGATCGTTTTGGCCCAAGTCCATTGATTAACACTTGGTTCCATCAGCGAGGCCTGCAGGTGCTGGTGACTTGGTAATAGTGAACAGCGACCCTGACACACCCTGCATATCTCTCTTCCCCAAGCTTCTCCAATTTACCCCAAGACCACAATCTGGGTGAAGATGAATTGAATATGGGGTTTCATACAATGGCACCCTCCTCGCACAGGAGGGTTGGGTGCACAGTAGAAAGAGCCTGGGGGCATTTATTGATGCCAGACTTGATCTCCGAGTTGTACACGTACGCAACACCAGCCGGGGAATGGCTTCGAATTTAGTGTAGCACGCTTAGTGGGACTTTACAGAGCTCCGTCTAAAATGTCGATCGCTTGTGGCGCGAGCGCCCTATTTTAAAGGGGCAATTTGTGCAAGGTATCGTCTTGCCAGCTGGCTTGTGGGGAGTTGGAGAGTGAGGTGGGATGCTCGGAGAAGGAATCTAAGCCAAGATGCGCTTGGGACGCTGAATTGGTCATGTGGAGGCTAGCAATCTGGGGTTGGCCTGTTCTGTGGGTACCACAGCATATTTACTGCAGCCACTTTGGCATTGCCTGTTCTCTCAGACAGGCATCCGACAGGGGTAGGAACTCACAAAACAGACACAGGATCACTCCCTCTTACTGTATTGTCCATGCACTTTTACAAGTTCAGCGGCAGAAGTCATTGTGACTGGTTACCATTTGGCTTGATGCTCTTCAAATATCAAAATGCCGTGAGACCTGTTGGGAGGTGAGTGTTCGAATGCTCAATGGCTGGAGGTGCCATGCTCTCCAATTGCGTAATCCCGGTTGGCCACGCCAGCCACCTGGAAACTGGTGGACGTCGCAGGCTGGCTATTGACATCAGTCGCGATTCCTTCGCACTTGCCTCCCAAATAAGGTATTACCAATCAGCAAGGCAGGTGTGCAGTTCGACTCATGTCTCATCGACTACCTTCGTAGGTTACCCAGGATTCCTCAACTGTTGAGGCAGCCTATCTGCCCAGGCGACGGAAATTCCAATCCAAATTCGCTTTGCGAGTCCTCGATGCAGATTCGAAGTCTCGTCATGCCTCCCACAATGGCGACCGCACCTCCATAGTTGATGGTCCTCGAGAGCAGGGGCGAGGGTGGGACACGCGTGAGCTCCCGTCACTCTCCGACCTCCTTTCTCCAGGGTGGACCTTGCCGCATTCCCCCGTGCATTTGCCCAATGTTCGTATCTTCCCTGTTTCTCACTCCTGCAGCGGAATGCATGGGAAGGTGCAAGAGAGCGAAACCATCACACCTCGGTCACCCTTGTCACCACTTTGACCTTTGAAGGTACATCTCCGATACCTCCTCAATAGTGGACCACTGCTACTTCTCAATCGGAATGACACTACGTTCGTACACTGTAAGCTTCCCTCGAAGCCGGCAATGCTTCCCAGATGGAATCACTCGCCCACTCGCCAACGCAGGAGTGGGAGCTTTCTCTCGGCTCATCATAATGGATTGACACGATGGGATTGTACCGTGTGCAAACGCGCAGCTCGCACCTACGCTGAGCGGACGCAAGTCATGCCAATTATCCCAAGCGATGATGATCAGCAAAGGAAGGTAGACCCTGGACGAAGCAGTCTGAGCCCTAGGATTGGCATATGCAGGAAGACTCGGTTCTGATCAACACCGATCAAGCCCGCAAGGGTATCAGCCTGATTCTACAATATTACGAATAGGGTCTTATTGCTTCGACCACATGTACAACGTTTACATTGAGCTTCACTAACGCTCAAAGTAGAACAGCGTGCTACGCCTTCCTCCTATTTGCGGCAAAGTGCCTCTTGTGATGTGGGCATGGAGCTCTGGGTCCGACTCCGTACATCCCTTGCGCACATCCCCCAAGGATCGGTATCCCGCGGTCTGCGCATTGTGGATAGCTCCCCCTGGCATGCTGATGCGCGAGCACCCCTTGTCACTTTCAATGCCAATTTTAGCTCAGCACAGATCAACAGTTTTCCACTTGCCTCTTTACAAATGCAGGCCAATAATACAAAGTATCACGACAGTCTGTCGCCCGCTATCTGAACCTATTCAGCTTCGAACTGTCCTCCACCCGCGTGTCAAATGTGTTGATCAGTGATGCTCCAACCCCAACCGCACCAGCGATCCTTTCCCGCCTCTTGGAGCGAGGAGGCAAACAAAGGCAAGGGCGGCTCCGCCAAGGCACGAGACAGTTATAAGTCGGGTCAGGCTTGGCCTATCAGCCTCTCCAACACTGAAAGACGAGCGCTCTAAAATGCGCCTGACACGGTGCGCCATGGTCTGTTTCATCGGCACATCGCGTCGTTGGGCTTGTAGTGCCCCACACCACCCTCACTTTATCGATAGGATAAGCCTTGATCATCCTTTTCCCCAGATTATTCACTCTGAACGGGCCGGAGGGCAAAACATATTACCAACCTCGCCAGTTTGGGGGAGGGCCATCGCCTAGCCTTCAGGGAAGCCGGTGAAGTGGGTAACCCCCAAGCGTGAAGGATACACGCCGTATTTCGTCTCGCGACAAGGACAACTCAGAAGTGTTTCTTCTCCAGGCCAGTCTTCGGTGACAAGGGATGAAATGGCAATCTAATCGATAACCTCACCTAACTTCCAGGGCCAGCTTCATCTCGGTCTCGCTACCGTAGAAGTCGATTGGTGGGGAATGCCGTCCTCCCCTAGTTCTCCATGCTACTCAGTCTTACTGTTACATTACGCCCGTAGAATCATGGCACTGGTTCTTCCATGAATACGACAACCAGTCGTCAGTCTTGCGGAATGTCCTCAATAGGGACTCGAATAAGAGAACTGTCATTCTCAGTCTCAAGCGTCATAGAGCAGCTGACAGCTTTTCTCTCCATGTAGCCCATGACCGAAGCCTGGTGCTTGACTTTCTTTCACTCACAGTATCAGCCAGATTAGGGAGAGAATCTATCTCTCATTAGCCCTGAACACCTGCCCTCATTAACACCATACTTAATGCTTACGGCGGTATATAAGACGGCTGGAACGAGCTTCCATCATCCTTCTCCGAGCGGAAAGAGTCTTCGCCGAGTTAAACCCCATAGTTCTTTCGGTGAGAAAGGAAATGGTACTCCGGTCATATTGAGCCGGGATAAGGCTATGTTAGGTCATCCATTGATCATCAGGAGTACCCGCCTGTCATTCGTGCTCTGGATATTAATCAATATATGCATCATTCTCCAGTCCACCGACAGACTCTATAGACGGTATAAGAAGCGCTCCCTGGATATTGAGCATACCCCGTCGCAGTGCAGTAAGGATCAGCGCTCTTCTTCCGGCGTTGGGGTCTACAACGGCATCCCAGTATCGTGCTCGCTTCAAAACCCCTTGTATTAGAGGCTGTTTGCTAGTGTGTGCATTGATTCTAGAATGCGAGGTCATTATTTTGAGGGCCAAAGGCCCTGTCCATAGCCGATGGTAAGCTCATGACTAGGAGAATCACGATCGCATCTGACGAACCCGATGCTCGCTTGGTGGCGGGCTAATGGACCGCAGAAGTCGGATATGTCCTTCACTCCCAGTTATATTAGTGTCTTCGTGGCAATGGCCTGTCCATTACGGTTACAATACAACCGCTACATATCTTTGTTTTGCGGCCGTCCGTGTCTCGGAGCGTATATCCTCGCCAACGTCCGGCGTTCTCCCCCAGCTTGAAAGCGGGAAGGTCTCCAACAATGCACTAGCACGGTATGCTTGACAACAGCCAACGTGTAGGACTCAATGTGTTCTCCAGAAGGGGCAGGGGCAGAAAACCAGTAACGAGAGTGGGACGGATATGTGGGCGGGAGGAACGAGGCCGGAGTAGAGCGGGCTTTCTGGCATTCAGTACCTTGGCCTGCCGCCCCGAAGCCTGGAAATATCGCAAGCGGCGCCTGTTTCGGGGAAAGAAGGTGGGCACTCCATATGAGCTATCCAATGCTCAGGTTCGGTAGCCTCCTACCCGCCAGATCCCATTCTTCCATCTTCTTTCCCAGCCAGCCGTTTGCGGCCCCGTGATCATCTACTGCATCGCCCTTGCCGCGATGCATGGCCAGGTAGCTTTGCTAATATCAACCCGCCCACTGATTGGCGGTGGGGATATGCAGTTACTCTTGATCGGCAGGCCACGTTTGGCCACCTTTGGAGGGACGGCCGAGAACTTGTCCTATCGTACGGCCACGCTGAGGCACCCGTGGGGGCAGTATCGTTGTTCTAGGCTCACCTGTCCTCGTACCGGGAACTGGCAGCGATTTCTTTTTCGTTAGCAATAACTAGAACAAGCCGACGGCATCCCGCTCAGAGTGATCTCCACCGAGATCTAGCTAGACATTCCGAGGTTTTCGGAGGTGGCCCAGAGAGGAAGAGCCCGTTCGCTCTATCTAATCGCTCAGCTCTCAAAGTTGTCCTGGACGTAAAAAGCACTATTCCTTTTGAACTCTTTTCTCTTCAAGAAACAGGTACAGAGAGGGCTGGGCTGGATGACCTCCTCCTTACCGAAATGACCGAGGCTTCATTCATCGGGGTGCTGCTGCCGCCCAGAGTCAGGCCACCATATCTGTGTGACAACCTTCGGTTCATTAAGGAGAAATTCGTCTTAAATTCTGCGGGTCGCTTCTTACCATGCCTTTCCTTGGGATTTAAAAGCCTGCATACCCGAACTAAGTTGGGGTAGTGCCCACGGCGGGTCGAAAGCTCTCTTCTATATAGTAGACAAGTTCTTCTCTTGGGGGAAGCGAACTCCCGGCTAAAACAAGAGTCCATATAAAATCTTCGCCCGGCTATCTAAACGTGCTTCGGCTGGTACCCGCAGGAGCATGAATATTGAGCGCCGTTTCTCTTGGTTATAACTATAGCGGCGCAGTCTATTGCCTGACCTGTCACTTGTCTCGCCTTATACAACGCCGGCCCTGCGCAATTGGACTCTTGGGCCAGTTTTTCCGGAGATGGATGGGAAATATCGATTCACATGGAGGATTTTTGGGTTTTTCGATTCTGAAAAGCCGCGAATTTTCTGTTGGAGAGTATAAACTTTCCCTACGAATCAGAGGTTGCGGAGCTTGAAGATGTTTATGCGGAACGGGGACGGTATATCTTCCTTTTTCCAATGGCAAAGTTTGGCCATGTGGTCACAGCTAGAATAAGGCGAGATTAGTCCTTGCGGGATGCGGTCCTTGCGGGATGCGAGGAGTCGCCAAGGAGAGGGAGTTTCTTCTAACGATACTTTGCTGGTTCTGACTTACCCATGTAGCTGCAGGTGAGTACGAGGCGAGCCAAGCGGGTCACCCGAGGGTTAGCTTTGGTTGTGATTGAGCTCGTTTGGGGAATTGATGTCGTTTTCGCTTCTGCTTTCTGCAAATTACTGCGTGAGCGCCCTCGTCCTTCTTGTTTCGTGTTTGGAGGGAGAACGAAGGAGTAGAAGGCCGCGAGCCAGGCTAGAGTAACCCTTGTTTGCTCTTACTTCGCTTGCTGGAAAGGGCGCAGGTTGGAGAAGCCCAGGTCGTTTATGTTTCCCTGAGAAGAGCTGTAACGTTGGACGGCATGAATGCTGCCTTAATTCACGATGAGATGCCGGCAGTTGATTTCGAATGCCAA
The DNA here is from genome assembly GCA_029532625.1 of Lomentospora prolificans. Classification (NCBI taxonomy): domain Eukaryota; kingdom Fungi; phylum Ascomycota; class Sordariomycetes; order Microascales; family Microascaceae; genus Lomentospora; species Lomentospora prolificans. The sequence goes on along the minus strand of JARFXM010000008.1, from coordinate 334,070 downwards.
GAGATGTGTCCGGTCGTGGTGGGCCAGGATGTCTTGGAGCAAGAGGACATGCTGGAGTTGCGAGAGCCTTATCGCAGTAAGGTGGAAAAGTGAGGCTCAATATCGAGGCTTGCTATGGGCTGACTACACGTGCAACTCCCATACCCAAAGTGTTGACCTTGAAGCTGACTGCTTGCAGAAAAGAAATGCTTGATACCGAACCGAGAATGGTATACCAAGGTAGGGTCCGTTCTACAGGTTTGCCGGATATTTTTCTCCGATTTGATGACAGGCTACGCTCGGTTGAGTCGGGATTGCCATGAGACAGTGTAATGGCGCCTCGTTCGGACAGCGTCCATGGGACGTGTTGCCGAAGGCCGTTCCGGAGCAGTAGACTGGAGAGGGCCCTTTCGCCACCTTCGCAGAATACACCGGCCCGGTCAACTATACTCGATTTGGGGCACTCTCTGCGAAGCACTGGCTCATATGGGGAGCGTTTTGCGCGTGTACCTACCGCTAGTATCATGGCAAGAACGGTTCGGAATGAGTGTTCTGCCTCTGGTCGCAGGTGCCTTGAGTTTGCTCAGAAAGATGAGGGTCTATGCTGAGTGCTTACCGCTGCACTCGTACATTTACTGATTCCTGGTCGGCCCAAGCACGGAGAAGTCCTGAAAGTCGGTTGATGCTGTGTTCCCACAACTATCAGGAATTCCTTACATGAAAGAGCTATGGAGGTCGGGCGAAGTGTTGGGGGATCCCTCTCAATTCTTTCCCAAAGCGCTCATCCCGAGTCCTTCGAGTCAACATCCCTCGATGAGCCTAGGACACGCAATGATCCTTTAGAGGTTGACCGAGGATGGCTAGTGTCGCATCTTACTCGACTTGTGGGTGGCGACCCTCGCGATGCTTTGGAGGAGGGAGTTATAGGTGTAAGGCGCGATTGTGCGGTGATACCCCGAGTGTTCCCTTCAGCACGGCACTTCGACTGATTTTCAACCTTGGGCATATTCCAAAAGCCGGCGTTTGGGAGTTTGTGTCGGTTTCTCGGGGCCAGCGTCGATTATGGAAAGGCCGTGGCCAAGCAGGGCTACGGCAATCTAGGATTCTATCACAGCGCCGGCATGGATTCCCATTCGGCAGCTAGAGTGCCATTCTTTAACGGTCAACCCAGAAAGATTAAAGAGCTTACTTGACGAGCCTTGATTACAGATTTCACCGATCTACTTCGAAGCAGTGAGAGGGCGCGTGTGCTTGCCTGACCCATGTTGCCACTAGGTGGTTGACCACTTGCATATCTTGCTGCATGCTCTCTCCCTCTCGCTCTTTGCTGTGATGGGCAAGCAACACCCCGGATGGCCCAAGCTCCTGCTTTTCTGTCGAATGCGGCCTTGATCACCCCCAACATGCAGGCGGCGGCACAAAGTAGAGATGTTATACATTGCGCTGCTGGCTTTAACTGGCGGCGGCGGGGTCATCTGTTAGGCTTGTCGTGGCGGTGAAGTTTGGGAGGTGGTTCGCGATTGACCAGGGTGGTTATTTCTGTCGTGCTTTTTTTTTTTTTGGCGAAGCTTTGAATCACGTGGCAGGGCCGCAGGGTCATGTCCATATCCATGGCGCAAGCTCGCTCTCTCTCCTTCTTCTTCTGGCAAGTTATCCGGGGGGTTTAAGGGAACTTGAAGACCTTGCTGGTAGCAACGGTACGTTTGGGTTGTGTTGGTTTGTTTGGCCAACGAGTCTAGAGCCAGTATTTGGATCATGCACATCGACGCCAGTGGTGAGTGTGTCAAGGTGTGAGTTTAGACAGTCCAAATCGTTCCTCGGAGTTGCTATTTGCGCACAGCACGGCCCCAAGGTTTCCGGACGGCGGGCGCCTCCAAATCCGAGCTCCGGGCCAGAGGACGCGTCTATTAGCGAATGGCTGGCGGACGGAGTGCAGGGGTCTCAACGGCTTAAGCCGCATCCTTCAAGTCCAAGTATTAATAGTGTCTTCCGAAACTGCCTAGCAAGGGGTTAGACCTTTGACGCAATCACTTCTTTCCGCGACGAAAAAAAGAAAAAATTAAAATTCATAAAAGGCATGGTCCACGATCATATCTTAAGAATAGAAGGAGAGGGGGAGAGAGGAGCAATGTTTGGAACGAACTTGTCCGGACCGGCTGCATCTCTGTTCTATATAAGGTAGAGAGCTATTTATGGCGCGAGAGAGAGTAAGATCTTGAACCACGCCTTACTTATGGACGAGAACCGTGTAAGCTGACGAGGTTTTCCCAGACGGGCTTCAGAAATGTCTCGATCCGGAGGGAAGCTAGCTCATTACAGGAAAGGCCTTTGTCAATTCTCTGGCTCATGACCATCGCTTGTGCCTTCGGCCAGACTTGCAGTTGCGCCTTGGGTAGGCTTGAGGAGTTTGCATTTGGAGCCGAGGGGGGGGGGGAAGGGGTGTTTGGTACGAAGCTTGAAGACATGATATCCCTTTCGGCTAGTGGCAACCGGCGCCCGGTTTCCATGATGCATCTTGGCTCCGCGGGTGTAAGGACTTTTAGGATGTTTCGGTTCTAACTAGTTGACCGGAGGACTGGGCGTCGCAATCTATGTGGGAGCTAGGGAGGGTTGGGGCTAGGCGATTAGCGTCTTTCGGGACGTTCCTAAGCCGTTTACCGGCGTGTCTGAGCCGGTGATGGTCGAGAAAGCGAGTCAGGAGAGGAGGGTTTGTGGGTGTTTGAGCAACAGGCGAAGGCGATAGGATGCGTATATAAAGATGGCTGATTCCGTTCGAAGATGGAAAGGGTTCTACTAGATCAGAGTCAAGAATCAGTTCTACACCGGCAAAAATCTGTTTATCACGAACGCCCCTTCCAAACGCGAGATCAAGAGAGTTGCACCTTCCTAGAATCCTCCTCTGCTCTTCTCCATAACCATCTTTTATTTCCACCAGACTTACCGCTCCCGCCAACAACTTCTTTATCCAAAACCCAACAACAGCTTCTATATCCAAAAGCCAATAACGGAACCACCATCCACCATGACTACTCCCAATGAGCCTCACACCCGTCAATACTCCCACATCAATGGCCCTGTTGACGAGCTCCTCGATCGCCTGGCCATCTCCGAGCTCTGCAAGGGCTGGCCTGTCTACCGCGATGCCTCTGAGTGGATGAACTTTCGCTCGCTATTCTGCGAAGACGCTCACGTCTGGACAAGTACCTTCCCCTCCTTACAACACCCACCACCCGAGAAGGAACAGAGAAACGAATATGAGACTAACATAAACCCAACGTAAAAGCCTGGAGCGGCGTTCAAACCGTAGACTCCTTCATCGACATGTCCCGCAAAGGCAAAGCCAACGGCGCCTTCATCCAGCACCGCGAATGCGGCACTCTTGTCGAGCTGAACCCGTCGACCAACCGCGCTGTCGGCAAGATGAAGGCCACCATCACGCAGCGCTTCCGCGGGCCCGTTTCCCTCCCGAGCTCCGAGGCCAAGGGAACTAAGGGGACCGACAACGTCCATGCGCACGAGGAAGAGATCGAGTACGACGTCGACTGCGACTGCCGTTTCCTCTTCTTCTGTGTCAAGGAAGGCAGTGATTGCGGTACGGAGAGGGGCGTCTGGAAGATCAAGTACGCCAAGTTGATTTACGAAAAGGACAAGGTCGTGCCACTGGAGCAGGATAAGTGGCCCAAGTTCGCGAGGGAGGAGATGGAGAGCTTGCCGGAGGGTTACAAGTATCTGGGGGCTGCGCAGAGAAGGCTCGGGTATGAGATTGATGCAAAATTGGTTACGATGAAGGATTTGGGGACATGGGAGAGGATGTATGCTGCTGTGGAGGGCTGGCTGGCCGGTGAGGAGGGAGATCTGTTTTGGTAGCTGAGTTTCAGGGGAGGGCAGGGGGAGGGTGAAGATGCCTAGAAACAGCAGCTTGGTTTTTGTTTGTATTGCAGTTGCAAACAGCTTATAGTGAACACGCAGGTTCGTGTCGGGACTTTGGCATGGGAATGTGTACCGACTTGATTAGTAGCTCGAAGCTGCCATACTAGATCAAAATGGATGCATCTGGGGGTCCCAGTAAAGCCATCAAACGCGCGTTAACAAGAGAAAGATACTCATAAACAGCCGCCAGTGAATTCACTCATCTAGCCTTACAACACCTACACATGCCCACGCCATATCTCAACGCTATATACAAGAATATCACCATATCCAAACCATACACGATAAGTGTTAAAAAAAAAAGCCAATGGTGTCCTATAAACCCGACCTCTCGAGGGGGGCTCCTCGCATAAGAAAGAATATGCCGAAACACTGACGATTTCAATAGTTTCGAAAATGCGTCCCATGGTAAAAATGCCCAACCAGGATCTATCTGGTAGATAAAGATCTTTGGTGGAATATACAAGAGTTAAAAGAAGAAGATAGAGGAACATGAAAACGCCGAGCCCCGTAGGGCTATGGTGGAGAAATATGCTAGATACAGAAAGGGTTTCCTTGGGCTTTTCCTTTTGGGAAGGTTGAGGAATCGCTTCTACATCATGGATAGAATGGCTGCTGCGAAGGGACCCATGAGCATGGCTGAACTCAGGGTTATTCGGCCGCCGCTGTTGACACCCTGGCCGGAGTTTCCCACGGTCGAGTCAGTTTCGGCCGAGGCGTTAGTGCCAGGAAGCACCGAGTTCTCGGTAAGGCCACAGAGGCCGTAGAAAGTCGAGATGTCTGTGGGAGTGTTGATTGGCTTGACCATGGCGCCGCAATTGGCGTACTGCGCCATGTAAGCCATCTTAGTATCGGCATCGATGACGACTATCAGTCTTGTTAGCCCCGGGATTCACTAAATGCATTCCAGGAGAAACGGGGCAACTTACCATATGCCGACCGCAAGAACGTATCACCCAGGAGGATGAAGTCTTGGCTAGCCACGATGCCCAGATAACACCTCGGCGGGTTGCTCAACTCCCTAATCATTTCCCGGTACGGCACCCGAATCGTCACCCCATCAAACTCAAAGTCTAGCGTTCCCTCGTAACCCACAAACTTACAATCCACCGAGAAGAAGCCGTTCTCGTCCTCGCCCGGCGACCCAAAATCGGCGGCGATCATCTCCGCCAGCTGCTGCGGCAGAAGCGAGAGAGTGGCCCCGCTGTCCAGGAACACTGGGGTGTTGGAGCCAGGGTACGCCTTCGCCGGCTTATTGGGGGCCTCAAGCGTGATGCCCTTCATCTGCACCCAGTACCTGGGCACGCCGTCGGGGGACTGCGCGGCGGGGATAATGGGTAGCGGCGCGAGCCAGCCTGAGAACTTGGCGGTGTCGACGCCGCCGAAGACGATGACGCCCTCTTGGTCGTCCTTGCTGCCGAGGCCGATGGAGAAGGCTTTGGTTTTCGTTACGCCTTGGTCGGCGAGCTCGTCGATGAAGTTTTTGTACTGGGTCGTGATGCCTTCGCCGTAGCCGATGCCGAGGATGCCCGCGAATTGGTCTTCGGTGCCGGTGGCGACCCCGAATTGGACGTCTTTGAGGACGGCGTTGCCTTGAAGACAGGTTAGCTTTCGTGGAGAAAATTACCTCAAGACCAACTTACTTCCTGGGAGACCAATCGAGTCCCGGATATACGTGACATTGGCGGCACCAATGCCGTACCTGAGTGTCTTATTGCCAGCGAACTTGCCCGCCGTGGTGGAGACGGCAGCGTCGTAGGACCCAACGGCTTCGCAGAAGCGTATATCTCGTTCGGGAAGAATGCTGCAATCGGGGTTGACCCAGAGCTCAAAGGAGCCTGTGTCGAGCTGTACGAACACGGGCTGCGGAGGCGTACCAAAATTCACTTCCACGCCAGGTTAGCAAAAGAAATGCAAAATGACCTAAAGTACACGGAGAAGAGAGGACGGGGGAGAACACTAGACATACATTGTGCGTAATAGGCAACGTCGGACCTATTGGCCAATTGTAGCTCGACAGCGCGCTTGAACACACCAGGCTTCGTCGAGTGTATCACGGGTAGGGTCAACACTCCCTGGGAACTCGTATCATCCTCGGAAAGCTGCCTCTTCGAAACGCCAGCCTTGTGCATGTACACCGGCAACGTCACAAGATCGCCCACGTCTTCGTCGACGGGGAGACTTAAGCCCCTGGGCGCCTGCGACTTTGTCTTCCTCACCGTCGCAACAGGTAACGTGACTAGGTCACCCACGTCGTCGGCAGGGAGGCTGAGGCCTCTCGGGGCTTTTGGCTTGGGCTTGCTGAACTTTGCAACAGGGAGTGTTACGGCGTCCATGCCCAATTCTTCGTCCACAGGTAATTGTCTCCTCGACGCTGCTGTTCTCCTCGTTTTGGTTTTCTTGACATCTGGGATGGGGAGGGTGAGAAGGGACATGTCGTTGCCATCATCTACAACGGGGAGACCACGGGCAGTAGAGACATCGCTGCGGGTGGTGTAGGGGAGCTGACGGAGGTCATCCTGGGTGTCACGGGCGACGAGGTCGTTGTCGAAGGAGATTTGAGGCCATGATCTCCCGCATACTGCCAACGCCAACACTAGGAGGGGATAGAGTGCCATTGGATGGCAAGAGGAGGAGGGTCGTCAAGGAAGGGGCTTCTACCGCGTTTGTTGCAACATGGGAGTTGGTTCGAACCCGGGGAACGAAGGACGTATGGCGAAAAGAAGAGGATCCAAGGAATATAGTCTCTCACAGAGGACTTCGAGAAAGAAGACAAAAAGCTCGTAAGAATCGTGGAAGAATTGTATCTCGGCTCGTCGCAAGGAAAGGTCGAAGAGGAGTCGAGAGGCAAAAGATCGTTAGTGGTAACCGGCCACGAAAAGGATAGGTTCGCAACAAGCGGAACTATGAATAGCAAAGTAAAGAAAAGAGCCAGCCCCGAATAAGAAGAAGTGAATTAATGGAACGGCCAGCCTGTGAAAAGGAAAAGAGAAGGGTCAGCAAGAAAGGAAAGGGGAAGCACCCAGAGGAAGAAAAAGAAAAACAAAGATGCCTCCGATGCTAGGTTCCAGAGAAAAGAGGCCCAAGGTGAAAGGAAACAGATCCACAGAGAAAGAAAGTAAAGATGAGAGAAAAGGCTGCCCTATTGAATGGATAGTGTAACACTCGACAGTCATGTGTGCTACGAAACAAGGCCAAGGATCCAAGCCTCTACAATACTACAGACGTTTTAAACAGAGACTCCTCTACAATGACATTCAGGTATTACTTGAGTGAGCTCAATCAGCATCGATAGGTTGCGGGCAGCATTGAGGGCCGTTGCAGGATCTCCCAATGGGAGGACAAGCGGCCGGAGGAAATCGACAGGATCGTCGGCATGGAGGGGTCTGGGAGCACGGCTAGGCAGGGGAACGGGGCCCTGGAGAGCAACGCACAGGGGAAAGGGGGGGAAGGGTTGCAAGCATGCCAGGAACAGGGCGCCGCGAGATGGTAGAGAGAAGAGAAAGAACTGGAGGGCAGACCAGCGCCGTGGTAACCAGTTGCGACGAGAATAGGGTTTCGCGAGCGAAGAGGCCCAGAGGGAACAAGAGAAGGGCGTCGAGGCGGCTCTGCAGGAAGGGTCTGGAGTTTGACGGACTGGGGAGGTGCCGAACTGCCCAGGCGTCTCACCACGACGGCAGAGGTAACAACGAAGCAGCCATTCTACCAGGGCGTTGTGTTAGTGGGGAAGCTGAGCCAAGCCAAGCACGAGGAAACAGGGCCAGGGTGGTTGACGAAGCTCCAACAGAAAGCCGAATAGGGTAGCAAATTGCAGGCACTGGATATATCTGGAGGCTTGTGCGGGGAGGAATTCTGCGACACCAAAGGTCAGGGTCGATGGAGGTTTGAGGCAGATCAAACAAGCCGAGCGTCGAAGGAGGTGCGCCAAAAGTCGTGCAGACAGGGTCAAACTTGGTGCGGCAGGTGCTATTTTTGGGCTTAAGTAAGCCAGGGGCTGACAAGGGTGGGCCTGAAGAAGGGCAAGGGCAGCCCAACGGTTCGCCAGTGCTGACAGGGGTTACCCTGCCAGGTACCAGCGAAGACCTTAAAATCGTGGTGACTAAGCATCTAGGTCCTATGCAGCGGTGGTTAACATAAATGAGGAGAGGAATAATAAAACATGTCACGCACGCATACGGGAGCGGAACATGGGCCATCCTCATCGTCGTCGTCATGGCTCCCCGAGGAACATCAGCGAGCGGATCGTTTTTCATCCAGACCATCCTTCTCACATCTTCCTAACCCCTATTTAGAGCAGCATATATAAGATTGCTCCTATGAACCCAAGGCATAAGATCGAGAGTGACCATCGGTGGTGATCCCAGCAAGCAGGAAACACTCGGCGAAGCAAAGCGGACGGTGAAGCGAACCAAGGCGCGTTGCCCAGCTTTGCATTGCATTCTCACATTTTCGTCTTAGGCTCTAGACCTGTGAGACGGAGCAACGATGGTTATGTGCCGAGCACCGAGGATAAGCATGCATCTCAAGCTGTTCGCTTGCGTCCTAACGCATAGCGACTTATACAGCCTACTGACCTGTAGAAAGCAAATGTGACAAAAAAAAAAAAAAAAAAAATCCAGTTCTCGTCTGCATTACTTGCTGCGGGAAACGGATAAGCAATGAGACACCAGCTCTTCTCTGCAGCCAGCTCGACTGCGAAGGGAACAACCTTATTGTAATAGGCAAAAAGGGGTGTTCGTCAACCAGACGATCAGAGGGGTGCTAAATCCTGGTGCGGACAATTTGTGGTACGGCAGCACGTTTGAGTCTTGGCTTGGCCTGGCGAGCATCAGTACCAGAGTAAGCCTCAACACAGTGCTTATCGCGGCTATTCTCAGTCTGTATACGAAATCGAGCCCCACGGATTTGAGCAATGTGCATCGTTCGATGGACGGCCGCCTTCTGGACATAGCATTCTGGGATAGTCTGGCCAGTTCGTGTCGCTGCTCCACGAAATGCCATCCAGGGTTCATCCTGGCGCATGTAGACCCCGAGTATCGATAGGCTTACAAGGACGAATCCGCCGAGAAGCTTCATACGGGGGAAGGCGCTGCTAAACCCACTCTATTCCATATATAGACCAACGGGGCGACGACTTGGGACTCGAGAGTCGAGTGTGAAACGAGACGGACGAAAATGTGCTAGCCAAGGGGACCTTGGCTCGGAACGACGACTTTCCAGAGCTGCATCAATCGACCACAGACCTACTGTAGACGAAAATAGACGCTCGTTTTTGTGAAGAAAACCCAGTGGCGGCAAAGAAATGGCAGACAAAAGCCATTTTGTTTACTGTCTAGTCTAGGGGATTATGATTACAGCTGAGCAGTTGCTTTTTCTTTCTCCCCTCATGTACCCCGGGATCGTTGCCAAAGGGTTACCAAACTGGACCAGGATATGACGGGCAAACAAGTCGATGGGGAAAGTCAGCATGATGCAGCAAGCCCTTGTTTCCGACATACGGATATCAAAATAGTTTCGAATCTCTTTGTCGTTCATCATGCCCCAAAGAGAGTCACCACCCGGGGAATAGGGATAAGGCATTGATCTCTACTGCGTTCTCGTGTAACTGCATGTGTGGGGGGGGACTACATCAAATGGGGGGGACTAGGACCCTCGTTCGACCCTAAAAACGGGAGCCCCGGCCGAGGTGAACGACATGCTGAAAGAGAACCAACGTTCCAATGGGCCAGTCAAGCAGTTGCCGGGCTTGTTAGAAATTTGATGATGCATGCAGTGGAATCAATCAATGGATGGCATCTCGCACATGCGCACCGAGGAGGTCTGACACCGAACAGAAGTCCTGAATTCAATGTTTGACGCAGACTGCTCAGGTGCGGCCACCTTCTGATCTTGTGTAAGTCAGGTCGACATATCATCCTTCATCCATCAAGGACACAGGATTCGAGTTCGTCAACCTGTGGGCGTGTGGGATATGGAGGGGCCTTGGCGTCGTCGCTGGCTGGCTTCTGTATCCATCCACCTACAGCCAGCGGGGTGTGGCCACTGAGTTGGCACCCAGCCCAGCCCTGGGAAGCTACCTAGTCTCACTGGCCACTCCCCCAGAGCCCGAAGCCCAAAGGCCCAAGAACCAGTCGTCTTGGCGCCTATTCTGGTCTCTGGTTCCCACTGATTCCGACCTTGAATTTCTTCATCTTCTCCATCTTCGTCATATGCTAATCGTTCCTTGCCTTCGCCCTCGCCCTCTCCAATGCTGGATTCCCCGACTTCCACGACTCATAAAACAACACACTTTCACCTGGGGCCAAGTCATCGGGTCATCGGGTCATTGCGCGCCCAGCCAGCCCTGGCCAAGCCCGTCCAGTTCCGACTAGCAAAATACTCTGCGCCGGGAGCCGCCCTGAGTCGAGCCGGAAGGGATGTCGAGCTAGAGCTTCGGGGGGTTCTCCAAAGCCACGGAAACCTAACCGTATTGCTGCCCGATGGCCAGCCAGGCGATCCCATCCACTCCACACACTCCCGCCATGCGACCGAAGCTGCTAGCTGGCCCACCTTCCACCCACACTCTCCCACATCCACCATCGTCAACATCCACACTGCCGGCTCCGAAAGGGTAGCCTCGACGCTGGCCTACTCCCACCCTCCATCTCGGGTGCCTCCCCCAGGTTCTGTCCCACCCTCTCTTTTTCTTTCTTTCTCCTCTTCTCTTTCACTCTCTCCCTCTCGATCCATTGATACCCTTTACTTTGTGGCGTCAACCCCTCCACACCCCCCAATTCTAGGCTCCCGCCCACTGCGTGGGTGTGGATATAAATTTGGGGTTATTTGACATTACTATCGACTCGCAAGCTAAATTGATAAAATCCGAAAACGCTGCCGGTTCCTGTTCGGGACAGCGACAATTGTGTTCCTGTTGATGCTTGGATGTGTCTCACGACAGGGAAAAGAAGGGACACACAGACACCTATACACACACATCTCGATGAACGAGAGTAAATTGGATGCAAAGGAACAACAGGCCAGGGCAGGCCAGCAACGGTGCCACAGGCGCACCACCTCGCCTCTCATCTTCCCATTCCTAGTTCCCTATCGTAGCACCACCCTGCTCTACGAAAGCACGCAAACGAGAACGTTGTCTTCGCGCACGCCTTGCCAATCTCCTTATTTGGAGCCTGTTGCTCGCCTGTACTTGTCCAATTGATGAGAGCTTCTGCTGCTGCTGGTGACCACCTCTTTTTGTATTTTTTATTTTTTTTTTCTTTTTGATTCTCGTTGCCTATTCGTCACCTGCGGCGAATCACTCGCTCCAAGGTTGTGCGATGTGAGCTCACCCCACAAACCCGCCCGCCCGCTCCACCCCTTTTATCTCTTGCTGGGAGTTTGGGCCCTTTTTCTCTTTTCTTTTTATCGTCCCCTTTCTGCTTCTCTTCTTCGCTCGTCTTTGGCCTTTGATATCCACTTTGGCGTAACTGGGTCGGGACCAACCGACAGCTCACGCGCCACCGGGTTGCAGCGTGACTCAAAAAGAGGCTTCAGCGCTCTCCAAAGACTACTCATGCCGGGCCCGAAAACGAGAAGTTTCGGTTTGGAAAAAAAACAATGATTCTCCAGCCGGGTGCTTCTCCGACCCGGTAAGAAAAACGGGGGGGGCGGGGGGCCAGGAAGCGGAAAAAAACGAAATCGAAGAAGAACGGCGGCTGGTGATGAGTGCATCGCTGCGCAGCTTGACGCGGCAGCATAAGTTCCATTTCATGTTACCACCTTCTGCCCGTCCTCTCTCTAGCCGATGAGGAGATGGGATATTCCATGCTGGCTTCCGTAATAATCCTACCGCTGGCAGAATTACCATGTGCAAGCGCACCGGGTTCTCCGTCATCACTCACACAGCAGGAAAACTGCTGATCTTTATTGATTGTCCACGGCCATGCTCGCCTCTCACTTATTACCGCACATGGACATTTTTCTGGAACAGAAGCCATGGAAATCCAAAAAAAAGAGCTAGCAGGATGAAGGAGACGAAGGGGATGGGGATGGGGACCCCGTTGCCGCTCGTCCTTATCGACCTGCACGCTTGGCGCCATGTGAGGTGAGCTCACATTTCATATTCTTCCGGTCTGCAACACTTGTGCATATATTTCCAACTTTTTGCCCATTGCTGGTCGCATCTCGCCAAGCTTGCATCTTACTCGTGGTGAGAGTGAGAGAGAGAGAGAGAGAGAGAGAGACCCCCGAAGCGATGCTGCATGCGTGCCCCATCTAATGCGGTGTCTGTCTACGATTACGCCCTTACCCTACGCACCCACTCACTCCCCCTTTGGAAGTCGTCTCGATTCCCCAGTGATTTCGTGGCCTACTTGGTCCATTCTGGTCCAGCGAGATGCAGAATCGGCCATGGGGGTTTTGGTTCCCTCCGTTCCTTCTAACTGTCGTCTTTCTCAATTCTCACGCCCCTCCCAATTTTGTGCGTTTGCGCACCGCACCACCCCCCTTCGCCAGCATCCCCTTCGGCTCATGCTCCATGTTCATGCCCATGCTCTCCCACGAGTGTAAGTGACCTCGTCCATCGTTATGGACGTAGTTGTTGCCGTCGCACACCCAAGGGATCTTCGCCCCAAAAATTGGGGATTTACGAGATGAATAGGGATAAAGTGGGCAAGAGTGGGAGAGCTGGCCTCACTTTTGCCGGCCCTACATTCCTCTCTCCCTCCAATTCAAGTTACATATCCGATTAGTTCGTGCTGTCGCTGTTCCTTTGTCGTGTCTGCCCGGCCATGCCTGCTCTGGCGTGCTCTGAGCCCTGGGTCCCGACCAAGCTAGGCCGGGATCTGTATATCTCGTGAACAGGTCAGAATGGATGGATATAAGTGTGTGTAAAAGCCCTTGCCAGCTTGATCCGAGCTCCGTAGCCACTCTCCCCCACACGCGCAAATCGATTCCGTTCTTTGGGATCACTTCCTTGTGATTCTCTGTCTCTACCACCCCGCCTTCGCCGTTCCCCATGCATGTGGCGCATTGTTCACAGCCATCTTTCGCATGTTGGTGACACGAGTTGAAAAAGTGAAAGCGAATGTGGGCGCGTCATACATTTGTTGTTGGAATCAAAAGCATTGAGCAAATATTCAACAAGGCAAACGGGAAACGGAAGACAAGGTCCGCAGGGAAGCGCTTCGAGAGAAAGAGAGTGAGATATTTTAGAATAATATCCCGCATTGCCGCCATCGTCTCACCACCGTTCTCCAAGTGCTGCTGCATCTCGATAAGGCGGGCTTGATTGAACCATCCCTCCACCGCTTCTGCCTTCCTCTTCTCTTTTTTTCTCCCCTTCTTCTCCTGTTCCCTTGCGTCGGTTGCATCGTTGCACCGAAGTTTCGATTCTTCTTTTTGCTTTTCTTTTTTTTTTTTTTTTCTACATCCGCTCCTCGTCATATATTCTTCATCTTAGCTTCTATTTCGCTACACACTTTGAGTGTCTCACTTCCTCTTTTTTCTTCCCTTCTCATGGTCGCCTTTTGCTTTTAGTGTCTTCTTTTTTTTTTTTTTTTTTCCCTTCTCCTTCTCCTTGCTTCCCAGCCATCTGTTTCAAGTCCCGAGGGAAAGGTGGAGAGAGTTCGTCCCCATCATCTAGACCGCTTTTTCCCATTCCTTTCTCTCCGCCCTTGAGAGCCACCTTGAACGGTTTTCCGGCACAACGTTTTACAGGAAAGAAGGGATACAAGAGAACATTTACATTGGAGTTGCGACGTCCAATTCGACGAGCGTGCCATAGCAGAAGCTTTACACGCATCGCATTTCTCTCCATCCGGCCACACACCGCACAGCACAGCACAGCACAGCACCTCACTTACAGCTGCATTCTACGCATCCATCTGCGCAAAACTCCATCGAGAAAAGAGGACCAGTCACTCCGCCTGTTTCTTTTGGGTCATCGCACAGAAAAGGGCCAGCCATTTCCCCGCTTCAAGTTCACCTAGAGAGTGTTCGCTGGCCTCTGTTAAAACGGAGGTGAATAACCAGAAGCGGCCGATGGGCAAGTTCACAGTCCATTAATACGTTGAATTAAACACCGCCAGGCACCACACCACACACCACACCACCCCCCAAGCCACACACACAGGGGCGGCCACCGCCAGTATTTTCCCTTTGGGGCCCGAGTTCGAACGAAGAAGAACAAAACACGGACACGCCAGCCTCCGAATGTACATTCCCATCGCCTCCGAGCCCGGGGCCCACCTGCCCCGGCTCATCAAGCGCCAATTCACCGGCAATGCCGGCCACGATACCAACATCACCATCGGCATCATTGTCGCCATCGTCCTCACCGTGTTTATTATCGGCGTGGGGGCCTTTATGTATACATACCGCGATTCCATACGGTTTACCGCTAGGCGGAGAAGGAAGAAGGGAGATGTGAGGAGGAAGTCGACTGGGAGCGCAAAGAGCAGCAAGAGTGAGAAGAGCGCGGCTTCGGATGGTGGTGGTGATCCGCCGCCTCCTCCCTGAGCACGCAAGCTTGGGAGAGGCGGCTTGAGCTCTGGGAGAGGCTGCTTGAGCTCTGGGAGGGAGTTTTCTAGGAGATTGTATGTTTATTAAGGAGGAAGTTGTGAGGGGGAAAAAGTCCCAAAAAAAAAAAAATGTACATGTAGAATTTGGGGGATTTGGGATTTGGGGTGGGATGGGTTGGTGTTGGCGTCGAGATATTCATTTTTTTTTTTTTTCTTTTCCTTTTTTTCCATGAGTTATGGCATTTCTTTTCTTGGGGTTTTTGTTTCCCTATTGACTCTCCTTCTTGTATAATCTTTCCCTCTCTTATGATTTCATGGTTTATGGCTTATGGCTTTTTCTTCTCTTCTCGAGTCTTGGACGGGGGTCGGAACGGGGAACATGGGAAGTGTCTGCACTCTCGAGGACTTGGGGGGATACGAAAGCATGAGTAATGGGTTTAACGGTCATGATAATGATATTCTTTCTCTTTTTTTTTTTTTTAACTGACGGAATGAATGAGAGATTGTTGCCATCTCCAACCTGCCCAGTCCCTTCTCTGCGCACTTGCTTCTTTGCTCTCTTCGCCTCGCTCGCCCAGACAGCGTTTTCTCCCTCATCGGCTCAGAGTCTTCTCCTTCTCCTCTCTCGTCTCTCTCCACCCGGAGGCACTAGCCCATCGAAAGCCATCCCAGGATATATGCCCGCCTCAAACGGCATCATTCCCTCCCCCTCCAATCCCCCCGCCATCACGAACGGCGGAGGCACGGGCGCCTCCCTCTCCCTCTCTCTTTCCCCATCCCTCTCTCTTTCCCCATCCCTCTCCCTTTCCCTCACCCTCACCCTTTCCCTCTCCCTCTCCCTCTCCCTCGCTCTCCCCCTTCTTCTCCCCCGCCGCCGACATCTCCTCCTAGAAGCCACCCTAAACAGCCCCCTGCGCCTCCTTTCGCGACAGGAGCAGTCCCGCGCATGGCCCGGCAGAGGAGGACCACGGCGGCGGTACGTTACGCGGTGGCGGTGGCGGTGGCGGTGGGTGCGGGTGTGAGTTGACGCGGAAGCCAAGGGGCAGCTCCGGAGGAAGAGATAGAGCGTGAGCGTGAGGAGGGTTGCGGCGGCGAGCAGGCCGAGGATCCAGGCTGTTGCTGTTGCGGCGGGGGATAGAGCGCGGGGGCAGAGGGCTTTGGCGGGAGGATTGGGATTGGGATGGGGATGGGATCGTGGTCGGCTGTGGGTCGGTGGCATGGTCTGGGAAACTGGTGTGAAGGAGCCATTTTGCGATGGGGAGGCGGAAGGTGGGATTCTTTTGGGTCGGGTTTGGGGATCGGGATCAGGTATAGCTTGGTTAATTGTAGTTACAATTTGCAAACATGGAGACGATGACGACGATGGCCACTCCAGGTTTGCTCTTGTCAAAAAACAGTCGCGGGGGAGGGATTCACGGAGGGAGGACGTCGTGGGCAAAACGTCAAAAGCATCTCACATACAATACAAGAAACACCATGACATGTAAACTTGGGCGTTTAGTATGGAAACTTGGACCTAGCATATCTTCTGTTTCCATCCAGGCCAAAGCATTTAAATCCCTTCAGCTCGCAACAATCATCATCATAGTGCTCCAGCTGTGTGTGTCTCTCAATATCAACCCTCGCCCATACCTGAAATCAGCCTAGATTCCTAAACCAGAGACGTATGAAAAGAAAACAAGGGAAGAAAGGAAAAAGGAAAAATAAAATAAAAATAGAAGGGCAGCCCCTAGGCACCTCGAAACCATAAAAACCCTTCGCGACTCCTCCTCCTTAGCCGAGTGTCGGCTTCTCCTCCTTTGGCGGGAACAAGTGAATCTCGCCAGAAGTCAGCGACCCCTGGACCTTCTCCACCACGGACCATCGACCGTTGCTCTCGGCCCTGTACACCGTAATCGCGCGCGAGTTATCCGATTCGGACCCCATGTAGCGGACAACGTACGTGCCGACCGGGAAATTCTGCCTAGACGTTTCCGAGAGGGCGAGCACCTTGTTCTTCGGAAAGCCTCCGTGATGAACGTGACCGTAGGACCCTGGCTGGGCCCAGCCATGGCGCTCCAGCTTGGTCTCTGGCCTGGGCTCTGGCTTTGCGTCGTATGGCGGCTTCGGGGGCCCGACAACGTGGCCGGCGTTTTTGAGTCGGAGACGCTCGTAATGCTTGGGCACCTTATCCTTGTTTACGCGAGCCCACTCGGGCATTTTATCGGTGGCGGCGGCGGGCTTGGGCGGCGCCCAGAAGTTGACAAAGCCGTCATCGTCGTTGTCGGAGTCACAATGGCGGCGATCGTCTTCCTCGGATCCCTCGTTAGACTCCTCCTTGCCCTCCTTGTCGTCGCGTACTTCCTTCTCGTCCCAGACTTCCCAGCCCCAGGGGTCCGCGTGAGGTCCAGTATCGCCGTACTGGCCGCCAGTCCTGCCGTTGCGAGCGGCCTCCTGGTCTTCGATCGAGTCGTACGTCCACAAAACCGACTCCTCGCCCCAGTCCTCCGACAAGCCCGCCCGCGGAAGCTCCTGGCGCTCGCGGCCCTGCCTCCTCCCGTACTGGCCACCACTAAAGTCGTAGGGGCCCTTGGCAGTTCCCTCCCAGCTAAACTGGGCGGCCTGCTTGCCGTGCTCGGGGCCAGGACCGTCACCGTCCCGGAACGTGCGATCGAAAGTAGCAGGCTGGGCGTCGGGGCCATCGAAACCGGGCATCCTGCCGCGCTTGGCATCCTGAACAACTTCGGCCCAGATCCTATCAGCCATGGAAACCGGCTTGTTCTTGCCGTCGGGTCGAGCGGCCTCGTGGGCCAAGTTGGCGCCGTGGGCGAAGGGAGGAAGAGAGCCCGAGGTATCCTTCTGGATCCTGTTGAAATTGAGGTCATCCCAGGGCTTGGGGCCCTGGGAGAGTCGAACGTCAAAGGGAACGTCGATGTAGGGTTCTTGACACATGGTTAACTTGTCTTTCTTGTTTCGCGAGGTTAAAGAGGTTAAAAGGCGGGTGCTAGTCACGCCCGGCAGGCCCCTGCGGGGGCGGTAGGGGCGGGAGTACGCAGTGAAGGGTTTCTCCATGGTGAACAGTGTTATATTGTCACAAATGAAGAAAGGAGTAGTTGTTAAAGGGCAGTGTTTGTGTTACAAGGTGGTGTGTTTGGGGTTTGGGTCTGGAGAAGAAGACGTTGAAGCGGGGAAGAAGTGGAGGCAAGGGGTCAATTTATAGTTGAGGATCGCTGGAGCAGAAGAGATTGTGAATCAGGAGAAGAAAATGAATAGGGGATGTTCGGGAAGGAGCTGGTTTTCTCATTCGTGAGGGAAGCGGTGTCTGTTGATGTTGTGACTGTGAATTGTGATCATAGGATAGGTGCAGTGCTCCTTCCTAAATAGATACTGATGAGAATAGTCGATGGAAATGGGCCGTTCCGATTCTTTAGACGGATTCAAGGGCCAAGGGAAGGAGATTGGTGATGGTGATGGATCACATTATCACTTGCCCTCGAGACTGGAACCAACGAACAAATTAATCCTTCCTCCAACTGTGGCACATCCGTCCACAGGCACGGGACGAGGAGCTTATTCCAAGAACGTTAAGAAATTCTATTCATGCCGTTTGCCATGCCTTTATGTTTACTATCATGTAAATGCCGAAGGAGATTAGCTCAATAGATCTTTGATATCCTCGATCCTCTGGAGTCTCTTCTCCTCATCACTCATCATCCCCAACGAAGAAGCACTGCCGCCAAGTTAGCCACACAGATCCCCGAGACCGGGGATATTGAAGAAAAAGAAGAAGAAAAAGAGAAAATAGAAATGAAAAGGGGGTCGGCCGGGGTGGGGAACTCACATAAACTTTTTTCGGTCCTGTACCTTTAGCATCCTCTCTTCCACGCTGTTCTGAACAATGAACCTATACACCTTGACCTCGCCCTCCTGACCCATCCTGTGCACCCGATCAATCGCCTGAGCTTCCACCGCGAAGCTCCACCACGGATCCATCATGTACACCCGCTGCGCCGACGTCAAGTTCAGCCCGACACCTCCGGCCTTGAGGCTGATGAGCAGTATCGTAAACTTGTTCGCGTCGCGGAACTCGGAGAGCACGGCGGCACGCGCCTTCTGCGACATGGACCCGTCGAGGCGCAGGAACTTCATGTTGGCCTTATCGAGCGCCGGTTCGATGAGCGAGAGGAACGATGTGAACTGGCTAAACACCACCGACTTCATCCGCGGGTGCTCCTTGCGCAGCTCGCGGAGAGAACGGATCAGCGCCATCACCTTGGACGACGAATCGCTGGACCCGACCCTCTGCAGGCTGATCCGAGCCTTTCCGTGGATCGGGTCAAGATCGTCTTCGTGTCGTATCACCTCGAACAGGTCGCGCACGTTGATGGGCTCACGACAGTGCACGCATCTGGGGATCCTCTCCCGAGACGCTTCGTGCTTTATATACTGGAGAAGGCACTTTTTGCAGGCTGAGTGCCAGCATCCCGTCACCGTCTGCTCAATCATGGGTTCCTCAGCGCAAATCGGACACTCGTGGCTGGCCTCGTCTCTAATCTGCTCCAAGACATGGGCTCCATAGGTCGCGCTCGGCTTCGACTGGTCCTCAATGTCGGCCGTAAACTTTTGCAGCAGCACATCAAGATCCATGTCGTCCGCGAGGCCGGCCGCAGCATCCGCTGCCGCTACTGCACTTGCGGCCTCCTCTTCTTCGGCCACAATGTCCTTGTTTCGAATGAGGATGGGATGGCAACAGGTTTGTCGTAAACGAATGATTTGCGCAAAAAGGCTAGCATACGCCTTCATTACCGTGCCCGTCGCCATGTTGTTGTCCAAAGTGTCCTTGGCTCTCGAGAAGACGTGGTTGTAAATTTCCCTCTCGGCATCTGAAAGCTCCACTTTGACAATTTCGATCTTCTTCGGAGGTAGAGGTACGAGGCTGTTTCATTAATGAGTCAGTCAGTAACAAATTCCTTGCCCTATTTCATGCGCGTGCACTTACGGGCTCCCGTCAGGCGTCCTCATATCTTTTGTTCTCCGCATCACCAGCGGCTCCAGCACCGTTTGAACGACATCCAGCGCTCTCACAAAGTTCTTAGACTCGAAAGGCAAAGTGATGAACGTCCTCCAGAAGGAAAAGTTATTCCAGGGCTCAACGCCAAGGAAGCGGACAAGGCTGAACAGATCCTCCAGTCGGTTGACAATGGGAGTCCCCGTGAGCACCCAGCGGTGGTCCGCAGCAAGCGCGTAACACGCCTTCGACGTCTTGGATCTTCGGTTTTTAATAGTATGAGCTTCGTCCAAAATGATTCGCAAAAAGTTCAGAGAGAAGAGGCCGTGATGCTGTGACTTGTCGCCTTTCCTAGCGAGAATCTGGGTAAATTCGGAGAGCACCGTGCCATAGCTGGTAATGACCACGTCTGGTGCCGACGCGGCGCTATCTTCACAACACATGGCTTGAAGATTACAGTTCTTTTCGCTACCGTAGTATACAAAGACTTTGATCGTCCCTTCCTTAGATGCCTTCTCAGCCTCGCTTTGCCACTGAGCAAGAAGTGACATGGGAGCGATAACCAAGGTAGTATGTGGAGCCCGAAATATCTCGCCTTCCGGTAAGCCATGTGTTCGCAGTTGCTGCAGCGAAGACAGTCCCGTCTTCGGTCGAACCCTCTCATACGGTCTGTTCGAGTGTATCAAGCTGAGCATCTGGATTGTTTTACCAAGGCCCATCTCGTCCGCCAAGATGCCACCAAGACAATGTTGCTCCTGCGCCGGGAAGACGAGCGTCATCTCACCGGAGTAAGGGTTCATGTAAAACTTCTCTTGCCCCTCGATGACGGGAAGGTCTTGGTCATCCGCATCCTTCAAGGGCCAAGTGTATTCTTCCCATAGAGGGTGAAGAGAAGGCTCACGATTGCCATTCTCGCCTCGCTCCTTGTTAAGCATCCAATGAAGGGCCTGTTTTTGGTAGGGTCGAAGTTCAAGGGCAAAAGTATCCGCGGGCTCAGCCTCTGGGGTGTTGAAATCAAAAGATTGGGCTTTCCGGTACAGAGCATCGAGCTGGTCCTGCTCCAGCTCCTCGCCCTCTTCAGCCTCCTCGGATTGGCTTGACGGTACACCACCGCCATTGGGCTTCGGCGGTTCTTTGGCCTTCTTCTCATCGAGCTCGGCCGCATCGAGGAGGCCTTGCCGTTGCTGTTTTGCCTGAGCAGCGTTGAGAGTAGAGGGTGTCACATTGATTTCTTGAAAAAGCCTAACGAGCGCAACCTGACGCAGGCGCAGGTCCTTCTCCTGTGTGGTCTCATCTTCCTCCCGAAAACTGGTGGTGATATCATCTGAAGGGTGCAGGACAGTGGCCTGGAAGGCGGACGGTAGCAGATATACCCTGAGTTGCAAGTCGACTGTGTCGTTGGTCTTCATTCGTTCCGGCGCACATACACAAATCCCCCCAAACTTGCATATTCCCTGATCCATCAGCGTCGATACCCAATTCGCAGTTTCTTTCGACAGTCTTCCTAGTTCGGTCCCGGCGGCATTGGTAAACCGCACAATAACGTCAACACGTCTCGCGGCAGCAGCTGTCATGCGGGCGGTAACTATCGGTACACCAATCTTCATCTGGCCCTTTGGGGTCGCCTGGGGCGCTTGTATCTTCTGGCGCTCAATCTTCACAATATCGCCGTGCTTCAACAAATTATGGCCGCTCCTAGTCGCCCAACCCTCAACGCCAAAGGCGCCGATATATCTCGGCTGTTGTTTGGATTTTGAAGGCAGGAATTCGGTCTCGGATTTTATCACGCTAGTCTCTTCGAGTGCTGCAGGCGCTAGAGACGCTGACGTCGCTCTCACGACGACAGGCTTCTTCAGTTTCTTCCACGTTCCGTCAAAATACATATTCACGGCTCGCTCAAGGTTGCCATGGCTGTGTTGTCGAATTATGTCCATCACTTCGGTCTCAACTTTGTGGCCGATAAAACTCTCAAACATGTCTTCATCGAAAGCTACAGACGACGACTCGTGTTGCAGGCTCGGGGGTTCCGATCTTGGGGGTGTGGCACGTCGCGTGGAGTCATGAGCGCCGTTGTGAAGCGGAGGAAGGCGAGAAGCAGGTAAAGGCGACGACTGAGCTACAACACGCTCCACGGTGTTCGGCGGTATCGGATCCTGGAAGAAGCGCTCCGGAACGGGAAGACTACTACTCGGCGGGCTCGATTCGCCGGGTTGATGGTCGTCACCGCCGTATTCGCCGGAGATGCGCTGCTTCTTTGCGGGCCGTTCTGAGGGATCGAGGTCCGTCATCATCCCTATGGACATTGACGCTGAATAAAGCAGTCTTCGAGGCCACCGGGTTTTTGAAGGGTTATGCTGCGGTGGATGAATTATGTTCCACTTATCGCTGGTCCCGCTCCAAAGACAAAGGGGGCGTGTTGAGACGCGACAAAATTTGGGGGGACGCGATGCCCCGCGAGCCAGAAATCCCGGTATCAGGTGACTTTATTAGCGGGGTCTATTTAGTGGGCCGCCCTGTGAAATCACGATTTACAGCGCTCTTGCTCCACCTGCCACAGCATCACAGCACGGTCAGAACGTTGCCGAACAGCCCGGATGGCGGCCCCGTTACAGCGGGCTGGCCTATCAGAAGCTCGGCATTTCAGCTTCCGCTCGCCTGCAGCTGGCCGTAATTTTCTCCCAAAGAGAAATCTGGACATGCAACACCAAACCTCGTTCTCGTCGTGACGTCAATTACCCACGACTCCTACTCTCTTTTGTTTCCTCGTCACCATGGGACCCTAAGTTGCGTCCGTGCCTTCTAAATGCATCACCAGTCTGTTATTCGAGGCGGCCTCAGACGGCTAGCCATTGCGCAGCCAGTAGGTTGTCGCCGCTTTGCAACGGACGCGGATCTCGTCGAGGCGAAGAACTACTGCATAAAGCAGATCGCGTGCGTCAACATTTAGACCGAGCGAGGCCTAATTTCTTTCGTTTGCTAATCACCCTCTAAATATATATATATAGGCAGAGCGACCGCCAAGCGTTCCTCATTCGGCAATTCGTACCGCGCCCGGTCCAAGGCGTGTACGATGCGATCCGAACCTTAAACCTCGAGCTCGTGCGCCTCCCCGAAGCCGTCTCTAATCCCACAATTGGCCAGCTGCGCACGCAATTTTGGCGCGAATCTATCGAGAAGACCTTTGCGGGAAACCCTCCTCGCGAACCCATATGCCTAGTCCTCCGGAACGCTCTCGACGAGCTCGAAGAGCGGTCCGGTCCCTCGGCGCAAAAGTCTCTCAAGTTCTGGATTTCCAGGTTAATAAAGACACGCGAGCGCCATATGACCAACCGGCCCTTTCCCTCCCTCTCCGCCCTGGAAGACTACGCCGAGAATACCTACTCGACCCTCATGTACGCCACGCTCGCCGCCATACCCATGCGCTCCATGCAGATGGACCACCTAGCGAGCCATATCGGCAAAGCCTGCGGCATCACCGCCGTCATCCGCGGCATCCCCATCCTCGTCGCCCCTCCGCCACCCACCAAATCCTCCGGCTTCGACACCCTCAGCCGTGACCCGGCCCTCCTCCTCCCCCTCGACGTCCTCGCCGAATGTAACGTGAGCGAAGAGTCCGTCTTCCGCCAAGGCCCGGAAGCCCCCGGATTCCGCGATGCCGTTTTCCAGGTCGCCACCCGCGCAAACGACCACCTCATCACGGCGCGTGAAATGCTCAAGAATCTCAAAGCCGGCCAGCATGCCGGTCACGACTACGAGCATGAAGGAGAGCTCGAGGAGCACATCTATGAAGACCAAGGGGAAGATGATGTAGCAAGAGACATTCGAAGGGCGTTTGGCGTCCTTCTCGAGGCTGTTCCGGCCGAGGATTTTCTTCTTGAGCTGCAGAAGAGGGACTTTGATCCGTTTGCTGTACGCCAGGGATGGAAGCTGCCCTGGAGGATATGGAGGGCGCTTCGGAAACAAGAGTTTTAGAGTTTTAGGTGGGTGGGAGGAGCTCCAATCATTCTCCTTGTAAAGTATTCACGAATACCCGATGTCATATTTGATGTAACCTATGGATAGAAGAGGCTAAAAAGTTGTATGTCGAATATGAAGACATAATAAGACATAAACCTGAACAAGTCTGCTCCCACACCATCTCTACATTATCTCAGGCCAGATCCTCGAGTAGTTCATCGGTAGCTTGATTCCCCTTCCCCCCCGCCCCTCGCACACAGACTCGCGGAGCCGGGTCAAGCAACCTCAAGAGGTTCTCGTGATATCTCATCACCTGACGCCGAACGCCATCGACGAAAGTAATGAAATCGCATGGGTGCGGAAGCTCCACCATTCTTTCAACGGCTTGAGCCTTTTCCGATAGTAATCGAGGCGATGTAAGAGAACGGTGAGCGCTCCAATCACGAGACCGGCTACCTCAATGTCAACATCTCGAAGGATGTATCGCAACAAACCAGCCGGTCCTTGGCTTGGGGTTTTCGTGCTGCGTGGAGAAGTTATGCAGTTCTAAAGGTGTTATTTTTACTCAGCACTTGCCTCTAATCTTGCACTTGATACGTAGTTTCATCCCGCATTCATAACTCCGTAAGGCTAGACCAGGCTTCGCACTCCTTGGGCCCCGCGCTTTCTCTAGAATTACTTGTTACCAATCTCATGTCTCATGTCCAATGCTCAGCTTGGGCAGCATATATCAAAAAGACTCATGTATGAGGAATACTATTCCTTGCTTGACTTGCCGTCCGGGTGAGCTAGCCCAAGCTAGTATGGCTGACGATATTACTCGCACAGCCTTGGAATGCGCAAGCCGCTCTCTCCGCCCCAGTTGATAGTGCAAGACTCTGCCAGTCGCCAGCGAGTGACGTCGTCAATACCAGGGATGTCGATGAGCTTCGGGATCGTCTCGACCAATGGGCTAGCCATCTCGGGGCGTTCCACCCAAGAAACTCCTGGGTATCTCTAGGATACGGGTTACCCGATAACCCCATGGTTGGCAAACATGTGTTGCAAGAACTGGAACCATACATTAGTACTTTTCCGAGCATGCAGTGCACCGGTATTTGTCCAAATTCCAACTCACTTAAACAGCATTGTTGTCAGCGTCATGCAGCAGATATGTCCGCGAACTAGATCCAAACGGTGGTTGGCGAGTTCAAGAGCCCCGTGACAAAGGAAATAGCTTGCAGACGTCCGTTCTGCAACGATGACTGGGCTCAAGTAGATTCAAGAAGATGGATCCGTGTTACCAGAGAGTGTAGAGAGCGTTGTCGGTGTCAATGATTTTCAGAAACACATCGACCATCCCTTTCGCCAAATCGCTTTATTCTCGCTCCCGAGGTTCAGCAAGACCTGGAAACAAGTTCGTTCCGTCAAGATCGGGGAAGTCGCGGACAGGGATCCCTTACCAGCCAGCTACCGATGGCCCCGTGAAGATTGTGGCAGCGAGTGGGGGGTTGGCAGCAAAGCGTAGCTGCTTTTCTCGCAATATCGGCTTTCCTAAAGATTTACCAGCGGACTGTTACATGCCGTGAAGCGACGTTTTATCATCCTCAGCTCGGATTTAAACTTGTTTCGAGGGGCGGTAGGCGTGGGTTAGAAAGCCGTATTCAGCGCAGTCCAGAAGCTCTAATAACCTCGTATTGGCCTCCTTGTCACCATCAATGTTGGCGCTGTTCTTCGTTCCCAGCGTCGCTGTCAGTCGCGATTCGAGCCTCATTTGTGTTGCGTGAGCGTTTAGAATGGAAATCAAGGTTATCGACTTCAGGAGGAATACATTAGTTTTTTCACGGGTTTACACCAACGAATGCCTACCAGTCACCCACGAGGGTCAGAGTATTTAGAGCCTACATTTCACTTTCGATCGGAACTTTCTCATTGCTGCACCGGCAAGCGGCCAGACAACTGACCTGTAGCATGGTAGCGCTTACCCTTGAGGGTGGGCATGAAAGAAGCAGATCGATTCATCCAAGCACATAATTGCCCCGTATATGGCATAGATGTTGGGACGGCAACGCCGTCTCCTCGGGCAGTAGCGACGGCCTCGTTTACCTATGGAATTCTGACACATGCTTAAACCTCAAGGGCTCCACAGCGCCGAACCTTTCCGCTGCAACCTCGATGGTAGAGGCATTGTTGACGCAGTCATTGCCGCGGGACTGGCCAGGGTGAGGTGTATATCTGGAAGAAATAGGACCATTCGGCAGTGGGATATCCCTACAAGTGGCAGCTGCCTTTACATATTCCGCAGCAGCTCTATGAGTAACTTTCACTTATCCGTTACCGGTTTTCTTGTAAGGAGAGAAGTATCGAGCAATATGACTAACACAAGATGTGTACGCAGGGCACCATTGCTTCACTTGTATCGATAACCCCCTTCGCATACATCATTTCTGCCTCAGGAGGTCAGACTATGTAGATCTAGAGTGAAGGCTTGAATACGCTGATGCTATCGCTTGATGGGTATAATGAGCCTCTTGTAGCTGTTGCAGGTAGGCCTAAGCCTACAATTACTATATACTAGATAGGCATTGAATATCGACTGTACCCTGGTAGTTTGAAAGTTTATGTGCATGCAAGCTGTAACTTGGATAATTCTCAGGTTTCTACCTCAGGAATATGTCAATAATAATGAAATCAAAAACGGAGAAGTGGTGAAGTGAGGTTTATCCATACACTTCTGGTGATAGCAGCAAGGTTCCAAGGTTATGAATGGCTATGAGCTGTGATGGCCACTCCACCCCTAATAAAGGTATGTACTTGGTCCTGAGGTAAGGTTGTGGGTACCCTCCCAAGCCTCCCAACGACCACGGCAAAACCTCGGATACAAAATGTCAAATCCTCGAGCATCTTTTCAACGCCATCACCATCCTGTCGACCGCGAAATCCCCCATCGCGACGAGCCTCACATGCGCCATCCACAATGCTCTACGAACTCGTAGGAATAGTACGTTTCCCTCCAACCGCTCCTAATCACTCAATATCAAGCTCACAGCTAACAATCCTCTCCCCAGATCCGACCCGGCAACCTCGCCGAGGTCAAAGAGTAACAACCTCCCTCCCCAACCCCAACACCCCAAAAAAAAACGATTCCCTCCCCCGCCTTCTCCCTGGCAAAGAAAGAACCGCTCCTAACCCAAATTTCCTCCGCGAAACAGAATCGCCCTCACCTGCGGCCAAATCGTCCTCCGCCAAGGCGGCGTAATCCGCGGCCTCGCCAACCTCGGCGTCTTCTCCCTCCCCTCGCCTGTCACCCGCCACCAGATGAAGCACCGCGACGGCCACTACTTCGTCATGCGATACGACGCCTCCGCCGCGGCCCACGACAATGTTCGAGCGACGATGAGGCTGGATCCAAGGGTCGTTAGGGCGGCGCACGTCAAGCTCGGGGATGGCACGTTGGCGAGCATGGCCAAGTTCGGGCCCGTCAAGTGGAATACTACGTCTTGAAGGGCTGGAGACTTCAAACTGGCCTGAGTGGAAATGGGATATCGAATGAACCGTTTACGTATACTTTTTTTTTTTCTCCCCTTCGTGTCACTGGACGGAAGATTCCGCTACGAAGGGCTACAAGGATTTTTCCCCCGTCCGGTTGGAGAGAGATAATCTGTGGGCTGGGGATATACTGGCAAGCGAGGTTGTGTGAAGGTCTTGGAGTGGATGTACTATATCTTGAACCTCCAAACGGGTAGTGTCGCCTGCTTAGGACGGTTCGTGTATTTGTATCCGGGAAAGCTAAAAAGAAGAGTTCGGCATTAGACAGCGAAGAATTGGAACACACATGTATCACCTCAAACTTTGTGCGCAAATACCAAAGGCCACTCTTTGTCGTTCCCAGAGGGAACCCTCACAAAACACTCTTTGAGGCTAGAGATTTCGAATTTCATAATGTATTTGCTCTGCTCTCTATTGATATCATGCTGCTCTCACAGGCAACCAGTAGCGCCCGAGATTCCCCCAGCGAAGCGCCCCATATTATAGGGTCTACATTTGCAGGTTAAAAAAGATAAAAAGGAACGCATCCGCATGTTGTAGTATTGTTGAAAACAAGCGTCCAACCGGCCTCATTTTGCGATGCGAATCATGCCACGTTCATAGAGGAAAAGGTAGTTTCCTTCTCGTCTTTATAAAACAAAATAAAGCGTCTAGTGCGGGATCAAAAGGACAGAGGACAAAGGCACTTCGGTTCCTTCCGGTACGCACCCAAAAACTCGTCAAGGCAGTGGAGACACTGCGCGGTTGGAGAAAATGTCGCTCTCCAAAAGAACGGCGTTCCTCAATCGCCAATTTCCATGGAGTCGTTCCCCTTGCCCTTGCCGATGCCGCGCGTATCGCGGCACCACGCCACAAAGTCATCGATGACACTGGGCCAGGCCCCATCCTCGCTCCAGAAGGAAAGGGTTTCGTCTGACATAGTACGGAGCGCAAACTCGAGGGTCATGTTCCACATGTCGCGGTTAACGGAACGGGTCCACTTCTCCTTGAGGAAGCTAGTCCAAAGGTCTAACCAGTCGTATGAGGCCGTTTTCCACTCCATACCGGGGGAGGTGAAGAGCATAGGCCAGAACACGAGTGCATTCTCGAGACTAAGGGCACGTTGGTCGGCCTCCTTGCCAACGACGAACGCGTATCGATAAACCTGCTTGAAGTAGGCGGGGTTATGCGAGAGCGAAGACACCAGCGACTGGATATGGGCGGCGCAGCCTTCCTGAGTCACAGTGACACTATTGGTGAATTAGTGGACCAGGCACATTCAAGGCGCAATTGCGGTCTAATTGCGCATATCAGACGCAGTGCAAAAGCCAAATACTCACCCAGAGTTCTTCCACCCATCGACGAAACCTTTTCTCGTGATTTCGCCGATGCTCGGCGCCTGGAACAACTCCAACGCAACGAAGAGCGAGGCGTTTTCTAGGTTCACGTCCAGGTTCTGGAGATAATTCATAGATGACTCCACCCCAATAGCATCTTTAGAATCATCGCTACCTGAAAGGCAGTATTAGCACCTGATGTGGCTTCTACTCCCTTCCCTCGCTTTCACCGCTCCACCCCTCGGGCAAAGCAAGGAGCGAAAAACTTACTTCGTAGGGCATCAAAGGCCTTGTCTAGCTGGCTGTCCACTACAGATAAGGTAGACGACTGGGCGCTTCCGTTACTAAAGTATCTGTATATTGCCGATTTTCGTTAGCGTGTTCGTTCTGATCTCGTGGTGCTTGCAGTAGAAGGGTCGTAACGCATGGAACATCAACTAAAATCAAGACGGTGGTATAACATCGAAAACGCCGGGTCCACCACGTTTATGGCTTCCTTTTCTGCTGAATAGACTCCAGCTTCCCCTTTCTGAGACAGAAAAGAGTGGTTGAACTTAGGAGGCTCATGGTATCTAGTAAGCCCGAGGACTGGAGCAACTCTGCTCAGTCCTAGATGTCTTGGAAATTTAATTTCTGGAGCGAGGCTCCATATGGGGCAATGTGATATATGATGAAAACAGCCTGGATGATTTGGGCCGAGACACAACAGAGGCGAGGTAGGTTATATATATACCGTGACGCATCCTTCGAATTGCCGTTCTGCTTTGCGGCTTTCCTTTTGGAAGAAGGCCAAAAACCAACTTTTGAAGGCAAGGCACTCTTGACCCCTTTCCAGCTCATCCTCGAAGACGTTCGGAACGATCGGCCTTGCAGCCCGATCCTCTATC
Organism: Lomentospora prolificans; assembly: GCA_029532625.1. Lineage (NCBI taxonomy): Eukaryota > Fungi > Ascomycota > Sordariomycetes > Microascales > Microascaceae > Lomentospora > Lomentospora prolificans. The sequence goes on along the minus strand of JARFXM010000008.1, from coordinate 304,987 downwards.
TGCTCCGCACACACGTGATTGGGGGGGAAGAGGAAGAGGCAAGGAAATTTTGTACGCCAAGTTCGCGTTGCCTCAATCCTAAAGTGAGGTAGAGAGCCTCGATTTGATGGGATGCAGCTGAAGCTCGCCAAGAGATGACAAAAATAGCAAGGCGTTGGAGGGAACAAAAAATCCCCGCGCAACAGCCTCGAAGATAATAATGGAGAAAAAAGAGAAACGAGAAAGTAGCCAAAGCCGCAGTGAATACCTGACCTCCTGTCTACGTGGTAGGATTTTGTGCTTGGTCTGGGATTGAGTGTATGTGCGGGTGTAGATAGTTTCTTGTGATGGTGTGGTAGCGTGAGGGTGGCGGGTTGCCGGAAGTGTAGTTCGTGTACAACAGCTCCGGGCCGACCAGGCAGTGAGGGTGAGGCGAAAGAGAATGGTACTAAAGGATGAATAGGCAAAGTATAATAGCAGCGATGCGGAATGTATAGGGAACGGCTATCTCCTTGGTCCAACGACGCGGGTGTTAACAACTTTGGGGCTCCCTTTTCTTCAACAGATCGTCGAAGGAGGCCAAGCGTACTACTAGCGTGGATGGAGGGAGGCGGCCATTGAGACTAGCACAACGACTTGATGCAAGTGTAGTGGGTGTCAAGAGTGAGGCGTGGGCAAGGGTGCAATGGCGATGGCGATGTTGGTGATGGGCGAAGGGTTATAAGAAAGTAATTACTGGCTAATTGGCAAAAGCACATTATAGCTCCTGCCACTATGGGATGGGGATCACTGGGGAGCAGGAATCCCAGGGGCCCATATTTTAAGAGGGAGGAAGCCAAGCCTATGAATGGAGGGTTTCAGGGAGATTTCCCTGGGATCTAGGATCGGCGTGGGTTCGGCGATATTTTTTTTCTGGAGTGGCCAACATGTCGTAAATGACACATGCCTTTCTCCGGAACAACCGCCGCCGTCTTCGACAAGCAACAAGTACCCATATAGTGGGGCAAAGGCAAGTAGTAGTTACAGCAGACGCGACGACGAAGAGGGGAATTTTAGGCCTTAGTGGAAGTAGAGGGCGGGGAAAGGAATCGATGAAGATTGGAGGATTCAAGCGGCGCAAGAGTAGTCAAGTGAGAGAGAGAGCGATGGACAGATTCGTGGAGGTCCTAGCATTCTTCGTCTCCAAAGTCGGGAACGGACTGGAGTAGACTCGGTGGTCTATCTCGGCCGAGCCAAAAGACAATTGGAGCGATCGCCAGAGAGCGGTACTTGTCCAGCAGAACCGGGGGAACCTTCCCCAACATAATCAACCTCGCCAATCTCATGCTCCGTTCGGGGGAGGATATTCCCTAACGAACCACCCGCCCTTGCACTTGCACCTCGCCCGCAAGATGGCCTGAGGGAAAAAGCAATGTGACGGGGGAGACCAGAGCACCAGACATAACTAGAGCCTCGTGCCAGTGAAGAAAAAAAAAAGCAGAAAAAGAAGAAAAAGAATAGGAAAAACAAGGGGAAAAGGCAAGCAAGTGACGTTGTAAATAGAGGAGAGGAGTGCGATGCCTGCTTATCGTCGCTCCTGCCCGCGCAGTCCAGGCCCACGTTGACGGTAATAGGTGGTATTGCATGTCTGAGCGAGTGGACTTGGATGCCATTCGACATCGACTCTGCGCGGATCCTGCACCATGATGCATATTGACCAACTAAATTGTCCGAGAAGGGCCGGAAATGCCCCCAAGTTGGTGCTGATGCCCCTCCAGAAACTTTTCTTGCCTGGATCGCCTCACGGTCATTTAAAAGGACGACAAGAGCCGCGAATAGGAGAAAACGGCGCAGAAATCACCCACGAAAGGTGGGTGAGGACGAATGTGCCCGGAAAGGGAAACCAAGAAGAAGGAAAGGAATATCAAGGAAGGCGGATAAAACAGGATGCCAGCAAAAGAGCCTCCAATCAGACCTGAAGGCCGCAGAAAGCCAGGCCCGGGGAAGAGGAAGAGAGAAGACGACGAAAGGAAAAAAAAAAAAAAAAAAAAAAAAAAAAAAAAAAAGGAAAGAAAAAAAAGAAAAAAAAAAAAGCCTCGTATAACTTACGCATCAATCGCGTCGTTAAGCTTGTACGACGAGCTTTTGGTAAACTGTTGTTCAAAAAGCACCTGTCAGCTCCAATCACTCAATTTTGTCGACTTCTTCCTGCAATTGCCCTGGGTTTCAACAGTCATGGCCGCCGTGGTAGAGTGGGCATTTGACGTTGTTGATACGAGAAGCAGTGCAAGTCTGCTGTCCCTCATTTTCACCGAGCAGAGCCCGAGGTGCAGGAACCGGCGCGAGGCGGTCAAGCCCACAGCCACATTAGCCTATCCTTCAAAGTGCTAGCAAGCAAACCAGCGCCCACCCATATATCGCTTGGAGAGCACCGAGATCCTCGTCCCTTGATCTCCCGAAGGTGTCGCCGGCGCAGGGTAGAACAAATGCCAAGCAACCAGAGGTTCACTCCAGTCACGAGGCCCGTTCCGAAGACCGGGTCCACAAACCATGATCGCATGGACGCCAGCAAGGGAAGCAGGAAGGGTTCGGAAGCAGGAGGGTGGATATCAACCGAAGCGCATCCAATAATTCACAACTAGGTGGAAGGGAGATATTATATCACATACCCGTTGAGCCGTTCGTTCGGGTGCGCCGGTCAGCTGTATAAACTGCTGCACCACGGCAGCCTTCTGGGAGTTGGATAAAGGTGGCATCTCGACGCGACGAAGCGGTATAGTGACGAGCAAGGTGGGGCGTTGGCGATGGATGCAAATCCGAAAAAACGCAATCTCGCGGCTCCCGATGCTTTTTGCCTAGCCCGCCGCAGCCGTGATGGAGGTATCTGGTGGAACTATCTAGTCGCGATTTCAACGATGAGTCGCGCGGTGACGGTCGAGACCCAGCTCGAGGAATCCGGTTGATGTCGGCAAGGCGCACGCCGCTCTTGGGCTGGGGTGCTGCGCGGGGTGGGAAGGTCCGTTTTCGACGAAGTCTAGAATTGTGCAGGCTACGATCGGTATTCAGCGTCGTTTGCAGCTCCAAGCGCAGGCAAGGAAAGAGGTTCGTCGTCGGAAGTGAAGGCAAGGGGTCGAGGGTAAGCGTTTGCGACGGCGAAAAATGATGGCATGCAGTCGAGCCAAGGGGGTTGTGAGGCAGTCCGGGGAGAGCATCAAATCATGGGCACGAGGGGAAAGCCCCTCTTTGGAAGGAGGCCGGTGCCGTTTCAGTCACTGCTTAGGTTGGGCCCATCAGGCATCTCCGCGAGGCTGAGAGCCTGAAAGTGGCCACCGCCAGCTGCCCTGAACGCCAGCGACCACCACCTTGGCCCTGCTAACAACCAGCCACATCACTGCATGTGAGCCCACTAGCCAGCCTTGAGTGGAAGAGCTATCCAGTCCAACCCCTCCATCACTGTTGGCCGCCGCACAGGCAGGTCCTCAATTCCATCACCAACTACCCGGAGCACTTGCCTCGGAACATTTCAACACCAGCTCCTTCCCAATATTATTAATTCCTTACCATCCCCGATGTTCCTGGAAATCACGTAAAGCAATACGCTCTAACATCCATAGCGATATTTGATGATATAGAAATTACGCTGCGAAGTCTACCTTCCACCATATCTCGTAGGCCTCGGAGATCATTCCCTTTTCTGCCTACCCGTCTATCCAAGTCTCCCACCAACTCAGAGCTTTGTTAACATTTTCCCCTCGTCAGGCGGGAACGCCCTCGCAAGCCCATCCTGAACCGCCGTGGCAACGTGCACTCCTTCGGGACTCCAAATCTTGCCCTCTATATATCCCCTCCCAGCATTGCCCCGAGGGAATGAATCTTCAAGGATCCACCAACCACCTTCCCCGGACTCGTCATGGTGCATGACCGCATTCTCGACATTAGTATGCATGAAGAACGACCAAGTCAGCGTTGCCGCTACCTCTAAGTCAATGTCATGATCGAGAGCAAGCATCAGCAGCCCATTGCGATCCGCCGCATACGCATGGGCTAAGGCGTGCTGGTTGGGATCGTCGGTTGAGAGAGGGTGAAGCAGGCGGTATAAGATGATCTCCTTGCGCTCTGCGGGTGGCCGGTTCGCATTGTACTCAGTCATATCCACCTTGCGCATCTCGAGAATAGGGAATGTTCCTGGTCCAACATCGGGAAATAAGCTCGTCATCCACTTGAAATCCACCGATGGAACAAAGGGCCAATCCTTGGCCGGGCGGGATGAAAGGATTTCCGAAAATCGCTCCTGCGCAGGTTGACCTTGGTTGTCTACAAACGTGTCCTCAGGATTCTTGAGCGAGCAAAGACATGTAAAACACACGGTGCCGAGTGGCTTCTTGGCGTCGCTCAGTGAGAATCGCCCATCTGCGTTGACGACGCATGCCGTAACAGGCTGCCGTACCTTGACATACCAAGTCCCGAACGTTCGGCCTCCGCCCACCTGCATAACGTCGAACACAAAAGGACGATCACCAAGGCCCTTGGCGATAAAGCAGCCTTGTATGGTCTACTATGGGAGTCATTATATTTGACCTGGTGTAATCGGACTGAACCGAGGGTGCATGTTCTAGCTTTGAAGATAACTCACATGTAGGTCTAGTTTCCGGATGTCTGCCACTGGGGTGCCGTTATCTGCGTTGCTATCCGAAGTTGCGCGGAGGACCGCCGCACCAGACATGGCGTATGCATGGGCGCCGTACGTCGCCTTGTGGACATAGTCGGTGTTAATCGAGACCTGGTCCCATGGAAGATCACTACCCGGTACCCAGGATGGAAAGGTGCTCATATATCGGTAAACCTTCTCGGGCGTCTGTTTTGAAGGGTCGACATCCAGCCGTACTAACTCGGTTGACTCCTGGAAGGATAACCGTGGATCTTTGTCTTCAACAGCAAGGGCCATCTTCTGCTCCACGGTTCCCCGAGAAGAGAACCACTAGAGTACACAAACTAATCCTTCGGGAACTGGAAGCTTGGACAGCCACTGGTGTTTTGGGGTAGGCAGGCCCTTGGCCGAGGCTGGAGGCTGTAGACTATCTCCAAAGAATGCGGCCAATAGTTTGCCTGCTCAGGACAAGGAATTCTAGACTGGATATCGACTAGGAGTTGGCAGATGTAAATTCAACCGCCTAAAATGATGCGAAGTGAATTAAGCTCTACACTCCGATCACAGCAAGGGCAACCAAGGCAGCAGCAGCTGAGTGAACTGGAGGCACGTCGGTCAAACTTGAAGAAATCCCGGGATAAAGGCGGAGAGGGTGGAAATTCATTCACAGTTGCATCTCTAAAGATTTCTAAAGATATTCGCAGTCAAAACGCAAGCCAACAATAGGAAGCTACAATGGAAGGGCACCCACGCGAAAGATGCCGAGGTCCTAGAGGCTGGCGGGTGGATCGCCGACTACCCACGGAGATTAGGCCTTTCCGGGGGAAGAGCCCAAGAAGCTGCTAGCTGTTACTAACTAAAAGTTTACCGACCTCCCCCTTCCGCCGTGGATTTTAGCGTTCAGCTGGCCTCTAACACCTGGCACACAGAAGGAGGGCGCTATCTCCTCCCAACAGAATCGTGGGTGCTACGATGTTGGTAGGAATTCAAGGTTTTTGGGCAAGCCGGGTCGCAACACTTGATAACGGATTTGGCACTACTCTCGGCTCATGGCTCTGTGACCGCGAACCCTTGGCAGGCCCAGTCACTTGGTGGGGATGTGTTACTAGCCTCAAGACGTATGAATCGGGTGACTAGGCGCGGGGTTTGGGCTCGGGGTGAAGTACAAGTGCTTGTTCCACGGCTCTAGATGTCTGTTGTCAGGACATGAACTATGAACAAGCATGAAGTGGCCGAGACTTCTATGTTGGGGACAAAGATGACGGAGCTCCTGCGTATTTTGCCATCGACCAACGCTGCGGCTTTGTTAGACAAACACGCAGCTGGCTTCAGCTCTACTAGTCACTGCCCACGGCCCGCGGACGGCGTGGCCATGGGTCCAGGGGATCGATAGAGATGCAAAGCGTCGGGCCGCCCATGTGAGCGGCCTATCGGCCCCGAATGGTGATCCCGGCTGTTGGAGCCGCGACCGTCAAAATATCTACAGTTCGAGACCTTGGTCAATTGCCCTTACACGAGCACTCGTGATGGATTGCTCGCTCGCACCGCGCATATGCCACGCTCCTGGAAAAGAATATTTCGGGAATAACGAAGCGAGTTACACTAGGGACACAATCTCTGGCTCATGACTATGTGACCTGGATCTACTAACATCAATTGAGTCCTGAGATAACACGCGTAGAATATGATTGAAACTAGGTTTCCATTTATGAATGGCTGAAGTAAGATTTTCTAGGGTGTTGCGCTTCAGTTTCTCATAGGATATTAACCTCGAAAGACCAGCCCGCTCGCGCAGACTACGAATATCTAATTAGATGAGAGGATGCAAGACGTTAGGGTGAAGGTTGTAGGCTCTTCTGTTGCTAGGACTGGGATCAGGCGCATACAAATTATCACGTCAACTGGGCTCCCAAGTCGCGGGTCATCGTATGGAAAGTCACGTGACTGCGGAAATTGACCAACCGAGGAGGTGGTAATCCAATCAGGCCACTGACGAAAATACCTCCAAGCTCAGTTCGTTCTCACGGCTTCTAGGCAATAAAACCCCCAATTCAACCAACAAACACCTCAATCCGGGCCCCCAAAATCTCCGCTCCTCATACAATCCGTATCAATTGCACCAGAGCCCGCCATGTTTGTCGCTCGAACCGCCGTCACGGCCGCCCGCCGCGCCGCCTTCGTCGCGCCCGTCGTCCGCAGGGGCTTCACCACCACCATGCTTCGTCGTACGATCAGCCTTATTTGACCCCAACCCGCCAAGTGAGCCCGGCTCGTCTTGGATAGGATGGGAACCCGAGATCTGACTCTCGATCCATTGGCTAACGAGGAATTGGTTTGAATAGGTGATGCTAGTGAGAAGAAGGTTCAGGGTATCAAGTCCTACAACGGTAAGCTTTTCGTAGGGCATCGGAATAGCTCGGAAGTGGTTTAAGGGACCTTGCGACATGCTGACGATCTGGCCTCTGCCCGAAATATAGAGATTAAGGACAGCAGCGACCTTGTCGGACCCGGTACCGCGCCGGGTGCCGTTCCCACCGATATCGATCAGGCCACCGGTCTCGAGCGTCTCGAGATCCTCGGAAAGATGGAGGGTATCGATATCTTCGACATGAAGCCGCTTGACTCTTCTCGCAAGGGTATGGATATCGCCTAAGGCTTATGGAATCAGACGGATGGTCTTTTGGGCTGACCCGGCATTTTTAGGCACCATGGAGAACCCCATTCTCGTCAAGTCTGCGGGTGAGGAGCAGTATGCTGGTTGCACTGGTTCTCCCGCCGACTCCCATGTTGTCATCTGGCTCGGCGTATGTTGCCATCTTCTCGTATCCGCGGCTATACTGTCGCTTTCCTACCCTCCGTCACTTTTCTAACCTTTTTCATTGATAGATGTCTAAGGAACGCCCTATTGAGAGGTGCCCCGAGTGCGGAAGTGTGTACAAGATGCAGTACATCGGCGCCGAACACGACCATCACCACGACCACCATCACGGCCCCGAGGAGCCTAAGACGATGGCTGACTTCGTCAAGCCCGAGTACTACTACACGTAAATATAGCCACATTATGCGGCTAGAAGAGTGGATGAAACTGGGGGCGAATCAATGTTTATAGAGGCCATTTTCATATGTTGTATGGGGTAGTGAGCCATTTTGTAGATTACTCAAACTAGAGTGTTTTCAGTAGAGCCGACTTGGATGGTGTTCCTGACCAGACGGGTCTCCGGGCTCCTTCTGCATGGTGTTGTGTATCGTGCCTCGTGCCTCGTGCCTCGTGATCACGATTTTATAGCCGCCTTGAACCTGGCGATTCAAGCTTGGTAAATTTCAGGAGTATCTGAATCCGAGCACATCAACCGGCGTCCTCGTCGAAGCTTAATTTTATTTTCTTTGCCTTCTTCTTGGGCATCGTTTGTTTCTTGTCATCCGTCTTGTCTCCCTTTTCCGCTTTAACCTTGGAGCTCTTAGGCGCAGAAGCTTCCGGGTCATCACCATCAGCATTGGCGCCGATAACCTTGGCGGTCTTTCGTTTCCGCCCTATCGCCGACACCACTCCGGATCGAGATTTTGAGCCCTCGTTCTCTACCTTGCTTCCGTCCCCGACTTCTTCCTCCGCCTCGGCGCCCTCCCCGCTCACAGTTACGGTCCCATCCTGGCCAACTTGCGCGTCTACCACGTTTCCTTCCTCGTCAACGATTAAGGGCGCATCCTCGGCATCAGCACTGGCGGATCTCTTTACGCCATGTCGACGCTGGCCAGCTAGGAGAGGGTTAGGAGCTGAGGAAGAGCTAGAGGCCTGGGCCTTGAGCGCGGCGAGGAACGGAGGAATGGAGGAGTTGTAGGAGAGATTCTTAGAATTGAATTTTTGGGACATTGGTCCGCCAAAGAAGGGATATAGGGAGCGGGAATCAAGGAGAGGCTTGATAGAGGAGCATTAGCTTGTGGCAATGGTATGTCGAAGTGAGATGGATGCAACGAGGATGGTCTTTGATACACTCGACGTCCTTGATGGAGCTAGCCTGTGGCGATGCCTCTATGCAGCCATACACTAGATGCGGCTTGTGCGGTCGTGGACGTGCAGATGAGGTATACATGATTATTCAGCAGGCAGGTGGCTGACGAGATTTTGAGAAAAGTACGAGATTGCCCAAGCTGCAATGTGAGAGAAATTTGCACCGCACCCTAGTGTTACAGCCCCCAGCAACTGGTGAGGGACAGTATACGTGTGCACATGAGTCGGATTCCCCACATCAACCTTTCGGTCTTCCCATTCCATGTCTCACATCTTCGGGAGCAAGCGTAGAAACCTGGGATTTGATGCAGCAAACTACGGATCCCGCCAACTTTGTGACCATATCAGCTCGAGAGGCGCTTTTCCAGATTTCGAGCGTCCGAGGCCAAGATGATGATGTACGCTTGCGCTGGGGGGGGAAGAAAAGTACATGGATAAAATCCACGCATGCCCGCAATCGAGCAAGGTAAAGGACATAGACAGGCATGGCCGGCCGGATAGATTGGGACTGGTAGATTGACCAGCGGGAAAGTGAGATATCGAAGCCTGGAAATTGTGGTTTGGTTATTTTCCTATTGGCTACAACGCGCTCTCCATTCATTTTTGCTCTCGAAGGTTTGGACGTTGGCAACATGAACATTGAACATTTGAGGCGCGTCAAATCCGACCCGCTCGACGATGCAGGTACCAATACATGTGCAACGGAATTCTAGGGTCGAATTGCGTGGCGAGCTAGCCCACGAAGGTGGGGCCCCTTTACGGGGCTTGGTAGTACTGGAGGCGCTGGAAGAAGAGAGAAGCAGTGGCATCGGCACCCCTTATTGGATTATTAGGACACATTCTTCCGGGCTACTGCCACCAGTTTCGGGAACCGCGTTCCCTCCCGCCTCAGCGCATGGGTGGGAAACGAGAAAGGATGCCAGACACCAGCTAAGTACCGGTACACATGCATGATCGCATCCTCGTATTTCCCCTTTATACTAGTTTTTCTATACAAGCATGTGTCGCCGTTTCTAAATACATGTCATGTACCTTTCTCCTATAGAGTACACGCGACCACGCCTACCTCCCTTGCTTTGCATATGTATTCTTGCATCTGTCATTACTTTTTCCCCCCAAAGTTTCTTTCCTCCCCTGACCTTCACCCGTGGCATTATCATCTGTCCAACTTTATCGGCTTGGACCTTCCTTCCTTTCTTTCCCCCCATACCACCGACGATCGTCTATCCCGACGAAGACACAACCCTCGATCGATCGCTCTGATGTTGCTTGGCCTGTGAGCAAAGTTTATACGGCATCTCGACTTCTCTTCCATCGGCATCACGGCCGCTCAATGGCTTGCGTGGTTCAACGCCTAGGATTTCGTGCTACGTGACTTTTTCTTTTCTTTGATTACCTCTTTGGCCTCTTTCCGCCCGATACGACAGAGGTCACCAGGATACGAACCGAAGAAAAAGTTTTAATCTAGGGGCAAAATCTATCGTCGTCCCTGCCACTCGTTAACCATCTTCGCTTCTCAGCCAAGCTCGATGCCGTTGAATTGACGGGTCGTGCCCCTTTCGGAGTTGAGCTTTTTAGTCTTTCTTCACTGAGATTTCCCCCTTCGCCACTCGCGCATCTAGTCACGGCCCCCTTTTCCCCGAACGCAAACGAGAGAAAACTCAACCCCTTTATCGTTTTTACAAAAGGGAACAACGACCATCATCAATCCCTCTTGCCCTCTCAGACTCCGCTCTCTAGCCGGGATATAATCTTCACAACCCCCATTTCATCGAAGGGTTTTCCCGCGTTCCAGCCCGTCCGCGCACCGGCGTCGACCCATCATGGATCTCCTACGCCGGGTGTCAAACATAGCGCCCACGCCAGCGGCTCAGCTCCCATCAGATGAAAAGGGACGCAAATCGAGGACGAGCAGGATCACGTCAAAGTTAGCCTTTTTCAAGCGCCCTCTCAGGTTAAAAGGCAACTCCAGCATATCCGTCCCCCTTGGCGTCGTCATCCTCTTCCCCGTCATCGTCGTCGTCCTCGTATTACTCCTCTTTGTCCGCCATCCTAGCTCCCCTGGCCGGATTCTTATGCCTGCTGGTGCTCCCCCAGCCATTCGGTATGTTCGTCTTGTCTGTGGTAAACACGGGATGGGTCCTTTAGAAGAGATTCCACTGCCTTCTACTCTCATTAAGAATACCTAGCTAATATCTTATTTCTATCCAGAAAAATCTCCGAGGAACACGACAAGGTTTTCGTTACCGGCTGCCTCGAACCCGATACTAGCAAGCCTAGGGCCAACGCCGCCTTCGTCGTTCTCGCCCGTAACAATGACCTGGAGGGTGTTATCCAGTCACTCAAGTCCATCGAGAGGCATTTCAACCGGTGGTACCACTACCCTTTCGTCTTTTTAAATGACGGAGATTTCGATGACCACTTCAAGGCCACCGTCAGGAACTACACCTCTAGCAGCGTTGAGTTCGGCAAGGTCGGTGACGATATGTGGGGATACCCCGACTGGATCGATGAGAAGGTCGCCAAGGAAGGCATTGCTAAGCAGGGCGACAATGCCATTATGTACGGTGGCTTGGAGAGCTATCATTTCATGTGTCGATTCTACTCTGGGTAAGGCTCCGTGTCCGAGTATTGCGAGCTGAAGGGAGTAGTCGGTTGCTAACGTTGGTCTCTAGCTTTTTCTACAACCACCCTCTCCTTGCCAAATACGAGTGGTACTGGCGTCTCGAGCCCGAAATCTCCTACTTCTGCGATATCACTTAGTAAGACTATCCTCCTCGTGGCTTGTGGGTTGATTTGTACTAACAGTTCTTCCCTAGCGATCCCTTCCTGAAGATGATTGAGAACAACAAGACGTACGGCTTCACCATTGCTGTCAAGGAACTTCGCGAGACGGTCCCCAACCTCTTCCGTTACGCTTCCGCCTACAAACGCTTGTATAACTACACCTCTCAGGGTCTCTGGGAGATGTTCGTGGAGCCCCAGGAGGAGAAACCTCAGCATCGTGACCCGAGTCTCCCCGAGGAAGTCCTTCGTGCCGATCCCAGCAACAACGAGCTCCCTCCTATTGATTCCGATGCGATGGAGGGCGAGAAGTATAACATGTGCCACTTTTGGTCCAACTTTGAGATTGCCAGGCTTGACTGGTTCCGAGGCAAGCCCTACAACGATTTCTTCAACATGTTGGACCGCAGCGGTGGCTTCTGGATGGAGCGCGTAAGTAGTGGTCGATTTCTCAGTTAGGATGGCGTTTTTGATTTGCTAACGAGTTGTAATCAGTGGGGTGATGCTCCTTTCCACTCTCTCGCCGCTGGTATCCTCCTTAGCCCGAAGGATATTCACTACTTCCGTGACTTCGGATACCGACACACCACCATTCAACATTGCCCGGCGAACGCCCCGTCTATGCAGCTTCCTCGTCCTCCTTACCTCGAGAAGACGACTACCGACCCCAAGAAACGGTTCGAAGAGGACGACTACTGGGAGCATTGGGACCCCGAAAGGGAAAACGGTGTGGGATGCCGCTGCCGCTGTGACACCGACATTGTTGACGTTGAAGGCAAAGACGGCTCCTGCCTTGCCGAATGGGTCGATGTCGCTGGCGGCTGGGCTAGCCCATGAACACGGATAGCAACATCTCCGCGGTGCAGCCGTCGCCGTCTCCGAAGTGACCGCGGTGATACTTGGTACCGGGTTCTCCCTGTTGAAATCCATACGTAATGTTTGACCACGCTCTACCCATGACGTTTTTATTATGGCCAACATATCTGTCTACCAACTTGGAAGTTGCTTTTTGGGGGGTTCGTTGTTTCTGGTTGTACTTGACCCATCCTCATTCTCATTTTGCCTCTTCTTTTTTTACTTTTTTTTTTTTTACACCGGATAAAACCGCCTTTGAGTGCTACAATACTTGCTGTTTTTTGCTGTTTTTTCCACCCTCCCTTTTTTATAAGCAACTCGGCATGAAAACTATGAAGCATCATCCTTAGTCGGGGGAAGACAAGAATGTTTTTTTTTCTGGGACCAATTTTGTCTGTTTTTGCCTTTTTTTTTCATTCTCTTATTTTATTGCGGCTTTTGATGGATGGGAATTGATTTGATGTATTACATACAATAGACAAATGGCAGAAGAAACATGGAGAAGGAGGAGGAGGAGAGAGAGCGAACAAGAGCAGCTTGGAGTAAAGAGACTACTTATTGGAATGAAATATTAATACCTCGACTCGTTTAATCATGTTTCTGTGGGTTCCGCTCCTTGCCTAGGTGATTTATTTGTATTTGGCTAGTTTGCAATTCAATCGTAGAACAGAGGGCACCATTAGATCGCTAGAAAAAGCATGGGATATACAGGGCCACGTTGTGGTTCTGGTTGTTGGTTAACCAATCTTTTGATATTCCACATCTCAAATCCTTGCTTACATGCCATTTTTCGTCTAGAGACCATCGAGGCAATTCTCCAACTTCTACGCAATGCATCAACTTGCCTGCCCCACACTCTTTGTTTAACTATACACAGAGAGGCACATGGTCCCGCAGCCATCCATCGTCTATTTAATTACCAACCAAGGTTCTGGTCCGTCACGGCACCGTGGCTAGCATCACCGACCAGCCTCGCGTACTTGGCCAGGACGCCCCTCCTAATACTTGGCTTCCAGGGGTTGGCGAGCCATTCCTGTTTCCTTCTCTCCATCTCCTCGTCGCTAACATCGGCCTGCAGCTTGTTACCAACCGCGTCAATAGTGACAACGTCACCATCCCTGACGAGGGCCAGGGGACCGCCAACTGCTGCCTCGGGCACGACATGTCCAACGATGAACCCGTGGCTGGCACCACTGTACCTTCCGTCGGTGACGAGAGCGAGGTTGTTAAGGCCGGCGCCCATGATCGCGGCACTAGCCCTGAGCTGCTCGGGCATACCGGGGCCGCCTCTGGGCCCCTCGTAGCGCACGATGAGGACAAGGTTTCCGTCCTCACGGGTGATGCGGCCGGCGGCGAGGGCCTCGTCGAGCTCATGCTCCTTGTTGAATACGCGAGCGAAGCCAGTGAAGCTAAGACCTTCCTTGCCCGTGATCTTGGCGACAGCGCCACCGGGGGCAAGATTGCCCCTGAGAACGCGGATGTGGCCTGTCTTCTTGATGGGGTCGGAAAGGGGGCGAATGATGGGCTGGTTGGGGTCGAGAGACGGCCAGTCAGCGACGTTCTCGGCGAGGGTCTTGCCAGTGACGGTTAGAATGGAGCCGTCGAGGTAGCGCGCAGCGATGAGCATCTTGATGACGGCAGGGGTGCCGCCGACCTTGTAGAGATCCTCCATGTAATACTTGCCCGAGGGGGCAAGGTCAGCAAGGAACGGAACGCGGTTGCTCGTGCGGTCGATATCGTCAATGGTGAGTGGGACCTCGGCGGTGTTAGCCATGGCCAAGAAGTGGAGAACACCGTTGGTCGATCCACCGAGAATCATGGTGAGCACAAGAGCGTTCTCGAAGGCGGCACGAGTGAGAAGTTTCCTTGGTCTAATATCCTTCTCCATGACTACCTTGATCGCCTCCGCCGCGTTCTCACATTCTCTAGCCTTCTCGGGCGACACGGCGGGGAACGACGACGAGCCGGGCAAGGTTAGACCCATGGCCTCGATGGCCGTCGCCATCGTGTTGGCGGTGTACATGCCACCACAAGCACCAGCGCCGGGACACGCGTGCTTCTCAATGTCGGACATGACGTCGGAGGGCTCGCGGCCGGGTTCACCAGATCGGCACTTGGCGTTGAGCTTACCATAGATGTAAGCGCCGGAGGCCTCGTAGCAGGTGCTAATGTTGATATGGTCCTCCAGAAGGTCGGAGTAGCCCTTATTGATCGTACCACCATAGATCATGATGAAGGGGCGGTTGTGGCGGGCAGCAGCCATAATGACACCAGGCATGTTCTTATCGCAGCCAGGAATGGAAATGTTGGCGTCGTGGTGCTGGGCACAGGTTACGCTCTCGATGCTGTCGGCAATGATTTCACGGGTTTGGAGGGAGAAGCGCATGCCTAAAGTGAGGAGAAGAGCGTTAATCGACGGAAGAAGCAGTAAGCAGGATCGGAGCCAAGGGGGGTTGACAAACCTTCGCCGCCCATGGTGATGGCGTCTGACACTCCCACGGTGTTGAATTGCCAGCCGATCATGTTACGGCTCTCGACGGCGCGCTTGACAGTCTTGCCGAGATCCATCACTACATTCGAGTCAGTACTGAGCGCGATTATCCATCATTGACGCCCGAGACTTACAGTGCATACTATCGAGACGGGTTAGCTCAAACTGGACGATGAGAACTCAAATCCCGAGAGACTGAGAAGGGTGATGGACAAAATACTTACTTGCAAGGATTCCCCTCCCACCAGACAGTCGCAATGCCAACCTGCGGGGCGTTCTTCATCATATCCTCGTTGGGGACACCTGCACCGTACAACATAGCCTAGGAAAGGTCCGTTAACAGAACATTTTGGCAGAAAGAGAGAAGGGTCTAGCGATGAGGCCAGAGCCCATGGCGGGTACGCACCTGGGCACCAGGGAAATCATGGCCCCTGGTAATGAAATGCGACCACCTGTTCAAGGGACCACCGGGAGGAAGGACCCTGAAGGGAGCATAGTCCTTAAGGGTGTCGTCCACAGCGGCGGCTTTCGTCTCCTCGCTCGCCATTGTACCGGATATCTGGGGAATGGAGTATTATAGGTATGGAGGTAGAAAAGGTTGAGGCAGTTTACCCCCCGTGTTCAAGGAATCTCAAGTTGGACTTGTATGTGAGCAGCGGGATCAATCTACAGAAGCTTCAGCGTTAGCTCAAGCTCCCCGGTATAAAAGGAGACACGGGCAAACCACAGCTTTGTGCTCATGATCTCCAAGCCTCATGGAAGAAAGCCTAATGCCTACCTTCTGCGGTAATTAATTTTCAAAAGAAAAAGAAAAATCACAAGAACCCAGATGCCTAATTGCAGGAGGGGAAAAAAATCAGTGTTTGGGTTGTGGTATTGTTCCCGAGCTCCGAATGGCTAGAAACGGGCAGGTGGTCTAGGAGAGTGAGGGGCAATGGCTTGGATTGGGAATGGAGGGGCAAAATGCGAAGGGCGGGGGGGAAAGAGTGCTGGCGAAGCAACCAAGACAAGAAGAGAGAGAACCCGAGGCCAGGCGCACTAACGAGGAAGGGAGAATCCAGCTGGCGTTCCAGTCTTCTAGTGTTCTAGGCCTTTTTTGGTGGCACTTTAAACTTGGGAAGCCTCGATCGTCTGGGTTTCTGGGGCACACCAATCACGATCTCTGTATGACAAATGGGAGACAGAAGGGTAGGAACGACCAACAGATGACCACAAGAGCCAGGGTCGGTCCAATGTGGGCCGAAACGAACTAAATCCAGCGCAGGGATCGAAGGATGAGTTGAGTGGTAGTGACGTCTTGAGGAAACGCTCTAGTGCGCTTTTTGCCGGCGGGGGGAAATTGGCTTGGAAGAGGTCGCCTGCGCTCTAGAGCTTCTTTGAACGAACGGGAACAACACCGATATATATACTGAACGGAAAAGAATACGAGGTGAGCGGCGTTTATGATAAGACGTACTACGATACCGCAAGTGGATGAGAGGTATGGCATTAGCGTGGTTCGCCTCTCTTGCGTCTCCAATCTCCAAAATGATTCACCACTAGCTGGGCCAGCCTAGAATGGGGGAGGCTCGCTGATTGTAGAGATGGCAAGCAACCCAAGCGGTTGTGGTTCTGTTGATGATCGAATTCTCGTGGACGAGGGCCCCTCGGATACACAGGATACACAGGGTACGAGAATGCTGGGACAATCGTGGCAGGTCTTCCATGGTCGGTCTATCATGTGGTCGCATACGACGAGAATAGAAAGATGATATGTTTGTATCATGACTCTTGTCATTGGCGGTTCAAACAGCTCTTCTCTAGGAAGGGGTCGTTACCCGGCGAATAGTTTCGTCATAGCTTTTGCGTTGCCAAAGGGATAGGTCAATGTGAGTCAATATGTTTATGTTGCCCTCACAAATCAAATCGACGAGCTCGGGTCCTACCTCGTTATGCTGAAGCCCAATGTTCTCTCCACCATCTCGCAATGATATATCGCTGGCGAGACCTCTCTCAGACGATTAGCAATTCTATACCCACGTCCGAAAACGGACCCGTCGCACCGGGAAAATCGTCCCAAAAAGAAAAATCATAGAGCCCAACTAAGCGGGTCCGTCTTACCGGTATATGTAGCCGAAGTTGGGCATTCCTCGCAGCAACACGCTGCGTCGTATCTCAGCATCTATCACATTTGATGGTACTAATAACATCACAGTATAGCCGACCTTTTGGCAACCAGAGGATCAGGGCTCGCCAAAGAGGTGCCACTTGAGCCCCACCCCGTGTCATGGGTGGAAGGGACCCCCGATTTTTGTCAATAAACCCCACGCTCTCGTCTATTTTCCCAGAGGCCCGAGGCACGCCCATTGGATACCCTCAGCTGCCGGTATTGCCTGTCCTCGGTCTGCAACTCGTCGAGCGACGGCCGGCGGGCCAACAAGGGGCACAGACCGCTGGGGAAAGCGCGGGCGTCTCCGGGAGGAGCCTGAGGAGTTTCTAGTTCTTCACAACGGTCCATTGGAAAGAAGAGATCCCCATAAAGATCCTATAACGATTGGCAATGGACCAAAGAAAAGTTCGAGAAGGATGAGCCATGCATGCAGCTCGCCACCGCCTGGCTGTCCTGTCACGAGCCCGAAAAAGTAGGCGAATTCCACGCATCAAGATATTCCTCTCACGCTGTGTCTCTAATAACCAGACTGGTTGGTCACTGGGCACTCTCCCCCAACTCCAGTCAATGGGTATCCCTGCCCTTGTCCTTCTCACAGGACCGCCATGGGCCTAGTCGAGGGATGGCCAGTCACACCACTAAAAAGAAGAAAAGGCAAAGTCGGCTGCCAGGTGCGTCTCTCATTCCCCTCACCCCGCACCGGAACGAGTTAGAAGAAATGGATGTTGGTAGCGACTTTGAGCAACCCTTGCTAGTACTGCACTTTTGCTGGATTCCTCGCTAGGCATCCAGCATGGGCAAGCACGCTTGACATTTTACCCTGGTGCTACGGGGATGGTCGCAATTAGCTCCGCCGCTAGAGCCTTTAGTGCTTCGCGAGTTGAAGACTTCGTCTCCGTTCTCTCGCACCGGGTGAATCGGGTAAAGGGCGGGATGTTCCTTGCAAGCACTGTGGGGTTGGTATCCAATCAACCTTGATGGAATGGTAACAGTTATCCATGGATGGATGCCAACGGGACCGGTTTCTTTGGGTCACTTACTGCTAGATTTGTCGTTGCGCCCGTGGCCAGGCAGTACCCGCCGGGACACCGAGTCCGGTCCATGTCCGATGGAAGCACGTCTCCTTCTTTGGCCGACCTCGCTCAGTCCCCCAATCGAGTTCCATTAAGCGCAACCCGCAAGCACACACGTTCGGGAAAAAGAAAAGAAAACCTCCTTTCCAGCCAGGGAAAGAGTCATGTCTGCGTTACGGGGATTCAGCTCGGCTCCCAGGCCCTGAACCTCCCCCTTTCACCCGTCCGTTCCCGGAACTTTAAGTGGCCCCCAACCCAACAAACCACCCGGCCGACGGCAGGGCACGTCCGTGGACATGGAGTTTCACATCGCGGAAACTGGTAAAGTGCTCCCAAACACGTCTTTGCCAATGCGCGACCCGTGCGTGTTCCCAGTTCTGTTTCGGAAATTTTTACGCAGGAACAGGGTCCCCTTTCTTCCTCTCGGCACCGTCATTTCCAGCCGCGATACGGATACACGATATACCGATTTGCACACCACGAACCCACGATATCAGAGCACCTGTTATCATCAAATCATAATTCGGCAGAGAAAATAAAAGCCAAGGGGAAAAAATAGACAACACTTGCTTTCATATTGGCTCAATTCATAGCAATCCATGATGGCTCTTGCGTGGCACCAATCTCCATGGCCTCGGGTATCTTCATGCTTCGTATCAAATCCACTCTTCTCCTATGTACCCAGTCTCAGCTTCTCCTTACCCTGGCACAAAGTTTCACACTTCCTGGTCCTCCCTAGCCTTCCCTCACCGGGGCTTTTTTCCACCTAGGGTTGAGGTCCTGTTCAAGAAAAACAGAAGAAAAAAGAAAAAAAAAAGAACCGTAAAAGAAACCCGAAATGGCGACGGTGGTGGGTTAAAACCTGGTTGAAAGGAGAGGGAAAAGACGCATATCTCTTCGGCGTGTCCCAACGTCATTTTCAATGCTACACCACTTTAACTCTCCATTGGCCAAGCGCTCTCGAGAATATGACGAAGGCTTGGGAAGAAGGCGGGAAAAAGGAGACATCAATGGTCTCTTCTCGACGGTGGAATACCTGCGCATATGACAGAAAAGAGTAGGAAGGAAAAAAAGCCTTGAGATAAACAGAGACGAAGCGGTACAAATGAGACGTATCGTCGTCTAAACCAAGTCCATACACATCGTTGTTTGGCAAACATTCCCTTTCTCAGGGGTTTCACAAATCCCCCGAGTCCTTCGTTTCGCACGCCCTTTTGCATATGAAAAGAAACAGCGCCAACCAGATCCCTGTAACCCCCACCCCTCCGTCCATCGTGAGTTTTGTCATCTGTTCTGTGTTGTAGTTGCTGCGGGCACCGCTTTTTCCACTGCAAAATCCGCTGGGTTCCCAAACGTTCAAAAAAAAAATCAACCAAGACCACCAGAGAGGAACGAAAAGAAAGAAAGGGATGAAGAAAAAAAAAAAGGACGAAAGAGCATGGATGCTCTGTCGGTAGAAAAGAAACAACCCTTGTAGAACTCAATCCATCTCCATCGACATGGTGCGTAGTTCGCCCGCACTTTCGATTCAGCGACACCGTGCGGTGTCGATAATGCGTGTGTGAAAAAAGGAACGAGTCCGTGTGGTTGGGAAAGCGTGAGGTAATACAATGGGTACCGAAAAGAAAGGGTTGAAAATTTAAGATCAAGACTAGGTGAGGTCAAGACCGCACCACGATTCTCGGGTCTGGTGTTTTGGTTTACCCAGCGATTTTTAAGCATGGGCAGCGATAACACCCATACTCCTCTCATCCTCCATCCTGCGGACCATATGCTGGTCTTGTGGAGAGCGAGGTTGTGTTTCGATGCCGAGAATAGCAGAAATCCTCGTCTTGTCGTGGCCCTTGGAGTTTCCTTCGCGGTCCGAGTTGTCGGGGCTGGCAGCCGGCGAAATCGGCGTCATAGCCTGGTGCTGGCTGCAGCAGACGCCAGTCTTCCAAGCATGCTCGAGAGCCATGGGGCTCATGCCCGGACCGTAGTCAGCGGCCACTGCTGCCCAGAACGTGGCGCGGTGGGCACTGTAGATGGCCTGTAACCGGCCCATATCGACGTGTGGTGCATGGCGGGCCGAAGGCGGGGGAAGGACTGAGCACTCAAGGCGGAGAGGCGGGGTCGTGGGGTGCGTAAGAGGCGGGAAGGTAGCCGAGGGGAGCGAAGCCGAAGGCAGAGCGGCGCTGTGTGGCTCCGGGAGAGGTGTCGGATACCCTCGAGTGGGCGATGTGCTAAGCGGAGGGAGCGTCATAGCGGCCGGCTTAGGCAAGATCGAGGGAAGTCTGGGTGAAACATGATTCCCCATGATGCTCGGGAGCTGCACTCCGCTACCAAGGCCGCCAGGTCCGGGTGAAACGGGGCCGTAGCTTCCTGCACTGCCCGGAGGCGAAGCCGATCGGGATGTAGGACCCTCACCTATGGGAGATCGTGCTGTAGCAGGCATAATGGGCGAGTGTCCAGTGGAAGAGCCGGACGAAACCGATGTTGTGCGCTTCCTTCTGTTGCTGCCATGGCTGAGCTGGTGATAGTGAAGGCGACATGCAAGCTCGGTCTTCTTCAAGTGAGCTGCAATGTGCTTGTAAGGCATCTTTTGAAGACGAGTCTGGAGAAGGTACAGCTCCTGTACAAAACGAAGCCCGTGTTAGTTCGCTTCGGTCATACAAGACCGGCTCCACATTAGGAACCAAACTGAGATCACAACTAACCTCTTCCTCACTCCAAGCCCTTCCGCCACCGGTGGAGGCTGCTTTCCGGTTCTTACTAACACCATACTCACGACGGGCCATGACATCACTCGTTGGAGTGTAAGGAGCGGACTGGGGCGCGATAGGAATCGTTGGAGCCATCTTTGCCGGTACGATCTGTCTCGTTTCTCGAATATGTTTTAAGATGGTGTTATAAGTCTGATATTTCAAGTTTCTCTTCACACACACTGCAATCGCGGCGAGAGAGAATATCCGAGTTAAACGTTGGAAAGGCGGAAAACCCTGTGCTGATGGAAGTGGTAAATTGTTGTAGGGGAAAAAAAAAAAAAAGAAAAAAAAGAGGTCGACAGTCCAAGCTGCGAGACGAATCGAAAAGAGGAAGATCGTGTCTTAAATGGGTCGGTCGAAAAAAAAAGCTAGACGGGTGCGAAGAGTAGTCTCTTATCGATGTATCGTCTCTTCCCAGGAGCGGGCTCTTTGTTGCGAATCCTGTTATAGTCTGAGGGCCGGTTTATGGAAACTTGACGGCAATTTGCTGCTAGACTGGTTTGGCCAAGGTTGCTGCAAAAAGAGAAGCGATTGGGAGGAAAGGAAACAAACGAAAAAGAAAACCGAACGCGCAAATTGACCAAAAGGTTGAAGCGAAAAAAAAGGGTGGAAAAGAAGAAAAGAAAGGGATCTTCGCAAGAAGGGAGTGGAAGAAAGGAATTGGGCTTCAAGCTTGGAATATGTTCAAGAAATTGTATTTTGAAGGAAGTGAAGATATAATGAGTGTAAGCAGCCAAGCCAGTTGGACAATAAAAGAAAGTAAATGTCTAGCTGCGAAGAAGAAAAGAAGGTAAGGCAACGCAACAGCGTCTTGAAGAAACCTTGAACACTGAAGGGTTGAAGATGGGAGCCCAAGGGGGTGGAGGAGAAAAGAAGAAGAAGAAGAAGAGAAGAGAAAGGGTAAACAAGAGACGGCAAAGGTAGGCGGAGGGCATAAGGGAAGGATATAATGAAACTGGATCGTTGAGAAGACAGCACCACGCAGCACATCCCGTCTAGTCTTTCCTCTCCCACATCCCTTTCTGAGATTCGGGATGAGGTCTATCCTTGAACCAGGGGGGAGTGGGTGTGTGGGTTGACTGTGGGGTGGGTGTTTATCATCGTGTATGCACAGCATGGGTACGGGAAAGGGTATGGGATTTTGGTACGGATATGGGTACCAGGCTTGAGGACGTGGGATGGGGCAAGTGAGGCTTGTTACAGACCTCTGGGACAGGAGGAGGTGGGATGTCTGTTAGGGCACAGAGGGTGGTACTTAGAGTGGGTGCAGATATGCTAGGACCACGCAGGACAGCCAGCTAAAGTTTGAAGGCCGCCGGGGTGCGTGAAGGGTGCGTACCTGAATGATCAATCTGTATAAGTGGGTATGCGGCCATGACAGGGGGCCACCGGCCGCATTAACCTTTCGGTCTGATCCAGCCAGTCGATACCCGCCGGAGCCCAGAGTGCCCCCCTCCTTGAAGGGATTAGACTGTCCAACAGCCTGCCAACAACGTCGTACTCTGTAACCGTTGATGGATCTTTCCAAAGAGAATTAGGCCTATCCTCCGAGCCCACAACGGTAGCATGCAAGAATACGATACGAAATGAGAAACTCTAAGATAGGCTTGTGAGAACATAGTTTGCGTGTAAAACGGACCCTGTATGCTTCGAGTGTCTTGGCTGGCGCGGACGTGCGCGAGTCTCCACTACTCAGCTTATTCAAGTTCGGCGGTTATGGGTTTGTAGTCGTGTAGGTTGCGTAGATGCGTAACTAGACATTGGAGCAGACTCGAGCAAATTCGACAACAACAGGGTACAAGATAGAGAGTGCAATGCTGAAGGCTATTTACTTCGCGTTGGGTGCCCACCAGAATAGTACAGGTACTGCTCAGGAAACAATGCTCTGCTCGCTGTACCCTTTCTCCACTTGCTCTTCACTGGGGGAAGTAGAAATCCACTGAGATTGAGCCGGGTTCCAGGGCCATCTGCGACCCCATCTGGAACGTGGGCGATATGAGGCCTCGTTTCGAAAGGCCTAAATCTCTCAGCCTGTGAACTATAGATGAGGAGAAGGGGGGGCGGGGCAGAGGCGAAGAGAACGACAAAAGAGTTGGCGCCTCAATATTAAACACCATGAATCAAAAGAAACTAAACAAGCCTATTTTTTCTGATGGTTGACGAGACTTTCCGCTGGAGAACGAGGCGATGGGGTGATAAGGCGATGAGGCGAGCAAGGTGGATCACTCAAGGAGAAAAGGTAAAAGGTGTTGGAGACGGAGGGTGCAGAGCCACCATGGCTTGGCATCGCATCCAAGAACAAGGAAAAGCGGGATTTGGGGCGAAAATATCTCGAGGCTCAGTGTTCAGCGCCTGTTGCTCAACGGCATTGCTGGCTCTACTGGCCTGGCGGTGTGCTTCGTAGGCCGCGTTAGTGCAAGAGCCCGAGTCTATTTTGATATGGAAGGGGTCCGTCAGGGCTCGGCTCCGGTTTTGAAAGTTGCAGTGTCTGATGAGTTGACGTTGGGAAGAGTGGGGCGTGCGGCTGCTGCTTCTTGTGTTCCAGAAACGCGCTTGTCAGCATGGGCGGCGATATCATTGGTCAATGGGACCCTTTCCCCTGATTTGCACATACATAAATGATACAACTGAGACGGGTCCCGCAAACGTGCCGATTTAGTGCCAATGGTACTTGGCGCTTGCGTACCCGTCCAATCTCTACACATTCTGATACAGGAATCTGCAAATCCCTGTTTGGTTCGAAGTTGCGGTCGTCGAAACAAGAGTCTGTTTCTTCCCCGCGGTCATTGTGACGGTCAAAACCATGGCTAGACGGGTCAATAATAGCAAGCGGTTTAGCATTTGTATGAAACTCGACCACCTGTAATGAATGGAATGGCATGGTATCGCTATGGGAGGCTTGTTACTAGGTCAACAGCGCCGACTGACCATCCTCTCCAAGAACTTGCTACTCGTGGCTTGAAGATTTGATGAGACAGCGCTAGTTTGTAGCAACATTTCATCCATACACCTCATGCGGTAGCCTCAAGTCTCACGCCAGCAACTTGGAAACTCTGCTGGAGTTGGAGAAGCGCGGGGATTTAGATGAAGACGAAGCATCAAGAGACCGAAGCTTTGGAGCTGTCACTCGCATACCCTCACCTCGATCCTTGCCAAGGCCCTAGCTGCAGCAACACTCATAATTGGGGAACTATCGCGAGTAGTAACTACCAAACGCAACTCCTCTCAATGTCTGACTTCGCCCATCACTGATCTCTGGGTTATCCCTTCTATTTCTTCGAGAACAAACGGGAACGCCGAGGCAACTAGTAGTGTCTCTGACTTATGATCACCTTTAGCTCCTGGTATTGCTCCTAAGTCTTTGCTCTCTGCTCATCTCATTGTCTAGCACAGCGCGGTGAGGGGGCGATCGCTCTTGCCATCAAGGGACGGTACAGGGTAGAATGCGGATCTTCATGCTCGTTTTCCCCGCCATCACCCAACCCCTCTTTCCAATCAGCTTCACTATGCGAAAACAGACCTTACGTGCACACGACAGAGGTGTTAATGGCGTCTCCATTCTCTGTGGGGAGTACCTTCCGTGTATCTCCCATGAAATCTTTTTGGGGTTTAGCCTAGAGGGAAGGTGCATGTTGTCAATTGATGCTTGGCCATCCCCACATCCAGTGAGTTGATGTCAAGATCTCTTGGCCTTTTTCCTTCCTTCTTCCTTGTACCTTGCAGGCGGACTTCGGACCCGAAAATACCTTTTTGCGCCTGTGCTGTGACCCCACTGTGGATCTGTGCATCCTTAGTCCCTTGCCCTTGCCATTAAGCTTTGCATCCAGAGACCGTTTCTTTGTCAACCTCCCCTGGAACCCCATCCCTTGAAACTCGCTAAGACGCTGGTGCAATTTCACCTAGTATCAGCGACCGTGGTCTTGGGTTCGCCATCCTTCATGCACCCATGATAGCGAATTCTCTGACCTCCTCTGCACCTTTGAACTCTCTCACAGGCTGCATCCCACCCTGAATGGCCAGCCGTGCTGGCTACGAAATAGGTCAGACCAGCCATTTTCCCACTGCTGACCCCCTCGGGTTAGCCCTCGACCCATCATCCCTTCTGCTTGTGGAGGGCGGCTCCGAGAGAAACACGATAGCGCCCACAACCCAGCGCCTCACGAAACAAAATTTTCTGTGCGCTCCCTGGTGTGAATTCCTTGCATGCTGGCGCCTCCCAGCGGCCACCCTCCAGCCCCTTGCCTTGCGTGCATACGCTCCTTCGCGCTCGGCTCAGTGGTCTATAATCCCCTACACAACAGTGCATGTCCCTGTCATGTCCAGGGGCTCTAGGTCGTTGCGTATTGGATTTGGCCTTTGGGCTAGACTGGGTAAATGTGGCAGTCTCTAAACATTGTGCCTTGCTTCGAAACCAAACTCCCGGCGCCCAGCAAACAGATACGACCTTGTTTCCTAGCTCGCTTCAGTACGCACGTTTGGCAGCATGTCTCAAAACGAGGTCGAAGCGATTGATGCATGTATCTACGAGTTTCAACTGAGGCATTATCTTGAGAAGGTGCGGGTGATTGAGAAATCATGAGCGAGCGAGCATCCTCCGCGCTGTTTACCTATGATCCGCCGCTCTCCAATAACACCAAACACACTCTGTTTAGCCATCGTTCCCTCGAGTCTCATGCAATGCCGCTCCGGCTCCATTGACTTTGTTTTGGGGTGAATGTCTCTTGTGTAGCTAGCTACGAAGTAACTGGGCGTTCGGACAGTATAAGCGCCCAGACGGATGGCCTCTTACTTTCGGCGGATCGACTATCCGCTTCCTCCTCCATCTGCGAGTGCCCATGGCCTTGTGTACCTCCACATATTATGTTTCTGTTTCCTACTCCCCTCTCTCTTGTGATTCGGCCGCTTAGTAGACTCGATTCCCAGCTAGATTTCTGGTGTGAGGAGTTTATACCAGAGTAGGACTTTCGGGGCAATACGTTTGTGGAATCATCATGCCAGTCTTACCACGCGATGCGAATCGCAATGGGATGGCATCCGTATACAAGACGGAGCCAGGAGTCGTGGTCCTCGTCCCATCGGGAAATGGTGGATTAAGATCACCGGAAGCTGGAACAACCGAACAGTCTGCCAATCCTTTCGATGATCATCGACCACTCATCCCACCTATGGCATTAGCGAACTCGCTCTTTTGATTTGCCTTTCCTCTAGACTCTACCATAATCGCATGGCAACGCATGGCAACAAGATCTTCTCTCAGGGAAATGAGCAAACCAGGGATCCCGAGAGAAAGTGAGTCGATTATTTTACTGGTCTTCTTCTGCACTGGGCAAGCGCCCAGCTTGGAACAGTCTTCATCCAATCTCTCCTGTATATGCATCCGAAAGATGTTTTCACCTGGATACAGCCTTCGGTGTGCCTTTGAGAGGCAAAACTCGGTGCCGAGGGAGATGAAAATGGAAATCCGCAGAGCGAAGACGTCCAAGGGTCCAGGAAATATCGACATGTGGTCTTTAGTCGTGCTATCCATATGCCATCTAGGAGAGTGAAAAGCAGAGTAATTTTACCCCAGGCCCAACCCAGACGCCAAATTTCTGTACATTCCTCGATGAGGACTCTCTAAAGCTTTCTCCTTCAGCTCACAGCAAAGCCACTCAATTTCTGACCATCCAAGGCCGATCGTAGAGAATCCGATTCTCAAACCAAGGCTGTTGGCCTGTGACCTCGATGCCGATAGCCTGTGACCTGCAGTGTTTCGTTCCCTCGTCATGATCGACTCTCGGCAAAGAGGCGCATGAATAGAGTTCCCGAACAGGAGAGCTGCGCTATTTACCTGAATCAGGAAGCTGTTTGGAGACAGCGCGCATACATGTATTGGCCCCTGTGATAGAAAGCTTAGGACCCCGAAATTTTTGGTGTTATCTTGGGAATATTTCTTTTCCACCGTGTGGAAAGGCCCAGTCTATGATCATCCTACGGATGTTGGTGATTTGGTCTGGTCGTATTGTCTTGGCGCGGGAGAGGGGCCATAGGAAGTGGACTTTGTATAGGGATCTTACTTCGTACAGATCGATACGCCCGCCTTCTATTTCTGGAGATGGGAGACTGAGCCACGGCGAGGAGGATGATGGATACGGCTCGACCAAGGACCGAAAGCCGATCTCATCCGATACTGGGCGTGTGAGTCCGGCGATGCCATCCCTTCACGCTGCATCATTTTGTCGGGGCGGGGACCGGGCTGTTAACCGTGGGAAACCGTGGGATTTAAAACTGATCAGAGTTGGCGACCGCGCCCTGGTTGCGAAGAGGTTAGGATGGTGACTTGTAACGAGGGGCCTCTCCGGACAAGCCAGGGACCCTCCTTCCTCTTTCTGTACCTGCAGCGAATCAGACCCATCGTGGAAAAGATGATCGATGTAGTGTTATGTACTCGAGATCGAAGTACAGCTATTGTACAGTTGTAGCGTAAATAAGGTCGTCGTCTCAATGGTTATAGGGCTGTATTATAGATTGGGAACCACTTCATTCCCAGGTTTTTCCTCTTGACGTGTCAAAAGTATAGTACATCGTGCGTCCCCTAGCTTCGACCCAGTCACTATTATTGTGCAGCCCTCCCACTAAAAAATGCTCCGTAACATTTGCTCGCGAGCCTCGTGAGTCTCGGTACTTTGGTCTCGTTACACCCCTGCCCTCTGAACATTGCAGATGTAGAAGAACCCGAGCTGGCAAAGTCACCAGTGTGTCTTGGCATCCGCCGACGTCGATATCGAAGTGAGTTGAGATAGAAATGTCGCGGCAGCGGTTTGCGGGTTCGCGGCGCGGTCCCGCAGCTTCCTTTCTCGAAGCGTACCTTCGAGGAATTCTGTTGGCGATCAGTGTGCCTGACGCTCTGAGCGAACACTGCACCAAATGGATCCGCCTTCGCCTGCTTCGAGCCTTTTTTCGGATGACCTGATATTTCCTTCGTTGAAAGTGATACAGTGTCTTTATCAAAAAAGGGCCACTGTGTAAGTAGGGATACAATTAAGAGAGTACAGAAGCTGGGTCGATGCTTTGTTCTCGATACTTAGGTTGAGTACCGAGCTAATTCCAGCTTAGCACACAATGCAAGGGAAAAGACATTCAATCGGCGAGCACCTGATGAAACCCAGACCGAACAGGGTTCGTCAAGCTCAAGAAATCGTCATCGTCTCACCTCCCTCTTCCCCGGAGACCGATTGCGTGCCATTGGCCTGACATTGGCGGCATTTTCGTGGCGAGGCATATCCTGGCACTTTGCTCCCTATTGATAAGGCAAAAGGACACAGCTTAAGTAATATAAGGGAGGGGGGCAAAAGAGCGCAAAATCGTTGCGCTCTTCCAAGAAAGATAGGGCTATCATCGGTTAATCCGCAGGGAGAGACGGGCTCACCTTCCCTGGCTTCCTCGCCTCTGAGCTCTCTGACTGGCTAAGGAGCGGCGGTACGTCGGAATCATGTACATTACGGCGCGAGACTTTGCCTTCGTTCCTTGAAACCAACCAATGAAGGCGGCGAATCGAAATTTGCCTCTCTACTCTGACCCACTTAGTGGGCTGTGCTACGCGGTGCTTATTGGCTGAAGTGACGGTAGAGCGGGCCAGAAGTCACGGGTCAGGCCAGCGTCTGACGTGACCAGGGACACGAGTGATGGCTGGACGAAAGTATTTGTACAAAGGGTTTGTACCTCGCAACAGGGGAAGCACACACCCCCCCTTTTCTCTCTTTTTCCCTTTCTCTCCATCACTTTGCCGTTTCCCTCAACGTTCTGGCTACCTCCACTCAAAGTGTCTGTGTTTCCTTTCTCCTCGTCTCTTTGAATCCCCCCTCTTTCCATTTTGGACCTCACCAAAAAAGGGACATTGGGAATTTTTAAACATCAACCCAGAGAACCAGGGAAAGGCGAGATACTTCAGATCAAAGTACATCAGGGAACTTGACGTCCAACGAGCGTACATACAAGTCCAGTCCACTCGAGTACTCGTCCTCTGATACGCGCTTTCGAGCTCACTTCCCGTGCGAGTCACGTCAATTTTGGCATCACAAGGTTCGGGCTTGAGCTTCAATTTTTGAGGTTGACATTTTCTCACAATTCTCAAAGCCGACAGCTTCACCCGCTTTGCCTCGTACAGCGCCAAATACTAAGGGGCGCTCATTCCAGCAAGCCAGTCGCAATCAACAGGTAATTAGTTGTCAAATTGAGCAGGTACGCCATCCAAACACGTAATTGCCCTCCGCCTCTTCCCCCTTCCCAGCCGCCGACTTTTTTCCTGCGGGTTGGCCCTTCCCGGTGCTTCCTCAAAGGTTTCTGGTACCCTCAACTTTCCCTTCCACCTATCTGCTTCCGAGGTACCATGTTACCATCGCCACACCCATCAACTCTCCTCTTTCTCTTGTTCGCGTTTGGCCTCGACCCGAACGTTCCCATCATCATCCATTCTTAGTCTCCTTTTTTCCCTTTCCATCATCGCGGACTCAAGTTTTTAACAATCGTCGGCTCGCGCAGTACGCTCGATCATTTCCCCTCCAAGCATCGCGCTTTCGACACCTAGTACAATTCGCGAGTAGTCCAGTTTGGAGGCCCTGTCCCACAAGCTACTTTTTCGCCGTCTCCACAAGGACCAGCCTCGAGTAGATTCCAGCACGCAGCCGCAGGTCACTCGCGCGAGGTTCCCTCGTCACTCCTCTTTTCCAGCCAAGGTACTTTCAGGGTTTGCATTTTGGTTCTTCCTGTCAAGGTCCACGCCTAAGCAAGCCCACATCCTCTACCTCTTACCAGCCTGAAAAGGACCTTGGTCTTTCGTGTATCGTCTTTTTGAGTTACCCGTCGTCGCGTTCCCCCCCCCCAAAAAATCGCGAGGTCGCTACATCATCCACCTCCTTTTGACACACGCAACTTTCCCACCCTAGTTCAAAAATACATCGCCCGTAAGTAAAATCCCTTCTCGTTTCTTGTCTGCGAACACAGTCGCGTCTTGTTGGCACCGACGCGCGAGCTGGTTGCTGCCAGTAACTTGTCATCTTGCGTCGTTCGCTTTTTCTTCGTTTGTTATTTTATTTTTCCTTTTGGGTTCGCGCTCGAGATCTCTTCCCCGGGGGCTTTTTCTGCCCGTTTCCTTCCCTTGTCTGCTAGCCGAACAGAGCCGCGAAGCTTCACATGCTTCGCATCTCGCTCTCGGCATCCGGCCTAGCTTGTCGCCTGGGTTAGCTCTGCTGCCATGCATCCGGCTTCCCTCCAGTTTGAGGCCTGGGCGTTCATTGCCACGCTTTGAGCCCCTCGTTTTCCCGCGAAATCCACGATGGGTTATCCGACAGCGATCTGGGGCTACCAGGCAAACGGGAGGGGCGAAACATGCCCGAAAGACGGGGAGTGAACTTGCTAGCGGGTTCCAGCGTCGTTAGCTTGCTGACTTTGGTTTCGCCAACTGTTCTAAATTATCTCTGCGTTGGCATCGTCACTAATGTTTGTGTTCGTCACAGATCATGCAGCAGTGGCAGGTTGGTCCCGTACCGGACCTCACGTACTTCAGCAACTCCAACACTCATCAAAATGAGATGCAGTAAGTACCACACACCCTTGTGTTTCCTCTTTACTTCACCCGCCGTTGGCCCCTCTATGAACAATCCAGGTACATCGCCTTGCATGTACCCGATGTACTCCTCCAACCACCCCGCTTGCCCGTCATCTGCTTGGCTGCCCGGTCTGCGTTATGTGCCACGAAGCCTCGACAATGACGGCGAAGGACCTAGATCAGTCACGTTCGTGTCCGCACATCTTCTCTCTGGTTAAAGAGGGAGATGGCTGCACTTCGAGACCTTGAGGCTCGCATCGCATCTTATATAAGCAAGCATCTTCTCAACTAGAACACTCGCATGAGCGGGTGGCAGGCTTTGAGAGTGCAAGGGACGCGGGGAGCTTCTGATGAAGGTCTCGACGCTGCCTAGTGACGCAATCGTTGCCGCAAATTCCGGTTGTTTCAGTTTCGAACTGCTGCTAATCGATGTTGCCTGTCTAGCGCACCGTCTCATACGTACCAGCCTCAAGACATGAGGGGTCGCAACGAGCGTATGGACTTCCCTCCATATGGCCAACCTCAGCCTGGTCAGCCTCATCATCCCCCTCCGGTGCAGCCTCCCATGAGCGTACCGCAGCCTCCTCCCGGCCCTCCGCAACAACAGCAACAACAGCCCACGCCGACGCCCCCGGCTGGTGGCCGACGCAACAAGCGTCCTCAGCCTCCCACCGCGTCTCCGGCTACCTCTGCGCCCCAGATCCCTCCCACCCCGGTCACCGCCCCTCCCCAGGCGGCGCCTCCTGGCGCGCCCGCTCAGTCTGCTGTTGACAACTCGGCCGCTCCCGCTCCCACTCCTCCGCCCGTGAAGAAGAGCCGTACCAACACCCCCTGGACACCCGCGGAAGAGCTTAGGCTCAAGCAGATGCGTGATGCCGGAAAGAGCTGGGCTGAGATCGCTAAGGTAAGAGAAAATATTGGCGTCCTTTCTTACGACAATCGTTAAGCCTCAGCTGCTAACGTGTAACTAGACTTTCCCCACGCGTACCGAGGGTAGTGTGAAGAAGCACTGGTATAAGGATATGCACTACGCCGAATTTGCCGAAGACGAGAGCCAAGCTCTCCTCAACGCCATCAAAGAGTACGAGAACAGCAAGTGGAAGGTCATTGGCCAGAAGGTTGGCAAGCCCGCCAAGGCTTGCGAGCAATACGCCAAGGAGCACTTCCCAGAGCTTTTCAACCAACCCAAGCAGAGATAAGAGGCACCCCGGCTAAAAGAATTGTTCATGGCGGATCGTACACGGCCTCAGATCTGATCCTTCGCGGTTAACCAGGTCTACGTCTGCCCGGTGACGGCGTTGATACCCTCTGCAAATTGGTCTTTTCCTTTTCTGTTTCCTATGGTCTTTCTTAAACTCGGTTTAACTTGTCTTTCTTTTCACAACCGGCTGGTTATGGCCTCACGGCATGGATTTGGAACGTTTTGCGGCTACGATGAGAGAAGAGAATGAGATGTCAGTATGGGGACCTTGAACCCTCGGGTTGGACTTGTCCCGCCCTGGCTCGCAGCCCCGGATTCCCCCCGCATCACCGCACATACACAACTTACTTGGACGTGGTTGGGCGGTCGTTGTTTGCAAGCTAGGATGAGCAACTTCAACCATGTATTCTATTATGCGAGCTCCAACTGGATGAGTTCGTCCCGTTGTTTTACAGAATTCCGGCCCGAAGCAGTCTCCATGGCATCAGTGCGCCATGACGACTGTGCCCTGTGTACTACTTTTACTGCTACTACCAGTGTTTATCACTTTTGCGTTGCCATCTTCTACACTTCCCATATTTTTCTCCTTTCTTACTCTATTTTTACTTTACTTTTCATTTCATTTCATTTCAGGAATCGTCCCTGGGTATCGGGGACGAAAGGGTAACGGGGTCAGGACGGATTGATGCGACTTTGGGCGGTTAGGCGGTTCGCAAAAGGATTTTAATCAAGGGACGACAGGTCGGAAAGTTTGAGTCTTTTCTTTTATACTTTCAGCGAAGGCAGAATCAAACACTTCTTGCGTTCAGGGGATCTTTTCCTACAAGTCGTTCTTCTCAGATTGATATTTGATGCCGTGCTCCCTAGACAGCGTCTCGTTTGTTTTCAAACGAGCGTCAGTCGGCTAGGCCGGTGAAATTGTGCATTTTTAACCTCAGGAAGTCTATACCCCCTCCATAGATGGATGTCATAATAGGGTTTCCCCTAGAACTTTCCCCTTGAAGCTACGCAGGGCCACTATTTGCGATAGCAAGATATCGACGAGGTTTCTCGATATCAAAGCTTCTCGTTCGATTCGTGCTGATGGTGATTCTGCGCAGCTTAACCTGGACTGGGTCTCAATGCGATGGTTCTTTTTACGCGATCCATGCCGATAAGACGAGCTCCGGCTTCCGAAAGGAAACGTCGGCCCTATTCTTTGAATCGTCTACATGTCTGCTTCCTTAGGACTCAGCCTCAGGTCACAGCATTTTGGAAGCCTTGAGAATCGATGTACCTATTGTATCCCCGCTCGAGACCTAGACTCGAGTATTCTAGCAAAGCGCCCGCCCGGAGAGTACTCGTGGCGGTCCAAGAGAAAGCTTGTGGACATGTCGGAGAGATCAATTCGTCTATGGTTGTTTGTATTGTCTTTGGCAAGAGGTTGGCGGATGCCGGATGAGGAATGGCTCACCCTATGACGACATCTTGCTTACGGGTGTACCTGGTTTTGGTCTGGAATAGGGTGTGGAGTAAAACCGGCATCCCGTCGACATCCCCTCTCAAACCAAAAGTAACCATGAAAAACGTCACGGTACAAAGACACGCCTTGTGCTTTCGCACTGAGGTTGTCACCACGCCCCTACCGGCGGTCCTGAGGTGTATTACACTTTGCCACTTTCAGTTGTGTCGAATAAACATGCATGTCTGAGCCCGGGCGCATTGTGGAGGTAACATCCAGAGGTTCGTTCGCTACGGCCGTCGTTTTTGATAATCCGTTGTGCATTCGAGAGTCAGGGATGATACTAGGTAGCATGAATTTAAGTCACGTGGTGGGAGGGAGTCAAGGCCCAGAATGTGTGAATACCGGCTCTTCGCCTGGAATTAACGATCTGGACACAATCAAGACGGTGAATCTTGCCCTTTTATGCATGTATGGAACACAAGATATCAGCTCGAAAAGGTTGGGTCAGACAGGTCCAGCCAGGCCAAGATCCATGGCCATTCGAACAGTCTGCTTGTGGGAGTCGGTAGCTGCCAATTGTCAAGACAGCTTTTCCTTCGGGATCAATGGATGTTCGCTGCGACGATACTGGGTGGTCTTCTACTTGCAAATGTGCTCTCAAGTGAAAGGGTACCATAGTGGCAGAGCAATAGTGGCACTACTAAAGCACTCTAAAGACACTATCGCTGTTCTCAAAGAAATGTACCCCGTGAAGCGCCAGCTGGTGAAATGTGGATGTACTCGTACCTATACCATTTAGTGGATAATACCAGACTGACTAGTCTTAGGCCAGGTACTAGACTCTTTTTCGAGCATTGTCATGTATAAAGCGTCGAAAAGGTAGACCGGCCAATGAACGCAGTGCGGATCCAGAGATGCCGTCTGTGGAGAGATTTGGACCCTATTGCTCGTCTTTTGCTCGTCAAACCACGAGATGGTGGAGCACAGGACCGAACCCGTTTATTGTTCCGTCGAACGATGCGCGAAAACACGGGCCGACCGTTTTCAGGGCTCAAGGGTCTGAGGACTTGAGGCGCTCACTTCGGAATGTATTATTAGGCGGTGGCTTTTTATTTTTTATTCATTGTTTTATTTTTTCCTTTGGTTGTGAACACATTCACTCCTTGTAGGAGAAAAGGAAAAATAAAAGAAAAGTGGGGGGGTTTCCTCCTCGTGAAATTGCCCCTATGTCAACTTGCAGTGGGGAAAACCCTCAGCGACAAGGCGCGTTCTCGGCAATCCTGGGCACAGATACAGCAGATCTTCGAAGACGTGCTCTCTCATTCCCTCCAAAACCAAGAAGCACCTCTCGAATCGGGACAGCAATGCGATCAACTGGAACTCCGTCTCGCGTCGGTGCTAGCGCGTTTTAGCGGCACGTGTCGTGCTTCCTTCGCTCTGCCTTCGACCCTGGTTCGTCCAAGAGTCGAGGGTATTTCTGGTTATTACCTTAATCGGGGTTGAGAAGGTTCCTGGTAATACGAAGTTTGGCCTGCGCCTCTGGTGGAGTCTGGGGTTCTGGCACCTAATTTTTTCTTTCCC
This sequence comes from Lomentospora prolificans, assembly GCA_029532625.1. Classification (NCBI taxonomy): domain Eukaryota; kingdom Fungi; phylum Ascomycota; class Sordariomycetes; order Microascales; family Microascaceae; genus Lomentospora; species Lomentospora prolificans. The sequence goes on along the minus strand of JARFXM010000008.1, from coordinate 270,467 downwards.
ACTTGGTGTTCCCTCTCGTCCGATGTTGGAGTGGACTATCGAGCCTACAGCTCGGCCGGCACGCAAGCATAATTTTGACTCGGTTAGCAGCGAGGGGAAGAAAGAGGGTGGAGCTATGGTCCAAGGAAGCCACGACGGGTTTAATAATGGTGTCCCTCATGTGGCCTGACAATGCCAACGAGAGACTGGCAGTAGGCGCATGAAACAGGATTACGTATCGAGGCTCACTGTTCAAGGCATTAGGCCCGTTATTGTGCTGGATTCCCTTGTGAGTTTTTACAACCACCCACACACCTCTTCCGAACAATGCAGGAATAATCGGCACAGATCTTGTGTCCCCGTTTGAGTCGAAGACTCGAGAACTCGCAGGGGTCCCATCCGTTCCCTTCGCAGATGAGGTGCAATTGGGGCCAATACGAGCCCAGTCTCGGCGCCACTAAATTAAGACAAGCTCCGAGTACAGTACTTCTGCCCACTGTGTGAGGACACCACGGCCCAAAGCAGAGGCCAAGTAAATGTACTTCTGGCCTTCCCATGCCAATAATAGCGCCCAAGGAGCAATATCGGAGGAGCTCAGTACCCTGACAGTGCAGCCAGCACGCATTGCGGATTGGATTGGATTGCCACCCAGAATTACCCAGAGTGGGAGTGGGTGGTTTGGTCGTGCATCAGGCCGTTGGAAAGGGCTTGCCCAGGCTCTCCACACTGCCCCATACTTTACTGTTTTCCTCGTGCTGCAGGGTTTCTCTGCGCAGGGCTGTCACTGTTGCTCTCCCCTATTTTCCGCGTCCGTGTTCTGATAAGGTCTCGCGATATACCATCGTACGAAGTAGTTCCTCTGCCGAAGGGAAGATGGGGCTAGTGACTGCCCCTGTACAACTCTCATCGAGGCAAGACATTTATACAAGTTGGCGGGGGGGTGTAGTTGAGTCTGGTCTGATAGCTTGCAGGCGATGTGCCTGAAGGGAAATGGGAGAGAACCCCTCGTATATCTTGGAATGCCACTCCATCCCAAGCTACGAAGTAGCTCGTATCAACGGTGTAAGTGGGTAAAACAAGGTATCAGTACACTCTGTCCTCTATTATCTTCTGGGGATTTCCTGGGCTGGTTTGTACAGGTACATATGAGGGGAAGACCAGAGCACGGGTCAGCACGCTATCATGGCCGTGGTTCCTGTGCATCCGAGAATGGAAGCTCAGTCCACCCTCCATTCTCCTGCGCTCCAGATTGCAAGCGGCGCGGAACACCAGAAGTAGGATTAGTATGACCCTACTTGACAATAATCCCTCCACTCTACTGGACCGCGCTGTGAGGCGGGAGTACCCTCTCCGTACATGATGATGGGCTCGGCAGGGTCGAGGGTAATAATAGAGTAGCATCCAAAAGATCTCTTCGCTCGCTTTCCTTTTTTTTCGCCTCCCCTTAAGTGAGACCGTATTTCCAATTTCCATTTGGCGGCCCCTCTTTTCCTCTCTTCTTCTTTCTTTTTTGATAGCCTTGGATCGTTCGTTTTTATCCGAAGAGTCTCTCCATAAACGGTCATCCGTTTCCTCTTTCTTGTTCTCTCCTCTTCTTCCAGCCCTCCTTTCGAGGCCCAACTCTCGTTTTATTCCCGTCGCCAGACCCGTGAGGATTTCAACCTGTGCAAGGAGAAAGAAGACGGAAAGCACTTTCGCTACGCTCGTTTAACCCGTCGAAGCATTCCCCCTCGTTCGAACGCGATTTGTCGAGATCATTGATCGACCCTAGTTTTGCGGTAGTGATCTCCCTCCCGGATCAGCAACGTCAGCCAAACACCGCGCCCTGTGTCCGTTTTAGGATCTAGCTGCCCTCTTCGAGGTCGCGAAACAAGAGAACGCCCTGTTCTGGATCATCTACGTGCCCTAACTACTGCAAGTGATCCGGAACGCCGCTGCAGCTACCCGACTCGATTCGAGGACTCGACAGCAAAAAGAAAAAAACTATTTACGAATTTCCCACCAATTCACTCGCTAAGTTTGGTAATTTCTATTCTGTAAAAAAGAATAGAAAGTCAGAATCGGCAGATTCTGTAGGAAGAGGTCCCCGGCCAATCTCAGTGTTCCCCCTTCGCTTGTCCGGCAAAAAGAAGGGAAAGAAGCAGAGGGCACGACAAATATCGTCGCGTCGCACATTGATCTATTGAGAACATCGCCTCCATCTCTCGCCTATTCGCAAAGCTCCACCACGCGTGTCGTTCTTCCGCCCGCCTTTAGAACAAGATCTCTGTCGTGAGGAGCTCCTTGTGGAGGAAATAGGGCTTGTTTTTTTTTCTTTTTTTTTTCTTGGTCCTCTACTTACCAACAACATTAATTCTTAATACGTCAACCACCGTTGAATAATTACCCGACGACATGATGCTCGCCTCACTCTTGCCCATGGCCCTAGTGGGCGTGTTGCAAGCCACCAGCGTCCTTGCCCAGAACACTCCTACTTGCTCTCTCGAGAACAAGTGCCCCGAATCGGCGCCTTGCTGCTCCCGTGAGTAATCTGCTCCGTCTTTTTTTTTTTTTTTTTTTTTTTTTTTTTTTGTTTTGGTCCTTTTGAAACCACTAACACGCTGGTGAAGAATATGGACAATGCGGTGTTGGTGCTTTCTGTCTCGGCGGCTGCGACCCTCGAATGTCCTTCTCGCTCGATTCGTGCGCGCCCGCCCCCGTCTGCAAGGACAAAACGTACAAGATGAACTCCATGGACGGTATTGTGGAGATGTCCAAGTACCTCGGCGATTCGTCCAAGGCCGATTGGGTCTACCAGGGCAAGCCTCTCGCCCACAACGGCAACATCCTGCTCACGATGCCTCCCCAGAGCGTCGGTACCGTCATGGCGTCTTCCACCTACATGTGGTACGGAAACGTCAAGGCCAAGATCAAGACCTCTCGCGGAAGGGGTGTCGTCACCGCTTTCATTCTGTACGGAGATGTAAAGGACGAAATCGACTACGAGTGGGTTGGTGTTGATCTGGAGACTGTTCAGACCAACTACTACTTCCAGGGTATCCCCAGGTGTAAGTCACATTCAGAGTCGGAATCGCCCTGTCGATAGGCACTAACACTTTTTTTTTCTTTTTTCCTTTACTTCTATAGACGATCAGAGCGCGAATATCACATTGTCATCGGACAGCTTCGCGAACTGGCACGAATACGAGATCCGTTGGACTCCCGATGAGATCCAATGGATAGTCGATGGCGAGGTCGGCCGCACCAAGAAGCGATCTGACACCTGGAACGAGACAGCCAACCAGTGGGACTTCCCCCAGACCCCGGCCCGTGTGCAGCTCTCCATCTGGCCCGGTGGTGCCGAGTCCAACGCCAAGGGTACCATTGACTGGGCCGGCGGCGTGATTGACTGGAACAGCGACGATATCAAGCGCGACAGCTACTACTACGCCACCATTGGCGAGATCACGATCGAGTGCTTCAACGCCGACTCCCCCCCCGGCACCAACAAGGGCAAGAGCTACATCTACAACGACTACCGCTCCACCAATGACACCGTCGAGGACACGGACCGCAGCACCATCCTCGCCTCGTTCGCCGCCTCGGGTCTCGACATGGACAAGGGCGCCGACAGCTCGGACGACTCCGTCTCCCAAATCCCCGGAGGCAGCAACCCCGGCAGCAGCGGTTCGGGCAACCACAATGACGGCTCCGGCTCCGGCGGCTCGGCGGCTTGCGAAGGCGGAAACATCTTCTCGCAGACGTGTAACGAAGAGCCTAGCGACGGCGCGGCGGACAAGAGGGGTCCTGCGAGTGTGTTGGCTGTCGTTGTTGCGCTGGGTGCTTTGCTGTGGCTGTAGAGGGTGTTCGTTTTGTTTTTTAAGGCTTTTATTTTTTTTTTTCCATTAGCAATTTGACGTTCCTTTTTCTGCATGGAGTTTTGACTCAGACATACGCACCCTCTTCATCTCTAGTCGCAATAATTTCTCAACTTTTTCAATTTTTCTATTCTCGATTAATTCCAATTTCCTCTCGATATTATATGTTTCTATGTACAGATTGATGATTCTATGGCCACTTTCCACGTCTTTTGTCTACTTTCTTATTAACGAGGAGGATGATGTACAGTCACAGCTCCATACGAGTGGATAAGTACTTTAGAGCAAGCATAGTGTAACGCGAAAGATATATCCTCACTCGCTCCGTTATGGCCGGCGTTGGTGTGCTTACTTTACTTGGCGTTGAATTAAGGTTGGTGCTACTCACGGGCTTGCAGGATTTCCGTGTGCTCCTCGAGAAGAGGATTGCAGGATCGCGAGCTTGGCAGCTGGGAGATGTTTGCCTCGTTAGATGGAGGATCAATTTTCAGCGACATCTGGATGTTTTCATGGCCCACCGAGCTGCGACGAAAAGGTCGAAGAATGCTTCCTAATGCCTATGCATCTCGAGATCTCGAGTGTGCAGAGTAGAAACTGTCGAGAAATCATATCATGCTCTCCGCCGCGGGCATCCCGAACCCCCGCGAACTTACCTTGGGCATTGATTCCTGGCAGGTATCCTTAGGCACCAGAATTAAAAAAAAAAAAAAATTAAATAGAACAAAAAGAAGAAAGATCTATCGGCGTCCGCGAGTACGAATCGTCGTGACGTGGGTCGGGAGGATTTCGCGCCGTCTGCATTGAGGCTTGCGCAACGCGGGTGTTCGCTTTCACAGGGAGAACCCAGGAATAAACGAAAGCCGCAGCAAGGTTAGCCCGACTCTGGTAGTGGTGTCGGCGCGTTGTTCCTGCCGCGACTGATGGAGAGGCAGAAAGGTGCGAAAGGGGATTCCTGGCCCCAGAAGGCAGAAGGAAAGAGGAGGAAGGGAGGTGAGATACGACCTGGGCCGGAGAGACTGATAGGGCTAGGTGGCGTTGTCGCGTTCCACGAATATTCGTTAGGGCAGACTGTTGTTCTGCGTTGGTGGAGCTTAACATATCGGGGGGATGGGGTACTTTTAGGTGGGTCGGTGGCTTGGTGGCTTGCAGGCGGAAACAGAAGAATCGGGACAACGTTGAAGGGTTATGCCGTTGGTGGCGTTTTTGGGAAGGGGTGATTGGGCGAGCTTAGAGGCGGCTTTTTTTTACTGTGGTGGGGACGCGGCGGGCTTGATGGCGTCGTGGCGGGGCAGGGTCGGGGTGATGGGAAGGTGTTTTGGCGTTTTGCCAGCGATTGATGCCTTTTTGGGAAAACGAGTGCGCGTGGATAGAGCATTACGAATTTGATGCCCTTTCTTTTTTTCTTAAAAAATTGGGATTGAAGAGAGGTCAGAGAAGGAGAGAGAGGGAAAAGTATAAATATGGCAAGATGGATGCCTCGATGGAGTCGGGGATTCTGGATTGTTGGAATCATCATCATCAAACATCATCATCAGTATTATCATCAACCTCAGCATTAGCACCAATATCTACACTGCTTTGCTACCACATCCCATTGACTACTACCACTTATATTTATATCAACAACCAAATCCACCACATCTACAAACTCATAACAACCTCACAACCACCGGCTACAAATCACTTACAAAACATCATCAACCCACATTTATCCCAACTTCACCCTCCATCCAAAAATGTCCAAGTCCGTCGCCTTCTTCGGGGCCAGCGGTGGCTGCGGCCTCTCCGCCCTCCGCCATTCCCTAATCGCCGACTTCTACTGCACGGCGCTCTGCCGAAACCCCTCGCGCCTGACCACGGGTCTCTCCGCCTCGTCCCCGAACCATGGCTCCGTCCCGCAGCAGAAACTCACCATCGTGCAGGGCAACGCGCACTCCGTCGACGACGTGGCGCGCTGCCTCGTCTCGCCCATCGATCCCCTTGCCATCGTCGACGTCATCGTGTTCAGTATCGGCAGCACCTTTAGCTGGACGACCATGAAGGCCGACGACCCCAACGTGTGCGAGAAGGGCACCGACGCGATGCTCGCCGCCCTCGAGAGGCTGAGGGCCGAGGGCAAGAGCGGACGTCCTCGCATCGTAGTGGTGAGCTCGACGGGCATCTCGGACTTTGGGCGGGATGTTCCTATTGCGTTTTTGCCGCTGTACGCGGCTATCAAGAACCCGCATGTGGATAAGAAGAAGATGGAGCGGAAGATCAAGGCTTCCGGAGAGGACTGGACTGTTATTCGACCGAGCTTGTTGACGGACGAGGATGAGAAGGGGAAGGGGATCAGGAAGCCTAAGGAGATTAGGGTTGGGGTTGAGGATCTGGATAACGGGGTTGAGAGCAAGGTGGTTGGGTATACGATTACGAGGGAGGACGTGGGAAAGTGGATTTTCCAGAATCTGGTGAGGCAGCCTGGTGAGGAATATCTGAGGAAGGCGGTTAGCATCACCTACTAAGGGAATGGATGCCTGGGCTTGTGGCTGTCTTGTTGTTCGGCTGTTGGGATGGGAGGATTTAATGAGTTCAATGTTGACGATGATCAATTGGGAGTCGGGAGCCAAGAGGGACGCGGAAGATCGGATCAACTACGCTCTGGCGGTTGGAGGGTCTCTCTTTCATTAATTTTTGTTTTCATTCTTTGGGCTCCCCTGGTGGACTTGGATAGACTTGCCTTTTACGTTTCATTTGTCGTCTTGATCTTCCTTGCGATTTGCAGCGTCAATGTCCACCGAGGTTGGGTTTTTGGTTTGGCACGATAGACGGATCTCCACTAATAATACCATTGTTACCAATTTGCAACATGTGCAACCTCTCCTCATGCACTTTTTTTATTTTTCGACTTGCTTGATGCCGTGATATCTTTTCCCGGGCTATGATATTAGTTAACAAGAAGAGACGAGTTCTCGGCATTACTCTGACGGTGAAGCAGTATGAATTGCCTCAACTGGCGCTTTGTCGCAGGTGGCGCCGAGCGCATGCTTGAGGCGCCCCCCTGTCACCATCCCCACGAAATTTCGGAATCATCTCGCCGAGGGTGATTCTAACGACGACGTCAACGACCAAGTTTCCTCAAGGTAACCGTGCTCTTGGCCCTACGAGCCGGATTCCGAAGAATTGCCGCCCACTGAAACCTACATTGCACGAAGGGGACGATATTAGAAGAACATCCATATTGATAAAGAGAGACTCATCACTGGCCTACGAGGGTTGGGGAGGGGGCCGAGAAGGGTGGGGGGTTTTCCGTTCTGGAACCGACACGGCGGCAGAGGAGATGAGCTGGGAGCACGAGTGATCCGTGGATTGAGACAACGGGACCAGGGACCTTGACGTGCGTCTCTCGGATCACGGCGGTGCCTGTGCTTTGGTTCATGCGGTGGGTGGGACGATGGTGGTGCTGGGTCGCAGCACAGTATGGGCGGACAGAGACGGTGGCCGAGTTGGAATTATCGATGGCCACTTTGGCCTTTGATTTTGACCTCTGGGAAAAACGTTTCATCAGGGCGCACAAGGAGAGATTTCAGTGCCATATGCTGGCGTGCGTGCGTCGTGCTATTCTTCTCAGGCGACAAGTCATTGATATCTGCAGGTCATGGCCAGATGAAAGCTACAATGTCTCGACCCGTTGGCTACGCTCGTGTTTCGTTTCAAAAAAGTTCAAGGGAGAACGATGGATATTCAAAACTTATAGCCCATTAAGAAGGATTGACACAAACGAGACGAAGGCGAGGAGGGAAATCTCAACTGGAGAAGGGAGGCAAAAAAAAAAACGGGTTCTGATGGTTCTCTCTTGGAAAATCTAGGGCCGAAAGGGAGAAAGGTTTTTGATGCTGGAATTAGCCGGGACGAGAACTCGAGACATAGCCGGCAGCATCTGAGGGAGAACGGGAGGGAACAGGAAGACTAAAGGCGGGAGAGTCAACGAGGGGACATATCGACCCCGTTTGTGTTTGAGGAAACGGGGGTTAAACACTTTGCTGGTTACGGTGAGTCAACGGGAAGTCGTGGATCAAAAGGACCATTTTAATGGAGAGGAAAAAGGAATGATTTGGGAATATTGGCAGATTCTTTAAAAAAAAAAAAGAAAGTGAGTGAGCACAGGTGCCGAGACACACTTGGCAAAATAGCAGACGCACGAAATAATGTTCTCTAACAAGCTCACTTTTCTTTTCGTCCCATACTCGACTTCATCCCGGACCCCTTGAGACACATCAATGATGAACCAACGAACAAGGAGAGTAGGAGGGGCGTGTAAGTGGTGGGTTCGAGACGAAGAGATTCTTGGTCTGACGCCATCGAGGGCCTACGATCCTGATCTGCCAGATTAATTTGACAGCTCACGAGATGAGGTGGTTAGGACCTTAAAGGGCAACCCGCAGAAAAAAGAAGCAGTCGCAAAAATTCTCGGTTAGGGACCTGAACAAGCTCATGATCGCCGACCGCTCCTAAGAGCCTGGGAGCGGCATCGTCGCTGACCCTCAGAAGTAAGATTGTAAGATTGCGAGGCTGCGCCACTGGGCGGATTGTGTCATGATGCAAATCATTGGAGAGGCTCCTAGGGCGATCAATTCTTTTCTTTTTTTTTTTTTTTTTTTTTTTTGGCGTGGGGGGTGGGAGAATCTCTGGGAGGGCTCACGGAGAATGGGTGACGGGGAGCGACGAGGAAAGTTTGATACGTGATGAGGCGTTTGGTGCGTGTGGTGGGAGGGCAGAAGGGGGAAAGCGAGCGCAAAGAGACAGAGGAGGGAAGATAAGAGATGGATCGTAGGGGGGTTCAAACCTGGGTTGACGGGCAGAGAGATCTGGATCTGATGAAACTCTTGAAACTCTTTTGGCCAGCCACTTGCAGTGCGGATGGCCTCCGCATGCGATTAAGCTTAATACCAGATGAATGAGGTCGGGTTTAGGTTCCAAGGGGGGTTTCTTGGAGAGTGTAAGAAAAGCTGGAGTTGGGGGCTCCTGTTGTCTGGAGGGGGCGTGGCTCATCGCCAGCCGCAGATAAAATTCTTTGAAGCCGTGGTGCTGGCATTGTGGGAGAGCCACCTTGATGGCGGACGGAGTCGATCGAGTCGGTGCACCGCCGGAATGGGGGAGTGAAATTATGTGCGAGTCGGACGCGCTGGTGGTTGGGCCAAGACTTGGAGTCACCGCCGAAAGCGTGAGAGGTCATGTTTGATCGCCTCGAGACCCGAAGTTGCCGGCACATGTTCAGACGACGATGGGGTCTTTTTTTGTGTGTCTTCGTTTTTTTGGCACCCTCCCTAAGGTTGAACCCTGTTCTAGTGTTTCTTGTTCTCCTTGTTTCTACCCTTCTCTCTTTTCCTTTTCTGTTCTCCTGAACAATTCATTGCAACCCCTTCCCACCTTCTCGTGAAGCCTCGCGATCCTAATCCTATCTATATATTCGTCCCTCCCTCTTCTCGGTCCTGGTGATTTGCCTCGTTTAATCATTCCTTCTTTTTTCTTCTCTCATCTCTGGTCAATCATCGCATCTTTCCGGGTTGTTCCAACTTACATTCCTTTTTTGTGCTTTATATTCTCGTTCTTGCAACCAAAAAGACGCCAGGCGCCTCTCATTCTTTTCTTCTTCTTCTTCTTCTTTTATACAATCGTCAACAAGACTGTACCAGTTTCGGGAAACTATCCTCATCTAGACACTTACACCATCCACAATGCGCTTCGCCTCGTTCCTCCTCAACGCGGCCCTCGCCGCCGCCGCCGCCGTCCCTTCCCTCGACATCGCCAAGCGCCAGGTCCCTGGCACCCCCTCTAAGCTCCTCATCGGCGTGCCCAACTCGGTGCTCCTGGTCGACTTTGACGGCATAACTTTCAACGTCGTTGCCAATGCTACCGAGGAGGGCACCAACCCTAGCTGGTTGGCTTTTAGGGAGCCGAATTTGCTCTACGCTGTTGATGAGTTTAATGCTGTGACCAAGCTCTTTGTGGTGAGTAAGAGTCGAGAGGGACAGACGAGGGGAGAAAGCAAAAAAAGAGAAAAAGGGAATAGGGGCTAACAGTGCACAAAAAGGTCGACCGCGATTCCAACACTCTTCAGTTGGTTCAGAACGCTGCCGGATCTGCCGGTGTTGTTCACCTCGAGTTCAATCTCGACAAGACTAGGATGGTCGGGTCTTCTTTGTAAGTCATGCTCGGATCTCACCCATCTTACAAGACACGTGGACTAACATAAAAGTAGCGGCACCGGCATGATTGACATCTGGGACATCACGGACGGCACCCTCCGCCTCCTTAAACAGATTGCCTCCAACGACCCTCTCGGCCCCAACGCCGCTCGCCAGGAGGCTCCTCACCCTCATCAGTCCGTGCTTGACCCATCGGGCCGCTTCTTCATCGTCAACGACCTCGGCACCGATACCCTCCTTGTCATTGACTCCCAGGAAGACCAATTCGAGGTCGTCAACCGCGTCCGCGTCACCCCCGACGGATGCGGCCCTCGCCACGGCGCCTTCTTCCCCCGCGGCACCCAGGCCGCCACCCATTACGTCCTCCTCTGCGAGCTCCTCAACGTCGTCGAGGTCTTCCAGGTCTCCTACGTCGAGAACTCCATCCAGTTCGTGCCAACCCAGGTCATCAGCAGCTTCGGCCAGGACTTGCCCCCCGCCAACGCCACCACCGCCACCGCAGGCGAGATCATCATCTCCTCCGACAACAGGGACGTCTACGTGTCCAACCGCAACACGGGCAACCAGACTGACAGCATTACCCACTTCCGCGTCAATGTCCCCGCCGAGGAGGGCGGCCCCATCTCCCTCGACTTCAGCGAGAGCATCTCCTCTGGCGGCTCCGTGCCCCGCATGTTCTCCTTCTCCGCTGACGAGAGCCTCCTCTTCTCCACGAACCAAAACTCCGGCTTCGGCCTCATCGCCCTCGCTAGGAACGGGAACAATATCGCGCCTCAGGGCGGCGCCGTCACGTCGAACGCGGACTTTGGCGTGGCTGTCGAGGCCGCGGGCACGCTTGTTGCTTCGCCCGTTGCGGCGTTGGAGATTGGTGCTTTTGGGGCGGCGAATGCTGGGCCGCAGTTTGCTATGCAGATTTGAGGAGGAGGGCGTTTTTTCCGTCTGCTCTCGTTTTTGGTACACTTTTGAGAGCGTTTTGCATAGCGATTGGCGTTGAGTTGGACAGTGGGCCGATACCTACTGGCTTCCAGGTCGAAGCGTCTTGATGATGGATTGGCAATTTGGATTTCCTTTGGTGGCCTTTCTCTTCTTTTCTGGTCTTCTTGATATCATGGAATTTCCTATTCAGAGTTTCCTTTAATCTCTGTATTAGTACGATTTGTAATGCCATCTGGCATAGATATACACACGACATAAAGCAAAAGTTCCTTGGATTACTTTTGATTTCGGGTGAATGTGTCATGGCCCCGGGTGTGAGATGCTAGCTAGAAGGGGACGGGGTGCCCCTGAAGCTCATTGTAAACCGAGATTTCGAAGCCACTTCCCTAATTTCGATCGCCTCTGGGTTGATGATGGATGTAATGGGCCGCTTGAGGGATGAGGCGTGCGGTCTTCCTGTCAAGCCTGTGTTCATATGAGATAGCCATGACACGCTGAGGGTTTATCAGAGAGCATCTCGATAGTTTTATAAATAAAACTCCAATTCAATTGGAAGGCCTAAAACAATAATTTTATATCAAATTTCCATTACAATCGTCAAGTTCGACTTGTTGCTAGCAAACGAAACGGAATGGTTCCGTTCCAAGGTCGTGTCACAGCAAAAGTTTCATGCCTGAGGCACCAACAATGCATCACCTTAGCTCCCTGAATTTTTTCAATTTGCCTTAAGATTCACCTTCAACCAAGCGACCAGGGCGACGAATTCCCAACAACCAAACGCCCAACATGCCCCCGAGACTCCAATTGGCGCCGCAATTGCGTGCGGTGTTCTCACCCATCCAAGTGAGGCCGGCGGCGCCGTCCCTCGCCGCTCTCTTCACCCGACTCTCCCTCCAGAACACGCAAGCTCCTCCCACCTTCGCGGCGACCGCGACGATAGCCGGAGCGAGGCGAGGCGCGCACATCCTCGCGACTCTGCGGAATAACCCCGGCGCGGTAAAGAATAGGAAGAGGGTTGGTAGGGGTGCGTCTTCGGGTTATGGTAAGACGTCCGGTAGGGGTCAGAAGGGTAGGAAGGCGAGAGCCAAGGTGAACCCTTGGTTCCAGGGTGGTCAGACGCCTTTGATCAGGATCAAGGGTAAGAAGGGTTTCGACAACCAGTAAGTGGAATGAAATAATTGCTATAACGCGGCTCTCTCGAGGAGGGGTTTTGGATTGACTCTTTGTTCAGCAACGCACAGCAGCTCTCCGTAGCGAACCTCGACCAAATCCAAGAATGGATCGATAACGGCCGACTCGACCCGACCAAGCAAATCACCCCCAAGGAGCTCATCGAATGCGGCATCCTCGGCTCCGTCAAGGACGGCGTCAAGCTCCTCGGCCGCGGCAAGGAGACCTTTAGCCACCCCGTCAACATCATGGTGTCCCGCGCCTCGGCCGACGCTATCGCCGCCGTCGAGCGCGCCGGCGGCCGTATCGTCACGAGGTACTATACCAAGCTCGCCATCAGGAGGCTGCTCAACGGCACTAGCGTCAACACCGAGAAGCCGCTGCCGCTGGGCAAGGAGCACGTGCAGAGCGTGCTGGAGGAGGTCAGGAAGGGCCCTTACAAGTATAGGCTACCCGACCCGACGAGCCGTGAGGATATCGAGTACTATAGGGATCCCGCGCACAGGGGGTACTTGAGCCACCTGTTGCAACCCGGTGAGAACCCTAGTTTGTTCTTTGGCGTGCCTAGTGAGAAGAAGGCGAAGAAGAAGGTGCAGCAGCGCAAGAAGGTTGTGGAGGAGGAGAAGATCTTTTAAAGGGGATTGTTGGTCCAGACACTGTGTATTATCTACGTGTATTTCGAGTAGCGGGCGATGTCTGATAGAAGGGGGCTCATGGCTACGATGGCTCTTGTATAAACACCACGCATCTTTACATCAGTGTATTCAATTGCTCTAAAAATCATGGTTTGATTCCTACGGCAGAGAATGATCTTGCTTTGGCTGCATACTTACTTTGGCCCAGAAGTACGTGGGTTTTCAGAATGTATGGGCCCTCGAGCTGGCGTCTGGCACACTTCAGACTCGCGAAGAAGATAATAGTACCTCGCTCGTAAAAGCCTCGCGGTGCTTGCTCGCTGGGTGAACTCCTCTTACTGGCGTGCTGACGGTCTCCAATGGCGCCTAGCCAGCGCTGCAAGCAGTGGCCATGCTGCAGTGCACAGTCCGCCACCAGGCTGGCTGGCTGGCTATTATTGAGCCGACAGCAAATCCTGTGGTCCGCCACTGCCGAGCTAGCTGGCTGGCTGGCTTACATAGGTCCACCACTATTACCCCCGCAGCTGGCCGTGCTCAGTTGGTTGGGCCTAGGAGCTTCCCCCAAACAGTTGGGTTGTTTCAGACTGTTTGTTCTGAGCACAGAGGTCAGGATTATTGCGCAGCAGCCAGCTTCGACAGAGCCCCGGAGAATTCAATCCGACTTTTTAATACATCTCACTTTGCTGCGGATAGCTCTCTTTTTTCTCATCCTCACCTCCCGCCAGAGTCTATCGGGGCTGTTTCTCGGCCGTGCTTATCGACCTTGGTGGTGGCTGGCACATTGGACTTGGTACTTGCCCACAGTCGGTGGTCAGACGAAATTTAGGCCCTGAGAGTTGGACCTGCATCGCGCAAGTCGTCATCAGCAACAGCTCCGTATCTTCGCTTTCCTGCACCTTGTTCAGCCGACTGTCCTCGATCAATCTCCGCCCACTCCATCCACGCCGCGGGCGCTATCAACACAATTAAGCTGAAAAAGCTTACTATAGATCTCCATTTAATACCATAATCATCATAGCCATCGTCACTTTGCGATCGAACAACAATCATGTCGCTCTTTGGCACCTCCCCACCTGGCGAGAGCCCCTCTGTCGCATCGTCAGCCTCGCGAACTCGCGGCCTCTTCAATGACGACCAACCCTCGAAATCCTCCAGCTCGCTGTTCGACGATGATGATGGCGGCTCCGGAAGCGGCTCGCCCTGGGACATGCCGACACCTCGCAGACGACAATCCCGTGGCGACGTCGTCAAGACCCTACTACGATCCGCCGATGTGCCCGAGTCCTACGTCGAACTCTTTGATAAGATCCTCGAAGACGATGTTGACGGCGGCCTAGGCAAGATTAGCCAACGAGGGCTCAACCATCTATTTGCCGCGGCGAGGATCAGCTCCGAACAACGGGACCGCATACTTCAGCTCGTGTCGCCTGGAGGTGGCAAAGTGGGCAGGAACGAATTCAACGTGCTTCTTGCATTGGTTGGACTTGTACAAGAGGGAGAAACCGTTAGTCTAGATGCCGTTGACGAGAGGAGAAGAGGTGAGTTTGCATTGTCGATGATCCATTTTCTTTGTTTGTATATTCTGTTTTCCCAGCTTCCATTTTCCCACATTGTACCCTGTTATGCCTCTCCTCACTTTCCCGCCTGCGACGCTGCACAGGCGGTTCCCGCGCTGGACTGAGCTGCCTTTTGGAGTGGGCTCTATCTTCCAAGTGGATAATCCATCCCATCCTCTCTCTTCATCCCGCAAACGCATGACGAATGCTCGTCCAAGAAGCAGCAGCTTTATCCAGTGAACAGCTCCTAGTTTCTTGTTCGTCCAATGGCTTGCCTTTACTCCTGCGTCTCTTACCTGAACCATCCCTACTGGGTCGTTGCATTGATTGGCTGTCGCGTTGCTGGTCAGTCTTGTCGAGCTTCCACCAAAAACGAGCTATTTAAGCCTAGCACAGCAATTTGCGGGGCGCCAATGGGTAACTAATAGGGCCCTTGCCGTCCTTTTACCCATTATGGGCTGGCTACCTGTGCTTGGACGTGCTCATGCTGGTGCTGGCTCTGGCGTCGACGCTGCCGGCTGGGGCAGAAATCAACACCCCCAAAATACGCCATCGAGCTGCCCTCGTTATCTCCATAGCGAAAAAGTGGCTGGAGCTAATTTCGAGATTTACAACCCTCCCTTTAGACCTTCCCCAACCCAAGCTTATCGGCATCAACGCCGAACCCGAATTGCAGACGGCCGAGCTCGCTGCCAAACCTCCCCAGAAACCCGTACAGCAGCAGCAGCAGCAGCGGACACCGCAGCCTCCGCCCAAACCTTCGACGCCGCCTCCCCGGTCCCAGTCATTTAGCCCGTCGACCATGGATTACCCTGCAGACGCCGATGCGGACCCATGGAACACGCCCGACGTGCACAAGCACCACCAACACCACTCCGATGATGTAGTCCCGACGTTATCGACGACCCAGTCCACCAACGCGGCGGCGACCAATGGCGACCGGCCGCAGGAATCGGAGACTAACGGAGGTGGCTCAGATCAAGGGAGCTATCCGTCCATGTCCATGTCCATGCCTGCCCCATCCACCGATCCGATCTCGTCCTATACCAGCCCGACTCCGGCGTCGCCTCCTCGACACCCCTCGCTATCGGCCTCCGCCACGGGAGTACCTTCCTCGACGCCATCAACCGGTGGGTGGGGAGGGCTTTATGATAATACTAGCTTGAGCACTCCTATCGGCTTCGGTGACGCCCTGCGAAGTCCTCCGGCGAACCCCTTCGGTGGGCCGTCCCCACGACAACAGAATGCGTCGCAGGAACCGGCGTTCCCGAGGGCAATTAGCAGCGGCCGGACCGGTAACTCGCTCGAGGAGGTTGTCACCGTTAACCTTATGCCGGAGAAGGAGGGTATCTTCTTGTTCCAACACCACAACTACGAGGTTTCGAGCTCTAGGAGAGGCAGCAAGGTCGTGCGGCGGTATAGCGATTTCACCTGGCTCTTGGAGTGCTTGCATAAGAGGTACCCTTTCAGGGCTCTGCCTCCCTTGCCACCTAAGCGCGTTGCCGGTAGGAACCCCGCGCTACACACGGTGACTACCGTCAGGCTGACATGATGCAGTAAATGGCAACCATCTATCCAACGACCGGGCCTTCATGGAGAAGCGACGACGCGGCCTAGCTAGGTTCTTGAATGCGCTTGTGCGGCATCCAATTTTGAGCCAGGAGCAGCTCGTCGTCATGTTCCTCACTGTGCCGACTGTAGGTGACCCACTTGATCCCACTCCTAGACTGCTGTCTAACCATTGCATCGTAGGAACTTGCCGTCTGGCGCAAACAGGCTACTATCTCGGTGCAGGAGGAGTTTGATGGACGCTCACTCCCCCCGGGCCTCGAGGACTCGCTGCCCCCCACCCTTGAAGATCTCTTCTCCCGTTCGCGCGCCGGCATCAAGCGCTCTACCGAGCTCTACACTGGTATTTGCAACATCATGGACCGTCTTGTCAAGCGCACTGAGGGAGTTGCTGCGGACCACGCCCGGCTTGCGCTCTCGCTAGCGTCTCTAACTGAAGCCACCGCCGAGACCTACGCCACGGACACCTCCGAGGTGGCCCTCCTTAACGACGGACTTATGGCCATGGGCAAGCACCTTCGCACAGGCCAGAGCTTGCTAGAGGACGAGAGCCGCGCATGGGAGGCGGGCGTTCTAGAGGACCTCAAGAGACAGAGAGATGGCCTTATGAGCATGCGAGACATGTTTGAGAGGCGCGAGAGGCTGGACCGCGACAACATTCCTTACTTAGAGAAGAGGATCCAGACCAACGAGGCTAAGCTGGCTAACCTGAGGGACAAACCCGAGGGCATGGTGAAGCCTGGCGAGATTGAAAAGGTGGCGGAGTCCATCATCAAGGTCAGTGTCCCCACGTACAACTCTCGGCCCAGGCTACGATTCTAACACCTAGGTTTAGGACAAGGAATCTATCGTCAAGCAGCACAACCGGTCAGTGTTTGTGCGCGAGTGCATCCGCGACGAGCTGCGGTACTTCCAGGCTTCGCAGTACCACGTCTCGCGGTGGAATCAGGACTGGGCCCAGGAAAGGGTCAAGTACGCTGAGGTGTTGGCGGACAACTGGCGTAGCCTCCTCGACGAGCTCGAGGGCATGCCGCTCGGCGAGTAAATGCGCGCCTTCTCACGTCTCGCGCGTCTGTGTGTGATGTCTATATATGATACCTGGTGATTGTTCAAGTTGTTTCTCTATCCGTCAACGGATGATGAGGGCCGTTGTGTAAGTTTTGAGTCGAGATGTGGGTTATCGCCGTTTCTCCTCGCCATTGTCGATAACAAATACCTGTCAGTCTGTCCGTTTTGTGTATTTCCCGACAGCATCGCACATATGCATCCTTTTTTCTTCCTTTTATTTGAGTTTTTATTACCTCTATTGCTCCCTTTTTTTGGGGGGATGGGTTGTTTGGTTGTGTGGATGTTACCCCTTTATTAGCATATTGTCGTTTACAGCCGAGATCTGTCTATATAGTTTGTACTTGTTCATGCTTAGGATGCAATAGAACGGATTGTTCGAAAGACTGGAGCGCCTCAGCTATGGATATTTTATTTTATTCATTGGGCCCGGGGACAGTTGGGCATGATGCTTTCGTCTCTATAACGAGGGGCTGTGATGAAGGGCCAAAGAAACCTTTCAAGAGTTTGGATCGGTCTGGCGAAGGAGCTGAGAACTAGCAGCCAAGACTGCTGCTATGGATGTCTTGGCTTTTGGTTGGGTAGGGGAGGGAACTAGCGACGGGATTCAACTGCGTTCCTGCGCCGTATTCGAATCTGTACGCGGAGGTGATGTTGAGTCAAAAAGTCGGGGAGTACATTTGCGTCCAGTCGGGAAGCAGGCTCGACCTGATCTCCCGGCCTCTGTCGGCGCCAGAGGATCACCGGTAGCAGAGCCAAGGCCGCGACGGCCCCGTGATGCTACCGATCGATATGCTGGGAAGAGTATTAGTTCCGACGTTGGTTGCAGTGTTGGTCCCTCGCCACGATGCGTATGTGGCGCAGTTTGTGTGACCAGATCCTGTGATGACATGGACACAGATTTTATTTGGGTATAGGGTTTCGAGGGTTATTCCAGGAAATAAATCGACTCCTGAGTAATTGTCCTTCTAACCCTACCCTAGTATTCTATCTCGACATTTCGACCGTAAAGGTGCCTGTTTGGCGTAGCCTTCTGTCTGCCTCGGAAGGACGCATCCGTTCTCTCGGCGCCGTCTCCGGTGGCGTCGGTAAGGATCCGGCGGGTATCCGGCATAGCCAGAGGCTACGCCACTGGCAAACCGGCTTCATTTTGAGCTTCGGCAGGATTCTATGACAGACACCTCATCGAGCCTAGAGGCAGCACACCCCGGTTCGAAAGAGAAGTCAAATGGCTATGGAAGCTACGGAAGCGGCAGAGCGGGGACTCTGAGGAGCTCTGGCGGGTGCTCGGAGTCTTGTCCAGTAATCCAAGGAAAAGTACGGGATATAAAGGAGGCTCGTCGATGCTGTGGCATCGGAGCCGAGTCGGTTGCTGCAAGGCAATCTGGAAGTTTGTCCTTTGCCAGTCCCGTTCATGGCCCGAGACTTGACGCCGGGATAAGCGCCAAGCTTTTATTCCCGATTTGGATTAGCTCGACGGAAGCCAGCGAGAATGTGGAGCACCTGCCCCGTTCGACTTCAGGGTCTCAGCACAGAATCGCCTGTAGCCTGGCGGGAAGGAAATCGGGCCTCGCAGGCACATCAACAGACCTCCATAGTATTAGCTGGGTTTCTTTGCCAGCACTGTCATGCTCGGTGGTGTTCACCTGGATCGGCCAGCGCCAGCCAGCGTTGGGACCCTTGGTCTTGAAGGCGGGCCAGGCCAGAGACACGAAGCATTTGCTCACACGACAGCCAGCCAGCCAGGCGATGCGCCAAGACCGTATTACCCACCCAATCCAATCTCAGCGCGGGCGAGATCCCAATTTGGGCGAGCAAAAAGGCCCGGCTGGCTGGCTCTCTGGCGCCTGTCTGATCTTCTCTCCTTGCTGTCCTTTAGATGACAACCAGCTGCGAGTCTCTATCTCACAACGGTTGCGCTCGAACGCGACGAAAAGGAGAAAAAGAAAAAAGGCACAAAGACGGAAGAAAAACCAAACCCTTGTCGAAAGCACCATCGTTGACTTCTCCCCTCGCTCCCTTTCTTTTTTTTTTTCCAAATATTCTAGCTTTACCGTCCATTCGATCTTGTGTCCGCCTCTTTTGCGCCTTCGCTCTCTGGTACGCACCAAATCGCGTGGATCCCCGGATCAAATCAGCCTCCTGTCTTTTGCTCCGACTCGCGCCTAAAGTGTTAATCTACCCGACACGGCAGCTTGCAGCTACCATGCGCACACGGTAGTAATCGATAAGAGTGGCCACATCTACCGCCTCCCTTGTAACCGAACACTCGGCGTCGAGTCGAGTCGAGCGTCCTCTAGCATATCTCCCTTCCTCCCAATATCAAGAGTCTGACAAGGGGTCCTATTTCGTCTTTCGTCTTACATCTGGCATCTGGCATGCTCCAATAACCAGTGTCTGCGCTTGCACGTCCTTGGTAGCCGCCACCGGCCAATTGGCCCGCGTCTTTCCCTCGCTCTCCATTCTTTCTCATTCCTTTGCTCATACCGCATTCATCATGCTCTCGTCCAGGTGTAGGAGTAGGTACATCCTGCTCGGTCTTTTCACTACTTTCTTCTTTTATTGCTATTTGTCGTCCGAACCGGAGCCCGGCTACACCGTCCCGTTAGCCTTAGCCACCTCCGCTCTAGCTTCTGAGCGTCTAGAATGGTACATGAACCACAACCCCCCACCTAGTCCCCCCTCGACCAAGTCCTTTGACTGGGGCAAGGTTCCCGTTGCGAACCGACCGGGCCGGCTCACCCATCTCCCATCCGGCCGGCCTAAGGACCTTCCACCCATCCAGTATAACTTTCCTCTGGATGGCTGGTCCCGGAACACGGCCAAGCAGCGGGAAACACGCCGACAGCAGGTCAAGGCCTTGTTTTTCAAGAACTGGGACAGTTATCGCAAGTATGCTTGGAAGAAGGACGCCCTGCTTCCCTTGAGCTCTAGTGGAAGGGACCAGTTCTCGGGCTGGGCCGCCACCCTCGTCGACTCGCTCGACACGTTATGGATCATGGGCTTCAGGAAAGAGTTTGACGAGGCTGTTGCGGCTGTGGCCGAGATCGACTTTGGCCAGTCGACGTCTACCCGTGTCAACACCTTTGAGACCAATATCCGCTATCTGGGCGGCCTCCTAGCCGCCTACGACCTAAGCAGGCGGGAGATCCTCCTCACCAAGGCTATCGAGCTAGGCGACCTCTTGTACACCGCCTTCGATACCGAGAACCGCCTGCCCGTCGACAACATTGACTTTGAACGTGCCAAGGAAGGCGGCGGCCTCCTGGCCGAAGGCATCGTTGTCGCCGCCGGCCCCGGAACGCTCTCCCTTGAGATGACGCGTCTATCCCAGCTCACCGGAAACCCAAAGTACTACGACGCTATCAACCGCGTGACCCGCCTCTTCGCCAAGCAGCAGATGGAAACATCGCTCCCGGGCATGTGGCCCATGTACGTCTCCATGGCGCGCGAGGACACCAAGTACGGCCGCACTTTCACCCTCGGCGGCAACGCCGACTCCATGTACGAGTACTTGCCCAAGATGTACGCCATGCTCGGCGGCCTCGAGCCCGTGTACGAAAAGATGTCGCGCGCCTTCATGCGCACGGCCACGGCGAACCTCTTCTTCCGGCCCATGGTCCCCAAGGGCGACGACATCCTCATCTCGGGCAACGTCAACGTAGACAGCGAGGACGTGCCTGTCCTGGACCCGGAGAGCGAGCACCTCGCCTGTTTCG
This sequence comes from Lomentospora prolificans, assembly GCA_029532625.1. Taxonomy (NCBI): domain Eukaryota; kingdom Fungi; phylum Ascomycota; class Sordariomycetes; order Microascales; family Microascaceae; genus Lomentospora; species Lomentospora prolificans. Next base: position 249,793 of record JARFXM010000008.1, on the reverse strand, counting down.
TCGGCGGCATGATGGCCCTCGGCGGCCGCCTCTTCTCCAACCAGACCGACGTCGACAACGGCGCCCGCCTCGCCAAGGGCTGCGCCTACGTCTACAGGTCCTTCCCCACCGGCATCATGCCCGAGCGGTTCAACATGGTCGTCTGCCCCGGCCCCGACAAGATGCCCCGGTCGTGCCACTGGGACGAGGACGTCTTTGGGGTGGAGGCGGGGAAGAGGCCCGAGTACAAGGAGACCCTCCCCAGGGGCTTCACGACGGCCAAGGACCCCCGGTATCTCCTGAGGCCGGAGGCCATCGAGAGCTTGTTCGTCTTGTACCGCGTTACAGGCGAGGAGGTCTATGTTGATATGGCGTGGGGTATGTTTCGGGCCGTCAGGGAGGGGACCGCCACGGAGATTGCGAATGCGGCGGTTTTGGATGTCACCGTTGCTAAGGAGAAGACGAAGAAGGGCGAATTGCCCAAAGAGGACTACATGGAGGTGAGCAATCTCTTTTTTTTTTTTTTCTTTTTTGTCTCTATTTTCTTTTTTTCTCCCTCCTCTTTTTAACGTCTAGCAAGTTTCTTTCATCACCAAGAGGAAGCGAATTCTCCTATATGCTAACTGCGAAAACAGAGTTTCTGGCTCGCCGAAACCCTCAAATACTTTTACCTCATCTTCTCACCCCCAGACCTCATCAGCCTCGACGACTACGTGCTCAATACCGAAGCCCATCCCTTCCGGAGGCCGAGATAGGCATGAACTTCTACGGTGCTTTTCTCAGGGGGAGGGGAGTGGCGCTGTGTCATCTTCTTTGCAGTCTCTTCTTTCCATGTCATGCTTGATCCATGGGGATATTTTCAGCGCTTGGCGTTGTCTGCGTTCAGTTTTAGGGTAGCTTACTTGCTTGCTTTTGATACCCTTTTCCTCCCCTCCTAAACATCTGGCGTGTCTATGTGTGTTTGCGGGCATTGTTCGTTTACGAAATGGTAGAAAGGTATCAACTGCTTCTTCAAAAGAGGTCGGATATGGAATAGAGACTTTACTTTCTAATGACTTTCTAATTGCTGCGCCTCTCGTATCGATACTTGGCACTCGTGCCACAACCATCTAGGAGAAACAAAGAATAGAAACATACTAAACTACAGGTTCCCTTGCCCACCCGTTAAAATATTCCCAGCCGTCCTTCAAAAGGGTATCAAGTTCCTTCGACAAAACCCCCCTCGGGGTCCTCTCTTGCTTTTTACGCGTGTACCGTTTCCTTTCCCAGTTCCCGTGCCGTTTCACGTACTTGTTCTCCGCGTCCTTCTTCTCGGTTCCCTTAATCGTTGTCTCCGTTGGTTTCTAAAACGCCACTAAGTTGATGTGATTTCCCGCCAAGCTCCTCCCACTTCTTCTCCAGAAACTCAGCCCTACTCATCTATTAGCATGTGTGCACTCTTTTCGCAAAAGTAAAAAGAGTAAAACGAAGAAAAGGGGAGCGTCAACGACTTACGACTCGGCCAACTTCAAAGCGATGGCTTTCTCCCGACAGGAACTCAACAGGCGTCTCTTCGTTCTCTCCCTCTTGAACCACGTCATAACCTCGCCCTTGACGTAGCCCGCCGTGCCCTCGCCGTCCTCGGGCACCGTTAACTTGACGTGTATCTTCAGAGACTCCGGGTGGTACGTCACGGCGGCGATTTCGTCGAGGAACACACCAAAGTTGAACGGCGGTTCGTAGCGCACCCAGTCCGGCGGATCCTTCCTCTGCAGGAGGTGCAGCTCCCACGTCCCCAGGTCATCGTAGTGCTGTCTGAAATGCCAATACTGCGCGCCCTCGACGGGCGTCGTGTGCTGGCGTGTCCTCACCTGCTGGACCTTGTAGTCGTCGTTATCGACCGAGTCCCCGCAAAGCGAATCCGTGTCCGTGAACCCGTCGAAGGCGAACTCATCCTCCGCGGCCGCCGCCACTACTACCGATATCTGATCCGGAAGGGCCGGTTCCTGTGCCGGTTCCGGTGCCGGTGGTGCTGGCGCCTGCTGCGGCGGGGCGGCGGCAATCTTTGGGCGTTTGGCTGGGCGAGCGGCGCCGCCCGACGGAGCATTGCCGCTCGCAGCCGAGTCCTTGCGTCTCTGGCGCTCGGACTTTGGGCTCTTACTACTACCTTCGGCTCCGCCCTTAGCACCAGAAGGCCTTCCAATGTTTCCAAAGCCGCTAAGCCCTCTCAACGCCTTGAGTTTTGGATCGTGATAGAAATCCTTTAGAGTCTTCGTCAAGTTGAACTGGTCACCTTCGGCAAGCATGATTTCGTAGAACCGCTGCCTCAGCCAATCAGCGGGACTCACTTTGATCTTGAACCGTTCCAGCTCCTCCAGGGTAGCCGCTAGCCGGTAGAGCGTATCATAAGTAATGATGCCCGGAGACATCCACTTCTTCGCCACGAACTGATATGGGTGGAATGGGCCGGACTCGAGGAAGTCTAGGATTACGTAGCCCCTCTTGACCTGTCGACCTAGGAGGAACTTGGCGTGAGATGGTCGGGCCCCGCTCACGTCGCTGAGGCTGGCCTCGTGTTTGTCCTTGTAGCCGGCAAGAACGCTCTTGGTGACCAGAACGGGATCTTTCCATGCCGGATCCCAGTAGGCGTGGTTTTCGTCAATCTTCTCAAGGGGCACGTCAGCCACAAGATCGGGATATGTGTAGACGACTCCATTGTGGCGCAAAGATATGGGTGGGTTCATAAGGTTTTCCCGTTCTACGGGATCATATTCCGAGGTATTGGCAGATCCCGCCGGCGATTTTGTCCTTGACTCGGGGTTTTCTTCTGCAGGGGCAGTCCGTTCCGAGCGCGGGGGTGCTGGTGCAAGTGGTCTGTGGGAGACAGTCGGCTCGGCGGCGGCCAACGCTAGGGGTCCAGGGCGTATTTCGCGGGAGGCGAGAGATTTGGGGGCGATGACTTTCTTCTGGGAAGCGATTGGGGCCTTCTTCAAGATTAAAGGCTGCCGACTATCCATATCCTCACTGCGACGGAATTCAACCACAGGCGGAGCTGGTGCAGCTGAGACATCTCTCATCTCAACGTCCAAAGTCACAGCTGTCTCTTGGCTATCGGCTATCACAGGGACGGGGTGGCAGGCCTGTTTGGACCACTCACAGTTCCCACACCTCCCAAAGAGGTCGCCGTGGACCTTGATGCACTCCGAAAAGAGCCCACCAGGTTTGGCACAATTCGTGCAAGGCGAAGACTGGATATCACCGACAGCTTGCACCATAAACGCGACCCATTTGGAGAGCTTCGCGTTCTTCGCCTCCGAATAGATTGGTTCCAGATTCACGGCATTGAACTTGCGCCCGGGCCGGATGTAAACGTCTCTCTTAACGGGCAGGTCCAGCAAGACATCAACCCGAGAACTGCCTAGGGCAACCCTCCTGACAGGACCGACAAAATGGCCGTCCGAGTGGTACACAGAGACACCGGTCAGATCATCGTCACCATCCACAACCACTTCTCCCGGGATAGTGGCCATGTGGGTATTCTGCATCTGCAATATGAGATCCGTATTCAGCGGACCCTCTTCGCGGTTTTTCTTAAAGTGGTCTTGCATATCGTAGTAAGCCTTCCGACGACTCGTCGCCAACTTTGCAAGCTTGACTTTGTAGTCCTCTGTAAGTTTCTCAAGTCTTTCATTGTCGCTTACGATGCGCACCTGGACATCCTGTAATTTTCGCTCGAGCATAGCCTTCTCTCGCAGCGCCTCCTCCAGCTTGACGGTGATTTGAGCCTTTGTTGTCTCAAACTCGTACTCAAGACGATCGTCTTCCACTCTTTGCGTGGCTTTGAGATCCTCAAAGAACCTTTTCTCAACCTTCTCAAAGTCGCGTCTCTCCCCCGCATCAATCCCGGCCGATGGCGGCCGAGGATCCATTGTTGGCTCAGTAGTCACAGCAGGAGGAGTAGACGTAGAGTGAGGCATCGGAAAAAGGCTGTTGCTATGCCTGGCAGTCTGCGCGCTATCCGGGGATGGTAAACAGTCCGATCCACACGGCGGTTTTCTGGGAAGACGACAGCAACCCCAAGCCACAACTTTGAAGGCTCAACGTCGATCCGATGGCGAGACGAAGGCCTGCCCAGTCGATAGGAATGGATAAGAACGTGGCGATAAGAATTGGGCAACGAGTTTCGAATCTCAGTCGCTGTTAGATCCGTCAAATTATAAGACTTGTTTCCGCGCACAGTTTCTCCGTGATTAGGTCAGGAGGCGCCGGTTGGCCCATGTGCCGGAGCCTCGCCTCAGTGCTCGCACAAGAATTGGCTGGGGATGAGAAGCTGAGCGCTATCATGGGCGAAAGAGAAAACGTTCGCCGGTGCGGCGATAGCTCAGTATAGCGACAGACTCCTTCGCCCCGGCAAAGAGGCCTAGCAGAACCTTTAGAGAGATGGAGGACGGCGGGTTCAATCCGTTAGGTGCGCCGTTGCTATCAAGAGCAGTTCAGGGGAGGCTGGAGATGATTGGTTAAACCCCTAGTCGGCAGGCGGCAATTGGCCAGAGCTTTACGAGCTGACGTTCAAAGAAGCGAGGAGCACGAAAAGATGAGCGATCTGGAAAATGAGGTTTCTAGTGACGTGTACCGTGCCTCAATCCGAAGGTTCCCTCGTGGGCGATGCAGGTGAAGCTAGGTAGGTAAGCCGTCACTCTGCGGTGATACACGAGCAGTTCCGACGCGATGCCGCGGTCGAGGTCGAGGGGGTTGAATTTGTCAACGTGTACTGTGCAGCTGGCACCTCGTTTCAACTGGGATGGAGAGATGAGGCGGCCGCCAGATACTGAGTAAATAAATCCCAACGCCAGATATGTGCTAAGGTCAAGTGTTCTTAACAGCCAGTGATGCGGTTGAATCGACAACATTTCAGGCTTGTTCTTTCCCGGGTGAGGTTATAAAGTGGGGCGCTTACAATGTCATTCAATGCTCCTTCCACAACGACGCGACGGGGTATTATCACAGTACCGATCACAGGTCCGCTAGAGCGCCCGCCCGAGTTCGAGTCTAGATTGGGAGTGAAATAGCTACAACCCTTTTTGAACAAAGTAAAAATCCCTCGAGGTCACATACAGTATCTAAGACCCGAGCGACGACCAAAGTTAGTCGGGTTATAGGCGAACATCTCCCCATCGCCAGGCGGAGGACGACTTTTATTAGTAGCGAGCCTGGAAAGTCACTTCAGTGGCATGCGAGTCTCAGGAGCTTTTTTTATTGTCCGAGAAAGTTTTACTAGATCGTCCTCAACCTGAGAGCAAAACAGTTTCGAACATAATCTTTGTATTCATTAAAATTTTCTATGGACGCTATTTGCTAGTCGTCTGCTCATCTACCGACACGGCCAAATCTCTCGGCCTCACCATTGAATATTACCTCCACCATCTCCACCTCCAGTCTCCATCCCCGAGTTTCTCCTTCATGAGCACAAAGAGCGGCAGGGCTCCATTCTTAGCCACTATCCTCGCTCCAAATCAACTCTGAACCCAGCCCAGATAACGCCCCAGTGCTTAATAAAAGACAATTCAAAGACGGAGCAGAACAAGAAACTCGACAAAAAAAGGGGGGGGGAGAATAAATAGAAACAACGAAAAATTGTAAACGCCTTCGCCAGACATGACCGTGAGAGGATATCAAGCCCTTCGATACCCTCTCGCTTTCTTAAGATTGTCTATAGTGTTTTAAACAGGTAATATGGAATAAGGATAAGCTGGACCGAGTCCGGACGAAACGAAAAGATGAAACCCCCCGTTTATACTGAGGTACTGAATGCAGTTACTGAACGAGATGGCCATGAATCATTGCCAAGCTGCCTCTTAGTACTTGGTAGAGAAGCGTTGGGCTGTAGGGGTGGGAGAGTAGGGATGATCGTAGGCGCTCGATTGGCCGTAGGGGTCATCGGCGTATACAGTGGCTCGGCGCTCGTCTTCGGGGAGGAGCTCCTTGACCTCCCAGTTGTTCATCCTTGTGCCGACCGAGAATTCGAGATCCTCCTTTGTGATAGAGTCCCAGTACTACAACCGACGTGTTAGCAATTACTTGTTTCGGAGGGTTAGGCGCCCAAGCAGTATGGGCGATATGCTTACCTTGTAAACCATCATGACAGCCAACAAGTTGCAGGTAGTGGCGAAGAAAAGTCCGTCGACGTAGTGGCTAACAGCGACGCAGATCTTGGCGCTGAAGGCATACATAAGGACCTGGCCGACAACAAAGAAGAAGACGCCAAAGGTGATATCGCCGAGGGGCCAGCGGTCGTGAAGTGTTCTGACAACGAGGAATATCTGCATGATAACGTAGACGAAGAGCTGGATGGCGTTGAGCAGGTATAGAACGACGAATAATCCAACAGTATTGGTTGGTGACAGACCGGCCCACGACTTGAACGTAGCGATAGAGACGAGGAAGCTGATTACAAACCCGACGCAGGAGCAGATTCGAAGAAGCCAGACGGAGAGCGGAGTGCCATCCTCGTATAATTGAAAGCCGACGAACCCGTTAATAAAGAGGCAGGTTACAAGAGCCGATGCGAGGCCATTCTGAATCGCGACGAAGTACGGGTACGGATCGGAGCCTTGCGGGACAACGCCGGCATCGACACAGAGAGAAATGAAGGTAAGGAGCATGTAGAGGTAGAAGAAAGTCGTGATTTCCTTTCGACCTATTCCGAAACGTTAGTTTCCCAGTCCCAGAACCGAACTTGTCGTAATCCTCGGGAAGTGGGAGCGTGTAGACCTACCAACAGCAGTGAATTTGCCCCGGACGTGAAGCACCATTATTACAGTCATGATCAGGGCAACAATATGCATGGCGCTTGCAGCACCCTCGAAGATCATGGTGTTCGCCAACTCGATATTTCGGGCGTAGCAGTCAGGCTCGATACCGACATTACTCGAAATGTCTGTTATGGGTCCGATCGAGGCACATAGCGGCATCGGGGCCGTACGGCAAAGATCTGTGAAGTCGCCAAATCCACCCATTTCGAAGGTCGGTATTTAGAGAGTCGATGTTGGTGCTTTGTCAAACTGACGCCTGGTTGGTGGTGCGAAAAGAGAGAGCGTCAAGTGGACTCCCAATACGGTGTCCTGCCAGCAATACCACGTCGCGCAGGCGAGGGTATAGATATCACGTCTGGCTGGCGGGCGATTAAAGAGCAAATACACGAACGCTAGAATTATCGCGAAAAAAAAATTCGACAAGAGACAGCGCGGTTGTTGCAAAAACAGTCGATAGCCCAGCAGAGGAGAATTCGTCAACGGGTGTGACACGACGACGGTGAGACAAGTGCGGGCTCAGTCGAGAGAGAGAAAAAGGGGCGGGAAGACTATTTTCGAATCGATCGTGATTTGCCCGGGGGCCTTTCTCTCGCGCAGCGACGGCTTCTCGTATTTGTTCTCGTTCGTCCGATAATTATTTCAAGTTAAAAAGAAGGAAAGAAAGGACCGAGTCCGTACGCGTGTGGGGGGTTGTGTTGCAAAACGAGCGACGATGTTGCAAGGGCTGGGACTTGTCCGAGGAAACCCTGGCTGAAAGAGCAACAGGCTGATTCCGGATGGGCAAAGGAATGGGGCCAACAGGGCGTTGCCAGAGCAGAGGGAAGGGGAAAAAAGCGGAACATCCGAGTTTGGGGATGTGTCCCAGGAATGCTCGCTCCCAGCACCTGCCGCCTCGTATTGGCTGCTGCGGACGGAAATTGCCCAGCAACAGGGCCCTCTTTCCATTTTCGGATATTTGCCAAGAACTGTCATTCCGATCACGTGAAAGGACACCATCTCGAACTGGAGAGCCGTGATGTCACTGCCTGCTCTGTGCCTGGCGCCAGTGACTTTGATCGATAAGCAATGTTGTCAAGCTGAGACGACGGAAACCAGTATTTGGTGGAGCAGCCACCGGTTTGCCTATCAAGAGGTCAATGCTCTCTTCTATCCAGCTTGGAGCCTGATATTAAATTTGCTGCTGGCGAGAACAAGGTTGGGTCTTCAATTTTTGTTCGCGACGCCATCCGGCGCCAATACCGCATGTCCAAGCATTTGCAGCCCGCTTTCGGACCTCCAGTGCCTCCAGCGACACCTTGCTGCAGGCACAGAGTCCGGCGAAGAAAGTTTAGTCCTCTCGCTAGGGCTACTCATGGGCCGACATTCAATTCTGGTAGCCATGATCTCAGCTTTCTCTCCCAGACTGGTTCCTCTCTGTCACAGCTTAATGCTGAAAAATCTACAGCTGCTAGCCATGCGCCTACCTGTCTCATATTGCGCCCCGCGCGCACTTGAGGTACTTTAGACCACAAGAGAATGGCTAGGAGCTCGACAATGGAAATAGCGCTCCTTTCTTACAGTCTCTACATAACGCGCTCATAGCACTTGCTGGTAGAATGACTCAGTCCGCGAATATGTATTGATACGCTGCTCTATTCCTTCAGCCACACACCGTCGTCTTGGTGTCATGTCGCCACCATGGCCGCCATATATTTCCAGGCCTGATCAGTTCCGTCAAACTCAGAACCAGTGGCCCGGAGTTAGTCTTTGTTCGGCGAGTGGATCTAGGCATATACAGCTCAGTGAAGCTAGAGGGTTCACAGCCCAAGCTCCGGCAAGCACTCGACTCACGTAGACGACGATTCTCATGAGTATTCATGCCATCGCCCTCTGCTAGATCCGAGGGGGAGGGGTTGTGGTCAATATTCACGTCCCAGGGCCCTAAAGGAGGAGTCGCTCGCTCGGGAGACCAGGACATAACCTCGCATATGCTTGCATCGGGCGCTACTCCGGCTTAAATATCTTTTTAGGTTCCATAGGTCTCAGGTTTCCGATACGCCTCCAAGGCATCTCTATCGCGGTGGCTTAGTTATACTTGTTCGGAACGCACTGGGTTCGGCAGGATTATGAAAGGGATTAGACACCTTGTCCGGCAATCACTCCGGCAAGCGCTCCTGGGCCCGCTTGGATCTCCTTTTACGGCACAGGAAGGGGCCCCAAGATCATGGTTATGTTGGACTGATACCGCATAGAGGTGGCTTCTAGCCTTCACTAATTTACTGTAGCGCCAGGTGGCCGCTGTGAGGCCTGTGATTCGGAGCGCGCCGCTGTCGTGGAAAGTACCGGGACTCCAAAGCGAGTCCGAACTTGGAGGACGACGTAAGGCCACAAGAGACCATGGCGATAGCTGAGGCCAATAGACCTCTTTAGAACATTAGACATGACACGAGGTCGTATTGAGAGGGATATCCTGATTCAACGTTCAGCGGGTATTCATTTGGTAGCCAACAGGATGACCGGACGACGGTGTTGAAACCCCGGTCAGAGTATATGATAAAGAGTGTTCGCCGCGCAATCTCGGTGAAGCCACTGCTTTGTGATATCTCTAAATACCCGTCTTGTGTCCGGACTTACTCGTTACACGGAATATGGTCCGGTGCTTGGTGCATGCTAACACAGCCGTGCACATATCGCGAGAAAAATCTAAGGATTCGGGATGGAGGTTTGTTGCAGAGTAAGAGACGAAGGTAGCGGATTCGTCGGACACATCCTCGATCGTCAGATAAGGCGTCGCTGCTGCTATGTCTGGGGACAACAGAGAATGAGGGAACCGCAGCGTGAGTTTCCGGGCTGTATAGGCCATTGCTGAGGTGACGGAGTGAGCGCAGATACTGCCTGTACCAATCTCTACCGTCAATGTGATCTAATGGCCACACCGCTCGTTCATCTTCTGACAAGAAGACCTGTACCCACCATTGGCGCAATTAACTTGTTGGTCACTCGACCTACCTGCGATATTGACCTTCTCTCCCTCCTCAGATTTCACCCGCGGATACGAGGCTCCTAGCCGACCGCTGCTGTGGCAAAAGCCTGTCATATATCTAACATGCCACGAAGAGCCTCTAAGTGAACGACTGACACACTGGACGGTTACACATCCGCAACACTCAATCTATGAGGCATGTATGGCTCCCGTCGTCGGCTTAAGGCGGTTCCTTATCCCCTCTTCACCCCCGTCCTAGCAATACACGAGAGTATGGAGACAGGTAGACGAGTCGGTTTCGGGGACGTTTGCCCATGAATGACGGTAGGATTGAAGCCAACTTGGACTGTATCCCTGGCACCTACAAGCCTGGCATTTGGCAAGCGAATAGGCGGGGTAAACGGAGGAGAGAAAAGTCTTGACGAGGAAGCGAGGTCTCGCTGAGCTGGCCGATAGATTTCCAGCAATAAACCCAGGCGGGGAGGACATGATCGTTACGTAGGAAGGGTCTCTATGCCTCGCTATCGTGACCAGATCTGGGGGAGAATGGGGCGGCCTGCACTATGATCCAACATCCGTTGTCCACCAACTGATTGCAAGGGACCCCGCTGCAAGGAAAGGATTGTGCAACCATGACTGATGGGCCACTGCACATACGGGGCGGGCTTGCTCGTCGAAATCGCAAATAGTGCAATATAAGGGTTGCTCTCGGTTGATTGAGAGGAGGTGATATCCGCAGGATGGAATGACCCCTAGATGCATTCGCTCATATTTCATTTTTTCACTTGTCGCCTCTTTGGATTTCCCCGGCTACCTACGCACTCCTTACAGGAACACAAGCTCGAGTCGGCTTTACGTCTCTCGAAAATCATACAGGATGCCGGCAGTCCAGGAATGTTGCCCATCTCTCTTTCCACTTGCCATGGGCAATCCTTGGAATGGTCGGGATTGAAGTCGCCAACCCGCCGATGTGCTCACTCCCTTGAACCACTGCCCACCTCCATCCGTAAGGATGCAAGTGTTTCCGTCGAGTGTTGGAGAGAGTGGCCGCAGGCAAGACGTTGGTTGACGTTTCGTTTTGCTTCCTGTGCACCCTCATATCCCGAACACCTCGTTGGGAAGAAAAGGAAATCATGAGCTCTACTCCATCGGAGCAGGCAATCCATCACATCACCACGGTCTGTTTCATTCTCGAGGTATGAGGGGAAGCTTATCCTGCTCTAGTTCTAGCACAGTTGACCACTGCCCCTCATCCCGTTCTTCGTTGCTTTAATGGACCGGGCCCACTAAACGTCTCAAGGAGGACGGTTTGCACCCTTCCGACAAGGGGAAACGGAACGGGGAACGAATGATGATTGGTATCCACCGATTGACGACGTCCTTTTCCCTTTTTTCATTTCCAGGACGGGATCACTTTCGTACGCAACGCAACTCTTGTTTTAAAAGAGGGCTACTACTGTGGTTGGTTCGTGCGAGTTGGTCGGGTTGTGGTCAAGCGTGCAGCATTCGAAATTTCGAGATTCTGGTTCATGACGTTGCGACCTTGGTTTGAAACACATTCGCGAGTTCTTCGCCACACAGACCGAACATCGAAGGAAGTTAAATGACATTGGTGAAAGGAGGGATGACACCCGCTGAACCCAGTCTGGCTTCCATCATTTCGAAAGGGTCTCTCCATCAAATTGGACTGCGAGGGGCCGCTTGCAGTCTCCATCTAAAAATACAAACTTGAAGGAGGTTCTGCCTAGGCGGTGGAAACCCAGACTAAAGAAAGGGGAGTGAGGGGCACCAGGCGCATGGCTCGACAGGGATTATACACTCAGGTCGAGAATTTTGGATCACATCGCTGAAAGGGCGCCGGTTCCCCCTCGACCTCGCGTTGGAATTGTTTCCGTTGCCAATCCATGCTCGGCCAGCCAGTCGCAGGTTGGCTCTGAGACATTTCCTGCAATAGCGCGCAGCTCTTGCTTGCCTGCTTGCCTGCCTGTAGAACTTTTCTGGTATGATGCGGAAACCGGCAGGCGAGAAAGTTGTTTAATAATGGGTGTTTAATCTGGAATTCGCTTGGGAACAAGCCACTCTCGCTTTGCAGATCTGCCCTTCTTTTCTTTCCCTCTTTTCGACCTGGACGGTGCATTCCCTGCACCCTGCCCTGCACCTCGTGCCACACCACCTTTGTTTTCGCAATTTTGTTCGTCACCGTCCGCATTTATAGGGACAGAAAGAGGCAGGAGGGCCCAAAAGTAATTTTACGCCAATTGTGATTTTGTGACTGGGTATGGGTGTGGGACGAGAAGCGATATGGGAGTCCTTTGAAGGTCGAGTTGAGCGCTATGCGTCGAATCAAGAAGAAAGGCGTCGTACGTGGAGAACAATACAAATACGGAAACGAAGGAGTGTCGTAGTCCCCAGGAGCCTGTCAAGAATAGCAACACCTCATCGACCCGGACCCCATTCCAACGTATTACTGCATTGATGTTCACAGGCGAGAATGTCACCACAAGGCTGGAGAACTTGCATAATTTCATAGGCGTCAAATCCCACCAACCCAGGCCTGTGGTACATCCTGGGATACCACAGTCCGGACCTTGCCGATGCTTGCTGGCGCAGACTGCCTCGACGAAGAGGGCTGGGTCCTCAAGGGTGGGAATAATACCACCTTGTGGATATCCGACACGGAGTAATATCTCTCGTCCATCGCTCGTGGGATGGGACGGTGAACATTTCAATCGAAAGCGGAGAGGCCAGTCCGAGCCCCATTTTGTGAAACCCTATATTCTGCCACTCATGGACTTTCGGCCATGATGAATGGGACAAGCCTTGCCTGGGAAGACATTCCTCATAGTGAAGAAGTAGGACCCTGCCACAGGGGCCGCCGGCCGGCCCTGGTCCAGGACCATTTCGTCACCAGCGGGTGGCTCATCGGTATCAGAATGTGGGAAAGATCTCGACCGGGTTTGATTGGCTGTCCGAAGTAGTGCTTCAGAGCACCACCATCGAAATCTCAGGTTTCAACTAGCAAGCCAGCGATATCCCCTCCCCATTATGGACATGTATGCGTATCGATGATTTTCGGGGCTGTTTCGTTTCTCCGAGGCGTCGAGAAAAGACGGCATCCATTGTGCGTTTCCATGTCATGGCTGATGCTGGCTCCATTCCCTTCTTCGAAAGGGTGCGTTCGGAGGATCCAAGGGATTACTAGTAGTTTCTGCGTGAGGCGAAACTTGTGCTGAAGCCTAAGCCCGTTTGAACGGGACGAAAATCACCAGCAACTACGACATTGACCCCCACACCAAAGGGAAAGAGCCACCACTGATGTTTAAGTGGTTTATTATGGGTCAGTATTGGCGTCCTCGTACAGTGCCTGTGCTGGAGGTACTTCACTAGGCTCAGGGCAAACCATTGCACACGTCGTCGCCGGGCCAGGCCATCATCCCTCTCCTAGGTGCTACCAGCAACCAGCGCGAGAATTCCAAGTGGGCCCTGCCCCTCCCTAACCGTGAATTGGGAACTCCTAAACTTGCCCCTCCCCAAAACCCCAGTAACGGGGACACTAGTATTCTTGGTGGTACACGCTAATAGTGTGTTCATGTTCCCGGTAATAGCGCACATCTCCCTCCACCCAGCGAGAGTCTGGGCGAACCTGGATCCAGTCCTGCCTGAGCCTTCGGGCTCCTTCCGTCTCCCTGGCACTCTCGAGCACCACCCCAGTCACGCGCCTGGTCCCCTTCGGATCAGCGACGTCGTTCATTCCCCGTGATGTCGAGGCACATCTCCAACATTGCGCGTTGAGACCACGCATTTCCATTGGGGCCTTGCCTTTCAAATCGCCGAAGGAAAATTGACGCGGCCCCATTCTCGGGGAGGGGTGCTATGGAATGCAATAGATGGGAAAATGTCTCGGTGCTTCTTTTTTTTTCTTGCTGTGACAGTAGTCACCGGTGATCCCCCCTTTCCTGGTGGTGTCAATCGGTCATTCTCGACGGCTTACTTTCCTTTTTCCTGTACTTCGTAGACGCCGTTGTCTTCGTATTATGGAGTGGCCTGGCCCACATGTATTCGGCTGAAGAGAACATCGTGTCTGGTCTGGACTCGGGGTCTGCTGTTTCCCTCCTACCCTCCAGGATTTAACCTAATAGTAATTGGATATTTTCGAACCGAACGCCGCACATCGCGCTAGGTGCCACCAAATCCCTCTCCCTAGAACCCCGGGAGGATGTCATTGGATGGAAGATCCGTTCCGTTGGGCCCTCACAGCAACTTCTCAGCAAGAGAAGCCCGTCGATACTTTCCGTACATATCGTGCATAGGACAAGTCGACTAGCAATAACCACAAACTACGCAACCGGACGCCGCGAAATCATCGTCTTACTGTCTCCACGGGCTTGCCTCTTGATACAACCAAGGCCTAGCGTCGTCATGGACTACTGGTCGTCGTCCCAAATGGCGAAACGTCGTCGTTGCCGATGCCAACCACTACCAGTCCTTAGAGGAGACCTCCTTTGCCCATCCCTCACTTTCCCTCCTGGTGGAAACTCCAGACTGGGTCTTTGAATCGGGAAGTCCACTCTAACTTTCTAGCTGCGGATTGCGGAGCAACAATCAGTCGGTGTCCCCTAGCGAAGGCGATATTTGACTGGCATCTTAGGGGCGGTATTTAAAAAAAATAAAATAAAAACTGGATCAACGTCTCGACGACCTTGAAAATGGCCGGCTGCCCACCCCCTGCTTCCTTGGGGAACTGTTCGGCCGACGGCTTAGGGGTAAAATGAACACCCCTCATTTTGCCCTCGATATTGTCTCATGATTTAAACTTCGGGTGCCCGGCCCATATATGAAAATCCCCAGCCCCGGTCTTTCGGTCATCTCGACAAACCGGTCGCAAAAAGGTAGGTCGTAGCAACATGTAAAGTAGAAGGGCCGTAAACGATTCATCATCCTTCCAAGCCATCTTATCGCCAACCTAATACCATGTCCATTATTATAGTAATCGCCGAAAAGGATAAAGACGCAAAAGGGTGTAATACTTGTAGGTTTCGTGGTGTGCCGTCGTGCAGTCGGCAAAGGTACGTACGACAGGCATGAGTTTAGTCGCATGAGCAGCACCCTCGACGTCAATCGCCCACCCCAAAGGGTGACCCGGCCAGGCTCAGCACAGGCGTCTCTTGAATCCTCGCCTGAACTTCCATACCGCCGCCCCCTGGGGCCCCTGTCTGGGCCACACAAGTAGACGTATTCTGTTTACGTACCGATTTGGCCGTGGGCGAGTAGTTCATAGGCAGCCTCTTTGAACCTTCAGCTTCATCGATCCGTACTTGGGGGCCCAAGAAGGCTGAGCGAGGTTGGGATAAGAGAGCATAACCACCCCTCATATCCCCCCAGCATTCGGTAGGTTTCGGGTAGACCGGGATTCCAGAACTGATTTCGATCACGCACTGGATACGGTCTTTGGGGATGGATGTGCGGATAGCAGAAGCGATGGGAAAAAGACACTAGTCACGCAGTGGGTGGATCGAAATGAGGCAAGAAACGATCGTCTTCCCAGCTGGCACCTCCTCCCGCTTTCCCCTTGTCGCAAGCCTTTTTCCTCCCAAGGCCGCAGTTACAGGGAGTTTTGTCAGCGGAGAAGAGGTGTGAAGATCTCAATCCGGATGTTCTAGGCCGACATGGACACATAATAAAAAAAATCGCAGGACCTATTTTCCGGGACCAGTTTACAGTGCTTCGTGCGTTGCTAGTGGACCTCTTTTTGTACCGAACATCATTAGTTTCGGGCGGGGTTCCATTTTCCTTCTTTATGAATGGCGCCAACCTCATGCCACCTTGTTGCAGCGCCTGGGACAGGGTGGGTTGACAAGGGTTGACAAAAAGATACTTTGAGAATTTGGTCTCCAAATTTTGCATATCGATAGCACGCAGCCTCCAAGCCCATTTTATGCCATTCTGATTTCTCTTGTCTTTTGCGTTCCATCGAGCGACCCCGCTCGCTGGTAGTAAGGGGCGATGGAATGTCGGCATGAACGTTACTGAACATTACTGTATGAGGGAGTGGTGAAGAAGCAAGATGGATGGACGGCACCCCGGTTCCAAATCTCGTCTCACTATGGCCAAGCATTTGCCAGACACGGCGAGAGCTGGAGCCACTCCGGCCTCGAGTCAGTGTGACGGGCAAATCATATCGCGCCCGTAGTCATATAAGGTGAGAGAAAAAGACGCGGCATTGAACAGGGTCGCAAAGCTGGCAAGCAGGCGAGAATGACAGAGGTCGGATGACATAAGTGAGTTAATGCAGTAACCTTGTCGTTTGGTGTCTGATAGGCCTTACAGCAAACTGCGAGCAGTCAGGATAGAGTTACTCCTTTGGTACCCGTGGTACACACCTAGGAGGAACCCAGAGGGCGGACTGGTGCATGGCTTTTGCAACTTGAATCTTGAAACCTCCATTAGCCGCTGGGCTTAGGAGTTGTGACGCCTGCACACTGACAGCTGTATTCTTGTAAGCGAGCCGGGGTTGTTGCTCTTTTAGGGACGAATAGCATCATTGCTTGAAACGGGAGAAACAAGCTGACCTGGACCAAGTCAGGAGGACCTCTGTTATCCAAGAAGGGGGGAAAAGGAAAAGACGACTAGCTTTCCAAACGGATGGGCAAGGGTGGAGTATCATCTCGCCCATCTGAAGAGGCTGCGCAGGAATTTGGAAATGCGCGGTTGTTCCATTGCCGGCCAACGAAACACATTCTCCCCAAGTCCATCGAAATCTCTTATTGAAAGCCAAGCCCGGCCCCTCGATGCGTGTACAATGGACCATAAAAAAGTTTGCATGTAGAATCTCAAGATAATGCACTCCATCGACAATAGCGCAGCCGTAGTGTAATAAATGGTATCCACACGCTCCCGACTGCTCCGTCCCTCGTCCAAAGGAAATCATAGTAATAGGTGGGAAGAGGTACTGCCTAGAGAAAGAGCGCATTTATCACTTCAACCCGCATCTCGAATGGTACTCAGGCCTACAGTCTCTCACAATACTGTGGAGATATGAACACGCTTGATTATACTGTGCGAGCATAGAGTCATATCGGTCACACCTGACAACACATTCAAAGACCTGATCACTTGATACTGTGCGGAACTCGGGCCATGGAGGGGCTGGACGATGCTGCAACATGGTTGGGTCTCTGTGGTTGTGGATAATATGTCGCCAAACTCTCAGTCACGGCATCCGCATCCTTCGTGGAGTCCGCCTGTTTGCCTCACCAAAATAGAAGGGAAAGGGGAGAAAACGGAAACAGCGGGAGAAACAGTACAACAACTCAGCGCCTGCTGCCCAAACGAAAACGGACCAAGGCAAGGAGGAAGCAAAATCTCCGATTCATAAGTGTCTTATCCTTTAGCCCCAAGGGCGTCCCCGTATTCTTGATTTACAAGTACAGGCCATAGAATACGATGCGGAGTAAGCAAGGGATTCTTTCTCCTCTTCCAGCCGCTGCGGCCATGTATACGTGATCTAGAGTCGTCGTTAAACACCGTTCGGTGACGGGCGAACCGCCCTCGAAATTTCGGATGTTCAAAAATAGATGCAATGCTGAGTGTGGAGGTACATTCCAATCTTTCTTTCCTGCAAGTGCAGGTCAAACGGAGGCTCTCATCAGCCCTTCGTGGAGGGTGAGAGGAACGAAGCATGACGGGGCAATCCGGGGTCGTGACTGGGCCTCTCATCGCCCAGAGCCAGCAATGCAATCGATGTACCCACCGTAGACGACCCAAGAATTGACGAAGTCGATGGGGACTTCAAGATTGTTGTTAGCTTGTGTCCTTGAGCAAGGCGAGCAGATACCTTCCATTATCCTCACAATCGTGAGGAGCGGATGGGCTTTGTACTCCGTGATATATTGACGAGTTAGCACTGTGTGAAATCTTCCAGCCCGAGAGCTCTCCTGCAACCTCCGTTCGACGAGACTGAGGGTTCAAAGGCTTTTCAAGATCAACGCCATGCGGCCATGTTACTTCCGTGCTTGCTGGGATCAGGAATCGATGGAGGGTCGCCGAAGGCTTTGCGGGCACGAGCCCCGCTCTTCGAATTGAACGACAGGTCTGAGGAGGTGCAGGGGGTTTTCGCTTCGCTTACATCGAAGTGGAGGGAAGGAAAGAAGGACGAAAGACGTCGTCAGAGGGATTGGAAAAGGTTGAAGCGAAGGAAGTCGCGCATTAGATTGTGGCTAATACCTGCTTAGGGACTTCCGGGACTTGCCCAAAAGGAGCAATGTGTATAAAATCCACTGGAGGTGTTTCTGTGCATCGGCACAAGGCCTATTGGCAGACTGGATGTGCGGAAATATCTCGGGTGACGCCCCCAGCTTCTTGGCTAGGCGTTACTGCCGACTAACAATCGACCATTCGCTCCTCTCTGGATCAGTCTCGAAACCAAAAAAAGATACCCACAGTCAAATGCCTACCATGGACTTCTCAAAAGGGCCAAATGAAAATCCAGCCTCAAAGTTAGACTGGGCTAATCAACCATGATAGTGTCGATGTGCAGTCAGGTCTTTCTGCTGATCCCATTTGAACGCCGGATTACTTACGCAGCTCGACCCAATCATGGAGCAGGGGTGGTTTCGTTGGCAATTTTGTGGTTTGGGTCAGGAGGTAATGAAAGCCGTCCCATGGGCAGCCAGTTCAGAGAGAGGGGGGCAAAGTGCGTAAGTGGTGTGAGGCCCGAAGGGTTTGCTCGTGCTGCCTGGCAGCCCTTGAATCGCTCAACTCCCAG
Organism: Lomentospora prolificans; assembly: GCA_029532625.1. NCBI lineage: Eukaryota > Fungi > Ascomycota > Sordariomycetes > Microascales > Microascaceae > Lomentospora > Lomentospora prolificans. Next base: position 231,297 of record JARFXM010000008.1, on the reverse strand, counting down.
GCAAGGCCCTAGCCAGCTTTTCGACCCTTCTTTTTCCGAGAATAGCTCCAAAAAAGTAGACTGGCGCTACTATGCTTGTGGTGTTACGAGGGTTTGTTAGCGAGGGGTGTGGACTACGAGTACGCTTCCCTTTTTTTGCCCCTCCTTTGCTGCGACGCAAACGCCGCGTCCGAATTAGGGAGAGGTGTGCGTGCGTGTGTCCCAAGGTCTCAAGGATCAATATTAAGGCAACCGTTTTCGTAGGGGGGCGTGTCAAGCATCGACGCACTGTTGCGACGGCCGCCGGTGGTTGGCATCCGACTGCCCATGGACAGTCAGCTGCTGAAATGTGGAGGTGATATCAATGGTAAATACTTTGCTTATACTGCTTACTCTGCGGACACACGGTGCGGTACCAGAAACCTTTCTCTGCTCCATGGGCCGGCCGTCCCAACAAGGAATGTCGAAAATTGACCTCACAGAGCTGGCGAGCTCGGATGATGGTACCACTGACAGTCGGCCGTTTTGAGTTCGAAAGCTTTGACCCAAGAAGCAAGGAAATCTCGGCGATCCGCAGACTAATTCATATCACCATCGAGGTCTCAACCCCATTGACCCAATGCTGAGAGGAGTCACTGGTAGCTCGTTTTGCTGTTCTCGCGGTCCGAAAACTATACTTCCATTCCTGAGTTCCAGCCTCACATCTCGAATCAATTTAACGATGACGATAATGGGAATCCCCAATATGACGACCCTATTCCGAGGCCAGGGGCTACTGAGCACTACAGTTGGCGGTGTACCGTCGTATTATCGATATCAACAGTTAGTGCGAGCTTAACGTTTGAAATGGCAATTCAGGACACCCTCATTCGTCATTGTATATTCTTACTGGCCGAGCTCGAATTGGGCTCCGTGATGCATGGGTGATACCAGTTGACCATTAAGTGCGTCGACGTATTGAAACGTTTGTTCGGGTTTAGGGGGACCTGCGCTGCTTCCTCGATGGAGCAACTACTAACAAAACCAACGCCTACTTCTATTGACGGAAGGAGGCAATGGTTGGGGACGGCATTTCGCCAAGCCATCGAGGTCTCAAGTCGAGGCCACAAGTTTTCATGGGTCCCCTAATCCTCGCCGCAAGGACGGAGCCTTGAGGGTCGAACCCAAAGTCGTGGTTTCTCTATCTACAAGAGTGAGGAGACGGGAGGTAACAAGTATTACGATTGAGGGCCCCAGGGATAATACTCGAAGGCCAGCAAAAGATGCGTCATGCCTCAGGCGGGACCACAAGTACAGGCTGCTCGACCAAATGAGCCGGCAAGGGCGTCGCGTTATATTAACACCTCATAGTAACTTGTACCAATGCCGCACACAGCTAGCCGCGCCTACCGTGCCACTCGTTCCAGACAGGGACTCGAGCCTCTGATGTCGATTCATGGATGAGATATCGCGAAGAGGACATCCATGTTGACCTTTGATCGAGGTTCTAGGTATTATACCGGCTGGTAGCGAGCTGAACTCCCGATCAGATGTCTTGAACACGGTCTTTTTCGCCAAGTCCGAAATCGAGATTGGGGTCTCGGTACGTGATGGCAAGAGAGTTCGGTCGTACAGTATTTGACGCCGGGAATCACACCTTTTAGCACAGAGCTCATCACAGCATCAAGGCAATCAGCTTTCACTTGAGCCCATGGAATGGGGCAGGCGTGAAGGCGCGCTAACGGGAAACCGCACTGCTCTCAACCCTCGCTTGAACAGGACAACTATTGAAGGTACAGTACAGTGTTTAGCCCGAAGACTCACTGCTCAGATGTGATGGTTTGGGGGCTCTAGGCCCGTCTCGTTGTAGAGTTACCTTGATTTGGCCTGTCCTCCACACCCAACAATGCCTGTAGTGTTGGTGGTGAGAAAGCGCCATTGCGCCCGCTAACAGATCAGTAAACAACCGAATCGAATTCAAAATTATCGGGGAGGGAGGGCATAAAGGTACCGCCCTATTTTGGCCTGGGCAGGATCCCTGAGCTGGCTAGGGAGGTAGGTGATCATCCTTATTGGCAGTGTGACCATGGAGCTGGCGCGACAGCATTTAACAAGGGAATGAAGAGAGAATCGTGAATTTTTAACTCGTTGCTGGCTACTCAACAGCGTCAATTAGAGATGGATTGACGCCCTGAACTTCTCTCATACTACTAGTATAAAGGAAATGAGCCTCCATTAGGCCTATTATTATCCCTTGATCGTGATGGATCAATGTATTTTTGTTATTCCTACTAGTGGTATCAGTCGATGGACTTGCGTACGTAGACGGAGAAAGGAGGTTTGCAGCAGAAGCTGTTGATCTCATCTGCAACCCCAGTCTGTCCTGAAGGACAAGGAGTTGGGCACTGTGCATTCCACAAGTACTTTCGTACAGACTTTGCACAGTGTTCCAGCCCCCGGAGTGCGAGACAATGGATAGGTTGGTCACTCTCATTCAATGCCAGGTGTTGCATGTACTCTCACGCTTAAAATCAGTGTCCAGTACAAATCGCAAGTCGCAGGCTGAAATGACCGCGCAGTCTCGCAGCTTCCATGCCCACTATGAATGACTGATTCGTCTATCCAATGGATAGCAGTTTCTATTCTCGGTTTGCCTCATCTTAGGATCTTAGGACACTCCCAATACTGAACATCGCGGAGGCCCAACAAGTACATGGTTCGTGGCCTAAAATGTTTGTATCCAACCTGTCGTTCGTTGTTGCAGAAGTACGAGTTCTCGTTCTTGCCGGCCCCTGGAAAAGACCTAGCATTAACAGCCACAGCTCCCTCTTGCTAGGCAGGAGGATGAGCAACCGGAGTGACCATGCGGCCTGTGATTGAAAGGAAGGCATGGTGGTGGGGGAACACACCTGTCTCGCCTTCCTTGTACGCACTAGCACTGTACGAGGTACTTTCTTCAACTACCACATCTAAAATGTTGGACCACCCAAGCCGCGAGGTCTCCTTCTCTATCTGCAAAGAGAGGGCTTTGGCGTAACCCCTGTTTCCTATTTTCGACTAGATTCTCAGGATGGCGAGAACCTCTCTTCTTATTATGTAGCTTCTGTCACCGGAATGTGGGCAACGTTCCGAAAGGGAGGCAGGCACAAGTGAGGCAGAAGAGGCCTCGTTGCTTGCTTCGCCATGCTGTGCTGCCGTGGTGGAGATGCGCAGACCAAGAAGAGCGACATCTGGTAGGACGCTGACTGAGAGAAATTAGCAAGTACCTCAGCCAGGCTTCGTCTCTGTTCCAAGCCAAGCCCGCCCAAGGTGTTACGGTGCTGAAGCTCAAGCCCTCCAAACATGAGCAATTTGAACCCATGACTGTGTCGTTTGACACTGTGGCGGCCTAGGATGAGGTATTGCTACCTTGGACAGCAACATGCAGGTGGTAGGCGGGATAAAATTGCTTACTTCTCCCCTAATATTATGACTTGAATCCCACTGATCCGCCCGGGTACATCTGTACCCTAGACAAACCAGGGTGACCATCGTTCACCTCGCGACACAGTGAGCGTAGTCTCTGGATCCGCCCGCCACTATTACCTTGCACCACGCCAAAGGCAGTGTGGTCCTGACTGAAGTATGCCACAATTACAATTCGCAGGCGTCCAGTAACTTGTACTTCGTACTAATCAGTATGCATTTTGAAAGTATTTTGAGTCTAGAAATGTACCCTTGTCTCTTTTCTCCTATCTCTTGGTACAGGCACACTTCGCCCCAATCCTTGACTTTGCATCTCCCACTCTGAAGACGCGGACACCCTGGGAGCGCAGTACCTCCTGAGCACCCTTCCCCATTAAGCCGCCAAACCCCATCGCTCCAGTCCTCGGTACTTTGCCCTTTCTCAAACCACACCCCCTTCTCTGCTGCAGACGCCCCTGCCACCGTCTAACCCACTAGCAAAGCCCGTGGAGACGGAACTATGGGACTTAGGAGAGGGCTCAGAGAGTCAGTGCAAGTTGGAAACCCCATCCTGGCTTTCCCCGGGCTTATGTACACCGTAGCCTCTTGGTATCAAGGTATTGGATGAGCTCACACACTCGCCAGAGATACAAGGCTTCTGAGTTTGTTTTCCGTACCTCCCATGCCCCATGCTCGCACCGCCGCCAGTGCCTCCATGCCCAGCACCATGCCAATCGAGAACCGAGTGTGAGATAGGATGCTCCATTCAATCCGTGTATGCCCCCAAGCTCACACCTATTACACGACGCTCGTAAACTTTGGTGGTACCCCGTACTCTTGACAAGTGAAGGGCAAGAACAAGTTCAGACCCGGCGGCGGCGACGACATGACATGGACTGACCAAGGCTTCATCTGCCCCTCTCAGTCTTCCTGACAAAGCAGTAGATCTTCTTCTTGTTGTCCTTCTAATTCTTCTACCATCCTAATATTATTATACTGTTCCTCTATCAACGGTTGCGGGTATATTTTTCTTTGCAAGACAAAAAAAAAAAAAAAAAAAAAAAAAAAGGACTCATCCGTGTAAGTCTTTTGGTGCGTGGTGTGTGCATGTGTGTGAGGGCGAGTTGAAGTGTGTGGACTAACCTAGTTGTAGCTCTGTCCGGTGTTTATACTCGTCGCAGGAGCTACCCGCCTCAATGTATGTACAGTATCCACCATTTACATGCCGCTTCCAAACCACTTGATTCTTCAACCTCGTTCCTGCCTTTCCTTCTCTTCTGTATTCTTATAAACACCTACTCCCACACTTTCTCTACTTCCTTACTTATGTCCATTTGGACGTGGCCTGTTGACTTGAACAAACTTCTACTTCTTCACAAACGCAAAAACAGGCGTATCCTGGGGCACTAACAGAAAGCAGTGCCCATCTTCTTCCTCGCGGTCCTACCTTCACTCTGTCTTTTCTCGCGAGATAGCCCGGCCGGCTACGATCGACGAACCTGACTTTACTTGGTTTACATTCTCACTGGACGTTGCCAACCTCATCTCGGTCAAACCTTTCCCTGGGCCAGCACACGAGCATTCGGTAGCCTTGCCTCGCCTTCCTTCCTCGGACCGCGATATCCCACTACACAACCCCCGAATCCCGACGAAGACGTCTCAAGAACGAGTCCTCGAACCCTCCTGCGACGAAGTGGTGTCCCCCATTACGAGGCTCCATGTCCCGCTCGAGTGTCGCCCCGTCACACAGATAAAAGCCCCCAGGCCGTGGAGGGAACTTGCCCAAGCAAAAGTATGCCTGTCACCAAGATTCACAAACCCTTAGAACTCAGTAGCAGCTTCGAGTTCCAGCAGAATCCTTTCCCGCTCTTCGTTCACTTCGGCACTGGTGCCACACAAAGCCCAAGGGTCTTAAGCAGCTAACCCGTCTTATAGTTCACAGCAGCTCCCGTCCCCATGTGCTCGATCTCGACTAACCCTCCCAATACACTTCTTCCTTCTCCGCCTGTACAAGCATACTGGTCGTGTGGGCAGAGAGCGAAGCTCTCCACGAACCGCCCACAGCAGGCAGCCCGCTACTCCAAACCCCAATTCTCTGAGGGGAGTGGTCCTCAACGGGGCAGTGGCCACAGCTACTCCTTCGGCGGTCTTAAGACGCCGCCGACCGACGATATGAGTGCCGCCTGCCACCAGGTTCCCTTGGGAGCCTACGACGGACCCTACGATAGTCACCACCTCACAGGCTTCCCTCCGGCCCTGGCACAGGGACCGCCCACCAGGACGGCACCGTCTGAGCCGACCCATCGACACCGAGCCAACCATACCCAGCAGCAGCAACAACCAACTCAAATTTTCTCGCAACAATCCCGCCTCCCTCCTCTAGTTTATTCTCCCAGATTACCGTCCACTTCAGGCTCGGCACCCCGGTCCCAGTCCAGCACCCATTCACTATTACCGAGCAATCAGCAGGTGATCAGATCTTCTTCTACTCCTCGGAGTGGCACTATGAGTAGCCAGCAAAGATGCAAGGAAAATAAGTCCGCATGCTTAACCGGCCAAAGCAGCGAGATTCCCGATTTCATCTGCGCCAAGGGCGGTTCTCTCCCCGATCTCGTTGCTCAGGTACGTACTGCTCTATCCACTTTGTGCCGACCAGGATGTCTGCTAATACGCAGTTTTGGCATAGATGACTTGCTTCTTTTGGTTCGAACCGATCGAAGTCCTAAGGACAGCGGAAACGTTTCGTTCAGACAAGAACGTGCACTTGAGCAAGCTTAGCGCGGAGTCAATTCCCCAGGCCACCTTCACAAAATGGGTACACAACATCCTCAGCACTACCCAAGTAACACGGAACGTCATTCTACTCGCCCTTCTCTTCATTTACCGCCTCAAGAGATTAAATCCCGCCGTACGAGGACGGGCCGGAAGCGAATACAGGTTGCTTACTGTTGCCCTCATGCTCGGCAACAAGTGTAAGTGTTGAAAACGCAGCACTAATGGTTGCATGGTTGGAAACTAACGCTGATTCTTGTAGTCTTGGATGACAATACGTATACAAACAAGACTTGGGCCGACGTGTCATACATTTCCGTCTCAGATATCCATCTCATGGAGGTTGAGTTCCTCAGCAACATGCGATATAGCTTGCTGACAACAGAGGATCAGTGGGAGGAATGGTTGGACAAACTCGGAGCCTTCTACGATTACTACGAAGCCGCTCGCACACTTCCCTCTCCCACCCTAAAGCTCTCGATTCCTTCGCCCACCGGGCCTCTCTACTCGACGCCGTTGGCTTCTCCCACTGTCTACGTAAACCACATGGTACCCACTGGGGCAACACCCGCAGTCCCATACCCGGCCCTACCATCCGCCAACGGCCACAGCTGGGTTCCAGTCTCATCGCCTCTTGCGAATAGGCCCAATCTCACTGTTGGTAATACGAGAAAGAGAAGCATCGATTCGGACCTGTCTGAGCCCCCATCGAAGCGCATGTCTCATGGCCCTTACTCGATGCCCTCCGTTACTCGAATTCCCGTGACGGCGATGAATTCGGCTACAATTCCCACCACGACCGCGGAGCCCAGCCGACGATCAGGACCTGTGCCGACGCTGACCATCAACACGCAGACCATGGTGCCCCAAGCAACAGTACCCTACGCAGCGACCGCTTCAACTCCTAATTCTACGCAGCCGATGATGTCGCTTCCACCTTTGGTCCCAGGTGTACGTGCCATGGCATCGGTCTACCAGCAGGCGCCAGTTACTGCTCCCCCTCCTGTTAACCCGGCTGCTGCATCCATGGCCCCGCAGTTACCTACTCCTCATTCCATGAACCAGGCGGCATACTTGCAACCCCAGCAGCAGGCTCAGGTTCATCAACCTCAGCAACAGCAACACCATCAACCTCCGACGATGACGTTCACGACGCCCACTAAAAACCAAAGCTCAAACGCTCATGCAGGAATGTACAATTCGTCTCCTCTCGCGGAGGCATACGGAGCAGGATCCGTCGTGCATACTCCCGTTATCCACACGCCCATCTCGCACTCGCCAAGCATCTATCTTCAGCAGCGACCGAGTCCGTACAAACCCGTGCGGCACGTCAACACGCTTCTCTATCCGCCACCGTCGGCATCCTTGGAGGAGTACCACCTCGCGGTCCCCCCTCAGCAAATGCATTACCACCCTCTTGGACGACGAAACGATTTGCGAACCGGTATCGTGCCCGACTTCATACCCTACCGCGGATATCAAGGCCATACCCCGGTCACTCAACCTGGCTACCCTTAGAGCACAGTTCGAAAGTCAGTTTCAGTGTCTTTTCCACACATAAACTCTACAAATCCACTATGGCATACATTTACGCGTGCTTGGTTGCCCGTGCTCATCTTTTTTTTTTTTTTTTTTTTTTTTTTCCGGCTTAGAGTCACAGCATCTGCATGGCATGGCATGGCAAGGCATTGGCCCGGAGGCGTTATCCTTTACTATTACACCATTATTCTCATTTATTCTTTCCCCGTGCTGATTGTTTTTGTATTTTGGCATGGTGCTATCTACTCAGTCCCGCGAAGATGGGAAGTGAAACCTGGTGGAGTCGGAAAATTCAGGGCAAGAGTGGTAAACAGCTGTTCAGAGAGTTTTAGGCAGCTTATGCGTACCCAGGACTCAGCACTGGTCAGATACTAGACACACAGGTGTGGTTTGGAAGAGATGGAATCGGGATGTTACTTTTTTTTCTTTTCTGTTAGATTAAGTCCTTGGTTCTAACCCCAAGAAAGAGGGACTCTGCCGTCATACATGCTGCTTAGAGTATTCGCTGTATCTCAGACAAAGCATTGCATCCACCGGAGTTTGGCAAAGGAGAGGGGCGGAAACCAGGAAGCCGTCAAAGATCAATATCAAGAGCATCTCACATCTTGTGTCCAATTCTGGTTATTTTATTGCTAGTAGTTGTGGAGGCATGTATAGGAATCCCTGGATTTCGAGTCATAAGATGGTCTTCCTTGTCCGTCGGTCGATGCAGAATAAGCTGATGGTTATCAGATTCGAATTCAGCCTGGTTTCCAAGGCGTTCTTTTACAGAGCCTCTCCCGTCGATGACGGAGAGAAAGAGAACTCGGTGAGCAAGTTGTCACAATACCCCGGAGCCCGGTGGCACACCGCCTTGGGAAAGAAAGTCCAGGCAGCGAATAACTTAGGATGCAAGGCACCCGACCCGCGTGCGTGGGATGACGCACATCAAAAATCCTAAAAAGGATGGAAAAGCCCTTCTTTCTGAGCAAATGCGTGGTGACGTCTCCATCAAGAACAAGGCGGACAAACGAGGCTTTGGGGCTGGTTTTGGTATAGTCGTACGAGGGACCAGCAAAGTGCACTCTTGTGCGGAGAGCGTGTCGGGCCAGGCTATCAAAGGTCTGACGCCGAGCCGCCTTTCATTTTATTTGTTCGGAATCACGTTGCCCGACCCAGGATTGCCTTGTTCGCGGGTTATAGTTGGATTGCGGAAGAGCCTCTCTTTGCCGACCAGAGGGAAAGAGAAAGGATGACTCTTGTTTTTTATTTTTCTCGGGCAAGTAAAGTGGTGTGGTGTTTTGTGCGAAAGCGCGCAAGGCGCTTTGTTGGGTGTGGAACGGCTGCGGACGAGTCGCTTTGAAGAGAATCGAGTGTGCCCGGTTACGACGGGGATGGTCATGGGTTGGACAAAGTTGAGGCCCCGGTGGCGGCTTCGAAGAGGCTCGTTGTGGTGTGGAAAAAGGGAAGGGGATCTAGATATATATATATATTCTCTTGGTGGTCCTGATATGTCTTGCTTCTGGTCGAGGGAGGCCTCAAGGCGATTTTATCGTAATCCTGAGGACTAGCTATACACTTGTTTCCAATAGAGAGAAAGCAAAGAAGTAGGGCGAAACCATGCCGCTAACCAGAAGCTCGTCGAGAGCCCCCCGTCCAAGAGCCCCTTTGCCGTCCCCGTCGTCGTCTTCATCAGGGGAGTCTTCCGACCACATCTACCCACGACGCCGTTCACCATCGCCGCCTCCACCACCTCCACCCAAACACCGACCATCCAAGACGGACACCCAGACGCGAAGCACAAAAGACCCAGCCAGCGACGACTGTGCCGCGGACAAGGACAGCAGAGGCAGGACCAGAACCCGCAGACCCAGCCGCGCACACGCCCGCCACGAATCCCGTCACGGGCCAAGAAGCAGGACCCGCACCAGAGGATCCACGCGGCAAGACAACAAGAAGATGAACGACGGCATCGGAGGCGCAGGCGCGTTCCTGGCTTCCCTCGGCCTCGTCACCCTCCTCCTCCGCCGTTCCAAGTCGCAGGAAAGGAAGAAGTCACCCCGGGTGCGCGGGCGCTTCGACGGGCCCGATCACGCCTGGCGCTGCGCTCCGTCCGGCCCGGCCCTTCGAGATGCGAGTACCCCGCCCTACGGCATTTGCGTTGACCCGCGCCGGCTGTCCCTCGACGGGCCAAAGTACGGGATCCCGCCTTGGGAGAGCCGTCGTGGGGATCGGGGATATGAACGGACGAGGGGGAGGAGCCAAAACCGGCGGAGCGCCCCCAGGCCGGCGGTTTACGTCCGGGATGGACCCTGCCGGTGGTGGGACTGGGATCGTGGACGTGGCGATGGGGAAAAGGCTGGGAAGAGGGTTCACTTTGTTGTCTAGACTGTCGGTCGGGATGGGGCTTTGTATAACACTGGAAGTAGAGAAGAAACAGGACGTACTCATGGGTTCTCATTTATTTTTTCCCTTTCTTCTTCTTCCCTTCTTAGTTGGCATGGAATTTTGAATTACAACACTTGGAATGTCGTATAGACTTGTTGTATCCCCTCGCCCTCGTGTGTTTGTGAATATAGCTGCATTGATCCAACGTAATGCGCCGACCGAGCTCCGGGCTCGAGTGTCATGGTAAAGGAAGCCGTCTATTGTCTCAGGTGCCAATCATTCCACTAGCTGCAGATACCTTCCCTTCTATATTTCCAACTGTGTGATACTAAACTGATCTCAAACCGTGCGTCGCCGCGAACACGAGTGCCGAGATGCAAAAGCCTCGACCCTTTGTATATACACGCTTTCATCCCTCCACATATTCACGCCGGGGAGCCGGTGGATTCCTCTCCTTCAGCCGACATAGTCACCTCAGATTCACCAGCCTCGGCACGCTTCAGTCGAGCCTCCTCGGCCGCTCGTTCGACGACCTCATCCACAGCATCCTGCCATCCTTTGCCTCCAGTTTTCATTACCAAGTAAGGGTTGATGTCCGCGGCAAAGTACCTCTCCCTCCTGGTCGTGCTCCTCGAACCCCCTTCAAGAGCCGACATGGCAGCCCTGGTCTGTCGTTGGCGTTTTACGGTGCGCTGTGGGCCCGTATTCTCGCTGAGTAGGGTGCCGAGGCGTAGACGCTCCTTCTTCAGCCTCTCGTCGAAGGCGACTATGGTCCGGACAAAAGGCGCAACATCAAGCGTAATCATTTTCATGGTGCGGTCAAAGACGGAAGGGTCGAGGTATCCGAGAGCGCTGATGGGGAACTTCTCCGAAACCGCGATGGGGTCGAAGGCGAGGCTCATGTCCATCCTACAAATGGCCTGCCGGCTATGCTGACCATCGACAGCAACTCGGATAATGGATATGGCGGATGATTCATTCAGAGGGACCACAGCGGAGCTCTGGGCTATGTGTTTATCCTTGTTTGACTCTCTAAAGACTGCCCGCGCGAGACATTTAGTTGCAGTTGCCAAGTGATTCGAGAGAGGGCAGTGATGTGTCATTAGCGGCGCATCGAGGACGGTACGGCCAAGAATGAAGTCATCCCGTGAACGAGGGTTGATGTGCGGCTGCGTTGCGTCGACGCGTTCCTATGCAGTGTTAGCAAAACAGTCATCATCTGCAAAAGGCCCGTTTATGAAAACAGACCTCAAAACGTTGCCCGAATCCACCGGCTGCGACAAGGTCGGCTGCGCTTATGGATTCGATTAGGCCGGCATATGCCTCCAAAGATTCGAGACTCTGCTTTCTCGCTGTCGTGGGATCGAGATCTTGTGCGCTCGCGATGAATGCTTTCGGATCCTTCACTTCTAGGAAGCTATCGCAGTCGACACTCCACGACTCCCATGTTTGGTTTACAAGCTCTGCTTCTACCTCTGTATCGGTGGTACAGCTGGTGACGACATCTCTAGCGAAGCAGCCCATGCCGGTACTGTAAGTTCCCTCGCTAACAACTCGAATGACGTCTCCATCCCTGTCAAGGTCCGATCCTTTAGGCCAGCGAGGGTAGAACCAGTCCATGCCGCCACGTCTGTCGCCAACGCCAATCTGACACCAGTAGTTGAGGTCTGCGAGAGAGGCACGGAGATCCTTGGAACGCATGAGATAAAGATCCTCGACCGGACCTCGCTCCAAGATGTGGCCCTCGTTTGCCGCGATAAGCAGCATGGCGTCAACGGCGAGATCGGTTGGTGGCGGGTGGAACCTGAAAATGCCGTGAAGACTGAGGCTTTGAAGCGGCAACAAATTCTCATCATTGCAAGTCATGATGAAGGGTCTCTTAGACTGCGCAATGAGGGTCATAATGGTGACCCAAAATTGCTTATCCTCCTCGTAGATAATGTCGACCTCCTCCAGAAGGATCAACGATTGCTTCTGAGACGTTGCCGGTTGCGCCGTCTTCGAGGTTGTCTCTTGTTTATCTTCGTCCTTGGCGGGAGGATTTGGCTTTGTCGCCGGGGTAGCGAGGGTCGCGGTCGTCTTCGGCTTGAAGAAAGACGCCATCGTGCTCTGCTTGCCCGATTTGATATCGACCGTGGTCTCGTCGGCGTCGGTATCATTGCCACTTTCTGCTCCCTTGAGTCCATTGCGCTGGTGTTGGACCAGATGGTTGCGTGTCATGTCGCCGACCTTCTCAATCACATCCTTTCCGCTGCGTCGGCTGCTAGCGTTTATTTCGAAGACCTCATAGTCGAGCTCTTTCGCGATAGCATATACGGCAGCCGTCTTTCCACAGCCGTGAGGCCCGCTAATGACAACGGCATTGGTGAGTCGGGCTTCCTTGGCCTTGGCTGCCAAATCGCCCGTACGGATCACCGTCTTCGCAGTTCCCTTGCGCGGGGACATCCAATCGTTTTCGCCATCGGAAATCTCGTCGAGCTCGTCAGCCTCGTCTCCGCTGGATACAATAAATCCGTCGAGCTTTGTCCGCCTCTTCTTTTTCTTGATTGGAGCGCCCGCCTTGCCTTTTACCCGTGAACTGGCATCCGCTGACCCGGTGTCGACGGATTGGACCTTGAGATTTAGAAGCCACTCCCTGAGCAAGGCACCCTCTTTTCCAGCCTGAAGCACTTCACCCGTGGTTTGAGGGGCGTACTTTTGAGCCCAAGATGACGATTCGCAATCGGATCGGTCGTATGCTGAGAGGGAACTTTTAAGCGATTTGAAGAGCTTGCTGATGGCTGGATGAACATGCTGCCCGAGTTCATCCTCACTGGATTCTACGATTGTCGGGCGAGAAGGAGCTTGGTAAGTTTTTAGTCTAGGTCTTATTCGCCGTTGAATCTTAGGGCCGGACTCAAAGTGTTTTTGGGGTAAGCGTAGCTCGGGAGGGGGGGAAGGGATGTCGTAGGAGTTGGCTTGTCGAAGTGAGGTAAGGATAGCAGAGATATCATAGGCACGCAATATCGACCGCAAGATAGACTCGCTATCTGCAAGACCGACGGCGTGCCCCTTGGACTTGCGTGGATGGAAGTTGTGTTGCTCGGTAATAAGCGGGCTTGGAAGCTGGTCCAAGGCTCGAATATGGGTCATGCCCTGGGCCGGCCATAGGGGGAGTGTAGCTCCTGGCACTTTGAGGCCAGCGGATTTGATGCCAAAACTGAGCCCTTGTTTTGACGGAGGTGCACGCGCGCGTTTTGGTGAGCATGGTGTGGAAGAAAAGATAACCTGCTTCGCCGGCTTGGCAGGGTTATCCTCGGATGCGGGAGAGCTGGCTGCATTACCAACTTTCTTCGGTTTGCCCGAAAAGAAGGGGTGTGTGGTCTTGGGAGTCCCTTTAGGATCGGATTTGAGTGCTTGCTTTCCCGCCGTATTTGGCTGGGGTAGCTTTGGGGGCTGGGAGAGGATTTGCTGGATCTGGGCTCCCATCCTCATGCGGCTCTCATTATTGCGCCCGTACTTAATGAGTACCACGAGGCTTTTCTTCTTGCCCTTTCGAGCCGCAATGGAGGCATCCGACGCGTTGGGCCCGAGAGAATCGCGCTTTGACTTTGATTTGGGGGGAGACCCCAATGTCCCAGTCTTTGGGTTGAACTTGATGACCTTTTTGGACTTGGGCTCTACTGAAGGCTCGGCATTCGGTAGCGTACTTGACACGCTAGCAGGTATTATAGTCGGAGAGTCCTTTATTAGCGTGGTGGGAGGATTCGCAGACAAAGACGAAGGCGTATTGATGGGTGGAACATCCTTGATACTCGATACCGGGACGACCGCTTGGTCCGAAGCACTTAGTTTCGTGGTTGGTGCGCTCGATACTGCGTTGGTGACAGCAACTCCCTCAGGAGTATCTGTGACCTTTCTCCGGGTCCGCCTATTTTCTGCCTCGGTGCCATTACCCGTAGTATCTGTCTTCCTCCGTTTTCTGGGCCGGTCACCTTTGGGTCCGTCATCGCTGCTTACTTCGCTTGAGCCATCGTGGGGAGGCTGACCCGCGGGGGCTTCTATGGGAGCGCCATTTGGTGGAGCAATAAACGGCTGCATCGGCACCCTTTCTCCGGTGAAGAAGGGGTGTAGCTTCTTCGAAGGCTGCTCCTCGGCCATTGGGGGAACCGTGGCAGGGCACGCGAGGGCGCTCATTTGCAGAGGCTCAACGTATCCTAGGAGAATACCACAATAGAATCAGCATTGAATGGGCCTGCCTGCATAGTTAACAGAACCAAAAACAGCTTTCTCATACCTGCACAAGGACAGCCAGCAGCTGAGATGGATATCCAAGATCTGTTTCTACAGAGCGTCTCAGGGGCATTATCTAGAGGAATAAAGGGTATAACAAACTAAAAGAGGACATAAGCATTCTGTAGGCTTGACAGGGTGAAATAGGGATTGGCAGAGGTTCTCTATGAACAGTTGGTGCTTGTTGAATCGGGGTGAGGTGACTGCTGAAGGAGGTCGGTTGTCCGTGAACCAAATCGCGAGTCGCGTCTGGAAGTTCCAATTCTGATTGAACGCGACTTCCACTTTAAAAGGCACGAGACGAGGTGGTCAAGTCAGAAAGACCCCACCAAACCTGGTCTGTGCACAAGGACATGGTACATTGGTTTTGTACCCAAAGGCGGTGAAAGCCCCTCCATCCTTTTTCGCCGGCTTCCAGTCTTCGAATTTTTTTCTTTGGCTACCTTTTTTTTTTGCACCGCCCATCGCATCGTCAACCGAGCGGCTTCATCCGCTGCACCTCAACGACTTCAACATTGCCGGCTATTTTTGGACCTTGGGTTGGCCTTTCCCTCGAGGTCGGTCTAGAGTCAAGTTTGATTAGCCACAATGTCGGCCAATTACAAGATACAGAAGCCCTACGTACTCGCCGAGCTTCCGCGCCCTCTCGGCCAGGCGAAGCGGTCGTATGTAATTGGCGAGGTTTACGGACATCACCCGAGCCATGGAAAGAGGAAAAGGCCAGAGCTGGTTGTGGGAATCAATGGCGAGGCCGCCAATCTCTATGATGTACGGAGCGTGTAGAAGACTTGCCCATCTTTTTCTGGTGCTAACGAGACGCTCAATTAGGTTTCCGCCTCACGGCTGATTACTTCGTATCCGATTCCGCCCCAGCAATCTTTCACCTGTTCGCCAATCTCTCTAAGGATACGTCTGTCAAAGGGACAGGGTGTTGCGCGCTATACATATATTGCGACTAAAGAATCCACCGGCCAGGCAATGACCTTGTTTAGGGACATAGTAGACGGCGCTGGCAAGACGACTTCGACCTCAAAGACGCGCCATTTCAAGACACCATCTCCCATTCGTTACATTGGCGTTTCTCCGTCCATCACAAGCTCGAAAGACTCCAACGACTCTCATCGTCTTGTGGGCAATCTTTTGATAATCTGTACTAATGGCGACGTCATCTCCCTGGATCCCGAGACCCTCGAACAGAAGTGGAAAGAATCTGCTAGCAAACTATCGCGAGACGAGATGTCGAGTCCCATTTCCGAGTATACCGTCGAACTAGTTGCCATGACGTCCGCAATCGATGTGATCGAGGGCGTCTTCGAGGGGCGGCCCGACGCTTTCATGGCGGCTTTCCCGCAGAAAGCTTCGATCGACGAGACTAACCCTGATACCCTTGTGTTGGTATCACACTTGATGAGGAATGGTGTTCGGGAGCGTCAGTTATCTGTAATTGGAATTATACCATCCGACGGCCCTGCCGCATCAATGCAGAGGATGCTGCAGCTGCACGTCACCCCGATTCCCAGCCAATCGACCACTGATCCTGAGACAACCTCCGACTACAAGCTCCATCTTCAGTCCGGATCGCTTCTCGAGTTGCGTAATAGCAACTTGGTAGTGTACAACATCACGACCGCCATCTCTACTGTACGGCATACCCTCAATATGCAGGGAGCGACATCCTTTCTCCGCCTTTCCGGTCACTCGATCCTGGCTGGCTCTCAAACCCACCTCACGATCTACAACCCAACCTTTCATTCCCTACAGGCCACTGCTCCTCTAGATATCTCCGCCATCACTCCCAAGCCTATGGCTGAAGGGCTCAAGTCCACATATACCCTATCTACCTACTTCCGTCGCCTTGATATCGCCGTCGGCCTCTACGATAATCTCTTGGTTGCCGTACAGGTTGAGCCGCCAGCTTCGGGAGGCAAACGATCTTATGCTGATGGTCTCCTTATAGACTCGATTGGACGAGGTGCGCCAAAGGATGTACCTGCCCCTGCAGCAAGACCTAACAAAAAGATGCGCTCGTCTGCGTTATCTACTCTGCTCCCCGGCTCGATCGCGGGCACGTATATGGCCGCATGCTTACAAGAGATGGATAAAGCCGATGAGCTCCTCGCGGCGGAAAACCTCAATGACTTTGAACAGCTCCTTGCGAACAAGTTCCAAATTACGGTGGCTATGGATGAGGATGAAGAGAAGGGACCAGACGGTCAGAGCCTGCCCCACTGGATGTGGCTTTCGAATCCCTCGCAATATCCGCTGGTCGACCGCCGATGGGTACTCTACGCAATCGGCCGCGTCCTTTCACTAGATGCGAATTCCGAGAACGCCAATAGTGCTGTGAAGCTGGCACTAGCAAGCAGTAACGTCTTCATCTACCTCGTAATTGCAGGGCACCTTACTTTAAGCAACATCAGAGCGGCGTTTAGGGGAGTAGACCAAGGACCGGAACTATCAGATGCGATTATAGCAGAGGGTCTTGCTCTGCGCTTGGCGGAGGTTGACCCTACGCTGGAGCTTCTCGTTAACTACATTCTTGCCACCAAGCTCGGCCCCGTCGAGCTTCTAATGGGCATCCGAGCTATCATGAGAAGTCTCGATTACGTGCGGGACTCTCTGAAGTCGGCGCCCAAGCTACTAACACAGGAGGCACACGAGAGCGAAGAGGACGAGGAGCTACGGATGGAACTTGACCAGCTAGACCAGCAAATCCAAGCTACAGAATACCACCTCGGCGACCAAAACAGTACACGGTCTAACGGACTTACGGCGGCGTTCGCGAAGCTCGGCACACACTCGGGCTCGAGCGTGGTGAAGGCGCTTCGCACTTGCCTGAAGGCTGACGAGATCTTTTCCCTCATCTTTGTCCTCCGCGCGGAGCTCGTACGAGGGTCCTGGACGTCTAGATACGTTGATGTGGGGTACGCAGCCGGCCAGCAGCCGGAGGCGCCGCCGGACGATAGCATCTGTCTGATTGCAAGCCTCTTGTCTCGATGCGTCGACGCTGTTGGCCCCACGGGGTGGTTGCTCAACAACTCGCTCTCGTCGAACGCTGAGTCCGAGACGGGAGACTTCCTACGAGCCCTGAAACTCGAAGTCAGCGCTGCCCTCGAGGGTGTGGAGGAGGCTGTTCAACTGAACGGGCTCCTGAGCGAGGTGGTCAGATACGGCACGTCAGTGCGAGAGCAGGGCCTGCCGCCAATTGCTGGTGGCGCTAGCGGACACCTCAAGCTTCAGCGGGCGGAGGCCAATATGCTGCCTCTTGGCTTGAAGGCACGGCAATCTGTGTCCAAGGAAAAGGTGGTGTCCGGCGGCGAGGTGGTCAAGAGGTCCCAGCGAGAGATTGGACACCTCATCAGCCAAAAGGTGCAGGCTTATTCTCTAGAGAGGATCACGTTGTGAGGCGGGGGAGCCCTGTTTGCGGGGGCGATGAAAAGGGGGGGGAGGAAGGGAGATTTTGTGCTTAGTGTGTACTGTCATATACCGGGAGTTGGGGCGTGGGTTGTGGTTGCGTAGAGTTGAAGCTGAAGGGGGGGACAGGATTACCGGACCGGCTCGGGAAGGTAACCCGGCCATGTCCATCATTGCGATATCAGAATAGAAATCAGAGAAAGGAAAGAGAAGCATGGAATACTTTTGGATACAAGAAGTCATTACAACTTGTACTTGTGGCTGAAGTGTCGTGACATGCCGCTTCCCCCCCTTCTTTTATTTTCCTTTTCGTTTTTTTCCATTTAGATGGGCTGTGAAGGAAGAATCCGGTGCGACATATCGACCGGCTTACCTGCTACCACGAAGTCTAGGCTGACTCCGGGTGATGCAGCATCAGGATTCGCGTTTCCTTACCAGAAGAGGGGAACAATAAATAGGAAATTCTTCGGGACCCGGGTAGATGAAAAGCGACGAGACGTTTTGCAAGCCTCGTCTCTCGGCAAATTTCTCACGAGGCGGGTCAGCTTCGAGCCCGGCCACGAATCTCGCGACGTGGGTGACTCTTGGGCCCTAAGCTAATCTAGACCGCGACATTCTCCACTGGTTAAAACCGGTATGCCTGGCGGGATTCCTATCGACTTTACGGCGGGCCACGACCTCCGAGGTCTACGTGCTCTATGCGAGTACCCGCTTGGCCTCTGCCTCGAGGCCTCGCCGGAGTTGGGATATTCGTCGGGGACGAATAGCGAGCATTAAAGGTCCACGGCATTCCACCCCTCAACATGGATGGGCGGGTCAGGCTGTGAGTGTTACCATCGGGTTAGGCTGTGGTGGCGATAGCGTACATGGTTGGAGGTGGAGATCTTAAGGGTTGGTGGTGTGCGGGCTCCATCTGGTGTAAGTCCGGCGCCGCCATAAGACTGCTGCCTGGTAGGCTGGATTGAATTTATGACGATTCGGGGAAAAAAATGTCCGAACTGGACTTCGCTGTACAATCCTTGCCGTGCGGGATTCTTATCAGAAAATGACAGTAAAGACTCACGCCGACCAACCAAAACAAAAAAAAAAAAAAAAAAAAAAAAAAAAAAAAGAGATGGCGTTTCTGCGGTCTGTTGAGCTCGGTTTCAGAGCGTTACTGTATCACGTATTGATTCGTCCGGGCAGACAGAGAGAGAGAGGGAGTGAGAACTGCACAGCCGTGGTACGGAATGGCCCTGCTGCGTAGATTCCTAGTTAGGGATGGTTCTCCATGAGCTCAAGGTAAAGTGTGGCTGGGGCATGCTGGGGCTCTTGGAGTGCTGAGGGGCTGAGTCTCCCACAGGCCCTTGGAATCTTGGAATGATCGCCCAGCGTATTGAGGGTCTTCAAGCCTCGCTTATTTTCTAGGTCTTCATCCGACACGAGCCACATGGGTGGATGGAAGGGATAATATCCACCGGGTGGCGAAAGAAACTGGAAATGGAGGGTACGTTCCTCAATCCTGAAATTTCCTGAAATCGTTCCAGAAGGTCACGATGCCGGCGGTCCCAGCTGCCTCAGGTGGCGCAGTTACGCTCGAGGAAAAAGGGGGGGGACCCTTGGGTGTTTCGCCTCATTTCTTGCGTCTTGTCGGCCTGCAAGAGAGCCTGCATGTTGAAGAAACCAAGAGAGACTGGCTGACGTTCGGAGCTGCGGCGGAGCTCATTTAGGTGAGAAGAATTCTGGAAGGCTTCTATTCCTCTTCGTATTGTTTTGCTCGCCCGGGGCCGACCGAGGCTAGAGGGTCCAGGTTAAATGCGATACGAAAATGAAGTCCCCACGATTCAGGTTCGATCCCCCCAATGGGATGGGGGCCGATTCTGAAAATGTGAAGGACCTAATTTTGAATTACTTGCATCTGAAAAGACCCGAGTAGCCATGTTGCCAGCGTCTCCACGCATACGTACCATGCTAAATCACTGGCTGGGTTATTGGATTGCATTGCTCTGTTGTTTCCTATGGCCGACGTCACTAGCCTCTGGACGTCCACCCGATTGGGCACGCGGTGTTTCCTGCGCTTTTGCCCCGAAGGGTTCTTTTTGCCAGAAGGGTAATCAAGAAGGCTGCGATGCCCACGTAAAGAATGCTTAATGGCAAGGAGCAGAAATCAAGGAAAAAGGGAGGGCGAGTAAAATCAACGTGGAGGCAAACCGCGTTCTGGCTTAGGAGGCGCCGAAGATCGAGGCCATGATCGACGGGCCCGGAAGAAGGTGCATTTATTTGTTTTCGTGCTTTTTTAGTGTCCCTCAATCTGTAGGGATGCAGGCAATCAAGAATATGGCTGATTTCTGGTCGGGGTTGCCTCCCTTCCGCATGCAAGAGGGAGGGTTGCCAGCTGTCTCTATGCAACTGTGGCTTGAACGGCTGCAAGCTGGAATTTGATATTGGGCCTTTGCGTCAAGGTGATAAGAGAGACTCGAGAGTGACTAGGTGACAGCTTTGCCGCAAGAGAGGACTGCGAGAGGTCCAAAGGTGTTTACCCTCTTGATTGGGGCTGCATCGTGCGTTCTCCCAAGCCCGTCAACGCCGCTCAAACGCATATGGTCTCCGGAATGGGTCCCCTTGTACTATGCTACCTCGTAGACATCTCTTTGGTCTAATAGGGCGCAGTGGAGACGTGCGAAAGATGATTGCCCCCATGCAATGCTGCACCGCATCCACTGTAGGGCATCTCCGAAGCGCGAATTTCCCTCGCCCAATGCTTGTGGACTTCGCCTGCCGAGCGCTCTTCTTAAGCCCCGCCTGAAGAAGAAGAGGGGCCAGGTGACGAGGAGGATCACAGGGACACGGTTTCGCTCGTCGCCAAGGAGGTTTAGCTTGGCGGGGATTTCGTCGAAGGCGTAAGCAGGCCCAGCCTTGACACTGACAGCCCTGGATAGAAATAGCATTCGTCTGATGTCAACCGGGACTCATCGTTGGAAGGGCAGAATAGCCAAAAAGGGCAATAATAGAGGTCTGCTGGTGCACGTAGCGCCAAAGTTGGTGCTGTCGAGCCACAGTTACTTAGTAGTCGATGTCGTTGGTGGTTCTTGCTGGCTGGCAATTAGCATTGAACACAGCCTGCCGACCAGGAGAGAGCCCATTAAGAGAATGCTGGGGGAATCCCTGCGCCACGATTCGGGACTGCCCTAAACTAGAACAAGACAGGTTTCCGTGAACCGGTCCCAAGGGATTGTTGAGGTGACGGGAATGGATTAGTACATCTGCAGCACAACTGCGAGGTTGTGAAGTCGAGGTACCTTGCCAATGGTGCCAGTCGCCGCACGCTTCAATGTTGCCAGAGAACACGAGCAAGGGCGGGTGATTTCACATCTTGTCCTTTCGACTTGGAGATCAGTCTCAGGATTACGGCATGTCGCTGGCGGTCGTACAGGTTTGGTACCGCGATCAGCGCGGGACCAGCTAGTGACCCTGACTGCCCGATTTCAATTTCAGAGGGACCCTGACGCTTGCCTGTGAAATTGGCATCATTGATCCGTGTTTATTTCAGTAGACAACCCCTTCCCAAAATCCAGAGCCGGACTTGGCGAGTTCTCTTCGACGAGGTCATTGCCGCCCGGGATCACAGTCGGGGAACTTCCTCCTCCGCCGAAGCGGCCCAAGCTCGCGATATTAGCCAGGGCCGGTTGCTGGCTGATGCCCACTGGCGCCCGCATTGGCGCTGGCCCCCGAGCAGGGTACATGTGGACATTGTCGACCAGCCTTACATCATTGTGTGTCCCCGCCTCCAAGCGTCCCACCAACCCGATCGCCCCTTCTTTCTCCTTGCAGGTCCAAACACACAGTACCAGAGTACCATTGCAAGTACTTCGTACCTCGCAGAGTACAACGTTGTGTACCACCTCGTGGGGTACTTGCGTCTACCTCATGGAGCAACAGAGTGTTCAGGATGCTTGGAAGGAGCAAAGATGACCGCGCAGGTCGCAGTCGCCGTCCAGTGTTGCTGTCACTGGATCCTGCTTATTGATGGCTCATCGTCCACCTCACCATTCTCCTCCTGTCTCAGAAATCTCTCTCCCCTTCTCGTAAAACCCTCATCATTTTGCTTTCCAACCCCATCTTACACCCGATTTTCATGACCCACCACCAAACTTGCTCTCTGTTCTCTCAAGCACCACGAGAAAACCCAGCAAACGAGCGTCAACCCCGCCAGCCAGCTAAGACGCCTCAGCGTGGGAGTGCCAAGGATATCGCCATCTGCGAGCCTCATTCGCTCCTCGCCTTGGATAACCGATCACGTTACGCTGGAATTGTTGTGATCCACTCGTCCTCGCCGAAGCAAGCGGCAAAATCTCTGCCACCTCCACCATCTCCGGGCACCTCGCCCTTCTCCGAAAGGGTCTGAAATAGGATATAGTCACCGAAAACCTGCCCATCTTTCGCGACCGCCACTCATCCATCCTTGTCATTTACACATATTCTCTATTTATAATTTTTAAGCCCTTATTAGATCCCTTTTATTTCACAAAGCAAGCCACATTAACACGCGTCGCTGATGAGCAACCCCACTCCGATCCTCTCAGACATCGACGCCGTCAATGCCTCGGCGCTGGCACTCTACTACCGCGCCAAACAGGCCGGGCCCGATTTCGACATTGTAGCGCCCGTCGTACGCGGCCTGTCCACCGCCCTCAAGCACCTCAAGCTCGAGGCCGACGACCCCGACTCCGTGCTCAACTCCTCTCGCGGCCCCATCTACTACCGTCAGCTGACCCCCGCCATCGAGGACTGTGATTTCACCCTGCACCAGCTTGGGACCGTCCTGGCCAAGTACGAGAATGGCGCGATCTCTGGGAATGAGCAACATGACATGATATCCATCATCCGTAAGAAGCTTGATGAGCAGAAGATGCAGGTCGAATTATTCTTGGATACCGTCCAACTCCAGAGTCCCGTCAAAACCAGTGCCAGACTTGCCAATTCAAATGCGGAGAGCCTGGAGGCGATCAAGGATAAGGTCGACGCTATCGCCAGGAAAATCTTTGCGAGAAAGGACTCGGGCTTTGTAGACGACGAGAATGTGCTCTGGGAGCGCTTTCGTGACGAGCTTATACATGAAGGCTTCTCCCCAGATGTTTTGAAGAAACACAAGGTAAGTAATGGTGTTTTTGTCCTTTGATATGAGGTGGAAGTGAATCTTATTTCCGTTTGTGTAGGTAGTCTTGAGGGCGTACATTCGAGAGCTTGAATCATCGGGCACCCTCGACAATGGCCAGCCGGCTTCCGTCCGCGGCTTGCTTGAAAAAGGCCGTCCACACCCCAGGGAGCTCCCTTACTTGACCATGTCGCCTACAACTTACCACCGACCGTCTGGAGATATGAGTTCCCACGACATGTTGAACCCCGGAGTGAACCAAAAGTTTAGCCCGGACGTCAAGGCTCACCCAATTCCTGGTGCCGAAAGAGCTTACTCCAACGGAGCGTTGGCCCTTACGGGACGTACCTCTGATGATGAGAAGGGGTCTCCGAATTCCGACTCTTTCTGGAGCCTCATCTCGACGCGGGATCTTCTCGCCCCGGACCTACCTACTCAGTTTAGCGGCATGTATGTCTCTCCTGCTGTGATGCAGGCCATACAAGGCTACGGCTCGTCGCCCCCCGTGACTTCGCAAGACGGTTATCTATCTACCAGCGGTCCTGGGGCCATGGAGGCATACTCGCCCCTCGGGACCTCTCCTCGCTTCGTGCCTCCTCTGCCAACTTACAGCGAAACCAGTGCCGCTCCTCCCCCGTACGGCTCTAGTCCTAATAGCCGCGCAGCTCGTCTTAACCCCGATCAGAACGGTAACGAGATCTCCATAGATGCCACTTGGACCAAGGTCAAGCGTAGCCTCGTAAGCACAATTGTTCTCGACCGCGCCGGTGTGCGGTACGAAGCACGCCCGGAGTTTGTTGCCATCCTTGGCGTGTTGCCACGCGAGCAGATTGAAGAATTTGCCAGACAAAGCGAGGAGATACGGGCCGCTCGACACCGAGCTGCCAGTGCACGGGGCTATTCTCATCCCGCCCCGCCAAGGAGACAGAACTCTGCTGCGCCATACCCAGTTAGCGACAGTGGTAGCGACAGCGACACGGAAGGTAGCTGGACGGAGAGTGATACCTCGGAGGAAACGAGGAACGCCCGCCCCGATCCCAGGGATGCTGTTCTCGATGACGACAAAGGGACAAAGTCGTACCCGTTCATCGTGAATCCGCCTACTGAGAAAGAGGATAAGGCCTCGCCGTCAAGTACTGTAAAGCCTAAGCCGATCCTGAAGAACAAGAACGAAAACCGTGTGCATTTCGGCCCGAACCCCTATGAAACTCCCGCCGACGATGACTCGGATTCGCCGAGGAGGTCAAAAGATCGCGATAACCACCGAGATCGGGATAGAGACCGGGATGACCGGGATGACCGGGATGACCGCGAGAAGCGCAGAAGAAGGAGGCGGAGGGATGAGCACGGTAGAGACCACGATCGCGATCGCGACAGAGATCGGGACCGAGAGAGGGATCGTGATCGCGACAGGGACAGGGACAGAGATAGAGACTCGCATAGGCGGAGACACCATCGGGATCGAGAGGAGAAGCCCAAGCGGAGGTCGAGGGGTGGTGATGCCCTATACGCTGCCGGACTGGGCGGTGCAGCTGCAAGTTTGATGAGCGTGCTTGTCGAGGCGGCCGCCTCGCTTTAATGACTTTTCCTTCAATTTTCATACTTGTCTTGCTACTCACTTCCTATTTATCGCTTATATCTTTTCCTACTCTTTATTCGTTCACGGGGCTGGACGGCTATATATTGGATTTTGACTCTTACTTTTGCTGTTTCGGTTGGCTGGGATATACGATATATATGTATGGTCGAAGCTGGCTCATGTACGAGAAGATGCAACGAAGATAAAAAGACGGACAAGAGTATGCCGCATGCTGTTAGTCATGATTAGATACCCTAAATATGAGGAGCACGAACTTTTTTCTTTCTAGATTCATTACGATTAAACGCTGGATGACACTACAAGTTCTGAAATCTCAAGGGGCACATGATGGTGATGTGAAAAGACATCCAAGTGTAAAAAGTATTACTATGCTACCTATAACGCCCGCCATACCAGCCCGTATATATGAGAAGATGGAGACATTACTGTAGAACTAGGGCATAATCATGATGCTATGCTATCCTGTGCTGTTTGCCCCGGCCTCTATGCCCACAACATGTATTTCTTCAATACTGGCCGTCGTAAAACGGAAATCCAAAAGCAAAACGCCAAAAGCGCAGAACCACTCAACTCGACCTAACCCTCCTCCGCTTCGCCCCGTCCACACCCCCAACCTTCTCGCCCGCCATCCTCCCCAAAATCTGCGCCCTGGCCTCCGCAGCCCCAGGATCATCGTACGCCACCTGCGTCAGCAGCGACTGGCCCTCAGCGGCGTCGGCGTCAGCGCCGTCGCCGTCCTCGCCCTCGACAACGGACACGCTCCGCGTCCTGTTCTCGGCGGAGGTAGGGGCGTCGGAATCTTCGTGCGGGCCCGCGAGCTTGGATAGGGCGGAGGTGGAGGAGGAGCTGGCGGCGCGGCCGAGGATACCACGGCGGCGTCTGTCCTTCGCGGTGGTGGCGGCGGCGGGGAGGGTTGCAGCATCGAGGGGGGTGACGGTGGGGTTGTGGGAGGCTGAGGGGGGTTGGGGGTTGGGGTCGATGAGGGAGGTGAGCTTTGAGGAGAAGGCGAGGACTTGTTGGGCTTGGCGGTGGGCGCGTTCGCGGTCTCGGAGGTGGCGGGATTCTTGGTCGGCGTCGTTGGCGTCCGCGTCTGCTTGTTTCGTTTTGGGTTTGGAGGGCTCCGTGGTGGTGGAGGAAGAGGAGGAGGAGGAGGAGGACTTGTTGGGTTGGGGTTGTTTTGCCGTTGGGAGCAGTTGCTCTTCTTCGTTGGTTTGGTGGTCGTTGGAGGATGATTCAGATAGGGATACGGCGTTCGCGGCTACTTCCTTTAGGGGGCGGGGAGCCGTCACGTCGCCCATGGTGAAGTCATCTCGGTCGTCAAAAATGTGCGTGCGCGCGGTGTGGTACCGCGCCGAAGCGGTCGTAGCAAAGCTCTTGGCCGCCGCATTTTTCTCGGGGCCCTCGTCCTCGAAGGCGTCCACGTCGACGAAGCCGCCAATGGTCTTGACCGGAGGGGGTTCAGACTTTGTCCGCTCCACGGGTTTCGCCTCCGTCGTCTTCTCGAGAACCTTTTGGCCCAGCTCGGGGAACATGTAGCTTACCAAGGGGAGCTTCTCACCCTGCGCGATGCAATCCCACAGCCATTTCTCGCGAACGACGGGAATGCCGTGCTCCAGCGCGAGCCTCAGCTTCTCCTTCCGCACGAGCTTGAGGTCCTTGCATACCAGCAGCGAGGTCTTGCGCCGGAACGTCTCGTCAAAGTGCGCGCCCAGCTGCTGCACCGCCCTGTCCAGGTGGTGTAGGTCGATGCCCGAGAAGCCCGCGCTGCAGATGACGAGATCCTTGAAGCCGGGAAGGGGAAACCAGGGGAACGGGCGGCCGAGGACGTGTGCTTGGGGATCGAGGAGGGACTTGCAGTGGATGCAGCGTTCGATGAAGAATTCGGTCACGACTTGTGGCCTTTCGTCGGGGTTCGTGTTGGCCGGGAGGGAGGAGGGTGATAGCTCGGCGGGGACCGAGGTCGAATCTTGCGGGATGATGAAGAAGCGGTGCCACGGGTGGTACGGGGCGCGAGCCAGGCAGACCTCGTCGAGGGTGCGGCAGACGCGGCCGCCAAGGGCCGTGATCGTTTGGTCTAATATGTCGTACTTGCGCTGGTCAAAGTTGCGGATGTAAAAGTACGACGTCGAGAAGATACCCGCGTCCGGGTTCAACTGCGGCAGAACGGGGGCGGGAACTGCAGCTAGAGCTTGAGGGCCTTGTGGCGCGGGAGCGTCCTGTTCCTGCGCCGGCGCATCGTTCTGCTCGGCCGGCGCCTTGCTGCTCCCGCCGAGGATATCCCCCCACACGGTCTCCCTCTGCGAACTGAGCTTCATGCTCGCCGTCTTCCTCAGCTTCCTCGTCGGCTCGTCGGCCTCCACGAACGAGTTGAGCATTCTCTGCCTCTTCCCCAGCGCCGTCTCGGGCTCGTCGCACGCGCCCTTGCCGCGCACCTCGGGCGGCAGCAGCGGGTCGTAGTACTTTTCGTCGAGGATCATGCCCCGCTCAATGGTCTGGTCCAGCCACTCGAGCGAGACGACCTTGAGGCCCCATTTGCGCGCTGCCAGGTATTTTTGGCCCTCGGGCTTGGCGACGATGAGGTGTGTGCATCTGCGGTTGAGCTCGCCCGAGTAGTCGGCGCCATTGGAGGTGATTTTCTCCTGGAGACTCGTTCGTTCCTCGACTGTCGGCGTGTTAGTTGAAAAAGGGGTTGGGCACGGGAGGACAAGAAGGATGAGAAAACTCACGGTTGAGAAAGCCCGTGAGGCAGACCATGAGCCTCTTTCGCCTGGGGGGTTCCTCATTGTCAAAGGACGAAGCGTCATCTCCGCCGGTTTCCAGGGGGAGTAGTTGCCACGCCTTCTCTAGGGCTGCGAAGTCGATGGGCGCGTCCTCCCTCCATAGGCGCGTGAGTGCTTCTATCCACCCGGCGTCCATGGCCTTGACGTGAGCGAGGGACTTGGCGGTATGGCGGTACTTTGCCGTGTCATATTCGCCGACGAGAAGGTGGGTTACGTCGACGGTGAGATCTCCCGTGAACACGCCGCCGAGGTTCGTTGTCTTTTGTTCAATATCTTTCTGGAACAGGGCGAGAAAGAACGGGTTAGCGGGGCGCGTCAGGTTCAAGACGGGGGAGCTCTAGCCATGCAAAGCTCTGTATGGAGGGGTAGGAGGCGTACGGTCTCGTTAGGTGGGATGCTCGTACAGCATACGACCACGCCCTTCAAGGGCTTGGAGGGGTCGAAGGCCACCGGAGCTTCATCGGCGGACTCGGGGTCCATGGCGGGAGGGGAGCTTCGTGGCGGATCAGAGGGAGGAGGAGGGAGTCTGGAGATACTGCATGCTGCAAGGTGGTGTTATTCCCGTTCCTCCCGATATTAGAGAGAAAATTCGTTGAGCGTGTATCGTTTTTCTTTTTCTTTTTCTTTTTTTTCTTGGGTCGCAGTGCTGCCTGCGAGAACGCGACTTGACGTTGTGGGCAGCGCGTTTGTTAAGCGTCAAAGCATAAAATCCGTCTAGGCTTCCAGAACGATTACCGACAACGCCATTGGCTCAAATATGTCAACTGTCAACACCTGCAATCTCACATAAGCACCATCATGATGCCGGCACAGTGGGCGGACCACGCAGCATACCCATGATTAGTCGGGTCGGAATCGGGCGATGACCTCGACCGAATCGGTGGTGGATCGCCCTAGTTCCTTGTGCGATTGGAGGCGCCCCAGTGAGCCAAATGACCCTTGATGAAGTCATGCAACACACTTCTGAGCTCCGACCGGGGGGCTCCGAAAGGAACCCATGAAAGTGATCAACTTCTGTTTCTGGTTGTAGCTCCCTGCTCCACGACCCATCCCTGTCCTCAGACTAATATGAAATGGGAACCAGATGCAGAATAAGCCTGAATCTGACCCCCACGATAGCCAGCCTGCTTTCCAGCTTCCCCTCCCCTGCCTAACCAGATGGGGAAGCGAGGAGGGAAGGGAGGAGCAGAGAGTATTAGTCTCGTGCTTTGCTGTCGCCTCGAGACAAAGGATCTACCGGTGGTGTTGTAGTGGTTTTAGCACCAAACTGCTTGTGACGATACCTTTTGGTTTCGAACTTGGTAGGGGGTAATATATGCTTCCATTATTACGATTTAGATGAAGCTTTAGTGGAAGCGAGGCATGTTGCAGTTGTCAAGCGGCCAACGGGCAGCGTAGCACTATATTCCCATAGTGGTCTTGTTTCTCGCGATGCACCTTCCTACACCCAAACTTTGGGTTAGATTCCTGCTTTTGCGAAAGCTGCCAGATTGACAAGGGGAGCAGAGCAGCCCAGCCCAGCCCAGTCCAAAAAGAATAAAAAGAAAATTGAAGAAAAAAAGGCCTGGACGTGAATACACCACCGGATCTCCTCTTCTTTCTGTTCTCACTTTCCTCCTCCGCCCCTCCCTTGTTCCTGCAAGTCCAGCCGCGCTGGGATCGGGACGATTAGCAGGGTGCGCGTTTTCCAATATGAGCCGCCAAGCAGCCGGGCGATTACCATCATCTGCACACCTACTGGCCGGAATGACCGCCGGCCAGCAGCGAAGAAGGAGGGCGACACAACAGCCACCGGTGGCACGCATGGTCGAATAGCCTGACCCCAAACGCAAGTAGCAGCACAACAGCAAGAGGCAAGCCGTGCCGCTCCTGCGACCTCGGCGCAGCCAGTCGCTTCTTGTTGCGGGCTTCCCTCTTGCTTTCCTCTGAAATTAAGATTTGCTGCGTACAGGAGTTTTAAGCGAAGGGTGTGTTGGTGACGACACCCATTTTTTCTTGTCTCAGGGTAGTGCTTTGCTGGCAAGTGGCACAAGAGCTCACGGGCTGGAACACGAAGAGACAAGCGTGACAATGAGCGAAGACTCGGATTTCTGGACTGCAATTCGAATCCGTATGTTCACCCTACTTGTCTTCTCTCCCCTACTGCTGTCGCCTTCGTCTCTAGTGGTATCAACAGTTGGCAAGGTGAATTGCTTCTGTGTCATCCACCATCCTGAGGAATCTGGCCTGTGGCCCCAGTCTCGTTTGATTGCGAGTTACGCCGAATGCCGATTCGTGGAGATCCCGTGCGTTTTGCGTTATGTGAGGCGAGGAGAGCAACAGGGGGAAAGCGTGACCTTTTGTTGGTATTAATAAACCCTTTTTTTCCTTTTTTATTTTATGTTTTATTTTTATTTTAGAAATTAGTGTCTGGCGTAGCAGTCACAACAGATGGAGGAATGGCAGCGAGCGGCATCGCAGTTGATCGTATCGCATCGTACATAAGTGGATCCAAGATGGGGGGAGTACCTCGTATGTTGTGTGTCCTTGAAGCCCGTCAAAGTCCAGCAGCCATACCTTCGTAGAGTCAGTGGTCAATGGTTACCGCCTGAGAGCGGGTCTCGAGTGGTGTGTTGCTCCCTGCTAGTGCTGGCAGCATGGATTGGAGAGAGCCTCTCGGTATCGAGAACGGATGAGTGCAACCCTTGTACTGGGGAATCCCGGCCACCCTTTCCCCTCATCTGTCGTTACTTTCGCTAAAAGCTCCACCGAGAGCTCCATGTAGCGAGTACTCTAATCGTAGCCTGTTGAAAGCATGAAAGAATTGTATATCGACTTCCATATGCACAGTCACGACCGATGACGACGAACAAGCAACGAAAACCTTTGGACCCTGGTCATCGCCCCGGCCGCGAGCAAATGACGATGCGCCCAAAGCGAGCGCCCTGCATCAAAAGAAGCAAAGCAGCTTGACAAGACAGCACCTGGTCTGGGGTACAATCCGTTCAACGAAGCTCCCTCACCACCACTTTCTCTGCAAGCTGGTCTCTTCTGATGCTTGCTATTAGCTAGGCCTTTGCATCTCGTTTCCACTCCTCTATTAACTGATGTGTTCCGTGGCTGCATCTTTCTGCTTCTATTAAGCCCCAGCATTGGCTACCAGGCCAAAGGACAGGCGGATTGGGAGACTCGGGCATGGGGGAACGCTTCCAAGCAATGAGATGAGTGCTTGGCTGACTTGTATTATCCCCTCCCAAAATGCTTCCCCCGGGCCCCAGCCTAGAAGCTGCATTCGACCTTCCCTGTTATTTATGCACCGCGAAGAGACAGGAAAGGGGTCGGGATCGATGGGGGAAACAGACAGGGTGCAGCCAGCGAGTTAGCGGACTGTTGAAGCGCGTGTCTGAAAAGAAAAAAGACGGGCAGCTTGCTTGCTGCTGGCTGTATTTGAGACGACGGAGATGCTCAAAGCCGCCTTTGGACGAAGCTGCGCCTGCACTGCCTGGAAAATCCTGGTGGCCAATCTGCAGACTGTAGGTAGGTGACTGCCTGCTGATGCTCTTGCCGGCTCACCTTTGCCTTTTTTTCATTTTTACTTTACTCTCTGCTGTGCCGTGTTTCTGCTTTCTCTTGCTCTTGCCTTTAAACTTGCACTTACACAGCGGCAAAGGCAGACTGCTCATGGACCCCCGTCCCTCGTCTTCCCGAGTAATTTACTCCTACGTGTTTCCTGTCCTTTCTCTTTGAATTATTACTGGCATGTGTCCTCGTATTCCCCAGGGCTTGCAGAACGTTAAAGCGAAACCTGCCCTCTACAGGTAATAATGTTCCTTCCAATTGAAGCGCTTAAAGCCTCGCCAACAGTTGAGCCAGAGTGTTTCTCACCTGTGCGTTCCCCTTTTAAGAATATTATACTTCGTACGAGGGGGGCCTGTTGCCCTTGGCCCCGCTGTTTTTACTACAAGTACGCCCATTCCTCTCTTGTGTTCCTGTCGACGAGTACAACGCCCAATCTCTCTGGTTGCCATCGGCCTGTATCCGGTTTCTCCACATCACATCTCGATCTCAAGTAGTGCCTTGAAAGCCAAGTACAACCGTGGATGGTCTGCCTATTCTTCCTGCACATCGAAGGTGGTTCAAGGTTGTTGGGCTCGGGTGTTTCTACCGAAAGCCTCCACCCCAGGCTGCCCTAAAAATGCCGCCGCTCACCTCCAAGTACAAGGAGAATTATATTGTGCATCAGCTATCTCTAGCCAGCACTATCACAGCCTGGCTGTCGTGAAGTCGCGACAGCCGCCAGCCAGCGCCAGGCTAGTTCGGCCAGGGGCGCGGGCCTGGGTATGCAACGTCGCCGAAGCTTACTCTCCGGGGCCCGTTTCGTAACCACGCAGAGGCATTGATCACTTCCTGTTCCGTCTGTTGGAGGATCGGGCTGATATTTTAGTGGCACGCCAGCTGTGTCTTGCCAGCTGCGCAATATAGCCAGCGTCTGCGAAGTCTGGACTGCATATTGCCGAGCGATGTACGTACAGCGAAGCGCGTGGGAAATTGAGGCAGAGGAGAAAGAAGGTCTCGCCGTTGGGGAAACGCAGGCGGTTGGTTTCCTTTGATTCGCCGTCTCCGTGTCCGGGCTTTTTGTGTATTAGAGTCGGCCTGGAATGAAGACCCGCTAGAGTACGTGCAGTTGACGCGGTCTTGGGCAGGATCGATAGATTAGCGGATTTAGTACGATGTTTAGGCTGGCAATTGATGGTTTTTAGGTGAGGGCGGGACGGACGGGAAGTGCACATGCCTCCCGACTGGCGCGAGGACAGGGAACCTACTCTTAGCGTTTCAAGGTGAATATGTCCATCATTTTCGGGCACTTGAGTTGGAGAAACCTGACCTGCTTTCACGTACTTATCGCTGGAGCCATCAATGACCAACACTGGATTTTGCTTCACAATTTTAGTTTTTGGCCAGCATGTCCCTCGTCACAAGTACTCGCAGCCATCAATGATGGATCATCTCCTGTAACACCAACTACCTATTGTAATCTCCACCCCCGGATGAGAAATACTCCGAGTACTTGAGGCCAGCCCAGGTGTCAAGCTGCCTGCTTCCAGCACCACAGCCAGCTAGCCGGCCTAATTCAACCTTCGGGACCTTGTCATCCTGTGGCTGGTCCATCCCAATGGATTCCCAAGGTTGTACAGCAGCCAGCAAGACGGATCAATCCATTGCTGGCTCTGAAGCACTGCACTTTCTGGCCAGCCAGCTGTACTACAGCCAGCATATCGTAGCCAGCAGGAGCCATTCCAGAGTGCCACCCGCACAAGCTGGCGGCGTTGCTCTTTTCTCTCCTGTGGTGCAACTCTCACACATCCACTGATCACTTTTCCACCATTCTGTTACCTTGTTGATCCCCTGTCAGCTTCAGTCGCCCTTTATTTAACGTTGCTTCTTCTGCTTCTTCTGTCTCTTTGGCGGCCACCCCCGGCCAATCCAACGTGTCTCGAATCCCTTCGGATCCTCCGATGCTTCCATGCTTGCCATGCTCCCCCATTTAAGCATGGGAAAGAAGGAAAAAAAAAAAAAAAAAGGAAATCGACATGGGGTGCATTTGATGCCCGCCAAATCACCCTCCTCCTGCACCTGCATCTTGTTTTTTTTCTCAGAATCGTTGCGCCACAGACGAAGCCTCCCCATCATCCTCTTCTAACCATCGGCAAAGGTCTGCCCGATCTCTGCCCGTCTTCGTTGAATCCTCTCCCATCCCTCCCCCTCTTGTGGTTGATCAGATCGCCTCCTTCCCCCCCTCCTTTCTGTTTCCGTGGCCAGCTCCGTTGCCGGCTTGATCTACAAGTACAAACATTGAACATCTCGGAAGCGCTGGCGAAGCAATGGCCCTCTCTTCCGTCCAACGCCCGCAGTGCCGGGATCCTTTACTTTTTAGCGTGATTCCCGACATTGAAGAAGCTGTTGCAGTGAACTTGAGGTCCTGACCCGAAACATGGAACCAGGTCCTGTCGTTTCCCTTTCCCCTCCCTCAGGCTGAACCTGGGATATTAAAAAAAACCCCGGATCGGATTTATTGGCGTCTTGGCGCCTGGGTCTTTTTTCATTGATTTTACGAAGGTACACGCCTCCCCTTACGTCGGGTGTCTGTTCAGTGGCGCTCTCACTCTTCACCACCACAAAGTGCACACGAATGGAGCTACACAACCCCCCCTCCCCCGGTTCTAATTGACTCCACCCGATAGATGGGGGGCAGCAGAGGAAAAGCCCAGCTTCTCCTGCCCACACCACCAACTGTCCAGGGTTATCCAAGTAGAGTTGTACTGAGGCTGCGATGGGAGTGGGTTCCAATGGCCAGCCAGCGATTTTGACTAGTGTGTGTCGTGTGCCTGCCCCACCTGCTGGCCAGGCCAGTCCGGATAGTCCATTCCAAACACTACGCCTTTTTTGTTTTACCTTTCTTGTTGCTGCAGGTCGTTCGGACATGTTGATGGGTCCCGGCGGGAACGGTATGACAACGAATCCCCACAAAAAAAGGTCTGATGTTCGACACTCGCTGCCTGTTCCGAGGCTAGCGCGAGCGGCTGTGAGGTGCTTTATTTGGGGTTGTGCGGCGAATTCGAAGCTCATTTGATCGTTCCAGCATCTCAAAAAGAGGGTCCAATTGCCCTTTTTGAAGCTAGTTCCTTTACGTATTCAGGTGAGAGACTGAGATGAAGAGGAACAAGTGAGAGAGAGAGAGAGGAAGAGAGGGAGCGGATGCATGAGCCGATCAGGACAAAAAGGCCTCAAACGCGAATTAATTCGCTTCAGGCTGCTCCACGAGACCAGATCCGAGGCTTGACTTGTAAACTATCAGTTATTGAGCCTCTTGGCCGTGCCCTGCTTGGCCTGCTGCTTTTGGTTGGTCTTGGATCTGCCGCCTGTTCCAAAACTGGATCCATTGCACTGCTCGGATGGGGAAAGAGCGCTGCATGAGGGGTCTGATACTTTGATGCGATGGCGATGGGGTCCAAAGGCCAGCAAGAAGCCAGCGTCGTTGCTTGGGCCACTTAGCACCAGCTGATCAGCGTCTTGTCTTCTCCTTCGCCAGGCGCGCCCCCCCAGAATCACCGAGTTCTATTATAATGCACATGCATCTCGATCTGTCTGGAGGTCGGACAAGGAGCCCTTTGTCGCCACTGACCTGCGTCCACGTCTTTTGGTAATGTTTTATTTTATTTTATTTTATTTTCCTTTTTTTTATTTTTTCCCCCTTCCTCTCCTTGGGCTCTCTATATACCAATACTTGGCTTTCTAAAGCTTCAAAGGAGACCTGGGGTAAGACGAACCCTGTCTGCTCACTTGCGACAATGTTCTTGCTCTGTGCCTGTCTGGTGGTTCGCCCAATCCCACTGCTTCCCACCGTACGACTATTGCCCACTAGTGGCCAAACCCTTGCCACCGCAGATGCTCGCTGGTCGCTGGCTGCTCGCGCACACACCCCGCCAGCCCAGCGATGCTGGCGAAGTGCCTACTAGTGCTGGTTGGAACCAGTGGCTTTCCACTACTCCTCCGTCTTTTGCCATATTACTGTCGACATGCTGGCTGTGAAGTGAGATCAACCCATGAGAACCCAGACTGCTTGGCGTAAACTGCTACCGCACTGCATTGATGGAGAACCGGAGTCGAATGCACGACGTCTTTCTCCAGACCTGAGGTCGTGCCTCCTCCGGTCTGTCCAACCAGCCATCGTGTCTTGACTCGCTTCCAAGGTTGTCCATGCGGCACAGGATTACTACACACCTGTAGACTTTTGTCCCCCTCCCCCCCCTTTTCTCCTTTCTCGTTCCCCCATCCCATCCCATCCCATCTTGAAGCCCGAGCAAACCGGATGATGGCGAAAGACCTGGGGGTTCTTTTTGTCTGCAACCCGCGGAACCACTCCAAGTGACGCCAGCCCTGCATCTCCACCCAATCCCCGATACCGCGTCCTTGGGTTTACAGCTTCCTGCCGTGCACGCGCGCCCCTCCCTCCCATCGTCAATGTTCCGTCTCCAATCTACCTGTCCATTTGGCTGGCCATTTGAATCCATTGCCTGCCAGCCATCAATCTTTCTCTGCACCTGGGAAGGCACAACCACACTCGCAGAGCCGAACCCTCCCCCACCGGCCGGGTAGTTCCCCGCTCCCCCGTCCTCATCGAGTTTCTTTCATTTTTTTTCTTCTTTCTTGTTTCCCTCTCGTGTCAGATCCAGGGGACGAAGAGGGGTGTCTGGGGTGATTGTGATCACTCATCTTTGTAAATTGATTACCTTCTCTCTCTCTCCCACCCCTTTTTTGCACTCCCCTTTCCCCTGGCATTATTCTCCTCCTCATATTCTGCCCTTTTCTTTTGTCAAGGAATGAGGCTGAGGAAAAATGCGGTTTTCCTCGGAAGCGGGGACGGGGGGCTTCACTCGTAAAAGGCAGAGAATGCGAAAATAGGCGAGGTGGAAATGCTTAGCCAGCTAGGTATTAACAAGGGGTGCTGCCCTCAGTGTTCCATCTCCCGGTCTCGATCTCCCCTTCCCGCTTCCTCCGGATACAAGTAGTTTACAAGCATGCACCCCCAACTTACAAGTGGTCTACTCTGAATATGTCCAAGTGCCAGTGCGCGCAGCCCATTTCCAAAGAAGACAAAAAGGGCTGAGCCTGGAAACTATCCTCGAGGAACCACCATTTTCTTCTTCTTATTCCTACCACCACCACCACCACCACCACCACCACACCACCAACATTGAACCCACCCCCTTCGATCTTCCCTCTTTAACCCCCCTTCCCTTCACTTTGGTGTGCCCTTCGGTGACCCCCATCGGAAGCTGACCGTCCTTGTCCTTGTACTGATTTCCGACCTGTAGCGGCACACAATCCGCCTTCTTCCCCCCCCAATCTTCCCTTCCCCTTCCCATATCCAGTCTGAAGCTCCCCACCACCCGCCGTTTCTCGCCTCTTCGCCCTTTTTTCGTATGCCCGACTTCCCTTTTTTGTCGTTTACGTCTACTCGTTTTTACCACATACGGAGAAGAAAAAGGCAAAGTTGTACACGGCCTACCTTGTCCTGCTTGTCACAAATCCTCCCGACCATCTCTCTTCCCCCCATCCCCATCTTTCCGGGGCACGACTCCTGGTCTCCCCCTCCTTGGTCCCGCCCCCCAAACTGGCCGGGTTCCTTGTACGAAGTAATTACCACTTGCGACCCTAGTCGTTCGGGTACCGAAGAATGGGTAAGAACCGGAAATAAGAGGAGACATCGGAGGGGGGCTCCAAAGAGAATGAAAGTAGTAGTATTAGAGCCAGAGAGCGAGAGATCGAGCATCAGAAGTGGTGGGGAAACTAGTTTAGGAAGCTTGGTCTAATATTCATCTCGTACTCGTAGCATACTACAAGTATACATAGAAACCTTGCCACTTTGTCGAGGTCTCGTGTCACATCTCTCCAGTTCCCAATCTCCCTTCCTCTCCTCCTCTTTCCCTCTAGTCTCTCTCCAACTACTTACACGGCGAAGGCCCAAACCTCCAATTAGCTGAAGAAGGGGCGTGAGTGCGGGAAAAAAAAAAGTAAGAAAGAACATAAGAAACGGATAGCGTCGCGACTGTGGGAAAGCGAAGACAACGGTTGATGCTTCCTGCCCAATCCTGAGGCTGAGGCTTTCCTGTCTTTGTTCGCTGTCCGGGTTTTTCATTCGCCTTTGCTTTTTCTTCATCTTTCAGAAACAGATCGAGAAAGGAAAAGAAAAAAAGCAGAGCTTTCTCTCTTTTTTTTTTTTTTTTTTTTTTTTTTTTTTTTGGGTTTGTTTTGCGCCCTGGCGGTTTCTAAATCATACCTCTCCGAAGAGGCCAACGGTTTCCCTTGGTCGGAAAGGCTGCTGGCTCTGCCCAATAGCTGGCTCGCCGCCCAGGCTTCGGCTTCTCTCCCTCGTCAGCCAGCTGGCTGCTGGCTACTTGTAGCTTATTAGCTTTCCCCATCGAAACGGGCCTGGCGGGTGGTGCACGGCGCCCCGTGCTCTAATACCCCGACCAGCTGGCGACGATCCCTCACTCGCGCCCGCAAAGCAAGCCACCGGTCGACTCGACACGAACAAGAAAGCGACCAAGGAAAGGCCGAACGAGATTAAACCTCTTGGTCATTGTCGAGGGCGCGACCGAGAGAGGCACCGGCGAGAGAAGACAACCCTCCTCCGACCGAATCGCCAAACTTCCGAACGCGGATGCTTTCTGGGGTCTTTTGCCCCGGCCGAGTCGAGCGAATTAACAGTCCGCCGACGTCTCGAACGACTTCCCCAAAAAAGCCCACCCACAGTTCCCGCCTGTGCCCGGTAGTATTAGTACCTCTCAGAACAGACATCTCGCCCAGACCTGGACCCAGACCCAGACCCTTGATACCTCTCTCAATTCAATCACTCCCTCCACCTCCAGGCTTCTCCAGCCCATCAGATTCAACCCATTTCCTTTCCCTGTCGTCTCGCTTGCCTCTCTCTTCCCAGCGACTTGGGTCCCTCCTTTTTTATTTTCTAATCCCCTCCGCCAATCCATACACGCCCCCCCCCCCGGGTCGTGAACCTTTTCCATTCTCTCCATTCCCCACCTTGCTGCACCCATTCCCAATTTCACCCCCCCCTTCCCCCGGGTCTGGCCCAGAGTTGCAGAGTTAACACTCGACCCCCTTCAAAAATCGTACTTTGGGCACACGACCAAAATCCATAATTGCCCCCTTTTAACACACCCGATCTCCTCTCTCCGCCTCCCTCATCTCGAGTCCCATCACACACACACTCTCAATCCGACCACACACGAACCTCTAGCCAAACAGGGTCTCGACTTCCTACAAGGACCATTCCGATTACAATACCGAACCGGCATCACCCCCGCGAAAAGAAACCAGCAAAAGTCCAAATAATTGCTTCTCTGACGGACCCCGTCCTAGTTTCGTCTCTTTAAATAAAACGAGTAGGCTAAAACTGAGTCCGGCTCGAAACCGTGAATGTCGACTATTCCCCAATAAGGCATGCGGGGGCGTCCCTGTGGCCCATCACCACCACTGAACAAACACGCCCGAGTGTCGTATCCGCTCCTCTTTCGCTTTGGTCTCTCGCCTTGATTCCTGCCACCCCTCTTTTAAATAGAAAGCCGAGACCGCCTTTTTGCAATCCCTCGAATCCCCCTCGAAAAACGCTTAAATGCCTGCTGCAGTCATGGGTGTCGACATAAGTGCCCTTCCTCCGATCCAAGCAAAGCCGTTACGACCGTGGTGCACCTATCGTTCACGATTCGATCGCCATGGGCCAAGCTCGACCGATTCGTTTCGTCCTGGTCCTGTGCAGCTAGATGCTGAGTGGTCGACGCCGAGGAGCCATACTTGCGGGGCGCTTTGTCTCGGTCCTAGCGACATCTTCAAGGCCGTCTCGCAATCCACCGCCGTCGCCATCTATGTCGAGATCGAGGAGTCTACCGCTTCTCTCGCCCTAAGACATCCGATGCCTACACGGACAGGCCTCTCTTCTTCGTCTTCGACACCGACTTCATCCAAATCTTCCGAATCTTCCTCAGTCCTCGATATCCCTCACCGTGTGCGGTTGCCATTTTCCGATGCGAAACACCGCTTCACCTTCAAGCCTTCCGATCCGCAAACCAAATCCTCTTTCACCTTCCGATACGACACTTCCACTTCCGCAAGGCCGAATCTGAAGCGAGCGAGATCCGCCGCCGATGTCGATGGGCCCAACACAGCCTCTCTCAGCTGCAAGAAGCGCCGGTTAAGGCTGCAACTCATCACGAGCCGTCTCTCCCAACCTTTCTCATTACCCGCCACACACATTCTCAACCGGGAAGGTCTCGCCAATGGTGACAAGCGCTTCCTTAAGATGGCCACCCATGCCGAAATGGTCAGGCGTGGCCTACACGCCAATCACTCGGCCGCTTCTTTCCGACGCTTTGCCACCCTCAACCTGACGAGGGCCCGTCTAAAGGACTGCAGTTGGACCGAGCTGAGCAACGTACTGACGCGTACCGTTGTGGGGCGAACGGAAGCAGGTCCGAACACATCTCCGTCTCCGTCTCCTTCGTCGTCGTCTCCACGCACTCCTAGTCATCGCCCTGGTGGTATTCCGCTAAACTCTATACCGAACCCTAGAGTCATGGTGCGGTCACCTCAGCTCCAGCAAAAATTGCAGGGTCTCCCCGTGCCCTCGCTGGAGAGTAACCGCCGCCACGGGCCAATGTCGCCGCCGACTTCGCCGCTTGCTCGAGAAATCGATGACTCGCCGGATGACGACTCGAGTTTTCGGGACGAAAGGCGAAGTATCTATGACGACGAAGACAATGATTGCGAGGCGTTTCCGTCTGCAGATCATGATAGTCTCTATGACGACTCGGATGACCCCGAGGATGTGTACTCCGACTTCGGTGCCATATTCGGGCAGGGCTCCGGTGCGGTGGCTGACAGCGACGACGGGCATTCATTTGAGGAGTATCTCGACGAGCTCGACGGTATCTCGTGGGCGGTAAGGTCGGTGTAATAAAAAGAGCACCCCTTGTTTCAGGGGGGGCCGCAAAAGCATACTCAGCGATGTGTTGTTTGAGTGTTATGATATCATCGGCCATTTGGTGGGATTTGGAGTTGGTGAGGATCCTTTGCTTCATCTTGCCTATGTGATATGCATCGTGAGATGTTTCTTGACAGTTATCTTTATCCGTTATTCTTGTGCGTGTATTGGACTCAGATCATGTTGCATGGCGTTGGAGCTTCTTGTTTTTCAACCCGTCTTGACATGGGATTGGGGCGGAGGCAAATTTGAACTGGAATTCGGAATAATATTGGAGCCAGGCATGTTTTCTAAGGGACAGGGACCATATGGGAAAGGGAACATGGAACCTTGGGC
Organism: Lomentospora prolificans; assembly: GCA_029532625.1. Classification (NCBI taxonomy): domain Eukaryota; kingdom Fungi; phylum Ascomycota; class Sordariomycetes; order Microascales; family Microascaceae; genus Lomentospora; species Lomentospora prolificans. The sequence goes on along the minus strand of JARFXM010000008.1, from coordinate 191,143 downwards.
GGTTTTCTTTGATAGTTTCTTGTTTTGTTTCTGGTTGCTGCTCTGTGTTGGTTCGAAGCTATGGAATTGGAGAGGGGCCCGGCCGAATCTGTATTTCAAGACGGCCTTCCCCCATCTCACACCGTTTTGTTTCTGTGGAAAGGATCTCTGAGAAACGAACGAAACGATGTTGAGAGACTTTTTCTTGTGCAGGGCTGGGATTGGGGTCTTGTGCGGGTTGAAGGGCAGATGGATGCAAGCAATCCCAAGGGAATGAATAGCCAAGCGCATCGTTGTTTCCAGATCTGTTAGCGACCGAGAGCTGAATTGAACGTCAACCGTCCTCTGTTCAACCAAGTCTCTGTTAGGCTTGTGAAGACTTAAGATTGTGTGAACACGTGCTCACTTGCTGTGTTGTCTCCCTTCAGTCTGCTTTATGCACTCTGAAGTTTGGCAGCGCGGTCGCGTGCGATATCACACATTGCCTGCGGGAGTATGTAAGTCGGTTAATTGATCGGAGAGAGGGATGCACCTATTGGGGAACGGCGTGTCCTACCTGGATACCCTCTTGTTCTTCGAGAGAGATGTCGCCTCGGGCGATCCTCTCTCTCATGTTCTCCATGATGACAGGTCTCGGCCGTCCATTGACAAAGACGACATACCGTAGCCCGGGAAAGGTCCTTTCATACTCGGCGTTCAGGGCCGCAAGCTCAGAGCCGTCGCCGGATTGCAGCTGAGCCTGCTCCGCCGCAGACTGGGCGCTCTCAACCTTTTTAGCCCCAAGACGAGGGTGGGAGCCCAAAATGGAGTGCAGCTTGGCGAGGGCATCAGGGTCCTCAGAGGTGGAGCGGAGCGCAGAAAAGACGGCGTGCGCGTTGGTGATAAAGTCGTCGTAGGAGGCAAACTCCCGCTTTTGAAGGAGAGGAAGGAGAAGTTGATGGATGACAGGGCTGGGCTCGAAGAGAAGGTCAAGAATCTCGGTCTGCACAGCAGGGGAGAGTCGGGGGAGGGATGCGATACTGGGCAGTCGTGCGGGCGCAACGGCGGCCATCCTGGTTGTTTGCCGACTGATAAGGGAGAAGGAGGGATTGTGAGTGGGTGGCTCGAGTTTGCCTGGGGGGGGCCCTGTGGATAAGGCCCGAGATAAAGGGGAATTTTTAGGAGTGCTGGGAGGACCTTCTGTTTAAGGAACGGCTGTAAAAGGGGAGGGACATGGAATATGAAAAGTACAGAAATAAAGCAATGTGCAGGATAGGGAAAAGGACTGGTTTCAAGCACTTTCTTGTTTAGGGCCTGGATAAAACAAAAAAAGGGCTTTCGCACGCAAAAGTGGGCTTGCGAACGATGGGCTATCAGAGACTCTTTGGAGTACAAGGCCAGTGACGCGATTTGGAGATAAATGAAACAATGAGCGGGCGTTCGAAAGATAAGGAACCTGCAGCTGAAAGACCCACTTGTGGCACTGAACAGCCGGCAACAGCCGTGGTGCCCCTCCAGCTAGCTTGCAGCTGGCGCACAGCTGTCGCGCTACTCTACAGCTGCCAGAGCAATCCTTGATTTTTGCGATCCCAGCCTCAAATCACCACACGCTCAATGCGAACCCACGTCGAGAGGTGTAGCCTTGTCGCGTCATCAACTTTTCCATCAACCCCAGCTCCTCACCTGCCACCCGAGCTCCCAATCAATTGAACATCCGCATACACTATAATTGGAAGTCCGATACAGGAGTGACAATGTTCTGCGCAAGTAAGGCCTTGTCCCGGCTTTTGTCTCGTGCCCCTCTCCCTTGTTTGGATTTTGCTGACGGCTCCCTCTAGTCTCTGGGGAAGCTCCCCAGGAGCCTGTCCTCTCCAAGAAGTCTGGTAAGTAGTCCATTTTGTTTTTCCTGGTCTGGTAAATGGGTGTAATAGAAGCTTACGTCCTTGTGCAGGTGCCGTGTACGAGAAGCGACTCATCGAGCAGTACGTAGAGCAGCACGGCACCGAACCCGAGACGAACGAAGCCCTCACCCTCGAAGACCTCATCCCCCTCAAGACCTCCCGCGTCGTCCGCCCCCGCCCCCCGACGTTAACCTCGATCCCTGCCCTCCTCGCAACCTTCCAGAATGAATGGGACTCGGTAGCGCTAGGCACCCGCACCTTGATGGAGGAGCTGGCGCGAACCAGGGAAGAGCTCAGCACGGCGCTGTACCAGAACGATGCGGCGAAGCGCGTCATCGCTAGGCTTACGAAGGAGCGGGATGAGGCGCGCGATGCGCTTTCCAAGGTCACCGTCTCTGCTGGCGGAGGTGTCAACGGTGATGACATGGCGATAGATTCGGTACAAGGCCTCTCGGAGGAGCTTGCAGCCAAGGTGGACGAGACTCACCAAAAGTATGTTACTTCTCCCCGTGCCATCGCTTTTTGTTTGTTTCCGCTGGCATTCTAACTGTTTCAAAGACTCTCCAAGAGCCGAAAGAAGCGACCGGTTCCCGATGGCTGGGTGACTGGCGACGAGGTAGCCGAGTTCACTACCGAATCTTCGACGTCCCTCCCCTTCTCGCACGTCACTGCCCTCACAGTACAAGAAGACGGAACCTATGCGGCGATTTCGTCGGTTCAGGGCGAGACCGCCATCTTCTCGGTTGATGAAGGCAAGGTAGAGCGACAGCTGGCTGTCAACGAACCCGTTACGGACGAGATCTGGACCGGAACGAAGCTTGTTGTCTCCACGGCCAAGGGCTCCGTCAAGATGTACGATAGCGGCCGAGAGGTTGCCTCTCTCACCGAGCACGCTGGAGCTGCTACGGCGCTTGCGTTGCATCCTTCTGGCGAGTTTGTGGCATCTGTTGGTGTAGATAAGCTCATCGTCTTCTACGATCTCCAATCCCTTACTCCTGTTGGCCGCTGCTACACGGATTCTGGTACGACCCTTCTGCATTGCTCGCCTTTTTTTTTTTTTTTTTTGAGTCTATGCTAACACTATCACAGCCCTCACGACATGCGCATTCCACCCCGATGGCCACCTCTTTGCCGCCGGTACTACAACCGGCGACATCAAGCTCTTCATGACCAAGACCCTCGAACAAGCCGCAGTATTCTCCCTCGGCGTGCCCCTCCAGGCCCTCGTCTTCTCCGAGAACGGCTTCTGGTTTGCCGCCACCGCCAAGGGCCAGACCACCGTCACCGTCTTCGATCTGCGCAAGGAGGGCGATGCCGCTAAGGCTAAGGTCCTCGAGATTGGCGGCTCCGTGCAGTCGCTCGCGTGGGACTATAGCGGCCAGTTCCTGGCGACGGCTGGCGCCAGCGGTGTGACTGTGCAACAATACGCCAAGAGCTCCAAGTCGTGGTCGGAGCCTTTGAGGAGCTCGTTCGCGAGCTCGGGGATCCGGTGGGGTGCTGATGGAAAGAAGTTGGTGGCTGTTAATACAGAGGGTGTCGTTACTGTTCTTGCTGCCAAGGAGTAGAGGGAGGGGGTGCAAAACAATAGGAGAGGCGTACAGTTTGTACAGTTTTTAATTTACTATCGGGGAACAGCTTCTCTTTTTTTCGAGATATAAAAAAGGGTGTTGGAACGCAATGGGTGTAGAATAGCGCCTCTCCAAGGACAGAACATTTTTAAACATGAATTGCCAGGCTTCTGGCTGCGATATGTGGTTACCTACTTGCAAGGTTCTATGCTGCTTGTTAGACTCTACCTAAAGTTGATCAATTCATTTGGTGCGGATATCACTGGCGGATACAGTTTGCATTGCTGAATGTGTGGTGACTCCCCAGAGTGATGCTCATCAGACCATCAATTGATTGATACAACTTTAAATGGACCGGCCCATGCCTGTATCATGATGGCGGCATTTGCTGGACTCAATGTGTTGCCATTGCCAGGCCGCCTGCCGCGTCCGCTAGTCGGCCGGAAATAGAAACATTACATTGTGTGGATTGTGATGTCATGAATACTTTTGACATTTCAAAACCATGCATCGCCGATTTTCGCTGGTAGAAAACTTAACATGGAGGCGACCCAAGTTTATTCAGCTGGCGAACCAGAGAAACTTTCAAGTTCGATCCCGGAGATTCGGAATGGGTTAATTAATAGGCCCGGCCAGGCCGAATCGTCAGCAGTGCCTTACAGCTGGCGGACGGTGCAGCGGACGTCTCCTGATGAGCAACGTGCCAGAACCAAAGTGTGGTCACGGTGTCGATATGCTGGCGCAGCCTCCAAGAGCTTTCACTGAGCTCAAACTTGTTCCAATTCCGACGAGCTGGTACCAATTGCCAGCCGCTCTAGGAAGCTTACCTAATCTCCAGCCGTTGCCCATGTCCATTGCCACCAGAAACACCAGGGATTTTAGCAGTGGGCAATATTGAAGGAGACACGCCCACATCTCCCGCTGGCCTTTGAACCCCCTTCCATGTCCTGACGCCTAAGCCCCTGCGAGAATTGGAGCTGTGCGGCCTGGAGCTGAACCAACACGACCCCATCACCACAACAGGCTGCCGCCAGAAAACGCATTCTTCACCTTCACGACTCTCGATTAATTTCCATTTGGACGAACGACGTCTGCCGCGCGCCTGCCTTTCTCCACCTGCCCAGGCCACTCCCTCCCCCGCTCGACTTCTCGAATGGACTCCTTTGTCCCTTCGACAAACTTCCAACTCTAGAACAGACTGGACGCTTTTCTGCTCTTCGAGAGCATATCTAGCTTGTCGATCGACTAGTAATTCCGAGTTCTCCCATCTCCCTCACCCAGCACTTGAGCGAAACAAAATCGCCCACCATGGCCTCGCAGGTCGACGAACTAGTCGAGGTCGAGGTCGCCTGGCTCGATACCCGGCCGAGGAACCCGCCTCAACCCACCGTGATCGATCTCACAGACGAGCCTGATAGCCCCCCCATAACCAGACCTCCCCGCCGAGAACAATCCTTCGGTAGCCTCCGAGCCCGACGAACCAACTCCCTGCGACGAAGCCCTCCTTCTCTCAACCGCACAGACAGCAGCACCCTAGCAGGAAACCACACCGATGTAGACAATCTTGTGATTGACCTCACGCGGGAGCCCTCGCCGGACCCGAACCTCCTTCGTCTCCCAATGAACCCCGCACCTACCCTCGAACCAAACGCCAATCCACACCATGGTCTACCCAACTTGGCCCCAGGTAGACGGCGACTTCCATTTGCGGAACGCCAAAGACCCTTCATTCCCCGAATGTTTCCCGACGCTTTGGAATACCTCAATGCCCTGAATGTTTTCGGAGACGCTGCCACACCAGGAAGGTATCGCGGCGCCCAAGCTCTTCGACACTTTATGGGAAACGCCCCAGACCACAATCCTATCGACAACGTCCACCTCGATTACCACCACCCCGCCTTTCCTCCCGCTCCTGTTCCTCCCCCACCCCCTAGAATGTCGGTGCCTCCCGCCCGCGAAGGATTCACACGGGACACAGGTGAAGACGTGGTCGTCATCTGTCCCGCCTGTGATGAGGAGCTAGAGTACGATCCCACCGAAGGCAAGGAGGAGAACGGCAAGAAGCGCGCTAAGCGTGATAAGGGGGAGCACCATTTCTGGGCCGTCAAAGCCTGTGGGCACGTAAGTGTTTTTCCCTTTGAAATTTCACGCCATTCGGGGTTGCAAATCACTTGGCTGCTCCTTCCTAGTTGACGATAGCTGCTAACGTGACCCATCGGCGTAGGTTTATTGCCAAAGCTGCTTCGAAAACCGACGACCCACCACCAAGAACCAGTCCCCGTTTCGAGCAGCCGACGGCTCTTCGAATCTGACCCCTCAGTCCAAGGTTTTCTGTGCCGTCGATGATTGCAAATCCGAAGTCACCAACAAGGGAGCCTGGGTAGGCATTTTCCTCTAGGCTTTTGCCACTACGGGTTTTCCCAACACTTTTCCTTTTTTTCTTTCTCTCTTCACGCATCGGATAGCACGAATACCTGGGCTCTTTATTTCTTCTTTTTAATGGCACGGAAAGCATAAGGATCAAGGGAGGGGCGGTCGGACTCTAGAACACAAGCGGCGTCAGGGAGGCTTTTATATTCGGTTTTTTTTTTCTCTCTTTTCCCTTTCCCGCGCTTTATTACTTGTTGCAATGCATTAGATAGGGAAACTCGGAGGGTATCGGATTGGTCACGGAGTGAATTTTCTCATGGAATATGTGTCAAGGAGTCGGTAGGCTTTCTCAGAGATACCTTGTTACGTTCACGCTTTTTTTTTGTTCTTCCTCGGCCTTTGTGTGTTGGTTTCTAAGTGTGACATTGTTCCATGCTCCATTTCGCCGCATGATTTGACATTGTGCTGTTGGACGGGCTTTTTGGAATCTCACATCTATGATTGATGGAACAGATTTGTCTTATCGGCCCCTTTGCCTATTATCCGATGCCTACACCAAAAGCTTCCTCGCTCCACGGCTGTATGGCCTCGACTACCACTCAATCGACAGAATTCGCTTCCTCTTCCGTGAAAGAGTGAAAAAGGTGATGGACGCGGATTGTGAGATAAGGCGGAGGCCTAGTCCCAGACCGGCGCTCGCGGTCTGAAGTTTATCTTGATACGCGTCGGAACGGAGGTATCTTGTAGCTCGTTCAAGTAATCATGACTTTACGAGGAAATGGGATTCCTAGTTCCCTGGAGCGAGCGTTCATATATGCTGTCTCTGGTCGTGAAACGGTTGGACCCTAAAGCCACCATATCCTGCCTTGGCAGAATGTGTCAGGAGGAGTGTGATGATAAGTCCGGACAGACGCCTCGATATTGATGGCCTAGGTGGATCGGTCCGAGATGATACTAAGCTGGAGGTGGGGCTGAATTTCGTTTTTGCTGGCTGTAGAACTTACCAAAATTATGGGAAAGGTGACGGTTGATGGTATTGACTATTATCTCTGGCTATGCGGCGGCGAGTGATATCTGGACTTTTATCGTGCTCCGGGAGTATAAACTAATACTAAAGTCTTTCACTTGTCAATGTGCAAGTCTTTCGAACTGAGCTCATGATTGACTAGGACCATGGCGTATACTTGGAACTAAGGGTTGGCAAGAATACGTACTATTCTGCTGCAAAATAAACTTGGAATTACGTTCCTATTAGACGCATAGATTCGACTTTTGCTATTCCGACGATAAGATCGACATGATTGTTCAAACAAAATAGCACTTTCAAGCCCTGCTTACCCACCCCACGAGCTCGCCTCGTACTGGCTCCCCATATGTGCGCTATTAGCTGGCTATATTAGATCCCTGAGAACAACGGTGTGAGCGAACCCTCGCTATCGTTAGCTACCGTCTGAGGTAGATTCTTTACAAGGCCATCTCGAATTCTCGAGTCAGAGAGAAGGATTTCGTTGTTCTTGGCTAATGACGTGAACCCGGGCGTCAACTCAGTCACGATCCGCTTGTGAAACTTGTGTAAAGTTTCTAGGCAAGGATTAACATAATAATATAGTCAGCGGGCTGCCAATTCTGAGATAACGCTGGCAATTCATTCGGAACAGCATATAACTGTTGAACCACAACCAAAGGTGCTGCAGCGTTTCTCTTAATAGATCAAGCTCCTCAAACGTCCACCTAACTGCATTTATATAGTAAACAAAGAAAACAGCAACCCAACGACCTCTTTGCGATGATTTTCTTACCCGAGGACCGCCCAGCAACAACCCCCAATTACCCCCCAGCGAAGAAAAGTGAACAATTTGATTGCTCCCACCCCCCAAACACCAGCACAACCTCCATAGTTTGGGCCTCTTGGAAGAGGGGTTATCATCGGCGTGGTTAAACGTGCCGCCCGTGAAAGCAACTAAATCGTACTGTAGAGGTTCTGGAAACTCTTCGCCGCAAGCTAGACGGCGCACGTTGCCTTCCGATGCCAACAAGGGTTGAACCCTAATCAAGTGGTAACAACCCCGGCAGATAGACTGACTTGGGCTGAAGCTTATATAGGTAGGATATCTGTCTCTATCTTCCTCCTATCTGCATTTCCCTGTTTGAGATAACCTTAATGGAGCTGACCGAGAGGTCATCCTCATAACCGCGATGGATCGTTGATATCCCTGCAATTTATTACTCTATCGTGGTTGGTTATCTTATCATTTGCCAGTTCGCAGAGCCGGGGACTAGATGGTCATCGCCGGATTAGATAGGTGGTACGACTGAGACTCGAGGAAAGTATCGACCGCGAAGAATGTCGGATGAAGATATAGAGAATATCACTGTGAGATGTCCATTCGCGCGCTACTACTTTCGCTTCTAATCTTACGACTTTTAGGTTGCGCCGGATGATCTCCCTACACCATGTCGCAGAGCAAGAGTGATTCCGATAATAGCACCGAGAAACAACTAAAGGGCGAAGTTATCACCCTTGCCCAGAACCAAGTTGCCGTTTATACATATATCGGTCTTGAATACTTCCCCCGGTCGCAGGTGATTGATCCGGCCCGCCGAGACGTGATTGCGAGGAGGAAGATTACCTCTTGCCTTCTGCCTGCGGTGAGTACGATTCGAGACAACATTGTATTGGTTTGTTTATGGTGCCTAGTGTATAAAGCATTATTTGCTAACAATGACCTACATGATGTAGGTTACCAGCGTGGTTACGTTAGTCCTTGGCATAGTTGCATTCCTCACCTTCCCCTCTCGACTTCAAACTCCCTAGCGAGGAAGAGAAAATTGTCTCCGTATGGCGCGTTGCCAACAACCAAACCGATAGAAGCTGTCAGTCGGCCGTGGGCGTTGTTAACTAATACATGAAACCTGCAGACGGGGGCTGTTTTTATTCTCAACTGTAGCAATTGAAAGTAGGCTTTCAAGACGACTAGTAATAACATATTATTATTATAACAAAGCCACGTCCGCGGTGCGTAATAACGTGATCACCGACAACTCCCCCCGGCATTCCGGCCCACTGGAAGGATCGAGATGGCGGATAACCAGCACATCCTCGCGTATCATATCCTCTAATGAGTGCAGGCATGCCCGATTGAGACCGAATCTCGCACATCCCCTTCCACTTCGAATTCAAAACTACTCATTGGCAGCATTTTCTGCTTGCCTGTCCTTCTTCAAGTCGCGTCTCCTCAGCGATATCAAGATGGCTCCCATGTTACCGGCCCAGCACAAGGGCTATCGTCCCCTAGAAGCGCGGCAAGTAATAGCGGGCAGCGGAGATGTGCCGGGTAGGGTTTCCGAGGGCGTCTATTATCTTTGAACGCGCCAGGTCTCGCCGCAGGAGACATTTTGCCTAACCACATCTCCGGAGACTCGACTAGCCCGCTCATGAATCACGGATCGGCGCAGTCCTCGCTCCAGAAACCAAAATGGAACATCGGACGGAGCTGGGTGCCTGAGATGCTCTACTGCGTCGGCAGTTTCGCCTTGTTCGTAGGTGAGTTTGGCGCGGCAAAACATGCGCGTGAAGCTCCGCTTCTGACCCAGATAATACAAGCAATCATCGTCGTATTACTACGGCTATACGACCCAGAAAACTCCGCCTGAGGGGCCCATTGAAACTTACTCTAAACACCTTGCTGGCCTTCTTGACGACCGTGGCTACGGCTTACTTTATGGTCCCTCTGTCCGAGTCCCTGGGTCAGCGGAAGTGGCACATGTATTACGACAGGACTAGACCCCGGCCGCTTAGCGGTTTTCACGTTCTCGATCTCGCAAGTCGTGGATTCTGGGTTCCAGTTGGCTCGTGGCGCGATATCAATGGTAGACACCCAGTCACCATCGCGGGCGTGCTATGTATGCATGCTCAGCTTTCTAACTTTTCCTTTCACCCAACAAGCACTCGACTGCACGAGCCACTAGGTAGGAGACGTCGGCCGCGCCAGCATCGGCGCCAACCGGTCCTGGACGGAAAAGAATGCGCTCGACGTCACCAAGACCATAACAGACGCTGTCTCGGCCTTCGCCGACCAACTGCAGGGTCACATGACAGTGAGCTGCCCAACTGAACGTTAACTAAAGAGCATCCAAGTTACAAGGGCATCGGTATGACTTCTATTACCCCTCACTATGACGATGGTCGCCCAATATCCAGGATGATGGCTCAAGCCTTTGACTAAAGAAGTGCGTGATACGTAGTCTGAATCCATGTCATTTAGTGTGATACCCCATTCCCTGTCAGAATTAGGCATAGTGACACTTTCTATCGTGTGCTTAAAGATGAGGGGATATAGCGAGGGGAGGCCATTTATAGATCCGGGGGCATCCGGTACTAAGACTACTGGACCACTATCTCTCAAGACCCACTTCTTCGCGAAAGTTAGTCTATCTCAGAGCATCTTCTATGACTCCTTATCTCAACCTCCCCTCCTATTGAGTCCCGGGGCAGATAGGTTCCCACACCTGCTAATCCAGATCTACCTCCTCATAGGTTATCGAAATGCGTAACTACTGGCTACTTCCCACGCTCTGCGACTTGAGCCCGTCAACGATCCGCTTGGAAGTCCTGGAGCTGCGCTTTCACTCTTCTTCCCTCTCGTTCTTCTGCCATCTCGTCCCCTGATGATCATGACTTCCCTGTATCCTGGAGCCAGCGCCGAGCAGATTGCGACGGGCCGGGTGTACCAGAGAGCTCTCTTGCTCCACCTCTATACCCACCTCGCCGAGTCCTCATCGCGAGCGTGGGAGTACCCACAGGGGTTCTTATCGCGAGCACCGTGCAAGACGCTCTCGTGCTTCTGCAGCAGATAGGTCCAGGAGGACAGCCAGATTCGAACGCTCTGCTGGTCGATTGCGGCCATTGGGGTCGTGCGTCAAGGGCATGGAGAAGCAGGATATAATAATAAGAAACCGGCTGGCTGTTTTTGGCGAGCTCATTTGGCTTCGGGAACTTTAAATCGGATTTGGCGGCGTTGGGGCTCTTGTGGGTAGTGAAGAGATCGGAACCCGCAGGAAAGGGGGGTGGGCTGCCTTGGGCGTTGTCGAGGATAATGCAGGATCATCACTTTTGTCATCTCACTGGCTTAGCTTATACGGGTTGTACAATATATCTTTCCACGATGCAAAGCTTGGGGTCTGGTCTCGAATTTCTGGTGTTGCAGCTCTCGACGCTCCGTGGGTGGTGTCCACTCGGAATTGCATCTTTACTCGACGTATTGTACGCTATTATTACCAGCCTCGCAATCCCAAAGGCGACAATTGAAAACAAAGGAAGAAGAGAAAAAAAGGGAACAAAAAAAAAAAAAGGAGAAAAAAAAAAAACCCTAAGCCAGGGTCAAATATCGACTTCAATCCCACGAAGCCGAAGACGAGAAAAAAAAAAGGAATTGTTGCCCAAGGGAGGAATCGAACCTCCGTTTTCACGGCCACAACGTGACGTACTAACCACTATACGACTTGAGCTTTTTGCTCCGCTTGTTGATGAAAGTCCAGTGGTGGAAATGCACTTGTGGAGGCTTCGAAAGCAGGGAATGTTTTGTCGTGGACCTATTGAATCGTGCTAATCCATCACTAAGTGGGACGCCAAAGGGGTTGCGGCATGTGGGACGACGATTGTTTTTGTTTTTTGGCGAGAATTCTGCATGTGTGCCGATGGCCAGCATCGGGTTGTAATACTGCTGGCTGTTTACGGCAACAGTGAACTTTATTTGGACGATAGGGTGGCATAAGGGAAAACATGTTGGGAAATGCGAAAGAAATGGCAATGGATCTGTAGTCGTCTGGCAACAGCGGGTCTATCTTAGGCATATCGTCAAGCACACATAGTTGGTATGGTGAGAAATATCGACAATGTACGGAGAATCAGACTCATCATGATTGCTGGTCATATTACGCAGGGGAAAAGTAATTGCCGTGCTAGGCTTGCATCGTGTAATGCTTCATATTTCATCATTCATGTGGGGGGTATCATCTGACTCTAGTCTCCAAATCTATCATGCCCTTGCCCATGCCCCAAAAACCCATTGTATGCCCAAAAAAAATCATAATTGATTACCCGACGTAGCGTCCAATATGCTAGCCCAGTCTCTATCGTCCAGCTCGTCCCACCACTGATCTTCGTAGTCGCTCTTAACGCGTGCAAGCTTCGACCGTGGCTTGGTCGGCGTGGACCTGGGCCGCTTTGTTCCCTGCCTAGGCGCCTCGTTCTCCTTTCCTGGGGCCGGAGTAGGCGTCTGCTTAGCCGGTGCCTCGTTGACCGGTTGCGCCTTCGCTTTTGTCTTGGCCTTCTTTGCCTGGCTTGGCTTCCAAGCATTCCTCTCTATCTCTGCGGTTCGGCGACTCCGCAGGATCGCAAGGGATATTAGCTCGTTGGTACCGCTGGCCGTGAAGAACGGTTCCGGCTCTTCGGCCGGAGACGAGGGAGTGGGTGTCTTCACAGAAGCGACAGGAACAGGTGTTTTGGGACTAGGCGGATATTCCGCACACGGGTTGAGAGATGACTTCGCCAGAGGATAGTGAGTATCGGACGGAGGGACGGGCTCTGTGGATCCTGGAATGGATAGATCGTCGGATAAAAGATCAAGATCTTGCGTGGATAAAAGCGGCACGGATGGGATCGCTTCTCCCTTATTACGCTCAGTTGTCGCATGCGAGATAGTAGCGGGGCGGCATGTAAGAGGTTGAGCCTCAGTGTTTGGTGGATTTATATTTGACTCGGCGACCTTAGCCTGCTCCTGGACGGAAGGGGGGCCGTCGATCTCAAGGAGTTCACCGGGGGTAAATTCGAGATCCTGGGTGGAAAGAAATGTGAGGCCGAATGACACGTTTGGATCGATTTCCGTCTTAGCCGGAGGATCTAATGCTTCCCGTAGGGCCGGCTGGAGAGTGGTGTTCTCAGAAACCGCGCGTCTATTGTCGGCTGCTGCGATCTCCTGAGCTATTTGCGTACCACTAGGAAATATATCGTCAAAGTCCTCGGCTAGGTCCTGGGTGGATAGCCCGAGGATTGCCTGGATATCATCTGTACTATCCCCTGCGCAATCACCGGATCGCTCTTCGTTTATAGTCTGGTCCTGGCATCTGGCTATCCGACCCTCACCAGCGGCATCCGTGTCGCTAGCACCTCTTTTAAAAGGGTCATTCCCTTGATCCTTTGGCGGCGACCCTGGCTGGGCCCTTAGTGCAGGCTCGGGTGCCTCTAACATATCGTCCTCCGGTTCCTCCACAAGCTTGTCTAGATTTGAAGGGGGCTTCGGGGCTGGCTTCCGAGCAAACCAGGTGATGGTGTTCTGGCTAGCCCGTGGCTGGACGACTGGCAATCCATTCCGTTTCCTTTCGCGGCGGATCTCTTCTTCCCGAGCTCGCTTTCGTTCTCGCGCAGCGGCAGCTCGTGCCCTCGCCTGACGCTGGGCTTCTTCCTCTCGGATCCTTTCCTGCTCTTGTCTTTCTAGCCGTAACTCTTCTTCTCTAGATATCCGCGGGCCATCCGATCGTTTCGATTGAAGGTAGACCTTACGGGCCTGTCGCGAATTCATTGTTGAGGACGCGTCTCGAGGGGTCGCTGATGGAGAATGGTGGGGAATTGGAACAAAGCAAATGGGTTAACGTGACTTCTCTACAGTATACATGGTCAGATCCATGGCTGGAGCTGATCTAGAGGAGCAGTAGTGTCGAAGCTGATTGCTTGCATTGACACATGTGCAATGGTTATTTCACGCCGAGGGTTGAGAGATGGAGTCTGAACCGCGTTGGATTGTTTGTGCTGCTTCACTTGTTTCGCGGGACGGGAGCGTCGTCACGTGCCATTCTCCACAAGCAAGGACAAGCTGTGTAAAGAGTTAAATGGCCGCATGTCCACAAGTGAATAGAGGAAAAGAGGGGCATTCATTTCTATATTTTGTTCGTATTTATTTAATTCAAATCAATCAATTAATCAAGGCTTGGTCTATCTGTCTTGTGTAAATGTTGCCCATGATGACCCTCAAATCAGCTTAGTCCTTGAGAGGGCTAACAGTAGGATCCCAGCAAACAGGAGAGTACTCCTTGGTCTCCAAATTGGCGACCTCCTCAGGAGTAAGCTCAAAGTCGTACAAGTCGGCATTCTCTAGGATCCTGGAGTGAGTGACACTCTTGGGAAGCGGGATGTAACCCTTCTGCAAGCTCCACCGGAGAAGGATCTGCGCCTCCGACTTGTTGTACTTCTTCGAAAGCTCTACCACGGCCTTCTCGCCCCAGCGTTCACCCCTAACAATGGGGCTGTACGCCTCAACAGCCACATTGCGCTTCTTACACCACTCGGTAATGTCATTGCGGGGAAGCCAAGGGTGGATCTCCCACTGGCCGACGCTCAAGACACCACCCTTGCCCTTTCCACCGCGCTCCTTCTCGAGCTCGGCGATGTGCTGCTCCAATTCATCAAGGTGGTGAACGCCGTAATTGCTCACACCAATGGACTTGACCTTGCCCTCCTCGACAGCCTCGACGAGAGCCTTCCACGCGCCCTTGCGACCCTCGGATCCGCCATAGGGAGCGTGCAGGAGCATCAGATCGATGTACTCGAGGCCAGTCTCCTGGAGGGTGCGCTGCACCTGGGCCTTGGCATCATCGTAGTTGAGGCCGCGGCCGGGGACCTTGGACGTGAAGAAGATCTCGGAGCGGGGGATGGTCTTGTCGATCTTGCGGATGGCGGCGCCGCAGCCGGCCTCGTTCTTGTAGACGGCGGCGGAATCAATCTAGTGGAGCGCGATCGTGTTAGCAGAAAGCCGGGGAGACTCGGGAGCGCCGGGTGGCCCGGCTGAGAGGCACTAACATGGCGGTAGCCGTGGTTGAGAGCGTCAGTGCAAACTTCCTCGGCTTGATCGGCGGGGCTGTCCACGATGCGTTAGAATGGCGTGATGCATATTGATTTTTGAGAGTGCTCTTACGTCTGCCAGACCTGTACGGGGTGCGTTGTTAGCAAAGGATTTCATGATTCTGGATCGAGGGAGACAAGGGGACCCTGGAACGAAACTTACACCATAACCGAGGTGTGGGATCTCGTGGCCGCTGTTAAGCTTGATTTTAGACTGGAGGGTGAGGGGAGCCATTTTGTTCTCTAGGTGCGGTACTGGTTTAAATTCTGGAAAAAATGAAGCTTTTCGTATACGTGGAATAATAGAAGGGGGACTGCGAGGTATAATTGTACAAGGAGGGCTCGAGATACAAGGGCCGAAAAGAGGAGCTTGATGGGTTCGATTTGTAAGAAAAGAAAAGGCCGACTGGGGGAGTGGGGATCAATGTGCCATCACACATTGCCGTTTCCGGGGCTCATGGCTCCTGGGTTGTATTATATAGGTCATGATTGCGAGCTCGCCATGAAGGCCAGCATTGGCCGAATCTGGATAGGCTTGCACGCACGTCATTTTGAGGGAGATGTGGGTAGCAAGACTTTAGCGGAGTTCGAATGAGCGCGAGCTTGAAAAGAGAGAACCCATGACATGACAAAGCGGTGGATTTCTTTTGCGCCGATTCGGAGGAGCAGTATCTGGTTATGATGCGATTTGAGGGGGTTTCTTGATGGTTCTCGCTGGCATTTGACGCAAGTATGGCTGGCTCATTTTCGGAGCACTTGAGGCCACCCTTGCGGCCCTTACGAAGTACACGAAGCTAATATCAGATATTTGCAACACCATATGGTCCACCTTGTTGGCAAGCTTTTCCCGACAGAAGTTGAGAGGACGGAAAAGACCCATCTTTGTACTTCAGGAATGAGTCGCCCCACCCGATCGGCGTCTTGTCGACACATTTGCATCAATAGCCAGCCGTGATGTCATGGCAGCCTGGCTGGAAGGGTAGGAATTTATCGAAATTCCCCCTCAAAAAAACGACCGATTGCGGGGTAGTTTTGGAGGGGCATCATCGCCAGCCAGCCAGCCAGCCAGCCAGACTGACGAAATTGCGACATTCGGCCGAGGGCCAGCGGACAAAAGCGCGGACACCAACTAAATCCGGGTATCAACAGCGTTTTATGTTTATTCAAATGTCACTCACTATATTATACTACCTTCCAGAGGCCTCTCCACCTCGTTTTCAATCGCCTGCGCCTCGTCCTCGTCGTCCTCCTCAAGCTCATACACCGGATACGTCAGGATCGCCGCGATATCTCCCAGCATGTTCAATCTCTGGCCAGACTCGTGCGCGCTGCTCAGAATGCGCGCCTCCCCTCCACCGCTCGTGACCTTTTCCACGAGCGCCACGTACTTCTTGCGGGTATCCGTATCCTGGCTGCGGAAGAGCGAGTCGCTGATGAGGAGCACGCCGCCGACGCCGACGGCGCCCTCGTTGATGACCTTTTCGACGCTGGTGGCGCCGTACCAGGCGCGGCTGTCTTCCTTGCGTAGCATGTCGTAGAACTGGTTGATGTATTGGGCCTCTTTCGTAAAGCGCATGTCCTTCATGGTCGCGGCTACCTCGCGGCTCTTGAGGACGTCGTTGAGGCTGTGGAGGTGTCCGCTGGGCGAATGGAGTATCGTGGTGTTGTTCATGATGCCTAGGAGGACCTTGTTGGGCCTCTCGCTTTTGACGGCTTGGGTGCCAATGTAGTTCTTGAAGTCGGTCGCGACGAAGCCGGGGCTCGCGAGAAGCAGCGGTCTCGGGTTCTCGAAATCAATTTCGCGTATTAAATTCGAAAGTACAAGGTCGTAAAACGCCCGCATGCCTTCGGATAGCTGCTTCGCATTATCCCTTTTGCTCGGGACCTTGCGTTCCAATCTCTGCAGCAGAATGGTCCGCGACTCCGTCACGAGGCAGATATTCGCCAACCCCTCCTGCATGACCACGGCGGCCACGGCGCCGTCCTTGTCCACCCTCAGAGCAGCGTTGAGCATCGTCTTGGACACGGAATCCCAACCGTCGGGTCGATCTATCGTAAAGGGTTTGCCCAGCTGCAAGCGCAGGGTGTGGTACTGGCCCATGCTCGCGACCGACGTCTCGGACACGATGCGGCCCTTGACGTGCAGCTCCGTGACGGTGGGGTCGAAGAAGGTGGACTCGGCCGCTATCGAGAGGACGCAGGAGACGCGCTGGGTCTGGGCGGCGCCGAGGGCGGTGACGTGGGACACGTTGCGGGTGGTTTCGGCGCGGACAATGTCGGCGGGGAGGATGATGTTGTAGGCGTTCCACATGTCGTCGGCTTCCTCTGCTTGGAGGGTTAGCGCGTGTTCGGAGAGGTCTCCGCCTCGGGATGTGCGGAGGAGCTTCATTTTCTTTTTTTGTGTGCGTTTCTGTTTTGTCCCCTCGCGCCTGTCGTGAGCGTGTTCTCGTGGAGGAGGTTGTTGGTGTTGGGTTTCCGTGGTGGGTTTGGGCTTTGAGTATTTTGGCTGCTGGCTGTATTCGAAATCCGAGATGGAGCTGATGGCGGGGGCGGGGTTGATTTTTGTGGATATGGCTGGGCCAGTTTATCCCTGGCGGCTTTGGCGGCCGCGCAAAAGGTTTGGAAAGCTTTTGCCTGATGCAAGCTAAAGATAATAATATCTGGAGCGTGAGTTATCCTTGCAGGTCATTTGCAATGCACATCTTGTTTTTTCAAGGGTCAATTAGAAGGGCTCACGACTGACGACTGGGCAGCCAGCTAGCTGGAAGTAGTCGAGGTCGGGCACCAGGAGTCAAGTGCCTCGATTGAAGCACTCTTGTTAACCCTGATCAAAGGCGTACAAACCATCTTCGCCAGCTTTATGAGTGGCGCCCCGTCCCCGCCGGGGTATCCCAATCCGGTAATACTGCCAGCTACGTTGTGTTTTCTTTAAACCAATTCCTCGGGGATATCCAAGCGAAACAGGATCAGATTTAGGTATTTCCGACTCCTAAACAGCGGCCTTGAGGCTTCACCATTCCTTTGTCTTTATGGCGTTCCCTACCACCTAGAAACCTACAATGCCCCCCACCCAGCTCGGAACACGAGTGAGTACAGCTTGGTGAACCAAACCTCACCAAGGTTGGAACAGTGACACAAAGAACCAGGTAGATGCTGGCGAGACATGGAATCCGTTCGGTTGGCGACTGTCTTGCATACGCTTAGAATCTTGGACCTGCAGTGTGCATGGGGAGAAATCCCACGGCAGGGGGGTTTGTGATTTTGCTTTCTTGTTTGCTTTCGGCATTCGCCACATGGCTGGCTTTTTGGGACTGGACCAGGATCAGAGTCAGAGGTCTTACAGAATCGGGTTGCAATCCCTTCTATTTGTTTATTTTCCCCATCCGTGGATGCTGTAACTAACTTCCCACCCACGACGGGGCCGGGTGTTTGGTTTCCCTTTGCTCATTTTCGATGGTTTCTCTCGGCTTTTGGCATCCAGTTCGCATGCAGCAGCGATATGGAGATTTTGAGCTTGGCAGGACGGGCCGCCAGCCGCCAATGTCTACTGTTTAAATCCCAATTGCTGGTTACGACGTGAGAGTGGCCACAGACGGGAGCATATAATCGGGCATGGGATCCTCCTCATGGATGAGATGGCATCAATGAAATAGCCTGCAGGTCGGCACGTTGTCAATACGTCATACTGGGTTTTGCACGTCCAAAAAAGACTTTTGAGGAGAGCCAGCAATAATATGAAATGAATGGACCTGATTCAATCTATTCGCGTCCACTCAAATCTTTTTATTCCTATTAGGGAACGACGCTTTCAACTACCGCTTGGCTGGCTTACGGTCGGGCAGTAAATTCGCCGCCGCTGGCTGTTTAGGAAATTGATTCACCTTGTCCTCTCCCTCCTTGCATCCCTTGGGACAGCCCTTGACATCATGTCGGGGAGGGATGGGGACGGGGGATGTGCAAGGTACACAGGAGAAAAAGCAGATCATAAGTGCATCACTGTCCCATCAGTCATTCACAAGTCCATGGGCTTCGCGCAAACCTCGTCCCTCTCATCCAAGTACCTGAGACAGCTCGAGGTCAGGTCTACCCTGGAATCGTGGGATTATTTTGCACATTGGCAATTTCGCATCGGAATTCCGCCCAGTGATTGATGGCAGTCGCTGGTTTATTTGGTGCGAAACTGTTCCCCATTTTTTCTTCTTCTTCTCCCGCTGGACGACAAGGGCTCAAATCCGCTGCTTCCGGCTGGCCAAGCCGTCACTGCAAATTCCATTTCGGGACCAGACGACAATCAATCGATTCAGCGATGACCGCGACGGCAACCTGCGCCAAAAACCTCGGACAGAATAACTTTGCCTCGCGAGCTCTGCGCACGCGAACCCTTGCCCTCGCTGATCTGCCCAAGACCTATCTAACCCAAGACAAAGTCCCCTTTTGCTTGCAATAAGGGCTGTTGAGAATCCGAGACCTCATCGTCGATTGGAAATTCCCATCTACTAACCCGCCTTGCTCGATCCGACACACGCTGGTTCCAGATTCGCTGGGGGGTCCAAGCTGAGCTGGCGAGCGACTCTTCTCTTTCCGCTAACACCACCACCTGCTGGCGAGCGACACTTGCGGCTCCCAGCTCGACTTCGTACATTGTGTATTATTACGCCAGCAGGCTTCTGTCGAATTCTGTGGTACATTGATATTGGGTCCAGGCCCAGCCATCACATCGGCCAAAGGTGAGTACGAGTACATGTGCAAGTATTACCGAGAACCACTGCAGATGCGGCTGCCATGTCAAAAGTACAGCGCTAGCAGAGTAACACCTCTCGAACTTCAAGTTTGGATGGGCAAAAGGAGCCGAGTATGTACTGGTAGTAGCCTGCTCAACATCATCTCAAGCTCTCTCCCATTTCACGTGGGACGATGCTGACGCCGATACTGATGTGGATGCTCGTTCATCAGCCTAGCGGTTCTTCCTCTCTTCCTATCCAATTTGGAGCTCGTCCAATTCCTCTAATACTTTGCACCCAACATTGAACGTTCCATCACCACCTCAATCTCCCCTGCCTCACCACTACCCCCCCAAAAGGGTTCTAGACCCACCAAACTCCTCGCAAACCATCAGCTTCCCCTATCTGCCCCTGGTCGACGAATTTCCCGTCTCCCCCTTGGTCCCTCCCCTTTGGTGGCACTGACGTTGACTGACCTTGTCGCCTGCCTGCAGTCTGGCTATTGACACTTTTCGCTTGCATTGAGGATTATTATCATCGTTTTCATCAACTTTAATCCATCCACAAACGACAACGTTGGGAGCTGTGCTGTCCATCAACCCTTTTTTTAACTCAGTACATAACCGACCCGACGGCCCCGAATATCCATGCCCACCACCACCACACAGCCTCCTGAATTGGCGTCCCTCTGTTCCACAAAGCCCTCCCAAACGCCGGGCTTCTAAACTACCGAATACTCGGAACCGTCGCAAAAAAAGAAACCAAAAAAAAAAGAAAAAACAAAAACTAAAAAAACAGCCCCCTTTGAACGAAGGATCGCTGTCTCCGCAGCTGCCCACATTACATTACCCCGGATGCGCTTGCATCAACCCACCTAGGCACCTGGAAAGTGTGTTACGAGCCAGCTATCCGCGTACAACTAGCGCCGAATCATGGGAGATGTCCGTCTCCAATGGCTCCCGGGTGCCTCTGGGCGGCGACCTGGCCTCGCCCACCTCCCCCTCGAGCCCGCCCTCTGATAGCAACCTGACCGTCGTTACCCAAAAGAAGCTCGCGCGGAACCCATCGCGTGCTAAGAGCCTGCAGAAGTCCCGGACTGTCTCCGACATTCATGGTGCGTCATCCCCGCCGCTTCCACGCCGCACTCGCTCGTGTGCGAACCTCTAAATTCCGCCGAGGAGACTGCCTTGCCATTCACCCCTGTCCAAAATTGTGGAATTTGTCTGCTAATACAACTTCTCGTGCAGCTCCAGCCACCTCTCCCGTCAATGCAAAGCGTCCCTCGACCAAGTCTTCCAAGTCCACACCGAAAGATGCTAAAGAAGCGAGACCACTTACGAGATCAGCGACGACCTCATTCCCTGCGTCTTCGTCTCCGTTCGACCCTCTGTCGCAAGTTAGTCGGCCGCTCCCCTCTCCCTCGGCTCATAGAATAATACCCTTAAAATGACAGCTCATGCTGACCGTGGACAATAGCACATCCTCCTGAAGACCGGAGCTGACCCTGCAAAGTCGATCCGTGGCCGTGGTTCTGTGCCACCCGAGAGCCCTGTAAGTGACGGTATCCATCGAGTGGACTCGGAAGTCGTATTCAAGCAATCTACTGGTGCTGTCGACGGTCAGAAGAAGTGTGTTCCCCCCCGCCCCCATGTTTAGCTCTTCCCTTCCCTCATCCGCGCCCTTTTGCTGTGGATTGCTAACCTTCCGGTATCAATAGGAAGGGCTCGTTCCTTAGTCTTCTTACCATGCGCGGTGGGAAGAAGAAGGACGAAGGCGCCGACGACGACGATTCCGATATCAGCGAGAAACGAACCGACGGTACCAATGCGCGGGTATTTTCTGCTGCCTCTGGAGGTGGTGGCTATGTATACATCCCGCATCATAAAGAACCGCCTCGATACATCAAGTTTAAGCTACACCATAAGAAGAACCGCGAGTTCAATCGGGTTTTTCTGGCCCAAAAGCTAGTCGGTACGCTACCTCCCAAGGCGGACGAGAACGAGGAGGATGGCCAAACACACACGACGATACCTCTGCCAGGGCATGGGAAGGAAGACCGCGATACTGGTGGTGCTGTCTGGGCGTTGGCCTTCAGTAATTGCGGTAGGTACCTCGCTGCGGGCGGCCGAGATCAGGTTGTGCGGGTATTTGCTGTTCTTGCTACGCACGAGGACCGGAGGCTCCACGAAGAAGAAGAGACTAGCGACGATACGAGCCAAGAGAAGCTCAGCGCCCCGGTTTTCCGGAGTAAACCTATTCGCGAATTTAAGGGCCATACTGGAGAGATCCTGGATCTGAGCTGGAGCAAGAACAGTTTCCTTCTCTCGACGGCCATGGATAGGACCGTCCGCCTGTGGCATATGAGCAGAGACGAGTGCCTGTGTGCCTTTCAGCACAAGGAACCGGTCGCAAGCGTTGCTTTTCACCCGCGCGACGACCGCTTCTTCCTCGCTGGTAGCGTCGATTCCAATCTTCGGCTATGGAGCATCCCCGACAAGTCGGTCGCATACTCGGCTCAATTGCCCGAGGTGGTAACCGCTGTCGCGTTCAGCCCAGACGGAACCACGTGTATGGCGGGAACCCTCCATGGTCTCTGTCTCTTTTACGAGACTGACGGTCTCAAGTACCACACCCAGATCCATGTGCGGTCGTCTAGGGGAAAGAATGCCAAGGGAAGCAAGATTACGGGTCTGCAGGCGATGCCGATTCCTGTCAACGGGGGAGAGGGCGACATCAAGGTCCTGGTGACGTCTACCGACTCCCGTATCCGCGTGTACAACCTCAAAGACAAGAGCCTCGTTGCCAAATTCAAGGGCCACGAGAACCAATTCACGCAAATGCGCGCCAGTTTCAGCGATAATGGCCAGTACATTATTTGCGGTAGTGAAGATAAGCGGGCCTATATCTGGTCCGTGAGCACCACGGACGCCGAGAGCAAGGACAAGCGACCCTACGAATCGTTCGACGCCCACACTGAGATGCTGACTGCGGCTGTCTTTGCTCCCACCGCTACCCGACGATTGCTTGGCCAGTCTGGTGACCCAATCTACGATTTGTGCAACCCGCCCCCTGTTACTTTGCTCAGCAGAGAAGAAGCCAACGTGAGCCAAACGGCCTTTTCGGAGCACAGCATTGGCGAAGTGTTGGCTCATGTGCGGAAGCCGGAGGAGTCACCCGGCTATATTGCTAGATCCACTCATTACGACGGAAACATCATCGTGACGAGCGACCGTACTGGGGTGATCAAGGTCTTCCGACAGGACTGTGCCTTCCACAAACGTCGCAACGAGAACTGGGAGACGGGATCGACGTTTTCGAAAAAACTTGCTGGTGGCCTATTGGGTCGGAGCGGTAGTGTGCTCACCCGGACAAGCAACAATAGCGTTCCCCACTCAAGGCGTACATCCATCTCCCACCATGGTGCTTTTGCCCCGAGTACGTCGTCGGATAGGATATTATCTTGGAGGCAAGGCATCGAACACAATCGCACAGGGTCCGCTGGTGGGACGACTGTAAATAGCGAGAGGTCGAGGTCGAGGTCGCGTGGAGCGTCAAAGGCTGCGCCGATCAACACGGCCGTGGCCAATCTGGCATCTGGGGCTAGGCGTCAACCCTACTCGGCTTCGCCTAGCCTACGGAGTGTCTTCCCGGCAAGTCCCGCTTCCGACAGGGCCCCTTCCAGGGACGGACCGCCCACACCTGGCTTTGCATTTCGAGCTATCGACGAGAAGGGCGAGGAGCCAAAGCCCGACGGTGCTCGGACGCACGCTCTATGGAGCATCACGTCGCGCTTCAAGGGTCGACGAACGGCAAGCGGGACGACTGTCAATGGCGGCGCCGGGGTGGGCACCAAGGATAAACCTCGGCCGCCGGTGAGTGAGGGTGCCTCCAGCGAAGACCTTCAGACCAACTCCAAGGGCGGCAGCCACTCCAACCCTGTTTCTGAGATGGGGTCGCCTCAGGAAATGCAGTCTCAAGGCGCGAATGGTAGAGCTCTCGATTCACATCCTTACCCGCTTACCTATGCCGACGAGAGCTCCAAGACGACGGACCAGCTCTCGGTGTCTGGCGACTCCGAGTCTCCCTCCGAGTACATGACGGATGAGGGCGAGGAGGCCGCTTGCGAGAACTGCGGCAACCGCGACTTCAAGGCTAAGAAGATTAACGGGAGGCAGAGTTTCCTGTGCAGTAAGTGCGGGACACTCGTTGCGGCGCTCAGCAGCTGATTGGGCTTCTGGGCTAAAGTTGGAAAGTGTCCTTGCTTCTGCCTTGCGAGAGAGAAACAAAAATTGGGTTACCGGGGGACGACCGGCAAATTGCATGTATGAGTAGAGGAGGATTGCAGAGATTGTACATTGTGTGTGTATATCTGGACGGACGGGGGATGACGGCCAACCTGTGTGGAAAAGGGGGGGAGTTTGCTTTTAGTTAGAGACATAGACTTGGGATTGCGTGCATTGGCTGGCTTGTTGAAGAGGAGAGCGAAGGCGTTTTTGAATGTGTGTGTTATCCTCGACTAAATACTTAGAAGCATCGATGCAACTTCCACTACTTACAACTTGGTGCCTTGCGCTCGGTGCATTGGAGAGAGTATTTTGAAACCAGGTATGTGACATGGATCATATCATGCATCTCTTCAGACAACCTTGGTGTTGGTTCATGTTCATGTTAGCACGACGCGGTATTAACAGCGGCTGGGGCGGTAGTTTGGTTCATTATTCCTCTCCAATAAATGCCTATCGATGCAATCTAAAGCTTACTCCATTTTTCTTCTTCATTTCGTTCCAAACACGACTATTCCTTCCTTTGCCCGCTTATACGCTGATCGTCCTAAAGACGCTAAACTGCTCACCCGTGGCCACGAGACTGCCCACGATCTGGGGATGCCAGTGTAGTTCCCTAACCTCATTGTGGTAGTGCACGAAGAGGAGTTGGGGAGGGATATCGGGGACACCGGCTGTGTCCTTGCTCTCCTCGTCGTCCAGCTCGACGGCAAGATCCCACAGCGTGACGGTGTTGTCACCCGCCGCGACGGCGATGACGCTGTCATCTGTGGGATGCCACTCGACGCTGGTGACCTGCTCCTTGTGGTAATCGAAACTGGCGAGCGGCGTAGGCTTGCCGGCGCCCGACTTCCACTGTCGCAGATCCCAGACGCCCCAGACGCCGTCATCGGCGCCGGAGGCGAGGAGGTGGGAGGTCTGGCGCGACCACGACATGACGTTGACGTCGGTCGAAGACACTTGCACGGTGATGGCGGGCTTGCGGCTCTTGCTGCGGACGTCCCACACGCGAATGGTTCCGTCGCTGGAGGCGGACGCGAAGACGGACTGCTCCGACGGGCTCCACTGGATCTCCTCGACGCTGCTGTTGTGGCCGCGGAAGGGCTTCGAGTCGGTGGTCCAGGAGCCGTCGGCCGAGGAGGTGAGGTAGATGAGGCCGTCGTTATCACCCGTCAGCAGGCGGGCGTCGGAGCCGGACTTGGGGGACCAGTCGACGGCGTAGCCCTCGGACTTGTGAGCTCGCACGGTGTACTGCGGCTGGTTCTGGAGCGGGGAGATGACGAGGCCGGGATTATCAAAGGACGAGAGGTGCGCGGTGACGTCGTGAATATAGACGTCCGATGACTCCGTCATGGCCGCCGTAAACGTGCGCGGCATCGTGGCCGTGGCCTCGGCGGCCGGCTGCCAAGCGCGCACGCGATTCGTCGTGGAATTGAGCGGTATCGTCTTACTCTCCAGGATAGGGTCGGCGTCCTCGTCGTCCTCGTCGTCGGCGTCATCGTCGGAGTCGTCATCGGCGCCGTCGCGCTCCATGCGGGCGAGGCCGCTCAGCTTCATGACCATGAGCTGGTTCTCGCGCGAGCGGGAGGACTCGGCCTGGGTGCCGGCGACGGTGTACATGGTGGCGGGGTAGACCTTGCGGGCGGGGCCGAGGTGGTCGGGGACGATGTCGAAGGAGAGGCAGGGCCAGGGGGTGCTGAGGGAGTGAAGCATCTCGTAGGCGGTTGTGTCGGGGGCGAGCACTTGGCCGGGTTCGAGCTTGTGGCGGCCGATGATGAAGGTGCCTTGGTCTACATTCATGCCTGGCAAAGGGGACGAACCCCCAAAGTCAGCTCTCTTCCCCTTTTTTTTGATCTTTTTTTTTTGTCCCTCTCTCGCTTCATCCGCTGTTATGGATGTGGGAGGGGGAGGGGAGGAAAGAAAGAAAGTTGACGGCGGAACGTACTCTTCTCTTCGGCTTCGCGCTCGGCGTCGGGACGGCCGTCGACGCCGGCTTCCATGATTTCGTCCTCGCTCTCAAACTCGTCTTCGAACTCGTCTTCGAACTCGCCCATATCCTTGTCCTTTTCGTCAACGTCCATCTGCTCCGGCCGCTCGCGGTCCTTGAGGGCGGCGGCGGCAGCCGCCTCGTCTTCGCCCGGTCGCTTCGACATGGCGGGGGTTAGTCTGGCGTGGGGTTATCTTGGAGAGCAGAAAAGGCTGATTGGAGAGATCTTTCGGCAGTGTCGCGAGGTGGCCGTGTGGGAAGAAAGGGAAGCCTTGGAAAATTGGCCGGCTACGAAATTTAACAGAGGTGTGTTGGTGGAAGAGCCCGATTCGCGACCGGAGATCGAGAGGCTCGATCTCGATTAATGGAAAAAAAGAAAAAAGAAACAAAAAAAAAAATGCGAGATAACAAAAAAGTGGGTTGCGACTGCCCCTCATTGATGTGGCGTTGTGGCTAGTGCTGGCAGGAATGAGAGGGGCAGGTGTGGAGAATGGATGACTTTAGTGCAAAGTATTTGTACAGTGTGTACGTTGTCAAACTCACACCTTTACATGCATGGATTTAGAGCGATGGTTTGGGTTCTTGGTGATGAAGGAGGATAAATCTCGGGAATGTTTAAAAATTAGGGGTTAAAAGGGAAATCCAAGTGTGTTGCTATTAATCCAAAACGTGTCTGCAAGCAAAATGACTCTGAAATCAAATGTCCTCGTCCTTTAACCCGAATATATAATAACCTCGTGCTCTTATCTAGGATATCTTAATACCAAAACCATAAATCGTATAACACTGTCGTATAACCTCATCAAATATGACCGTAATTCCACATTGTTGCATCTTGAGCATCCCACCAGCAAATCTCATATCCTTCGGCTCTGGTGAGCGACCACAGCCTCCTGCGCGTGCGGAAAGTTGTTCTCCTTGGACACCGTGAACCGCGAGGGCCAGCTTCCGGCGGCACGGGGCTTCTGTGAGACTTCCTCTGCCGTTATCCTTTCGTAGACGGTGGGCAGCCCCACGGCACCGTACTTCTCTCGCAGTTTCTCGTACCACGTGTTGTCGTATAGCTTCCAGAACTGCTCCTTCGTATAGTACGCGGGCGAGCAGAGCGTCTTTCGTCCGTTACGGTCGGCTACCCACTTCTCCAGCTCTCTATTGATTTGCACAACACTTTTGGTGCCCTGGGCTGCCTTGGTTCCCGGGCTCTTTGGCTTGCCCCAGATTCCAATGTTGAGCATGAGTAGCGACGAGCCCGACTGGTTGATGGAGTGCGGATGGAAAGTGGGCGGCGCTGGCCCCTTGACGGGGCAAACCCACATGGGCCAGATATCGAGGCTCTTGGCGGCGGTGGTGATGAAGTCGGCAGACGCGCTAAAGGGCAACGATACATCCTGGATGATGACGTCTGCGGCGGGCTCGCCCTCCTGCGGCTCCTTGAATCCCTTCCGGCTACTCGAAAAGTGGTTGAGGAGCCGTCTCGTGAACCGATTCGACGGGTTTGCGCCAAGACGCTTAAACACTTCATTTCCGATCCAGAACCCGCCTCGGTTATACCGGAAGAGATACTCGGTGATGGGGATATAGTCGATGGGGTTGAAGCCGGGCGCCGAACGCATGATCCTGGCCCGCACCTGCTGATAAAACCACGGATCCCACGAACCGCTAAACTTTTGCGGCTCAAACGACCTCGGGACCTCGTCGACAAATTCACCCGTGATGACCACACACTGCGTCTCCGAGTATATGATGCCGTCTATAAACTCGAACTCGCTATCCTCCATAAAGGTGCGCATCGCGTCAATCATCTCGGCCGCGGCCGCGAAGCTGTTATACGTCGCCTTGACAAACTTGCCCGCGGGCACGAGCGTCATCTCGAGCTTGGTCACGATGCCCAGCGTGTTCATCGACCCGGCGGCCCCCTTGAGCAGATCGGCGTTCTCGAAGATTGACGCGTTCACCACCCGTCCGTCCGCCAGCACCATCTCGATAGAGCTAACGCTCTCGCCAAAGTACCCGTGCTTAAACGAGCTGCTCTCCGTCATGCTCCCGGCAAAGGCCCTCCCTATCCTCGTCTCGGGAAACTCAATCACAACGTGCGGTCTCAGGCCGTGCTCGAGCGTGGCGCTCAAAAGGTCCCCCATCTTGACGTTGGGCTCGACCACCGCCATCCTCGCGGCGGCATCTATCGACAGGATGTTGGTCAACTTGCTCAGGTCAATGACCGCTGTTCCCCCCTTTCCTCTACCGCTACCACTACCACTACCACTGCTGCCGCCGCCGCCGCCACCGTGGGATGCCCCCACCTCGGTCTCGCTCGCGCTATCGACGACGCGAAAGGTCTCGTTGCGGGTGTGTAGCGCTTTGACGGCGGCTGAAATGGCGGCCACCGCCTTTTCGTGCTGGGCGAGGAGGTCCATCATGTCAGGTGCAAAAACGTGCATGCAGGACGGACAAACGCAAAACCCGCCTTGCTCAGGTATTTTGTTGGTGCTTTATTGTGATTCAGCCTGGTGGTGCCATCCAGATATATGGCGCCTTGACGATCCTTGCTTTTGTCAGATCCTTATTGATTCCTCTTTTTTTTTTTTTTTCTTTTCCTTTCTCTTTTTTTTCTGCTTCTTCCTAGGGAGTGCGGCTTGATCGTTGATATATGTGCCTGGCGGTAAGCGTAAGCCTCAAGAATAAATGGATTTTGGGACGGAATTTTCCCACTGAATTTTTTTTCTTCGCTTCTTCTATTCTCTGCCATCGTGCTCGCGGAGCTACGGCCCGCATCCTTGGCGTGGCTCAGCCACAATCTGCTGCCCAAGCTTGGTTTTACTCATTTTTTACCCATTCTGATTTCGGGCTCATTCGGCCGGTTTCCATCCCATCAGCTGTTTTAAACCCGAGACAAAAGAAAAATCGAGCGAAAAAAAAGAAAAAGGAAATAAATCTTCCGCGAGAAATTTCGGGTGAAGTCGGAGCTGGTGGGAAAAAGAAAGAAATACATCTCCTTGGAAATAACCATGCCGCTGCTCATTTGAATGAGTGGAACCGGGAACGGAATAATCCATCCCTACACGGAATGGAGACTTTATATAATACCTGCGGCATACTCGAGACCAACCGGTAACGAAAGGGTAGGATAACTGCCAGCAACGGTCCGCTCCCTTGGTTCTTTCGTTTTTGGCCCTGTGTTTACGTTGCGGAAAAGAGCAGTTTGGGCGGCTTGTCGGGCCGGACGTGGGCTTTGTGGCGCTATTCGGTGAGCTGGACCCTGGCTGCGTTCGTCGTGCAATGAGTGCACGACGGCTGAGTTTTGACACTTAACCATAGCCACGGCCATCTCTTTTTTTGTTTCCGAGATTAGTTGTCGGAATCGTACGTTCATGAGGCTGGGACCGGGGGAGCCTGGCGAATTGTAAGAAGCTCGACTTCATCTTGGCCGGTTGTCGACTCACCGCAGTGCAAGGACTCGATTGCGTTCGTGATGGTCAACTTGGCCGGAATTTCTTGGCTGTGAAACTTGTGGAGCTTGGATCGTCGGCCATGTTCTTGGAGATGGCATTTGGTGTGCTGGCAAGCGGATCCTTCTACTAGATATTGTCGGATGCGGGCGCTCTCGCTTTGACATATACTCGACAGGTGCACATTCGTGATAATACGACAAGCGTTGGCGTTGGGGTTGACCTCGCTAGTAAGATGGTCCATGGCGGCGGTTGGCCATGAACTGGATCCTTGGGATCCCTTCTAAGTAATGAGGATTAGCGGCTGGTTGTATCCGCATCCGAAGATATTGTACTGTTGGCTAGATGGCTGGGGACGCATGGGACTGGCGATTCAGAAAGGTGATGCCATCGACTTCGCATCAGGATATATCGTTGTCCTAGACACAACGTAAGAGACGCTGAATTCCATCAGAGATGATGATGAAGCAGGCGTAGAAGAGTGATCTGCAGCGGTCCCATTGCTACCTAGATTATAACTAATAGAAGCTAGATATCTCGAGAGGATGATATTCGACCAACTCATGATTCTACATTGGCTCAGTGAAGGATGCGCACGAGTATTATTCTTCGTATCACAGACACGTTGACGGCCGCGTCGCGTTTTCGCAACCGTATCCGACAAGGTAAACTATATGGCCTGGCCAGCCACCAATACCATATTAAGCATGCTCTAGGGCTGCGGAGCTGGGAAACTTTACTGTCTACCGCGCGGCACCAACGGGTTGCCGATCATGTCCGAGGGCCAGCGTTCAAGCGTTGAAGCTGATTATCTCTTCGGCACTTAGCCCGTCCTGGCAATTCAATCCCAGGGAGGACCACCATCTGGCTGGCCATCTCTCCTGCAGCCAGGTCTATGCAGGAGCTTTTCAGCTTTGGAGGCCAGGCTGCCATAACCAGGACTCACAAAGAGGAGGAACCCACGGAAAACCAGGGAGAAGAGCACGGAGATACAAAAGGGGCTCAGGAAAGCTAACAGCGCGGCTGGTGGCTGACAGTGGCATATATCTATTCCGTTGGCAGGACGCAAGAGGCCAGGTAGATCCTGCTGGTGAATATGCTGGCATTACCACCCTGCCTCGCTGGCCATGTGGAACCCGGCAGTTCTCGTCCACGGCTGGCGGCTCGTGCCTCCCCTCTAAGCGCCCTAGTCACGGCATCCAAAGTCGGAGCCGCCAGCCGTCAACATCGGCATCGATATCCTTCTCTCGCTAGCCCCCCCATCGCCTGGAATCAGGTAATAATAAGGTACCCTAGGTGAGCTTGATCGGGGAAGCTTGGGATTTTGGGTCCGCTTGGCTGGCTTAGCATTGTGCTCGAGTCAAATTTGTGGGACAATTGGAGAGACACAGTGACACTCGGGGTCCAGTATGAATTAAGCATCGACTGGAATTGCCCATGTTACAAAAAAGGAAAAAGAAAAAAGAAATTAGGAATCCCATGTCCGAGCAATAAAATAATCGGGAAATTTCCCGCCCGCAGAGGAATCCCATTGCTGGCTAAGCGCAGAGCACAGCACCCAACGCACGCCAGCACTCGCACGCCAGCACTTGCACGCCAGCACAGCCCGCCCGCAACAGGCTCCTTCTGTTTGATCCCTCTCGTCCGCAGCACCATTCCTGGAAGCCCAAAGGAGCGCAGCGCCGCCATAATAATAACAGCAAACACCCTCAAGTGTCGCGTGCGACGACCTGCCAGGCGACGACTAACTAATATGCCGCCAGGCTGGTCCTTTCTCTCATGTAGTCGAAGCTGGCACCGCTGGCTCTGCGGCAACCCGTTTTTGCAACACCCCGCCAGCTGGCTTAAAAATAATCAGACGCCGCCTGGCGGCTCCCCAAGCCAGACTGGCACCGTGCTGCTACCTCCCGGAAAGGCTGTAATACGCGGTGTACCCCCTCTCCGCCCGCCCGCCAACAATCCGCCCCCGCCGTGTCGTTGGTGTTGGGTACACCAAAAGACGAAGACGGACCCCTGAATCTTATCCGGGGTTGCGCTAGCTGCGGGAAATGGCTGGGGAACAGGATCGGAGCTGGCTGGGTGCACCCACCGTGTTGGCCGCCATCGTGGGATATCCGCAGCACCAGCTTTCTGCTACCCACACACAGCCTGCAAGGAGCAAGGACAAACATAGGTCTCACGATGATATAAAGAAGCTTTGTCCTTTTCTGACGAC
Organism: Lomentospora prolificans; assembly: GCA_029532625.1. Lineage (NCBI taxonomy): Eukaryota > Fungi > Ascomycota > Sordariomycetes > Microascales > Microascaceae > Lomentospora > Lomentospora prolificans. The sequence continues at coordinate 159,798 of JARFXM010000008.1, read as the reverse complement.
AAGTCAAATAGAGTATCTTCCCCCCGGTGGCTTTTGAATTGTTTATTTTATTACTTGGACTGGTTGGATACTATTTTGCATTTTGCATTTAATATTTGCTGTCTAATAGTACCGTACCCTCATCACCAACCATGTTTCTCCCAACGTTTTTGTGCCTCATGTTTCCCGACATTTTCGCGAGCTATTGCCCGTGCATAAACCCTCCGATAAGAAAGGAATGGTACGTATATCATGTTTGCTCACTTCTCCCTTAACCCCCCGAGTATGAGGTGCTAACAAGCTCCAGGCGCACATTGAGCAAAGGCGAGCGCGTCCAATACATTGACGCCGTCAAGTGTCTAATGGAGAAGCCTCCCCTGATGTCCCAGCATATCATTCCCGGTGTAACAAGTCGCTACGAAGACTTCCTCGGCATTCATATCGTCCAGGCGGATGAGGTTCATTTCACGGTACGTTCAAGTGCCCCGGAAGCATCCGACGAGAGACTTTGCTGACGGTTGTTATTATTATTAACAAAGGGCGGCTTTTACCCATACCACCGCCTCCTCCTCTACCTCTACGAGCAGGAACTACACACCTGCGGCTGGCCCGGCGGCGTCCCCTACTGGGACTGGACCCTAGACAACGCCAACAGCACCGCATTTTTCAACTCACCGCTCTTCGACGACGAGACCGGCTTCGGCGGCAACGGTAAATACATCCCCGGAAACGTTACCCACCCCGCCAACGGCGTCCCCCCGCGAAACCCCGATGACTTCCCCGATCGCACTGGTGGAGGATGCATCCAAAGCGGTCCGTTTGCAAACCTCACGACGCATCTGGGCCCGGGAAACAGCACCGACTTGAACCCCCACTGCGTAAGGAGAGATTTCTCCCCCGAGTCCTTTGCGAATAGGACCGGCAAGGCTCAGATCGACGACGGGATGGCGCAGCTTGATTTCGGCTCGTTTGGGCGGTTGACGGAGCCTTCTTTTCATGCCGGCGGACATTGGGGCATTGGCGGTTTGTATGGAGACATGACGGATAAGTGGTCGAGTCGTAAGTTTATTACTCTCTCTGTCGTGCCTGTCTGCGCAGGATAAGAATGATATCCAGTGCTATGATCTAACACTTTGTCATGATACCCCGCGTAGCTGCCGATCCGCTCTTTTACCTCCACCACGCCAATGTCGACCGCGCTTGGTGGTCCTGGCAATCCCGGGATCTCGAAAATCGCACCATGGATATCTCTGGGCCCCTCATTGCGTTTGATTTTGATAATAAGGTGGCGGGCAACTTGACGCTTGATCACGACATGTCGCTGGGCGTGACGAACGAGACGACGATCAAGGTCAAGGTTCAGGATGTAATGCATATTCAAAGGGGACGCCTCTGCTACAACTACGATAAGCTGTACTAAGGGTATTTTTAAAGGCGTGTTTTTTGGCGTCGTGTTGAACTTGCTCTCTCATTCTTTTTGTTCATCAAGCATCTGCATAGCGAATTGATTTGTCTGGAATTGCATCGACTGTATCACTAATCTCACTCAATAATAGACTCAACAATAGAACCCTAATATCCTTCAAGGAGTGACTCCCTAGAACGAAGGTTTAGCGTTCTCAACCAACATTTCAAAGTACACCTGATGCCACTCTCCAGCTTCCGGGCTCGGCTTGAACGCCTCCTCCAACCCACACTCAGACTCATACGTCTCGGACTGGACATCGCTCGTCCCATCTGAATCCCCGCCTTGCTTCGCCCACACAAAGGCATCCGTCCACTCGGAACCCGTTTCTGATGTCGGCCGCACTCCAAAACCCGCGTGGTTGACGTTGCATCGGGTACCGGGCTGGCGGCGGAGACCTTGCACGGCGCTACGGCTCGTATCTACGATGGCGTAGTGGGGAACGCTGCGGTTGCGGAGGTCTTCGCTCAGCAGGGACACGTATCTCTTTTCGTTTTGGGCCGGGTTCCATTGGGAGTCGTCGGCTGTGGCGAATTCACCTGGGGAGAGGTCCCTGGGCGAACGATGGATGTTAGCCGGCTTATCAAGGTAATAGGCGTGGAGTGATGGGGGTGTAATATTCATATAATATATAATACCAAGAATTCAGGTTAGCCACGTTTGTTGCGAAGCCGCGGACTTGGGATGGGCGACCTGCTGCTTCGTAGGCTTGGGCAATGATGTCCGCGATCGGTACCCGACTGTCGTCCCACCCGACGCTCTCCTCTCCGGCATCGATGTAGATGATGACGTTGGGCTTGTTGAGCTTTGCGAGCGCGTATGCCGTATTTTCGAGATAGACCTCTTTTATTCTCCGAGCGCAGGACTGCTGTAGCCCCATGTTGATGGCAACTTCTGGGAGGATGAAGGGCTCGAGGATCAAGGCGAAGGCCTTATGGGGAAACGACGCGACGATATCCGAGACGACTTTCGGGGAGGTCACTATTAGAATCCAAGCTCAGATCACAAAGTCATCAAGACACATTCTTACCGTCGATAATGTCTTTTTGATAGGCGTTAGATATCTCCTCAATAGTCTTCTTAGGCGGTCTGTTCACGGGCAGAGAGCTACAATGATGCCTTGGAAGGTTCTGTAGCACCACTCCCAGTATCTGGTCAGACGGAAGATCCTCAAGGGCAATCTCAATTCCAGACAAACTCTCGGTCGAATCCCTATCACAAAGTTATCATCTGATCCAAATTTCTACCGCCGGTGATAACCGAAAAAGGAAAAAAGGCCACGAAGAAAAGAAAGAAACGAAATCAACTCTTTGCCCGCCCTTGCCCCCCCGTCGGGTTCCTTGCGCGCTGGTAGGACCGCCCCTGGTGGGGATGGGGATCTCCAATGCCAGTATTTCTTTACTCGATCCCTGGGCACCCGCGGACGCTTCCGGTGGAGTGGGTTTCTGAGAATTCGTCTCCCGTCGGATTCGAACCTAGGCCCTCCGCGTCCCCTGCTGCGTCCCCGGCCCGCCGACCACTTGGCCACTGGCTGGTTGTCGGTGATGGTCTAGGGCGCAGTCGCTCTATTTGAAACTAAAATGAGGTCGGGGACGAAGATGAGGAGGAAAGAACGGCTGGTGATGGTGAGGATTGGAAAAAGAAAAGGGGGTAAAGGGGTGGAACGTTTGGGGAAGGAGCGACTGGGAGATTGGGGCTCGGCGCAGCTTACACCCAGATAAAGGTGCCGATCTCTGCGACTCGGAGGGCTTTCTGTCTGAGCTCTCCGTCCTCGATGTGCTTTGCAGCAGCTTCAACCTTGGCTCTAAAGATGGAATTCGGATGGAGAGTGTAGTCGAGCCATATGTTGGTACTGGCGTTTAGCGACACCGGCTTGGCTATTCCTGGGTTCATAGCTCTAGCGGCTAGTCCAGACGCGATAAGAGAGAGAAACACAAGGATCTCCATAGCGAGAGACTGTGAGATCCTATACTGGTTGTAATTAAATGTGAAGAAACCAAACGTTCTTTTGCAAATCTCGCATTTATACCTGGATACTAGAGATGAGACTATATATCTTCCACGAGCAACACACCTGAACCCCCATCTCCGCACTCGCGTCGCGGAGCGATATTGATTTGGCCGCCACTTGAATCCTGCTTCCCTACATAGTGTGACCTGTCGTGATCGCAGTGCGCTGCTCTTACCTGCATACGCTGTTAATCTATATTAGTGAATACTGGCCTGGCTGTAATATTATCTTTTTATTACCCGGGTGGCTTGCAGAGGGCGGCCGATCCGTCAATCAACAGCTGTCAGATGATCAGTCCCTGCAGCTGCAGCATTGTGAGTCTACGGCCTTCATAATATGTCCTCCTCGCTGCTTTAACGTATGCAGTTTGACCGCGTCTTCGCTATAGGAAGCGAGGTGTATTCGATGTCAGAGCGCTTGACTGTTGCCTATACTAGAGTTTGATCAAGGGCGGTTGAGTGGTTTCGGCTACCCTACTGTGTTTGCCATCATCTGATGTCTCGTAGTAGGTAGTAAGACACGGAGGAAACCACAACCACTTTTCGGCCCAAGCGGAGACGTGCTATTATTGAAGCATCCCATCGAGGCGACTCGGGCGTTTCCACGCCTTGCCTCGCAATTGGTCAAGTTTTCTACGTCGCGGGACGCTAGAATGTTCCTGTGTCGTGGAAAGTCGCGATCCAGATAGACGAAAAGGAAAAATGATATTACGAGGCGCTTAGCCAGCCAGCTTTACCTTAACAGTCCCCTGGTTCCTATTGCCGGGTCTAAAGCGATACTCAGCCCCCTGCCCAGAATAAACCCATACATACTACGGAGCTCCAGGCGTGCATCTATAGGCGGTATTTGGGCGGGCCCTTTTTCAGGGATCGGCAGGATCATGTTATTTGCCTCGCCAGGAAAGACCGTTGCGAGCGGGGCTTGATACACAGACTAGTTCGCGAGGTTGTCGTACTACAACGCCTACATTCCCTCCGCCAACGACAGGGACACTACGGTTGTCTCCGCAGCCAAAGCAGCGGAGGGAAACTATGAGAGAAGAAAAAAAAATAAAGTCTTCCACAATTAAAAGATGAATAACCAGACAACTTCCTCCTTGATCGCCGCCAGAATAACTCGACTCCGTCGGTGGCATCGGCGAGGGCATCAAAACAAGGGTGGTAAGGCAGGCGAAGAGAAGAGCCAGAGAATTTCTACTCACAGTTCTATGGTGTCGTTGTCGGTGAAGTAGATGATCTTCCGGTGTAGTCTTAGGACGTCTCCCTCGAGCCAGATACTGCATGACAAGGATTGATATAGTCTTCGTGTCGGTCGTCTTATCGACTAACAGTTGACCTTTTAGATATCGGCTGCCAAGTACTAGGGGACGATATAGAGTGGATGAATGACTGGCACGACGGTCGTCATAGTGTTGAAGGTGACTGGGGAAGATTGTCCGATATTGAATGGTTCTGCAAGGAAAATCCAATTCGGACGTTTAGTCAAAACTCACATCCCTGGTAATTAGGTCTCTTGCTCGTTTCGAGTTTACTCGGGCTGCAGGCCATTCAGCTTTGGGACTATCACTACGTTGCCATTTTGCTAAAATCTGGGTTATTTCTTCTATTTTTTATTTTTTATTTATTATTTTTATCAATTGGCCTCTGTCGTGATATGAGACCGAGAAATGGCTTTCGATGCATCGACAGATGAATCCTCCTTTGTAGGTTGAAGGTTGGCGCCTTGCATCCAAGCTAATATGACGGAACGGGGGACTGGTTGGATCTGGCTGCGAATCTCCGGCGCGTAGCTGCACGAGATTGAGACACTGGGCGCCAAATGTGTGAATGAGGCGCAGGCACAGCACGAGGCGCAGCTGACACTCGATTTCGCACCACAAGGATAAATATCATTATTACCCCCTTGCAGCCTGCATCTTCCTGCCGCTGGAAGCCTGGACGCGCGCGAATAATCTCGTCCATTAAAAGCCCCAACAACATCCCGGAGTTGCCAGATCGCCAGCCGCACGATATTCTTTCGAAACCCCTGCGGACTGAGGGGCCGGATATTCGATTCTCTCGCCTGCTCGCGATGAAGTGGACAAATCTTAACGCGAAAGGCATCTTCATCAACGAGGAACCCGTCTTGCCGGGCTCCATTCCTCCATTTGCAAGGGCTTTGCGATGGGAACTACTCAATTTTGACAGCACTCTTGGGGCCCGGCTGGGTCTTTCGGATGATGATGATATCGAAGGACTTGATCTAGAGTCAGTTTGCGACTCGCTCAACATCTTGGAGTTTGAACGCGACCATATTAAGAGGGCTCTGGCTTCGTCGTCCGCTATCAAAGCGAAGGCGACTGAGCTTCGGCGAGAAGATGCCAGTGCCGAAGAATGGCAAGCCTTTTATTCCGAGAATTTTCTCGATCCGTTTGCAAAGGAGATGAGAGGCGAGAACGACGGTGCGCCAAGGTATGATAGCCCTGTTTCCAATCAAACATTGGATCAAACCAGCACTTGCTAATCCTAGTGGCGTTTGAAGAGGGTATACATGGAAGTTTGAGGAAAACTATTTTGAGTAGTACGTTTAGCGTTGGTGCAGTAATTACTAGATGATACTCTTAACTCGAGGCTAAAATTACACTAGCGCGAGGGACCATCCTTGGTCGCTGTTTGAGGGCACAGAGGCCTTCAAGGCGCAGAGGAGATGCGGACTAGACGTACCAAAGCCGAGTTGGACGGCGTACTTCGCAACCTATGACCTCCCGACGAACAAAACTATCCCAGCACTTCCACGATGGGGGAGACACAACAGGTTGAGACACCGAATTGTGGACAACCTCTCTCGGTCGACACTCGAGCATCTGGGCCGACATGGTCTCGAGTACAGCGTAAATAAGCTACATCAAAAGCGAGAAGAATCAGAAGCCAAGGCACCGGAGCCCATTTGTTTCCCCTGGCTTGTCGTGGAGCACAAAAAGTCGCATGATGATGGAGAAGAGTGCTACGTCGAGGCCGCCAACGCAGGTACAGCAGCAGTCATGCTCTTCAAAAACCTTGCACGCTTCGCAAAGAAGAAGGCTGGGCGCCAGAATATCCGGCCGGTCGAGACGATCTTAACGACGGTAGGGCAGACCGTGCGAGCGTGGATAGTATACTCGAGCAGCAAACTCAAGGGATTCGTGAGTTGTCAATGGCGGCATTCCGCCCCCCGTAACTTTGTACTACTGCTTGGAACAGTTATTGACAATTCCCGTCGTATGTAGTCAATGGATTGTATCTGGGTTGGAGACATGACAAAGATATCGGACGTCATGAAACTGCGGGCGATATTGGAGAACTGCCACACCGATGCTGTGGGGTTTCTGAGACCCACTGTCTCCGGCTACATCAACGAATGGAAATCTGAATATCCTCGGGGGATCCAGCCGTCCTCGGATGCGCAAGAGGATGAGGGAAACGGAGGCGACGATGCTCGTGACGATGAGGGAAATCTGCCGGACAATTCAAAGAAACCTGCTCCTGACGGCGAAGAGGCCCGACATAATGATCGGCAAACAGACCAATCAGCAGACGCACACAGAGATACATCGACGTCGGGGAATCGACAACATGAGTCGCAGCGAACCGAGTCGGCGCAACCATTCGACCTTTCGAGCATTAGAGAGTTGGTTGAGGTCGAAAACAGCAAATTTCTCTCCAAGATTGAGACAATGATAGAACAGAAGCTCTTAGACGCTGGTAGTAATGGAATAGCGAAGGCTAATATTAGCCCCTCCAACGAGCGCTGTTCGCGCAAGAAATTTCGAATCGACAAAGGCTTTAAGCCGCCGTCGTCAGAAAGCGACCTCGAAGTCAACCCCGGGACGCCAAAGGGGCCAAAAGAATACGAGCTTCCCAACTTCCGACCGCGGGACATCTTCAAGAAAAAGCTGGTGCTGCATCAAAAGCGGAAGGGACTCCCTCCAAGGACCGTCGTTGTCAAGTTCCCCGACGTGACTTCGGAGGAGCTCGCTGCGGCAAAGCCTGGGCTCCTCGGGACGCAAGAAAAAGCGTCGCCGGTCAAGCCACGCGTGATCAAGCCGATGAAGAGAGTGAAGAGACTTCGGAATGAGGAAGTGGTGTTAATTTCGTTTGCGAAGTATAAAGAGACGAATCCTTTTGTGTTTGAGGCAGGCCTATTTGTGGATCCGGAATTTGTATAGTTTGTGTATAATACAAATCGAGAATCAGAGTCGTTGGCTCGGAGGGGTGGCTGGCATTGTATTAAGAATCACCTTTGGTATGGTGTACTTTCCAATACACCGAAACATCTTCGAATGTTGGCATTACAAATTTCCCTTCCTCCCCATAATGAATTCCTCAAGGAACCGCAACTATCCAAGGATTAGTGTTTAAGTGGGACACATAATTAACATTCAAAAAGGCCGTATATATTATGTACTCCCTCCATCGAACTGATTTAGCTATATACCTGGAGAAACGTCATCTTATCTTCATCGTGGCGCCCAGTTTATATAATACAGGCCGTATCTATTTCGTATTGCCAGCCGTCACTTCAAACCTTGATACCCTTACATAGTTTACCAGCCCAACTCTGCGGCAATAGCCGCAGCAAGCACATCGGCCTGCGCAGCATTTGTAGCCGCATTAGGGTGATAGTCACACCCAACATCCGCACCCTGAGCAGGCCAATCAAGGAAGTGGATGTTATCACCTCCAATCTCCGAGATGGCGTTCTGAAGGGCCTTTGCGTGGGTGGAATGCTGCGCGTCCTCCGCCGAGGGGTAATCGTCGTTGAGCATTGGAGACGAAAGAAGGAAGTATGTGGCGTCGGGGTAGTGGCCTTGGACGGTCTGCACGAACTCGACCATGGCCTCCGTGAAAACGGCGGGGTCAATGGGATCACGCGCGCCGAGGTAGCTCCAGTCGTTGGTGCCAAGGTTGATGACCACTACATCGGGGTTCCATTCCTCGGGGAAGGTGTAGCTGTCCGCGGGGTCGTTGGCGCCGTAGCGGGTGTAGAGCTCCGGCATGAGGGGGGTGTTGTCGAGGCTCGGGTCGGCGTAGTTGCGGGTCAGGCCCCTACCGCTCCACGCCACGATGCTGTAATCGGCATCGAGCGCCTCGGCCGCCAGAACACCGTAGGTCTTGGGGTTGTTCTCAACCGCGGCGGTGTTGGTGCAGGGGTTCGTGCCGTCGAGGCCATAGCCGACGGAGATGGAGTCCCCAATGACCTCGATCTGGCGCGCGCGAGGCTCCTCGGCCACAAAGCTGCCGTCGGTGTCGACTTCGCCGATGAAGATGGAGCCAAAGTCGGACCCCGAGCGTTTGTGGAGGACGACGCTGTGGGTGCCTTCCGAGAGCCCCGCGGGCGTGGAGATGTCCCCGTCTACATTTTCAATCACGGTCGATTCGCCATCAACCGTCAATTCGACGCTGCTGGTGCCCTTGGTGGAAGCGACGCTGATCGTGGCCTGGGTGCCGGTAAAGGTAAATGACACGCCGGTGCCGGGCCAGCTAAGTTCCTTGGTCTCCGGGTTGACTCTGCCGAGGAAGCGCACTTCTGCCTGGGCGGCCACGAGGCCTGCGAGGGCGAGGATGTTCAAATAGGGCTTCATCGTAGGATGTTGAACTGGAGCTGGGGATTGAAGAAGCAGAGAGGCAATAGCGGGGGTTTTAAAGACCTTAGCCAGGGTAAGTTTTCAGTTGAGGTCTCCACCACATGTTTATAAGTGCGGCAAATAAGTACCTTTACTTGGTAGTAATAATATTAATTCAGGCGCTGTGGATAAGCAGGCGGTTCGTTATTAAATTAAATAAGTGCAACCCGAGTACGTTTCAGCCTAGAACAGACGGAGGTAGGATACCGTGAACCTCAATTCGATAGATAGGCGGTAATCATCTGCTTAATCGCCAGCCAGCCAGGGGTGGCCTAATATACTACTAATAATACAGAGAGAACTGCCCCAACTTGGCGGACTCGCCAGCATGTCGTCCACAGCATGATAGCTGGAGGAAGCCAACCAAGATACAGCGTAATCTTCAACGCTATTCGGATTCTCAGAAAACTAGAAAGAGAAAACAACAGAGCCAGCAAAGGGGAAAACCCGGACGATGCGGGGAAGGGCCCAACGAAAATGGAACCGGGCCCTTGGTCCCGTGTAAGCGGCTTCGCGGACCGGGAAAATCCACCTATGGTGGTAGCCTTGGCGACACTAGGGCCGCTTCTGGGCAGCAAAATATGTGCCATCCATGGCCAGCCAGCCCAGCCGGGGGAATAGGGTAGTATAATGTGTAATGCTTGGCTTCTGGGAGGAGCTGATTAGCTCGGGAATCCCGTCAACGTACTATGAATTGATAATATCCGCTTCGAGTGCTTTGCCATCTATGACTCTTCTTCCTTCCAGGCCCTTCAAAAATGCTTAAAGTTTAGAACCAAGAACGAATCTCCGTGGGAGCAACTGGAATGAGGAGCGGTCCCAGGAGAGCCGACAGGGGAGAAGCGTCAGCTCAGACAGGACCGACGATAAGAATACGATCAGCCCTAGGAATTATGATCTTTAGATAAAGCACTATCGCTAGCAATTGATATCTAATTATATTTAGTGGTTTTTCATATTATAAACCTTCTTTACATATATATTATTGACTAAGTAGTGTGACTATTTCATTGCTTTACTACAAATGGGGCGAGACTACCCAAGATATATTCTCATGTATAATAAGAAGGCGTCAGGATATCACGTATTGACTACTCCTATTTAGCAAGTAACTTCTTTAGTAGTAAATGGAGTAAACCTAGGAAATATGGTAGGATGTTCTGAAATAGCGTCCCGACATGGAAGCACCGGCTGTGCTGGCGCCGTGCACCTAACGACCTAATACCAACCAGCCACCAGCGGTCCACATCCGGAGCATGGCTCCGATTGCGATCCCGACAGGCTGGCCCGGCATCCATCGCAAATGCGCCCGACACGTGGCAGGATCCATTATTATCAACCCGGCGTCAGCCCGGGGATTCCTTGATCAATGCATTGCACACATGCCAGACCCGTGGGCCCGTATATAGACTCGTCACGATCACCTTGCTATTGTCTAGTCACTCTTTTGCCCAAGGAGGTCAATATAGGTCACCCTTGAGCGCCGATGCGTGATATATGGCTGATAGGCCAGCTTTGTCACAAACACAACCTTTACGAGACTTCGTTTCATCACATTATGGCCATATATAACTCGAGTATGAATACTACTCAGTTGTTTATTATGAAACTGTAAATATAGCTTCTTCTCTTCTGTTCATACCACTCACTATTATCAACAATACTGCCTACGTACGGGCATTCTTAGGAATGGCGGGACACGAGTGCCTTTAAACCCTAGTAGGCGACTTTCACGAAACTGTAGTGTAAAAAAGTTTGAGGCCCCTTGTTAAAGTGCCGTTTTGGGTCCTTGGTGAAGGTTGGCGAGATTTGACAAGATGCCGGAGTTGCTTTAGCTGGAACTGAGTGGGGCATGATGCAAGGGGCCGAAGAATGTCATGCGAGTCAGAGGCCAAGAAGCGACCAGATTGGGGCATATTACACCTTAAACTGACATTAAGCCGTAGTTGGTCCTCTTCGGCGTGGAGGATTCTCTAAGCCACCTATTAAGAGTGGCAAGAACCCGCCCCATCAAGGTTTCTGAGCTCTAGGGCTGCGGCAGGGAGAATTGCCACATTTGACACGAGATCTTGCCGGAGGGCTGCGTAGGTGAGACGTAGTATACATGTCGTTTTTCTAGCTTTTATGGCAACTGGTGTTTCCAACGTCGTGGATAGATGTAATATGTGTTTTCGTTCTTCTGGTTTGCTCTGCTTTGAGCTTATGAAGCTTGAGGGGAGTTCGATGGTGGCAACGCTATGCCTTGCAAGCCCTGATCAATCAATCCCATTTTGATTTGATAATGACTATGACTGAATAGGGAATGGTGGGAAGATGGATTCTATCTCAACTGCACCTGTTGCACGTGACTTTCCGGTCGTGACAGACATGGATGGAACTGGAACTGATGATGACCCGAAGGTCTTGCTTGGCAAAAGGAACCATAAACTACTGTAGGCCTCCAATTATTACAAAGGTCGTTGTCGCGAACGCCAGGAAGTCAGAGTCGCATTGCGTCACGGCGCAGCAAGGGAAATGGCTAAAATAGGCAGCAGAGATTGTGAACCAGGTCGCGTGCCCCATTGTGGGCGATTTAACGCCATCTCTAGAAGATGTATAAGAATAAGGACCGTCGGAGTCGGTTCGGATTAAGTGACACTGGCTCCCTCAGATACACCCCATTTGATTTCTTTTCGGACTTTTAGCATTCCGGAACCAACTATTCTTCCCTATCTTACCACACTCAAAACACCAAGATCAGAAATGGCAGACGAAAAAAGTCAAGCACCCCACGACCCCGATCGTGAGCAGAACCCTCCGCCGTATTCTGCGGGCCAAGGAGAAGAAGGCCTGCCAGAATATTCTGCCGGGGAGTCTACCTCAAGCGGTGAGATCGCCACGTCCATCTACCGCCCATTTCCGAAAGTTATTCAAGGGACGAGCAGGTGGGCGATGAATATGGAGGCTTTCACAACATTTAAGCTATGTGGCGAAGACGAAAACGACTTTTTGTACATGGTTGAGCTCAACTTGGGCCTCAAGTCAGGCGGGCTCATCGATGATCGACCAGGCTTAATCTTGCACAACGGGACCAGTGTGCAGGCTCCCGTGCTCGCAGCAGCCTGCTACGAGTCGGTAGATTCGCTTAGTTTCGTTGACTTCAATATCCAGAGCATCATTCTACTGCCAAAGCTGCCTGACCAGCCTGGCGGCTCAATAAACAAGGACCTGGCGGAATACCGGATGCTCCCGCGGATGACGCCCGACAAGACCGTTGCATTGAGATTCTCGGTCGAAACCGGGGAGAAGGCCCGCAGAGAAGAATTTGAATGGAGGAAATGCAGGGATAAAGGCCTTATCAGACCCAGCGGATTCAAACTATACCGCGTGTCCTCTGAATCCGCGACCCAGCCGATCGGGGGGGAATCCTCGAGACAGAAAGACGACCCAAACGTCCTGGCAGTAATCACGTGGAGTCGGGCCTTTTCTACCAAGATGCTGTTCAAAATCGAGTTCAAAGCCGATGGTTTAACGGGTGTGCTTGGAGAGCGTTGGAGTGTGGCGGTGGTGATTACTGCTTTGAAAATGTGGATGTTACGTTTGCACGGGAAATTGACTAAAACCGGTGTTAAGCTCGCGGAACAGATTCATAAAGCCATCGAGGAGGAGGAGGCCCGGGCGTAATAAACATTATTAGACAATCCGCGCGGTGCGTGTAACGATTAGGGATCTTTGACACCGGTCTTGCTTCAATAACAATCCTCCCGAACAACAGTGCTTGTATAGTAGAGGCGATCTTGCACACAGCCCTCGCATTTCGACGGACCATCCCAAGTACCCTGACCTATAGTTGGGAAGACTGGACATGCTTGCGATCGCAGGCATCATCAACAGAGTTCGCAAATGCTGCTCCCCGTGAGCCTGCCGATACAACCGGCATTGTGGCTTACAGGTCACTGCCGGTGTTTCCGTAGCATTTGATATATCTTTCCTGAGGATCCTCGAGAATTGAGGGCTCGCCTCGGAAAAGACTCGACCTTTCAGTCGTATTAGTCTCGGTCAAACCGCCATTGAATAGGTTACTCACGGATAGATATCTACAGAGTTTTGTTTCAAATTTGACATATCCAGTGTCCCGCGTATATAGCAGGGAGGGCTAGTCACACGAGGAGAGGAAAGATGAGGGCATAAAGACTATTTTCCGCGCTACAAGTTTAAAAGTATATAATGACATATATGGGTACTAGCGACTGAGCAAACTTTTCTCTAAAACCCTTGTTATGGCTGGATCCAAGCTATGAGTATGTCTCCTGCTTCACGAAGGTCGCCTTCTTAGTCCTCGTTGCCCACATCATCTTCCTCACCCTCATCTACATCAACCATGTCTTTCCCAGGTTCATCTCCGTCGAACTCCTCATCTACATCTTCATCACCGGTTTCCTCCCCACCCTCTTCAACGCCCTCATCAGGTCCTTGTTCCGCTTCATCTTCCTCATCCACACCCTCACCTTCACCTTCCTCAACTTCTTCTTCTTCTTCTTCTTCACCGTCCTCGCCCTCAGTCTCCTCTACTTCTTCATCCTCAGGCACCTCAGGCTGAGGACATACTTCTTTCTCATCGTCTTCCCATGCAGATTTGATCAAGTCCGCAGCCTGCTCGAGTCAGTACAAGGAGCCCGGATTCCAGAAGGCTGTATTAACACTTGCCTTTTCTCCAATAGTGTACGCAGTCAACTGAGTCGTTCCGCTAATAAGCGTAGGCATGATACTTGCATCAGCCACGCGCAAGTTCTGGACGCCGTACACTCTCAAGTCATCGTCGACTACCCCTCCTAGTTCTCGCCGCATCTTGGCAGCCGTGCCGATAGGATGCCATCCCTGCGGGCTGTATCCCGCGCGAATGAATTCTTCCAACCCCTCTTGCGTCTGACCGCTTTCGCCAGGCCTGACCTCCGTAGCGTTATACTGTTCGAGTTCCCCTGAGGTAAAGAATCGACGAAGAAACTTGAGGTACGCCGCCATGAGGTCAATATCCGTAGGGTTTGAAAGAGCGCGATAATCCACCACGGGGTCCGCCTCGGGATTGGTAACGTTGAGCCTGATCGTGCCTCGGGACGTTATGTGCAGATTGATCGGCGAACCGCCGGCACCGCCCCCGATGATGTAGTTCATAAATGACAATCCCCTACCGCGCATCTCACGGGCGTAGATTTCTTGTTGGGCCTTGTAGCCGGCCAGCACCGTTTCGGCCGTGTCTGGGGCGACATATTCGGAAAGATCGAGAGACTCGTATCGAGAAGCGATTTCTTCGTATTCGTCTGGAGCGGCGATTGAGAGGTCGAGGAAGGCAACGAGGCCTTGCCCTCCGCCCACACTAGGTGTGAGATTGGATTGGATTTCCGGAGTAGGCGGCGTCTCCCCCCCTACATCGCTAGTTAGAACAATGATCCAAACTAACCCTTAATCTTGTATTAGAGGACATCAATACATTGGAAAAAGATTCCGGGGCCGACTGGGTGATCTTGGAAGTTGGCCCCCACGCCTGGAAGGTCGACCTGGACCTCAATACCAGCAGCCTCAAGATGCTCCGCCGGGCCGATACCGCTTAGCTGTAAGATCTGAGGCGTGTGAATGCTTCCTGCTGAAAGGATAACCTCTCGTTTAGCCGTCACTGTTGTCCCTTCCCCTCCCTCGCGGGGGACGAATTGAACGGCGGTGGCGACGTCGTCTTCGAATAAAATCTTATTCACGCGAGAAGCGGTAAGGAGATCAAGGTTTGCTCGGTTGAGTCCATCCCAGTGGCCCGTTCGCGCGTAGGATCGTTGTCCTGTTGCAGGGTCGACGGATACAGGGTACCAGAATACACCCTGACTGCCAGCATGGCCGTCTTTGGGGAAGTCGATCCCAGGCACACTCTTCAAAGCCTCGTAGTGAATTTCTGGCAAGGGCCTTAGATTAGGTTTGCGGTTGTCAATATCGGGAGTCGAGATTATTAGAACTTACTTATTCTCGGGTCGTTGCCACCAGGGAAGGAAGCATACACATGGGTATCGTCGTACTGACCCCACGCAGCCTCAACATCGTAGGTAATGTTGAAATCGGCAGCAAAGACCTCGTCGGGAGGAACGAAATGAATGGCCTACCAAGAGTCAATCAATTCGGAGATAATAGTAACTGCGCATCACGCCTATTAGAACACTCACCTTCTTGAAGTACGGCAGCATTCCATCCCAACCCCAGGTCGAATTCTCGTTACCGAGCTCGGCCCATATATTGTAGTCGGTCTTTGTGCCTCTCATGACTGCCATTCCGTTAACAGCTGAGCTTCCGCCTACGCAGAAACCCATGCTGATGACGGTCGTTCGATTGTTGAGTTCTACTTGCGGAACGGATCTAATGCTGTACTGGCGTGTTCCTCTGTTAACTGGATTGGCGGGATCGTCTAGGTCATAATATTATTAGTCCACGAATTGAACACTCGGTCTGGTGAGGATCGGCTTAATACAAACGCACAAAAGTCGCCATGCTCGATGACTAGCACGTCGTCTATACGGGCTCGTTAGTCTATGCCTTGGTCTTCGTTGTTTGTTTCGGCTAACATTTGCAACTCTCCGAAAGTCGGTCTGCGATCGTGAGGCCGGCAGTACCACCTCCAATGATGATGTAGTCATAAGAATCCTTAAGGTCCGTTTGGTTGGTGACATGCCTGGCCCTCAGCCATGGCGCTGGAATAGCCGCCACCAGTGAGGGTGCAAACAGAGCTAGCAGACTCGTTCGAACGTACCGAACCATGGTGGCGTAATTCAAGCATATAATATCGGTCAAGGCTGTGTTAGGTCCTGGTTAGGAACCTCCCCACGAGATGGCCGCGGGGACAGAACGAAGATATAAAGGTAATTCCCAGACGCATACTTGAAGTGTACGGGAACAGGGAATGATTGACGCGGGGTTTGTCCAGCTGGTTTGCTGAGCTCATCTCATCTCAAGGCAAATCTGCCGATGCAGGTAATATCGAAAATGGTCCTTTCTGAGGCGGCTCAAGTACCGCCTAATAACAGGCTATACACGTCCCGAATCGGACACTCGAGAATTTTCATTTCCTCCTGAGGAACCATGGCGGTGCATCGGTAGGCACCGATGCCGTAGGGAGAGTACAGGGTAGGCTCGTATCATATAGCGCCTCAGTAAACAGGTCTTTCTCTACTAATTTAATCTCGAGATATTAAGCATTACAGATATATATATATATATCCCCGTGATAGTTAGAAGGTGGCCCTCCCTAGTCCAAGTACAAGGGCTTGGATCAGTATTATCTCTACTCAAATCACATGCAAAGTCTATAATCTGTATTTACCATACTTAACCCATCAATCGTCACGATGGCTGCGCTGCGCCTTTCAAGCTTGAAGGTGCAGCATCCAATAAAACCAACCCAGGAGGCACATATCATCCAGACCTTCCACCAGTATGGGAAAAGCGCAGTGAATTCATGCCTCTTACAATCACTGACTGTGAACCTACTGTATGCGACCTACTTGATACACTGCTTGTGACTTTTCAGCGATTTGTGCCTGAATCGCTAGTAAAGTCGTTGGCGGAATCTAAGAATGAAGCTGCTGCTAGCCTTAGACAGCTAGAGATGAAGCCATCATTGCGGAAGCATCTATAAGAGATACGTCGGCAGCTGAGATCTATGCCCTTATTGGCATTATCATTTGTATGCAAAAAACACCCTGAAAACAGTATTAGAACATATTGGAAGGCTACAGGCAAGAGTAGCGATAGACAGGCCTTCTACATTTTCACGCATCTAATGCATTTAACTAGATTCGAGCTTCTATAGCGATATCTACGCATCTTTAATGATATATATCTTTCTAGCGAAGAAGTTCATACCCCCTACGAAACTTACTGCATCACGAGCCTATAAGCAAGTCAATGAATGGTTTATAAGCTTCATTCAGGGTTTGTAGCTGGAACAATACTATTAATAGTCATTTTGTTTGGAGAAAATGCCTTGCAGCGCAGTTATCTAACACCTTCAGCCTATCTCTACAACTATTTCTTGGATGCCATTTAGACTGGTGAGTCACCATGGAAGAGTTCTCATCTATATAAGTTGTTGAGCATGAGTTCTCACTTAGAGAGCAGATAGTAATAATATATCTTTCAAAAGCTATATTATGGCCTGATTTAGAGCTAACTCCTAGTAGTAAAAAGAGTATATCTGTTACAATATACCATGCGATGAAGCGTCGAAGTTATGTTGAACCACGCAAGATGGACATGTCCTAGTAGAAGTTCAGAAGCAAAGCGAGCGATACCAGGAAAGCTAGATAGCAAGAAAGCAATGGATATATAATGGAAGCAAGGAACCCCATACTAGCTAGAAGAATCAAGAACTATCATTATCACAGAAGACCACCTAACTATTATGTAGAGGTGACTAAAGTGAACCGCGACCACAATGACCACCACGATCACCGTGATCTCGTCACAGTGAACCCTTCGTGCCTTACTTGCTAGCTGCTTGATTGCAGGCAAGAAGGCAGCACAGCGGAGGCTGTAACAATATCTTAATAAGCTCAGGGTATATCAAGCTCCTTTCTTACTATACATGCATCCAAAAATGTATTATTAAGGATATACCTGAACTCCGGCACTCATAATAGTAGGACTAGCTGCACCTCTTACTACATCCCTACCTTATATACATGCTTACCTATAATGAAGATAGTGATGACGCCCTCCTCTCTGTGCCGTGCATTGGTCACTACAACTGCCAGGCGTCGGCACACTACAGGAACCCCCAGAATAGATCCTAAATGACTCGGGAAAAAGGCTTGATCAAGTAGTGAATACATGAATGTCAATTTGGTCGCAAAAGCGGAGACGGGTGCATGTAGAAACACATCGTATTAGTGAGGCTGTAATTGAAGCTTCATTAAGGTTCTTTGAGCTATACTAAGTTTGACTATGATGACGTTATGAATGCTCGCAGCCAATTACAATCTCATGGACGATTTTTTGAAAGAGCTAATCTGAGCCTCGAACACTGGGGTGGTCCATGGCAATAGTCTGGAATTTTTGACCAGGGCGGGTGGGGATAATATTTGATTTGAACTTGAGGATAGCCTACCGAAGCGCAGCGAGGTTTCCTAATATTTAAGCTTATTACAGCTTGCGCCATCGAGACTTGGGGGACGCGCCGTTGTTATTTCGGAGTTCCAATGGAGCGTTTCCTACTGCTTCCCTTAGAAGCAGTCTCTTGCCCCGTCCTTGAGGGTTGAATGGCAAGAATCATATACATATGCAGTTTCGCATGAAGTGACCATTTCGCGTTTCGCGGGTTCGGCCCATTCCCGGAACGAGCGAAAGCGCGAAGCAGCTCGGCACTCGTGAGAGCATCCTGCAGCGAGCTGACTTGCCTAAAACGGAAGTAACCGCTGGCTCGTCACGCTTTTGACTCTTGCTAGTGTCACCTTAAAACCCGACTTAATAAGATCTCTTCTACACTTTAACGTAGTTTTGTCGAGTCTAATGCAAGCATATACTGCCGGATGCGTCGGAATTTCAATCGAGACGTCTCCGCGGACAACAGATAAAAGGTCAAAGGAGAAACGAAGATAAAAGCCGGGCCCCCAACCAAGAATTCTGACGTATTTACCTAGCTGCTTGGCTGATACCGCTCTCGACTGCCTTTTGGCGTTGTTATATCTCGACGTGAATTTGTCCATCTTTCCGCCGATAATTGAATCTTCTTGTCGACACTGCCGGGAACAATGGCTAAGCTCGAAAATGTGGACTTACGCATGAGGTGGCAGGATCAGAACGTATATAAGAAGGATGGCCAATGGACAGTTGACGGGTAAGGTTTTCTCATGGATTCTACTTCCAACGCCTTCTTCTGTCTAACTGTCACCCGAAGGCGACCCGTTGTAGACGTCGCTCTCTCCTACCTGCAACATCCTCCGAACATTCCTGGTAAGACGTGGCTCGGACTTCTTGTCACGGCTCCCCCGAATGCAGGTACGTGGCCAAGCAAGCCATTGCCATCACAATAGATTAGGACTCTTTTACTGTTGACACTCACCGTTAACTTTAGCGACGCCACCGCACACGCACGCCGGCGCCGCGATCAACGCCACTATAATAAGAGGGCATATGCTCAACCAGATGGTCCACAGCTATGTTGACCCCGTAACTGGGGAGACCAAAACCCACGACAGTGGCCCGAAAGTTTATGGGCCCGGTGAGAGCTGGTATGAGGCTCCTGGTTGCCACCATGTCAGGTCAGAGAACGTCGGGAATGAGGAGGCGGTCTTTATTGCGAACCTAGTCGTCTCCGATGAAGTATTTCGAGGTCTGGACCCCAGCGCCAAGGGCATTGAGACCGATTTTGCCAAGATTGGCCGCGTGTTCATCATTGATAAAGACATGGAGGAGTCGACAAGGCCTAGTGTCCAGAAATAAGAACCGGAAGGCAAGGTTGATGAGAGAGCTTGGTAGTTCTATCCAGTTATTTGATTAGGAGTACTCGGTTTCCATTATTCCCAAGGCCAGACAGCGAGCTGAAATCTGAGTGGTTATAACTACTTGTCAATGGCATTAAGCTAATTAACATCGCACGCCACCATGACCTCAGCCATGTTCCACGGAAGGCTTCTGTGGACGGAAGTTTTTGAGACGCAAGCGGAGTAGTTTGGCTAATATATGGATAATGGCCGTGTTGATTCTGATTTCCTTTTCTATTATGTGGGGAGGCTTATACTACTCCATGTCGGTGTTGACTGGACATGACGTATATTTCGCCCTCAATTAGGAATATTACCCGCTTCCTTCTCTGGATACCCATATCTTAGTCGTACTGATGCCCCCGTCCCTAGGTTGGCTTTGTTCCAATATGTCCTGCCTGCCAAACTAATTCTTACCTACATGTAGTGGCATATGCTTGACGGGAGGTTTTTAGCGTCTTTCCTCTGGATAGTATCCACGAATAGTCTAGTCTCGACGGTTGCCAGAAAAGATTGGCATCCCCCTGGCTTCTAGCCACCGCTTAGCTTGTTGAATTACTAAGGCGGCCAGCTTCCACGAGAAATTGATGTCTCTTTTCCCGCTCATCTAACATCACGAGGCCTTATCAGACGAGCCGGCCGGTTTCATAGACGTGGGTAACTATCCAATCATCACGCAACGCTTCTCCTTCCCTCACACTATATTCCAACTAGGCCGTCCAGTTTGTTACACTGCTGTATGTAACAGTTTTCTCGGAAAAGATGCGTGGGCGTGGCTTTTCTTTTTCCACCCTGTTGCGCTAGTTCGAACAGTGAATGGGCTGGCACCGATTTCTTGTGGTAGAAAGTCCGCTTGATTTGGCCCGTTCGCCCTTGTGACTCCCGTACATGGCGCAACGTCACAGCCATGGAGCTAAATCAGACCCATCGTCACAGAACTGCTTGTAGATCCTGGATGTCATCTGGACTACCTGCTAGCGGATAAGAACAATACAGGTCCCTTGCTCAGTTAGTATGCAACAAGACGATCCGAAGGATCCGCAGATGGATCTTCTCCACCCAATTCTATGGTCGATAAAAATTGACGAAAAAAGATCCTTGGAAACTCCCATCCTGATACCCTGCTTGCCACCCAAGACCTAGCTGCTGCCCATATCCATGTCGGGAACCTCAAAAAGGCACAAGAGGCTTACCGGTCGCTAGTAAGCTATCGGCTGAAGTCAATGGGAAGGAGACACCCAGACACACTTGTAACTATGAGGGAACTAATCATCACCAACTGCGCCTTGGGTACGTGGGAGAGCCCGGATATTGACCTGCCTGGTCCCGGGCAGAGAAACGAGCTATTACCGGCCGAATCCGACGGAGCCGGCACGGAATTGCCCGACCAAGGGTCAACTACGGGTATAACTAGCGAGGAGTGGATCAGCATCCGAGACTCGTCCAAGGAAATCCTGACTCTCCTAGAGTGTCGCCTGGGGTACCTCCATCCAGAGACCCTCAAGACCATGTTGTGGAACTTTGCCGTTCATCACCTTCTCGGCGACTCAGAAGCCGCTAGCGCAACGAGACACACTCTTCTAAAGCGGCTTTGGCACAAGGACGTCCAGAGCCAACGTGCGATGGATGCCCTCCAAATGCAGGAAAAGATTGCCCTGATTTGCAATGAACACGAGGACCTTGAAGGGGCAAAAGAAGCCTGCGAGTACGTACTCATCAATATTAGGAACGTAGAAGCCCGGGGTCCTTCAACCAGGGAGCAATTGCGAAGACGCAAAGCCCTAAAGGAACGCATTCTCCAACTCAGAGAGTCGTGGAATGTAGGCGCCTATACTTCCCGGGAGTAGTTATTCGGTCCATCTGAGCGCCGAAATCCTCTTCAAAGTCCAACAGCACGGCAGTCCTAGTATGGGTAGGAACTCCATGCACAACGCGAGAACGTTGTTCGAGGATGGGGTCCGCAACACGGCGCTGAGAATTCGTATATGCCTTATTCTATGAGAGTTAGGCCTTGAATATCGGGCTAAGCGTTAAAGATACGTCCCCATTCCTCTGCTAGCCTACTTATTACAGCTCAGGCCATGCTACATACTCACTTGCAGCCAAGCAGCTAGTAAGTAAGGTGTAAGGATAGAGAGATGCGCTAGCGAGCTACAGCAGAGTCATAGCGACCACGATCGCCCTGTGATATCTTCGCAATCCTAGAAGCGAGCACTTGAGTAAAAGAATGCCTCCATGAAGCGTCAGCGATGATGCCGCAGCTACCGGCGGTATGCGATCAATCTGGTCATGTGTGAACTCAACCAACGCATGACCAATGCATATGACCTATCTTAGCTTTCAGCCTTAGGGATGATGCAGCGAACACCTGGTGGTCAGCGTTCGGCCCCGCGTGACTAAACGCCACACGCAAAGGGACCCGCACCCAGGTCGACGACTACGGGCTATATAAAAGAAGGAGAATATCAAGGAGATATCAAGGGAAAAGAGAGGGAAGATAGCGATCAGTGATTGGATACTTCTCACACCTACCTCATGAATCGTTCGCTATCGTATTGTGCCTCTTCACTCTGACATTGACGACTAAGGTATGGAGGGTTTACTATAATATATTCATATAGTTATTCTGGTTATTATCTTCACCTAAGTCACCTCTATATAGTTAGTGGGTATATAGATAGGTAGCTTTCTATAGTAATAACAGTTCTTGATTTTCTCTAGCTAGTATATCGTTACTTACATCCTTTATATGTCTCTTACCTTCTTGATTCCTTGCTTTCTAGTATTACTTGATACTTACTTCTAAACTTCTACTAGGGTATATCTATGCTTGCTTGTATGGCTTGCCTTACTTCTATGCTTGTTTGTATGGTATGGTGTAACAGTCCCTGCATTGCAGGATCTGTGGCCTGGGCTGCCACTTCATACAACCTGCCTATAGCACCTTGGGCCGACTTCTAATAAAGGCTTAAGCCCTTGTGCCAGATGGTTTATAAACACAACTTGCTCTTAGCTAAGCCCCTTCAGTTGCCTTAAGCTATACTATATTAAAATAGTAACTGAAAGTCTTCCCCCTAGTTTTGATTCTTCTCCTTACATATCCCGTGAATAAATCATAGTGGTGTTTAAGAGAAGTGTGCGAGCTTTTTCTCAAGCGAAACAATGTAGTCCCCAAACATCTCACTATTTGCAGTCAAGTCTCTCAATTCCGGATATGGAAAGGGCAACATGGCAGCGGAATAATGGAAAGGAATATGATGTGGTTTCTTTTCATTGCTCTCTCAAAACTGGCCCCTCCTTCGCGCCTCATGATGTAATCCAAGGTCATATACCCACAGGAAAGGTCATATGGGGGGGGTTGATTTAGATATAGATTGGCAGCATAAATCGCCGAAATATTGTGCTAATGAGTCTGTGAATAGAAAGACTGAGGTGGGTGAAGAATGGCAATCCTGCAAGCAGGTGTGAACAAGACAAGAGTTGGCTCACTGCATGCACATCTAGGTGGGAAAGAACAAACAACTATACATGACAGCCACTGTTTGGAAAGCTGAATCTGTGTAAATGAGGGATAGGGATAGATGAGAAGTATTCCTGGATCCAGAAATAGCTTGTAGTTTTCATATGCTAATTTCCCCTGAATAATAGAACCAGGATATGAGGACTCAGCTAGCTTCAGTGGTATGGGGTAGCAGATAGCTACTCAGGTCTTTGCACTAGTTCTAATAGAGACAAACAATATTGAAACCTCCCATAATCCACCCTCTTAGAGGCTGGATAGTATATTTACCTGGGTCTAGGCAGAGGTGCTGGGAGACAAGAGATTTGAGCGTTGGTAACTGGTGGTAGAGGGACTTTTTTAACTTTAGGAAATAGCTAGTGCAGTCATTGCAGCTGAGAACATTGAACCTAATGATACTATACGATAAGAAATGATAGATATTTGACTGTGCCTTCAATTGCCGGGGAGTCTACCTCGAGCGGCGAGGTCGCCACGTCCATCTACCGCCCATTTCCGAAATTTATTCAAGGGACGAGCAGGTGGGCGATGAATATGGAGGCTTTCAGAACATTTAAGCTGTGTTGCGAAGACGAAAATGACTTTTTGTACATGGTTGAGACCAACTTGGGCTTCAAGTCAGGCGGGCTCAGCTGAGAAATGTGGGTAGGAGTGCATCTAAATACTAGTATCAAAAGATCAAGGTCTCATCGTGGCCTCTGAGGGCGAGGACATTTCGCAATCCACCTAGAGGTAAGCAAGGAGGGAGGATAATATGGAAAAGCCAGGTCTCGTCACAGCCTCTAACGCGGAGAGATATAATTCTAGCCACTAGGAGGAAGTCAATGGGGGAGGGAGGATGAGAGATGAGGCAGAATAAAGTCGCAGGGCTTTTTGCAAAGAATTTATGGGGCGTTGAGTGGCCCAGATAGCTATTCTGGTTGTGGGTGAACCACTTAACCTAGGAGTAGCTCGCCTTTTCATATGCTTCCTTCTTCCCCATACACAAGAATCTCTACTATCTTTTCTGCCGCTCTTACTTCTTCAGTGTCTCTCTAGCCGAAATATCTTTCCCCTTCTAGATAGCATGCCCGCTGCGATGGATCCTCTTTCCCATCCAGCGCCTCCTCAAGTCATGGAACCGCCCTTCAACCTGTCCATCGATGTAACCATAGCCTGGAAATTCCCTTCCTGAACAGGTACCTCTCTATAGACCTTTTAATGAGAAGGTATTTTCTGAACTCAAACATCTCTCAACAACCTTGAGTAACAGAGCCAAGCCAGAGGGTCCAAATTCTAATGCTTCTATCATGGCTATACCCATATTCTATGTAGCCTCTTATATGCTTGATCTCACTGGGGACAGAAATGAGGAAATAGAGCTAAATATCTTCAAAATATGAGCTATAATAGGCACAGTTATTAGAACAAAAACAATTATTAATAATAAGAGTCAGCTCTTTATCGAGTATGGTTCTAATTAGTGCAGTAACGATGAGCAAGCTATCATCAGGGACTAGATACTTATCTCTGTTATTATAGAGGTGGATATTAATATTCCCAAGTTTTACTATAGGGTTCTGTTTACCCTAGACCCCTAGAGAAAATTCTTCTTAGTAGAAGTAGAAGGTGAGGTTTTCTTTGCTAGTAAGGAGGAAGTAGAGTCTACAATCTGGAATAATAGTTGGCAGATCAATGTGATTATCTGTCCTTAAAGCAGGTCAACTAAAACCCATGTTATAACATGAAGCTCTCGGATCATGCACTCTCAGCAAGCCGTTGAATTGTTGCCCCTGCCATCAATCAGTACAGTTTCGGCGCATCGCCACCCCATGTGCTGCTGCCTATTCCCGCCCCCGCATCTTTGAGTTGATGATCCTCGCGCTGACTGCCGTTGACGGGAAGTAGAATATTTAGGAAACGACTAGAATATTCGAGAAACATCCAGAAAATGCAGGGTCAAGCCCAAACCTGACAATGATCCGCTCGTCAAGTGAGGGCTTTTTGTTGCGCATCGGTCAGACGGCAACCCTAGCCGTATATTAGGATCAGGTCTATATAAACAGGTGATTCTCAGTTACTCTTGCTGATATATTTTCCTTTTCATCTCCAGGACAGGAAAATATCTAACCTGTAGATCGCAATCTACATCCTCATTTTCAAGGTCTATATTACCGGATCCAGTCCTCTTCCACATCTCCGCTTGCTTGTGCCTCAACAATCCGCTCTTAGAATACCCCAAACTCAAGCCCGCCATCCCAAAACACCCAGTCCATCCCATACCATCTTGCAAGGGCAACGGTTCAACAAAATGGCCTACAGCGTCATGGTCTTCGCGGCCCGCAAGCCAGGCATCTCACACGACGAATTCAAGTCGCGCTACGAGCGGCACATGCGCATGGTGACCGAGATAGCGGGCGACAACATGCCGCTAAAGCACACGAGATGGTACCCGCGCCACGAAGGAGCGGACGATAAGCCAGCGCTATTGGCAGGAAGCGCTGAAAGAATGCGCTACGATGTCATTGTGGAGATGTCCTTCAAGGACGAGGCCGCTTTCGGCAGGTTTCACCGTGCATTGTTGGACGGTGAGGCCAATGCTAGGATTTTGGAGGACGAGGCAGGATTCTGGGATCGAGAGAGGATGGAGGTGGTGGTCATTGGCGATGTTCAGGAAACGAAGAAATAAAGGCTGGTTGTCGAGGGTAAGCAGGAGTGAAAACTCCTAGACCTCTTTCACCATTGGCCACTACTTCCCGGGGGCTTGGAGGAGATGCGAGGATGGCTCTTCGCCGTTGTGACTTGTTAGTACTTGGACAGTGCATTCAGCTATTATCGCCAGGCTAAAAGACGTCGCGTCGTTTTTCGCTTACTTCCCTGTCACTGATATTTTATCAGCCATTCCCACCATCATGGACGAGAGAGGATTATGGGCCTAACTTTCGGCCATTTCAGCCCGGATACGACCACCGACAAGGGCATGCATTCCATCACAAAACTCTTGCAGCTTCTCATTCCCATCAGAGTGACAATAGCACTAGCGAACTAGCCGATAAGGCCAGTTTCCTCCGAATATCTACTCGTAAGACGGAGCTGCATCCCGTCCACCGAGTCGTCCGGTCTCCCTTGGGTCCTTTTTCTTTTCGTCGTGCCGCCTTTGCTGTTTTAGTGACATGGCCAGGCGGATAAGCCTTATTTCTTGCTGTTCAGGTAACAGTCATCCTCTCAGCCATCGCGAACACCAACGCAATGTTCGCAGCAACGCTACCAACTCAGCATCCGCCTCTCTTGAAAACGAGCCAGCGCGGCGGAATTCACCTTCTGAATCTGACCCATTTAGCCAACCCTTTACAAGTTTCACACATTCGTCACTCTCACTGGTTTCCAGTACGTGTTAATAGCCCCAGCTTCCTGGCGGAACGACCGGAAATTTCGAAGAGCTGCCGTGCCAGCGAACGGTAATATGGACAATAATATCTCTCCTAACTGCATAAAGCGGCACGACTGGAAACGCTTGACGGCGGTTCGGGCTGGTTGCCCACCCATGATGTGAGCTCTCGGAAGATCGTGCCGGGCACACCCTAGAGCCTATTACTTGCGCGTCTGGAAGTCTGTTTCCCAGTGTTCTCCACGCAGTGTAACTCTTACCGTGCTAAAATGCATGAGCAGGCTAGGACTGAAAATATTCCAGTTGTCCCTAGGCAGCCCCTAGATGATTGAGAGGGCATAGAAGGAGGGAGAGAGCGGACGCTGCTTCTTGACTCTAGTGCTTCCATTGCGGCAATAATAGTGTTGTGTTGCCCAACTCATAATGCTGTAGGGCCGTGCCGAGACGCAGCATCGTCCGGCCTGGGTGGACGCCTTCGGGAACTCGCTCAGGTCTGTAAGATGTAACTGGCTCCACACCGACTCCACCCTGGGGAGGCCCAACGTAATCATGATGATCCTGCCATCTGTCAAGCTCAAGCTCAATGCGATGGAACGTGCACGCGGTCCACAAGCAACAGAAGGCCCCACACACGTTAGCGATGCAGGGAATGTCACCCATCTGATGACTCAGGCCACGATATTTATTACGGCCGCCACGGACCGTATTTACCGCGTAGTGTACAGACTTTACCACCTAGTTAGTGTGCGCAGGACACTTCCCAAGCCATCGAGTTCGTCAGATACGCCACCCAATATGGTGTTCGAGCCAGTTCAACCCCACGGTTCCACAAGGTATAGACTCACATCGATGGCGAAATGTGCATGAGGAGAGAGTTTCTGCCCATCCTCTCGCTCGGCTCGCAGTTATTATGCGTCGTCTTGTAACGGACCAACAGCTCGTCACATTGAAGGACTCCTAGCGTCCCCAACATTGACGATGCTGCCCTTCCACGTCGCGAGTGGGGTGGAGACCGGGTTCTGGCCTGAGTGAGTTGCACAACGACACGCTAGGAGTTGGCTGTAATACGCCCCGGGAAAGTGTCCCGTTCCCCGCTCGGTCCAGTCAGGTTATCAACCAAACCATAAAAGGCTGTGATACGAATCTTGTTGTGCGCCTGGAGCCCGAGTGACACCCGGCCACAAGCTTCTTCCAACAGATGTCCTTCCTATCTTATCTACAGCGCCGCTTCTGACGACGGCTACAGAATCTCTGTGAATCGTGACTTGTTAAACTGGCGGACGTATCGGGCATCACTGCGGAGGAGAGCGCCATTTGCACATATCGCTATCTCACAAATAATACTGTGTCTCACTCTCACCTGGGACGCATCCAGGAAGCCTCTTCTTCCATATCTTCGTCGGCCGACGGCTGACAGGTTTTCAAATCGCAAAGGAGGAACCCAACCATTCTACCGAAGGCCATTCTACCGAAGGAAACCAAGAGCCATAACGCTCGACCATGCGGATAAATAGTTTATATTTCTAACTGGCTAGTAGCGAGAATACTGATCAATACTGGACGGGAAAGTTGCCACGATTCGGGAGAGGATACCAGGTTTCATTCAACATCGGGCGTCAGCGACGAACAAAGTAACGTTGACTGAGCGCGGTTGGTTGGGAGACGTTTGGAGATTGCGGTTGTACCTCGATAGATGGGGATTGGGTTCATCACGAGAAACAGGACGATTATTGATTTTATTTTATTTTTATCTTCACAATTCTCCTCAACTACAGCCACGGCCAGAGACCGCAGCTCTGCTAACGTGAAGCTGGAAGTGGATGAAGGCACGATGACAATGCAGGTTGGTCTTCATGATGGCAAGGACCCGTGTAACTTCGGACAGTGTAACACTAATACTAAAGACGAGCTGCAGCCCTATCAATGATTCTAGTCTTCAGTGTAACTATCCCACTCTATGTAGACTAGGGGTCTGCCAGCGATACCTACCCTGGCCAATTTCATTCGAACGAATAATCGTGGGCTATTCTGGGCGGGATCTCTGGAGTATGACGCAGTTTGTCCGGCCGTGGTGGGTAGGCCGTCCTGACACATCCGGCACGAGACGATGCATCTGTGCTTGACGAGGTAAAGCAGGGCCTAGCCTGCCAGCTAGAGGTGGGACTATAGGAAAGTAGTTCGAGAAGCCCCCGGTCGTGGGCAGGCTAGGAAGATACAGAGAGCTGAATCATGCAAAAGAGAGGAATGGGGACCTGACCGGATCTCGCACAGCGGAAACAAGCTTTTCGCGTGGAAATCAGGCGAGCTTGATTTCAAAACATCGTAATAGGGTTGGTTCTCCATTGTCTCTCGCTTACACCTGCAGCGGGGGGTTTCCCGATCATAACTTGGTGGCGATCGCGTGCTGGTCTTATGCTTAGGTTTTGAAGTGTAAGTCAATGCATGTCTCATAATCTAGGTATTATAGGCGATCAATTAAAGTTGGACCAGTGATACCGAATCGAGCAAAAATATTAAATCGATTACTTTTTTACACCTGTTGGAACCCCTATTCGCGAAATTATGGCCAGCGAGAGGATCGGTGCCGGATTTGGATTAGTGCATCCTGACACGTTCCTGCTGTGAGACAACTAGCCACCGAGACATGCTGTGTCATCCGGGTGTCGCACAGCCAAGTTTCCCACAAGTACACCAGCGCCCAGGTAGTGAGTGGGGGTACAAAGCAAGCAAGGTTTTTGTTATCAGGGCCGCATTCTAAATGGGAAAGTCTGGTTGGACGCCACTGTTGGTGAAAAGAAAAAATGGAGCCATTCTCTCGCGCTGGCTGATCGGCGGGCTCGATACTATTACCGCACTGGGCAGAAAAGCTGTTGGCGAGTCAGGGCAAAGAGAAGATTAATCCCATTTTTAGCACAAGAAAATGATGCCCTGGAATCGGTTGAGCAGCCTTTACTTTTTTTCCCGAGGCCATTAGCGGAGGGGCGCAAGACGCTTACGCCAGGCCAGGGTCTGTCGCTGGCTTCCCTTTACCCCTTTCCCTCCCTCGCCTTGACTTCTTTGCATGCTCCGTTCTCCTTTTTAATTCTTTTCAGATGGCGGAGCGTTCGTTACTCGTCATACCAAAATCGTCGTTCTTTTGACTAAACCCTTCTTTAATTTTTTTTTTCCTCTTCTCATTCGGCCCCGTCCGCTATTTTCCCTTCCCCTTTTAATTCCTCTCAGGCGTGCCCTCGGTAGCTTGCAACGATGGCACTCCTAAGCCTGGATAAGGGATCAAGCATCACGAAAACGCGATCCGTCAGGTGTTTTACCCTCCTGATCCTGGTCGTCGGCACGCTTCTCGTGTTGAGTTTCGGCAAAGTTGCGAGTTTCGCTTGGGTGGTCCGTTTTGCCCCACCATCTCCCAACCTTGATTCCCTTTTCCTTTCATCGAGAAAAAAGCAAACATAACCTATTCTGTCAATTGTCGTCAAACTAACCCTCGCTGCAGGACGAGGCATCGTCAAGGTTCCTGAAAGATGGCCGTACCGGCGCGAACTGCTCCCCAACCGGATCGACCAACATCAACGACGGCCGGCCGCTAGCCGTCGTCATCGAGACTGAAGCGACCCCAAACCTCATCCCCCTCATGCTTCACTTCTCCAACGTCCTCGGTCCCGACTGGTCCGTCGTCCTCTACACCCTGGAAAAGTCCTGGGAAATGCCCTCGTCCCCCGCCTTCAACCGTGCCCGCGAGGCCGGCAAGATCGACATCCGCTTCCTCCCTCCCGACACCACCTTCGACAGCAGTCGCGCCGTCTCCCTCTTCCTCACCAAGCCCTGGTTCTGGGAGCAGCTCCAGTCCGCCCACCGCGTTCTCCTCTGGCAAACCGACAGCATCATCTGCTCCAAGGCCAGCCAGACCGTTGAGGAGTTTTTCGACTACGACCTCGTCGGCGCCCCCATCGACAGCAAGTTCGGCCAGGGCTACAACGGCGGCCTCTCCATCCGAAACCCCAAGCTCTTCCTCTCCATCACCCAGGAGTCCGACTTTGAAACAAGCGGCGCTGCTTTTGAGGACCAGTGGTTCTTCAAGGAGGCCGAGGCGCGCAAGGACCGTGGCGTCTTGCTCCCCTCGGAGCAGACCGCCAAGTACTTTGCCGTCGAGACCATCTACTACCAGTGGCCCCTCGGCTATCATCAGCCTAAGCGGTGGCAGGCGGATAAGATGGATGAGATTGAAGAGTGGTGCCCGGAGGTCAAGATGATTCTCTCCGAACGACGTGCTGTTTGAAGCTGGCTTCTTGACAATAATACCAAAATTGCCCTTTACTATGCCCTAGGTTATGACGATGTACTATTATTGCAATTGGCTTTCCTCCTAATGAACGATTTAATATGGACGCTATCGTTGTGGCGGGTAGTAATGGCCTGCAGGCTGTCGGTGATGTAGGAAAGGCTTGCTGGGGATATTTCCCTCGCTATCTCATTTTAGGTCTCCGTCATCCCCGTATTCTAACCAGCTTGATCGGTTTTATCACCTCGAGGATTTTTCCGAATCATTCCCCCTTGGTGTCTTGACCGTACTCCCACACACGCGCCCTCGTCCATCGGCCTTATTAAATGTACACAGTCCTCACGTTGTGACGACACGAGTCGTTACCAGACGACCAGGAGGCCGAAGATGGCTGCGTGGCGTCCCACCCCAAAGAACAATCTCAGTACTCTGAGAGGCAGCGTCCTGACACAGCGCATGGCGAAGCCACGACACCGCCCCAGGAACGCCACATGAATGAGGAAGGCGAAACACGCTAAGACCAGACGATAAAAACTAGCCCGATTCGCAGTCTTCGAACTAGTCTACCACGAGGGTCAGGGACAGCTGATAAAAGAGAAATGGCGCGTAAGAATGGGGTAAAACAACTTATTGTATCTAAGATTTATTGTTCTCAACAAGTGGTTGCTTCCTCTGATTGTTTCACCAGCTTCAAAGCTCCCTTTTGGTTTCCCGGTGCGTGGTTTCGCACCTTGCACTCGTGACTCTGCCGCGGCGGCTCCAGCGCTAGAGAGACGTCCGGCCCATGGCTCTCCATCCAACGCATTACTCTTTCGCGCGAGGCCACTCCCCTGTTCCATGACCCAAGGATCCCGACATGCGAGCAAAGAAATGGAGAGACCGACAACCCCGTGAATCCCGGCGGCCTTAGTCCCCTTCACCGCCGACGACGCATGAGTGACAGAGGACCGATTCATCTCGTGCCAAACCTGACACAAATTCTTTTTTGATTTTCCATATGGGCAGCCGGTTATGTTGGGTTCCACCCAGGAGACCGGTTCGGTCTAGCTGAGACCGACTCGCGAAAGAGACGATCCTCCCAACAACTCAGCCTACGACCTTGTAAGTATAAGTCTTGAGAAACTAGGGCTAAGGGATCGTGTGAGATCAACGCCCGTGAGGTGTCCTTGTCGAACCTAACACCTACAGACGCTAGTAGTAGGACAAGGTGTAAATTCGCTGAGGCGACGGATGCCGTCCGAGTCAAGTGATTGTGGGGCCAAGGGCCGCGTGTCATTTGGGCCAACGGATGGAATGTGTAACGCCACCGGCGTTCGTTATGTATCTGGTGGATCTAGCCTTCGTCTCAGGCACCAGCTTTTCTCCCTGTGTCGTCGCTACTGACTGAACAGACTCGCACGATTTGAGTGCTCAACTTAGTTGGCCATCAGCAAAAGATGTTGGAGAAAGAACCCTCGGGTGGCAAAACAGCTCGTTCATAACCACAGCTCTCTCCTCAAGGTGAGGCCGAGCAATAAGAAGACGTGCCTTTTTCTAAATTGGCTGGTGGCGGGTACGGGCTTTCAAAAACCTTCAATCGGCAAAAAACACCGGACCAGGGCGGCTATTACGACTGGCGCTATGCACAATACGGTTGCCGCACGGCCCGCCAAGAGTATTACTCACCCCTGAACGGCGTCGTAGAGGAATTGACGTATTAGCTAGCCGCGACCCTCAGGCTCTGGCTAATGCTCGAGTCGGGTAGTAAGCAGCCGCATCACCCGCAGATGGCTCCCCGCCTTCTTGGGTTTCACCGTGGGATCGATAGCCCAAGGGAAAGTGAACGTGGCAAAGTGGAATAAACAAAACCAATATGGCCAATTCCGGGTAGGGCGATGGTACGGGCGGAAATGAGGCCGGCTGGTATGCTTTTCATCGAAGAAATTTGTGCCGGTGCAACACCCATGGGTGTAGTAACGTGGTTGGTGGCGGAGTGGCCTCTCACTAGCAAGCACTCCTTAGAACAAAATTACCAGTAGGAACGTTAAACTCTTGCTTATCAATCTACCTAGGTCAAATCATTTAGGGGGCCTTTGAAAGCTCGCCTTAGGGGTTTAAGGACACGCGATAGGCAACTTGAGTGTCCTGAATAGGCAACGGATGAGGGTGACCGCCCTCTCAACTTGGACTATCTCCCCACTGATCACGATGAACACCAAGTCCACATAGATGCGCACCACATTGGGTCTGGGTTGGAAATCCATCGAATACGGAGTAGAATGCTGTAGACGGGCTATTTCCTTGGCCTGACACTAACTGGGCGAGAATAGTATCCTAATTCCCTCTTGGATGCAACGCTCTGGGGTATCGGCAGATCCTGAAGATCGGCACTGCGCGCGGTTATTATTGGCTTTAGTGTCCAATATCCCTCGACCTTGATATATTACTTCGTACGTGGGAAAAAAAAACCCACCCTTCTTTGGAATAGCTCTGCCGAAGGTGGGACCCTGTTATCATCCCTAGTATCGGCGTTCGGACTAGCTTCTAGTCTCGTCGCTTATCCTCCTACGAAAACCTGATGTGAAGCAACGAGATGCAGAATAAGATTTCGATAAATAACCCTACCCTTTCAAGTAGGACCTTCCACCAGGACTACCTTTGTATTAACTAATCCGCTGGATGAAGGGAGCCATCTCTCAACATCCAGGGATAGCTCGGGGAACATCTCACACCACTAGGCCACTATGTATAATCCTACTATGATTGACAACATCCCCGGCCACTCTGGCGCCTTCTTCCATGCCGCGCCCTCAACTGCTGTCGAGTCTGGTCCTTGGGGAGCAAATGTTATGGTTCCCGAGCCTCTCAATGTCGTGGTAGGGGCGGACGGCGCTGGGGCAGTGGTCGTCATGGCTGGGTTCGCTATAACAGCTTCAGTCACTATGTTCCAGGGCATTTGCGTGAACGCATCTGTGCATTATCAAGAACGTCGCACTTACTCCACGTTACGCCGAGACTTTCAAGGAGGCTTGAGCCAGCACCGATAACCGAGGTTGCCTCTGCTCCTAGAGAGCCCCAGTTAACCGCGGGCCACGTCATGGGGGATCTGTAGGATGATTAGTTGTTAGTCCAGGCGAAACTGTCAAATTGAAATGTGTTCTGGAGAGGCGAAATTACCCGTCGTCATTGGTGAGAATTCCGTCAATACATTCCCACGGCTTTGAGTCCGAGGCTTCCTTGCACTCTGTATATACATCACAACACCATCCATCCTGGCTGCACGGCACTGCGCAGAGGTTCTGCCTCGGGTCAAGCAAGCCCATGCCCAAAACCGAACGTATGAATAAAAGAAAGGATACTAATACGTTGATGGAAGGTACCATGATGGCAGACTCGCGGTTTGCTTTGCAGCTTGGGGATTTCGACCGCACGACTAGGTGTCGCGACATCGGGATACCGCGCACGATGAACGGCATGCGGGAATCCGCTTTCTCTTTATCTCAATCACGAACCGAATGTCGCCACTCAGTTCTGTACAAACATGGATTCTTATCGTCCACACCCTCTTTTCTGGGGAAGCTGTGCGGCTACACTTCAGCCCTTCTAAATCAGGAAAGGTGGCGTCAATAATTTGCTTCTACCCGTCGGTGGCAGGCTCGTTTTGGATAATCTGCAGATTATCTTCAGTGATAGTTAGTCCAATATGCCCGTAATAATAACTGATGTAGATTTAGCGACTCTGAGTATGCTGTCCCGGCACATAGAAAACAAAGCGAAGGCTTGGTCTATTAACTCCGAACATGGACTGGTTTTCTTTCAAAGGTCAAAAGGAAGACGATTCAGCCTCTACGGTGCTCGGATTGACATAGCTTTTTCCACACTGATCTACCTTTTCGAGATTGCGGTTCGAAGATGTCTACACCGACGACGCCAAGCCCGCTCCTTTCGAGGGCGGCCACAACACCGGTACCCCCAGCTACGGT
The DNA here is from genome assembly GCA_029532625.1 of Lomentospora prolificans. Lineage (NCBI taxonomy): Eukaryota > Fungi > Ascomycota > Sordariomycetes > Microascales > Microascaceae > Lomentospora > Lomentospora prolificans. The sequence continues at coordinate 125,084 of JARFXM010000008.1, read as the reverse complement.
GAATCTGCCATTGCAGCCGGCGGACCGGAGTGCGACACTTGGTGGTTCGAGACCACCGCCCTCTAGTGGAAATTCGCCGCCTGTATCGCCCCTGATACAAACTCTCTCACCCCAGACCCAACCTCTCACAGCCGGCACTCCGGCACACCCGTCTAAAACGCATGTTGATTTGGACTTTCTCTGGTTCATCATTACTGCGTGTACCTTTGTCTTCACTGCACTAGTTATAATCCACGCCGATAATCACAAGTGGCTTCTTGTGCAACTCTCACCACCCACTGGCACCCTTCTGTTAAGCTTTCTCTCCAAGTTTACAGACTGGACGCTGAGCGGAACTGCCGAGAGAGCCTGGGAAAAGGTGCGATGGGGACCGCTATTACAGAAGAGCGGTAACTTCTTGAACTGGCTCATCGTGGGGTCTGGGGTAGAAGCGTCGGTGAGGGTGCTGCTGCCAAGGGGGCTTGAATGGACGAAAGCGGGGGGGAGGTGGCAGAGAGCCGGTCGGAGGACGTCGTTGCTCTGGCCGCGAATCTGGAGCACCACTAAGTGAGTGTCGCTTTTGTGTTCTGTCGGTTGAACTCTCTAATGGGGGCCGAACTAGGCTTCTGGTATGGGCCATGGTACAATTTCCCGGTATCATCCTGATGGGTAGGGTTCCCTCGCAACTGCCTGCCGGCTACTAATATCCGAACTAGACTATTACTGACATATCGTCGTAGCCGTGGTTGAGCCAGAGACAACGTATATCGCGTCCAGCTTTAGTGATATCACTGCTGGAATAGGTCGCTATTCGTCTTCTGATGCCATCATGGCTCCTGCCGGACCGTTCATCTCAAACGCGGTTCTCAACATCCTCCAGGATCCCAAATATGCCATACCAGCCCCGACGACTAGTGCCGCTTGCCGAAAATTTCCGAGCTGCAACAGCTACGTTCTCACGGGAGGGCTTATGAACATTTCGCCGTGGCCATTCCACCGCCAGATAGATGAGCGACTTACGGCTTATATTATGAAAGATGTCCCATCATATCGCATCCACGTTTGGGACATTTCGGCCGAGACTCTCGCCTGGGACATGTCGAAGTGTGCGGTGTATTATGTTCTTCTTGATTATCAAGGATTTACGATTTGCACAAACACCAGCGTTTCCGACACCTCCCCCCTGGAAGACGTATTGCGCGTCTTGGTATTTTCTTGCACTGGAGGCGACCCGGGGGACGGGAATTGCATCCCAGACTCAGCAGGGGATAGACGAGGTCGCCTATACCAAGTCGCTATAACAATTGACAGACTGACCGCCACCGTCGCTCTCGACCGGCGAACGGGGTTCCACCTCAAACTTCTAGGAATTGGAAAGCCGACGGCACAAACAGCAACGATTTCTCATTCAAACATTACCGAGTCCTTTGATTCATTCCTTTGTCCTGTCGGATCCCCATCCAAGTATTGCGCCGCAGGAGCTGCGAATAGCCTACTCACCAACCACATTGCTGTAGATTTAAGGGAGAGCGGTGCCCAGGTCGAGTATCTGGCGTCTGTATTCACCATTGCCAACCTCATCGGCGCATCAGTGTTTATGCACAACCCTTTTTGGAGAGCCGTCATGCTGAATAACGCAGGGGCGACGGAGCCGCTGGCCGGGGCGCCCGAGGAGAATCACGTCCGGGGGTGCCTGGCAAGAGAAGTGAAGTACGTCAGCCCAAAAGTATGGACCGCCGTGGCCTACATTATTTCGGGAACGCTGTTGCTGGTCCTGGCGGTGGTTGTGCTTGGCTGGAGTGCGGCGTTGTATTCTAAGGCTCTGCCGGCTTCGAGCTTCGCAGGCGTGGATATCTTGAGGCTGAAAGCTACTCCGGGCACGAGTGGACAGAGTCTTGGTGAGCTTTTTAGTGGCGTTCGAGTGACAGGAACGTGGTCAATATTGCATCTGAGCTGTACGTGAAGCGCGTTTAGTGAATGCTCGATGCTTGTTCGAAATTAAATTACTATAATGCGCTTGCTATCGTCCTTTCTTCCAAGGGTTCCTGCTTGAGCCCCGTTACTGGGAATCCTGAAAGATAATTGCCAACACTGTGAGCTAAAATTGCATGTATGCGACTGTGGCCGCGAAACTGGGTAGGCCGACGAACAAGTTGTATGGTCATCTCCATGGTCGTATTCGTGACCTTATGATATCAAAGCAGCATATTTATTGTAGTCAGGAAGCCCTAGTGGTCCATGCCATTGAACTTGTTTGTATATCAATTGAACATCTGTGAGGATAGTGTAAGCATTCCCGCCGTCGCTATTACCACAACCACGGCAGAATTGGATTGAAGGTGTCGATCATATCCCCATGCGATATTGCTTTGATCGTTGGACGGCTTGATGATTCCGTTGTCAGCTCGTGAATGCCTTCTCGCCACCCTCGCCGAATAACAGAGGTATGATTGACGTAGAAGAGACCAAGGGACAGTACTTATGATCGTCTGCGCGGGTTGTACTTCTCTCTGCGGCCTGTGGCATCTCTATAAATACCTTCGCATTGCGAAAAATTCAGGCGCTCTATATCTCAGGATACCTCCCTTGATTTCCATGATCCCCTCGACGAAGAATGTTATACCTCATAGTAACTGCTACTAGTTCAGGTTCATTTCCGACGCTGTGATATAAATTCTGTACATAGGCCCATGAGGGTATGGCCGTTGCGATCCCTATGCTCAAGGGAAAGAACAGAGCAACATCTGTTAGTTTCAAGGGAAGGGAGATGATCGGCTACGACGACAGGGACAGCCGAGGCGACGGCACCGCCTAAGCCGCAACGACACACACACCGGATGCGATAGCCACCATGCCGTCAACGACGATGTGATCGCAGTTCACAAGTTCCAGGATAAGGAGGATTGGCAAAAACAGCTGCCTGCTTCGGCGAGAGGGGCATCCCCCAGAAACCCCACATGGATGGTGCCGAGACCCCGAAGCCCGCGATCGACCTGTTGAAGGACTTCTAAGTCTACTGTGGAAACGTTGGCTCGCCAAACCACACGCAGCTCAAAACCATTCTTGAACGGTTGGTTAAGCAGGATGAAGGGAATAACTGGATAATGTGCGATGATTCGTGGAGTATGAGTCCCGCGAGGGACGGAACGTTTCACGATATTCAAGAGAAGGAGGAAATAAAGATAACGAATTTTCGAGGAGTGCTTTTACATTTAACGTCATCTTTTGTCGCTATCCAGCTCTAGTCGGGTAATCCGCGTCCTTGCATGATTCCAACGTCTGTGGATTTAGAAATAAGTTTGTGACGTTTTGGCATCACGGGGGCACGCCTCGGTTGAAGCCTATGTCCTGAGGCATTTCAGAGAGGAATGGAGAATAATACCCCATAATTGACCCATTTCGTTTCATATCAGGACTTGTCGAGCTCTCCAGTGTTATACGAGTCCTCGACCATTCAGGAAGCCTTGATATCCGCTCGTCTCGTATCACATTGCCGGTCCGACGATGCCGGTCTTCCCGCTCCATGCCCAAAGCTCCGCCCTGCCCCGCCATCGTGCAGCTTCCGCTTAATATTGGAGCTTCTCGGGTTTCGGAGAGCTTCGTTGGCCCCCCTATGTGCGGCTTTGAGTTCAGTATCGCCCCAGCTGAAAACGTTACTGGATGGCATCTGGAAACTTACATGCCGTGAGGTTGAGCGAAATATGCACTCAAAACGCGTCATCAAATACGAGCAAACTTTTGCGATGGAGTTAAAAAAAAAAAGAAAAAACATTGGGTTTATTTACGAGAGGAGATGGTCCAGAGTTGTCCCCTCTTTGCGTTTGGAGGTGAGTTCCGCCCACTTTCAACTTGCCAGTCGCCTTTAAAAGCATCGCATTTAGCATCAACTTGTTTCCTCTCCTACTTGGCGCTTGTCATCTTCCAAACCACCACCAGAAAACGGCTTAAGACGCGACTAAATCCATCCAATTTGCAAAATGGCCAATGTTAACCGGGACAAGCCCGCCTACGGGCGCAGGCTCATGATCGACATCATCGACGACCATGCTCGTAACAGTCCTGACCGCCCGTGGATCCTTGTGCCGCGAACCTCTGATCCCAAGGATGGGTGGAAGAGCGTGACGTTCAAGGAAGGTGCTAAAGCAATCGACCAGGTGGCACATAAAATTTCGGCCATTGCCGGTAGACGGCAGGGCAAGGAGTTCCCTACGGTTGCGTACATCGGACCAAATGATATCCGATATATCATTTTCATGTTCGGAGCTCTCAAGGCCGGGTACAAGGTCTGTGTCCATTAACATCTTTTGTCTTGGCGTTGTTCGCTCCCTGACGAGCGGTAGGCACTCTTCATATCACCTCGAAACTCTCACGAAGGCCAAATGAACCTATTCGAAAAGACCAACTGCAACACCATTTGCTTCGATGCCGGTTTCAAATCCACCGTGCAGCCGTGGCTTCAGGAGCGAGACATGACCGCCATCATGATCCACTCGGTTGAACACTGGTTTCCTGCCGAAGACGTCCAGCCCTTCCCGTACAGCAAGACCTTTGATGAAGCCAAGTGGGATCCGTTTGTCGTGCTCCATACGAGCGGAAGCACCGGTCTGCCCAAACCTATTGTCTGCCGGCAGGGAATGATTGCCATTAGTGACGCGTACCATACGCTGCCTGAGTGGAACGGAACCAAGATCTGGGTGCGGGCCTTGGCAGAGTCTATCAATCTATTCTTTGTGCCAAGTGCGTTAATGCTCCCCTGCCTTGACCCCAAGAAGTGTGACTGCTAACAAGCGATATCAGTGCCTCTATTCCATGCCGCGGGATTATACATGACCCTCATATCTACTCTGTACTGGGATAAGCCCGTCGCCCTTAGTATCGGCACGAAACCCTTGGCCACAGACAGCGTCCTTAAAAGTCTGGAACACTGCAAAGCCGACGCCATCATACTTCCGCCCATTATTCTAGAGGAAATGAGTCAATCAGAGCAAAGTACGAAGGCGTTAGCGAAGCTCAAAACCGTGACATGTGCCGGAGGTATGTAGCAATTGATCTTAATCGAAATGTTTTACACAATGCTAACAGAGCTAGGCAACCTTGGTCAAGAACCGGGTGATAGACTGGTAAATGGCGGTGTAAGAATTGACAACTTGATCTCGGCTACAGAGTAAGGCCAACTATTAGCACCTTTGTTGCCTTTCCAATTGTCATAGCTATTAACCTAGACAAGGTTTACTCCGTTCCCTCTCTACCGCCAACCCAACCCGAAATTGTGGCACTGGTTCATTATCAACTCGGATGTTTTCGGCTGCCAATGGCGTGCGACGTCCGACCCTGACGTTTTCGAGCAAGTCATCGTCCGTAAGGACAAGGACCCTGGGATGCAAGGATTCTTCTATACCTTTCCCGACGCCCAGGAATACAGCACGAAGGACTTATACAAGCGGCATCCAACCTTACCTGACCACTGGCTCTACCAAGGCCGCGCGGATGACATAATCGTCTTCTCCAACGGCGAAAAGTTGAATCCGGTTTCCATCGAGGCCATCGTCAAGGACCATCCCCTTGTGAAAGGGGCCATTGTAGTCGGAGCTAACAAGTTTCAGCCCGCCTTAATCGTCGAACCCCGACAGATGCCAGCTTCGAAAGCGGAAGCAGAGAAATTGATTGAAGCTATTCGGCCCTCCGTAGTACGGGCTAACAAGGAGACTGCCGCTCACGGCCAAATTGGGAGCAAGTTTATCGCCCTATCAAAACCAGACATGCCATTTCCCCGCACGGAAAAGGGAACAATCCGTCGGGCAGACACTCTGAAGCTGTATAAAGACTTCATTGACGAGATTTACGACAAGGCTGGGCAAGAATATGTATCCGAAAGGGTAAGGCTCGATTGTAGCTCTGAAGATGCCCTTGTCAACTCAATAGTCGCCATGTTCAAGTCTGGCTCCAGACCAATCTCTCTTGGACCAGAAACGGATTTTTTCCAGGCGGGCGTGGACTCGATGCAGGTCATTAATGCGTCTCGTCTCTTGAAATCCGGCATGAAGGCCTCTGGAGTCGACGTCACGGCAGGGGATGTGGCTACCCGCGTCATTTACGGAAACCCTACTCCTCGAAAGCTCGCCCAATATCTCTATTCTTTAGTTAGAAGCGGGCGCACCGGCGAGGTCCAAGATCCCGAGCATGAGATCCACGCAATGGAGGCGTTGCTTGCCAAGTACACCCGAGACCTTCCTCCGATGAACGCCAACAAGCCGCCTCCGGAAAACGAGAACCAGACAGTAGTGCTGACGGGCTCTACTGGTGCCTTGGGATCTTATTTACTCGACTACATGTGCCGTACACCTAATGTCAAGAAAATCATCTGCCTGAACAGAGCGGAGAACGGATTGGAGCGGCAACTAGGAGTGAGCGAATCGCGCGGCCTCGGGACCGATTTCAGGAAAGTCGAATTTTGGCATGCGGATCTGAGCCGAACCGATCTTGGGCTTTCTAGCGAAAATTACGCCCAGATCCAGGACACGGCCGACCGCATTATCCACAACCAATGGCCTGTCAACTTTAACATGCCGGTAGAATCTTTCGAGCCCCATATTCGGGGAGTACGCTACCTTGTGGATCTCAGCGCCAAGGCAAAGAAGAAAGTCCTGATCACGTTTATTTCGTCCATCGGCGCGGTAGATGGCTGGAAAGAAGCGAGGCCTGTGCCGGAGGAATCAATCAAGGACCTTCGAATGAGCTCGAACGGGTATGGCATGTCTAAACTCGTGAGCAGCCTCATCCTCGAGCAAGCGACTGAGAAGTCCGGAGTTCCCACCGAAGTCATCCGCGTCGGACAGATTGGCGGACCCGAGTCCGATCACGGTGCGTGGAACAAGCACGAGTGGCTGCCCTCCATCATCGCGAGCTCGGTGTATCTCGGTGTCCTGCCCAAGGATCTCGGCACGATGGAAACCGTCGACTGGACGCCCATTGAGGGTATCGCAAACATGATCCTGGAACTGTCCGGAATCAACAAGCCGCTCCCCCTCCAGGTCTCACGCGGCTACTTCCACGGCGTCAATCCGTCGACGACCACGTGGGGTAGATTGGCACCTGCAGTCAAGGAGTTCTACGGCGACCGTATCAAGAAGCTCGTTCCGTTCGCCGAATGGATCGAAGTGGTGGAGAAAAGCCAGACGGCTTTGGGTGACGTCACGAAGAACCCGGCTGTCAAGTTGCTGGATTCGTACCGTAGGATGTGCAGGGCCAGCGAGGCTGGGCAGCGCCATGTGGACATGGCTACTAAGAGAACCACTACGTGTAGTGATACGATGAGGAACATGAGACCTGTTACCCCGGATTTGATGAGGCATTGGTGTAGTCAATGGGGTTTCTAAGAGTCAATTTGAGGTCACTTGCGTCAGAAATCTGGCCTTCAATTCTACCAAGCAGGAAACGCGAGAGATTTAGACTGAATATGTTGAATGTCTATAGTCATCTATGCATTAAGTCTATGGATTTTGAATTTCAACTCTCCGTACAACTAATCGGCCAGAAATAAAATACAAGCCGTCGCATATCTCTCCCCAATTAATTGAAGTTCCTGCATCCTACTCTCGAGAAGCTAGGGGCATCGTCGTACGATAGAACCGAGAAGTGACCTCTTCAACAGTGCCCTCCTCACCAACCGTGAAGACAAAATCATCAAGAGAATTAAAACCATAGGTGGTCCGCTCAAACATGAACCAAGTCTGGCAAGTGACCTGCGGGATAAACGACATGGTCTCGTCGACGGCCAAGAAATCCTCGGCGGCACCTACGTGCAACACAGCGCGCCAGCCAGACTGGTTGTCGGCAGAGAGGCCGGTGTTGTACAGGCGGACGGTGACGTCAGCGCCGAGCTTGACGGGCTCGCCGATGCCGAGCAACGTTCCGTAGCTCTCGACCACATCGACACCACGGGAGACCCAGTTTGAGACGGCAAGGCCGGGGCCGTCGTCGACGGAGAGGGTAATGGTGGAGTTGGTCTCCTCATCGGCGTATTCGCCGATCAAGCTCTTGGCGGCCTCCTCCTTGGCCGCCAAGTCGAGAGCAGGGAGAAGAATCTGCATAAGCTGAGCAGTGCCAAAGACGACGTCATTGTTGCTGGCCTCGGGTCCGCCGGTGAGGAGAGTGAAGACGAGATCATAATCGGGGACGAGGGCAAAGATGGCGTGGTAAGGACCGAGATCGCCAGTCTTGGAGTAGACGTCGATGATGCGGCCGTCGGTGGTGAGGTTCTTGGTGCGGAAAATCTCCCAGGGGGCGCCAACCGACACGCCGAGGGACGCGGTGTGCTCAGTGGGCTTCATCCACTTGCGAGTTTCGACGGCGCTGAGAACGTCGTGGTTGAGGATACCCTCGCCGAGCTTGACTAGGTCCTCGGTATTAGAGAAGAAACCACCAGCACTAGAACGGAACTATTATTAGCAAAAATGTACACGAGACTGAACATGTGACTGAACAAGCGACGTACGGGTTAAAAACTCCGAGGTTGAGGAACCACCATGGATCCTCGGCAGGGATGAAACCAGAGGCATCGTCTTCGGGCTTAGCACCGGAGGTGGTGCTGTCCATGCCGAGAGGAGTAAAGATGGATTCTTGAACATGCTCATCAAAGGTCTTGTTGGTAACCTGCTCGATCACAAAGCTGAGAAAAGAAAAGGCGACGTTGGAGTACATAGGTGTGGTAAAGGGCGCCCACGCCGGCCTGTGCTTGCCATATTTGGCCAGAAGGTCTAATATCGCGGGCATGTTAGCGGAGAAAACTGAGGCGAATTATGAAGATGATAATTTACCGTCTTTCGTACAGGACTCACTGCCGCCGAGCCCTGAGCAGCCGGGAATATCGTCCTGTTCCAAGGTGGGTAGGCCAAGGGGTGTTTCATCAACACCAAAGTTGCCAATGTCCTGGGCCATCTCCGAAGCGAAGCCGCCCATGTGGCTGGCGAGGCTAAGAAGGGTGACATCATCCCAAGAGATGGTGGTCAATGCATTATTCTCCTCCTGCTGGTTTTCCAAGTCCTTGAGCTCGGGGAGGTACTTTGTGATAGGGTCGTGGATATTCACGCCGGCTTCGCGGAGGATGGCAAGGGGCGCGAAAAGCTTGGATACGCTTCCTACACGATATACTGTTTTGCAGCTGACCTCCGCCGTGCCTCTTTCGTCGCGGGTGTCGGGGGTGTGGTGGAGGTTGAGGAGGTAGTCGTCTTCGTGGATGGACTTGACCGTGAGAGACGCGGCGGTGTTGTTGTACCTCTGCACGTAATCCTGGAAGAGCTCGGTCGCTCTCTGGACAGCCGTCTCTATCGCACCGCTGGCGCTGGGGTTCTTTGGGGCGGGAAGCGTCTGGCCTAGAGGAGGGCAATGGTAGGACTTGCCGGCCACCGTGGCGGCCAGAAACGCGCTGACAGCCGCGACTGAGGTGAGAGCCTTCATCGTGTCTGGAGGGGTTATATGGAAAAGAGGACTACTCGTTACACAAGGGGCAAAAGAGACCAAGGAAAGGGGGAATAATTAACGACAAGATGAGGCTTAATGGAGGTTGTTAGCTAATGAGATAGATGAGCCGAATGGGGGGGCAGACACTTTGATTTATAACAGCTAATGGTCTTAACACGATCACGAATGAGTCCATCTTGTAATAGGGCAAAGTGGAAGACGATCCCACTTCGGCATGATCCCACCTTGCAATCTACCAATAACCGGGGCCATCGTGGCGCGGAATCTTATGCCAAAGATCGTCGGAGACGCGGCCGCAGGTGCAGACGCCTCACATACGTGTGTTCCCCGTGGCTCGGCTAGTTTGGTTTTACGGGTCGCCGGGAGTAGTATGGTTCCAACTGCGCACACACGAGGCGAAATTGCAAAGAGACAGCCGGAATTCTCGCACAGTGCCGAAGCGATCAATACGACGCCCGGAATCCCTTCGTACTGGCCGTATTCGCAGCACAGGCGTCACCACATGGCCAGCTACCAGTATTCCAACTTTCCAGCTGCTAACTGTGGGGGAAAACGCAGTGCCTTTTCACTGAGCAATCCTTGCACCGATTCCCACAACCACCAGTGCGCCTCAACCGCTTCGACGAGGCCTAACCTGAAGGAGACGCTGTGCCGCGCCATGTGGAAGCTTGGCAAGATCACGTCCATGGATGACGAGGAGGTACTGTGACCATTGAAAGGAAAATTAGGTATCCTGGTGTGGCTGAGCTTGGCTTTTGGCTTGGCCGGCGCATGGTTCGGGCGCCGGGCGGGTGGGTCGAATTGATTGAAGCTTGGTTTGTCAGAGCCTCTATTTTTAGCTGGCAATGCTGGCTGGCTTTGTCATCGCCTAACCGGCCAGCGTTTTCAAGGCCTGCAGTGATGGCTTAGTGTTGGCTATAGGGCAGGGCTCCAGGGGTTAATAGGTCCGCCAGCGCTCGGTGCTCCCGGCTGGCTGCTAGTGATTAGGGGTCAATGTTCAGAAGGATTGGTATCCTTCTCCTGTTGACAGCACAATGAGTTAGCTGGCAACCCCTAGCTAGCTACTAATACTGTGCTCTCCTCTCAGTTCCATTGTAGGATTGGATACCCTGCCAATCTTGCGCGGAGTGCACCAGGTTATTCGCGCCAATGTTCTATTAGTGTTGGCTGTCAACTGACGGAGGGATCTGAAGAGCCTGACAGAGCTGCCTGGCCAGCCTGATGCTTGGTTTCTCCGTTGGCTCCTGGTCTGCTCCGCTGATGATGCGTTTGGAAGATTTCCCCGCAGCATCATGGGGTAGGTAGGATACCCCAATATCTGATAGATCCTAATTGCCTGGACCCTGATGGATTGGGTTGTGCGTTTTGTTGCTGGGTCTAGTAGCTCCGACATCAGCCAGTATACTGTGATAGTTCTGACTACGGAGAAAACGCTTCGCACTCTCATGAAGGAGCTGAATAGATTTCCTAGCAATGCTGCCGAGATTTGTATAACGGGCAAGACATTAGATAGGCAGGTCGAACCTTGCGGCGGGCGAGGCATGCGAAATGTTGACAACAAAGCTACCGCAGAGTTGACCAGTGACCAAGGTGCTGGCAATGCAAATTTTATGCAGACATGATCAGTAATATCACTTTAGATGCCACTCATAATTGTGACAGATAGTTAATAGCTTCATATATAAGGGAGAAATAGTAAAACTTGATACCTTTCAAGTAGAATATAACTATACCACACGCAAGCTCGTATCCCTTATTCAAGTTGTATGGATAGTGTGATATAGCCCCCTCCTACATAGTTCACGGACTCCAATATCCAGGCCTAGGTGCAGAGCTAGGCATGTGGTCATACTTGAAAAAATCTCTCAGTGGCTCGTAGCTTAGGCATGAAATCCAAGGTTAAATGGGAAATAATATTTCACAAGTTAGCCATGGCATTTCAATAAGCACAAGGGGGTTGTGTCTCCGAGGTTAAAGCATAGAATTGCTCGCGCGCTCATATGCATAGGAATAACATGACTGTGATTTTCACAACTGATTCGACTTCCAGAATTGTAATAAAAGTGCGAAAAGTTGATCCACCCCGAAGACATCCCGATACAATACACGGCGCCTCACCAAGCCACTCATTCCGGCTTCCGGCCCCAGGCGGCCTTCTGAGTAAAGGGCGGGCGATACTTGCCGCAGCGCATCTCCCGACGAATATGAGAAATGTACACCTGAGCCTCCTCCCTGCAATGAAGAGGATGTATTACCCTTCGAGGTCGGCCTTCCACGACATTTGCTGGATTATACCTTGCTCCCTCAGCTTCGGGTCCCTAGGCCAGCTACTGATGGGGCTATGTATTGGTGGTTCCTGTCAATTCATGCCCGTTTCCTGTGAAAGCGGGGGGACGCTGGCGTTCCCGAATTGCCTTACCTTGAAATCAGCCTCTTGGATATTATTCACGAATTCTGCCTCCACCAGGACCTTCCTCTGCCACTCGAGAGCAATAATCTCAAACATCAGCCCCATCTTCTTGCCCCCTTCCACGAAGAACTTACTTCACTGTCCTAGCGCAGAGTCGGGCTTGACTGTATTGTCCTCGCTCACGATGTCGGTCGCAGGCTCAAGACTTTCCAGCCACCCGCCAGGCTTCAGCGTCTTAAATGCCTTTCTACAGAAGGCTGTCCAGTCGACGATGCACCCGGCAAACCAACGGGCGTGGACGTAGTCAAAGAAGTTTTCCAGAAATGTCCACGGCTGTGGGCAGTCCTCGATTTCACTGGTCGGAGAGAGATTCTTAGTACCTACCCGTCTTCGGGTCACTTCAAACATATCGGCGTCCGCAGTGCGCACAAGAAAAAAGACTTACAATTTGAGATTCGATGGGACCCAGCTGGACTGGGGCTGGATAGGCGAGATGTCTGTCCCGATTATTACTTCGATGTTGGAATGGCTCAGCTGTAAAATAACTATAAATAGTCGTTAATTTCTGAGTCTCTCAGTATTCTGAATTCCCTTGTGGACGTGCCAATATGTGGATAGGCCTCCAACTTACATTGCCCATATGCCTTATGCACGTAGGAGTGTCAGTAATAATAGAGCCGAAGACTGAATAATGGCCATCTGTGACCATCGAGCATGCACTGCACTCACCGGTGCCAGTTCTAATGTCTAGGAGTTTCTGCAACACTGGTCACAAAACTTGCTGCTTTTTGTTAGATGCCCACTTGGAATCATACCTGGATGTTCTCCCAATCCAAAGGTGCACTGAATAGCTTACCATCACACGCGACGACCATGGAATGATGGCTGACTGTAAGTTCAGAGCGCCATTCTTTTCTTGAATTCCCCCACCCTTCACATGGTCTAATGGAAACAATATGGACAGGCGATGGATACTTCAGATTCATTGACTCGCTTTGTTTCTCGTCATTTGCGCCCCTTTCAAAGGAACACGCCGAGACATCAGTTTATGTTTTGCCCAAGGGATTAAAGCTGGCCTCTCTTGGTGATGGTGCTCGGATACTTTACCAGTATTTGGCATTATTACCGATTTCGCTATTATATCGTCGACCGTGCAGTGTCCTGTATTGAAGTATGTGAGGCCTAGGTGTCAAGCCTGACTAGAAACCATCCAGGTGTCGGAGCGCGCTTACTTGATCTCGTTTTCTGCCTCCTTTGTTTCATGAGGGCCTTATGTCGTTGGCGTTGGCGATATCGCCAATTGTAACAATGGTGTTGCTAAGAGAAAAGCTGCCATTCAGCACGTCATGTGTATGTAGCCACTTCCAATGACCCACAACAACATCTCCACAAGCACTATTGGGTTAGTGGTAAACTTGGTCGTTGCCATTCATCTCCGGTGGATTCGACCAGCCCCCGGTTCGATTCCGGGATAGTGCATGTATTTGACATTGATTTTTACACACTTTCTTTTTTGCCTCTCTTATTTCTATTATGTGCTGCAGAACAGGAAGCATCTATTGAAGTACGATCTACTTAGTGGTGATGTGAAATATAGGATCGACTATTAACTATCAGGGTCTATTATTAGCCACCACCAAAAATAAGGTGGACAGCTTCTGGCAACTCGCATCCTCATATTATTCTCGTGTAGTTATCGGTCCCAGGAAATCCCCGGGCTGATGATTGCACCTCTATCTCCGATGGGCAGTCGAGTGGGCCGGTTCAACGCTGTGACCCGTACCAATAATAAGGCTATCCTCCACATCCTCATTCGAATCCCAACCCTCACGGTTATCCTTGGGCACGCGCACGAGGAATATATCTAGTGCAAGGGCAACGACAGCTACGGCGAATCCAAAGTAGAGAGCGGCCCGATATCCGAGAATGTGATCCCCCGTGTTTTTTGAAATCTCGCTCTCGACCGTTGCGGAAACGCCAATTCCAAGACTGTTACCATACAGGTTCAACGTGCCGATGAGGCTTCCCGCCACACCCTGGTACTTCCGCCCAACACTGTTGCTCGCAATGAGCTGCGCGGCGACGTAGACAAAATCCGGACTAAGGCAGCCCATAACGATGGCGGGGAACGTCTGCGCCCAGTAGGTTTGCTGCACGGGCATCGTAGCGATGAGGAGGTTGGCTACGACGAGCACGCCTATACCCATGGCCAGGATCCACTGAGCGGCGAGGCGCGGGAGCAGCCAGGCGGCGAGGAAGACGGATAAAGGCCCGATGACCAGGAACGGCGTGTAGCCCACGGCGGTCTGGAGGACGGACCAATCGCGCTCCACCTGGAGCCACGTGATGGTGTACCATTGCCAAATGGCAAAGGACATGTAACTCAGCGTAACGACTAGGATCAGGGGAGAGAAGCTCGGGGTTTTGAAGACGAAAAGGGGCATGATTGGTTCCTTGGCATACTTGCCCTCCCAGACAAGGAACAAAGCAAACAGCACGACAGACACGATGAGGCACGAAATTTCAGTCGGTGTGTTCCATCCAGACGAAGGCGCTTGGCTGGTGACGTTAGAAAAGACTTCCGCTTCCGGCGGCGAATCGGGATTTGCGTATGGACTCACTTCCAAACAAAGCTGAAGAGAATCAGACTACCCAAGCCCAGCGTGACCCCGACATAATCGATAATTCCATCCTTATCGAGGGGCTCATCCTTTGGCATAGAGAAATAAATCCCGATGAGGGTCACAGCCTGGGATGCAGCGCTAGATTACCCACAGGTCTGTTAGGATTAATTCTGCTGGCTCAGGAGGGCAGGTTGCAGCTAAGGTTTCAGTGTAACAAACGACTCACAGGAAAATAAAAAGCCATCTCCAGTGCGTACGCTCGAGGAAAATACCCGTCAACAGGGCGCCGAAAAACCCGCCGATGGGAGCGGACGCCCCAAAGCAGCTCATGGCAACGTTGCGCCAGTGGCCGGGGGGGATCATGACAGTGATGATGGCGACGGCATTGGGCATCAGGATACCGCCGCCCACGCCCGTAAGCGCACGCGAGGCGACAAAGGCCATGTAATTCGTGCAAAACGCATTGACGAGGGAGAAGAGCGCAAAGATGGCGCCTCCGCAGAGCAGGGCCGTCTGGTGGCCGTAAATGGTCCCGATCCTGCCGCTGATCAGGACAAAGGCGCCTTGGGTCAACCTGAATGATGCTGCTGTCTTAGCCACTCGAATCCACGTGGAGTGTGAGACGTTTGTCAGAGCACATACGAGTATGCTGCGGCCAGCCAGTTGGCTTGGCCAGGTCCGGCTTCTCTGCCGAGCTTTTCGCTAAAGTCGAACCCGCCACATACCGTGGTGAAGTTGGAGATGAACTGCCAAAGGAGTTCATTTTAGTACTCGGCAGGCCTGAAGAGGGCCGATAGGAAGTACGGAGCATCACTAACTTGAATAAAGTTGGCGCACATAATGAGGCCAATTGCGACGACCCGCTTCGTCCTGCTCACACCATGGTACGGAGCGATGCCGAATTCACGTGGCACAGCAGCCAGTGTCCTCCCCGCAGAATCATCGACGGCCGGTGGGGTCGGCGGAGCAGAATATACAGCCGGAAGAGCGGACACGGATTTCGCATCAAGAGGCGGAAGCTCCGTGAGTTCGATAGTGGCAACGTGAGTGGTAGACATGGTGAAAGGCCGTTGAAGCTCGCGTCACAAGTTGACGCTCAAGGGACAACGAGAATGGCAAAGCTGCCTCCGGGAAAAGAATCTGCTCGTGGAACCCTTGCCACGTCCCATTTTTATATTTTTCTCTGTAGTCTCCGAAAGGCGGAGAAAGCCAACGCGGTGAGCGGATTAGTAACACGATTGCGCTGCCGACGATGCTCCGACCTAGGATTGCTGGAGTCCCTTCCCCGCTTTGCCCAGCGCTTCTCACGATGCCGATAACAGGTCGGGGGCGGAGGATTCGACAGATCAGAACTTTTTTCTTTTCGCCTTTCGCTGCTACTAACCTCCGAGGCTATCCTGTATCGGGCAACGTGGGCGGAGCGGCGGGTACATGCACCTGCAGAGACTGCGAGAATGCATAATTAGCCAGGAATTTACCAAATTGCGAGGAAGCCTATTGAACAGAATGAGCGGGTACCTGTTTAGCGCGTGTAAGCTATTTATGGCGCCGAGAACGAGGACAAAAGGTACAGATGAATTGACTATTGTGCAGCTTTTCCTAGGCAGGCTTCCCCCAGGTGCCACCCGAGTCTACAAATCGAAGCACCGGCAATGGCGGGAATGGACATCTTTGGGGTTGGGTAAAGACTGGTAGACTGTCTCTAATGAGGTAATAAAGAAGGCGCAAATTCGTGGCTCAGCCGTATAAAGGGCAGGTTCGGAAGACGGTGTATTAATCGCATAGGAAGTAAGAAAGAAAACGAGGAAGCAGGGAGACGGCATTTAGAAACGCAGTACACCGTCTCTTTACCTAGTTCCTATCTTGTAGGTGCTTGGAGGTTCGCCGCTATGCTATTTTTCATCACCGCAAGCCTAACATACCAACGCTCACATTGATAAGCGTAACTTCAATAATGTATAAAGATTAGTAGATCCTGGTTTTACAAACGGTTAGTATATCTAGACGCGCTCTGTCTAGGTATACTATAATGTTACTAGCTTATAAAGGTAGATAAGATATTAGTTTTATTTTCTATTTTATATGATGTAAGAGAAGACTTTGATGAATAGTAAATTACTTGGTTCCTTTGTATATGGAGGGTATTGTAGATGATAAATCTTGTACCTTAGCAATAATATGCTGAGGCAGAGAAATGCTACCTCCTTTTCGCTTGGAGCATCTAGCTGAGTATGGCGGTGGTTTCACTGAAGGAGCTCGGGGACAGCCTAGGGGTAGCTCGGGGCTAGAACGAGCAGAAGAAAAGGAGAGGTCTAGTGTTAGATGTCGCCAGCGTGTAGACTGTTATTTATAATGCTGTCCTAAGTACTCAATGCAAATGCTATGCCTTAATACCGAGAGTCCCTCTCCCCCTATTTCCTTCCCTCACACTGCCGCCTAGTCGCCTCGGCTCCAATTGTCGAGTATGTTATTAATATCGGCGGCGGGAAGCGGCGTAAGCGGAGAACTCATCAAGGAAGTCCTTCCACCTCGCGGTCACGGGGTGCACCTCATCGAGTTGGCTTTTGTTGAAGAGTAGGATGGAACCGGGCGCTGGGACTCCCTCGTTTATGCCCACAAACTCCCTGGCGCGCTGGAGGTCGATTTCGGCGAACGAGAGGTTGGGGTATTCCGTGGAAACGATGTTGAAGATGGATCGGTCGTCGGCGTCGCCTTCATATCTCGGGATGGCGGCCTTTAGGACGACGAAGGGCTTCGCGCTGACAAAGTTGTGCAGCTCGGAGATGGTGTTCAAGGGCTGGACGCGAGACATGTTTGCGTGTGGATGGGGTGGATGTCCTTTAGATTAATGAGGTGCGGAGGTAGAAGAGGTATTTTCTGCTGGATGCGTGGGTCCTTTACGGTTCTTGGAATGAGATTGACTTGAGAGATGACTCTGGAGAGCTTCGATATGAATGAAAGCCGCTGCGGGAAAACGAGGCCTCATATACTCGGTGCCGACAGGTCTGTCGGGCGCTTGGCGCCAAAGCGGGTGTTAGGCTCCATCCCGAAAGCCAGAATAGGGCGGGTCAATAATCGACATGATTGGACGTGAATTGCCGCCAGCTCGAAGCAAGACAGAGCTGTCGAGTCAAACACGTCGCCCCAGCTGCGCTGTCCAGCTCGTAAATAGATACCCGACACTTGGATGGATCATTCTGTTGATTCACCACCCAGCGAGTTTGTAAGGCGACTGAGTAATGACGCCCTATTGGTGCTTGCGTAAGGCGTTACTCTTGACCTGACCCGATCGCTTGAGGCCTAAACAGATGGTCGTAAGAACGAAGGGCCATACAGTAACGCGAGGAGGTAGCTTAGACAGCAAAGCATTAGGTGTCGCGGTCCTCCTCAGGTCGTCTGAGGCACCATCAGGATCAACCCAAATCATGCCTGTCGCGTCCCAACCTCATATCACCAACAAACAGGGCGGTGAATAAGGGCAGAGGATGAAGCAAGGTGACCAATCAGAGGAAGACTGAGTTTAACATCGTACCAGGAGAAAAAACTACACTGTTTTCGATATCGTGGCTAATAATAAAGCTGTGAATAAATAAAAGATATTTCGGTGGAAGAAAGTATCATAAAAGACCGAGTGAGATGGCATCTGTCGTTTCGACCGTGATTTCACTGTCATCCAATCGCAGGCAGAGTTTAATACATCGCTTTTCTCACTGACGAGAGTGATCCTTATGCTTTGAAGGCCCCTATTTGGCTGAGCTAACTGCTTACAGGTATAACTTTGGCTTTTACGCAGGCTAGTTATTGGGACAACCCGATCCAATCGAGAGGTCTTCAGGCCCTCTGAGCACCCTACTGAAACGGAGCCCACCTTCGCCCGCCGATTCGAGGGTACGAGGCATTCCCGTGGCTCATTCTCACTTTCAGCTCCGTTTTAACCCTCGTATCCAAGTATGTCCGACCCGATGCCTAACCTGCCACATCCAAATCGGTGGTTGAGACTGGGTCTTCCCAAGGGTTCCCCAAATACATGAGAGGGGCGCTCTCCTCCGAGCTGCGCGTGTCCTCATAAACCCAAGGATTCTCCATAACGTCAGCGTGGATTCCCAGAAAAGTAGCCGAAGTTGGTTCGAGGTCTGGGTCATTGTATGGTCTGTCCACTTGCGCTTCTGAGAATACTACACAGCTGATATAAGAACGGCCATCTAAACCTATATCGTCATCATCCGAGTGGGTATCTGAACATGACTCATCACCAACCATCATAACCATAACCGTAAACCGCTTGATGACTGGTGATTAAAGTTTCACCAGCACGCCCACAGTTGGGATCACGACAGAAGGGGTCCCACCCGCAGGCCTCGCAGATATACTCTGAATCCCCGCGACACTGAACACCTCCATGACCCTCAGGTGCCGTGGAAACGTACGGTTACGGATATGGAGACAAATTCTCCCAACCCCGCCAAAAAGTGCGGAAGTTGTCTTCGGTTTGGGAATCGGTGTAACATCCGACCCTCCTAAATCTCCTCTGATACGTCGACGTCATAGCCGCATATGACGAGTGCGGAATCCCAGAGGTCGTGAGCGTAGCTACCAATCTTCTGCCGCCATCCAGTATTTCAATATCATTATTTAAAGTAACATGGCGATAGGCAATATGAGTTGGCGAGTCGCCATACCCGTCAACAAGCTGTGCATTGGCATCCATTTCTAGAAGAAATAGCAGACGATTGGACATCGGTCGAGAATGGGACGATCTACAATCACTTAATATGGAGTGTACCAAAGCTCGAGGTATTCTGGGCTGGAAGGGCCCTATAAACATAGATTTAAAAGGGGCGGAGCGATCATGAAGAGGTAATCTGAGTCTAGTCGTTTTCTGAAAAAGGCATGGGGCGTAGATTATTATCAGCGCATCGACGGAATTCAAAGAGGCAGATATTTAAGGGGCGAGGCGCGGAGCTTAGCTAGTTGTACGGTTTCTCAAAATACGTAGAAGCCCGTTGTTGAAGCCAGCCAGCGGTGTCATCGTCACTTGGTTCATCATCTGGAGGGGGCGGATGCTCGATAAGGACGGCCCCGTCCGGGGGCTCGTGCCCGAGAAATGTATTGTAGGGCTCTGATAGTCGCAAAAGCCCCTGTACCCGTTCAGGGGATCACAACCTGGCGGTAGTATCCCCGTCTTGGAAGGAGGTGGGAAAAGAAGGGTCTATCTTAGCCATGATTAGGACTAGGAGATTTGTTACTGATAGTGTCCTGGCCAACATCCTGTACTCTCTCTCCTCCCTCTATTTCCACATATATATATATATATATTTATGAAATAAGCCTACGGGTTCGATTTCCGTTGAATAATCCCTTCTACAATGCTCACCACATCTACATGGAACTCTACTTTTGGCAGACGGCTTCCTCGAAGTGCCCCCCTCGTGCAAAGATGGTATATCACAGTAGGCTGTACCTCATTCGAAAGGTCAAGACAACCCAGAAAAGCTGGTCTCCTCTGTGCCTAAACTGTTGAGAAGTGCGTGGCGGTGACCTGCTCGGCTCTTCCGTATAGAGTTGGCTAAGAGGCTCGATATGGTTGTAGACTAAGCGGCAAGAAGAATGTACTGGACAACTGACAGCGGTTAGCTGACTCCCTGGACAAAGGACAGGAGATGGTGGGCACTGTCTGGCGGACCCCTTTATCTGTGGGACGAAAATACCAGTTGACGCCTAATTTTGGGTACCTTCACGAACCCAAGCTTTAATTCGTGTATAATAGTGGTCTGGAATTTGTTCATATCGCCTCCATATTGAAGCAACGAGTTTTATAGACACCGGACGGGAACACTTAGAAACAGAGCGGCCATTTCTTCTTGCGTGCGTGGACGAACGTGGGTAGCACGAGATTGTAGTTTTATCCAATGCTAGAAGTAGGGGACTTTTGCCGTCGGGTGTTGGCCAGAGTCACGGAGTCGGGGCTTCCGTGTCTCACCGACGACCCGGTTGTGGACCCGTTGTAGGTATTACATCCGAGAACGGATTTGGTGATTGGTTTCAACTACCAACAGCCGGCCTTGTGGGCCAAGCAATCGTGATGAGTACGGCATCTCCGAAAGATGGGACCCCCATAATTCGGGTTTCTTATTTTTTAATCGGAAGTGTCATGAGATCAGATCATACCAACCTCTCATTCACACGATATCCCAGTTGCCCACGCGCTGTCCCTGGCTGTCCCAAGATAAGAGTTCACGAAAAGGCATGAACGTACACAATCATGGAATTTGTCATTTTGAACTAGTAATAACCACGAATATTTCCATCTTGAACCAACAGCCATGTGCCTCGTGACTGATTGTCGTGGCTGTTCTGGGGCTAAGCGGCATTCTTCTTGGCAGAATCGTATACAATGGATGACACATGATAACCAAGAGATCGTCGGATATAAGACCTTGGATGAAGAAAACGCGGCTGTCGCGCACACCTACCTGGTGGAAATACTCGTCGTGATATCTGCAATTTTACCTTTAAATTTATACCCAGAGTTAAAAGTCGGTTTTATGGAGGCTAAGGTGTCCATAGAACACAAGTCATGAAGTTGAAGCAGTTGTGTCGATTCATGCGTCCAAGATCGTTCTGTGTCTGAGGTGTCTAACATAGGCTTGAAAGGATTCATGCGTGATTGATATCTGTGATGCGCCAGACTGCTCCATGTGTCTTCCCTTATAGGACAATTAACTCTAGTCGACTGGTACATACGACCATAGCTCGCAGAGAATTGAGGGTCCCGTCCGCTCCCCTGTACACAAGCTGCGAAGCGCCGGACTAGTAGTTGGGTCGGTGACGACCAGCGAATCCCCGGTGTTGTATGTCTTTTTTTTGGGTCTTTTTTGTCCGCGTCTTATTTTTGTATTTATATTTTTACTTTTATTTTCATTTTTATTTTTTTATATATATATTTATTTACACACTCTTTCGTCCCTGCTTCTTTTCTCTCTTGCTCGAAACATTAAACAATGGCAAATTCGCAGATTGGAAGGTCTTCCCAAAGCCGGTCACACAACGCGAATCCAACCCGTTGAAACGTCCCGGAAACCGTAGGAGACTGAACAACAATTATTGCTCCAATCTGAACTAGTTCCTTTCCACGCGTAGGTTACTCATTCCAATAGTTTGGATCTGGATTGATCGCCCCTCAAAATGGGAACCGAGGGTTAACAAACCTGCGCGGCGGAATTATTTCGTGGCGAGTCGTTTTCGAGCACTTGAGCTCCAGGCATGAAACCAGACCCGCTGCCAGGAGACGGGGCGCGAGGATGCGCTCTTGGAAACACCACCGCGATAAGATAGTTACCAGTTTTGGTACATTTATTTTTGCAAAGCCTGACTGGGCCCGAACAACATGTGGCACGACTGGATATTGAAATCTCGAGGTGGCGAGATGGAAGGAGATGCTTTTTACGCTGGCCAGCGACGAGCATAATTTGGGCCTGTTCGAGCACTCACCAAGCCAGCTTTCCACGTCTAGCAGTGTCTCCGCAAGGGCAGAAAAAGGGCGCCGGCATGGTGTGAGGATTTGACAGGGTAGAGAAGTTGAAAGACACGGTAATATTCTAAATTAACCTCCTTTAACTGAAAGGACCTTTAATTAAATATTAAACGTCGAGTCCTCGAGGAACGTTTCCTCGCAGATCTATGACCGCTCTAATAATAATACCGGTATAATTCTCCACATTGCCCCTTCCACGTTCCTCGCAAACAATAATTCACACTTGAGAGTCGAGAGCTGAGATCCAAGTTATTACTCGACAAAGCCGCTATCAGGCTCCGCGGCGGCATTCGCTAGCAACACATCGAACAAGCCATCGATTTCCTCCTCGGCCACGTCTGACTCATCGAAAAACTCGTCAGTCGACTCCGTCTCGTTCCACCAACCGCCTTCAAACTCTTCCTCCCCGCCGAGCTCGCGCCTAGCCAGCATCGGCAGCGTCCTGTACCGGCAGGTGGTCCGGTAGGAGGTAATCTTGTTACTGAGGCTCTTGACGAGGTTGCCGTGCGTCCACCCGTTGCACCAAGTATGCAGGCGGTTCTTGCATCCCGCGCCGTCGTAGACCTCGAGGCAGCAGCCCGTGCCCAACGCGGGGTTGTTAGGGTAGTAGGAGATCTGGGAGACCTTGTTGTTAAGGTTCGCGCCCTGATGACCTTCCCAGAGCTGGTGGCAGGCGGAACCTGGGTAGCCGGGGCCTGCCTTGGTGGAGTGGCCGCCGCAGCTGGAGGAGGAGCAAGGCGTCTCGTGGTTCCAGAAGTGGACTCGCCAGGCGAGCGCGACCTGCGTGGTGGTGATAAGGGTCAGGAAGATCGAGAGCTGCATCGTAGAGGGCTTTTTGGGCGGCGTTATTAGCGCGACGTTGATCACTGAACGTGCGATGTGAATCTGTACCTACAGAGGGATATTATGTCGTTGGCCTTTTTTTCCTTTTTTTTTTCTTGTCCAAGATGGACGATGACTCGGTGGACGTGGACTTCGTTGGACGCACTGCAGTAAGTGACACGACAAGACCTTGGGAAGAGGAGGCAAAAGTTTGATTCTTATACTTGATTTGATATTACCAGGCTGCCTCGAGGCCCCCTCTAGGCCTGCCTCGGTAGTTAGAGCTGATCTTTCAACAAATTGCCATAACGCACACCAACCATAACGCACACGAAGATGCAGGTACGTCCTGCCAAAGCCAGAAGTCCTGTTAGTCGATATCCGCAGAGGCGCTCGCGTCCACTTCGCACTCGGAAGGGTTCCGGGCCTCGAACTAGTCTATTCAGGACGTCAAGCGCGACAGTTGAGACCCCAAGCACGTGGCAGGAATTACTCACGTAATAGGTTTGAAGAGTGGTGGGATTCTCGGGAGAACGGATAGGCCTTGGGTCCGGACCGGAAATCTTGAAGTGCCGATGTCGTTCATTGGCAAAGTCACACCCACGATCTTCACTTCGCTGTTCTTGCTGGTGGCGGCGGCATGAGCAAGGAGGCTTACCTCTGCTGCTCGGGCTCGAGGATGGGGGGTGTGGGTCCGGATGACGGATAGGTGAAGGAATTCGAAGACGAGCAAAGTCTCTCGCGCCCCTTTCCGGTTATTTCGACGCTTACTCTATCATTCGCCAAAGACCCCGAAGTCCACACTGAGGCTCCGCCCTCTCAAACAGGACCCGCCTTCTCAAACAGTACCGAGAACCTGGCGCGGGGTGGGGCGGGCATTGGTGATCCCCAGAGAGCTGCTTCCAGCCAGGCCCGCGGGCCGAGCACGACGGGACTTGCCAAGCGTGCCAATCTGCGTGGGCTCCCCCTTGCAGTCATTCGGCTCAACTTGTCCCGAAATTGCCGCCCGCCCCAAGCTCCAGATGCCGCAGAGAATACTACAAGATCACAAGATTAGATATCCGAGCTTGCCCTACGCCTTCATACCGAGAGCCGAATCTTAGATCCGCAAACAGCATGTCGCATCACACGCCTCATTCCTCGCCTTATCGGGGAGAAGCATCTGGTTAAGCCCCCACCGCTGCTGGCCTTGTGGCTCCTATGCCTTGCACTGGTGGGTCACATACTTACAAGATTACTCTGTTCGAACATGACCTGGCAGAGGACAATCCTCGTCCATGTCTGGACTCATATTACAAAAATGCGGCGGCAATTGATATACATACATCTGAACGAGTGTATTGCCAATTGTCCCAGTCCAAGGCAAGCTAGCAGGGATCACGCGAACCGGGCTTGAAGAGACTCGAGCATTCGATCACTGATCATCAACGTAAGCCTACGTCTTAAGCTAATATCCAACCCCGGAGCCGGTCGACATCACGCGTGAGACGGACCGCCCATTCCACCGATCCGACAGCCTCCAGCTTCCTACCTGCCAGGAGCGGCATGGCACACCAAGGAAATCAACACCCGTCAACAGCAGATCCCCGACCCAGAACTCAGGCTAGCCCTACCGTTATGTTCCGAAACAGGGTCTGCACCCAATCACTACTTTTATTTGTACGCAGCGCCAAGGAGGCGTTTTGGGTCGATTCTCGCTTAGCGGCGAATGAGATGGTTCTAAAGGTGGAGCCTGGTATACCCAAATGGAAGTGCAAAATTAGAGTCAGTGTGCAGGTCCAATTAAAGGTGCTCTACCCTTGCAATTCCCTTCACACACGGCTCTAGGAGGGAAGAGGGTCACCCGTTTTCTGTTCTGGAACCAGGAGGTAAGATTGGATTGCGCTCGACAACTTACACGTACGCAGTACGCAGGGGGATTCTACTCACGGCAACGAACGCGAGATTTGCATCTCGGGGATGAGGATCTGCCTGGTACGCATCATGCTCCTCAACATAGTCAGCGTAGAATCACGCACCCAGCAAGGCGAGGATTGGCTCACGAAGCCATGAACCCCAGGCGAAAATTCGAGCTCTGAGATATAAAGGCCTCTGGGCCCTCTCCTCCGTGGAGAGTCCAGTTCCTTTCCATCGCCAGTTCGCATCTGCTGACGTCCAGTCTTTACCCAACCCGCTCGCCAACCCACTACACTCATTTTAGACAAAAATAATCCCCTCCTTTCTCTTGCAACAATGAAGCTCTCCGGCCTCCTCTTCGTCGCCACCCTCGCCGCCGGCGTTCTCGCCTCCCCGGCCGCCCAACCGCCCACCTCGGCCAATCCCCAACTCGACACCCGTGCCGTCCTCGAGGACCGCGCTAACAAGTGCATGGCTACCAGCGACTGCAGCTGGGGCTATGCCGGCAAGTGCGAGCAGTTCTGTCGCGTACTCGGCTATAGGTTCAAGACTATGGAGAAGTGCGACTGGCTGAACCGGAAGAGGTGCTGCTGCAAGAAATAAGTTGCCCAGGTGAGATGGACTTCATTCCTTAGAAACGAAGCTGAGCTATGCTGTCAGATATTAGTAGACGCTAACGGGAGCT
Organism: Lomentospora prolificans; assembly: GCA_029532625.1. NCBI lineage: Eukaryota > Fungi > Ascomycota > Sordariomycetes > Microascales > Microascaceae > Lomentospora > Lomentospora prolificans. The sequence continues at coordinate 99,654 of JARFXM010000008.1, read as the reverse complement.
AATATCGCCGGGATAGTCATGAAAAAATACGCCCCACGTTTCAGCGATGCGGGTATGCTTTTCGAACCAGGGAGACGTGAGAAGGAATCAAATCCCGGCCCTTTGGGGAAAGGGAGGAAGGGGGGAAGGGCTGAAGGGCTTGATGTGTTAATTTTTATTCTCTGTTAGCGGTGTTCCGTTATCTAGGCGTTCACGCGTCGCTTTTACAATTCAATCCCTTTTTTCAGGAGCTGTAAAAGAGACATGACAGTTGTCTTCTCGCCCCGGGGTGATCCTTTTGCAAGAACGCTAGTACGATAGTGCTTAGGCATGGATATTGACCCCATTCTTGGACGAGAGGAAAACTGCCATGAGCCATGCATCCAAGTCGGGCATCCACCGGCCTCATCGCTCACCACCTGCTGAACCTGCAGTCTTCGACCGACACTGCGAGCCGTTCCGACTCTTCAATAGTAATAAAGTTACGTAGGATCTAATACCATATTTGTATTATCATCTCCCTTAAGTGTTTTTAATGCCTAATTCTAGCCGGACCTCCCTTTTCAACTGCCTTTACCATCTTGACGTCTTTCGCAAGCTCTCTCCCGATTATTCCAACGGCGTCTTTTGATATACGCTAGCAGCATATGCATACCGTCGTGTGGGCTAGATCTGTTCTGTAAGAATGGCTTTGGGTGGGCCAAACCTTTCACGGTTCGTTGAATTTGGAGGCTTATCCGTCGCCATTCTCTGCTGAGGCCACCAGATATTTTTTTCTAGCAACCTCATTGAGCACGAGCGGAGGGGAACTACGTTAATAGTTCAGGGTTGACAGAGAGTCATCTATACTCAGAGTTGGCATAATTCTCGACCTGTACTCCGTAATTGTGGTATTAATATTTCTGTCTCGCCGATGTTGTTACTCATCGGTTTCACGGGCTCGTGTGCCAAAAACCAACCTCTTCCTGGGTATCTACCGCGGAGACTTGCACTCAACCACCGCGTCCATCGGGCCGCGATAATGTTTTATCTAATAATAGCCGTTCCAATTCGTTTTGCTCGTAACAACATGGGGCATAGGGGCCACAGGAGCCACGGTGATCACTTCTTCCTTCTTCTTTGCCTTGAGCGCTTTGTAGGAAAACCAGACTCCTGCGACGGTCGCAAAGAAACCAAGGATACCAACAACAATTCCTACTATCTCCCCGACATCAAGATTTGATCCTTCGCCGCCCCCATCCCCACCACTCCGGGTACTATCACTAGCCCCAGCATCGCTCTTCCCGCCCGAGTTCATGTCTGAATCGTCATCGATAGCGCCGCTCGTAATGGTAGAAGCATCGCTCGCGGTAGTGCCTGGGCAAAAGAAGTACCAGCTGTCAGCGCTCCTTGATCTGCAAAAGGGCAGCTACCACGATAGCCAGGAATCCGGCGAGTTCGCGTGGGTTTGTCTGCGCGGCCATCGCCGCCGCCGTGGCCGTGACTGTCTGAACGACGGTCACGGTCACAGTCGCAGTCGGGGACGAGGAGTCGGTTATACCTGTTGTAGTTGCCTCGTGAGTAGGAGCCGCCTGGGCCTTGTTTCCGGTGTAGCCATTGTTCGTACAGTAGCTGCCGTAGAGATCTACGGCAGTCTCGATGTCGGCGTCTGGCGAATCGCAACGCGACCGCACGCACTTTTTCAAGGCTGAGGTGGCGGAGGGCTGCAGATCGGCTCGGCAGAAACAGTCATTTTTGATCGTTTTTATGTCGCAGCCAATGGAGCCGGCGAGCGCGTCCGGTCCATGGAATGCCCCTAGGTAGAAACAGTCCTGTGCGCATGGACGCTGAGAGTGGTACACCGGCTCGTCGGTGATACTGGCGATGTCTTGGGCCAGAACCTGCGTGGCGAGGTAGAGAATGTGAAACAACACTGTCGCTAAAGACATGGTGTCGGCGACAAGGTACGGGGAGTCGAAAGGAAGCGGCGAAAGTCTGGGTTTGTTATTCTGGCGCCATCGCCGACGCAAAGATGAAGGTGGCGGAAATCTTTTGCAACCATCAAAACGGAGGGAAACCGTACGTCGGCTGCATGGGAGAACTGGTCAACAGAGCACCAAGAAGAAAAGGGGGCCCCCCCCCCAGAGTAAGATGGGCGTGATGTCCTGCCGAATGCAACGTGCCAAGCCTTTGCACTCGCAGTGTCACGGAGTCTCTCGACCACTCATTGAAACGGGCGCGCAGGGATAGAAATGGATCCCAATTTCCAGAACCTATAAATAAACACGCCACGCTTAGATTTTAGTCCGGGCCCAGGCATCTGGTAAAGTGCCAGCACTCTCGTAATACCAACGCCATATAACTATGCCATGAACTCGGTTTTCTCAGCTGGCATTGGTTCCTTTGGTTGGGCTAACCTGCCTTGTAACCAACTGCAATGAAGATGATGTTGAGGACGATAATGACGGCGAGGCAGGCTGAAAGTGAGTGCGAGTTAGCGATGCTGAGATCTAGTAATAATACTGTACGATCTTATCGCCTTACCCATAATACGATTCTAGGGCAGACTGGCTGAAATAGTAGGCGCTACTATTTCCCCCCGGTGTTAACCGCATGACGTCTCAGTTCTCTTCCTTCGTAATCATTATCCTGTTCAAAACTACACCTTCACCCTCCGTTACCTCAGTGGGAGTTCCATGACAATATTACCAAGAAACTCGCCGTAACTCCAGTTAGAGCCTTGCATCCCAACGATCCGGGGGTAACAGCACATCAAGACTCGTTTCCTATTGTTAAGTCAATTTCTTAGCTGGTTGATGGAAGTTGCCATCTCTTCATTGAATTCTCGCATGTCTGCCCATGATGAGCTTAATTAGTGAGCTTTCAGATAACACGTCTGAGTCTCTAAGTTAGCTAATTCGAGTTAGGTTTACCCGAGACGCCAATATTAGCATTCGTCCCTGCATCCAGTTATCGTGCTCAATCATCGTGTACAATCCATGCGACAAGAAAGCATCCGGTGATAGTATGACCGTTCTAGTGACGATATTGATGTAAGATGAGTTTGGGAGCGAGAATATTCTTAGAGAGACCCCGTGTCGTTGGATTATTATTTCACCGTCTTGAAGTTTTCCTAAGTGCGGTGTGGGGATCAACATGTCAACTGTGCCAGTCAGCTATGGAGCGATGTAAGATAGTACTATCTATATTCTCCTCTCAACATCGTATTCAAACCACTTGTCTCCTGGCTTTGCTACAGATTGGCATCTTGATTCTTTTGCAGGTCTTTCACCAGTAATATGTCATTTGCTCCGTATGTCCCAACATATAATACCCCCAGCTCATTGTGTAGCCGACGGCATAAGTTCGATCGACCCGGACCGGATGGCAGTGACAATCGTTCCTAGGCGCACCATATCCGTCATTCCTTTGACAGTACATTCGCAATTCTACATTGCATTATCAGTATATAGCATTGGAATCAAGCATACAAGGGGTAATACGTCAAGAAAATAGACAGACCTATGGATCCCCTCACGTGCAGTGGCTTCGTCAACTGTAAACACTAGTCTGAACCTTCCTGGCCGAGGAGCACTGTAGATCACACCCGGGTCTATCACGACCCCAGCTTTCGTGAATCGCTCAGAGAGGAGCCTCTCAGCTGCCCAGCCGTCACCGCCCGTCTCACTAAGGGGCAGATGAGCAGTTAGATCAAGCCACAGGAAAAGCCCGGCATTTCTAATGGCGTTGTTAGTCTACGGCTCGAATTTCGACACTAAATCTTTCTCAAAAGTGGATAGTAGTACACACCCGCGTCTATGATAATCGATCCCCACCTGGTCCAACAATTTTTCTACCAGAAGACGGTTCTGGTAGAGCCGCCGTTGGGATGTAGCTAGGAATTCCTTGACAAAAGACTGGTTTTCAAGAAATTTTGTGGCGATAAACATGGAAAACTGCGAAGGCGAAGAGAATCGGCTGTTTCGACAAGTATCAAAACGGGTTTTCTGACTTGGTAACAACGGACTGGAGTTGCTATACAAATTTTATTACTTACCAGGTGGCTCTAACTGCCTTTGTGAAATCCTCGTTCTGTGATATAACACATCCCAGGCGAAGCCCGGCGGCGCCGTAATCCTGTATCGTTACCAATCAGACACCAGTATAGCGAATTAAAATTATCTGTATAACCTCTACCTTGGACATGCCGTAAAGAACGTGGACTTGACGTGGGTCAATGATACCGGTAGGATCAATACTCCGAACCGACGTGAATCTCTCGGACGCCTCGCTGTCCTGGTTATACGTCGAAAGCGCGTAGATCTCGTCACTAATAAGATGAATACTCTTGGAGGCACAGAATCGTAGAAGCCCTTCCAGTGCCTCGCGTGTGTAACACTGGCCTAGCCAAGCATTTAGCTATGCGATTCCTAAGTCGCCGCGGGCGCTCCTTACCTAGCGGGTTATGCGGGTTGCAGATCAACAAGGTCTTGATAATTGCACCCTTTGCAGTGGCAGTTTCGAAAGCCTCGTCGAATAACTCAACACAAGCAGGAGAGAATTGGTCCACTTCTCCAAACGAAACGTACTCCAACTTCACCCTGTAGATCTAAACTTAGCACTTCTTAAAGCCGGTGCCCCCAAGAGCATTGTATTACGTACCCCGTTCTCATGACTAGATCCTTTGAAAATGAACTATAATTTGGCCGCCCGAGCATTATGGACTCTCCTGGGTTGCAGGTTACCAAGGCGCAAGCTTCGTTCATATCGGTTACGCCCGCCGCAAAGGTAATCTCTTCCGGGCCAATCGGCTGGGCCGGCTGGAAGTAGACATTCAAGTGGTTGGCCATGGCTGTGCGAAGTGCCACCGTGCCTGTGTACCCCTCACCGTAGGTAAGTAGGCATTCATGGACGTCAACCTAGGGTAAAAACTCTAGGCGTCAGATAATGTTTAACGGGTCGTAGCATGCGCACAAGCCTCGGCCACGTACCTGTTCTTTGATATAGACGGCGAGATCATGATAAATCAACCACTTGAGTAATCAAACTTATATATCAGCGCAAATATATGGAACAGAAGTCTGTATCAACGTTAGTTGTGCTGAACTTACGTTGAACGAGTTGAACATGTAGACAGTGCCATCCGGGTTGTGAACGGGGTCGTAGGAGTTATCCTTTCCATGGAGGTATCCCACCTTCGCCCAGTCTGTTCCTCTCGAAGACAACATATCGCTAGAGATTGTAAGGGTAGTTTAATAGGAAAACAACCTAGTCTCGGTAGTTATATTCGAGAATAGCGCTGGTGGGTTCTACTCAGATACAAACCGTAGGAGAGGTTATTCACACGACCCCTCAGTTAATATTCACATCAGCTTCCTTTTTAATTCCTACGCAGGATCGGGTGACTAAGCCGAATAGTTACTGCGAATGTTATCCTACCTCCCCAGAGAATATGGGCAACAAGGCAATTGAGTTATGGTAGAGAGATATCTGAATGCCGGATAATAATACTATGAAGCGCAGCCGTGCAAGCACCTAAGCGCCTCATCGATACGCACTACCCATATTACCGCCTATATTATTCTTATGAACTTCAGATCCGTAACATGAGTGAGGGACAGAATTCAGCAGTGGGATACTTGGGCGTTTAATGGAGACGGGACAGCTACAGAGTCGATGTTAGTAATTTTATTGCAATGAACAGGGATCTGTGTCGTAATTACTTTGGTCTTTTGGAAACATCTCCAAATTCCTAATCATGGTTGGGACTAATCAGCGACTCGTTGACCAGCGTCCGGCCAGCCGGGCAGTGCTCCCCGATTCTAGTTCGAGTTATTATTATTACCCGCAGAGGCCAATGAAAGACCGAAATTCGAAGCAGTTCAGTCCTGAAATGGGCGCCAGGCATGAGTTTAGAAGTTCGTGCAGTTTTTATTCAGTTGCAACCTCTTCCTCTCCAAACTGCCTTGGACTGTCTTTGGGCAACCCCTTATTACATCGTTGTATAGCCGTTCAACGCTAGCTGACCACCTAGATGAGCGTATAGGACATTACTTCCCTCCTTAATCTCTCCGTTCCTGATCAAATCCATCAGTCCAGCCAAGCTTTTACCCTCGTATACGGGATCGGTAATGAATCCCTCGGTACTAGCTCCGAACTTGATGGCCTCGACAGTTTTAGCGTCAGGGATACCGTACGTGCCGCCGTGGAACCTATCATCCAAGATAATGTCGGCTTCCGTGATGTCACCATCCTGAAGTCCAATCTTGACTCCAGTAGCCTTGGCGATCCTCAGAACCTGGTCAAAGGTCTCTTTGACCTTGGCTGAGGCATCGATGCCCACGACCCTTCGAGCAGGTGAGCCCAATTTTTGGGCCAGCTTGAACCCGGCGACCATTCCAGCCATGGTACTTCCTGTGACTGCACATACAATAATGGTGTCGAAGAAAACGCCGAGCTCCTTCTCTTGAGCCTCTACCTCGAAGGCCCACCGCGCAAAGCCTAACCCCCCGAGAGGGTGATCCGAAGCGCCAGCGGGAATATAATACGGTTTCCTGCCCGCATCTTTGAGCTCGACTTCTAGTCGCCGCAGTGTTTCCTTGTGCTCGATACCGAAAGAAGAGGGGTCAAGCCGAACATCGGCGCCAGTGAGGCGAGAGATCTGAAGGTTGCCGACCTTGTCGTACCCGGGCCCGTCCCAATCAACCCATTTCTCTTGTACGAGGGCGGCCTTTAGACCAAGTTTCGCGGCGACGGCGGCGACCTGGCGAGTGTGGTTCGACTGTACCCCACCAATACTCACGAGGGTGTCACAGCCTTGACTCAGGGCTTCCGAGGCGAGGTATCTATTCAATTTCGTTAGGTGGAAAGGCCGCAAGAGCTGGGGAAAAAAAGGTCGAATGTAGGCAATTACTCTAGTTTGCGGGTCTTGTTGCCACCAAAAGCAATTCCCGAATTGACATCCTCGCGCTTTGCGTAGATATTGACCTTGCCTCCGAGTGCGGCGGAGATGCGGGGGAGGGGGTGGATCGGTGATGGACCGAAGAGGAAGGATTCGCGCGGGATGCTTGCAAAGGGCTCTGGGAGAGTGATTGTCGACATTTTTGCTTGCTATATCTGTAATAACTCTTTTGTATTTTGTTTTCTTCACACGAGCGGATGAATTGAAGGACAAATCAAGACAAGGTTGACGAGGACTCGTGTGGCGCTATCGGGATTTCTCCGATTCACACTCACCTTCCGTTTCGAAAGAAACACTAAGCCGATTTCAACCGGACATAGCCCGATAACCATTAAGGAATATTTACTCGGTTTAAGGTTACACAATTTCCACAAGTTCACTGGTTGGTCATGGATGGGATAGTAGCCTAGAGGCGAATGAATGCGTTTGTTTGGGGGCCTCACCTTGCTATTTCACCAGCTCTCCTCCGGCGATCAAAGAATCCGCTCACCGCAAATCGATAATGCAATCCCATTTCTTCTTTCTTATCTGCATAAACCAACTTCAATCACACCTGAACTAGTTACGCCCGAGCAGAAATGACTCAGCAAACCGCCCGCCCCAAGTTCCGACTGCCTCCTTTCAATCCTTCGGGTCCCAACCAGCAAGAGATCAGCGCCATTTTGGCCCGGATCAAGCATGACCGAGAGCTCATGGAGTCATTTCACTTGGCAAGGATGGAGTCCCCCGATCCCAGACTGCCGATCGCTCCGTTGTCGATGCGATGGGGAGTTAGTCCCACCCAAATCGCAGCCTTCCTCAGTTGCATGCCAGACAGTTGGCTTAAGAAGGATGCTTATGAAGGCGCTGAGGGATCAAAGGTTCCCAAGGGTGCGTGGTTCAATCCGAACAAATCCCTGTTGTCAGCACTGCTGAGTCAAGAGGCGAGAGAGAAAAGCCAAGGGCTGGGACGAAAACGCCAAACTCAACCGGCAGCTCGCCGAGAAAGGTAGCAAAGAACTGGCAGAGTGTGGACTAATTCCAATCCAGCCTAATATTGAGTGCTTGTATTAGTGCCCACTTGCACTTAAGTTTAAGGAAGAGACTACTGCATAACCCCGACGATTAGAGCCAGGGTTTTCGCCTTGACTAGGATTATTCATCTGGCTAACTACTACTGGCCATGCGTCACGCGCCTGTATATAGCACTTGAGGCTGGCTGCCACAACTAACGGAAATGCCATAAGTCTGTGAAATAGACAGAACGCACAGTTCTCAGCCGAAGAAGAGATTCTCGTAGCGAAGGCGACAGGCTAGCAGTGTCTAGGCACGAGAAGCGAGGAGGAAGACTAGGAATAATCTACAAGTCTACAGGTGCCTAAAGTTGGTCACTAGTTATGATACCCTGGTAGGAATCGTTGGTGGGGATTTGGCATTTGGCACAAGGCAGGACAGTTGAACCCCAGAAAGCAGCTGCATATGCCTGGCACTATGAACAACATTATAATGCTAATAGTCCTCCTGGAGTTGTTAAGGTTCGACGACTCAACCCCGACGTCGGACTTGACTTTGGAACAAAATACTGCAACACTTTGCTAGATTCAATATGAATGGAAATCATCGGTATGAAATATATGCAAGGTAAAGCATGCCGGATCTATCACAAAAGATCCGAGAGAACCTACTTCATGACTTTGACTAATTAACCCAATGTCAGCGCACCCATCATTCACAACTATTACCACAATGAATTCCCATGGCAGAACTGTATTTCACGACACTTTTCCAGACCTAACACGAATTCGCACCTTATGCGCCGTCATCTTCGTTTATTTGTAATCGACACTCGTCTCCAAGTGAAGCTACACCTACAATTGGATATCGGCCCGAAATCCCGCGCTGTATTATTTCAGAGTTGCCCCAGAACAATAGGGCTCGCATTTCGGCTTGTCGATATAAAGGGCTATTAGCCATGCCATCGTGACTTGGTTGTACCCCGCATTCCTCGTCCATCATCACGCCAGAGTCCGAAAGCTTCATTACCTTAATTTTTCTTGACATCATCTGAGGCCCAGAACCCTTCTTGCGCCGACCATGATTGATGTAACTTGTCTCTGCGGCGCATCTTCGTTTGAAGTGGAGACATGGATATGTCCTGAAGCCAGGGACGTTGAGATTTCCTTTTGCCATTGCTCCAGTTGCAGGCATTCGACGGGGCTGTTGTTAGTGTCTTACTATCCGATAAAAGAGCCGAGCGACGCTTCTCTTGCTTCCCTCTCGCGATATGCCGCTCGAGATGGATGGACCAAATTCTTTTGCACGACCTGCGGCTGCCACATGCTGAGGACTAAGGCGAGCGATATCGAAGGATCCGCCGCATGGGAGATATCCACCGGCGTGATTAAGGCGGCTACCGGCGAGGATGAGGGGAGATTACAGAATGCGGTATTCAAGAAACATATGAATGTAGCCGATACAAAGGATGGCGGCGCATCGGTCTGGCTTCCACAGGTCAACGGACAGCCATTGCATATTGAAGAAGGCGGCGGTACGACAGAAACCAGCGTATCCGGCCAGGAAGATGCCGTCCTCCCCGGTTCTTGCGATTGCGGGAACGTCTCTTTCCAAATCACGCGACCGAACGCAGAGAGTTACGCCCCTAAATCTGGATGGCCGGATCTCACCCATGCTTACCATTCCATAACTGGCGAGCAAAGGGGCAATCCCGGTGACGCAAAGTGGTGGATACGTGAAAACGGGACGAAATACTTGGCTGGGACGTGTGCCTGCCGATCCTGTCGCCTCATGTCCGGGTTTGAAATCCAAGTCTGGGCCTTTGTGCCTCGTACAAACATTTACTTTCGCACAGGCGGAGTAGAGGTTAGGGCCCTTGACTTTGCCACCTTGCCCGCCGGTACAATCAAGCCGTACGAATCCTCAGCAGGTGTACTGCGCGAGTTCTGCCCTGGCTGCGGGGCGACCGTATTCTGGCACGACAAGTGGCGACCTGACGTCATCGACGTTAGCGTGGGGCTTCTTGACGCTCCCGAAGGGGCAAGGGCCGAGCGTTGGTTGGATTGGTGGACTCAGCGGATAAGCTTTGTTGAAGACTCAGGGTTGGCCCGCACTGGAGCGCCTGCTCGCCACGCGCAAGAGTTGGCCTCGGCGTTGGAGTCGGGCCTAAAAGCATGGAAACAGCAGGAGTAGTGACCGAAGATTCAGACACAGTGAGTTTACCATTTCATTTTGGAGGACCGGTATCTTTGATCTCGTTCAATGTATCGTGTATCTCGTAGACCGGCAGCTGTCCAATACCAAGCTTATTGGGTCAAGAGTACCACTCACTGAATCCCTCGAGACCTATACCTGGTTAGGAGATTCTACTCTTCGAAGACAGGTTAGGAAGCACCCGAAGTACCAACCTGCATATATATTTCCTCTATTTTAGCTGCTTCCTGGCTCTCAGTCTCCACATCTGAATGATCCTGTCAGAAATTGAATGATAACCAGAGATCATCGTCCACACCACTGGGCCTCGTCTGCTCACGTTGATGGTGGAGCAGAGCTTCCATCGCTTAACGCGCAGTCAAGCCTGAATGGTGGCCCTATAATAGTGCAGGCCATGTTGACGCTCAAATCGTCCACTACCTCGGGGAAGAAGTTGTCTTGAGCGAATAGCATAGTGTTTGTCTCAGACAGGATTTCGCTCGGCAAGACGACAGGCATGAAATCTTGCGGCCGGCGGGCCGTCGGGTCTAACCTATCCCAGCCTGGGTGGAAGTCAAGACGGGATAAACAGCTTGAAGATGGGTTGGAGCCGTTTGGGCAATGTTTATGACGACTATCTTGCAAGAAATGGGATATGCAGTGTAATAGTAAGACGAGTGGATGAGTGCAAGGGTCGCCAGGGACCTCCTCCGTTATAGGTTAGACTGGAAGGGGCTGTAACTAATTGATATATTGTATACATAAGTTTTGTGCATTATGTAGGCGATAAACAGGGCGCTGGAAAAAGGACCCGTGTTTTTGCATAGTATATACCAGGATATATATAAGAACATAGCATATATAAGAAGATAGTGTACATAAGAAGAAGAAGATATAAGCAGAACGAAGAAGAAGGAGGATATAGTGACAGGTTCCATTAAATGTGAGATGTTAACTGCATTCATCAACTGACATTCATATTTACGGTAGCCAAGGCGCTAATTGAGTCTACAGATACAATATATCGAGGATAAGCTTTTCGACTTCTCACCTCTGGCACTGAAGTGGTCGTGCGGCTGCGCCTGGCATGCAGGTAACAGACAACCACAGCAATCGCCCGTCAGGGTCTGTGCAACAAAAGGTGTGTCATGTAGGATATTGAGGTAATCAACTCAAATAAAGTAGCTTGACCATCCATTTCAAGAGCCTTTTATCATAGCGTCATCGGGATCAAACTGATAGGGTCCCCCTCAACCCGCCGCTTCGCTGGGCTCCAGCGAACGCTACGTACGTGCCGGCATGCAGAAAGCCCACGTGACATGACGTATATCAAACTTAGTTACCAAAACCGAAGTACTGGTTGAGGTTTGGCACGGACTTATTTAGTGATTTAGTCAACGCCGGCCTCTCCTAATGCCTGGAACTATCACGCAGGATCGGGAGTGTTGAGAGAGATCGCCGATCTGGACTGGTTCAAAAACCCCTGGCCACTCCCCGTGCAGACTTTTTCCCCATGAGCCGACCCGCGAACCCCGCGACAATTTACTTTCCCCTTGCAACCCGTTGTCGCAACATCGATCCTAGTCGACGGTCTGTCGGGTGCTATGGAGCTTTCCGCAAATATTCCCTACTTGTGCGATGGTCGCCGGGTGAGGCAGTTTCGAAGGTAAGTGGCGAAAGTCTTGGTTACCACCGTTTCTGTTTCGGTGTCCCGCTGCCACTGTCGCATGGTGCTGACCTGCTTGCTTTTTCCTTGTTGCTAGATACTATCAGGCCAAACATACCCGTCATCACCAGAGCCTGGCTGGCGTCCCTCCAAATGCAGTCGACGAATCCCCCACGCTACCGGCTGAAGCCGACTACACTTTTAGCGCCATTGCCAAATGCGTCGTCCACTCAATTGACGTCGACAAGGTCATGATCAGCCTCGTCGACGATACTACTCAATATTTCCTCGGCGGTGCGACCAAGTATACGAGTTCGGTAGTGCGCGGCGACGAGAGCGCGGGCCTCTGGTTCGGCTGCAGTACCATTGACATCCGGGGTGGTATCTGCGAGGTCGCTTGCTCCGTCACACCAGATTACAAGGACTACCCTTTCTACGTCGTCCCCGATATAAAAAAGATTCCGCAATGGCGCGACGTCGTTGGGGACTATCGTTTCTACGCCGGAATCCCAATCAAGACGAAGTCGGGCGACAACATAGGTACCCTGTTCGGGTTTTCGACCCGGTCGCGCCCAAATTTAGAACCGGAAGAGAAACTAGTCATGGAGCGTATGGCCAATACCGTCATGAACCACCTCGAATTGGAGCTCAGCGTTCTTGAGCGCAGTCGCGTATTACGTATGAACCGAAGCCTGGCCGACTTTGCGTCGAACAAAACACCCGCGCAGTCCCCAGAAACTATTCCAATCTTTTCTGACGATAAACCGTATCTTCGCTCACCCGCTTCTATCGAATTGGAAGAGCTTCCGGACGCCCTGCCGATAGATCCTAATCCCACAACGGCTGCTTCAGCCACCGCGCTGCATGCAAAATCTCCGACAACGCCGAGCCCATCTGCCTCGCGATTGATCCGTTCACCGACTCTCCTCCATTATGCTGCCAGCTCAAAAGTGACGGAGCCGGAGAGGACCACGACAACTCCCCATCTCTCTACCTACAAACGAGCCGCTGAACTGCTCCGCTCGGGATTGGATTGCAGCGGGGTTATATTCGTATCGATAGAGTCGGAGTTGATTTCCCATCGAGACCGGTCGCACGTCAATATCCTGGGCAGCGCCGTTTCCGACGGAGGTGAGATCCCTTGTGACTTCAAGGCGGATGCTCTCTGGGACGGCATCAAAAGTAATCCCGACGGGCACCTCTTCAACTTTGACAGCGTCGGGCAGCCATGGGCTATAGCGGAGAAACACGAGGAGATGCCGCCCTCATTTTCTCGTTGCAATGAATTCAACAGCATAGACGGAATCTTAATATCGCAGAGTCCGGATGACCCCTCCGTCAAGAGGGTGGCTAGATGTTTGCAGGCGGCAATACCTTCAGCACGACAACTGCTAATTGCTCCTCTCAAGAGCGCAGGGGACGACATTGTCAGTGCGGCGATAGCATGGAGAGACGATTGGGACGCTGTCTTTTCCACCGCTGTTGAGCTTCCCTTTATGAATTGCTTCTGCAGTAGCGTGTTTGCAACTATGATGCACGAAGACGCCCTTGCTGCTAACAAGCAAAAGACGGATTTCCTCGCGAATATCAGCCACGAATTGCGCAGTCCGCTGCATGGCGTTCTCGCCAGCGTCGACTTGTTGCAGGATACACGGCGTTCTCGCAGCCAGCAGGTCCTCATCGAGGATATTCAAAATTGCGGAAGAGTGCTTTTAAACACTATTGATCAGCTTCTCGACTTGTCAGATCTGTCTCGGGGAGACCCTACAAATACCAAAGGCAGACGGGAAGCGGGCATGACCGAAACCAGCGCTTCACCGAAGCGATACTCCCGGCGTCTCGTACAGCCCGTGGACGCGGACCTAGCATCCCTTTGCGAGGATGCCGTTCATAGCGTCCTCCTCAGCCAGGCTTTCCACGGTATTTTAAACACTAAAGGCGTCCACAATCATCTGACTACTTTATCCAAGTCTTCCTCGAGAAAACCAATAGTTTCGCTCGACATTGCATACCGCGATTGGCACTTTATGGTTCAGCCGGGTGCCGTGCAGCGAGTTATCATGAACTTACTCGGAAACGCGGTTAAGTACACGAAAACGGGGTTTATCCGCCTACAGCTAGATGCTCGAGACACACCGCCAGATATACCCGCTATCACGGATGATCCGATTGATGCTGTGGCAGTTCTGACCATCAGTGACAGCGGATGTGGGATTTCTCCGGTATTCATGCAGACTCATCTCTGGACCTCTTTCGCACAAGAGAATCACAATGTAAGCGGTTCTGGACTCGGGTTGTCGATAACCAGACGAATCATCACGATGCTAGGTGGCACGATTGATGTGCAGTCGACAGTCGACTCCGGGACCGTGGTAACGGTGGAAATACCCCTAAGAAAACCCCCTATACAGAGATTAACGGTTACCGAGATGTATTTTGCCAACGAGGATACAGACTCGCCCCGGGCCGCTGATGGGTTTCGGAGCCGTTTCAAGAAGATTAAACAACATACGCAAGGTCGAACCGTTGGAGTGCTGTTAAGAGGTTCCCTTACCGATGGTGACCTGCAGTCTCACGCCCAAGGCTTGGAATATGCCAACCAATCTGTCATCCGCTGTCTTGAAAGTTGGTTTGGGCTAGACGTCCTGATTGAGCCCCCTCCCGGCACCTCGCTCGATTTCGCGGTTGTGGATGAAGAGCGCGTTAATACTGCCGAACTCGGCCGTTCTCTCCCCTGCATCATTCTTACCGACGGCATTTCCTCCCGTGAGAGCAGACGGTCGCCGGGTGATCTGTCACATTCCGCATGGGTAAAACGACCCGTCGCACCTGGAAAGCTCGAGCGCGCGTTTAGTGAAATAGTCGACGGCCCAGATGGCGGCTACGCTGATGAAATTCCTCGACTTCCGTCATCTAGCGGGGGAGGATATGATGGCATTGCGCGCGCTGGCATAATATCTCGCACATCGTCAAATACAGACACCATCGGTTCCAAGCGTTCGACGTCAGAGCCGCCAAGGAGCGACACAACTCTCTCTTCTGAAAACGTGCCGCGAGCCAAAACCTCTACACCCTCTCAACCTGGGACTGCTATCACTCCCTCTCCCCCAGCATTACCCTCGCCCCGTGTTCTCATTGTTGATGACAACGCGATCAATCTCAAAGTCTTGTCCAAGCTACTTGAGAGAGTAGGTGTACATCCGAAGCAGATCGTATCAGCAAGTAATGGTCTCGAGGGTGTCGCCAAGTTTGCCACATCGATTGGCCATAAGATTGTTGCCGACAACGCCGAGCTAGCCGCCATCGGCGCGGAGGAGATGGGATCAGGGAAACTGTCTTTGGACACGCCGGTCCCGTTTGACATTGTCCTCATGGACCTCAACATGCCCGTCATGGACGGCTTTGACGCCACACGGGAGATACGCGCGCTTGAAGTGGACAAGCTTATTGGGATGCCGTGTTTAATTGCCGCTCTGACTGGGCTCATCAGCGCGCGAGATCGCGATAAAGCATTCAAAGCTGGTGTGGATGCCTTCTGTACCAAACCATTCACAAGAGAAGAAATACGGCGACTGCTAGATGACTGGAGATGTCAAAGAAACGGAAACGGTTCAACGTCATGAAAGAGGAAAAGGGACTTGGGTTTCATTGGCTGGGTATTATGTTTTGGGTTTAATGGGTTTGGGCCGGCCATGTAATTACGTGTGAACCGGTTTATGAGAACATGCCCGCTGTAGGGTTTCGGGAGTTAAGAATAAACGATCATTGGCCCCAGAAGGCACTTTTTTTCGCAGAGAGTTGAGGAGCCTCTGGATATCGTTAGTTTCGCTTTGGAATATTAAGGTGGGAAAGGCTACCATTAAAACATAATAGCGAAAGAGCGAATGGAACACGGTTCAATCCCCCTCAGCTACTTCCACAATACTGTGACACATTTTCAGAAATCTCTCCCGGTATTCTTGTGGCGTAGTCGTGATGCTCATCGGCCCAGAGTTGGTCATCAAGTTCCAAAGTTTGACGAGCAGGGTCATCGCCATCGGTTGGGCTTTGTGCTTGGCCCAGAAAAAGTCGAGAATCACCGCACGGAAGACGTGCTTCCCATCCGGTGATTGTATTCCGGTCCGCCAGGAAGGAGTGTCGGTGATGTTTGAGGACTCGGTGCCGTTTTCGTGCGTGATGCGTACTAGGAACAGTGAATAGTCGACTGCATTGTGCTGCGCTAATAATGCTGTGTCCTGCTCCAAACTGACGAGTAGGTCATCTGCTTGACGTCGCGTGAGTATAATTTTATCGTGGAACTCATCGGCGAGTTGGTCTTTTGTAGACTCGCTCGTCAAGCGTCCATCCGCTATGTCCCTCTCGGGGTAAAAGTACGACGTTGGCTTCAAGTCCCATTTCTCCCACACAACGTTCTCGTCGCCGTCGCTTTCCTCTTTGCCTCGCAATATATTTTCCATGATGATGTGATGCGACGGAGCCAGCCTTAACAATCTGCCGATCGAGGGTCCGACCGCTCTGAGGAAGTCGAGAACTCTGACCAGGAGAGAATCGGGGTGCGACTCCATGTGGTTGATGTATGGATCGAGGAGGTCGTCCTTGAAAAAGGAGTGTTCGGAATGGCGAGGGACAGACTTGATCAGGTATTTGGCGTCTCGTGTTTCGTAAAATGTCTGCAACTGTGATCAGTAATTATCCATATTACGCGGCGTCCGCAACCCTCCCGACGCGACCACTCACTGAACCGGAGAACCCCATATCGCCTACTGGCTTCAGCGCCTTCCTCGTCTCAAAGGAAGCTTGGTATTCACCCGGCGCAAAATCCCAATATTCCTCCCGCAGTCGCCGGAACCGGTCGGAACATGTCCTCGTCAGCTGTATCCGGTAAAGAGAAAGCAAAACGGAGAAGAAATGCAAGATGAGCTGCAGAATTCCCCGTCTCTGGGGGTGCTCTCCCACAACGGCGGAAATCACCGAATTCGCGACCGAATCTTGCTTAGACATGAGGTGTGTAAATTGGGAGGGGATTTTGAGGAAGAAAAGGTGGGCAGGTCGTGGCATCAAGGACGATCTGGAGCTTGACATTGTTAGGTTGCGGAAGATCACATGGTGACGTCACTCAAATGTTCTGACAACTCAAATCATCTCAAATGGATGATGATCTTCTGCCAGACTGCCAAGTCCAACCGAGAACAACATCAAAATATTATGTCTATGCTAATAAATCATCGATTCAGGAAGCTCCATCTGCGAAAGTTGATCATGGAAATAGCTGATAGCTAAGCGAGTGGTCAGACGAGTGGCTGGGCGAGGGAGCGGAAAACCACTTGAAATGGAGAGTGTGCTGTTAATATTAGCAATAATAAGACATCAACTCTCGCCAGAGAAGAGGTCACAGTAAATCCCAACCGTGTCGCCAGGTGCACCTACACCACGACAAGCGTAGGCACCACGTTGTCCCAGTCGGCTTGGTGACCACGTCTGCATTATGGAGATTCATTTGTTTCCCACCCGGCAGATACCTTACTATTTCTCTTCTCCACGACTACAAGCGAAATGCGAGCATGTTACGTGACCCATCTAAAACCACTTCAACTTCGTCGATCCCGGCATCAGTACTATTTAAGACCTGACCCCGAATACTTCGTAGTTGGCTGCGTTTTATGCTGCAGTGGCGTCGCCATGAAATTTCCCGCACGCAACCGACGCCCAAACCCCGGTATTAAAGAAACAAGGTGCTAGCACTCGATGCGTATTGGTTGATGGAGTCGCCACGAAGTCTGAGCCATCAAATGCTAGCCAGGCTGTAAACCGCACATTGGTGCGCTAACTCGGCGTACCAAACCGGCCAGCGGAAAACTCTCTACGACAAAAGGGTAATAATAATGGTAATAATGGTACTTCGTACGAAGGTAGTTTCCCCCGCTTTAGTAGCGCGACAGGAAGCTCCAACGCCTAGTAAGTTTCCAGCACCACCAACTCTCGGAAAATTATCCGTTCACGGATTAAAAACATTGGCGCCGGGGTAACGAAGGATGTGCAACATGAATGGCAGCGCCGCGTACCTTTCATCTAGCAGGCGGCAGCGGGAGATCGAGACAATCAAGCAGTGGATGGCACTCTGCGCTTCCCAGCATGAGGCGAATAGCTGCAATACACGACGATCCAAGATACAACCCGAGCGCCTCATCGACCTAAGTACAGAGCACGGTGGGCCTCGCCTCGTTCCTGCATCCTCGCTTGACCCTTCGGTCGAGTTCGCGGCTCTTAGCTACCGTTGGGGTTCTGCCGAAACCCTAAAAACAACATTGGAAAACCTGTCCCAGATGCAGGAGCATATCCCTTGTGACTCCCTCCCGCCTACACACAGAGACGCTTTCGAACTCGTAAAATCAATCGGGTTCCGCTATCTTTGGATTGACGCCCTTTGCATTATTCAAGATAATGGCGCAGACAAACACCGCGAGATTCTAAAGATGGGCTCGGTTTACTCGAATGCGACCCTCGTGATAGCGGCGATGACATCAAAAAGCACAGAGAAGGGCCTTTTTTCAACAGCGACTAATAGCGTTCCGCTCGCCGATGACAATTTTCATGATGTCATGAGAGCGTGCAGGACCATGCCCCGGAAGCACTGGGAAAGCATCATTTCGGAGACGCTACCATTACTCTGTAGGGGATGGGCATTCCAGGAACGCCTGCTCGCCCGGCGTATCATCCACTTTACGGATGCCGAACTTGTCTGGGAGTGCAAAGGTGAGATTTGGTGCGAATGTGGCAATATCATGAAAGTCGGCCATCTTAGAAGAGGGATAAATAACCTCAATGCCGCTTTCGACCTGTCCGCAAAAAGTCCCGCTCCAGAGCGCGTTCGGCCTATGTGGCGAGAATGCGTCAAGACCTTCTCCCGCCGTGACCTTACGGACCGTAAGGATAGGGTGTTCGCCATCCGGGGCGTGGCTGAGCTGCTACGCCCCAATTGCGAAGATCTCTACATCTCGGGGCTATGGAAGGATGCTTTACCTTACGACCTCCTCTGGCGCTGCGACCAATCAACAGTCCTGGGTGAGAAGAAGTCTTGTCATGGCCCTTCTTGGTCGTGGGAATCGGTCGACTGCGGTATCAATTGGCCGAGTAGACACAATGACAGGTGGAAAGGGTCACTCCCTATCCCATGCGATTCCTACTTTGAAAGAGGTCTCAGCGGGCCCATCGACTGCGCCCATGCCGAGATGAAAGAGAATTGTCCAGACAAAAGTCCAATATCTCCCGGTCATATTCATCTTGATACCCGTGTTATGGAGATTACAATACGAAAGAATACCCATACGAGCCTCGATATCTCCCTTCTTGAAACTGGCTGGCATGTCGAAATGACGGGCGGCAGAAGACTGCCCTTCTATCCTGATATTCAACTGACAGACGAGGCCTGCTTCTATTATGTGGAGGTTGTAGCCCCTCCGACGAATGAAGTTGGTTGGCAAGCTGGCTTGATAGTCCGGGAACTATCACCTTCAAAACTTGATGGGATGCATTGGTACGAACGAGTTGGCGTTGCCGGTGAGATGTCCTTCGATCCCACCCAGTTCACGTCTAGCTTCGTTCTCAAGTCGCCAAGCCGCAGAGTAATTTTGGCTTGATTTTGGTGACTTAATATCAGTGGGTGGGCAAAGCTTCCAGCCTCCAGAGGTTTTGGAGAAAGATTCTGCGGGTGAGATAGTGTTGTAAGGTTTAAGTTCAGTTTCAAGTGATTAATACACTTATGGATAAAAGGATATTACACCACTCATCTAAATAACTTGCCCATGATTTCGCTGCATCTGGACAACAGCAATGCTACCATCTAATTCATGGATCGGATCTAGACCCGCTAAATAATTCGGCGTGGCGGCGCGGCGTCAAGCTCCCGTGTGCCCCATTTGCTCTTATACCAGCGGAGCGCTTATATTTGGTCAATCACCGACTTTACCTTCCCCTACTGGCGCAGAGTCAAGCCCGAGTATGCCGTTTTCCGGAAGGCTCTGTTCTCTTCCTTCTCCTTTTTTCGAAGGAACCAGACAACAGCAACTCCGGCAGCGACAAAAGCGACGACTCCAACCACGCCACCTGCAATGGCTCTGGTATTCGACTTTTTCTCATTCTCCTCTTGGGAGGCATGCCCTTCCAACATCGCAATTCTTCCGAGTAGCTGAGAGACTGGGTAAAGTTCGGCCCTACTGCTTTCCGCCGTCGCGAAATTGTCGGTCCTGGCTTGCCTTTTTAAAAAAAAAAGGTCTGGGCCTTCAATTTCAATTCCACGCGTGGCAATCTCCCGCTGTGTGCCACGGTCACCAAGAGATTGGCGGCCTACTGGAAAATAATGGAATTGAAGCTATACGGTTTCCTAAAGCATTAATTATGTTTAGACGCCAGTGCTGTTATTGTTCAGGTGATGTTAGATCCATGGTAAAAGTATTGTCGAGTGTAACAGGAGGAGGAATAGGCTTGCCAGGAGTTATGGGTAACTCCATTTATGTCTTGAGAGGAATATGGAGAGTAATATTTGGAGTGCTGGATTTTGCCCGTCCAACTCGAGTGGAAGTAAAAAACAGTGCCTAGCCCCAGGAGAAATCTACTACTTCGAGTATTAGCCTGGCGTCCCTTCTACTCTGTATATCCATCTGTTAATAGGCCTAGCCAGCTGGCTATTCTAGGAAAGTCCCTAGATTTCGGGTGAGGATGGACGACCAGCACTGAGTGCTGCTAAGTCCTGTTATGAGTCATCTGGCTCCGCAAAGTGAAAATGAGAAGAATTAATTGATGGTAATATTACTTGAAACACCTCTCTTCGCTGGCGATTAACCCTAAATCAACTGCGATCAAAAGCGCCCGCACGAAATATCGGTTCATAGCCCTTGTTGACAATGGGCAAATTTGCAATTCCCAAGTCGGCTACGAGCCTTCGGGAGATCCCAGAGTCCCGGCTTGTTCTAATCCCCGACGAGGAAATTCTCGCACAACTCAGATCGTTCAGGCCCGTTGTGTCGGAGAAGAATGTGTGGGCCTTTTGGGACAAAGGAATCGATGCTATGTACCCGAGCTATCAACGCACCGTTCTTAATTGGGTCAATCGCCTTGGATCTTCCTGGACGGTCCGTCTCGTCGACCTTGTGGACGGTTCGCCTAATAATGTCTACAACTTTGTCGATAAGGACTGGTTCCCCGAGTGCTTTGTCAACAAGACCATGGATGGGCCGCATGCCGCCCAGCACGCAGCTGATTTGGTGAGGCTGCCGCTGATTTACGAGTACGGTGGCGTGTGGATGGACGTGGGCAACATGCTGCACACCAGCCTCGACCGCCTCTTCTGGGACCACCTGACGAGCCCTGGGACGCCGTACGAGATGTGTGCTTGGGTGATCAGCGGCCAGATCCGGAAGAAGTGGGGCAGCTTCGGCAACTATATGCTGGCTGCTCGCAAAGAGTGCGTGTTCATCAAGAATTGGCACAACTCCTATAAGGCGCTCTGGGCCGGCCGCACCAACGCAACCGGCTTCCACACCCTGCCGCTGGTTCAAGAAATCGGCGTGGCGGATGGCATGGCCGACTGGAATTTTCAGGACAAAGTCCTGCACATGAGCGACTACGTTGCGCAGATGCTCATGGGCGATCGCACGAGGAACCTGCTCGATGTCAGCACGGGCTGGAACGGCCGCGAGTTTTGGGAGAACAAAGTGTACATGGTTGAGGGGATTTATAACGGTATTCTAGGGGCCATTAGGACAGACTACGATGGGCTCAAGCAGGTCGAGCTCTTCACTACGCCGCTAGACGAGCCGGATCCCGTAAAGAGGCAGGCGGCCGAGAATTTTGTGGTAGAGGTACTCGAAAGTAGCCACATGTACAAGGTCTACCATAACTCGGCCGGTGGGCTGCCGGCGCTTGGAGACCTAGTCAAGAAGGAAGAATTCAGGGACGCAGACCATAGGCCGGGCACCTTTGGAGAGATGTATCGGTATGGGACAGTACACTGGGAGTCGACTCGTGAGGTAGAGCGCCTGTCGCCACAGCCGTCGGACGAGCGCCTGATTCGTGCTACGCCCACAGAGCCAGAAAAGATGTAGAGGTGGACGAAAGAAACTACCGCGCAAGTCAGGCGAAGAGACACATAATATTAGACATCGGAAAATCTGCCGAGATTTAAGGCATGAAGATATAGATAATACAGATCGATTAATTCGGTCTAGTGGAGGTGCTTAAAAAAAAAAAAAAAAAGAAAATGGTAGGAAAAGAACTTGTCATGCGCTCAGCCGCAAAAATGGAGCGGGGAGGACAAGCCATAAAATGGTAGGAAACGTGACAATCTCAACGAGAGAGCTTCAAGGAACAGCTTCAGACAGCGGGAAAGAGACGGGGCGGTTGTGCAGGGCCTTCTGTTTTTCATTTTTCTTTTCCGCGAATCCCAAACAGGACTTGTCATGCACTCAGCCTCAAAAATGGAGAAAGGAGGACAAGCCATTCTTCACCCATACCCTTGTCCATGCATGGCTGGCAATAAGAACACATTGCTGGCCTACCAATAATCGATACAGCTTTCCCGCCACTGTGCTGGCACAGATTGATGGGCGCCGTACTATTTGCGGGAAGACCCAGGGCTGTGACAGTACCGCCGCCCCAGATAACTGGCTGGCTCTGCTTGAGAAAGCAACCTTGTCGGGTGAGCGCAAGTGAGGGCACAATGAGGGCACAGACGAGGAAGCTGGCCAACAGATTCAGGCGGGTAAGTATTATGGGAGCCTGCCCGACTTTTTGTCACCTTCTGTACTCGATTTCCGTCTTACCCTTGTGTTCGTGATTCTCCCCTCCATCTTTCTCTTCTCTCCCCCGTCTTTCTCGACTCCGTCTTTCTCGACTGATCCAAGTCCATACTCGTCCGCAATTCGTGCCGATCAAAGGACCCTGAAAGGTTTGAAAACACACCCAATTTAGCTCGCTAGCCCCACACGCTGTTGGCTGCCACTCTTCTCTCGTTCTCCACACAATAAGCGCAGATCACAGCACAAATCCGGGTTAATCACGCTCGCAAGAGTCTGGGCAACCCCACCCGGGCCCCGCATTGTTTTGGTATAGGGATGGAAGAAGCCAAGTTGCCAAGGATGGATCTTGATCCCCTCAATTACTCAGTGCTCGGCCCCGAGCTGATCGGCAAGATGTTTCGCATTCTCAACCTAAACCGCGCGCTTAGTTTGCATCCGGGAAAAGACGATAGCCCGGTCGAGTGCGATCTTGTGCAGACGTCGCTTGCCGAAAGCCCGCAGTATGCTGCTCTTTCCTACTGTTGGGATGTTCCGCAACCCGAACACATCATCATTTGCAATGGGAGGAAACTGTCCATTCGGCACAACCTCCATGCCGCGCTGCTCCGCAACCGTCATGCGGAAAATCCCGTGATTCTGTGGGCGGACGCCATTTGTATCAACCAAGACGACCTAGAAGAGAGGGGAAGACAGGTCGCTTTGATGAAGGATATTTTCCATGGTGCGACTGAAGTCATCGTCTGGCTCGGAGAGGAAGCCGATGATAGTGCCCTTGGTATGCAGGCCGCCCAGGATCTCGCGGATGCCGGCCGAGAGTACTTGAAGCAGCGAGATACTCTCCACGACTTGCCTCCCGACGATCCGTTAGTAATTGCCACGTTTAAACGGTTTAAACGCACCTCGCAGTGGGCCCGCTTTGACGCCTTTTCAAAAATTATCGACCGAAACTGGTTTTCCAGAACGTGGGTCGTCCAAGAGGCTGCCGTGGCGGCCAAAATCACAATCCAATGCGGCGATTCCACCATGACCTGGGAGGACTTTACCCACGCAGCGATTCTTCAAAACCAACTCGACCTTTACACGAGCGTGCACGACCGCAACGTTCCCCCGTTAATGCTTATCCAGACACGAGACGACTACCAAAACGGTGTGAAACGGGATCTCCTCTCCGTCATGTATCGACACCGACTCTTCGAGGCGACGGATCCCCGCGACAAGATCTACGGCGTGGCGGGTATGGCCGGTTGCTCCTATTCCAAGATTATAATGTCCCAAGTTGACTATACAATCGACCCTTTTGTTCTTTACCGTCAGGTTGCGACAGAACTGCTGAAGCGCGGGTCGGACTTGAGCGTACTCTCTTTACCTCGGGGCCTCGATAAAGTCCATCCACCGGAACTTCCAACCTGGACACCGGATTGGAGGGTGATACGGCAGTCGCCGGTGGTGGGGTTGAAGAACCAGGATGACTTATACGAGGTGAGGTATAAGGCCAGCGGAGATTCCCAACCTGCGGTCCAGTTCGACGAGACTGGCTTGCTGCTTGGTTTAGAGTGCTGTTGGGTGGATGTGGTCGAAGCCGTTGGTTCACCAATGGTGGTGGATGATATCCCGCATGGATACCCAGGTATTTTGAGGCTGCCCAAGGTTGCTTATATGCTGGATGAATGGCGGGAGGTAGCCGGCACTCCATTGGGACTACCGTACCCCACATCTGAGCCTGCTCTCGATGCATTCATTCAGACACTTGTGGGTGGGCCTCCCCACTTGGAGATGTCTTTCATGAGGCAGCAGTACGATATCCTCGACAGACAGGCGCGCCTCCTCCGCTACATGAAACGCCTAGATCCCATTCTCCCACAACGAGCGGAAAAGTACGTTGTGCCGTTCCTCGCTAAGCTATTAAAAGTCCCCAAGTCTTCTATTGCGTATCCTTTCGGGGTCTCCACGTGTCCTCTCGCCGATCGAACGGTGTTTAGGACGACAAAGGGATACATCGGATTAGGCAATGTGCGAGTCGCGCCTGGCGATCGCGTCGCTGTTCCCAAGGGCGGAAAGGTGCCGCTGGTATTGCGAGCTAATGGTGACAATTGGAAGCTTCAAGGTGAGTGTTATCTGCACGGGATCATGTACGGGGAGGCGTATGACAAGAGTACACTGGAGTTGGTTTGGATTGTGTGATTCGAGGGCGTTAATAGCGATTCGGTCAAGTAATATGCGTTTCAAAGTTGGTAGTAATTATGGGCGTGCTAGCGTTTTTTATCTCGAATATCTACTCATATCGTCGACCCGATCATATCGTGAACCATGCTCATGATGAACGATGCCTTTCCTTGAAGTTATTCTTGTTTCTTTTCACCTTTGTGATGTCGTCATATCCGGCTGGTTGTTTCCGAGCCACCTCAGGAGCTCTGTGTTTGATTACGCATGCTGCTATTGTATTTCATACATCTTTGGCATTGCTCTCTGGGAATAAGTATCGCGACTTTTTTCTTTCTTTTTTATTTGCATTCTATTCTCGGGCGACTTGTTCCAGATTACGGCTGTCGAAACACATTCAACCAAGCCCCCGCTTGCCGCTTGATTGCCGACCCTTCTTTTCGTTTTTGTTATACTTTTTTCGCTTGATACACCTGAAAATTCTCATCAGGGGCGGCGTCTGTGCCGGCACGGCCCTGGCTTTCTGGCTGCAGTGGGACGGACACCAAGTCGTCGTTGTCGAGCGCTCTCCCGGGCTTAGAGCTACTGGAGCGCAAATTGATCTCCGGGCTCAGGACATCGATATTCCTAAGCGAATAGGCCTTCTCGACGGGATCCGCCGCCACTGTGTTGACGAAGCTCGCATGTCCCTCTTGGATGAACATGGGACTGTGCTGGGCAAGGTTATTATGGCCAACAAATCGGGGAAAGGGGAATACAGACGGTGACCTCCGAGTTTGAGATAATGCATAGCGACATTGTGCAGATTCTGCACCCGAAAGTGGAGACGAAGCTAAGTATTATGTCTTTGGCGTCACGGTTGAGCGCTTTGAGCAGGATGACGATGGCGTCACCGCCTACCTTTCAAATGGCTCACACGACACCTCTGACGTCCTCGTTTGCGCCGACGGCCAAGGATCCCGCATCCACAGAGCCATTCTGCCGCAAGATGCTTCAGATCCGTATCCGCGCCTAGGGGTATACCCCGCCTTCTTCTCCGTCCGCCGAAACCTCGACGGAAACTTTGCTCGGGCGTGCACCGCGCCTGAAGGTCGCATGGTCATCTATCGAAACCATGGCGCCACACGATCTTACAGATGATAGCTTTTCGTATACGAGCTTAACAAGTGACTCCTCTTACCACCGCATAGACCGCAAATGTGATTTGACTGGGGTTCTGTCAGAATGCACCTGAGCCATAACTCTGGCACGGAGAGTTGCGAATTCATCAGACCCTGTGGGGATGTACTGCAGGCCTCTCTAACAGCTCAACTAGACGTGGCGGCGACAGATTGAATAGTCCGGCGCTTAGTATACTCAACAACTGGAGCATTCAAGAATCGGTGAAGGCGTCACCCAAAGTGACACCACGGTTGAGGCGATTATATTATGCGATTTTGCACTAAATTGCCGGCGACAAATTACTTGCGTCCTGGCTGCGGGCAGGCCATTATACTTCGGCTTGAGACGAGCCGGGAGATAACGACATGAATGAACATATGCTGTCCGGGGCATCTCGTCCTGAAGAGCACCCGAACCCTTGTAATTGCAGCGTTGTGTAACTATGGGTCTGCACGCATTCCAGTGAAGCAGCCTTACCATGCCGGGCTTTTGGAAGTGGAATTACTTGACAGCTGTTGACCTGCCTAACAGAGTCTCACAGGACATCTTCCCGTGCAAGCCGTTAGCAACATCAGAATGGACTTAGCATAACTCGCTGTAGGGCTTCATCTTATTAATACCGCCTTCAGATCTGGGATCACTTACTGTTTCGTGAATCTGTCTCACATTCCCAGCGACGGCTCACCGCTTAGATTGGCCGTGATCGATAATAATAACTTGTGGCGAAGGATGTGACCCATCTCTGGGAGCCATCCGGAACATGCAAAATCTCGGCAACATCAACATGCCTCGTCGCAGAGAGTGAAACCGCGATGATTGGTAGTCGACACACAAAAGCGCCACACAGCCAATGTAGATGAGGGGTGGCACCTTGCTTTACACTCGCTCACTCGCTCAAACATGGGTTGTTGTTTTTCTGGCCTACCTTCCTTCTCGTGCGGCATACAGTTCAAGCGAACGGCGCATTCTCATGTCAGTAGAGCAGGGACGAAACAGCAGAGTTCTAAGTTGTGAGATTAGTTGGTTGGCTTTGGGAGGGAGGATGATATTGCTGAAAATTCCTTTCAAAGAAATGCTGTTCCTCAAACTATAACCATAATTTTTCACTGAGAAGATCCAGGATGGAGGGAGGCACGGGCACCCGCAGTGGGACTCTGCCAACCTGCTCAGCGACCTGCTCAAGGTCGCCACTGATTTTTTGAAAATTTACTTCAACATTGGTGGCCAAGTATCTGTGACACTTGAAACTAAAACGTATAACCATTTAAACTACCGTCTTAGTTATTAATATTGAAATATAAGTAGCATTCGCTGGGGAACGACGGACGAAACGATATCCAAGCCTTGAATGAGATTTCGAGAAAACAACATATGCCAGTGATACGTCGCTTGGATTTCTCCATCACCCAAGTTTGGGTCACGAAACTATGAGCTATTCATTATCTGACATGTAGACTTTGTTGCCTCTATTTTGTACTCCGCGAACGGGGTCCTAGAGCAGTTGCGAAATGTCATATTAATAACAACTAAATAGCGACGATATTACCAAATCCAGTCAGATTGGGTTGTAAAATAGTTCAATATATAATTACCTGCTATCAGCCCACATAGGGACATTTTCCCTGGATATAATCCAACTCGGAAAGCATGACTCGAAAGATTTGCGACTACGCGTGCCTATATTATTATCACCGGACGCTTCAAATATTCGACGAGCTACCCGGCTGAATTCGCTCTAGATTTTCAAGCAACTCGTCGGTAAACTTCTTCTGGACCTTCTTGCCCCATTCATTGGTGACGTGACAAGCAGGACTTCACAGCCGTAGTTAGTTGAGTGATGGTAAGAGGGATGCGGCAAACATGGGTTGATAAAATTACTTACGTTTCCACGAGGCAATTTGCCAAATACTGGCCGTTGGTTTCTTCGCCTGCAAGCAGGCCATGTACTAGAACGCGACTTCCTTCCTCGCTAGTACGAGCTAGTATCTTCTCCATCGCTCTATATCCGACGCTTCCCTGAGATTCGTTTGCGAGATTGGATTTGCAAAAGCTTGGGTTTGGGGTGTTGATGATGCATGAGCCCTTTCCGGAGGCGGCAGATCTTTGCGCAAGCTCGCGTACGGCATAGAGGACGAGGAGCTTACTTAGCGGGTACCGGCCAGCCATATCCGCAGCCTTAGGATCGTTCAATCTCTCAATGATGTTTTGACTGTCCGGCTCCAACTCTGCTAGAGGTGCGGCGTAATGCAACGCGCTGTTCGGGATCACGAAGCGGCAGACATGGCCCGTTAGCTGGCCCGATTCGCGCATCTTTGGTAGGAGAAGGAGATAAAGTAAAAAGGTGCAGATGACGTTGACGTTGAGAGTCTTTTCGTTGGTTCCGCTCAGCTCGAACTTGGTAGTCATGATCCCGGCATTGGCTAGAACGCCATCCAAGCGTGGGAGCTGAGATGCACGAGTTGCAAAAGCCTTCACAGAGTCGTAGCTATCCATATCAATGGGCCAAACCTCGATGGATGATCCTGGACGACCGGTAGTGTCTAGCACCTTTCTCCTTGCATCCTCACCCTTAGCTAGCGTTCGCACCGCCATGATCAATTTTCCTACCCCGAGACGTGAAAGGTGCATGCACGCCTCGAAGCCGAGGCCGGAATTGGCACCGGTCACAATAATGGTATGGTTCGGTAGCTCCGGGTTGTCGGCAGGGATGGGAAGTGTTATAAAAGCCTTGGAGTATAGGACGGAGCTAACTCCCTTTAGTGCTGAGAGGACAGGCATGATCGGCTATAGTTGTATTGAAACAATGGCAGTTGTTTTGCGAGTGGGTTTTAGGCTTTAGTTGAAATTAGATTGCGTCGGACTTTGAGTAAGAGGTTGAAGAGCTTGATTCTGAAGACTGGATTCGAATGCAAATGAGACTTGTGAGCGCTCTCTTTATACTTTTTCTACACCTTCTCTGTTCACCGGTATTCTCTGATCCTAATTTAGACGGGGCTTACGACGTTCCTTCGTCGGGTATAGTTGTGTGTCTTGGGCGAAGATAGGAAACAAACAGAGACCATTGGCTCGGGGGTAAAAACCTGGGTCTGTCATGTCAGGCGGATTTAATATCCCCGCGCAGGTCTACTCCGCTGGTTTCAGCAGCACGCCGATCGTAGAGCGCCACACGCGAAAGATGAGCGAATTACAGAGGCTTGCGAAGCGGCTCTTCTCACTTGTTTGAATTTCTTTCGCTTATCGGTCAGGGGGTCATTTATACTCGTCGGGGCCCGATGGCACCTCTTACAGGTCTAGGTGTAGGCACCAGCTCGCTGCTAACTGGTGATAGTATCGACCTTTTACGACGGTACTAATACGACCATGGATATCCCGCACTGGAAAAATATAAAAACACACCCAGCTGCCTCTTTCTTGCGAGCCATTTCAAAGCGAAAGTATTTAGCATTTCATATTCCCGAAAGCTCACACGCTCTCTCCCCTCGGTGCAGGGTGAAACGGAATATTCAGCGTTTGCCCTGCGCCACCTGCATCCGGCGGGATATCAAGCCCGGGCAACATAGGTACGCCGCTAACGCGAATCGGCACAAAGCTGGGTATACCAACCCCCAATATTTGAAAGATAGGTTCAACAGGCTCGAGAGTCTCGTCCCTTCCTTTCTTTCAGGAGAACGCCGTCGTCAAGCCCAGAACGCCGGCTGGAAGCGAGTCCGATTGCTGGTGGTATGATCGGCTCGTCAAGCGAGCCGCGAAATAAGCTCATGCAGTCTCGACTGGCCCCAGAAAGTTATAGTAGAGTTGTAGTAGAGGAGAATATAGGCTCACGCTCCAGGGACCCCATCTCTAGGAGACCGGGGACGGGGAAATTAACTAATACATCGACCTGGGTCACTGGTTACCTACAGAAGACGATATCAAAGACGTTCGAGAGCACCTGAGAATGCCACAAACGCCAGCCGGTTGGCCTAGAGACGCTTCTCATGGAAGGTGTTGGGCCTGAGCTTTCCTTCTTTCGTTGTGCGGATGTCAAGTTGATCCTTGAGAGGCGAACAATGCGGCTGTGCAAGGTCGAGATACGATGAGCGGTCGGACTTGTTCATATCCGTACGGCGAGTTCGGAAGATACAATGGATGACGATGGACACATGGCAGAAGAACATGTCAGAGATTTTAGCCAGATTTCCTTTGAAGTTCTAGTCATCTCGAGCCATCAACAAGACAAACAGAAGACCAACAAAAGACTCGACTCGGATCGGATTTGACGCCGTGAAGTGCCTTCTCGTGTCTAAACTGTCTTGATATAGGAAGTGCCCGCCCTTCCCAGGATAGGCTTTGAGAATGTTGTTGAGCCTGGCATCGGGCATGCGGTGTTGGTGCATACCGTCAGGAGAGCATGCCGGACCCTCTCGCGGAGGGTTACGCGGAACTTCCCCTAGGCAACTGAGACGGCCGCCTTTCTGCCGAATTCAGGATCCCCGAAGCCAAAGTCTGGAGTCCAGGCTTCCTCTTCACTAGGATCACCCTTGTCGTCCGTCAATCCGCCATTTTCCTGTGAACAATTTCGTCAAGCATAGTCGCAGCCCAGCCTCGACTCTTCGCTGACCTGACGGACGTCGTCGCTAGCCACGCGAAAATAACGAGGAATACACGCTTCAGCATACCAGACAGTACTGATGCCTCAAGGCCCCTCAAAGAACATTTTGGAAAGGGGTGCCTGAGCTAAGCTGGAGGAAATTGGGCCACTGGTATGACGTTGCCTCGTAATTATGGAGTGGCCTGGCCGGCGCTCGGCCGGTCAGCCGCACGGGATGCGAGGTTTGGTTCCCGTTTTTAACGTGCTTAAACACGATTACCGTTCCAAATGCAGTGTTGCCTCATATCCATAGCTAGTCGTGCTATCTTATCTGCCTCGGTATCAGTTCCATGATCAACATGAGCCAGCCAGACCCTGGAGTAAAGCTCCCAATCGGGGTTAGCGTCTTGGCGCACTTCCAACCAAGTTGAGCCAAGATAAGCTACAGTCTTGATTCTCGAACTTCGTGTTTGGTTGGGTATAGAGGGTGAGCAGAAATGAGGGGTATACGAAGTCGACTGTTCATGCCTACAAAACAAAGGTACTTTTGAACTTTTGCGTCGTATTTGGATGGCGTAGCAGCTATGTGGCTCCGGCGCGAATGGGGAGCGAGCAAACGCAAGGCAACATGATGTCGGATCAGAGAAACGAGGTCTTGAGAGCTCAATCCTGGAGTAAAGAGGTAACTACCCGTACGCAAGCTTGGCGATATGGTACCCTTAAAAAATGTCATTTGTCAGAGAGCCGTGAACATATAAAGTCTGCGACCGGCCCCCCCCCCCCCCCCCCCCCCAGCAGCAAGCAGATGATACCCCTCACCCACCACTGCGGTGCACAGTAAAAGCAACCTCAATATATCATTTTGCGCTTTTCCATACATCTGCATTTGACGCAAATTCCATTCAAGATGGCTTGGCAGAATTTGGCTACTAAGCAAAAGGCGCTTGTTCTGGATGCAATTCCCTCCGAATGGCGCCTCAAGGAGATGCCGTCGGGAGACTCCGTTATGTCTATCCCGAAAGAGAGCGGTATCCTCACCCCAGAGGAGTTGGCCATCACGGAGTCCTATGCTGTTGATCTCGTCAAAGCCCTCGCCGCAGGCAAGTTGACTTCGGTTGCCGTTACAACAGCATTCTGCAAAAGAGCTGCCCTAGCGCATCAGACGGTGTGTCTTGAGGACCCTCGAGCTAATGAGGTGGTATTTTATGCTCTAACTGGCGTTAGGTCAACTGCCTCCACGCTTTTTACCCAGAGTTCGCACTCGCTAGGGCAAAGTATCTTGACGATTATTTAGTTGAGCACAAGAAACCGATCGGGCCCCTCCATGGCTTACCGATCTCGCTGAAAGACCAGTGCCGGATTAAAGTTAGTTGCCAGTTGAATCTTGGGGCGAGAAAGAAAGTCAGTTCTGACTGGTCATTTTAGGGGTTTGAGACAACAATGGGATACGCTGGATGGATTGGTAAGCTTGACGAAGAGAATTCTGTTCTGGTATCTCTCCTTGAAAACGCCGGGGCAGTTTTCTACGTCAAAACTAGTGTCCCGCAGAGCTTGATGGTCTGCGAGACTATTAACAATGTCTTTGGACGAACTTTGAACCCACGCAACAAACACTGGTCGAGCGGAGGAAGCTCTGGTGGGGAAGGAGCTCTCGTTGGTTTCCGTGGCAGCCTGATCGGTGTGGGCACCGATATTGGTCAGTTGGCTTGCTTCCGTTCGGTTCCTCGAAAATTAGATGCCTGATACTAACGGCGATAGTAGGCGGTTCTATTCGAGTACCCGCAGCCTTCAACTTCTTGTACGGCATCCGCCCCAGCCACGGCCGTTTGCCATACGCAAAAATGGCCAACAGCATGGAGGGACAGGAGACTATCCATAGCGTCTGTGGACCTCTATGCCACTCAATCGAAGACATGAGACTATTCATGAAGGCGGTGCTCGGCGAACAGCCTTGGAACTTTGACTCGAAAGTGGTGCCCGTCCCATGGCGTGAGAGCGAAGAAGCTGCAATCCAAACAAAGCTCTCTCATGGTGGGCTTTCTATCGGGTTCTATTCCTGTGATGGCAATGTGGGTCGCACAATTTCCACTTGCTACGTACGCCATGGAATAACAAAGCCCTGCTAAATCAGTTTTTCGCTAGGTTGTTCCTCACCCGCCTGTCTTACGCGGATTGCGAACCGTAATAGACAAATTAAAGGGCGCTGGACACGCTGTCCACCCCTGGGAACCATATAAACACCCATACGCGGTTGAACTGGCAAACAAAGTGTACGCCGCAGATGGCGGAGCTGTAGGTCATCGTCATATCGCCCTGGGCACACGTTGGTCTCCTGACAAATCCGCCGGATATTATTACAGGACATATATGCCGCTCTCGGACTCTCAGGCGAGCCCGCAATTCCCAACATTGTCGATCTCGTTAACCCCAACTTGGATAAGATGGGAATCAACGAAGTTTGGGGTCTGCAGCTTGAGAAGTGGAACTATCAGATTGAGTATCTCGCGAAAATCCGAGAGTTTGAGGCTGAGATCGGACGAGAGCTCGATGCAATCATCGCCCCCATCACACCTACGGCTGCTATCCGGCACAACCAGTTTAAATACTACGGCTATGCTACCGCCATAAACGTGTTAGACTTTACGAGCGTGGTAGTTCCAGTCACTCTCGCCGATAAGACCATTGATACCAAACCCGAAGGCTTTACGCCGTTGACAGATATGGATGCCTTGGTGCATTCTGAATGCAAGTCACCCCATCCTAGAACAATTCTTTCACATGTCTAATGTTCAATTACTAGACGATCCTGAGGCGTATCATGGTGCACCAGTTGCAGTGCAGGTCATTGGGCGGCGCTTGACAGAGGAGCGGACAATGGCTATCGCGGAGGAAATTGGACGACTCTTGAAACAGTAACCAGATTCTGGTACCTCTTCCCTCCAAGGCCCCTGATTATATATATATTAGTAAGTAGAAGCTTTCGCTATGCTACAAAAGGAAGGAGATCTATAATGATGTGCAATAAAAAAGGAGAGAATCCACAACGTCCATTCTACGCATGGTCCACATTTGTCCTGTTGGCCCAGCCGCTCGGTTGTCCCGGAATGCTTCGGCCTCGTGCAACAATACTGAGTCCTGGCCCACCTTGATGGCCATGACGGCGCCGACTTTAGATGTCAACCACGGCGCGATCAGCGGACAATTCGCATCCTAGCGTCTAGGAATCGGAAAGGCACACTCCTTGATCCAATTGGGGTTTTCTCTCTGCATCTCGTTCATCTCGTTCTTTAGCAGGGGCGAAATTGGCTTCGTTCGTCGCCTTCCTGCCTGTGGCGTGGCATGCCAGCTGGCGTTGTGGCAGCCTGGCCAGCTGGCCAGCGGGATAACTCGGGGAGGGACATGGACTTTCCGACAAATCAAATGTCGCGACCGTCTTTGTACCTCGGATAGTACCCGACCCTCCTTTCTGTTTGGGGGGTTATTAGCTCCACTGTATTCCTGGCAAGCCACAGCCAGCCAGCCAGGATAGTAGTTGAGTAATAGCGCTGGCTAGGCGCTCCTTGCATGAACACCAACAATGCAGGCTTGTGTACTTTTTGTACCCATTCAACTCCCGAAAATTCATGCCGGAACCTAACAAGAAACAACAAAGCCTATCCCCACTCATGCTTGGGTTGGCGAAAAGCCAACTGGGTGATCCAAGTCGCCTAACAACACCCGAAGCTCTTTCTTCTCAGAGCTAGGATTTAATCGTTGCTTTCGCCCGGGGGGGGCGCCTGACACGAATCGACCATGCCTGTCTGTCCATATCCGGACTGATGCTTATTATTGATCAGTAATGTATGAATGTCCTCCCCCGCAAACACTAGTCCTTTGTGGGACCAATTGTTACTAATTCTTCAGTTGCCTTAGTGGGCGATAGCGCTATTACAGCCAGGCTGGCGCTCCCCCAGACAACCCCAGATCCTAGAATTGGGGCGCTTTCGTTGCCACGTGATACTACCCGCGAAACTCGGCGGAGATTTTACGGATGACGGAATGCTCGCTGTCGAGCCTCGCAAAACTCGAGGTCAATTCGCCTAGTAGAACAAGTCAACAGAGCGCTCCCAGAATAGTGCCGAGTTGGCTGTAATCCGGATGCAGCGGACGCGGCCGCTCGACTACTCCTCTTCTGAGGACGGGGCCCGTCCAGCAAAACGGAAGCGGGTGGCCCTTGCCTGCGAAAGTTGCAGGGAGAGAAAAATCAAATGCGACGGGAAGAAGCCGGTTTGTGGGCCATGCGGAAGACGGAACGCATCCTCACCAAGCTGCGGCTACAGCCTTTTGGCCAATAACGCAAGGCGCAGCAGCGAGCAAGAGTGAGTAACAGCAGAAAGCCTCAATTTCGAACACTTGGCCACCCTCGGCAATCAACGCTAATTCCAAACAAAAGATACATTGCGAGTCTTCGTCAGCAGGTTCACGATCTTCAGCAGGCTGTTGTCACACGTACCAATGAAGTTGAAGCTAGCCGAAGCCCCCCGTTGCGCGACCCCAGCGCCGCCGGGACGGGAACACCGGTACCAAGTGTTACTGGACAGGCCTCATCGCCACATTTGGATCCGACGAGGGACCTATCCGTAGCCAGGAGCAGCACGACCGCTTCGCCGCGTGAGGTTAGGGAAAGTCATTCAACAGTACTAAGGCCAGTTGTCCCAGGCTTCCTCTCCGGCCAACGTCGCGCTACCGATGGCCAGGCCGTTGGCCGCAGCCGCTCGGAATTTCCGGAAGCAGCCGGTGTGGGTGAAGATTCGTTCGGGTTGAGCCCCATTAGCGCCATGGGTGCGGTCGTCCCTGGTCACGAACAGCACTCTATTCGAAGAAATAACGAATACTATGGCGAGTCTTCGCTACTATCTCTCATGAGGGCGGTAGACAGGCCGCCTGACAATGGCCATAGCCGTCGACAACAGCACAACGCTTCGGAGAGCCAGTATCGTAGCTGGACAAGGGAGCACGGCGACGATTACTTGACCCTACAGGCAGAATTTGCTCTTCCGCCACGCGCAGCCGCAGACAAGCTTCTGGATCTATACTTCTCCAGTGTACACATCTTCTATCCTTGGATGCACTCAGTGTCCTTCCAAGCCGAGTACCAGAGATTATGGACGCGAGATGAGCGCGAACAGGAAAGGTCGTTGGAGAAGATTGATATCGGTTTAGGTGGCGGAAACTACCCGCGCCACGTGTTTTTCAGCGCTCTGAATGCTATGTTTGCCCTGGGCTGTCAGTTCTCCGATCTTCCGTCTGAGGAGAAACGGGCGGCGTCTGCCATGTTCTACGACCGCATCAAGACGCTATTGCGATTCGATATCCTGGACAGCGGAAGCATTGGACAGGTCCAAGCCCTCTTGTTAGTGGGTCAGTACCTGCTCGGTACGCAATACCCTACGCGCTGCTGGAACGTTGTTGGCCTAGCGTGTAGAATGGCCATCAGCCTTGGCCTACAGTCGGCAAGCTTTTCCCGGGATAGTTCTGAAGTTGAGGCGGAAATCCGACACAGAGTTTGGTACGCGTGCTTACAAATGGACATGTGAGTATGGTGATGGATATTGTTTCCTCGCTCATCCTTTCGCTAATCATTCAATCAACCCCATGCCAGGACAGTGAGCATGACACTGGGTCGGCCTCACTCGATGCATATGCGTCACGACGTGCCGTTACCACGGCCTATCGATGACGAGAATCTGGTGATAGGCAGGGACAACAACTGCCAACCGGAGGGCACCGACTCTATAATTGGCTTCATGGTGCAGAATGCCAAACTCGCCAAGATTCTTGGCCAAATTCTCGATCGCATCTACCATTCAAAATCGGGCACATTTGGCTCACCGGAAGAAATTCGAGCAGCAACCGTCCATTCCGAAGATTTCACGAGCATCTCCCATCTGGATTCTATCTTGGAAGAGTTTTCTAGCTCTGTTCCCGACGTACTCTGTTGGAATCGGCCAAGGCGTGATAGCGCTACGAGACAGCATGTGTTTAAGCGTCAATCGAACGTGCTAATGGCGAGGTACGTATCTGACTTAATAGCTCTTGTACCAATTTCTAATTGCCTCTAATTAACCCATTATTTCAGATTTATACATCTCAAAGTTCTTCTCTATCGGCCTAGTTTTACGGAGTACTGCACGCTGGCCCGCGCTCAACTTGATGGGCGGAGCCAAGGCGGTCAGAATGACGGAAACAAGCCCCAGACGAGCGCCACGAGCTTGTCTATGTCTTTACGAGCCCAATGCGCCGTAGTCTGCGTCCGCATGGCCCGCGAGCTCATTCTCTCTGTCCAGAAAGCAACGGAAGAACAGGCTACGGGCGCTTGGTGGTATACCCTCTTCTGTAAGCTCTGGCTAATAGATGAGTCAACAGGCTGGCCATTGTCACTAACGCGGTATAGATCTCATGACCTCCGCCATAATACTTATTCTTACCGAATGCACGCCGTCTTTGAAGAACCTACTAGATCCAAAAGAGGTGGATGTCGCCTGGGAGCGATGCCTTGCTACGCTAAAGCTCTTGGGCCACAACTATTCTCTCGCGCGCCACTACTTACATGCACTAAATTTACTGCGGCAGCGCAGTCTTGCCAAATACAGTGGTAATGTCAAACGTCCCATAAGGCAGATCTGTTCTTATGCCGGCCCTTAATACTCAGCTAACTCTGCATCTAGATCAACCACAAGAAAGCGGCCCCAGCTCGGGCCAAACAGCGCCGAGTAAGGGTCATGGGAATCACTTAGATTCGGATGCTGTTCAACCTGCGACTCAAGAATGGAGCGAGGGCTGTCCAAGCGACGGATTTGATCATTCTGTATTTCCAATGAACTGGGACTTGGATCTTGAGAACCTCTTACCTGTATCTACCAGCTTCGGTCCGGATGGATTCGGATATACGATGTCCAATATGCTTTAGCACAGACATTGCTGGGTTCTACCTGAGATCTTACAACAAAGTCCAACTCGACATTCTCCGAAGGCACTCACGTCCTACTCTAGAATATACGCTATACGTAATGATCTCAATATGTGCACTATGCACTCTCCTTGTCCCCAATCAGTTAGCACGTGTCTGTTTCTGAACTGCGAACTTGTGTGCGATCTTGAGCGTAGGTGTTTTTTTTTTTTTTTTTTTTTTTTTTTTTTTTTTTTTTCCTATGTACGATGAGCTCAGCCATGTCAAGTATTATCAAACTATTACCTAAGCACAGAATCTTTCGGGTCACACCGAGCGTTGGATACCATTTTGGTGATGGAGGTCCGTTGGTTTGTTTTCGGATTCGGCGTCGGCGGTAGGGTGTTGACTCCAATATAGTATGGACAGTTGGGGGAATCCAAGAAGCCCCGGCAATGGGCGCGAGTCGCACAAAGTCCGGGACGGTTCGGTGCTAAGCGCGGGGTTAAGACCCACAATGTATGCTTTGCCTTTTTAGGAAATCAGTCTCTCATTAGCTCGGCACAAGAAAAGAGCACGGGAGCTGCTTAGCCGAAATAAGCAATTGCTCTCTCATTGGTAGGCCAGCGACATGACCTGTGTTGTTGAAGCACCAACACACGCCCGCTCAATATAAATCGGTTTTAACTGACGTCTCAAATGTGCCGTGAGCTCTCGCGATCTAGTAAACTCCGGTCAAACCAAGTTTCTCTGTACTGATAATGGCATGGTGGAAATGGCTATAAAAGCTCCATTCTTTCATTCAAATTTCATTGGAAGTCACAGCACCAACACAAAAGCTTCCAGGTTATTATCACCACCCAAGAGCCGTTATTCGTTGCTACATTTGGAAGCAGACTTCCAACACCAACCCCCATGACTTCACGCGTTCCGACTCAGCGATGCGATCTTCCCCTTCTCGCAACGGCAGAGACCTGTGCCGGGCGCACTTTCATCGTCACCGGGGCTAACACAGGCCTAGGGTTCGAAGCGGCAAAACACCTTGTCAAGCTCGGCGCAGCGAAAGTTATAATGGCCGTCCGTAACGTTTCGGCAGGGGAGGCCGCCAAAACTGATATAGAGACCAGCGCGGGAAAGGCTGGAATAGCAGAGGTTTGGAGTCTCGATTTGGCTAGTTATCAGTCGGTGATTGCCTTTTCAAACAGGGCTATCCAACAACTCGATCGCATTGACGCCGTGATAGAAAATGCGGGTGTAGCTGCAGGCCAGCGGGTTTTGGCCGAGGGCCACCTGGTGACGACAACTGTGAATGTGTTTGGCACGTTCCTCCTTGCGGTACTGCTGCTGCCGAAGCTTATGGAGACTGCCAAGAAATTCAACGTTCTCCCTCATGTCACGATCGTCTCAAGCGGTGTTTCGTTCGACTTCGAAGAGTTATGGGCCAACATCAAGGACAATCCCTTGTCCAAAATGGATGACGAGCAGTTTCCAACCATGCATGCGTACGATTGTTCCCTGCAGCTATCATGGGGCCATATACCAATCTAACCTCGAGTATTGCAGATATCCCATCTCCAAGCTGTTGGAAGTTATGGCTGTCCGCCATTTGGCAACTCTTCTACCTGTCTCCCGTACGAGTGTTGTGATAAACTGCTGCTCTCCAGGCCTTTGCACGACCAGTCTCAGTCGCTCAGCCCCGCCGGAGTTCAAAGAGCGTATTAAAAAGCAGCATGAATTGTACGGGAGAACATCCGAGCAGGGTAGCCGGACATTGCTCCACGGCACGGTTGCCGGAAGAGAGAGCCATGGCTGTTTCCTAGACTCCTGCGAAATTGCCGAGTAGGTGCTTCCCCTGTCTTTATCGGTATTCGAGGAATGAGGAGTTGATGCTAACAAAGTATTCCTGGACAGAAACCTTGTGCCGAGTTGGGTGACTGAAGAAGATAGCCGACGCATTTGGGAGGGCATTGCCATAGAGCTTGAGAAAGCACAGCCTGGGTGTGTTCAGAATGGTTTGGGTCTACCCTAAATGGGGAAGGGCCTGGCTGGTGTGTTGATGGCGAAGAGCGATGCCTATGGCCAGCGAGAGAAACCCTAAGCACTACAGTTTATCATTATTATTACTCTACAATCAATTCACTTCATGGAAAAAAAAAAGCGAATCAGAAAAGGCTTCTCCTAGTTTACAGTGACAAAATGCAATGTGTTCAAGGTTTCCGGCCTCTACATGATCAATCGCGCGGTCGGCAACGCCTCACCTGGAACGAAAGTGGCCTTGTGCCAAAGACCTTGACCACGCTTGTTATGTATCGCATTCACCCATGGAAACTTCTCCATGACACAAGCAACCTCTGCCCATGCGTTCAATTTCAAGTCCTTCACGATCTGGAGTGTTCTAGGCAGTAGCCACATATCGTCTTCAGGGCTTAGTACTGATGCGCCGCCCATAAATAGCAGCCATAGCTGCGTCTCCTGGTGGCCCTGTGTCCCACAAACAGCTTCATCTGTAGCCGTTCGGATTAGCTTTGATAAGAGTTCATTTGCTGGGACCTGCCAGTTGAAGCCCCAGAAAAAACTAGAAAGAAACGCCATCAAGCCCAAATGCATGATTTTGTCAAGGTAGCTTTGAGTATGAAAGCTACTTAGAGGACAGTGGCGGACAAGACGGTACCCCAGGACCAGCATCGTGTCATGAATTTTGTAACCATCCACCTTTTGTTTCCCCGCGCAAGCATCATTGAAGAGCTTTGAAATCCTAGAAAGGTCTTCGAATAAACATGCTAGCGTATAGCTGAGCCCAATCGGCACACAAAGTCCCGGCCGTTGGGGTAAATTTTGAAGGGCGTCGTCGTACGTCGTTGAACCGCTTTTGAGGGCGTAGATTGAGTGGCTCGCGGGCACCATCTCTTTCCAGTCGAACCGAGGGAGCGTTCCTAAGTGAAGAGAGGCCTCAAGGTCGGCCCTGAAAGTAGTCAGCATAGCAGATAATCAATGAGGGATGTATTAATAGTAAAACTCTTGTAACCCCACCGGAATATTTTTTGGGTAAGCGCAGGGATGTGCCTAGCCATCGCGGCGATGCCTCCCCGTAGCTCAATAATTCTCTGTAGCCCATCGAGATGAGGTGAGGCTTTACGATACTGGCTTCTTTGACGCTCGTATTGCCATATCATTAGTACCGCCGCCACCGTTTCGTTCGAAAATGCCTCCGGTCCCGGCCCGGACAGCCTTTTGTTCAACGAATTGAGCGTGGATACAAAGTGGCGCGTCGCCTCTCGAGGATCTTCAGGCATCATGCAGCCATTGAATGACGTCAAGCAAACCGCCATGGCCCCATGGAAATCTGTATTATCCCGTTGAGCTCGTCTCCCCTACGTGGAAAGGTGGCTTCTAGAACAAAAACTCACACGCTTCGTCACGAAACAACATCTCAACCCACATGGAGTTATGGCACGATACGTCTAGCACATGCCTCAGTTCTGGCAGGCTTGGGATCATCTTCAAAATGAATAATGCTGGGTGGGCGACCCACATTAGCACTCGTACGCTTTCAAGTGTGATATTAGAATATGCCCGTACCTTTTCGAACAAGTGGCCGTGTTCTAGGGGTTAGTTCAACGGGAAGCTGGAAGACAGCTAAGGTGTCGCTAATCTGCCTCTCTATCCGGACGAGAGCTGCTCTTTCTGCCACGATGCTGTCCTCCGTGCGCCGGGTCTGTGTTGAAGGCGCTGGTGTACGTGACGCCGTCGGCCGGTTTCTGTTCCCGCGTATGATGATTCTGCCAGCATTTTTTCCCGCAGCTGCATGGCGGCGAATTCTTTTCCTCGCGCTGTGGTCGATTCCATTAGTGTTGTCGATGAACTCAAACGTCATTTTGTATGAACTTTGTATAGAAAGGGTAACAAACATCCAAAAAGGTGTTGGTGATAGCTTGTAATAACATTTCTATTGGTAGCGGATTTAAGGCTCCGGGTCGGATCTCGGAGTTAAGCAGCTCATGGCGAATCCCAAAGCTCAAAATCGAGGAAGCAGACAAGCAAGCAAGCTACGAAGCAGGATCAGGAGCAACAATCTAAATTTAGCGGCCCCGACATTTTTACGAAGTAGACCCACGCCTCTGGCGGTGTAAGTGAGTGCCCTACCTGTTCCCCCTTTACCTTGAACTTTTTTTATCATCTCTGGTTCATCTCGCCCTTTGTATACGGATCCTGGATGTCGTCATGTCTCTAAGCCTTTTAGTTTAGGAGAAGCGAGAGGCCAAAGTTAGCGACAAGGAATCTATCCAGAGTACCAGCGCATGGTAGCGAATTATTCTTCAAGAGAGCCAGGACCCGAGCGGCGGGTCGACATTGATAGTGCGCTGAACAGACGTGCAGGAATATCAAGCCGTCCAATCCGAGCCGCATTTATTCGATCACCTTCCTTGAACGAATCGTCGTTATGGCGCCTGTTAACCCTCGATCCCACGAGTATCGAGCGCGGCCGCGCGGCGAACGGCCTTGGGAAAAAGGTTCGACGATATCGGGGCATACTGATTGAGGAATACTTACAACTTAACACCTTGCCGCGGTATCGTGTCTCCAATTGGTGAACATACGCGGGTCGCCTTGGAAGATCCGAGTCACGCAGTCTATCATTGCATCGAGCTACTGCGTCACGTAAGATTTCGAAAATGATTCTCGTAAGATTCCAAAAACGGCTGAGCATAAGCTTATCAATATAGCCGATCGGTTATGCGCCAACTGATAACGATACTTGTTTGTGACGGAGTGTTGTCTTCCAAGTATATATGCAGAAACTTGCCCTGAGTGAGCAGACTTTCATCGGCTCGCCGAAAAGGAAAAGGAAAAAAGAAAAGTCGCGTAGCGACCTGTGATCAAGCCGTCATGGACTTGCCAAAGAAAGTCCTGTTTTTTACGAATAGTGATTACGGCCAGGCAAATGTCATACTTGCCACAGCCCACACGCTACTCCTCACACAGAGTGTCGAGATTCACATCGCCTCATTCCATGGCCTGGAGGCCGCTGTTCGTTCAATGTCAAATATGGCCCTGAGCCAATCTTCAACAACTGGTGTGCGCAATTCCATTGTTTTCCATAGCCTCCAAGGCATAAGTTGGGGCCCCGCATCCTTTCGTCCAGAAACCGGGGTAGCTGCGAGCCTCGACTTAAAACCTGGACTGAGGAATTCGGCAGCTTGCGTCTCACGTCTCCCCACCATCTTGCTTCCATGGCATCCAGATGAATTCATGACCATATACCGGGAGGCGGAACGCATACTAGAAGAAGTCAATCCCAACTTGACAATTGTCGAGCCCCTGTTTACGCAAGCCATGACACTGTGCCACAGATCCAAGGTGAACTGGGCCGTCTTGGCCCCAAATACCATCAAGGATTTTGCCATCCCAAAGCAGCCGAATCTGGCAATGTTATGGAAATATCCTTTGTAAGGTATCCTGTTGAAAGGCCGATATACGGGCATTTCACGGCTGACACGCATCCACTTCCGCACAGGGTTTGCTCCGCCATGCCTTATCCACTTCCCTGGGCTCTGATACCTCGCAATATAGCTCTCAATCTTGTTGCCGGTTATGCTCTAGTCACCGATACCCGCATCAAAGAGATAACCCGTATTCTACATCATGAAGTTGACCCTACAGTCAACCTCATAACAGCCAATGAGCTGGGAGTGCTCAAATCCCCACCGCCGGGCATACGTATCCTCGTCGCCAACAGCCCCGACCTTGATTACCATTTCGATTTTTTTCCTGACTATATTGTTCCCTGTGGACCTATCATACGCCCGACCGATCCTGTCGCCGCTGCGGACCCTGACCTAGCTGCCTGGCTAGACCGCGGACCTACAGTCTACGTGAATCTGGGCACCCATCTCAAGGCCACCCCAACTGAGGCCACCGAGATGGCACATGCATACAGGGCTGTTTTGGATTACGCTCGTGAGCATAACTTGGGACCTCTGCAAATACTGTGGAAGATAGGCCGTAAACACGTGGACGGTGAGAAGTTGGAACAGGATAATTTTGATGGATCTTGGAAACCAGTCCTTGACACACTCAGGCCGGAGTTAGACGCTGGCAGAATGCGCCTTACCGATTGGGTCACTGTGGAACCCGGATCGGTGCTGCAATCGGGACGAATTGTCTGCTCTATTCACCATGGAGGAGCAAGTTCGTTCTACGAGGCCCTTTGGTAAGAGCATCTTCTCTCCTACCCGAGAGCCCGACATTCTAACAACAATTTCATCAGCGCCGGTATACCGCAAATCCTTCTTCCACCCTGGTCTGACTGCTATGATTTCGCAAACCGTACCGAGTTGTTAGGAGTAGGGAGATGGGCAAACAAGAAGGCAAAGCCCCGATGGGAAAGGTCGGAGTTGGCCTCGTGTATCATAGACGTATTGTTCGGCCCAGAGTCGACCAAGATTTTGGCTCGGGCTAAGGCGGTCGCAGCGCAGCATCCTGAAGGAGCAGGCCGCGAGAAGGCTGCAAGGGAAATAATAGCCCTTGTCGCCTGAGGTAAAATTTCGGGGCAAAGGCTCAAATCTAGCTCAGGTCGGCGCCTAGCCTCCAACAGCGATAGTGACGCGATGACCGGCATAGAATAATTTTATCCTCGCTGTTAGAGTGGCAAGAAAACCACAAGTAGCTGGCTGCAATTTTGTACTTTTCCAGGCTGCATTATCCACAGGTGACAGGGTTATGGCCAGCCGCGCACTCCATCGGGGGTGTTCCCAGGCTGAATGGGACTGCTGTCCTGCAAAGCACCTCACACTACAGCAGATGATGCATCACCTGAGTTACACCATATCCAATGTGGATTTGCAGCTTGGCTGTCTTCGAGAGACTAATGTCAACATCCGATCTATATTATAGATCCACCACCTAGAACATGAGGGCATGCACCTTCATCCTGGTATTTTGGGCTATAAAATCTAATAGTACTATGGAGGCCAGCCCTATCTGTCAAGAAACATGAGCTGATTATTGCCCTTCAATTAAACAGAGATAAGGGAAGAGGAATACACACCTAGAGCATAAACCATGATATTAGGGAAGGAGCTGCCTAGTGCTCTATAGCCACCCAAACAAATTCTGTACTCTTCTATGCTCCTTTATCCTCTGCTCCTTCCATTCTAGCATTTCTTTCAATAGAATT
The DNA here is from genome assembly GCA_029532625.1 of Lomentospora prolificans. Classification (NCBI taxonomy): domain Eukaryota; kingdom Fungi; phylum Ascomycota; class Sordariomycetes; order Microascales; family Microascaceae; genus Lomentospora; species Lomentospora prolificans. The sequence goes on along the minus strand of JARFXM010000008.1, from coordinate 55,094 downwards.
ATTCAAGCTTCAATTAGAGGCGCACCTTCCAGCTACAAAACTTAAATCACAGGGCTGTAGTAGCTGCAAGTATTCCACCTGCCTCCTGTAATTGATCTTCTTTCTCTCACCTTCTTCCTCCCAATACCTCTAGAGTCCTACCTTTACTCTAGTGTATATTCCTGGCATCTTCCTTTTCATAGGCCTTCTAGAAACTAATCTCATAAATTTCCCTTGGGATGCGTTTTTTAATTTATCCTTAGCTCCATAACTTTATTCATCCTCCTTGCAGACCCATCAATGGATAGTTCTTCTAGTCTAGTATGCTAAAAACCGGTTCCCCAGCCTAGCCACTTATTCAAGGACTTGGTACTTCTGGTACTCCTTCAGCTGCAGGAGCCTCCTTGTACTAAAGCATTTCAATTCCTATTCACCTTTGCCTTCCCTCTACAAGTCTTCAATAGTAGCGGTCTTCCAGAGGGAGAACCTCTCAAGGAAACAGCCTGAAAGCCTGTATAGCCATCTGGCTTTTCCCTCGTGATGCGAAACGCAACTCCGAGCGATCCAAGCTAAGCCATCTCGTAGACCAAGTCCTGGTAGTTTCGGTATCGGCGTCGGCTATGCAGAATCGTTCGAGGTTTGAGTGTTTACTGAGTTCGGTTGTTTTATTCACCTTCTCAGGGATATCGAGGTCGCAGCTTTCTGAAAATTCAACTGGCCATTGATCCTGGAGGCGCAATAAATGCTGGACGACTACGCGCTTAATAAGATTTGATCGAATCTGAGAATCGTTTCGTGGAGCTTCGTATTGTCGAGTACATTTTGGGGACTTCAAAGACTATCACTGATTCCTGGTATCCTGGGTAAACCTCAGCTACATATTACCTACGGCGGTCGAAGCGTGCGATACCTAGGGCATCCAGTTAGTTTGGCTCCATATATTTGACATGATTGAAGTAGAGTACTCTATTACCAGGTGGTCTCTCTTTGGCATGCTGATATCCTTGCGAACCAACTCAGTCCATTGTTGTTTGTCTTTTTCCCGGGGCTATAAGTGATCCGAAGAGAGCACGCGATTCTTGGATGACAGGCCCGGTACATACGAGGGTGAAGGTGTCGAATTGAAAGTGGCCATGTTTGATGATATCCTTGAATCTTTGCCTGAGGTAGTCCGCGACGTTAATGGTCATTGCTTCTGGTCGCTCGGGAAAGCTGTTCTCACGCGATACAAGCAAGTCTGTGGATCCTAAAATGTTGTCAATATGAAACATAACAAAACGCGAGTTATTTTTGCCCTCAGCGGCGGCAGCTAGATCCTCATATGAATCTTATCGCCTCGTGGTGGAGCAGTTAAATCCAAGACAGTTGGTGTCACCCCGAAGGAGCGTGGATGTCAAAGAATCACCAAGAAGGATCAATAGACAGGTTGTCATACAAAGTCAATCCGGATGAGAGGCTGCGCTCTCGAGCGGCGAGGTCAATTGTAGAAACAGGTGATTTTTATTGACGACTATGCTCAACTAAACTCTCTTAGGTTCAATTTCGCAAGTCCATCATCCTGCGGTCATAAATCATCCCGTCCGTGTGTGCTTCTTCAGTACTGCTATCACCTCCTAGCCGTGGTATGATTGATTGTATTTTTGGCCGGTTTTCAGGGGGTTTCGCCACGGATGGCTATGGTACTCGACGTCGCGACTGGACTGGAAAATTTAAGTCAGTTCCAACTCTATTGAAGGACAACGGGCGCAACCAGGTGTGGACATACCAGTACTACCACTTGCCGAGATCGTGGCCACTTAAAACAGCGCGTGTCATGGCGGGCTCTAGTCATCGTAGCAGAGCCAGAAGCAGAACAGAGCGCCAGTAATTCGAAGCCACATATGCCAAAGTTCACCCATTTTTGCTCTCAATTGACACAGATGGGTTCTGTATGTGGCCAAGAGTTAGTGGTTGGGGTCTTGTAAGCTGTGATGGTTGATGAAATTGTTAAGGGAGCTTGAATATTTGGTTGTGTGTGAGTTGTGTTGGAATCTTAGTAGTTTGAAGCTGAGAGGCTGCTGATCCAGTGATGTTGAGAGAGAAAAAGTTAGTAGGATGCTCTTGAATGGGGAGAAAGTAGGTATTTATAGTATTTGTGTGCACTGACTTAGCTAGTAATATATGGGAAGGAGAGGTCGGCCTATCTAGTACTGGACTATTTCGTGGTTGTGCCTTCTTTATTAGAATGATTTACTAGGATTGCTGTTATTAGTTAGGAAGGCTTATTCAATGATAACTGTGGTTGTTCCTTCCTCCTAGATCTTGACACCAGAGGTTATCTGAGAGCCTCAAGAAAGCCTGCCTGTTGGGCTTTCCGAAGTCTTGGACTGGGGAGTATTGGCCTTGGGGCTTTAGTTTCAAAGTGCTCAAGTTGACTACGATACTCTAAGCCCTCGTTGTCTATTTGCACAATACGACTCCTGGTGTTTACATGTCAAACACAACTATTATGTAATAATCCCTAGAAAGACGAAGACTAGTCATCAGGATCTAAGTAGAGGTTCCAATTCAAGAACTCATCGATCCTGAAATCTTGTAGACTCGGTATCTCTGCTGCTAATCCAGAAAGCCAACCCAAGTCCTCCATGTATGGGGCATTGGGACCATGTCGGGCCTTCTCCTTACTGGGTACCAGATTATGCTCCACTATCTCCCCTAGCATCGAAGCACATCTTTCCTTCTGTTTCTGATGTAGGAGAACAAGGAGTGAAGCCGTGCCAAGTGCTTCCTGGATGACTTCCGTGTCGTAAATAGTGGCGATACTACTAAGACAATCCATTGCCTGTCTTAACAGGGTTTATTAAGGGGTAGGTATCGCTAGTAGGTAAATATACAAACAGTTTGGAAAGGAATGTTGGCCATAAGGTGCCATGGGGCACGTTGTTCTGGAAGAGTGCGGGCTGCAATGATGCCTTGCAGAGTAACGGAGAGTATTTGGTCCGGGAGAGAAGAAGAGAACGCAATGTTTACCGATTTCAAGCGCCGGCAGAGACGCAGTACCAAGTTGCAGCGGGCGAGAATTGCAGGCGGCACTGAGTGAGTAGGCCCAAGGACGACATTAGGGGCAGACCCCAACTCTGCCGTTTCCGGTGCCAATCCGGGGTCGAGAATGTCGGCGGGAAAAAGCTCAAAAGTCTCAACAGTATAGTCACCTGGCCGTCCGTTAGGCATGATGGTGCTAGAATTATGTAGTACGTCCCTCGATCGCCCAGTATCAAATGACATCCACACGTTAAAATGCTTCGCAGCGCGTACGAGTGGATTAGAAAAGGCGTCGCGCGTCGTGAGGCAAGTGTCGTAACATTTGGAGTTTGCCAAAAATACTATTCAAAAACCCTCGATCAGTCCAGTCTGCCATCTCCTGGATTGGAAGCGTGCAGATGTTGCTGCTTTTTGTGGTTGGCGTTGTTCCGGGCCGTGGTACTGATGCCGGTCATATCAGAGTTACTTTCGCGTTGGTAGTATTTCTTCAGCTGCTAGGAATAGGTATGACATCTCTGTGCACCCAATACTTGCAGATTTTCCTCGCGCAGGCTGTTTGCATCGGACCCGGCAACGGCCAGCTGCACATTTTGCCCTGCCCTGGCCGTCCTGTCCTCTTATTTCAAGAAGTACTGGGCCCTTTGGCTTCGACTGGCGGCGCTACATAGTCTATCCTATTTTGATAAATCGGCTCCTGAACCACGGAAACCTTGGGTTCCCATGGAATATGAGGGCGATGGGTTCGTTATGCTGGCAACTTCCCTACCCGGCCTTTTCTGGTTCACTCCTGGCTTGCCACAACAGAAGTCAGTACACAGTGCAGGCTTCGATACCATCTATTCACCATACTTATGACGAGCCTCTCTTCCATATTAACACATAAACTCCTTTCCCATAGCCGCTTCGGGGTGCTAAAGTATGGCCCGCCGCGACAGGCAACTCATCAACTAGCCTTCCTGTGCCCTTGAGCAACTCGTCTCACTTATTATTCTTCCCTGCTGCATCAGCGGCTAGCACGTCACGCACGTTCATGTTACCTACGTTTCTACCTTTGACTCTTACCACCCGAACTTGGGGAGCATTAAGGCCCATCCAGGTACCACAATCATATCTTTTGCAAGCCTCTACCTAGCCTCAATCTCTGTCCCTTCCATGTCCTATGCGATACCTCCACCAGGTGCTTCAATCTCTGTCGTCACGCTTATCTCATACCTTGGTAGTATGACCTCTTCACAATTGGTCGCCCCAGACCATGAGCTTGCGCGACGCTTGAAACGTACCGGATATCCCCTTCACTTGCGGCTGACGAGTTTCCTTTCTGCTTTCAGGTGACCCCATGCGCCTCTACCGGCCTGTACGTCAGAGTTGAGTTGGGCGCCAACTAAAAACAGCAGTTTAGTGTAAATGCATGGCGTTGACTACTCGTATTCCATGTTGACAAGGCCGAAGATTTTGGTGGAGTGTAGCTCTAAAGAATTGGAAATGTTGTCGTGCTCGCTTCTCGCAAGTGGCTAGCATGGTTTTTATGCGGGGCACCAGTGAGGGAAGATGCACCACCGAAGAAGGACAAGAGGATATATTGCAAGGTTAGTCTATGCAACTTACCCGACGCATGCGCATAAAGCCTTAATGTATAATCCATGCGTGTATTACACGTCCCATGATAACACTGAGTTTACTCAGAGTAAGTTCTTGTAGATCAGGATTCTCACTTTTCGTATATTAACTCTCTCTCCTAGACCGTGACACCCTAATATCAATTTTCACCGCTCACTTCTAATGCGGAACCCTCCACCCCTTCTCCGGTTTCGACGCTTAGTGATTCTAGCATAAGAGTCTAATAGTTGCCGTTCTCGCTTCCTTCCTTTTGTGAGGTCCCTCACAGATCTCTATTACCCTTGTGATTAACGTTTCGTCCACAAACAAAGATCCAATGAATCATCATCTACTTAAGCTTGAGTAGTGCTGGAGGGAATCTGGGTAGTTGCTGGCGCTGCAGCCTCGCCTGCCGTGGGAGGCGCTTCGTGCTTTTCATCATAGGGGCCAGTGTACCCACGCCCATGTCGTGTAAAATGAAGGCCCAACCTTGCATAATCCCACTTCTTCGATAAACCGATAACGGTAAATGTCAACACTGGAATCAGAAGAACTGTGATGTTTGTTAGCGAATTATAGCTTCTATACAGGAATGAATGAAACGTGTTGTTAGGTACTAACCATCCAGGATCCCGAAGAAAATGAACGAGGCTGTCACGCCGATAACGTTTCCTCCGTCGCTGAGTCCCCATGCTATAGGGTACAGCAGCCACAAAAGATGGAGCCAACCCGAGAGGAGACTAAAATGACCCCCAACGCCATTACGAGCGGCAATGCGACGGCCATGGGTGAAGGTCCCAATAAAGAGGACCAGCCATGCCAGTGTGCCAATCCCAAAGAAACCCCACTTGTATCTCGTGGGAGTAAATGCTGCGATCAGGTAGGAGACTACCCTACAAATTAAGGTTGATTAGCAACTTGTGAGAAAAAAGCCCTCCGTTAAACCTACCAAATCCAGGATAGAGCGATGCCATAGGCCATGGTGGCCCAGGCAACACCACTAAGAATACCAAGGGCGAGGATAGCAGCCGGGAAAGAAACGGTCCAGTAGACGTATTTTGGCCAGAAAATTTGACGGGTGATCCCGCGGCTCGTGTGTAGGGATTGCCTGATGGCAAGCCATCCGAGGTCGGACGCCATGGCGTAGTATGCAAGTGCACCAACTAGGAGTGGGATTGCCCATATATAGTGGAACACCCGTTCTCGGTGACGAGGCCGGATTGCGAGAAGGACGACAATCAACTACCAGGAGCCGAACATGTTAGCTAAATGCGCCTCTAGAGCTCCGCAAGGCTCGACCTTGAATGAGGATGAAGACCGTATCTGGATATAGCACTTACGAAACAGAATAAAAAAAGCGCAGTCACGGCCCATAGCCAGTTGGGCCCGTTGATGGACAGCCGCCGGTCCCCACCTGGCGGGTTCGTATTGAACACGCGGTTAGCTCGAGCTGTTATCTGAGCCATGGTTCTTCTGCTTCCGGCTATGCAAGCTGTATATGTGGGATATCCTCCCTCGGTTAAGTTTGAATTGATGATATTTCGGTAGGATCTTCGAGAAAACAGCCAAGTGTGAAGTTGATGGCATATCAGCAATGGGGAAAGTGCTAATTACGGCCTTTTTTAACACCCGACCCAGTATTCAAAACAATGAAGATGCTTACCACGAGCTATGTCATACCTTCGCTTTTCAACATCAGTACCCAAGTCTATCCGGCTCACTTGTTTGTCGCCGGCGATGAAACTTCAGCTGTCCTCTGCTTGAGTGGCAAGGAAGTTCAAGCATCTTCAATCACTGAAACTCTCTCGGAGTCTTACATCACCAAGTCTAACTTGACGTGTTGTAGGCTATCTTGCCTCCCATCGCCAAAACCTTCACATGAGATACGGCTTGTCTGTAGCTAAGGTTCGCCGACCCTGGAGTATGCTGTCCATTCTCATCATCCTGGCGTAGCCACGCATAGAGGTGCCGCGCATTGACAAAATTCCGAGAGAGAAAGCATAATAATATGTGCTGTTAATATCGAGTAGTCACCTGGACATTGCAAGGTTAAATCCGGTTGAGTCTGTATTTTTATGACCGCCAGCTAGAGTTTGAGCTATTATTGCAGCTAATAACACGAGTATCAAATCCTTTGATCAAAATATCGAGATACATGATTTTTATGCAACGCTTAATTCTATTTAGCTGGTATTTTCGAAAGTCCTGGCAGCATTGTCAGGTCATTGACCCGAGTGCATGCGGTGTGGTACTACAGTTTACCATCCGCACGAACGTGGATGGTAACGACATCTTCGAAGCCTTGATCACTCCTCTTTATACAGAATGCAGTGCCTCTAGAGTAGAATATTGCAGTATACCTCACCAATCTGATGAACTGGCTTTCCTTTGCCATTCAAGGTTATCATTCATGGGTTGTAGGATGGAATAACATAATTCACGGTTAACATATCCACAGTGATGCACAGGTTGAACTAGCAAGGGGCCCAAGCCTCAATTTCTCCATGGCTGACATTTCCAAGCAAAGGCCTCATCTAATATATGTAATTACACTGGATTGGACATATAGAATGCACAACCATGGACAACGGTCAGCGCCTGCAACCACCTGCGCCCTTGCTGTCAAATCGTAGGGAAAGAAGACGGCGGCACCTATTTCTATGGAGAATATGAAGGTAGAACCGGTGACAACAAAGAAAGCCTATCGTGACAGGCCGATGCATACGGATGTCATCCGAGCGGCGTTGTCTCTAGTCGGGGCTGAAATGGAGACGTAGGTAAACTATCATTGAAATAGTAGTGGTAAGAATTCAAATATACCCCAAAATTGATATCAAATGCAATGGTTACGGCGCATCGTTATGATTCGTTCAGTTCCTTCTACAGTGTATTCGGGCTTTCGTTATCCCGGTCGGACCTCCGGCTTAGCCAATGAACAAAAGTTCCATTACCTCGAAGAGGTGAGTAAGGCCAGGATGGTGAGTGACTCAACAGTGATGACTCGAACTCGGAGGTTTTCGAGTCAGAGATAATATCAATCAAGCCTATCGGCCTTCAAAAACTTCCAAAGCTCACAAAACTGCTTTCCAATTCCTACCACCCGTTCTTGCTTCATTCCGAATCAAAATGGAAAACGATGCTCCCTCGGTCGAGCCTGGGCACTTGCCTTCGAACACACTGGCCCCTCCAGAACCAATTTTGCGTCTGACAAGAAGCCTGATCCGGCCCTATTGTGATAGTGATGCCGAGTCAATTGCCACGGAGGCTAACAATCCTAATATTTTCAAGTGGATGCGCGACGCCTTTCCAAGCCCTTACACGGTTGAAGATGCTGCCAGGTGGGTTACTCTTTCCACTTCCTCATCACCTACGCTCAACTTCGCTCTTTGCGACCCGAATTCAAATAGAGCCATTGGAGGCATTGGCCTTAAGCGAAAGGACGATGTAGCTTCGATCACCATGGAAATTGGCTACTGGCTGGGGGAGCCTTATTGGGGGAAGGGCATCATGCCGGAAGCGGTTGCGGCGGTTTCTAAATGGGCATTTGAAAACTTGGATCACGTCATACGACTTGAAGCACAGATTTATGAGGGTCATCGGGCAAGTTGTCGGGTCATGGAGAAAGCCGGCTATAAATTCGAATGTACGCTGCGGAAGTCCATCAGGAAACACGGACGAGTGATGGGTGTGCTAGTCTATTGCACCTTTAGACCCGGTTCCGGTTATTGAGTGGTTAGCTTGCACAACTATGTATGACCGAAGATCAAATCACAATGTCTACCAACGAGATGTGCAGACCTGGGATGATTTTTGAAGCCACCTGTTCTCATTTCTCCTTCTTCTTAGATCTATCGATTAGGAGATAGCGGCTGGTTTTCGACCCCAAATTATTTTCTACCTATAATAAGGGTACAACTTGCCCGATCGAATTTCACATCGTAAGTGAGAGATGTAGACATGAATCTCCTCTCTTGACCAACCCAAAGTATTGGCCATAAAGAGGATGTAACCTTCAACATTTGATTCAAGGACTGCTTGCCCAATCTCTCCGAGTTGCTTCATACGAGGGTCCTTGGCCCAAGCGCCCAAGAGCATCTAGAGGAGAATTAGCTGATATGTCACCTCAGGGGGATTTTGGGAGTTTACCTTGTAGTTGAACTCCTGGATGTCCAGGAAGCCCGCCTTCTCCATTCCTTTTCGCTGCAGGTTATCCTGTAAAACATTATAACGTCCGTCCAATTGTTTTTCCGCCTTCAATGAAGAACTTTCCCCATTTCCCAAGTGTAGAGTCGTCTCGGATGGGTGCTTCATCGCTCTCAACAAAACCCGAAGGCTCAGAGCTCGCGACCCACCCACCAGGTTCGCAGCACTTATAGGCCTCAGCGAAAAAGTTGTCCCAGTCAATCACACTCCCCAGGAGCCACCGCGAGTGGATATAATCAAAAGACTCGGGTGCAAAAGTCCATTCCTGGATAAAATCCTCGATTTCACTTCGAGATAGCAGTGGTTGTTAGTACTTGAGACGATATTGTCAACAGAAGGGCCCCGGCATTTTGACAAACAACTTCAAATTTTGTGGAACCCAAGTAGGTTGGGGAACAGATATATCGGTACCAATTACCTGCGCATTCGGTAGTTCATCCGCGAAATCGCTAAGCCTCACTTAGCCCGCGTTCGTCGTTTACCATTTGTAAAGCTTACATGGCCCAGATTCCTGTGTCACAGGTGCGACTTTTAGCAGATTCCACTTTGCGTGAGACTAGGCTGGGGTTATGGCAAACCAGTTCCTGTTCCCAGACCTAACGCTAGCTTTCTGTCAAACATGTCAGACAAGCCGTTGTCTTTTGTGGATTTGGCTAGTACCTGGATCTTATCCGTATCGAGCGGAGCCATATAAAGCTTGTCTTTACATGCGAGAATATTGGCGGAGTGACTAATGATACAAGTGAGTAGAAATACAAGACTCCCTCCGCATGGCCAAGTCTGGCTATAGATCTAAGGATACGTTCTGCTTTTCATCATTTGATCGCCTGCCCTTTGAAATTAATATCAGAGCGGTGTGGGAGGCGAAGTTCAATTAAGAATACCAATATGACACGTTTCCGATTTCGCCGTGGAATCCCCGTCCGTTTATCGTCCGATAATGAAGAATTGTCGATGTGATCGATGTGGTAGACGACGCAAGCGAGGCTCCAAGAGCAGATTCTGCGTCGTCGTCTCCCTAGTTAGATGCAATGTGCGTCAGCATTCAAACACTGGTTCGGACGGCGATAACACTTTTCTGGCGGGCTACACATCCGTACCTGTGCCCGTGCCCAATGCTCCGCGGGTAAAATCCCACCTGGGGTCGGCTCTCCGATCGGCTTGCGAGGAGAAGTCGGGGTCGTCGGTGACTTGGGAGGCGACGCAGGCGTCTTTGCTTTGTCGGTATCCTGGATACCCGCCATATCTGCGTCGCCGTGATCAGACGCGACACGGATAAGAGACAAATATCAGCGAAATGAAGAGAGCATCATGCCGCGAGGTGTCCAGATAGATATGTGATAGAACCTCGTATTTGTAGCATCTTGATATCTAGGGTGTGGTGTGACTGAGCAGCAGTTGGTGTGCCAAGCTCAACGCGCTGGAACTTTACGGGAGTGTCCGAGGGTACGACGCTACTGCTTGCTTCCGCCCGTTATCAATAGCTCTAAGTTGCTTCAGCTCTTGGCCCCGCTTTGGACCAGAATTCCCGTTGGTGCCACGACAATGTGCCCCGTCATTTCCTGTGTCATCCACCGCGAATCGATGCTGTTTGCGGGAGGGGCCAGGCCAGGGTTCTCGACGCGTGAACGAAGTAATTTCCTTTCAACTATAAGTTAAGTTTTCAAGATACTTGGAGGCGCGAATCTGCAGACGAAGGGGGGCCGCCGGTCAGCTTCGCTCTCATGGTGTTGCATATTACTACTAAGAATCACGGCGACGTGGTTTAATAGTCGTGATAGATACGGGAGGGACCCCACATGACTATGAACAAGGGTCCACTGGGTATGAACGCATGCCGCCTGGCGGCGCATCCTGACACCGGCGGTATTATCGTAAATTCGACTCAACTGAGAAAAATACACATAAAAACAACCGGGCCAATGGCCCCGTATTCGGCGGCCGAGCCAGAGAGAACGGAAAGAAATCCAACCATGGCAAGGGCTAAGATCCCAAGACTGCATCACCTTTCTCACCTTTCAGGGTATCGATCATGGCGCATACGCCGTCAATAGAAGCATGGCTCCTCCAACAGTCCACAGCATACCGCTTCTTGCCTCCATTCGTCCAGCATCGGATGCGGAGCTAGAGGCCGAGCCCGACGTGCAGTCATCGTCGTCGCCAATGCTGCCTGCCGGGGATGAAAATCTGTATTGTCCGAGATCCCCCAATCTCGCGCCGCTAGATTCTGCAGTACACGTCAGGTCGGAAGCAGGACAGCACTTGTACCAATCATCGACGACCGATGATGCGACGCATCTTTCCGAGGATAAGCAGTACAGCGGCAGGTCGGCTCCGGTACAGCATTCCGCTGATTGTGGGATGCAAGCCTCGGCGCAGGGCTTCTCGTTGGAAAGACAATTGTTGGTTGAAGAACCGCTGCTGCTACTGCCGCTTCCACCCGAGCAAGACGAAGAGGAGGAGCCATCATCATCTGCGTCTTCGCCGCTGGAGTGGCTACTGCTGCCGCCTTTTCCGCCTTTTGGTGCTCTGGCGACAATTACGGAGTGAATTTGGCTTGATAATTGTTCTAGTCGTGGCGCTATTATCGGAGGCGACGTTAGCAGGAGGCAAGCAATATATATATATATATATTTCTTTTTTTCTTTTTTTTTTTTTATTTAATATTTTTTTGGGGGTGGGGGGTGGGTGGGCTATAGTTGGATGTTGGATACTTACCAAGCGCTCCTGTCCAGCTCGGGGGCTGAATGGCGTGGCTCACGGTCGAAAGGAGAGCGAAACAGACCAGGGCAAATGACTTCATCTTGGAAAAATCAAGATATTCTAAACCAATCGAGGATTGACAGCGACCAAGGACGTGCACTCGATGGCATGGCAGTAACAGAGAGCCTTCCAGTCCTCGAAGAAGCAGAAGGAGGGGCGTCGAGTCGGTTGATAAATATCATTTCAATCGACCTTCCACTGGGCTTCTCTGGCTCACCGAAAGAATTGGCGCAGCCGATTTACACCAGTAATCAGAACCTCGAGTTTTCAGCTGGAAGCAGCCGAGTTTAATGAGAACCAACAAGCCAACAGGAATGGCCCAGTCGCAGACTGTTGCGGCGCCATGGGGCGGGATAATTTTGCCCGCTTTGGCCTGTGCCACAGTGGCTGTCTTACTTGCTGGCTTGTCGGGAATGTGCCGAATCTGGTAACCAGCCCTTCTCCCTGGGCTGAGCCTGCACAGCCATCGTCAAGGAGCCCGGGGAACTTGCATACCGTCAGAACAAGCTTTTTGACAGCGTGGTATTAATTACTTACCATGCCGGACAAGCTTATCAGTTCACCAGGGCTGAAAGGGCCAGCAGGATATTCATCCTGGTAGTCTCGTACCTGCAGGCGCGGGGTCTGCGGACTGACGATCGAAGTCGGGTTCTCAGCGCCCCAGCTGACACCCCCTCCCCCTCCCTTTTCTTTTTTTTTTTTCTAATTATAATGAATAATCTAAGAGACAAAAAAAGGGGGGGTGGGAGGAGTAGGTGAAGTGTGGTTTCTCGTGACAGCCAGGCATTAGAAAAAGACTTTACCAAGGCCATTCAGAACCATCTTACAAAAGTGCCACTGATACTTCAAGCCATACCCGAAGAAGATGAGAAGGCAGACCGCTTACGATTGATCGACAGATAAGATCTGACCAGGTCTTGATTGGCGCCGATGAAAATGAAAGCAGGCGCTGGGGATCCCACATCGCACAGGTTGTTCATATTTTCAAGCGCATTTGACGGCTCTACTCCTGCATGGCTTGTGATAGAAAGCATGTCGGCCCTCAAACGTAATACCACAAGCTTTAGGCAGCAGCTACCTGATGAAGCCTGGGACCTGTCTTTAGACAGACATGGCATCGAAAAATTATTGTGATCTCCATCCTCAGCTTGAAGAATTCTTATTTGCGGCGGCTTATGCCCCAAAGATACCCTAAGAGAGATGAGGTGGACAATGAGAGCGACTGCTGGTCCAGCCAAGATGGTGCGCTGAGCAACTCACAACCATAATATCATACATACGGACTGATGACCGCGCCGAGGGTATTTCAGGCATCGTGGACTTCAATCTCCAGGTCCTCTGTTCCAGACAATAACTGATGCAGAATACAACAATCCGTCCAATGACGAGGTACAACCTCCTGTGGCCCAAGTCTTTTATCTATTACAAAGTACATACCTCCCTGTGTGTTGGACCATTGGCCTGAACAGACCTATATATGTAGAAATAAACGTAAAATACAACAACGCCGACAAGGAGATACACCCTAGTCCTCGCGTAGGGGAGATTCAAGCTAACATCATGCTATGGAGATAGCGAATCAAGTAACAGAGGTTATGAAGGAGCTTCGCATAATGCCTCCCTGAAAGCAGGTAAAGTCTGCAAGTACTCTCCGTAATGAGATCTTAGGGAGTCCGTTTTCCGTATTGTGAGTAATAAATAACTAGTTGGAACCGTTAGACTTCATTCGGAGGGCTGTGGCCTGGCCGGCGTGTTCCGAGCAGCAACCGCTAATAACTCTATTGTCGATTCGAAAACAACGCGCTTACATTGAATTCGGCTGGGATTCCTATGGGAGGTGTTGGAAATACGTTATATGCGCAATGTAATTGCCTCTGGACTCGTGGTCTAAGGAGAAAGATGGGCTCACGTGGGCTGGGAGAGTCACAGGTATTATCCGGGGTCCTCAGTCTACCTTGGATTGTAGAAGGCACTGTGGCGCGCCTCAGCACATCTTGCATCCACGGGCAAACGCCTGGGCTCTTGCATCGTCGCCATAATCGCTTAATTTGAGGGGACACAATAGCTCTCGGTATTCCACGGACTATCTTTTTCGACTCGGTTGTAGGCCACGATTTGTGCCGTCCAGTATTTTTTCCGTGAATATAACTTGCGTCTTTGCCATAGAGCGCGCGCGCGCAGTGAACGGCGCCTGCCCCTCTTTGGAACGTTCGTTTGGTTTCACTCGAGTAGAGAGAGGCAAGATCGGAATAGCGCAAAGTCATGGGCTCCTCGCCTCCGCACCCGCTGGCCCGGAGGAGTCCAATCAACTTCATGCCTAACTCTGAGGGCTTGCCAGCCGCACGGGATCCGCGGTTCCCTACCTACTCCTGACACGACCGGGCTACCAATAATTTCCTTTCCTTTTCTTCATTTTCCTTTTTTTAGGACCCAAGGACGGGGCCTTGATCTCCTTCTAGAATGCAAACTCCTCGCTGGCATTCCCTGACATGTAACCCCCAGACTTTGGTTCCGCTTAGTGCTAGTTTTTAGCCTAAAAAGTCTCGTCTGCGACTCTCAGCAATGTCAGGTGCGGCCAGCCAGGCTTTCACCCGGAGACGCCCGCACCCACCCTTTGCGCATCGAATATTTCCAGAACCCTGGACTCGTGGAATTTCTTTCCCAGACCGGGACCCACCTATGGTTTTTCTTCCGAGATTTTGAATGCGACCTCGTCTTTTTACTGGGTTACGCCTGGGCCACGGCGGGTCCTGTAATTAGGGAGCATCGAGGTCCACATCCTATATTATTATGTTTGGTATCGGATGGCGCTCTACGAGTTACCATCGAATCACAATTAACTGATATTTTTCAAGACGCGGTTGTGACGATGGGAAACTAGCCTTCAAAAAAGGGGATTCCTTTTTCACACAGGCCTGCTGAGCGCGGCGAAATGGAATGCTACCGTGCCATGGAAGTATCACCGCATGAGCTTTGGGGTGCCACGATGAAGGAATGCGAGGCAGTCAACCATGGTTAATATCTTGGGATGGGACAAAGCAAAAATGGATATAAATACCTCGTTCAAGCGTTCTTCGTGAGATGAAAATTTTGGTGGTTTCCTTCATCACTGAGCCACCAACGAGACGGACAAATCCTCACATAAACCGATTGTACGCTCTTCACTCACTCGGATTCCCTTCAAGATGTTGCCCAACGCCAAGAACGCACTTCTTCTCATCTCCGCGCAGGCCGCCATCGTGGCCGCGCAATGCCCCAGTCTCCATATCTTCGGTGCCCGTGAGACTACTGTGTCTCCCGGTTTCGGCTCGGCCGGCCAGCTCATCAGCATGATTGTAGCCGCCCATCCCGGGGCTACTACTGAAGCCATCACCTACCCCGCTTGCGGTGGACAGTCATCATGCGGCGGAGTTGCCTATGGCGACTCTGCTAGGCAGGGCACAAATGCTGTCGCCAGCCAAGTCAACGCCTTCAACCAAAGGTGCCCTAACTCTCAAATTGTTCTTGTCGGATACTCTCAGGTAAGATAGCCCTAGCTAGCCATGTAACTATTCAAAGTTCACGCATCGCTAATTGTATTATATAGGGCGGTCAAATCATGGATAATGCCCTTTGCGGTGGTGGCGACCCCGGCGCGGGTATCACCAGCACTGCGGTCCCTATTTCCGCCGCTGCTGTCGCGCAGATCAAGGCCGCCATCTTCATGGGTGACCCTAGGTGGCAGTACGGTCTTGCCTACCAAGTCGGTACCTGCCGCGCCGGTGGTGTAAGTGACCCCGCTTAATTCTTTCCGCGCAGTAGGCATATTATTAACATCACGCAGTTCGATGCCCGACCCTCCGGCTTCGTTTGCCCCAACGCGAGCAAGATCCAATCCTACTGTGATTCCGCCGATCCATACTGCTGCACCGGCAACAGCCAGGCCACCCACCAGGGCTATGTTGGTGTATACGGCCAGCAGGCTCTGACCTTTGTCAACGGCAAGCTGAGTTCCAACGGCGGCGGCAACACCGGCGGCGGCAACACCGGCGGCGGCAACACCGGCGGAGGTAACACCGGTGGAGGGAACACCGGCGGCGGCAACACCAACTGTGCTGCTAAGTGGGGCCAGTGTGGTGGTCAGGGATGGACCGGTGCTACTTGCTGCCAGTCAGGAAGCACTTGCCAAGCTGCCAACCAGTGGTACTCCCAGTGCCTGTAAATCCTAGATGGTTAGGATGTGAGAGAGTCTTTAAGGAATTCTATGTACATAGCTTCCATTGATCTTGGCTGGACGGCGACGTGTCTCTAACCAGACCTGATTCAAGTAAATATGGGCCGTTTGGCCTAATGACACGTAGTATAATCCGGGTAGCTTGCCTCCAGCGGCTGTGCATGTTCTGAATATTCCCTATTCCATTTGTAAATTCAGCCCGAAACGTTGTTGATCTTACAGCCATTATCATAAGTTGAGGGCGCCATAAAACTTGAAAGTGCCAGGGACATTGGATTAAACATGTCATGTTGATTTCTATCTACAAGGCCAGGAGTTTCTAACTATAAAACATGTGGAAGACCAAATGAGGACTAGTTGTGGATGTCCGGCAGCACAAACAGGTTCCAGTACTCTTCGAAATCAAGAGTCTGCGTTGCGCCGACGGAGCCGCTTTTCTTCTCCCTCTGACTAAAGCCATCGCCGAGATAAGCAAATCGATTGGCTTTGGCAAGCGCTGTAGTATCTAAGATGAAATCTTCCCAGCGAGGGTGCTTCAAAGCCTCCATGAAATGAAACGTGGTGCCGCCATAAATGGCAACGACGGGCCCATCGACAGTGCCACGCTTGTACCAACTACGGCAGCCGCGGGGCCACACCGTACGCTCCAGGTACTTCTGTATGTGCTGATTGTATTCTTCATTGGCATCGGGTCGCACCTCGAAGCTGCGAATGCCTTCGGTCTGCAGCTTTTCAAGCCACTTATACACGTAGATAGATGTGATCTGGATTCCGAGGACGAGCGATCCATTACTAATGGGGCTATTGGGCCCCACGAAGCAAAAGTAATTGGGCATGTCTGGAACGGCGACGCCGAAATAAGCCTTCGGTCTGTCAGCGCTCCACTTCTCGGCTAGATTAACGCCGTTGCGACCAATAATGGGGAATGCTGGTCGGAAAGTAGTGTCGAACCCGGTTGCGCAGACTATCACGTCGTATTCTCGTTCTTCTCCGGATCGGGTCTTGATGCCTTTCTTGGTGCAACTGTCAACGTCGTCCCACCTCATGTCAACATTGTCTTGAATAAGGGCCTCCAGGAATCCCGGACCAGGTGTCTGTCTTCGGCAGCCAACAGGAAAATCGGGCAAAAGCATCTCGGCGGCCCTGCGTCCCTTTTCGCTATTTCCCAGTCGGTCAATCATGCTCTTTCGGAAGAGTTCTTGTGCCTTCTGTTGGATATCGCTGTCTGCCATGGCGCGCTTAAAGTTATCAATTCGGCGGTCCATGATGGCCGCACGATAGCTGCGGAGCACCTCCGGGTCTTTAAACATCTCTAGAGTACCATCTGTGAAATTGTACTCGGAATCCATGTCGGGATCCTGATCTGTGGGCTCGTTGATGCCTGGGGCGGGAGAGATCCAGGTCTTGGACCTCACGAAGAGATCCATTGAAGCACAGAGCTTGGCGAGCTTGGGGACGATTTGGATTCCAGATGATCCGATGCCGATGACCGCCACCCGTTTTCCCGTGAAGTCATACTCTTGATCCCACCGAGCCGAGTGTATTAGTTTCCCCTCGAAGCTCTGGAGCCCATCGATGCTAGGCCACCTCCAGTTACTTGCGGTATGTCAGTATTGGCCTTGAGCAAGATATCGCGCGAGATAGAATGGAAGGCGTGCTTACTTGAGAACGCCGCCGGCATTGATAAAGACATCAACTTCGTCCGCGAAGACATTTCCTTGTCCGTCCTTCACTTGCAACTCCCATTTGGCATTGGTCTCGTTCCACTTGGCGGCCTGAATGGAATGCTGGAGCTTGATGTACTTCTTGCAGTCATACTTGTCTGCGACATCGTGCATGTACTTATGGATCTGCTCCGATGTGGCGTAATAATTTGGCCAATCGGGCTTTGCGGCGAAGCTATAGGCGTAATTATGTACGGGAATATCGCACTTGCAGCCAGGATATCTGGGAAATGAGTTAGGCATCTGCTATTAATATTCAACGCCCACCATTCACAAAACGGGATCTGATGGACTTACCTATTCTCCAGCCATGTCCCTCCAAGATCCTCATTTCTTTCGTACACAACGAGTTCCGCATTCTTTCCTTGCATCTTTTGGCTGAAAACGATGCTCATCATCAGGCCAGAATAGCCAGCTCCCAAGCAAGCGACGCGGATCGGGCGACGAGTACCGATAGGCTGTTCGATAATCTCGTAGAAGGGGTCCAAGTGTGACGAGGCCTGCTTGGACAGCAGGTCTAGCGGGGTTTGCACCTCCGGCATCGCTACGTCTGCTAAGCTGGTGCCATTCTTTGTAGATGTGGCTGGTTCGCCAAACTCCACTGCAACTGCGGATGGTGCCATTATGGATGATTGGGTAGTTGTCCTGTATTACTCACGATGTCTGAGATGAGGCTTGCGATGTCGAGACATGACAGGAAAAGCTCAGATACGTCCCGGAAGACTTGATATAGATAAATCCATGTGGTGCTTTGGGGCTTACACACGCTGTCAGTATGGGCAGCATGTGTCATACCAGAGGCACAAGTGCGGAGGGTGACGAGAGGCGGACACTATTGTCCGAGTGGCGCTGCGTCGAGTTCAGCATGGGCAGACCAACCACTCCTATGTACCCTGGTAGAAACTCCCTTCAACATCCGATGAAAAAGCTGCCGGACATTGATATCCGAAGACTGTGCCGTGGAGAGGGAAAGGCGCCCTCTCATTGGCCGGAAACTGTGGGGATTCGATCTTGGAGAAGCTCCACATGTTCCTCCACGCCTCAGGCATCGATAGTTTGATTGGCTCTTGAAACCGACGGCTTCTTGGGTCCTGGGTCCCGGCAACCAGGTTTCAACGTCGCAGGTCCACAATCACACAGTACCTTAGAATGCAACGCGGGGACCCCGCAGCTTTCCCCAACAATCACATTAGATTTGCGGGGTTGTCCTCCGAAGGATCTGCAGGCCGGACAGCTTACGACAGAATTCTCTCGCCTTTACGCGTCTGACAAGCATCACCCGTACTGCTGCCAGTTCCATTCCTGGGAGGTTGATAGAACTCGCAAAAGTCATGATGACAGCGTCCAAGTCTACGAAGACAGCAGGCAAGAACGGAAGGGCACCCCGTTCGGCTCCATCCGGCCCCGTCACCTGCAAAACCTGTACTTTATGTCGGCAAAAGAAGATCAAATGCGATGGAGCGCGTCCCAAATGCAACGACTGCCTTCTCAATGGCCTGGATTGCGTCTACCCCCGGGATGCTAGGAATTGCGGCCGTCCAGGACGCGTATCCAGAATCTGGAGCATACGATTTCGGCCATGCTAGAGCACATGAGGGCGTCCGGCGTCGACTTTCCGCACCAGCCTATGTTCGGCGAGGGAGAGAGTCGCCTTCCACCGGATCAAGGATCTCCAGCTGTGCAAAGTCCCGATGCACCCACTGCGCCTGTTTCCGAAACATCCCTCCCTGCACTATCTAATAATTACGATGCCACCCAAGCGAACCTCTTCGGCCGCATTGAGCTTACCCCTATTTCTAATCCGCCTGATACCGCGAATCGTCGGAATAATCATGAGGATCGCAACGTGGGACGTCATGAGCCGACAGTTTCTGACGAGGCACCGCGCAGCAGCCCTCGTCGGAAAATATCCACCGGTGCGATCGATGGGGACCTGGCCGAAATCGAATCAGCTGTGGGTGAAGATGTTCCCGGGAAAAGCAATAGCGGTAGCACATCAAATAGTCTATCACCTTGCGAAGCACGAGTTGCCGGCGTATTTCACGAGAACGGCTGCGTCTCGTCGGTCCATGGACTCGCTGGCATCATGAATCCTACTTGTCGCGAGCGGCACAATGAGAATATCTCGAAGCTTACACGTAAAGGAGAGACTGCTATCGCCGAATCTAAAGCCCGTCTCATTAGTAACGCGGCCTTGCAGAAACAACGCGAAGCACGCCTCTTTCGACAGCCTCGGGACAACATGGACCTGGACGGGTGCGACCCCGAAATGGCAAAACATCTCCTCGATTTGCATTTTAATCGGCAGCATTACGCATACCTCGTGTCGTATCGCCCCGCGATTATGGATAGCCTAGCAAACGGTGGGGGGCCCTGGGCAAACAAACTACTCCTCAATGCCATATTCTACTCGGGTGCCCTATACAGCGATCGAGAATGTCTGCGGTCGGTGCCAGGCGATAGTCAAAGCGCAGGCTCCCACTTTTACCGTCGCTTTAAACAACTCCTCGTTGATGAAATCGATAAACCTAGCATCGCGTCAGCCATGGCCTTACTATTGACGAGCGCGAGTCTCGTGTCTCAAGGGCACTCGAGTGCGGGTTGGAGCTTGTCCGGTACTGCGTATCGGATGATTTTAGACCTCGGCTGCCATATGATGCTCGCCCCGGATTACCAAAGCGGAGCCGTAAGTAGCGGTCGAAAGTTACGTCGCGATGTGGAACTAGAAATGCGCAAGAGACTATACTGGGGAGCATATGCAACCGACGCGACGCAGGCGTTATATCTTGGACGCCCATGTATGTTCGCTTCGGTCGAGGCGAGAGTGCCGCTACAACCCCTAGACACTTTCGAAGAGTTAGAGGATTGGCAGCCTTACAAGGACCCGTATACACACACACCCAACCAGCCGGCATATTCGCCTCAGCCCGCCCACGCTGTATCCACCTTCATGGCGCTGGCACGACTGCTGCAGATCTCTACTAGAATTACGGATCTTTACGGTATACAATCCATTAAACTTGGTAGTGAAGTTCTTCTTGATAGAAAGCGCTCTATTGAGTGGGACCTAGAGAATTGGAGAGCTACGCTACCCGCTCACTTGCGATTTGATCCGGAGGGGCCATCAACGCCTCCACCGCACCAAATCACACCACTGTGAGTTTCTATTGAGTTATTCACTGCCTGTGCAGGAAATTGGAAATGGACTAACAGGACTGAATTCAAGTACCACCTTTCATGCGTTGACCATACTTCTCCACCGCGCCTACTTGGACCAAGGTCATCTTCGCCACTACTCCGATGATGCGAGCAAGCGACGCGGCGAAGATGCATGCATTGAGAGCGCGCTAATGATTGAAAAGTACGTCCGAGCGTACCGGAACGCGTTTTCTCTTCGCCGCGCTCCATTCTTGCTCTCCTATGCTGTTTACTCGGCGGTCACTGCCATCTTACATCGCGAACGCCAAGGACGTGGTCAGTTTACAGAGCCTATATCCTTCTTCTGGACCTGCCTTAATGAACTGCAACGAGGGTGTAACTTTGGTTTGAAGAAACCTCTTGCGATTCTCCAGGATATGGTACATGAACTCCAGTTCAGCGCCAACGAGAGCACTGCTGCGGATATCGAACGGCAGTTGATACAGCCTAGCCTAGATGAAAGCCTCTTTTTCAGGCCACCATCGATACAAGAGGCTCCCAGAATGTCTCAGACGTCTGGCTCAAGCGGCCCAACCATCGTGACGCCGGAGTATTGGAATACCCTCGACCATCTATTTGATCCTACCAATGAACCGGTGACTCGTGACATGATGGACTTCCTCAACGGCCAGGAAAACGACATTTACCAAGACTCTTTATACGGCTTATTCGCGCCATCACCACAGCACCTACCTTAAATAGATGACTAGGAATCGCCTTGAATAAATGACTGGGAATGATACATCACGGGAAAACTATGTAATATTGAAGTATAGTAGGGCCTACTTTAGGTAGTAATCCTTAACAGGCCAAATACAAAACTCATAGAGTCCTAGTATCCACAGCCTTCCACACACGTCGGATGTTAGGCTTCGCCGCGTTGCTGCGGATTCTCATGGTCCAGTCCGTGACGCCGGCCTTCCATTCAGGCCCGCCTAGTCCGTTCTTCTCGTCATAATAGTTAAGTCCGTAAAAATTGGCGGTCTCGACGTCTCCGTACACCTTTTCAAGTTTGTATCTTCTAGCAGCATTCCATCCAGGGACATGGGTGAGTTTTTCGCCGTGCTCCTGGTCATACCAATCGTGATAATCCTGTTCTTTGTCAGGCCGGGGAGTGGAACCGTTCGCTACGAGGATCGATCCGGCCACCGGGGTGATGGGTAAAATATGGACAGAGCTCTGAGCGCGGGTGGGATCTGAGGCGTCACGGCCGTTTATATAGGAGCATACAACCCAAGAAATGGAAGCTAGCGCAGAGCTATGGGCGCGCACGTCTTCGTCGTATTTGGAAGACGTTGAGAGAATGGGCGAGATATCGCTTAGATAGTAGACGGTGTTCCGCGAAGGTTGTTCGGAGTCATTAGCTTCAAATGTCTGGGTTGCCTCTATGTTGGGGCAAGGTGTAACGGGAGCGACCGCGGAGTCCGATAGAGGCTGTGTCGCGTCGCGTGGCTCGACAAGGCGCATCAAGATTCCTGGGATGGCCATCTTGGTGACGGAGGGTTTGTAGTGACTGAGGGATGGGATGGAGTTTCAATGCACTGCCAGCAATCGGAAACAGGAGCTCTGTAGGGACAAGTAGCTTCAACCCGACTGCACTGACCATCCTCCCTCTGGGCAACCCTACACTTTTAAAGGCCGCGGGGTAACACATTCATGGATCTCAAAACCAGATGGGGATGGAAAATTTCCAGCAAAGTGCGTTCTTTGTCCGACACTCTAGCTCCGAGGACAAAATGGCTCTCGTCTCGATTCCTATTCAAAGCTTGGCTTGAAGACCAAGACTCGCCATCGTTGGCGTTGATCCACAATGTGCGGGGTGCGCTGGCCCAGCACAGCATTTTTCCCGGACCTCGAATTCCGGCGCTAATTATGCATCAATGGGGGGGGATCCTGGCGCCGAGGTAACAAGTGTGACTGACTGACCTCTGAATGCACGATGCACCCCACCAACACCAGGTTTATTTTATTTGTCTTAATACTCAACAGCCATCCCCCCAACGTTGGTGCACCGCCCCGACATCATTTCCGTACCTGCTAGGCTCATCCTTCTAGTCCAATACCAAACTGCAATCTTGTAGAGTTCAATTTCACAACTGGCCGTTATGCCTGCTCCTCTTAACCCTCTCCCACCCTTGGATCAACTTCCTTTGAAGGATGGTGACCCACCGAACTCCGCCTGGGGCCTTTGGGGAGACGGCCCTGATGCTGCTCTCGGGTCACTCAATTACCTTACTGAAGAAGTCGTGGCAAGAGCAGTTCGGGAGGAGATAAAATGTGGTGAGCGAGTCGGGTTGAAGTACGTTCCTCGTAGAACCTCGAGACTGGCGCGAGCTAATATTAGTGGGTTATCATCTCAGCTTACCACTGGATCTTTTTGATCCCCCATTGCTGGGGAGGGCAGGTTTCGAGCAGAAAATTGTCGACAAAAACCCTCTGGTTGTCAATGATGATGTTGTAAGTTCAGTGAGCTCCCATTCAATATTGGATAGCCCACTGACCGACTTCACCCCGGTTCGTAGATTTCCTTCAATACTCAAGGAAGCTCGCAGTGGGATAGCCTTCGCCACTTTGCGTACCAAAAAGACAAGAAATTTTATAACGGGTATATCGAACCCAAGAGAAATCTCGATAGCAAACAGTCGCTTACATTTTCTCAGAGCAACACAAGACGATATTCACTCCGCCCCTAGGACTGAAATCAACGGCTTACAGAGCTGGAACGCCAAGGGCCTTGCTGGCCGCGGCGTGCTGATTGATTACGCCTCGTATGCCGAGCGAAAGGGTATCGCTATTGATCACTTTGCTCCCCACGGAATTACTCTAGACCATGTAAAAGCTATTGCGGAAGAGCATGGCATAGACTTTCGAACCGGTGACGTCTTGTTTCTGAGGACGGGCTATGCTGAGGCATACCGAGCTTTGAGCCACGACGAGCGCAGCAGGGTAGCTACGGTTAGGGAATGGTGCGGCCTAGCGCAGAGTCGAGCCACTACCGAGTGGCTTTGGGAGCGACAGTTTGCAGCTGTCGCATCTGATAGCCCTGGATTCGAAGTTCGACGTAAGTCTCATCCTAACCCCGGTTCGACACAGACTTCGCAGCTGACAATACAATGGGCTAGCTCCCGTCGAAAAAGAGTGGCATCTGCACCCTATTCTTCTTGCTGGATGGGGAACACCGATTGGGGAACTCTTTGACCTCGACGGGTTGGCTAAGTTATGCGAGAAACATCAGCGTTGGTCGTTCTTTTTCACGTCGGCACCTCTCAACTATACAGGTGCGGTAGCTTCACCGCCAAATGCCATAGCTATACTGTAAATGGAACTTGTAGTTAGACGAATATATTATCTAACCTCGTCGCCATGACTTTCGGAGTGGAATAATAATGTTCTGTTCGTCCTCATTTTGGCGCAGCTGTTCTCCATTTCTCAATCGGAGCTGCAGCTCGTCTCGGATATTTACATTAATTACTTCTATCACTGGCACCACTTTGTGGCTTGACCATCATATTGTGGCCACATATATCATAGAAAATTGGTTATCCTTCGACGACAGAAGCTGAGGAGTATCCGGAACAGTAAGATTTCAACCCTATGTATGCTTGCTATGTCTCTCGCCGTATTTCAGGAACAGCCCGCAATCTCAAGACACATGATCTACGCTCGGCCTATGAACCCAATTCCGCATTCAACCCAGGTCGTTCTCCTTCGCGACTCACAAACGTCATCCAACTTCCTCCAGATACTCTCTGCTTCCTCGGCCTCGAATCGCTCGGCTACAGCTTTGTTATTGAACAAGCTGAAAACGTACAAGCTTTCGTCTTTATCCATCTCCGCGCGATCAAGCACCCAAAAACAGGAGATGGTCAACGTTTTCGAAGCTAAATCGGCAACTCTCTTTAATTCTCCCAAGGCTTGGCCTTTGAGCCCCGGCCTCGGACTGAGCTCGTTCACCACGGCGTACTGGGACAGCCCTGGACCATTCTTCATGAGATTTACGGCACCGGGGCGTGCAAGAAACCCGATCCCTGTTGGTTGCCAGTAGCGTAGATCGCTCGGCCTATCGAGAAGGTTTTCTTTCCCTACAGCAGCGCGAAACTCTTTGTAGGGGACGCTAGCACGGTGTGTGACGGTGTTTGCCTCGATGGTATCATATCTGTCCATGATGATTAAGCCTCTAGTATTTTGATTGCCTGGTACTTGATTTTAAACGTACACTTCAAAGCCTCGCAACCAGTGATGAGGCACTGCGTCGTTGTCTTCAGCGCTCCGGAACCAGGCGTACGCTTGGCACTGGGTCTCTGTCTCAAGTGTTTCAGGGGCGATTCTGGACAAGTACTCCAGAAACTTGAAGGTCATAGTTAGTCTTGTATCCTTGGGGTGCGGCTTTGGCCTACTTACGCGATCCCGCTTCTGCGGTGAGCCACAATTAGACAAGGGGCATATGACAAACATGACGGCGATGAAATCATATGTTATCTCGAACAATGCCAGAACCTAGAGAGCGGACAATGGAGCTTTTCTGCATTGCCAGCTCTCAGGCGAATTTGCCGGCAGGTTAGCTGGCTACCATTCCACAGTGGCACGGGGGCGGCCTGATGCGGGGTTGTTGTGCACGCTAATATTGAGCGGCCGGACATTGATCTCCAAGTGATTCTCCACAAGAACCCCACACGCTGTTGCCGAGTGGTTAAGTGAAATCTGCTTCGGCTTCGGCTTAAAAGCACGGCTCGAGTGTTCCATTACAGCTGCTCTTCCACTCGAGTGGCTTCTCAGTTGTTCTTCAGCCCAGTTGTTTTTCACGCTTCATACCTATCATCCACCACCATCTCCTCACAGTTCTGAGCGATTCCAGCCTCACCAATGCATGCCAAAACACCCCGTCTGTCGACGTCCCTCCTGGATTCGTCACTCTCACTCAAGGACACAGCCAAGCGCATCCGGTGGTACATGTGTGTCATTGTAACCCTATCGTCACTAAATTACCCTGATGTAATTCCCCAAGTGTATGAGCATTTTGCCTCGAACGTGCTAGCAGAACTGCCACCGACCGACCGGTTCGCTGCAGTCCAGAAGGTCAGAGAAGGCCTCATCAAATCCACCGGGATTGTTGGTGCTGCCCGGACCGGAAATTCTATGCGTACACTGTCCAGGTGTCTACCTGACGAATATCGAGAGAAAGAATCCCCAAGGTCCAAGGAGTCCGAAGAGGATGCTCGGAAGCGAGGACGGGAGTTCTGGTTGAATATTTACGCGAGGAACCCCGAGTTTGATCCGGAGGCGACGGTCAGGGCGAGCCCGGATTACGCCTTTGTCGTGAGAGGTGAGAAGCATTTCCTCTCTGTGAGAGTTTATTTTATCAAAGAGCGACGAGCTGATAGGGTGATTAGATCTCCTTTACGCTAGAGTCTTTTCATATGACGGTGTTCTTGATCCTTTGACCACCGGCTACGCCATTGTCTCGGGTTTATATGGAATGGACTGCCAAAACCAACTGCGGAGCCACATGAAAGGTATGCTTTTCAACGGGGCGTCACATCAGGACCTTCTAGACCTCCAGAAATTATGCCTGGGAGTTGCAAATGAACTTGGGGTGCACTTTAGACATGGGCCTGCGCCTATTCCCACAATTCCATCTGACAATTAAATACTATTAATTAATACCTAAAAATTGTCCTAGTTTGGCGCATCGTGCCCGTAACGTCTTGACAAATAAATTAATCGCTACCGTAATGCTCACACCAATTACATGCTCCGTTGCTACCAGTTGTTTCTTGTCGCAGGATCCACCTTACGGACTTTAATATTTCCATTTGATACACTCTACTAATTGGCAGTTCTGGCCATCGCGCAAATCCGTGCGGAACTCCCGGAAAAATGTGAACACTCGTTGGGATCCTGCCACAGGGAACATGTGTCAGTATTAAGAATCAAGGCGCTTCAAGACATCGACGTGCTCTCCTATGCCCATTAACTCACTTCAAAGCTTCCAATTGTGTCGCAAATAGGAGGCCATCATCTCGTAACGGATCCATTCCTGCAATGAGAAATGCAGTTTTAGGCCATCCATGGAGTTTCTCCACTGGAATCAATGCGATGTTTAGGAGGGGATCCGTAGGATCTTGAGCATCTAATATATCACTAAATAATCTCAGACGCGCAGCTGGCACGACCGGGCGGTCAGAGCATTGAATCTTAGCAGTCTTGTCGTGAGAAGCGAACTTGTCGAATGGATAGTTGTCGATGTGAATTAACCACGGGATCGAGAGCACGAGGCCAGTTATGATCGACCTGTATCCTCGGGTGCTTTGTTCATATTCGAGGTCGCGCAAGACTACTCCGGCGGCTAACCCCCCACCAGCAGAGACGCCCATGACCCCGACGCCACTGGATATATCGACATCTAGACCCTCTGCGCCATCTCTAATGAACTTGAATGCGTCCCATGCGTCATTGTGCTGGGCTGGGTGTTTATTTGCTGGGGTATGCCGATAAATGACGCTGAGCACCACGAGAGAGTTCTCGGCTGCGATGGTAGAGCATAGGACGTCATCAGTCTTTTCAGAACCAAAGAGCATGCCGCCGCCATGAAAGAAGAGAAGCACAGAGGCATTTCCGGAGGGCATTTCGCGTGGCGTGTATCGGCGAATTGGAATTGTGTGTGTGTCGCGAGACGGAACATGAAACGTCTTGATCTGGACTCGATTGTGCAGTCCCGTCCTTGCCATTGTCCGTTCAGCGGTGGCCTCTCGTACGCTATTTTGTGTTGCACGAAGCTCGGCGGCTTGGGCGAAGTGGTTATTTTCGTAGCCATCTCGGGTTACAGAGGGATTATTCTCCGCAAACGTGCGCCATTGCTCGCTAGGAGCACCATATCTGGAGAAATCCATCTTAGAGAATCCTTGTCAGAAGAGGATTATTGAGGGAGGGCGCGTAATAGCAAGAGCCAGTTAAAGTTCCAAGACTAGGGAACTGACGGGCAGTCGTGTGCTGTACAAAATACAATGTATATCTGGGAAGCTGCCAAAGCGTTTTGCTTCTCGGATATCAAGAGTTAAACAGTTAAACCACGCAGCGGAGTTGCAACCGGGTTGAATGGACATTGAATCCCGGGACGAGGGGAAAGCGGGGTATTATTAGAGCAAGGCAATTAGTGCGCAGAGACGCATCCGTGGATTTCAACTTCCGATAACCCGGAGAGGAGTACGATGTAACTTATATACCTTAGGTTAGATACACAATGTATTAAGGCATGATTCTACTAATTCCGAAGTTATAGTGCCCTAGATACACGGTTTATCCACTACGCCGTGTCCTAACGCACCTAGTACGATCTCCCAGCGAAACGCAGAATGTCACCTACTGTCGAAAATCCTTCTAGGCCCTCTCGGAGCCTCATCGACACCGTCGCAATCGTGAGTGGCGCAGGGAACCAAGGAGAAGGCGTCGGAAATGGCAGGGCTATCTCCATACTATTGGCGGAAGATGGTGCATCAGTCGTCTGCGTCGATCGAGACCTGGAGGCAGCTCAAATGACGGCCTTCATGATCAAAAAGGAAGCAAAGGGTAGGGCAATTGCCTGCTGCGCTGATGTTACAATTGATGCAGACTGCGCCAAGGTCGTGGCCCTCGCTTTAAAGGAATTCGGGCGCGTCGACATTTTGGTAAACAATGTCGGCATCATTGGAGCAAAGGGCACAGCTCTAGACGTGGATAAGGACGCCTGGGCCACGGGTCTAGATATCAACGTAACAAGCATGATGCTGATGGCAAAACATGCCATCCCTGCCATACTGCGCAATGAGCGTGACAACGGCGGCATTCGGGGCAACATTGTCAATATGGGGTCGGTTGCTGGTCTTCAAGGAGGAACACCAAGCCTCCTGTATCCTACCAGCAAAGGTGCTGTTGTAAATATGACACGGGCCATGGCAGCTCACCATGCAAAGGACGGCATCCGCGTCAATTGTGTTGCTCCAGGTACGGTTTTATTCCCAGGCTCACTCGAGAGCAACTAACTCATCATGAATCTACGGTAGGAATGCTATTCACGCCAATGATGTATAGTGGGGAGAACGGCATGTCAGCAGAGATGAGAGAGGCCCGTCGGAAACGAAGCTTACTGCAGACAGAGGGGAATGCTTGGGACTGCGCTGGGGCTGTGCGATACCTCGCGAGCAGGGAGGCTAGATGGATCACTGGAACTGTCCTAGCAGTAGATGCAGGAGCAACTTGTGCCTCATTTGTCAACCTTTGAAATCTGTAAACTAGCTAATAGGTAGACAAAGACCTGAGTATATACTTGGTGCAAATATACTTGGGACTTGTTCCCAATAGATACTAGAATTTGAGGGGGATCACTGTGATGCCTTCGTCTTTCCATATCACTGTTGTGTAGTAATCCTGGGCCAGCTCTGAGAGGATATTGTCCATGTTGTAAGAGAAATCTGTGAATGATGTGGCCATCAGTCATACAGTTATGTTATGGGAACAGTCTCCCATGTAGCTGGACACAGAATCCCCTCGTGCTAACCAGAAACTATAGGGGGTATGTCCGGGCGAGCGGCACTCCTCAGTCTTGTTTAATTTCGGTTATCCAGATATGGGCTTGTCGAAGAGAGTCCGAAAGTCAACAACCACGGGCATGCATTACCATCCCGGCAAGCTCTCCCCATTTACTCAAGCATACATGAACGCGGGGAAATGGAACCTCGACTAAGATTGTTGGAATGCGGGGAAATGAGGCTAGCGCCAGTGTTGCTCCGCAGTCCACGATCTCGCCTCCACACAGACCCCAGCCGGATGTACATGTCCGACCTGGGCCAAACCAAGGATCATCACCAAGACAATTTTCAGATAAAGGGCCCTTCAGAACTCGTCAGATCCATTTTTTAACCTCACTAAACTCAACCACAATAATACTTTTGTTACCCGAAGCTAAAATGGCGAGCAGCAGCAGCGACCCCTCGGCGCCTACGCCTCACTTCAAAGATGGGGACGTGTCGCATCTGGAGAAATCCCACCAAGACAAAATGGCCGACGACGAGTCCCAGTTCGAAAGGGTTTCTTCTGAGGAGCATAGAAAGACATTCCGAAAAGTTGATTGGCATTTAATGCCCTTACTGATGGCCTTATATCTGATCTCGAACCTTGACAGGTATGAATTGTGATGGCTTCTGAAGTGTGCAAAACACTGATGTTCGATATTATTAGGGCAAATCTGGGTAATGCTAAAATTGAAGGGCTCGAGGCTGATCTCGGCATGCGTGGCAACGACTACAATATTGCCAACATGATGTTCTTCATCCCCTACATCCTTTGCGAGGTACCGGCGAATTCGATCCTCATCAAGTTTAACAAGGCATCCACTTGGATCGGGTTCATTGTCACAGCCTGGGGAATCGTCATGACTTGCAGCGGGTTTTGCCAGAACTTCGGTGGCCTTGTTGGTTGCCGTATTCTCCTAGGCGTGTTTGAGTATGTATTATATCTGCAATTTTCCTGTGCACTAAAACCAACATCGAATCTGTTGCTAACACCAGCCGTCAATCAGAGCCGGTTTCTTCCCAGGCGCTGCCTACATTCTTAGCCAGTGGTACCCGCCCAACATGACACAGTTCCGTATGTCGATGCTTTATTGCGCGGCGGCCATGTCCGGGGCATTTTCAGGTCTATTGGCGGCAGGAATCGCCAAGATGTCTGGCCTCGCCGGCTACAACGGATGGCGTTGGATTTTCATTATCGAGGGGATCCTGACCGTCGTTCTCGGTGTTGTTGCCTACTTCTTCCTGCCCAACTCTCCAGCACAGTCGTCTCGCTGGCTCAGCCAGCATGAGATTGGCTACCTACAGCATCTCTACCAAAAATATCGATCCAACAGTGCTCAGCAATCGGCTGTTTCCCATGAGGAGCCCCAGGCGAAAAGGGCACGAGATTGGAAAATCTTGTTTAGCGTACTGACGGATTGGCAGCTCTACCTGCAGGCCTTCATTTTCATGTCGAGCTCCGTGCCTACATATGCTCTTAAATTCACGCTCCCGCAGATCATGGTCAACATGGGCTTCAAGAGCAGTCATGCACAGCTCCTATCCGCACCTCCCTATGTCGCCGGCGCTATTTCTGCACTCGTGGTGGCCAATTTCGCGGACAGATCGTCCTGGCGTGTCCCTTTCATCGTTGGCCCTCAACTCGCATTAATGACAGCATATGCCGTTTTGTTCTCATTTAGCGCGCAAATATCGACCCATGTAGCGCTCTGCTACACCTTCGTGCATTTTGCTACCATCTCCGTCTACCCGATTGTTCCTGGTGGCAACACCTGGACACTAAACAACCTTGCGGGACCGGCGAAGAGAGCCGTCGGCGTTGCTTTCATGATCGCGGTCGGTAATTGTGGCGGCATCATTGGAAGCTTGATTTTTATACAGAAAGAGAGCCCAAGGTATCAGACTGGATGGGGTACCAGTCTCGGTTTCATATGCGCTGGAATTGCGGCTGCCACTACGCTCGAAGTTGTCTACATGCTGATCAACAAAAAACGGGATAAGCTGTCACAGGAGGAAATTGAGGCCACGTTTTCAGCTGCTCAGTTGGAGGAAATGGGTGATCGGAGCCCACTGTTCCGGTATTCTTTGTAATCGTCTAGCAGGTGCACTGAGGTGCACTGAGTTCAGTGGCACAGATTTACATGGGTGGCTGCTTAGAAGTAGAAGTGGAGGAGTCATGTAGTGAATAAGTTCGAGTTTCATTTATAAAGCGCCACTGGAGCTTTATAACAGGTTGGACCTGGATGGTTACACTGGCTGTGCTAGTGCCAGTCATATATGGGGTCACATGCAGGCTGCCATACCCTCAGTAAGTTGCTAGGTGAGCACTACCACCTGTACTTAAAGGAATATTTTTCTCCCTCTTTGATATTTTCCTTCTTCTTCCTTCCTTAGCTTTAGATAGTATATACTGGTAACCTGAATCATTGAATCATCCTTTTCAGCTAGCCTATAAGGGTCTTGACCCAAGAGGAAGGTCTGGCCGAGAGCCAGGCCTGGGCGCACACGATCAAACGCCAGACCTGGGCATACATTGTCACATGCTGGCATGACCTCTTATGCAGGCTGGGCAGACAAACAGCAGAAAAGGATAAACCCCAGCATAACCTAGAACAGTAAGGATTAGATAGCACAACCCAGGCCAATCAAACTAAAGGTTAAGTAAGGAAGGAAGATGTTATAGCTTATTATGACATTCCAACACTTCTAATAGGGTTAGTCACCTTAAGGTTAGAATAGTTAGGCCTATTAGTAGATAGGTGTTACACTATATCATGCAAGCAAGCATAGAGGCACTCTATGACATGCCACACTAATATAAGCAAGTATGAACATGCTCTGGCAGAACCTTGGCAGTAAGTAAGCAATACTAAAGGTTAAAGGTAAGGAATATATAAAGGAAGTAAGGAACTATAAGCTAGATAGAAGGAACAAGACTATTTTACTATTATAAGAGAATACCTACCTATATACTAACTGTAACAGGTTGAACCCTGGAACATGAGTGCCAGCAATGCTGGCACCCCCTATGCCCTCTAAAAGGGAATAGCGCCCTCTTAATAGGCCTACTATAATTAGAGCTCTATATACCCTGCTATTAGGAGGTCTACTAGTAATCCCCCTATAGACTTATAGTAATAGGACTACCTATATACCCCCCTATTAGGAAGCCTATAAGTAATCTCCTAGTAGACTAGCTATAGTAGGATAGTATATATACCCCCTACCTAAAGGTCTATAACCCTACTATAGACCTACTCCTATAGGTGTATGTACCCCTATAGGTGGCCCCTATATAACTACTACTATAGTAGAAGATCCCTTTTTCCTATTCCTTCCTTTTACTCTTTAGTTATTTTATAATAGATATATCTAAGCCCTATATTATAGATTATACTTTATAGCTAGCCTATAATATATTATAAAATAACTCTTTATAAAAGAAGTCTTAGAAGTAATACTTAGTTACTATAGTATCTCTAAGTATTCCCTTTATAATTAACCCCCCTTTACTAGAAGGAAAGACCTCTTTAAACCTTAACTAGATAAACTATCTAGTTAAGTAAACTATAAACTAGGCTACTTAACTAATATAGGAATAGCTAGCCTAGCTAACTGTCATGGGCTGATCCGGCCTCTTATACAGGCTGGGCAGACAAGCATAGCAGAAAAGGGTAAACTCCAGCATAACCTAGAAAGATTAGGATTAGGCAGTATAACCTAGGCTAATCAATAGAGGACTATACTTAGAATATAAGCAGTCTATAGGAGGACTACACCAGGGGTATATTATGACGTTCCAACACTTCTAATAGGGTTAGTTACCTTAAGGTTAGAATAGTTAGGCCTATTAGTAGATAAGTAAGGTAATTAGATAGTAATAATAAGGGTTTATAATATATATTCAAGTATAGTTCATAGAGTAACTTGAATTAACTACTATAGAACTAAAGAATAACTAGAATATATAATAGTAATAACTATAACTTATATAGACTTTATCTTCCTTAAGACTATAGGCCCTAAGGGTATAGTCCTTCTATAGACTATACTTACCTCTAATATAGTCCCTTATAGACTATATATATCCTTAGTATAGTCCTCTTATAGACTACTTACATTCTAAGTATAGTCCCCTACTAATTAGTCTAGGTTATACTACCTAATCTTAGTCTTTCCAGGTTATACCAGAGTTTACCCTTTTCTACTATACTTATCTACCTAGTCTATATAAGAGGCTAGATTAGCCTATAATATAATACCTCCTCCCCTTAGTCTTTATCCCTAAAGACTTTTTTTTTTTATTTTTAATCCTTATTAGCCCTAACCTATTAGTCCTTCTAGGTTAATCCAACTTCTCCCCTTTTCCTTCTTTTACTATAATACTAATAGTATATTAAACTAGGTAGTAAAACACCCCTCTATATAATCCCTTAGAAAGAAATAAGAGAATAAAAAGCTTATAGAATATATTTCTTCCTTTAGTAATAATCTTGAAATACTATATACCTATTATTATTATTAGAAGAAGGTATACTATATAGTACTAAATTCTTCTTAATATTTAGCCTATACTAAAGGAAAGTATACTTATAATAATTCCCTAGTAGCTTTATCTTATAAGTATTTATTCTCCCTTCCTTCTTTATAGTAGTCCTAACTTTTCTAGTATCTTATAATATAACTAAGACTAAAAAAGTAAATAAAGCTTTAGAAAAATCTAAGGACTAGCTTCTTAAAATTATAGTAAGGATTACCTACCTTTATTATTAATAGAAACTCCTTAAGAAATAGGGTAATAAACTTTATTAGTATAGTATTACTAGTTTATTAATAGAGGAGGAGAGGGATACTCTTATTATTAAGACCTAGTAGGCTATTAGGGATACTTAGTCCCTTAGTACTTTTAAAGTACTTAATTAGGATACCTTTAGTTTTACTCCTAACCTCCTACTATTAGATCTTAGAGTTTCCCTAGTATTACAGCTCGTGCTGTGTCCGCTTGCTTGCTAGCTGCCAAGCTGCTAACAAGTAAGCAGGAGGGTTCTATAATACTATTCATAGATTCGATATAGTTACTAGTTCATATAAGTTCACCTCTATATAGTTAGTTAGTATATAAATAGGTATTCTCTTATAATAGTAAAATAGTCTTATTCTTTCTATCTAGCTTATAGTTCCTTACTTCCTTTATATATTCCTTACCTTTAACTTTTAGTATTACTTACTTACTACTAAGGTTCTACTAGAGTATATTCATACTTACTTATATTAGTATAGTATATTATAGAGTACCTCTATACTTACTTATATAATATAGTATAATAATACCCTTAGCTAGTAAGAAAATAGCTAATAACCTTATTAGTACTTTACTAGTAGTTTAAAGTTAGAATCCAAAGGGTAGATAGTACTAGCTTACCTCTAAATTTAGGTTTAGTATTATAGGGTAATAGGGTATATAAGGTATTCTAGCTAGTATATACTTACTTACTTAGGCCTTATTTATAAAAGAGAGATTTTAGTTAGTATTTTTAGGGTTTTATATTTACTTTCCTCTTTCCTACTAATCCTTCTTATTTCTTATTAATACCTAATATACCTTCTTCTTAATACTTTCCTTCTTCTCCTTACCTATAGTTACTAACTAGCTAACTATCCTATATAACTCCTAGATCTCCTCCTTTTACTTTTATAATTATTATTAAAGAGTTACTACCTCTATTACTAACTACTTAATTTAGAGCTACTATAGACTTACTTACTTACTTATCTCCTTAAGGAGCTTCTTATTAGTAGTATTAGGTAGTAACCCTAGTACTAGGGAACTTACTTTTATAATCCTTTAGAGGTATTATTATAGTAGGGTCTCCTTACTAGATATAGTAATTTCTAGTAGGTTATTACTATTACTACTCTTATTACTATCCTTCTTATTCTTCTTACTTACTACCTCCTTACTAGCCTTTAAGCTTATAATACTTACTTTCTAACCTTCTTCTTTATATTATAAGGGGTTCTATAGCTACCTCTTTTTAGTTATAGAAGAGGTTACTAACTATAAGGATATATACTTTACTAGTATCCTTAGTAGCTAATTAGTAACTGTTTCTAATAGGTAGGTTATAAGCTCTTATATATTAATTCTTTATAGGGCCTCTATAGTAGCCCTAGGGATCTTATTATCTATATAGTAGGCTTATAGGCTAGTAACTACTATATAAGCTAGTAGCTTATATAAGGTTCCTAGCTACTTTATATCTAATATGCTTTTAAGGGTAGTCCCTAGATACTAAACTACTAGGTACCCTACCTAATTATAGTTCTCTTTTTACTTTTTATAAAATTCCTTAATAACTACTATTACTTCTTTATATTCCTTCTTATCTAGGAATTGCTTAGCTACCCTTTCTTAGGTAACTTCTTTATAAGTAATTCCTATATACTCTCTAATAACTTCTATAGATATATCTATACTATTAGTTTACTTACTTCTTACTTAGGTTTACTTATAGGGCTAGGTTATAATTACTTACTGAACTTTACTTATTACTAAAGGAGCTTACTTATTAATGGTTATTATAAGTAGGTATTATTGATAGGGTTTGCTTATTAATAGTTATCTAGTTGCTTACTAGGTTATTATTATTATATATAGGGTTATAGGATAACTATAATATCTAGGAAGGGTTTATAAGGGAGGGATAGCTAGTGCCTTTAGTTACTTAAATATTTATTACTAGCCCTTTGGTGATTATGTCTGCTAGTGATTGTGTCTACTACTGAATTAAATCTATTACTATTTTTTATTTTGTTTTTACCCTTTTTTATATAATCCTTATAATCCCTTATTCCTTCCTCTTATTATTTAGTAGTGATTATAGCCTTTTAGCTAATCTACTACTACTTTTTATTAATATTAGTAGAATCCTATTACTCTTATACCTTCCTCTTATCTACTTGCTAGTTACTATAGTATCTTCTTTATTATTACTTACTATATCCTTCTTATATTATTTAGTCTAGCTACTATTTATTTTTAGCTTTTACTATTATTTATAGTTTATTCTTCCTTTTAACTTCTTATATCTAGTACTTATTAGTATAATATTTCTACTAGTAGGTACTTACCTCTACTTCTTCTATTAGTACTTACTAGCCTCCTTTTCTTATAGTTTAAATTAGGTATTTAGTAAAGTAGGTAGTATAGGTTAAATAAATAAAATACTAACTTATAAGGAATATCTATTCTAGATCCCTCTTATACTACTAACTACTACTTTAATTATCTACTCTTCCTTACTTTTACCTCTATTATTACTCTCTTATAATTACCTACTACTTTACCTATATTCTCTATTATATCCTCTACTCTCTTTTATAAGTTATCCTTTAGATCCTATCCTACCTAATAGACTAGATACTTATATCCTATTTATGACATTCCAACACTTCCAATAGGGTTAGTCACTTTAAGGTTAGAACAGTTAGGCCTATTAATAGATAAGTAAAGCAGTCAGATAGTAATAATAAAAGTCCATAATACATATTCAAGTATAGTTCATAGAGTGACTTGAATTAACTACTATAGAACTAAAGAATAACTAGAGTATATAAGGGTAATAACTATGACTTATATAGACCCTATTCCCCTTAGGACTATAGGCCCTAAAGGTACAGTCCTTCTATAGACTATACTTACCTCTAATATAGTCCCCTATAGACTATATATATCCCTAGTATAGTCCTCTATTAATTAGCCTAGGTTATACTACCTAATCCTAATCTTTCTAGGTTATATTAGAGTTTACCCTTTTCTACTATACTTATCTACCTAGCCTATATAAGAGGCTAGACTAGCCTATAATATAATACCTCCCCTCCTTAGTCTTTATCCCTAAAGACCTTTTTATTTTTAATCCCTATTAGCCCTAACCTATTAATCCTTCTAGGTTAGTCTAACTTCTCCCCTTTTCCTTCCTTTACTATAATACTAATAGTATATTAAACTAGGTAGTAAAATACCCTTCTATATAATCCCTTAGAAAGAAATAAGAGAATAAAAAGCTTATAGAATATATTTCTTCTTTTAGTAATAACCTTGAAATACTATACACCTATTATTATCACTAGAAGAAGGTATACTATATAATACTAAATTCTTCCTAATATTTAGCCTATACTAAGGGGAAGTATACTTATGATAGTTCCCTAGTGGCTTCGTCTTGTGGGCATTTTCTGTCTTCCCTACCTTCCTTATAGTAGTCCTAACTTTTTCTAGTATCCTATAATATAGCTGAAACTAAAAAGGTAGATAAGGCTTTAGAAAAATCTAAGGACTAGCTTCTTAAAATTATAGTAAGGATTACCTACCTCTATTATTAATAGAAACTCCTTAAAGAGTAGGGTAATAAACTTTATTAGTATAGTATTACTAGTTTATTAATAGAGGAGGAAAGGGATACTCTTATTATTAAGACCTAATAGGCTATTAGGGATACTTAGTCTCTTAGTACTTTTAGGGTACTTAATTAGGATACCCTTAGTTTTACTTCTAACCTCTTACTATTAGATCTTAAGGTTTCCCTAGGTTCTCCTAGTAAAACTTTATAAGTAGTATTAGGCTCCTAGCTAGATTCTGGATAGGCTCCTAAGTATTTTTATTATAGTTATAGCCTTTCTATTTAATCAAATATTTAACCTTCTTATTATTAATTATAAAGTTAAGAATCTTCTCTACTTTATATTCTCCTTCTATTATAGCTACTTCTATAGTTTCTTTAGTAGGTATATCTTAGTATACTAGTTTAAGTAGTATAATATAGAATATAGGGTTTATCTTTATTATTTTAGGAAGTTATAATTTATAGTTAACTTCTAAGATTTTCCTTTTTATAATAAAGGGCCTAATTTTCTAGTAATTAAGTTTATTACTTAGTTATTAGGTTTTAATTTATAGGTCCCTTATTCCTAGTTTCTTTTATAGTAGGTAGACCTTACTTCCTTCCTTAAAGGTTAGTTTTTTAATCCTTTTCTTATCTATATAGTACTTTATCCTTTATTTTATAAACTCTAGTTCTTCTATTAGTTACTTATAGAGCTCCTTTATTTTATCTAATTAGATAATTACTTACTTAGCCTATATTTTTATTCCTATAGGCTTAAATCCTATCTTAGGTTATATTCTATAGTTTATATAGAATAGTGATATTCCTATACTTTCTAATATATTAGTATTATAGGTATACTAGGCTAGGGGTAGTAGTACTACCTAGTTATTTTATTCCTAGTTAATATAGTATTATAAGTAGGTTTCTAGTATTTAATTTACCTATTCTACCTATCCTTATATTTTAGGATAGTAGGCTATAGATAACTTATAGTTAATTCCTAACCTATCTAAAAGGCTCTACTAGAAGTAGGAGGTAAAGATACTTCCCCTATTAGTATTGATTTCTTCTAGTAGGTTATAGTTTATAGCTACTATCTATAGGAATAGTTCTATAAATTAAGGTACTTTTATAGCTTTATTATAAGGTATAAAGTAAGTATATTTCATGAGTTAGTCTATAACTACTATAATACTATTATATTTAACTCCTATAGTTAGATCTTCTAACTTTAGTAACTTAATAATAAAGTTAATAATAATCTTTTACTATAGTACTTCTAGTACTAGTATTAGCTATAATAGCCCTTATAGCTTATATCATAAGTTCTTATTCTTTATATATAAAGTACATTCAGTAAGTACTCCCTTAACTACTATTTTCAGCTATAAGATAAGGTATCCTCTTAGTATTCTTTTAATCATTTTTATAATCCCTAGGTACCTACTAAGTAGTAACTTATATATTACTTATATTAATTTCCTAGATAATTCTAGGGGTACTAGTATATTCTTCTTATATTATCCTTATTTTAGATCCTTATAGTAATTTTCAATTTCTTCTATTACCTTAGTAGTAGTATTAACTTAGTAGCTTACTACTAGTTACTATAGGCTTCCTTGTTTATCATAGTGGAATATCGTACTTACTTCCTTAGGTATCTTCTAGAAGTGGTCTAGTCATTGGCTAAGTGTGTCAGCTCGTCCGTTTTCTTTTCCTTTAACATGTACGATTTTGAAGTCATATTTAGAGAGGAATTCAGCCTATTAGACTTATCACTTATTTAATTCCTTAGTAGTTATAAAGCTAGTAAGGTTCTTATAATTAGAATAGATAATAATAGGGTATTTTACCCCTATAAGGTAATATTTCTATTCTTTAAAAGCTTTAATAATTACTATAAGTTCTTTATCTAGGATCTTATATTATAATATAGGTCTACTTAACTTTTTTAATATAAAAGTAATTAGGTATATCCTTCCTTATTTATCTCTTTATCTAAGTTATACTCCTAGGGCATAGTCTAATACATCTATTTTAACTTTAAAAGGTTTACTAGGGTCTACTTTATATAATACTAGTCTCTTATAAATACTCTATTTTACTTCTTAGAATACTTATTACTATTCTAGCCCCTATACGAAGGTGTTCTTATTCTTTATAAGCTCTATGTAACGGGTTGAACCCTGGAACACGAGTGCCAGCGATGCTAGCACCCCCTACACCCTCTGAAAGGGGATAGCACCCTCTCACCAGGCCTACTACAATCAGAGCTCCACACACCCCCCCTATCAGGAGGTCCACTAGCAATCCCCCTACAGACCTATAGTAATAAGACTACCTGCACACCCCCCTATCAGGAAGCCTATAAGCAATCTCCCAGCAGACCAGCTATAATAGGACAGTATATATACCCCTACCTAGAGGTCCACGACCCTACTATAGACCTACTCCTATAGGTATACACACCCCTATAAGCAGCCCCTATATAACTACTACTATAGTAGAAGATCCCTTTTTTTTCCTATTCTTTCCTTTTACTTTTTAGTTATTTTATAATAGATATATCTAGGCCCTATATTATAGACTATACTCTATAGCTAGCTTATAATATATTATAAAATAACTCTCTATAAAAGAACTCTTAGAAGTAATAGTTAGTTACTATAGTATCTCTAAGTATTCCCTTTATAATTAACCCCCTTTTACTAGAAAGAAAGCCCTCTTTAAACCCTAACTAAGTAAACTATCTAGTTAAGTAAGCTATAAACTAGGCTACTTAACTAATATAGGAATAGCTAGCCTAGCTAACTACTACCCTATAAATAATATAGGCTATAATAATAAACCTAGCCCTATTTACTAGTTCTACTCTAGGTATATAAATACCCCTCTCTAACTAGCCCTTTAAGCCCTCTACTAAAGAGATATTCTCTACTACTTACTAAGGAGTAGTTAAACTAAAACTCCTACTAGACCCCCCTAAGTTTATAAGGAAGTAGAAGGACTATAATATATAAGTATAGTAGATATATAATAAGATCTACTATAATAGCCTACTTATTAGAGATAATAGAAAGATATAGTATATTATTAACTCCTATTTAGGACTAATACCCTAAGCTATAATCTTAACTTTCTTTACTAAAAGTAGACTAAATAGTCTCTAAGACCTTAATATTTTTATAGACTATCTAGATTAGACTTATACTAATAGGAACTAAAGAGCCTAAGCTTATAATAAACTCTATACCTTAAAATAAAGAAATAATAAACTCTACTTATCTTATCTACTAAGGTATAAATAGCTAATAGTAGAAGTAGGTATAGCTAGTTAAGTAGATAAAACTAAGATCTCCTTTCTTAAGAAGGGCCTTTACTAAGAGATCTATAAAAAACTAATTAGTATAAACCTCCCTACTAAGTACTTCCTATAAATTAACTATATTAGGGAAATTATAGGTAAGCTTAAATAGTTAGAATAGAGCTTATACCTAGCCTACTACTAAAACCCTAACTTAACTAGGAGACTAGAAAGGAAACCTAGCTTTTAGTATACTCTAGACTATTACTTCTAACTTAATAGAGATAGGGATATAAGGATAATAAAAGTAAACTATACTTATATAGATAGGTATACTAAGTAAAAATAGAGCTATAGTTACTTACTAAAGAATAGGAGGGAACTAATATAGCCCTCCTATCTTAATACTAATCCCCTCTATAATAACTTTAAATACTTATTTATACTACTAAAGGAGGTCCTTATTAGGTAAGTAAAAGAAGATATAGAGAGTACTTTAGAATCCTTAGGTAGGGAGAGTAAGTTAGAAAAAGGCTAGCTCTAGTATAAAGTTAGGTATTAGAGCTTTTAGTAACTAAGAAGTAAGATTAAGAAGCTTTTAAGCTAAGAATAGATAAGAACCCTATACTAATTATTACTTAAATTAATAAAAAAATTATTAAAGTACTAGTAGATACTAAGTATAACTCTTATATAGCTATTAGTAAATCCCTTACTAAATTACTCTACCTCCTTTTTATTAATTACTCCTTCTAAGTAGTATAAAAGTTCTTAAATAACTCTCTAGCTATATATATTATAAGTATAGCTATACTAGATATAAAGATAAGAGGATTTATAGAATACCTCTTTACCTATATTATCCTTAGCCTAAGTAAGGACTTATTCTTAAATAAACCCTAATTAGAAAGAAATACTATTATCTTTTATATAGATTAGTAGTACTTCTTCTATAGAAAGGTAGGGATTACTATCTATTTTATAAGTAAAGAAGAGCCTATAAGACTCTAAGAGATCTAGGTAGTAGCCCTTCTCCTTATATACTCCTTTACTATACTCTATAAGTACCTCTACTATAAGAAACTACCTATATCTATATAGCTAAGAGTAGTAAGTATTATAAATATAAATAAAGTACTTAAAAGGAAGGCTCTTATAAACCTAGAAGATTATATCCTATAATATATCCTTAAAAAGTTCCCTTAACTCTTCTCTAAAAACTCTATAAATAGACTACCTCCTTACTAGCTAGGAGTAGACTATAAGATTAACCTAGTCTTAGATAAGGATAGTATAGAACTACTTTTACTATAAGATCTACTATATTATATATCTAGAGAGGAGCTACTAGTCCTCTACTAGATACTCTCTAAGCTACTTAATAAAGGGTTTATCTAAGCTAGTAGCTTACTAGTAGCAGCCCCTATACTTTTTATATAGAAACTAAGAGGTAGCCTCTACTTTTATATTAACTACTAAGTACTTAATACTATATTAAAAAAGGACTACTACCTACTCCTACTAATTATAGAGACCCTATATAACCTAGCTAGTACCTAATAGTTTACTAAACTAGATATCTATACTACTTTCTATAAGATCTATATAGTAGAGGGCTATAAAGAGAAAACTATATTCTAGACCTGATATAGACTCTTTAAATAGCTAGTATATCTATTTAAGCTATCTAATACTCCTATAACCTTCTAGTAGCTTATTAATATAACCCTATATAAATTCACTAATTTTATTACTACCTATATCAATAATATACTCATCTATTCAAGAGGATCCTAGAGTAACTATAAAGTAAAAGTATAGAAGGTACTCTAAGCACTCTCTAATATAGGACTATACTTAGATTTAAAGAAGTATAAGTTTAGTATAAAAATAGTTAAGTACCTAAGGTTCATAATAACTACTAGAAAAGGTATCTTCTATAACCTAGAAAAGCTAAGGGCTATCTATAAATAAGCCTTACTAACCTCTATAAGGGGTATCTAAAGTTTCTTTAGTTTCACTAACTATTACTAAGTATTCATCTATAACTTTATAAAGGTAACCCTACTACTAACTTAGCTAATAAGGAAAGGGATCCTATTCTAGTAGGGCTAGGAGTAGTAGGAGGCCTTTAATACCTTAAAAGTAGCCTTTATAAAGAAGCTAATACTTTACTAGTAGGACCCTAAATAACCTACCTAGGTTAAGATAGACTACTCTAGATCTACCCTAGGTAGTATCCTCTCCTAGGAGGATAGAAGTAGGTAGTACTATATTATAGCCTACTACTTATAGTAACTTAGCCCTACTAAGTATAACTACCCTATCCATAATAAAGAGATACTAGCGATTATATAATACCTCTCTAAATAGTCTATAGAACTAACTAGTTATAGTACCTTTACTATACTT
The DNA here is from genome assembly GCA_029532625.1 of Lomentospora prolificans. Taxonomy (NCBI): domain Eukaryota; kingdom Fungi; phylum Ascomycota; class Sordariomycetes; order Microascales; family Microascaceae; genus Lomentospora; species Lomentospora prolificans. The sequence goes on along the minus strand of JARFXM010000008.1, from coordinate 11,745 downwards.
ATAGACTATTAGAATCTCACCTACTTTATAACTAGGTAGTAGCTAATAGAATAGTAAAGTTATTAGGCTGAACTCCTATCCTATTATTATTTTACCCTATACTACTACCTAAGGAGCCTAAATAGTATAGTAGATACCCTATCCTACTAAAAGTAAGATATTCCTTAGGATAACCTAGATAACTAAGAAATAGGATATTTTATCTAACTAATCCCTACCTCTATACTCCTTATAGAACCTACTATCATCCTGCTAGAGCTACCTTAGATAGTATAAAGTAAGCCTATAGAAGAGCCCCTAGTAATAAGCCCTATAGATATCTTCTAGATAGAACTAGAGCTATAATAACTCTAGAATAATACCTTACTAGAAGATACTACCTATTAGAGAGTATTTACTATAGTCTCTTAGGGGGACTATAGTTTTCCCCTAATACTAAACCTTAAGCTATAGATATTAGAATACTATATTAATATAAACAACTAGCTCACCTTTAGAGATTAATTATAAATACCTAGTAAAGGTATAAGCTACCCCCTATAAAGCTATATAGTCTAAGTTATCTATAATATAAGCACTACTAGCCACCTAAGCTATAAAGGAACCATCACTATAGTAACCTATTAGTTTTATTAGCCCAGGTTAATATAGAATATCTACTAGTTTATAAAGAACTATAATATCTATAGAAGAGGAACTATCTAGAGATAGACTAAATATAGCCTCCTTAAACTACTCCCTATACTAGAGAGGACCTAAAGTAAGCTTACTATAGACTTTATAACTAATCTTCCCCCTACTAGTCTAGATAGAGTAACCTTCTTATAGGTTATTATTAACTACCTCTCTAAGAATATAATACTAGAACTAATAATAACTATAACTATAGAAGCCTATACTAAGTATTTCCTTATTATCTATTACTAGTATTATAGAATTCCTAACTTAATTATAAGTAATAGAGGTAGTAACTAGATAAGCTATTTCTAGAGAAGGTTCTATAAATAACTAGGGATCAAATACTAACTAAACTCAGCCTATTACCTATAAACTAATAGCAGCCCTGAATAAATAAACTAGGAAGTATAATACTACCTATAGGTATTTATCTATTATTCCTAGTTAGATTAAAGCAAGTATATCCTACTTATATAGTTAGCTCTAAATAATAGGGTAAATACTACTATTAGGATAAGCCTATTCTTCCTAGAATATAACTATAATATAGATCCACTTAGTATTATAGAGAGTACTCCCTCTACTCCCTATAATATAGAGGAGAAATAAGCTAATAAGTTCTACACCTACCTCTACAAAGCTACTAGATTTACCTAGGTAGTAATAGCTACTGCCTAACTCTAATAGGAAGAAGTAGTAAATATATAGCACTACCTAGCTAAAAGGTTTAAAATTAGTAATAAAATCTAGCTCTAAGTAAAAAACTATAGCTCACTATACCTATTAAAGAAGTTAGACTAGCTCCACTATAAATATATAATAATAGTAGTACTAAGTACTAGTATTATAGAACTAGATATTCCTAGCAATATCTATAAATACTTTAATATAGACCTCCTATAGTAAGTATATAGTAACCTACTACTAAGCTAGTAAACTAATAATATATAACCCTTACTACTCTATAAAGGTAGAGAAGATAAATACTAAGTAGTATAAATCTTTTATACTAGGTAGAAGAAGTGAGGAAGAGGCTATTTCTATAAAGCCTTAGTATATTAGGAAGGCTATATAGCTCTTACTTAAGAGCTAGTAGAATATATATAGGATATAGTAGTATTAGATACCTATAAGGTATACTATAGACCTATCACTAAAGTAGACAGGCCTATAGAGGAATATAATAACCTCTAGAGACTATATAGAGCTATAACAAACCCCTAATAAGGGCCCTCTAATAGGAGGAGGGGGGTACTATAATAGGTTAAACCCTAGAACATAAGTACTAGTAATACTAGCACCCCCTACACCCTCTAAAAGGGGATAGTACCTTCTCACTAGGCCTACTATAATTAGAGCTCTATATACCCCCCCTATTAGGAGGTCTACTAGTAATCCCCCTATAGACCTATAGTAATAAGACTACCTATATACCCCCCTATTAGGAAGCCTATAAGTAATCTCCTAGTAGACTAGCTATAGTAGGATAGTATATATGCCCCTGCCTAGAGGTCCATAACCCTACTGTAGACCTACTTGTGACGTTCCAACACTTCTGATAGGGTTAGTTACTTTAAGGTTAGAACAGTCAGGCCTGTTAGTGGATAAGTGAGGCAGTCAGATAGTAACAATAAAGGTCTGTAATATGTATTCAAGTGTGGTTCATAGAGTGACTTGAATTAACTATTAGAGAGTTAAGGAAATGAACTAGATATAAGAGGTAGTGACTATGACTTATATATCTGTGGATCACTTCCAGACTGATCCTTACACCCTGCTGGTCCAAGCCTGGACTGACACCCCCCCTGCGTCAGTCCCCCTAGGACTGACTTGTTTCCTTAGTTGGTCCCCTATGGACTAACTGCCTTAGCTGTTCAGTCCCCCCCTGATTAGCTAGGCCTTGGCTCCAAGGTTTATCCTTTTATACTACAGTTCACTACCTAGCTGCCTACTTAGTCAGGGTATAATATGATGCCTCCCCTCTTTTAGTCTTTGTCCCTAAAGACCTTCTTAAGTAGCCTGTTTTCCCTATTAGTTGGTTTTTCCCAAATCCCTAATTTCTTCCTTTTACAACTTGTTCTACTAATAATACCCCTTTCAGTATAACTACCTATGTCTCCAAGTGCAGTACCCCTAACCTAGAATCTTTGAGAAAGAAACAAGAGGTAGATGCCTTGGTTCGCTAAATAGTATCATCAGGCACTAAGAAGGATAATATACTATATTCCTGTTGCTATAGAGTGAAGACAGTTTGTTTATTTGCTAGTAGGTCTTCTCATTGCTAGGAATATACTTGTCAGAAGAAATCGTGTGATGGTAGTTTGGTGGTGTTGGCTTATAGGTTGCTGGTATATTATGCTAGTTATCCCTTACTAACTCGCCCCTTAGTGACTCGTTCACTTACCACTGCCCAGAAGGTGGACGAAGACATCGATAAGGCAGAGGGGGATCTGCAAGAGATCCTCGCCTGCCTCCAGTGTCTTTGTCGCCAGTGTCATGCCCTGAAAGAAAAGAATGCTGCCTTTTTCTAGTAGGGCCTTTCTGGCCTTAAGGAGAGTGAAGGGGCTGAGGAGGCTACTATAGCTATTCAATAGGCTATAGGGGATGCCTAGCTTCTTAGGGCCTTTAGTATAGTGGATTTTGATATATATAAGGTTGATTTTAATTTAGATTTATTCTTAGATCCTTTACTATTAGGTCCTGGGGTTTCCTTAGGTTCTTCTGGTGGAACTCTGTAAGTAATATTAGGCTTCTAGCTAGATTCTAGATAGGCTCCTAAGTATTTTTATTATGGTTATAGCCTTTCTATTTAATTAAATATTTGACTTTCCTATTATTGATTATGGAGTTAAGAACCTTCTCTACTTTGTATTCTCTTTCTATTGTGGCTACTTCTATAGTTTCTTTAGTAGGTGTATCTTGGTGTACTGGTTTGAGTAGTATGATGTGGAATATAGGGTTTATCTTTATTATTTTAGGAAGTTATAGTTTATAGTTAACTTCTAAGATTTTCCTTTTTATGATGAAGGGCCTGATTTTTTAGTGATTGAGTTTGTCGCTTGGTTGTCGGGTTTTGATTTGTAGGTCCCTTATTCCTGGTTTCTTTTATAGTAGGTAGACCTTACTTCCCTCCTTAAAGGTTAGTCCCTTAATCCTTTTCCTATTTATATAGTACTTCATCCTTTATTTTATAAACTCTAGTTCTTCTATTAGTTACTTATAGAGTTCTTTTATTTTTTCTAATTAGATGATTACTTATTTAGCTTATATTTTTATTCCTATAGGCTTGAATCCTGTCTTGGGTTATATTCTATAGTTTGTATAGAATAGTGATATTCCTATACTTTCTAATATATTAGTGTTATAGGTATACTAGGCTAGGGGTAGTAGTACTACCTAGTTATTTTATTCCTAGTTGATATAGTATTATAGGTAGGTTTCTAGTATTTGATTTACCTATTCTACTTGTCCTTAGGTCTTAGGATAGTAGGCTGTGGATAACTTATAGTTAATTCCTAATCTATCTGAAAGGCTCTACTAGAAGTGGGAAGTGAAGATGCTTCCTTTATTAGTATTGATTTCTTCTAGTAGGTTATAGTTTATAGCTACTATCTGTAGGAATAGTTCTATGAATTGAGGTGCTTTTATAGCTTTATTATAGGGTATAAAGTAAGTATATTTTATGAGTTAGTCTATGACTACTATAATATTATTATATTTAACTTTTATAGTTAGGTCTTCTAACTTTAGTAATTTAATAATAAAGTTGATAATAATCTTTTGCTATAGTACTTCTAGTACTAGTATTAGCTATAATAGCCCTTATGGCTTATATTATAAGTTTTTGTTCTTTATATATAAAGCACATTCGGTGAGTACTTCCTTAACTACTATTTTTAGCTATAGGATGAGGTATCCTCTTAGTATTCTTTTGATTATTTTTATGATCCCTAGGTGCTTACTAAGTGGTAACTTGTGTATTACTTGTATTAGTTCCTTGGCTAGTTCTGGGGGTACTGGTGTATTCTTTTTATATTATCCTTGTTTTAGATCCTTATAGTAGCTTTTAATTTCTTCTATTACCTTAGTAGTAGTATTAACTTAGTAGCTTGCTACTAGTTATTATAGGCTTCCTTGTTTGTTATAATAGAATATCATACTTGCTTCCTTAGGTATCTTCTGGAAGTGATCTGGTCATCGACTAAGTGTATCAGCTTGTCTATTTTCTTTTTCTTTAATATATATGATTTTAAAGTTATATTTAGAGAGGAATTCAGCCTATTAGACTTATTACTTATTCAATTCCTTAGTGGTTATGAAGCTAGTAAGGTTTTTATGATTAGAATAGATAATAATAGGGTATTTTGCCCTTATGAGGTAATGTTTCTATTCCTTGAAGGCTTTGATAATTACTATAAGTTCTTTATCTAGGATCCTGTATTATAGTGTAGGTCTACTTAACTTTTTCAATATAAAAGCGATCAGGTGTATCCTTCTTTGTTTATCTCTTTATCCAAGTTATACTCCTAGGGTATAGTCTGATACATCTATCTCAACTTTAAAAGGTTTACTAGGGTCTGCTTTATATAATACTAGTCTCTTATAAATACTTTATTTTACTTTTTAGAATGCTTATTACTATTCTGTCCCCTATATAAAGGTGTTCTTATTCTTTATAAGCTCTATAAGAGATCTGACTCTCTTGCTATGGTCCTTTAGGAACCTCCTATAGAAATTAATAAATCCTAGGAATCCCTATACTTTAGTAACTATCTAAGGTACTAGCTAGTTAAGTGTAGCCTTGACTTTTAATTTCTGTATTCTGATTTCTCCTGGTTGGATAGTGTATCTAAGGAAGTCTACTTCTTATATATAGAAGTGACTTTTCTTTAGTTCTACTAATAAGTTAGTATTATGGAGTTTTTATAGTACCTTTTTAATATGTTCCTTATATTCTTCTAAGGTCTCTAAGAAGATGAGGATATTATCTAAATAGGCTACTATAAACTGATCTAGGTGCTCTTATAGTATATGGTTAATTATGGTTTAGAAGGTTACTAGTGTATTAGTAAGTCTAAATAGTATAATATAATATTCAAAGTATCTGTATTAAGTGTGGAAGGCTATCTTTTACTTATCTCCTTCCTTGATCCTGATAAGGTTGTATACCCCTTTGAGATCTAGGGTAGTAAACTATTTTGCTTTTTGTAGTCTATCCCTTAACTCTGAGATTAATAGTAGTGGGTATTGGTTCTTAATAGTGATCTTGTTGAGTTGGTGGTAGTCTACGTATATACATAGTCTTCTATCCTTTTTTGGTATAAAGAGGATAGGGTATCCTGCTAGTAATATTGAGGGTCTAATAAACCCTTTTCTAATGTTTTCTTATATATACTCCTAAAGTTCTTTTAACTGGTTTTTATTTAGGTTGTATATTAGCATGAACTTGGGTTGTGTTCCTGGTTTGAGATGAATCTTATGATCCTATTTGCTATATTCTAGGAGTCTGGTTTCTAATTCTTCTGTGAATATTTTGCTGTACTTGTGATATTGTGGTGGTAAGTTCTGTATTATTTCTTCTTTTATTAGTGTGGTAGTTATGCTTATTATGTAATGTGTTGTCTAGTTTTATTTGTATTTCTTTCCTTTTAGTAGGTGATTTGAATCTTTAGTAGTGAGTGCTTTAATGTGTACTATTATTTGAAAGGCTCTTGGTTTGTTTGGTGTATGCTGCTCTAGTTAATGCTGCTCAGGGACTGAACTATTGATAGATTCTCCTTGGATCCTAGTTCAAGTGAGCTGATTAGTAATCTAGTCTATTCTTAGGTTTTGGGTTCTTAATTATAGTATGCTAATTATAATAGGATAGTTTGATTCTATGATATTGAAGGATATTTTATTGGGTTGGTTTTGGATTATGATATTAAGGTGTATAGTCTCTATATTTACTATACCTTTTCTATATATAATAAGTTCTCTTTTATAGTTGCTTAATAGGTATGGTTATTCTTTGTGATTCTATAGGAGTTGTAGTTTATTTATTATGTCTGGTGAGATGAAATTTCCTTGTACTCTGCTATCTATTAAGGCTTTATATATTTATCCTTGAATTATAATTAGTACTTTTAAATATTTAGTTTTATTAGAGCTTATAATATTTAGACTTTGGTTTTCTAGTATGATGGCTTATTTGTAGCTTTCTTATGCTTTTTTGGAAGTGTTCTCTAGGCTTTATTATCTTTGTGGTTCTTTGTGCTGTTGTTTGTATATCTTTATGGCTTGTTTATTATATTTGAAGTTTTATTGTGCTACTTATAGTCTTACTTCTCTTATTGCCTGGATGTCTTGTTTTACTATGTCTATTTCTTTTTCTATAGCTTTGGTATATGCCTGCATGGCTACTATATCTATATTGTTAAGTTTGGTTTTGAGTCCCTTGACTTATCTTTGTATTTCTATGATAAGTTTATTGTATTTAGTTATTTATTCTAGGATGTTAGTGATAGTTTTATTAGTTCTATAGTTTGTAGTTTATATAAGTTCCTTTATATTTTTGGTTCTTGTTTCTATATGTTCTAGTCTTCTAGCTATTTCTGCTTATTGTGTTTTGATTTAACTGAGTTTCTTGATTATTAGTTTGAACTGTTTTAGTAGATTATTCTTTTAATCTTTATTAAGTTGGTTATAGAGAGTGTTATCTAGCTTATTAATTACTTCTTTAAGGTTATAGACCTTCTTTACTAGTTTTTTAGTATTTTTAATATACTTATTGATTTTCTAGGTGGTTCCTTCTTCTTTAGTAATAGGTATTATTTCTTAATAAGGGGGAAGTCTTTGGTTCTTGACCTCTTTCCCTTTTTATCGTTGTTGTAAGGTAATTTGGATCTACTTTATATATTGAGTGTATTCTGTGGGTGGTTTCTTGCTTTACTTGTGGTTGTGATGCTTCTGGTGGAATATAGTGATGTTTAGTTCTTTTACTTCTATTCCTAGGTACTTTTTAAGTATTGTAAGTATCTCCTTTTTAATATTATTAGCTTTAAGGTTACTTAGTCTAGTTTTTTCTCTTTCTATAGTTGTAAGGGTTTGTGGTTTTTATAGGTAGTATCTAGCTCTATCTTTCTTATTATAGTGTATTTAATAGTTGTTATTATAGTATATAGTCTAATATATAACTTGGTAGTCTGGGATAGTACTGCTGGCTAAGGTCTGAGTTTAGGTAGTAGGTTTATTACTAGCCTTACTTTACTTATTATTACTCTAGGTTTTTCCTTGAGGTATAGGCCTCTAGCTCTTATTCTTTTAGTCTCCTTATTCTTTTCTCCCTGCTCCCTAGTTTCCTCTATTTTAGTATTCTCTTGTGAAATGTCTTATATAGCTATAGGTATAGTATTTACTAAGATAGTCTTCTATTTGTTTCTTGATTCTATAGTTATCTCTTCATATAGTGGAATTAAGTTCTATAGGCCCTAGGTGAGTTCCCTATGAGGTATTACTATTATATTATTTCCTAGTATTAGCTTCCTGTTTTTTGCTATATCTTCTACTATATGGTGTCTTCTGGTGTTTCTCTAGTTACTATTGATATAGTTAGTTATTAATCCTAATAGTGAGGTCTATATACTTTCTAAGTTCTATAGGAGTATCTAGGATCTTATTAATTTCATCTTTTACTTTATCTTTTAACTTATAGTAGAAGTATTTAATTATAGATTTATCATCCTATTTAAGGTGTATAGTGATTTATTAGAACTTAGATATATATTCTAAGGCTGAGGTCTTTTATCAGGTTTCCCTGAGTTTTCGTTTTATAGTCTAGTCTTTGTCTAGATCTCTAAAAGCCCCTTTAATAGCTTCTTTAAAGTTGTTGTAGTTTTTGAACATTCTTTTGGTTATGCTGTCTTATTGTGCAGGTTTACTAGTGTAGTAGTCCTATAAGGTTGGTTTAAACTATACTATAGTGTCTCTAACTAGGAATCCTACTATACTAGTAACTTTAGTAGTGGTATTAGTGATTCTATAGTAGTTATAATATACCCTTATATATGTAAGGAAGGACTATAGCTTGATATGGCTTCTATCAAACTTCTTAGGTCCTGGGAAGTGGACCTTGGGCTTCCTTGCTTCTGTAATAGTGTTAGTAGTAGATTAGATAATAGTTTGGAAGAGAGATAATATGTCTTTATATATGATAGGTTAGTATTGTTCCTGGAGTTGAGTATTCTGCTGTTAGGCTTGTTGAAGTTGCTCTATAAGTTCCTTGATCTTTTTAGTAAGCTGTTCCTTACTAGCAGCTGTGATGCTAGTGCTAGATGTGGTTTTATTTACTATGGTTCCTACTGTTAGTTTCTTTACTATTTGAAAGGGTTACTTACTAAATAGGAGTAGTTAATATATAATGTTCTAATACTTCTAATAGGGTTAGTTGCTTTAAGGTTAGAATAGTTGGGCCTGTTAGTGGATAAGTGAGGTAGTTAGATAGTAATAATAAAGGTCTATAATGTGTATTTAAGTGTGGTTTATAGAGTGATTTGAATTGACTACTGGAGAGTTAAGGAAATGAACTAGATATGAGAGGTAGTGACTATGACTTATATATCTGTGGATTACTTCTGGACTGATCCTTGTGCCCTGCTGGTCCAAGCCTGGACTGACACCCCCCCTGTGTCGGTCCCCCTGGGACTGACTTGTTTCCTTGGTTGGTCCCCTGTGGACTGACTGCCTTGGCTGTTTGGTCCCCCCCTGATTGGCTAGGCCTTGGCTCCGAGGTTTATCCTTTTGTGCCGCAGTTCACCGCCTGGCCGCCTACTTGGTCGGGGCGTGACACTACTCCCATAGGTGTATACACCCCTATAAGTAGCCCCTATATAACTACTGCTATAGTAGAAGATCCTTTTTTTTTCCTATTCTTTCCTTTTACTTTTTAGTTATTTTATAATAGATATATCTAGGCCCTGCGTTGCAGACTACACTCTGCGGCTAGCCCGTAACACTCTATGAGAGGTCTGACTCTCTTACTATAATCCTTTAGGAATCTCCTATAGAAATTAATAAATCCTAGGAATCCCTATACTTTAGTAACTATCTAAGGTACTAGCTAGTTAAGTATAGCCTTAATTTTTAATTCTTATATTCTGATTTCTCCTAGTTAGATAGTATATCTAAGGAAGTCTACTTCTTATATATAGAAGTGACTTTTCTTTAGTTTTACTAATAAGTTAGTATTATAGAGTTTTTATAGTACCTTTTTAATATATTCTTTATATTCCTCTAAAGTCTCTAAGAAGATAAGGATATTATCTAAATAGGCTACTATAAACTAATCTAGGTGCTCTTATAGTATATAGTTAATTATAGTTTAGAAGGTTACTAGTATATTAGTAAGTCTGAATAGTATAATATAATATTTAAAGTATCTATATTAAGTATAGAAGGCTATCTTCTACTTATCTCCTTCCTTAATCCTAATAAGGTTATATACCCTTTTAAGATCTAGGGTAGTAAACTATTTTACTTTTTATAGTCTATCCTTTAACTCTGAGATTAATAGTAGTAGGTATTAGTTCTTAATAGTAATCTTATTAAGTTAGTAGTAGTCTATATATATATGTAGTCTTCTATCCTTCTTTAGTATAAAGAGGATAGGGTATCCTACTAGTAATATTAAGGGTCTAATAAACCCTTTTCTAATATTTTCTTATATATATTCCTAAAGTTCTTTTAACTAGTTTTTATTTAAGTTATATATTAGTATGAACTTAGGTTATATTCCTAGTTTAAGATGAATCTTATAGTCCTATTTACTATATTCTAGGAGTCTAGTTTCTAATTCTTCTATAAATATTTTATTATACTTATAGTATTATAGTAGTAAGTTCTATATTATTTCTTCTTTTATTAGTATAGTAGTTATACTTATTATATAATATATTATCTAGTTTTATTTATATTTCTTTCCTTTTAGTAGGTGATTTAAATTTTTAGTAGTAAGTACTTTAATATATACTATTATCCTAAAGGCTCTTAGTTTATTTAGTATATACTACTCTAGTTAATACTATTTAGGGACTGAACTATTAATAGATTCTCCTTAGATCCTAGTCTAAGTGAGCTGATTAGTAATCCAGTCTATTCTTAGGTTTTAGGTTCTTAACTATAGTATACTAATCATAATAGGATAGTTTGATTCTATAATATCAAAGGATATTTTATCAGGTTAGTTTTAGATTATGACATTAAGGTATATAGTCTCTATATTTACTATACCTTTTCTATATATAATAAGTTCTCTTTTATAGTTACTTAACAGGTATGGTTATTCCTTATAATTCTATAGGAGTTATAGTTCATTTACTATATCTAGTAAAATAAAGTTACCTTATACTCTACTATCTATTAAGGCTTTATATATTCGTCCTTGAATCATAATTAGTACTTTTAAATATTTGGTTTTATTAGAGCTTATGATGTTTAGACTTTGGTTTTCTAGTATGATAGCTTGTTTATAGCTTTCTTATACCTTTTTAGAAGTATTCTCTAGGCTTTATTATCCTTATAGTTCTTTGTACTATTGTTTATATATCTTCATGGCTTGCCTATTATATTTAGAGTTTTATTATACTACTTATAGTCTTACTTTCCTTATTACCTAGACTTCTTACTTTACTATATCTATTTCTTTTTCTATAGCTTTGGTATATACTTATATAGCTACTATATCTATATTATTAAGCTTGGTTTTAAGTCTCTTAACTTATCCCTATATCTCTATAATAAGTTTATTATATTTAGTTATCTATTCTAGGATACTAGTAATAGTTTTATTAGTTCTATAGTTTATAGTTTATATAAGTTCCTCTATATTTTTAGTTCTTATTTCTATATATTCTAGTCTTAGGGTTAAGGGTTAGGGTTAGGGTTAGGGTTAGGGTTAGGGTTAGGGTTAGGGTTAGGGTTAGGGTTAGGGTTAGGGTTAGGGTTAGGGTTAGGGTTAGGGTTAGGGTTAGGGTTAGGGTTAGGGTTAGGGTTAGGGTTAGGGTTAGGGTTAGGGTTAGGGTTAGGGTTAGG